>CM053999.1:7067072-9521215 GCA_028641955.1 Protonibea diacanthus | reverse complement strand
ATATCATTTTGTATTTGCCTGGCAAGAGAGAGAGAGAGAGAGAGAGAGAGAGGAAAACATTGCTATGGTTACCATAACGCTCCACCTCCCTTTTCATTGCTTTCATGGTTCCCTTCCTGAAAAAGTCCCCATGATGTACAGTGCTACGCCTGCTACTGTCTCTGCAGCCACTTCTCCCGCCACAAGTGTCCCCTACGCAGCAACAGCACCAGCCAATCAGGTTTGCTCCTTTTAAAGCTTTCTTTCATCAGTCCCTGGAGCTCTGAATAAGTACTGCCTTCTAATAGTGAGCTGCAATAACCTGCAGCTGAGCCGTAGCCCACGCCCAGCCCGATTCCATCCCTCCATCCGCCTGCACTGGGCAAACTCACATTGGCATGAAAGCATGTGAGTGGGTATTTTCCAGAGAATTTAGAAGGAAGGGGGGGGTGACCAGCGCGCTCTATTGTATTTTTTTGTAAAACGCCGTGCACGGCCCCTTTAGACACTCAAGACAAGCACTTCTTCAGAGCTCCCACATTTGCAAAGTAGTAGTTGTGTTGTGTTGCACTACTTCCTGGTTTTGTTTTGCATGTTTCTGTTTTTTAAGTTTTATTTTCCACTTTTTCTTGTTGTTGTCAAAAAAGGCTCTCCATCTGCAGCAGGGGCCATCATTTGTACTGCTTGTGTGCTACGCAAACACACACATTCAAGCAAATACATACAGGCGATTTCTGCAGCACTTAACAGCTGCCATGTTTTTTGTTTTTTTTTTTTGTTTTATTCCTCTGTTTCGACTCCTCCCAGTTTTCACCTTTTTACCTTTCCCTGGTTGCCGGATAAAAGCGAGAGTAAATCATGTGAGGAAACAGTTAACGGGCCACGCTTGTCAGGGCGAGACAGACGCAGAAAAAAATGATCACAGAAGCCGTCTAAAAATGGCTTCTGATCGGCAGCTCTCCTGTTGCTGCGTGTCAGCAGGAGCCAGGGGGAAGCGGGGGCCAGTTTTGAATGCCAGAGTGACGCATGTGTGCCCCATTTTAAACCTGGAAATTTCAGCACAATGCTGGCGCTCCGGCCTCGTGCAGCTGGCAATCATTTAGTTCAGTATAGAGGTGCCTTGAGGACACGCAGATGGACAGATGAGAAGTGTTCCACAGGTAGAAATATAGAGTCTCTTTGTGTGTCGTTCTATTTTCTTTGCTCTTTCTGCCTTATGTGCAGAGAGAATATTTGATATATGAACTTAAGTCTCTGAAATACGTTGAAAACTAATCTAGCATCTGGAATGACAATAATAAAAAAAAAAAAAATTAAATTAATTTTTCAGAGATTCCATTTCCACCATTAACGACTGATCCGGCCCCCCCAGCACCTCGTGCTTTATTGCCCCTCATAGGCCAGCAGTGTGTGCACTTCCTGTGAGTCACCGTCTCTTCCTGTAATTGGCATGCAGCAGCAGTAGCAGCAGGAAGCAGAGCTGCTCTTTAAAGATGCATGTGGGACAAGGAGCCGGAGAAACAATGACGTCAGCCCTCGCTGTCTGTCTCCTTCTGTCCCCGTCTGTTTCTCCCCCACCCGGCACAAAGATCCCACCAGCTAGGACACAGTTAACACTGATGTATAATCACCAGCTGCACTGCATACAGCACACGCCTTGTCATCCCCACCGTATGATTTGCCCCCCTCCTTCCTGTTGTTTAAGAGCACACACTGCTGAAATCCTGAGTTTGTACTATCACGAGCCGGTTAGCATCAGCATCTCCTTAATTGCTACGTGGCTCCTTACACGTACTGCACATCCTGAGCCAAGACAGTCAGGACAGAGCTTAGTGAGGAGAACTGTAGTCACATAAATAATCATGCACCTTCATCGTGAGCTCAAAACACTGCAGGATGAACACTGATTACCTCAGACGTAAATAAATCAGTGAGTAATAAACACGCAGAGAGGGACAGGCTGTTGCAAACATGTTGAGAGGTTCAGAGTCCGGTCAAGTCATGACCCTCTGAACTGTCATCAAGACATGACAAGCAGTAACCAATCACATCATCCCATCTTCCAGCTCATCTAAACCATGTGCTAACTCTGGGTAACGTCACTCCTCTCGCTGGGAGATTGTGAAGTAGCAGCGCCCTCGACTGTCTGAATATGGCATCGCATCTCAAACTTTACAGGATCACTGCGGCCCCTAAACTGACAGGAAGTTAAATAGAATTAGAAGTTGTTATACCGAGCGGCTCTTCACGACGACGGTTCAGGCTCTCAGCTCCCTGCGGAGGGAATCTGTCATTGTTCTTATCACATTTATTCAAATTAACGGACTAAGTCGCAAAGGTCCAGTGCAATTAGAATAACAGTCTGATATTAATCTGTAAAAACACCTCCACCATGATTCTGTAACACACACTCCTCTAGCAAGGACCACAACATTAATTAACAAAAAGGAAAGATTGTGAGTGAAACTACTTTTTCGGTCTGTCGCTGCATTGTAGGGAAGCGAGCAGGCCACCTTCAGGACCCCAAGAGGGTAGGAAGGAGAGGAGATAGGAAATAGGAGATAGAGACGTGGTGGGCATGTAGGGTGCAGAATATGAGCGCAAAAGAGGAGACAAGGGTGTATTAGAGTTGCGGTCCTGCTCCTGAAACTCTGCTGATAGCTTCATTTAATATCCAACTGCTGACCTTTTCTGGCCTGAAACATGCTGCTAGTATCACTGCGCCACATCTAAGACAAAACAGGACCTGCAAACAAATCCTGGTGTTTGTTTTCACCCCCCTGTGGTACCAGACGGGTGGGGTTTACCATCCTATCTGGCTGATCCCACCCATCTGGCACCGGGGTAAGATCTCCACACTGCTCTATGGAGCAGGCTTTTTCCTCTCAGCCCGTGCACATCACGTGCGGTGACCTTCTGTGATGTGCGATGTGACCAGTGGCTTCTGTCCTTTGCTGGCTGTCTATTGTCTATTAACAAGCACCATGCAGCTTTGTTCTGTGTTGGCTCGCTGCCAGCGGCAACCACATGATGGCAGCCAGCGGCTCTTCTACCTGTCTTCCCCTCCTATAGGCAATCTCTCTCTCTCTTCCTCTTCTCTCTCTCTCTCTCTCTCTCTCTCTCTCTCTCTCTCTTTGTTGTGTTTTGGATTAGTCTTGACCTCCTAAAGAGAATACACACAGAGATGACCAGACCTGGGTCAAATGCAATTTGCAAATCATTTTTGAAGCATTTGCTCCTATCTGCATGAAACACCCGACAAGTGGCGTAACCACAACTCAGCGACAAAGATAGAAAAATAGTCCAAGTGTTGATTGTCTCATAGGCCACGTGATGTCTCAGAATGCTTCAGCAAAGTCCAAAAGTGTCGCCACAGCGTGTCTAAAGCGTGATTTAGCCTCTGGAGGCAACGATCAAAGTTTACAGGCTTACGGTGGAAGCCGTTGATATCCAGAAAACTGATAACAAAGACTTCCTGATGAGCAACTTGATAGGCGAGAGATTATGTTTAATCTGTGCACAGATATCTGTAAAGGCAGATACACTTTTAAGAAGCTAAATTGTGATATCCGATGAAACCCCCAGATTGATCACAATACAGAAATCGTATTTGTGCACGGACCAAATCAACTGCAAAGAGCTCTTGAGCTGGCCTCATACCGGTGGTACATGATCCGACCCTGGTCTGACCCTCGCTCCCGTGATCACTTGTGAAATAGCAGCTAGCTGGAGAATGGATCAAAGTCCGACACTTACGCGGACACTAAGAGAAGTTGAAATTCTGCCTACCTACACCTCCGCGCAAGGTCAGCCGCTCCATAAAGTGACCGCGATTGTCGAGCGTGTTGCGTCGTCTTTCAGGTGGTTTCAGACGTTGTCATTTTGTTCGAAGCACGCTGAGGCCTTAAATCAGCACAAAAAACAGATTTCAAAGAGACACAAACACACACAATAAAGGCATCAATTCAGTGTACCTGTGTTACGTATGTTCTTATATGTTTTAATGAATCCAAATCAGTTGAAATTTCACTGTTGCACATTCGTATTTGCCATGTTAATGTACATTTTGTACAGGTGAATAAATAAAACTTCTCTCTTACAGGTAAACTTAACGTTTCTCCCCTTGTGTTCTCTCCTTCCTTGTGTTCTGTCTCTCTGTCCTGCAGATCATCCTGAAGTAAGCGTCAGGAAGGGAATGGAGTGTCACGAAGCTGCACTAGGAAACCCAAAACAGCCCCTGTGTAAATACTACCTTGCCTCTCCCATAGAGGTCCAGCAACCTGCATGCTAAGAGTGTAACACTTCAATTTAACCATAAGAACTGCAGTGCCGGTGTAACACACACACACAAAAAAAAAGATATATACTGTATGTATTGCTAGAAAAAAACTATTAACATGAAAAAGTCAAAAATATTCTTATGTATAGTACTACATACATAGCAGACACACTATAGAGGTCATTTTAACACCTGTTCTCCCAAAGTACCGTGGATCCCCTCTCTTTCATATTTATTCTAAAAACCGCTGCACAATGTTCATCCCTTTGGTTAGTAAAAAAAAATAAAAAAAGATGCTTGATTTGCACTAAAACTATAGTGCTCAATGTTGAGGTGGAAAACAGGAAGAGTCAGAGAAAAACCCGTGCACAACCACACCAACGCACTCGGCGCTTTCCAGAGGGTCCTCGTCTCCTCGCGGTCTTTGCTTTCCCCCTCTACGAAGTTGAATGTCCTCGGGGGCAGACTTGTGTTTTCTTAACGTGACTGTCCCCGCCGAGGGTATCTCAGAGACCCTCCTCTGCCCCAGATGCTGTTAAAGATGCCATGATGAAGCTAACCCTCCCCCCGCCAACCTTTCATCTCCAGAAACATCTTGCCAAAGTCGCAGCTTGGAAGAGGTCGGTGGAATCAACCTGCCAGACAGCAGAGCCACATTTTTCTTCTCACTTTTTTTTTTTTTTTTGCGAAAGCTGCTCAGAACGCACCCTTTATTTGTTTCGGTGCGGGGTTCAGGAGTGGTGGGATAGATTGTGCACGGATTTTTGCATGTCGTCGGGACTGGGGAAGACAGTGCCCAGTGTTGACAGAAGATAGTCGTGGCCATTTACCGAAAAGCCTAAAGGCTCAGGTCTGTGCCAAGGGCTTAACAAAGCTTGAGGGTTCGTTCCAGACATACCAAGCCTTGTGTGTGTGTGTGCATGTGTGTTCGTATCTGGAGACTGATGGTCTGCCGGCAGACTGGGACTAAAAGCGAGGTCTAGCAGGTGATGGCAACACCAGGCCTGGTAGGAGAGGTTTTCGGGGGGTGGGTGAGGGACTTAAGTGCTAAGACTAAACAAAAAAAAAAACAACAAAAAAAAAAAAGGTGCATTTGACGATGATCGTCAAGCAAAAGATGACTTGAACTTCGACTGGAGGGCTATCTGTGACCGTCGGTTGTCCTGTCCAACCCTACTATCACCGATAATCCTGTTCCATTTTAGAAAAACTGTAGAAGTGCCTAAAAAATGCTCATCAACAACAACAACACATGCATCCAGAGTGTATCACTAAAAGTCACAGACACAGAAACACTGGCTGTCAGAAGCTACATGGACCTTTCGGGGAAGACATCACATCATGCGAACCGCTACCGGAAACGGTTCTCCGGTAACCGTTCATTAACATCACAAGTGACTTTATCGAAACAAAAAGAAGTTAAAGAAACGACAAATCAAAAATAGCTTTGTAGAATGTTTGGTGACTTTCACGGTGTACCATCGTTTCTTACCATGGTTTGAGTAGTTTACATGAGGAACGTGAGTGAGAAAAAAAAATCTGTATTGTAAACTGTGTAATGTATGTAAAGTGTCTCTTATTTTGAGAGTTTATATTCACGGTTCTAGAAATGTATTCAAAGTTATTTAAAATTTGTGTTGTGTCTATTATCAAGGTATGTTTGAACACCCCCAAACCCTCCACCATCTCCACCTCCACACAGAACAATCATTCGTCTTTTAGCCGAGGTCATAATTTGTTCTTATTTCAGACCAACCCTCTCTCTTTGTTTGGCGTGTTTTAACTCACGATTACTAAATCTTATTTTCCTTTTTTTTTTTTTTTTTTGTCTTTCAAAAAGTTCTGATGTAATTTCATGGTGCTTGATTAACATTGACAATCCACAATCATACCTTGGAGCCGGAGCCGCTTCACTCCGGCTCCACATTTTGGTTCCACTCACTCTTGATTGTCTTCACATGCATTTTTGATTTGTGTGTAATATTTGTGGACGGTGGTAAAAAGTTCTATTTTGTTGTAATTTATCTTATGTTACTCTTGGTCAAATTTTAGTCAAAAACAATGTTGTTAACTATTCTATTTTGAAATGAATGTAATTTATTGAGCTGTGCTACATTCTGCACGGTTGGTCATTTCAAGGTCTAACCTGTCAGGTCAGCGCATGAGAAGTCGCACACGTCTGAGGGGTGGGGTTTCAAAGTCGACCCACCGATAGAAAGCTACTGGATCTTTCTTGCCTTCTCATTGATAAAAAGATCACGGTGTTGCAGTAATGAGCATAGTTATAGAGTTGCTTGTGTTGTTGGAAAAAAAAAAAATGTTTATTGTATAGATGACATTTTACCAAAAAAAGAGAAGAAAATTTCAAAAAAGATGTACTTTTCACTCTAGTATAATAGTATTTCATAACAATATTAAGTTGTTGCTGTGGCAACCAAACGTTGCGATTACTAAAGTTCGGTATTTTTGTAAATGACATTGTTAAGTTGATTTTTTGTTTCTTTTTGCTAGAACACTGTACACAAGGTAGATTGTAAAGAAGATATGAACATTTCTTATTCTTCACTGAGATTATGACAATGACCTAATATTTTCATTAGCAAATAACAGCCTCTATAGAGCTGTGACTGTAACACTTAAATAGATTTAAAGTCATCAATGTTACATAGATTATATATAAATATATATTATATATATATATATAAGAACTAAATAATCTATAAATTAATAAGTTCAGATGTACAACTCTTTCCCCCGACAAAGGACCTTTAGGTTCCACACCAAGACATTTTATTCGAGGAGTATGTATCACTAGAGTTAAGGATTGCACTTTTTATATTGTTTAAAGATGTGATCTTTTTCATTTCCTTTAAGGATTTAGAGGTTTCTGCCCCCTCCGACAACCCTCCCTCTATCAATCAGAAGCAGATACTACCAGTAAATAACTTCAATTCAACATGTTGCATGAGAAAACAATATTTTCTTTTCTTAACTAAATGATAACGTACTGAATGTTTCTAGTGACAAAAAAAAAAAAAGTCTGTCCTCATTTGGTGACCCCCACAATGCCCTTGTGTATGGAATCCTCATGAGATGTGATGTTTTTTTTTTTTTTTTTAAATGTGTTGGCAACGATTGACTGACGGTTAAAAAAAAAAAAAAAGAGAGAGAGAGAGAAATGTAAGCACTTTCTGAGCAGTTGGTCAACTGAGCAGACTCAGCTTATCCAAACACTTTGCCTTATCTTGAGTCCATCGTGCTTAAGGTTTTATGTTTTAAAGAGCTCTGATGAAATTTATTCAGGAGACTTGGAAGTCTCTGTTTTCTCGAACCCCTTCTCAGTTTCATTTCAAATATGTATCTTTATATCTGAAATCATTTTTTAAGGTTTTAACGTGCGCGTAACAAGGCCAAAAGGGGCGACTGCGACGGAGTGAACAGTCATCGGTCTTTACCTCCGGTCTCCCGAAATCTGTAGTGAGATCTTTTTTTTTTTTTGTTCCATTGCCTTCCAATGGAACCGTTCGGAGCTCGTAATTCACAGCTTTAGCCAGCAGAGTGCACTACACCGGAGACTGCAGGTTCTGAATTGTGACTGCCTGTGCCATCATTGTTGCAGTGTACCCCACCAACAAAGTAAAGACATACAGATAAATTGACAAGAAGACCCTCATCGGATTTATAGTTTCAATGTAATCATTTTTAAATGTATTCTTTTTGCATATATTTTGTGCTATTTTATGTTTCTATAGTCAAATGTTTCTTTGGTTCCAGCAAGATAGTGTAAAATCTATTGAAAGAAAGAAATAAAGAAAATCAAATGAATTTTATGGCTGGATTGTGTATTTGTGTCATGCAAAGGTCCTGTTTGTGTATCATAAAACTCCCAACGACCCATAATAACATGCTTATAATTGTATGCTGTAGACCAGAAAGGCTAATTGACTAAAATGTCTCTCAAAGACCCCTGAAGTCCACTCTGGGAAGCAATGCGATAAGAGTGAGCCAACAGCAGACCACAGGCTAATTGGCTAATATGCTCTACAAATATACTTATGACAAGACTTGTAGTCTGAGCATTCAAGAATTTAGTTTTTTTCCACAGATGATTAACATGTTGAGGCCGAGGCTGGGACGAGCAAACTCTTTTGTCTGTTGTTTTCTATGTCATTTCCTGTTACTGCAGTGGAGCATTTTTGGGGGGAAAAAAAGCGTCTATATGAGGGGTAATTAATACCACATTTTAATGGATACAGTTGTAGTAGTCAAAGATATTCTATATATATTGGAGTAAAAGGGTCCTGTCAGACTCTTGATGTGTAATCTAGTTTTTTGGAAGTACTGGTTTAGCATTTTGGCATCCAGTAGCCTTTTTGACCTTACTTGTAAGACAAAATGTCTACTAGTACTACTACTAAGACCCAAAATTCATATTTGTATGACTAGTAAAGACAAAAGGAAGGATCACTAGTAGTACTTGTAAGGTTCAAAATGTGCACTAGTAGTACTACTGGCTTAGACGTAGCCCTACAAGGAATTTTGGGTTTAGTACTGGTAAGTTGTTTGTTCTCTTTTGGTGTTATTGTACTAGTGTGCATTTTGAGTGTCTACTAGTATGCCATACGAGTACTGCCGAGGTACATGCATACATACAAGAAATTACATTTAATATCAAGGACATGTAATAAATGCTCAAACAGCTTTCCATAATGAAGTGATCACAGTTTTTCTGAAATGCTACAGATTGTCCTAACGACTGCAGACACAGTTTTTAAATCTCCCAGCTGACCAATCACAACCAGGACCTTAAAGTGAGCACACCAGAAGCCTCACAAAGAAAATACTACATTTGATAACAATCAGCATGTCCCAGACAGGGTCAAGAGCACTGGACACAAAGTTAAAGGGGGGCACCCTGCTGGTGTCCACATTCAGAAAACTCATTTGAGACTCGTCTGGAGCAACTCCCCTCATCTAATGGATGCTTAACCTACTTTCTCAGCAGCTTCCATACTGTGTCACCAAAAGCAAAAGACCCAAAGATGACATGTTTTAACATTGAAGTGACAGAGACCTCTAGAGTCCACGGCACTTATGACTCTTTGTGTCTGTTTGGAGGATATAGTCAGACACTACAGAGCCACTGAGTCTGCAGAAGCAGGAGGTGATGGATGTAGACCAGGAAGCAGAGTGCTGTTTCCTGTACAAAATAAGCTGATAGGGGGATTTCTTCGCAAGATTTTGCTTGCTGTTTACAGCAGCCAATTACACTGGGTGTGGGTTACCTTCTAGCTAATACGGCCCGATCCATTAGCAATCTTTCCATCAAAAAAATATGTAAATCACCTTGGTAGTGTAACACTATTTCTATGCTCGTACCAGGTCTGGTTCTGGCTGCTGAGCCCATTTCTGTTGACTGCTAACGGCAGTTAATTAGCTCTGTACATCACATAGAGTTAGAACTGAGCACCCAGAGGACATCAGAGGGAAAACAAGAACATATATTTTGTATGAAATATGATCCAGTTTCACCAAAATCACTAAATAAAGTTAGAAACAGTACTTTTGTACAGTAATCAGCCCTCAGAAAAACAAAAACAAAAACAGGAACACTCCGGCGGCGTCGTAAGAGAGAAAGCATTTCATTGGACGGTTAATTAGTACACGCCCCCGAGTACAGAATGACATCATCAACAACTTTTTAGCATTTTTCAGGAAGTGACAAACTCTGGAAAGCTGGAAAATACCTAAAAAATTATTCTGTTGTCACTGTTGGATCGGAAACTGGAGTTTAGGTGACGTGATGAAAAACACTTGAGCATTAATTTTGACTTCATGGGGACTTTAAGAAAAACACAGATTTGTGGCAATTTTATTTAAAAACATTTAATTGTCCAAAAAAAAGGATGATTTAAGGCCAGTTTCCATTCTAATCACTGAGATCTTTGTCGCTAATATCCCTGCCTTCCTCATATCCTTGCACTCTTGCTGTCTGTGGCACTAATCACCCCCCATATCTTCCAGGAAACAGCAACATCCAGTGGATGCACCGACTCCAGAGGCGTGGATTTCCAGCTCTGTGGTCTTCTTCAGGATAAACAAGCTCTTTGCCTTTAACACGACTCAACCCCACTGTGCAGAGACATGTAGTGTTAGCCTCCATACAAAGATGTGCCGTCTAGTTGCTTCTAATAATAGCCAATCTTATTTTAACCACACCGACGCCTTATTGCATTATGGATGCCTCTGGAATGGTGTCCCTGCAAGATAGCGTGGGAATATTTCAGTAGAGGTTGTGGCTGTGCGTCTCAGGGCTAAATGTTCCCGCATCCTGTCAATTCACCCGCCTTCAACTGCGAGAGCATCTCATTTACCGCAGGCTGGTAGAGCAGAGAGTCCAGGCCACTGTGCGTGGGGATGCGTTTCTTGTCTCCGCTGCTGTAAGACTTTTATTCTCTGCATGCAGGAGCGCTATGCGGGAGTATAAGGTGGTGGTGCTCGGCAGCGGCGGGGTGGGGAAGTCCGCCCTGACGGTCCAGTTTGTCACCGGGACGTTTATAGAGAAGTATGACCCGACCATTGAAGATTTCTACAGGAAGGAGATCGAGGTGGACTCCTCTCCGTCGGTGCTGGAGATCCTCGACACAGCCGGCACCGAGCAGTTCGCCTCAATGAGAGACCTTTACATCAGGAACGGGCAAGGCTTCATTCTGGTCTACAGTCTGGTCAACCAGCAAAGTTTTCAGGACATCAAGCCCATGAGAGATCAGATCATCAGGGTCAAACGGTGAGACACTTTATGATCAATCATAAATGTATTCTGATGCAGAAGGCAAGAAGTTATGAATAATGCTGTAGGGGCCTTTAAACACTCACATCCAGGAGGCAATATGGCCTCCAAAAGTTGGCTGTGTTGCAGGGAGGGAAAGGTGTTTCATTCATTCGCTCCTCTTTCTTCAACATTTCCTTAATGAATCTATAATTAAAATAAATTAAGGTCCCCATGAAGTCCAGTGTTTTTATCACATATGTCACTTATACTCCAAAATCAGCACTGACTCATCCCCGGGATGCCCGGAGCCAAATCTGGCAAGAAAACCACCTCGGTGTGCTACTGTATTCCTTGCCAGACTGGCCACCGCTGGTTTTGGAAGTTGTGCTCGGTCCCGGGTCCATCCATGTTCACTAGGAGGTAGACGCTGACACGAGATCATTGCTACCTGCAATGCCTAGCAGTGAAAGTGTAACGCGCACTCCCTATTGGCTATTGTAAAAGCCAATCAATATTTGCAACAAGTCCCTCGCTGTCTGATGTACAAATTTGGAAGTAAACAACACTCTGCTTCCTGTTTCATGGGAACTATTTCTCATCTTTCTGGCGTACCCCCTGGAACGTCCCAAGGGCCCCTAAAAGTCCACTTGAAGAGCCACCAAAATATTTATGATGTTTTTCTATATTTAGATCCAGGAAATCATTTCAAACTTGCTCCCTCCTCTTCCTCCCTGTCCTGATCTCTCCTCTCGTGAGAAGCCGTCCGACAGACCGGCTCATGTGTTCTTCATAAGGGCCCAGCTGCGGCTCACCTGTCATATATGAACCCGCTGAACTCTCACTGGGTTTGATATTCTCTGTCTGTCACACATGACTAACTCGGGATGGCTTTGATCAGTTCAGTCCATTACTCAACAAATCCACTGAGCTCATCTCATGGCTCAGAGCGAGAGGATGGAAGAAAGACTGGGATCTTTCCTTTTGGAAGTGACATCTTGGTGTTTTTACTCAGCGACTCCCTTCATTAGTTTAATGACACTGACAGCCTGCAGTTCAGAATCTGTGTTTGGTTCTTAGTTAGCGAAAGGCTTCACATTAAAAGGGTTCAAATATGTCTTTTGGTGCCATGTCAAGACAAATATGATGAAGTCACTCGACTCACAAAGGCCTATTTCGGATTTCTAATTTAGAAATCCAAACTGAGATATTCATGTCAGCGTGTGCTGCAGTTATGAGCCTCCGTTTCAGTTGTATAAATAATGTTTTATGCGTTTTGTATGAGGTTATGCAGGACAGTTTTCCATAGATATTTCATTATGATGACTAATGATGTCATCACTTCTGGTGTCCACAGTGAGTCACTATCTGTAGGGCTCCAAACACCACGGCTTTAAAGTGTCTGCAGAATGAGAGTTTTTGTAGAATTTATGTACAGAACGTAATGCGGGGGAAAAAAAATCTATTATTACTATAAAATGTTAAAGGAAAAAATTAAGAAAACGTTACATTTTCAGTTTCAGACACTAAAGTGTACCGTTACACTTCCATTCCAAGTGTTTCATAACCATGTCTGAGGAATAATAATAAAAAAAAATATTGGTACCATTCCCCAAAATCCAGTATCACGACTTCAAACCATCTGAGACTGTTCTGCAAAACTTCTGTTAGCATCCTTTAACCTGCAGCTTGGCTCATCTCTTCATCATACAATCATCCCATTTCCAGGATTATCAGGATGACACCTTTGGTTGTGATACTTGTCCACTCTGTGAAAAAAGACCTTTGCAGAGACCCATTGGAGTGTCTTTGTGAACAGCTGGGGTCATTAGTTTGCAGGGAAAAAAAGAGAACATGGACCAGAGTAAAAAAAAAAAAATGGCACACCTGTAATTTTGGGAAAGGAGGTAGTCCGCACGCTGAACTGTGCATGCACCTCTAATTATTAATTTCTTTGTCTTATCTCACATGCTGTGTTACTCCCATTAATCTGCAGCCTTTCACCACCAAAACAGCGTTGAAAAAGAGCATCACGCAGCAAGGTCGCGACACCTCTATTCAGCTAACTAACTGCATATTGTGAAATAATGATTTATAATTGAAGCGCCGTAGCTTGGTGCAGTGCTCCTTCCATCCCTGGAGTGAACTGTGGCTCAGACGTCACAGCTGACGATGCACACCGGGGACATGAGGGAACTCCTCTGAAATGAAAAATATAATGACGGGTAGAACTGTGCTCTGCTGCCTCCAGCCAAGCCAGCCGCCACCCAGTGCAGAGGCCTACACTGCACCAGTCCTCAAGTGTATATCGATAAATATTTAATGCTTTTATGCATTTTGAAGATGTCACCCTCGGGTTGTGCGGAAATTGGGATGGCTGTTTTTATTGCATTATGTTTATGTCTCCTTTGGTTTTGTATGAACATTATTAAAACAGTTATCAAAATAGATGGTTAATGGTAACTAAAGGTTTCAGGTGTACTTGTATAAACTGTTGGGTAGTTTAATTTACAACTAAAACATCATATTTTTATAACCGCTTTTTTGTATTTTTTTTCCAGACCAAATGCAGTTATTCCGCCCCCGGTATACAAACCTGAGCACGTACAGCTCATTTACCAAATATGATTGTCTCATGATGATCATAGATGATCGTTCTCAGCGCCGACACATGCACATAATTACAGTTTATTTAAGGAGAGGAGGGATCAGTCATTTAAACGCATGCAGACATCCACAGGGTGTCCGCGTTTTAATAAAACCAGCAACACAATCAGCTCCTGGTCTCCATTAGCTGTCTCCAGGAGATCAGCCTCCCTCCTCCCAAACTTCTTGCTGAGCCAGCAGCAGCAACAAGCATCACACAGAGATATAGTATGTGCCCACTCACCAGAACTTAATGGGATTGTGTTGGGTTGGAAGCCAAGAAGACATCAGGCCTCCATTAGGGACTCCTATAAACCACAATGCTTATGCAGGACTCTTGGTGGGGGAAGCATGGGAAAGAAGTGAGACCTTATATGTTGCTGCTGTGTGTGGTGCAGGTGCTGTGAGGCCACGGTCTCTCAGATTCCTGCACTCCCCATTATTACGTTCATTGTGTTAACCTGCAGGCCAAGCAGGAAACACACTATAGAGTGATAGTTTGACATCTGGAGAATAGAGTTAGATGAGAAAATACCACTCTCGCATCTGTACTGTGAATATTCAATCAAAGCAAGCAGCCGGTTAGCGTAGCTTAGCATAAAAACTTAATACAAGGGGGAAACAGCTAGCTTGGCACAGTGCTAGCACCTCACTAATTTAGCACGGTGTATTTAGTTTAATCTGTACAAAAACAACAATTCTCTGTTTTACACGGGTTATATGTTTGACTATTTGTTGACTGTTTCAAGCTAGGTGTTTCAATTTACGGAAGAAGCTAAGCTAACTAGCTGCTAGCCTCCCGCTACATACAGTATTTATCGTACAGACACAAGAGTGGTATCAGTCCTCTCACATAACTTTCGGCAAGAACGTGAATAAGCATCTTTCCCAAAATGTCAAGCCTTTAACATGGTTAGCATCTTTTGTTTCCATCCAGACTTCTATTATATTTGTCATGGAAATTTGCGCTTTTGATCCCAAGTTGACTCAACTGTGCCAAGGCTGCAGATTAATTAGAATTCACACACGGAAAAACATGTCAGAATCATTGCAAGATTTTAATATTTCAGGTCAGTTCAAAGGAAACTACGAAAATGAATCATTAACAACAGGAAAACAGACATGTAATGCAAAAAAGCTGCACACTGCAACTTCCTGCACATGTGTACAGCTGTCCACATTTACCACAGTGGTATTACACTTTGAATCTACACATGCTAAATCACAAAAATACTAATTTCTACCCAACGAAATGCATATTTTAGCTCGAACACACCATCTCTGACATACTTTTCCCTCTGCAGACTTAAAGGGCCTCCCAGACTAACCAAATAAACCCCCATGTCAGTTGCTATCTGTGAAAACATCATCTGGGTGTAGCCCTCCTCACAATCTAATAATCTCCTCTCTTGCATGTAAAGGTTTATTGTTCTGTCCAGCCAGGAGGAGGAAGCATGTTCAAAGCACTCGTGTTTTCACGCTGCACTGATGCTGTGTCTAATAGCAGGAGGTGAGCATCACGCACTGCTGAGTGGGAATGGGGTGGAGAGACCAAAACTACGTATCCCAGGGGGCACTAGGTACAAAGCAACTTCCTGACCTCAGGCTTTTAGTGTTTGCCATCAGCGGCAGGAGAGAGCTGTTATAGAGGCTGCCAGTTCGCTTTAAAATGGGAGTTAAGGAGGGCCACCAGTAAAGTGCTCATTGTTGGAAACATATTTACTGCATGCGCACATGTTTTCACCATTATACACCATTTATCGCATTCAAAACTGACATGAAAACACATGAATCGTTTCAGTGTTTCATGTTTCATGCACCGTTTCCAGCCTGTTTCAGAGAGATGAGGTAAATATGACAATAAAAACTCAAGGATCAGATAAAAGAAGCGGTGAATTTCCTAGATTGCTAATCATCATGTGACCTCTCTGGTTTATCTTGTGACCCCCCTTAGGAATAAATTACATTGCTTTGATCTGTATCTGGGATTTCCCCACATTTAGATGGTAATATCCTTTAGTCATGACTAAAAAAACTGGAAAACAAAGATTGATTGTGATTCCAGATCCTCAGGGAATGTGACGAGATCAGCATGTGTCAGATCATAGCTCTGTAGTAAACTAGTGAACAAATTGGGTGACACTTGTAGCGTCATACTACTTCTTACTTGTTAAAATTAAACAACTGTTTCTGATATCACACCACTGTGGTTAAGCTGGTTAGGGATAATCTTTAATCTAAAATTGTTAACACAAAATACGTTGACTTTGACTCCTTAATCGACATATTTCTTCAGCACCCTGTGGAGTTTTTTTTTTTTTTTACGTATATGGAGCATTTCTTTTTATGTTTGTATTTTGTGCACAATATGATCCACATTACCTGCTGCCAGTTTCATGCTGTTCCACTGAGTGACAGTTGGTGGAGATAATGTGCCAAAAAAAACATAGAAAAGTGCAGAAAGCTGAGGAAGAAGAAGAAGACCAAGAAGAAGTGGGTGAAAGGTGTCCCAGGCTCAATGGAAGCAGCGATGCGTTGGGCTGAGTTTTCACCACCCTCTGCAGTGCTTTCAGTCCGTAATAACTCAATGGTGCGGCGGTAGAAGTTCAGATGGACTGTGCATGAGCACTACTTATTGGTCATGGCAAAAGAAAACAAACGAACCGCCCTGTTGAAGCGACAAATCAAACTGACGGTGTCCATCGAGAGAAAGCCAGAACACCTCATGATATTTGAACCTCCGCTTCCAGCCTCAACACTCATTCAAAGCGGGACTTTGGAGCAGTAAAACTATTAAGTTTCCTCTGGCTGCCATTTGGGTTTGCTAAGTATGAAACCCACCTTTTTTATTTCTCACTTTGAATTCCTGCATTCGTTTAACTGCACAGAACGACGGGAATAATAAAACTAATGAGGACTCGTCCGCTAACTCCCATACTGCCTATAGTGTCCTTGCATCCGCAGTAAGGAAAATAGTGTTATTGAGAGGAGCCGGGCTGCACCATTAAAGATGGAAATGAGGCCTGGGGTTTCATCATAAAAAAAAGACTCTAAAGACGTTCTCCATCTGCTGTGCAGGCCCTCGCATTGTCTGCGCTTATGTTATTTTGTATCTTTGATTTCTTCTTCATGTAGCCACGGCGATACAGAAACATTATAGAAGCTTTGTTCTCCAGCACCCTGCGGGAGTTAACACAGTGTAGGCACTATAGTTTCTGTGATGTTTCTGTCCAGTCCTACAAGCAGATACATGTGTTCGGTTGGCTGTCACACAGCGTAGCTGCTCCAACTGCTAATTAACAGCAGATGCAGAGAGCAAAGAGGCGGCTGCAGGGTTGGAGGCCTTCACGTTGGAGATGCCTAACTGCTCTTTTGTAATTTGCATGTGTGTTGTGTGCCGTGGGCCTTGTGAAAACGGGTAAGTGAAGTCACTGTAGCTATTTAGCACAGCAGGTAGCCTCAATAAGGCTGTTGTACCCTGAGGCTAAGTGGAAAATGTAGTCCATCTTTTTTTTTTTTTGTGAGTTATAAACACTGATTCCCTGTGTGTGTGTGGGAGGTTTTGCATGTTTGCCTTTGTTCCCAACAGTTGGGATAACACCCTGCAGAGGCACATGGCAGTAACTAGTTGTTGTGTGTTCTGAAGGTCAAATGTGTATCAGCAAAAGTTATTCAAGACCCTGCTGCAACCATTAAAGCAACACTGGGTAGCACTACCACAACTTTGCTAACAGCCAAACATCAAGCAACTGCAACAACACAAGAGCTCGGCGTCTGTGTTTCAGCCTTTTATTTCACTAAGCTCTTGCCAACGACTAAAAGTCAGTCCCAGATTTACTCTTGCCCAATGGCTTCTTGCTCAATCACCCTCTTCTTAGCCTCCTTCATCAACGTCCTCTTTGGTCTTTTCACCTCTGTCATTATGTCCATAGAGGCTGCTGAGCTCAGTTACAATACCCACTTCTGGCACGACACTGGCTCTACTCCCTTTATGCATTCCCATGCACTGCGGGCATGAAAACCTCCTCTTCCCGGTGGTCAGAAATGCCTGTGGTACAAACATTAATACTTCCCCAGTGCTCTGATCACACGGCCTGGCTAACAAATGGAGCTAACAGTAGCTAACAGCAGCTACGGTTGGCAGCAGTTTACATTACTGCCCATCAGGAAACTCTGTAAATCATCCATCTGTTTTCTGTAACCGTTTATGCTCATCGGGTAGTGGGGCTAGTTTAGGATCCAACATGGTTTAAAAACTATAATTTTATGGTAGAGAAGTTACACAGTGTTGCAGCATTTCAGTCTGCAGCTTGTCACAAATGGACGTACGGATGATGGTTTCATAAAACTGGAGCTCAGCGGTGCCACCCTGCAAGTATCATTCTAAGAGGTTTTTTTTTTACAGCAATATTGTAGAAATCAATTCGGATTTTAACATCCATATCTCCGTATAATTTCATAAGCCGTCAGCCACCTGGCGTCATGTCTCCCATCGCAATTCGAAAACACAAAAGCTGCATATTCATACAGCTGGCAGTTTTCAGCCAAGCAATCAAAACACATTCCAACTGTTGTGATAATTCCTATAATGCACGGCTGCCAACTCTTGTGTTGGAGCGGGAACGAGTTACCAGTGTTTGTTGTTTTCTCCTAAATTTATATGCAAACAGCATGTAGAGTAAGAGCACTGCGATTATAGGTGGAAGGCTGGCAGAACGCAGTGTCGAAAAGTGTAAAAGTAGCAGTACGCCAGTGTAGCTCCAGTGTCCGGTCCGCTGAGATGAGTGAGAATCCAGCAAGTAGCATGTACCCCATGTATCAGGGCTAAGTCCTTACCACAGCATCCCGGATTCAACTCCAACCTGTGGCCTTTTGCTGCATGTCATCCCCCTGCTCTCTCCCTACTTTCCTGCCTCTCTTCAGCTGTGCTAGGATCTCTATAGGGGGTGATGAATGTCACTCGATAACTCAGGTAAAACACGGAGGTAAAGATGTACGTGTGTGTCATAAAATTATGTTTGAACTGGATAAAAAGTCATGTCTTACAGAGAGTTATACTGTTGTTAGAGATTTCATTTCAAGCCATTTGATTTGTGTGTTTTTAAAGGGTCAGCGCACAATTAAAAGTAATGGCACCAGAGTTAGCCCACAGCTAATTTGCATCTGCCGTCCCTGGACAGACAGACAAAGAACAACATCAACAACACGAAACAATAAATACTCCGCATAAAACATCAAAAGCAATCCATCAGCGTGAGATGAGACAGATTGAGAGAGATCCTGTGATATTGAGCACACCATAGCTGCTGCAAAACACTAATGTTCTCCAAGTTGAATCCTAAACACTGAGTGACATGTTCTTCAATAATACATGATATCAGCCATGAGGCAACTTTTATTCGTGCTGCGTTGAGCGGTTTTAGTCTCTCCTCATCTGGCGAGCAGGGAGCGATAGTTTGATGCTGCAACAAACAGCGTCGATACAAACTCCCCACCCCGCCAGAGAGAAGCTGGCTCTCCTTGTGTCTTTGTAGTTATATATAGAGTTTCTCCTGCAAGGCTGTCAGATTGCATTTGTCTGTGTGGTGCTCTTCCTTGTTCACACTTCACACCCTCCAGACTCCATCTTTTCAAACACGCAGGCCATACGAGATGCTTGTCCTGCTGAGGTCAGCTACTGTTTGCATGCGTGTTTGTTGTACAGCGCGGTGGCCAAATGTCACGCTGCAGGGAAGTCTTTTGGCATTTGAGCCTTTCTAAGCGCCTTAAATCATGTTTATCGGCGCTATTTTGAATCGTTTTCACATTTCGGGAAGCTTTTTCTCACTTGTGAAGTCCTCTGGGACGTCGCAGTTCAAGCTCGACCAGAGAGCAGCACCCTTGAAACATGCAGGCTCCCGCTGTCTCGCTCAAGGACGCTTCACTAGGTCCAGCAAGTGTTCTCCACCTCTCTGCGCTCATTCCTCCACCCTGCTGCCTGCGCTAATTTCCACCGGCGTTCGAGCCCTCTTTAGCTCACTGAAACGTTTGCCAGCTCTTTTCTACGCCTCAGCTCTTCTCCCAGCTGAGCAGTGTGGCAGCAGGCCACCAATTTGTAGATAAGAGCTCATTTCTCAATAGCACCAGCAGATCAATAAGCCGGGCTCGGAATGCACTTAGGAATGACTGATGGCTGAGGCTATTAGGTGGTGTGTGCCATTACCTGTTGTGAGAATATATACCCTCTGTAATTGACATTCTGTAGTTCTTTAATCAGAGAAAACATGAAGGGCGTCTAACCGAAATGAAATATCTGGTACCTGAACAAAGTAACTGCCTTTATTCTATAACAAACTTATTGTACTAACATGTTAGAGCATTCATTTAGAGTCATGTTTCGGCGCAGTATTCACTCTATTTTAGTTTCCACTTACTCTTGAGGGAAATATAGGTGCTAAATGCTAACTTTGTCTGTCTGGGGCTGGGTATGTCGCATACAGTTCGATTTGAACCTATCTTTTGTAGACGTTTTCATGGCTGTGGCCTGAAATATGTTACGAGAGCATCAAGGATAAACCAAAACATTAAAGTAGCAGGCCATAAAACCAAAACTGTGAGCTGAAAGACGCTATAATGCTCTATGAGGGGAGGGGAACAGATAAATCTCAGTGGATCTGCTGGACAAGTGACCCCTGTCACATAAGTGTAGTATTTTAATCCATTCTTGATGTAAAAATATTCAATTAAGGAATAAAATAAACAAAATTCTGAAGATTTTTAAAAGATGGCTCAAGTTAGCTAATGTTAGCAAAGCACCAGCCACCACAGATAGGCTAGCCCTTAGCATTAGCACACGGCACAGGAGACGAGAAAGAAGATGAATGTTTGCTTTGTTTTTTATTTGATTGGAGTGTGTTTTTCCTTTAAACTGTACTGCACATGATATATTGCCATAAAATAAGAGTTTTAAATGAAGGGACACACAAAAGCTGAAGCTAAATATTAAGTAGAAAATAGTTGTTTCCAAGGTACGAGTCCCACCCATGTGAGAGCAGCACATTAGCTTTATTCAATTATTCAATAACCTATACCATTACTCTCCCCAGCCTGGTTTCCTTGTATTGATGGCTCAGATGGAAGAGGACTGGGATCGTCATCCACACGCTGGGGAAGAAAGCTTTTGATCCGTTAATACATGCTTAGTGCATGATGGAAATGATGCAAAGTGGAGAGCTAACGATTTGAAACAAGAATTGTGAGCCATTAAATGTACAGCTTGCATGTCATGCTAACGCATATATAATGTATCCAGGAATAAAGGGAGCATCACGGCGGCGCGTAACTCTTTTTTTCTTGATGACGGTTTTCTACTGATATTAGACACCGGAGGAATGATGGTGGGCCTCCTCCTGGGAAGCTGGAACTAAATGTTTATCTCTCTCCTCTTCCTCCATTGTGCATTGTTTAAAACCTGTATTGTTTCAGCATCTGACAAATACAGATGTAGGCCAACAACGCACACACATCTCGTCACTGGGTTTACTTTTGCTTTCCCTCCTGCTTTCTCCCTCAGATACCAGAGAGTTCCTTACTAACTCCTTACTCAGATCTACGCTCCTCTGATATTACTCCCTCTCTTATTTCCAGGTACCAGCAGGTGCCGGTGGTGCTGGTGGGAAACAAGGTGGACCTGGAGGAGGAAAGGGAAGTGTCCCCCAGCGAGGGTCAGGCGCTGGCTGAAGACTGGGGCTGCCCCTTCATGGAGACGTCAGCCAAGAGCAAGACCATGGTGGACGAGCTTTTCGCTGAGATTGTGAGGCAGATGGACTTCTGCCCTCTGCCAGACCGGAGAGAGACCTGCTGCCCCGCCTGCAGCGTACAGTAGCAGCCGATCGGCCTGCTGGAGGGGTGACGGACATGAAGTTGATTAGAAATTAGAATGCAAATGAATTCATGTTAGATAGATTGATAGATCTTTCTAAAAAAAAAAACTGTTCCTACCTGCTTTCTGTATCTAGCAGTTTAGGCCTGTTCTGTGGTCAAGAGGCGTTTGGGGGATATGTAGCTGAAGCAAAAAGGGGGAAATTTTAATTTCAACATGCATCGCTTCTCGGACACAGGGTGGATTTTCCCCTTGAAAGAAAAAAAACAACACTTGACCTCCCACGTTTACCACCGCTCTCTTGATTAACAGAGGGGGTTTCCCAAAGGTAGCACGGTGCCAAAACCATCTTAAAAGCCATTAACAAAGAGGATCATAGTGCTAAATTCTTTTGGGAAACCAGCCATAGGCCCAAGCAGGGATGGCAGTGTGCTCGGCCCCCTTTTCTTCTGCTCGTGTTTTTCTCTTTTTTTTGCACTTTTGGGACTTTTTAGCAGTGCAAGACCAATCACCAAGTATCTGAACGGATGTCAAGTAACACCACTGTGAAGGAGTGGTTTCACAGCAGGCCCGCCTAACAACGAATGAATGAACAGATGAACGAATGTTTCGAAAAAAACAAAACAACGACAACAACAACAACAACAACAAAAAAAAAAGCACCTTTGGGGAAATTCATTGAGAAGATCCCAAATGTTGACATACTGTGGATGACGTGTGCATGAAGTTTGTGCTGTCACGCTGACACTGAGTACAATCAACCTCACCCAAAGAGACAGAACCGATCAATCAACTGATCATTCAATCAAGTCGGTCGTTAAAATGTACGGACACTTGTCTTAACACCTTACAGATGATACAAATGCCTTGTTACATTGTATGAAGTGAACATCAGTGTCAGTGTGTAGTCCATTTATCTTAAGTCACAACAGATATGTTAGTGGTTCGACGTCAGAAACACTTATTTTCAACAAAAAAATAAATCTTTATGCACAAACGTGTGGTGTGTTCATGATTTTTTGTTAATTTAATAGCAAAGAAACTATTTTTTTCCTCACTTTGTCATTCACTAACCCTCTCCTTTCACTTTCACCCCCCCCCAGAGGTCACCCGATTTGCTCTCATTGTGAAAACAGCCTCTCGGCTTTGCTGTTTAGCAGTAATCTGGCTCCATCATGGCCCCTCGCGTCGAGATGATTTATGGTGTTCTGGGCTTGCGGCTGCGTTCCCTGGCCCCGGTTGTCTTTGCCGCTCCTGCTGCTGCTGCCATTAGTGCCAACACTTACTGCTGATTCTGGTCCTGAAAAATCCAACGAGCGTTTCTCAAATTCTGAGTGCCATTAGAGTCCATTAGACGATGAAAATCAGGGACATGTGAGACTTTGGAGGCGAGATCATAACTTTGGATTCAATCCAATTATGATGAGAGCGACAGTCTTTCACCACATGGGAGACGGAGGCTGAGGAAATTCAGAAATAAATTGCAAAGGGACGTCATAAATATTATAACTTTGGGATAAATGCATATAGAAATATTAAACAGATATATCATGTTGTCTTGATGAATATGGTGCTGATAGAGAAGATGATTCTTTTGTCTCTCTGTCTGCATGATTGCAGCCTCCTTTGCATACATGGAAACGTCTACCAACAGCGACACCTGCTGTCACAAACTGGAACAGCACCTCCTCCTGTAGGTCACACACGGACCTTTCCAACCACCTTCAGTTCCTCCCCGGACCTAAATATTAGCTGCACACACTAACCTAAGCAGGCATGTCGTCCTTCAGTTAGACACATAGCTGACAAACAGTTATATATTTACGCATTTTGTTACGCTGAGTTTATTTTAGGTTGTTTAATTTTTTATGTAGTTGGAGAAATATTCTTCAAAATGGCGACCAGGACTGTGTGTCGAGCTCTCCAGCGCCGTGAGTAACCGTTAGGCTAACTGTTAGCGTGTGTTAGCATGTGAGCTAGGTTGACATGACATGTCACAGCTTCGTGTTGCTGCAGAGATTTGAGTTTTCCACATATAGACAGAAAACATACAAACAACAATGGCCACGACGACAATGAATAATGTACAAGTGTGCCATACAACAAAATATTAGATAAATATGAGAGAAGCACTAAAACAGTAAGTAAATATCGGAATGTGCTCTCAATTGTACCTACAGGTTTAACATGACAGGTAGGCGCAGACATGAACATAAAACCTAAGTATACTATATATATATTTAAAAGATATATGTCCATAAATCCGTTAAAGCAAACACATCTCCTAAATTTAGTCTTAATTTGAGTCAAGCTCCAAAAACACTCGAGCCTACACTTCCCATGATGCAACTCAATAGCTTCTTTGGTGCCTCTTAAAGGGCCCATGTCTCTCAGACTAAATTCATCCGTCCTCTTCCCCTCGACAGGCTTTGCATCCACCACAGCAGCTGCGCGTCCGTCGGCCGCAGAGGTGCGCAGCCAGCGCAATGCCGTCTTCTCCAGAGAGCAGGCCAGGCAGAGAGTGCTGTACCCCCGCATCGAGAAGATTGAGGTGTCCATGCAGGGTCCGGGCCTGGACGGTACGCTGCTCGTCATGAACAAAGGAATGTCCACGCCGCTGAGCTGTGCCAGACGTGAGTGAGGGTGCAGAAGAAGAAGAAGAATCGTTCATTTTTGCGTGGCGGCATGTCTCACTTGTTTTGCACTCACATGAACTCCTCTGTGTCTCTCTCAGACCTGACAGAGTATCATGTCAACAACTCGGCACTGGCCCTGGTGGACGGGGAGCCTTGGCCTCTCCACCAGCCCCTCACCGACTCCTGCTCGCTGACTCTGCTCACCTTTAAAGACAGTGACCCGGCGCTGGCCAATCAGGTAATTACTGTCACACCAACTTACTGGCTGCCACTTTGAGACCTCAACGCTTCCAAAATCTTTGTAAGCAAATCAATAAGTGACATGAAAAGAGACATTCAGCGTGTCCTCTTGTTCCCCTTCAGGCCTACTGGCGTTCCTGCGCCGCCTTGCTCGGTCAGGTGCTGGAGACTGCGTTCAAGGATGACTACACTGTGGAGCTGCTCAGCACACCTGAAGTGCCAGGTAGAGGAGCTCCTTTTTCTGGTCTCCAGATTTATCCGAGCGGCCGTCAGAGCGCTTTTAGTTTACGGTTGTCGTGTGTTTCCCTGCAGTCACTTCAGGAGCCTTCTGCTGTGACGTGGTCCTTGACCCTCAGCTGGAATCATGGACTCCCTCTCAGGTGTGTGTTTTCATCAGCTGGTGCTCGAAATGCTTTAGAGAATATCTTTAATATAATTTTTTTCCTGTGTGATGCACCTGTAATCTGCGTTACTGCAGCAAGATGAGAAGTTTAACCATTAGAGGTCAGCAAAACAACAATTTTCAGCTGAGATGTGTCTCTTCCACCCAAAGTCCATCTTTGAGTATCAGATACTTGTCTGTTGTGGACAAATGACAGTCACTGCGGTCAGCTAAACATCTGAAATCTCTGACCTTCAGTCATTTGACCTAAATGTTATCTCTCTAAACTCTGCCTGGCGCTGTCTTTAGCCCAAAAAAAGTCAAGTATCTCACATAAATCTGAGTCTTTATTTAGTTTCTGTGTGAGAAAGAGAGACAGCTGGTGATACATGTGAAGGTTTTTTTTTTTTTTATCACCTTGGAAGTGAAGCGTCTGTTCGTCACCTGCAGTTGCAGAGGAGGAATGATTCAGTCTTTATCTGTCGCTTCATGTCTCGGATCACAGAGCTCCTGTATCTCCTGTCAGAGCTCATCCTTTTTTCTTCTTTTTTTTTCCCCTCCAGGAGTCGTTGCGGTCTCTGACCAGAGGGGCCCAGCAGCTGATCCACCAGGACTTGCCCTGGGAGCCTCTGGAGGTGGCGCCCTCTGTGGCGCTGGAGGTCTTCTCACACAGCAGGTGGCTCTTTCATCTGTTTTTCTACCTTCGTTCCTCTGACCGTCTTCTGTTTCCTTTCCCTGCATTGCAGACTTAAACAAACGATGACTGTTGTTGTTGTTACTGAGCGTCTTCTCTCTTCCTCTCCCAGGTGTAAACAGGAAGAGGTGGAGGAGAAGGCAGCGCAGCATCCCAAAGGCAGAGTGTTGCTCTACAGGTGACATTTCATGCACACATCACAATTTAAACATTTATTTCTGCTCGTGTTTCATGTCACATGATGTATATCTAAAACCTTTTTCTTTTCACTGTAGATGTGGTGACCATGTACTGCTGAGCGCAGGCCCCCTGGTGGCCAGGACGGGGCTGTGCTCCCAGTACGAGGTGACGGCCCTCCACAGCCTGGGACAGGGACCCTGGGGCCTCCACCGCCGAGCGCAGGGCCTCTCCCTGCCCCTGCAGCTGCAGGTAACAGCACTTGTTGTGTCTTTGAGAGTTTGTTAGTTGTGGTGGTCCACAGGATCTTACAGGAAATCTGATTGCAGCTAGATTTCTGTGGTATAAAGAAGATAAAACTTAAATCTTGAAGTCTGTTGGCACCTTCATGTTTTGTTACAGGTTTCAGCATCACCAAGAAAAACAGTGATTGTGATTGTTTGCCAGTGTTGCCATGAAACAGATCGTATGTGACTCCACATGTGTCTTCGTTGTCTTCCTCTCTGCAGGCTCACCACACAGTCTGGAGGAAACTGAGGCAGCGGGCGGAGAAGCTGGTAAGAACAACACTTACCTGAGTTTTCTACCTCGCAGCCGGCCAAGAGCAGTGACATCAAAGTTGAGGCGCTGAGGTCAACTCCGGGAAAGGAGGGCCGCGGTCTAGATGCTGGTCCACGTTCAGCCAGCTCGCTCCCTGGCTGCAGTGCTCACTTCAGATTTCACAGAGTAGCCAGAGGATTGGATTTAACACAGCTATTTTTATTGCTTTGCATTTATATTTTGGCAAGAAACAGAGAGAGGGGTCTCAGTGTGTGCTGGAAGAAAGGACAAACTGCTTTTTTTTTTCTGAGCGTGACATCAAAGACACAGACGCTAACTCGAGATCCAAGGAAAGAAGTATTTTTAAATCTCTCCAGGTTCAAGACGTCGTACGCGGTGACACACAGATTGACGCGGTTCAATCCGCTCTGTCTGAGCATAACCGAGTTCGACTGGAGCGCTGAAAGGGAAGCATGAATTCTTCAGATTCAAACTAGGCTACGGGTTAATTTTGGATTGGAACCATCCAGGCGAAATATATTTTGCTGCAGCCTTTTCTGGCGTTCTCTGTGCATCACTGATTGCGTAATGAAAAAAAAAATGTACTCATTAATAGACACACTGGATTTGGCAACTGATGACATACTGTCCTACATTTTATTTTCACAGACGTTGTGTTATTCGGGGAATTGAAACAGCACTTCATGAAAGACAAAAGCACGGCGTCAGAGTTGGACAGACGTTAAAAGCCGAGTATATTTGGATCAGGTCTTCGTGGAGTTTTTTGCAGGCGCAGGATTAGCATGCAGAACTGCTGCGGGACAGTTTTATGGTCTGAGAGTCCACTGCTCCATATTATCACCTGACACACTAATGTTTGCCGTGTTGTGACGTGCGTAGAGGGCAGCTGTCCTCCGTCCTTTTTGTCCCATGTGTTCACCACTAATCAGTAGAAGAGCTGTAAACTTAAACAGGCCGGCAACCTCTCTGAAGGACGTTCACGCAGCGGCATGTTCGTCATATGGAGGCAATGCAGACTTAATGCGCATGTTGTGCATCTCAGATCACATGAATGGTTTCATTCTGTCCATAAAAGACGCTGCTTTGCCATGCTTTGCGTTTCTTCTTCAACTTACGTTAAACACTATCTGAGACATTGTGTGTTTTAAATGTTATTCTGGTTTTACAGCTTCTCTGGCCATTGTGTAATCAGGGAAATGTAGAAAGATTCAAATTTATGTATTATTCCTGGAAACTCCGCTCAAATATCTTCTTCTGAGGGCTGCATGTTTGTACTGTGGAGTCATTTACAAGACAAATTGCATTTGGGAGACGCTGCCTTCATATCAGGTATTCAAACACAACATTCAAAAAAATGTTTTCAATTACAGCTGGCGGTCAAAGGTCCTCGCGGACTGTAAAATGTTGCTAAATGTTTCAAGAGCAGCGTCAGTGTTAAAACCTGACTGTGTGTCCACTACTCTCTTCTGCTTTTGGATAAACAAAAAAGTCAGTCAAGACAAACTAGTTCAATATCAGCCTGTAAAATGTCTGCGGTGGTCTTATCGTTGCTTTAGCCGTCCTTTAAGCACGACAGTATTGCTTCAAAACACGAGTGGTCAGATAATCAGACCGGTTCTAAAGCAGCCTTCGGTTCAGACAGATTATGTGAGGTAAAACAGAAAGTGAGCGCTAACAATCCCTCGCTGCACAAGAAAACTGAGAGCGCAGTAGGTCAAAGTTGAACCTGGTTGTTGGTCTTTAAACTGTTATAATTTGGACAGTTGTTATCTCGTCTGACGGAAGAGAGAAGAAATGTCAAAGAAATGTCAAATAGCTGAATTTCAGTCGAGCTGGTTTTTGTCAATTTTTTTATATTACAGACACTGTAGCCACAGTTATTTTGAGCCGTAACCTTTAAGTTAATTATTATTTTTTTTAAATCTTCTTGTGTTCTAGTTCTGTGTTTCTATTCGTTACATGTCTCTTTGCTCAATATCACTTTTAATTAATTTTATTTGTTGGTTTATTTAACAGGGACAGTGCACATTAATAAAACATTCCTCTAAATGCGCCACAGTTAGCTAAGAGGCTATTTTTCATCTACAGTCCCTGGACAGATGTTCCAAGGTCATCCTAAAAACAGAATACTAAACTGAAGTTGCAAAGTTACAGAGATGAGGCATTAATAAAAAGAAAGGACCTCAATAGAGTCTGTTGTTGATTCTGCTCTCCGCTTCTGTGGCTGTGATGTTGTGATGCATCGCTCCTGTCGAGTTGGAAAGGTGTGTGTTCTTTCGTCCGCCCTCTGTCCGTGCCACCGCGCAGAACTCAGCAGAAACGGGTTTATAAAAGCAGCGATGCGTGGGCGGGCGCGTCGAGCGAGGCCGGCTGCAGGCGGCGGGGAAGCATGTCCCCCGTCTGCCTCCAGCTGGCGCTCAAAACAAGGCCGCCCACGCTACAAACAGATGCCTCCACACCCCTTTAACATCTCTGAAACGTCCTTTTTAAAAGATCATTATAGCTTCTACTTTATCACACCTACAGAGAGATGATGATGTAATTATTAAAATAATTTAACATGATTTTTTCTTTGGGGTTTTTTTTGCACAGGTTGAGGTGTCACGACTGGAAGAAGCAGCTCCACCCTCTCCTCCTGACTCAAGTCCACCTCCAACCAGCCAGTAACGACCTCTGTGTAACCTTCCACACACACATACACACCTTGACATGTATCAGCTGTATTATTTGTTCAATAAATGTGCATAAATATATCACTTCCACTTATCTCTTTCTTATGGAAACTGCCACACATTGAAGGGGGATACAAAACACAAGCGTCTTTCTTGCACTGTGTGTGTGTGTTGAAAGAGATTTTAACACCCCCGTGGGGGTTTGTAAGTGTTCAGCTGATTGAGGGCGCGTAAGAGTGAAAATGGGAATATGTGTGTGTGTGTCAGCAGTTTGCTCAACAACAACAACGGAGCGTGCGTGTGTGTGTGTGTGTGTGTTGTTGCTGAAGGTCGGGGCAGAAGTGCAGCTGTTGTGTCTGTCACTCGTCAAACAGGTGGCTCTCTGCTCGGAGTCGAGTGTGAGAAAGTGCGAGCGAGCCGGAGGATTTGAGCCATGAGGCGTTTTTTTCTTTTGACTTTCTTTTTTTTTTTTTTTTTTTTTTCCTCTCCCAGGATTCCAGGCGTTTTGACACAGACACATCGTCAGTGTGCAGAGATGCTTTGGCTAAATTAGTTTAGTACCACTTACAATAAGGCACCTTGTCATTTATAGGAGCTTTTAAAGTTGTAATTAATGTTTTGGGTAATGATTTATTGATGCATTATTAATCAGATATAATCCGTTAATAAGAAAGTGTCAGCGTTTTAATGTTCTAATTAGCCATCAAGTCTGCAGTTACAATAAACAATCAGATCTGTACAAACAAATGATAGAAAGTGAAATGATGAAGCACGTGTCACGCTGAAGGAGGATGTAGAGGAAACTCAGCCAAATCTCCATTTCCAGCTTCTCGGCTTTTTAATCGAAAAACTAAATTGACAAAACTTCCTCGTGATGAAAACAATTGAGCTGCGGCCCGTGCGTCGAGCCGCAAAAGTTCTGCTCTGCTTGCGCACGCGACCTCCTGCCGCCTTCAGACGATCGATATCACACTCTGTGAGTGAGTGTCTCCTCTCGCAGCCAAGATGATAAAATGTAGTCCTTCAGCGGAGGATAAACACCAGCTCAGAACACGGCTTAAAGTTCAACTATAAACACAAATCATGTGTTTAAGGAGTAGTTCAGCGTTTTGGGAAACACACTTCAGCTTGAGAGATGCTTATAGATGAATTTTTTTTAACTTTTGGAGTAAGCTTAACACACAGATTGCCGTTGAGCCGTATACAGACTTTATAACACCGGCAGCGCAGCGCTGTTAGCCCACCATTTGTGTAAGACTAACAGTTAAAGACAGCTGGTAATGTTTAAGGATCACCAGTGGCATAAAGAAAATTCAGCAGCACCCGCACACCTCTCCCCTCTTTCCCCTTCCCCCAGTGACATCCGAGCCTCCGCCACAGTGTGTGTGTCTTTGGGCAACAAGAAGAGTGCAATCCAGGTAGCATAAACCGGCAGAACCCAGAACAGAAACACCTTTTATGTTTGTTATTCAAAGTGTGTTCTCGCGTTCTGCTTCTCAAAGACAGGGAACTTTTTTCCTTTCCCCCTCTTTGCATTTAATCACAGTCCAAATCCAAGATTGAACCAAGCCTCGGGGCCAGAAAAGTTGGCCACTGTGCAGCTGTTGCTCCCACTCAAGCATCCTACTACCCCCTCCCACACACACACACGCACCACAACACACACTGACAATGTGTGAGACACACCCAAGGACATATGCCCCGGACTTAGAGCCAGTCACACCACCAGCACCAGCACCGATGGAGATATTTGAATCAGTGCCCTGAATTCCTTGCCGCCACCGCCGCCGAGCGCGAGAGATGTTCAGGAATGACTGCCGCGCTCAAACACGATTAAATTTGAATAGCTACTAAAAACACTCTGGAATAATGCATTCCCAGAAATGAATTTATAATGCGCTTCTGTTCTCGGCTTTATGCTAACAAGCTGGTGCAATACTAGGTCAGCGAATTCACCCCAGAGGTTCCCTCATTTTAATTTCACAGTGGAAGTCGACAGTGTTTGCGGAGCGCTGAGGCGAAGGCTAAATGTTGGGCCTGTTCACTGTTAACATTTGCTCTGTCAATAATGATTCAGCGGGGAATCGCTGATCCGCAGCACTCGGTTAATGAAAAGTAGTTTTCTCTTGTTCTCCGAAGAGCTGCAACAGTTAGTCGAACTTACCATCGAAGTAACTACTCGTCACGCTTTCACCATTTCAGATTGGAGGTCGGTGTTCCTTTATGGCCAGAGAAAGAGGTTTTCTCTCTTCAGTATTGAAAAGAAAGTGATACTACAACACAATAATGTCTGAGACAGAAACATTTCTTTGCAGAAGTCATCGTAGTATTCACAGTATCTCGAGAAAGATCGGGCACTGAATACATTTCCAATTTTTGGCCTTGACACCACTGCACATGCACGGCAGCTTGATCCAAGACTAAACATATTTTTGCCATTTTTTTCCCCCTCTCGTTAAAATCAATGTAGTCTGAATACTTCTCAGATTTCATGACAGGGCAGGATGTTTTGGATCGTTCAACTTCACCTTAAAATTTAGTCAGCTTTTGTCAGAGTCTGCACCTCCATCCATTCAGTCTTTCCAATAAGGCTCGTTGCTTTTGCTGTAACTGGTGGTGGTGATTTTGTATCAATGTCGGTAATAAACTGATAAATGTTTCATCAGAAGCGTAAGTTAATAATGGATTTGGACCGTGTGATATTCACTACTGCTCAAAATTGAATGAACTCAGTCAGACATCAGATTGTATCATTTACACTAGAAATAGTTTTGGCCCCAAAAAGAAGACGAATTAAATAATTTTAAAACTTGTAGTCGATGTCCCCTCAGTGTTACATGACAGGAGTGAACTTTCTAATAGTAGTTCTCTCAGACTTTTGGCTTGTTAGATCCCGTTCTTAACCTTTTAACTGTTACTGACGATGGAAAGTCTCCTGTTTTCTACTTTTAGAGCCTGATTGAGCGTCTTATACTGCTTTTATGCTGGTTTCAGCAGATCAGGGATCTCAGCTCACTTGACAAGGCTGTACCGAATAAAGTTTTCATGGCAGGTGACCTCAAACTTTCGAGTTTATGTCATATACATCAGTCAAAGGGATTTTTCAAAGCTGAAAGTAGTTTTTATGAATGTAACTGATCTGAGTTAGAAGTACAAACCATAAATCCTTCAGGCTGAGGTACTTTAGGAAAGATAAACTAATATTTCCAAACTTATGGATCAGACACTAAATGGTTAAACAGATGAAATCAGTCTGGGGGAGTTAAAGGTTAAAAATCTTCAGGGTCAACTCGGGTCCCGCTCGGTCCAAGGTCTGATGGGTGCCACACCTTGTTGCCATACCCAGTTGACTCCCGTTATGTGGCCATTTGGCAGTGCAGTGCGCGTCTTGGACACGGCGCTGCGCTCTCGGCGCTCCGCCGCTCTTGCTCGTCACTCCTCCCTCCATCCATCCATCCCTCCCTCCACCTCCATCTCCACCTCAACCCAGCGCCGAAACCGCTAGACCACAAGAGGAGAGAGGACCGTCCGTCCGCGCCTTGCGATCGTTAACCGAGGCACGCCGTCCCTCCAGACAGACTTTTCTGCTTAGCCAAGGAGACCCGATCAGCCCCCCCGGAGGTGCGTACCGCTCATCCCTCCCCTCCTCACCAGCCAGCCGCGCTGTGCCGCTCTGTTCCGGGCCGGTCCTCCTCCCCTCTGGAGAACAGTTTATTCCTTAGGAAGCTGGATGAATTATTGGAGAGTTGTGAACAAGTGCGAGAAGAAAGCTGAGGCTCGGGATCTGCCTCCTCGCTCCGTCCAGGGAAGACGAGACGCAGCCAGAGTTGTGGACGATAATGGAGGGGACGTCCCTGTATCTTCCTATTGTGATTTTACTGATGCAATGTAAGTGACAAATGGAAACTAACTGTTTCTCTACTTCTCTCCACGAGACAAAGCTAGGAAATGGATGAAAGTTGTGGATGGCAGCTTGTATAGTGTTTTTTTACTTCTTATTTCTAATGTTTATGATATTTCCTGTATGTATATCCTGCAAAAAAAAGTCATTTTATTTAGTGTTCTGAGCTTAGTTAGTTTTTAATGAGTGCTAAATTATTTTAATGTTTAATTTCATGTTGGAAATGTCAAAAAAGTGTTTTTATTAGTAGAGTTTAGACGAGATGAATTCATCTGAACACATGAATTTCAGTGAAACATGAATGCTTTGCTCTTGTTTTGTTGGTGTTAGGTGTTATTCCACTCTTACCCAGCTCAGTTAAAGCCCCCCCCCCCTTTGGTGACGATGCAGCCAGCCTGTGCTCCTACAAATTTGGCCCCACAAACTTGTGCTTGGCAGCACGCCCGCTTATGGGTGTGGGCGGCACGGCGGTGGCAGGTGGGCACCCATTTTGGCTGGGTTTGGGTGGCCGAGCCACGCACGGGGGCATCTTGGTTGGGTGACAGCCAGAGAGTTCAAACGCGTGGCGAGGGCTGTTTTCCACCCGCTATGGGTGATGTTATCGAGGAAACTGAACAGGTTTTCGTGGAGGTTGCCCTTAACTTTGCCCTGCTTCGTGACATGCAGGGGGAAGAGTAAGTGCTGTTAGGACTCCAGGGGTGGGTGGGGGGGGGGCAGCAACAGCAGCAGCAGCAGCAGCAGCAGCTTGAGATGAATGTGATGAGACAGTGAGAGTGAGTGATGCACATTTTACTGTGTGTCGTCCACATTTTACCACCTGTCAGGCCAACAGGTCACGAGTTCACAGAGGTGTGTGTGTGTGTGTGTGTGTGTTCGGCCCTGCTGACAGAAATCACTCATCAGGCGTGCAGATAGATGTGAACAGAGCGGCATCAGCTCTACTGAACTCCTGTGGAGTGTATTGTTTAAAAAAAAAAAAAAAATCCAGGAAATGTTTTGGGTGGGTCCATGTGGCAACATCCCCCATCTCCACCTCGCAAACACTCCCCACATACACACACGCACACACCGTGTCTGACTGAGACAGCTGTTGCTCACAGGGTTACACTCATACAGAGAGGCTTTGTTCGAATGGAAAGCACACACACACACACACACACACACACACACACACACACACACTCAGTCCTCACCCTGTTTTTCTCTGTACCCCCACAGCCTTGAAACGTGTCTGCCGTCCACGTTATCTCCATCACACAGCCAGACAGGATATGTCCTACGGGTCCATCTCCCTTCCTCTTTCATTTGTTCCCTGTTAATTTGAATAAGTGCCTTTAATTATTACTGCGCCATGCTTTTGACCTCGGCACAGCCCTGGCAACACCCATCCGAGTCTCTGTAACACTCTGTACGGACCGCGTAATGAGAGGAAAGCTGCGTGCCAAGGAGCGAGCGTGCCATCTTTCTATTTTTGCTCAGGCAAGAGGGTGGCTGTCCCTCTGTGAGTTTAAGCTGTCGCAGTGTTTGGTTGATGTTGATGCCATGCACGAGCTCTGTGTGTGTGTGTGTGTTTGTGTGTGTGTTGACGCCTTTGTCTAGATCAAGTGGGAGGCCTCCATGGGAGGGGGGCCTTCAAAGTGTTTCAGGGGAGGCTCAGTGATTAGTTATTAATTTAGTTATCAAAAGGAGAACTGTGTGTGAGAGATCAGAGGTACTGTAGTTTTTGGGGGAATTTTACTGTTTGTCCAACTTTCCCAGAAACTAATAAATCCCATTTGGTGTAGTTTTTGGCAATGGTGGCTCAATTGTGTAACGTCTCTGTGCTCACATAACAAAACCATGACTGTACAGGCAACCGGGAACTGAGCAAAGTTAAACATGAAAACTAATGCAGGCAGAGGGGGATGCCCTTTTCCGAGTTTGTCTAAGGGAAGGCTCACATTGTCAGACTTAACATTATTTTCAATGCCAGGCGCCACACTGGTTTTGAACAAGGTTGAACTTTGGCTGGAGGCATCTAAAAGAGCCAGTACTCCTTAAAAATGATGTTTGATTGGTGTATCAATCGCAGACTAATGTGATTAGACACGATTAGGCCACCAGTTTTGTAAGCTACTCAGGTGGCCACAGATGCTCGGCCTAGGCAACAATCCAGGTGGCAACACTGGTCCGGTTGCTGCTAACTGGAGCTCAGACGCTCGTCGCAGTACCTACGTGTGAGCAAATCTGTATCTGCTGTACACCAGAGTTATTTTAATTTGACATATGTTTACATTTTGCGAGCGACTCGTGCTCTGGCACGCCTGCTTGCTGATCTCGCTCCTCACGGCTGATGACGGAATCTTTAGCTAATTTTAGTTTTTTGTCGATCATGGACCAAATGCGGCTCCAGCGCTGCTAACTGGAGCTGATTATTGGCACCAGTCAGTCAAATATGGTAGCTCGTAGTTGTGCCCCTCTGTGCCAACCCTTCAGCCTGACTCTGTTAGCAAATCTGTGTCTTTTACATTTAAAAACTTTTTCCAGGCTAAAATGAGCCTCTTTGGGATGAACATATGGCGTTAGCAGAAACTTATCTGCCTGTTTCATCCACAGATTGGTTGAGTTAGGAGAGTTTTTACATGTTTATTCTTTTGAATTTGATTTTACCTCCAAACAGTATTTAGATCAACCCATCAGCTTGAGGAGATTTGGGATGGGCGTTTACCCAGGACAGCCTTCTTTGTGTAGACCCAGAGAGAGGTTTCCACATACCTTTTGTTGATGTTAATCCCCCCTTGTCTTCTCTTCTCTTGCATTTCTATCAGATTATAGTTGTAGTTTTCATTATTATTGTTATTGCTGCTGTGCATCTCTGTCTCTCAAGGCAGATGGTCCTTGGTTTCTGCCTCTTAGAAGAAGTTTTTCCTTGCCACTGTCGCCGGTTTGCTTTGCTCGTGGCATGAATAGTTGGGCCTCTGTAAATAAATCCAATAAGTACAGCCTTCGGCTCGATGTCTTGTAGGGTTATATCTTACAGTTGAATGTCTCATGCAAGTTTAATTTGCTAAAAGCTGTTTGTGCATGTTTTAAATCCACGCGTTTGCTCGAGCTACATGCGAGTGACACTAAGCGCGCCACTCTTAAGTGACATCCCTCGCTTCATGGGGCAGACCGCTCTCTGAATGACGTTTCTCGTTGGCCTCTTGGACAACGGGCCTTTCATTTCTGAACAGCGTTAACATTACCCACCATGCAGTTGTGAAATGATCTGAACAGGCCATGTGTTCACGTCTGCTTGGACGCCTTTGTGGTTAATTGAGGCCATCGAAGCTGACGGAGTTCACGGTAGTTGGAGAACACACACAGACACCGGGGGCCTCGCAGCGGAGCCTCTTTGCTCATTTTTTCGAAGTGCGGGCTTGTCAGCGCAGCGCTAAAGCGCGGCCATGTTGTCAGCCCTGTTATATCTCTTTCCGCTCAAAGAGACACCCTTCAAGGTGGCGGCAGACCCGGTCTCACGCTTCGTGACAAGAGCTTCTCCCATTCGCAGCCCTACTGTCTGAGAGGATCTCCCTCGCCTTCAATCCCACTCTCTCTTTTATTCATGCTTCTGCGGGTCTTTGGTTCCACCCCCCCTCCTTCACTAACCTCCAGCCGGTCCCCCACCCTCCTTCGCCTCACTCTCCTCCACTCCACTTCATTTGTATTCTATTCTTAGGGCCGCTCATCTCTCCTTTGTCGTTCCTCCTCGTCCCTTTTTAATCTTATTGTACCTCCCTCCCTCGTCTTGTTCATCCTTTAGTGAGACAATGCTCCTCAGAGGGTGTCGAGGTACGCGAACCCAGGCTACGACAATAATCCTGTTACACCGCCGCAAGTCAACGCACGGCAAAAGGGGGCGAGGGGAAGACGGAGCGTCTGCACTTTTAATTCACTTAGCTCAAAGTGAAGCTGGTGTAAATTGAGCCAACTTCAGAAAAAGCTTTTTAAAAAAACTCGAGCGAGCGTTACGCTGCATTTGGCAGATGACATTATTATTGCAAAGGCCGTTGTTCATTCAAAAGCTAAATTTAAAATAGCTAGCGAGTCCTTTGAGGGTGCATAGAAACTGCAAGCTCTTTCCTTTGTGTGTGTGTGTGTGTGTGTGTGTGTGTGTGTGCGGCCCAACATGGCCGCCTTCCTGTTCCACTCCACACTTCCTGCCCTTTGTCTCGCCGTGCCCTCCATTCTTCCATGTCACCCCTCCCTTCGTGGGAGAAAACATCTGCAAGTCATAGCAATCCGCTAACAATGGACCCGAACCGGAATCGACTGACAAACAGGAAACCGGACAACGAACGGCGGTTTGAGCGTTCAAATCTTTAGGTGGGGAATGGTGAGATTTGACACAGCGTGTCGTGATATTTGCAGAAACAATGGCAGGAAACAGGAATGAGTGTGTGCGAGAGAGAGGGAGAGAGTTGCGAGTTAAGCTTTTTCCTTTCAAGAACACGTGAAGGTGACATCTTTATTACGCCAAATTAGAAGTTCATTAGAGGTTTCTAAGAAAGTACCCCTGAGGCCCGTTCAACATTAATTGAAATGTAATTTCAACTCAGCTTTTCCTTTTCTTAATCTGGGCCTGAGAGTCTCTAACCTGTTTCTCCTTCAGGTAACCTTTGCTCACGTTTAACCTGGGTTTAACAACACAGCGACCAGGAAATAATCTGCCCGTAAACCAATCAACTCGCAGGAAAAGGCAGCTCCTGTTTCCCCCTTTCCTGTTTGTGCCCGGGGTATCAGTGACAGGCAGACGTCAGGGTGATACAAACACAGACAGCGCACCATCCTCCTCTTGATAACACCCCCCCCCCCCACCTCATACATCAGTTTAATCTGGACAAGCCTCTGCTGCCCTTAAATAAACATACGGCGGGCTGCTCCTTAACCTCGCAGGATTAAAGTGGAGGAGGGAGTAATCCTGCCCTTACCTCAAATCTCCTGGAGGAAGACTCCTGCGACTGCTGCGTTTGCCTCAGACAGTAGAGCAAGAGAGACTAAAGACAGCCATTAAGTATTCTCCTCTTGCAGTTGGCGGGCAACGTGGAGCACTTTACCCAATTCACCTTGCCCCCTAATGGATGACAAGCGATATTGCGTTCTGAACTGCACTCACCCCTCTTTTTTTTTTTTTTTTTTTTATCACCCTCTCTTTCTCCACCAACACCAGGTTCCCCCTCCGTACCTGTCACCGTGTCGACCAAGAACCACAATGTGGAGGTGCGCAAGGAGTCAGGTGAGGCGGAAAAAGCACAATTTTTTTTTTTTTTTTTTTTTTTTTTTTTTGTTGCAGTCGCCGCTTCTGTCACATTCTCTCTTGACAGGATAAACCACAGGCTATAAATAGGAGCAAGCAGTTAAAAATGCCACTGATTGAAGGCTTTGCTGTCGTGCCATAAATATCTCATTGGTTCCTTTTTTTTGTTTTTTTTTTTTCCAGATGCCGTCCTGTCCTGCATATTCCAGACAGAGAGAGACCCGGATCCACGAATTGAGTGGAAGAAGAAGGGCAGAGATATTGCCTTTGTGTACTATAATGGACACTTCAAACGTGAGAAAGCATCCTATATTTTTTTATCGCCCCCCCCCCCCATCCCAATGGGGCGTTTGTTTTAATCAGCTTGCAGCACCAGCTGGAAGGAGTTTGTCACATAGCATGGGGGGGGGGGGGCAGGAAGATGAATAAGCTAAGAGATACTTTAGCGCCGTCAATGGTGTCAAGGCATAGCCTGTCTCTTACCCTTGATCTCTGTCCTTTGTGGCTCAGAATGTGAATTTAATGGGTGAAACAAATGATAAATCATATAGGAGCTTTCACCCGGTCAGTCGCTTTTATAGACAGCGCAGTTAGCCTGACAGATTTCTCAAATATGTCAAGGCTTCGGAACGCCTCTGACCCATCGCCTCTTCACCATCCAAGTCCACTTCACGGCTGGAGATGGTTTGAAATGTGGCGTGAATGATGATTTTTGGCATCAAATTCATGAAAACTCACTGAAAATACTCTTAAGAAGTTGAGAAAATGTGATTTTGTGTGATTAGAGGTTCATTAAATAACTTCAAACCCAACCTGTGTCACTCCCAGCATCAGTTTCAGTCTTATGTAGGTTAACGCGAGGTCAACAACAATGAACAATGAAACGTGTTGGAGAGAAACAGGTCGGCTCAGCATTCAGAGCACTCGTTACATGAGCAGCGCTAGACGTAAGATAAATATAAGCTGGAGGAATGAAATCGAACAAAATAAAATCTGTGTAAGTGTACTATACGCCGTGTACATGGGAAAGGACTTGGGAGGATTGAAGAAGTATCGGACCCAGCAGTCATGGTTGATCGCATTTCTGCAGACACAGTAAAGTGACGAGCGTGTAACTCTGCTTTACGTTGCATTTGTCTCTCTTTACAAAGTAAATTAGGCATGATGCGTGGTGGTTTGATTAATATTGGGTGATTAATCAGCGACAAATGCTGGCTACAGACTCAGACGGTCCATGGACAGATTCTTAATCCTGCAATAAGGCAGTTCTTTTGAATTAACCCGCTGAACTTCGGTTCACTCTCTTTTAGCTGTTTTTAGTCAGGCTCCTGAGGGAAATATCTGGCTCTTTAGCTGCTAAATGTGTGCTGTGTTCGCCGGCAAGTCGCTAACTGTGTCTGTCTGCTGTTTGCTGCTGAGCGGGTCGTGTACTTTAGGTGTTTTTGGAGCTTTTTTTTCCCCCTCTGAAAACAGCAGCCAGCCTGTAAAAGCTCCATTTAACTGTATCGTATCATGAAGTCTGAATCACATTGCCTCCTCTGTCTTTCCTCTTAGCTCCCTTTGATGGCCGGGCGACCATCGAAGGGGCCACGGTGACGCTGCGAAAGGTGACCCAGGAGGACGCCGGGGAGTACCGCTGTGAAATCAGTGCTCCTATGGATACCGTCACCTTGGGCGAGACCAACGTGACGCTCAAAGTCTTGGGTACGACTGGAAGAGTTTGATGAAAAGTTTAAAGACGCCGCTTTGTTTCTCTTATGTTTCTTACCATGCCGTGTCCTTCAGTGCCCCCGCACACCCCGTCGTGCGAAATCCCCAGCGGGGCAGTGACGGGCTCAGTGGTGCAGCTGCGCTGTAGGGACCGGCAGGGCATCCCGCCTGCTATATACTCCTGGTTCAAGGACGACAAGCAGCTCGGCCCGAACGCTACCTATGTAATCAACTCCCACACAGGAATACTGGTGAGCGTGTGTGTCCACAGATAAGAAAAGCAGAGGATGGAGTGTGTGTGTGTGTGTGTCTGTGCCGGGAGATTACGATGATTCTGTCAAGTTTTGTTCAAGGTGCTCTCCGCTCTGCGAGTGTTTCCGCGTCTCCCTCAAGGACACAGAACAGATGCTTCAATTTAAAGCACAGTCTTCCTAACGACAGTGGACGCCGTCAACATAAAAGTTTTCTCTCCTTCCTGTCTGTCTCTTCTGCAGGAGTTTAAAGCGGTGGCCAAAGAGAACACCGGTCGATACAGCTGCAAGGCTACCAACACACTGGGATCTCAGATGTGCGAGGGCAAGCACATGACGATAGGTGTGTGTGTGCTGTGTGTGTGTGTGTTTGTACACTTTATCCTGCCTCCTCCCCCACACCTTTCAGCACTGGAGAAAATCAGGGGTGCAGTGGAGAGGAAAAGCTAAACTTATTTCACCCTGCTTCTAAAACCTGAAAGTTCCCCACAAACGTTAAGGTCACGTTTGTATCCAAAACGATGCCGCTTTGTTCGGAAAGCTAATAAATTATATAGCGTGCTTGAGGTTAATGCAAGCAAACCGTTTTATTGCTTAATAAATTATGGGAGTTATTATTGGAGTACAGGAAAAGGCATTAGGCGGAGGTGCATTAAAGTGTGGCCTTCCTGTTTATGTTGATGTTTGGAGACTTTGTCGTAGCCGCTGTTCGGGCGTTCTTACGCCCACCATCGTTTGTGACCTACTGCTTTAATAAAAACCAAATTGGAAATGGAGCGCTTTACTCCATCTGTGTGGAAAAACACACCCTAACTCAAGTCCCCGCTCCCGTTTGTCCTCTCAACTTCCAGAGGACGTCAACGTCCCGGCCGTGGTGGCGGCGGTGGTGGTGGTCTGCCTGGTCGTCGTAATCTGCGGATGCGGGGGATTCCTCCTCCACCGGAACGGGTTCTTCAGCCGTGAGTTTGTCTCTTTAGTTCAGTCGGTTAAGCACTTTGTTCCGCTTGCATGAGCAGCGCGTCAATTAATACAGATATTGTTTTTATTCTCTGCACAAAAAAAACCCAAAAAAAACTGACGTCCACTCTGTTTTCTCCTCCACGCTCGTCTTGACTCATCCATCAGCAGGACACAGAGGAAGGTAAGAGCTCTGTGATTGCATTAACATTGATGTGAACAAACACAGCGAGATCGAGCGAGGACGGTGGGGGTGGGGGTGGACGGGTGGGTGGGTTGTTGCTCTTAGACTGCGTGTCTGTGTGCTGAGTCAGGACTGTATAGAGTGACAGCTGTGGCTGTGTGTGTGTGTGTGTGTGTCTAAATGTGTGTGTTTTTGAGCCACGGCAGCGCCTGGGTTTGTACTCATCCGGTGATTGGCGCCAACAGATGTAAGGAGAAAAAAAACAAAAAAAACAACAACCATGGGAAAAGGCCGCTGTTCTCCATCGCCACCTTCCAGGCAGACGTACATCTGTTGAAAGTGTGTCAAACTGGAGCAAGGCGGAAAAATGCAGACAGTTAAAGGAGAGGGGGAAATAACCAGTGCAACATAATTATGGAGTAATTACTGGCTGTTAATCAGCAAGGAGGAAAATATTGGCAGCAGACAGAATTGCAAGCAATTAAACGGATTGGATGGGTAATTTGAAATGGATTATTTAGATATGAAGCGATAGAAGTACGAGAGAAGCCGAGTGTCCTGTCCTGTAAACGTGGCCGCGCACGAGGGACGTTTTGATGCTTGACTGGCCGTTGCGGCAGAAAAACCACGGGGACATAAAGGCATGTCCTCATGTGACTGGCCTAACTCGCTTCTGTTATTTGATTGTGGCGCAGCGTTTGACGGAGAGCGTTTGTGGAGCTCTCCTTGAAGCTGATGCGAAGGCTTTTTTTTTTTTTTTGTCTAGGTTGAAGTCTGATGTTTATCCCGCTGAGCTAACTGGAGCTGTCACTGTCAACTTCCTATTTATAGAACGGACTCAAAGACAATGTGACGTGATATCTGATGCATCAATAGCAGGCACGAGTTAACAGAGGAGGGATGCAGATCGAGGATGCAGCACTGCCTGTTAGAGAGTCAAGGGGACCTGGTTAGATGGATGCTGACCAGGGTTCCTTGAACAATGGAATAAATATACTTATTTCTATAGAATATATGGATAAATAATAAATAAATAAATAAATAAAGTTAAAATTTAGAACCAGAGTGTAGGGATAAGTGGCTACGTGCACATGTGTAGGTGTTAAGCGTCGACTGGGAGTAGAAAAGAGTCCGATCGGGTTTAGACGTTGTATTTTGGAGGTGTTGGATTGCTGCATGTGATTGGCTCACCACTTGACCCCGGCGTTGTGTTCAGCGGTGCTGCGTCGCGATTGGCTGCATGTCTGCACGGCACTGCCGCTAGTATATGAAATATTGAATCATTCATAAAGCTGAGTTTTCTACCTGTCATATTTCTTTTTGTCATTTCAAAGCTCGTGCTTGAAAATGGAGTTTTGTCGCTGTAATTCTGTAACAGATTTCAGCTTTTAAGTCTGAATATTTGGAAACTGTAACTGCAAATTCAGCATCTGTCTGGCCGGAAGGCTCCCTGGGATTGAGATTAAGCATGACGGCATGGATGTGAATGCTCAAACTTTGACTTGATGCACAGTTTAGTTTGTTCAGATTTAAAAGAAATAAATCTGAAATTACAGTGACAAACCTGCATTCCCTCGCACATCCTTCGAAAGGACAGAAGCGTGCTGGTGTTTTTATGAATGACTTCATATTCCATACCAAATAACCACTCCATAAAAGCATGGTGTGCAGTGCAGAGTATCAAATCTCCCCTCACTCTTTGTTGACCCTTTTCAAAAACACACTGACCCCTACAGGTCATTTTGGATCTCCCAGTGTCATGGTGCAGCCCACATCAGCAGCCAAACCCTGCACAGAACTGAGGACACGTGAGTGAGACCCCAGAGACAGATCTGGAAGCAGCCTTAATAATTTGACATTTTTGGTAAATACACTTGGGCTATTGCCACTGATTTCTTTACTCTTGGGTGGCGACAAGCTGTTAGCTTAGCATAAAGACTGGTAGCTTGGCTCCATCTAGGAGTAAATAAATCAGCTCACCGATGAAGTGAAATTTGGCCATTTGTAATTTAAATTGTGCGTCAGACTCAAATTCTTCTGGCTGCTTTCATAGACGGACCAGTAAATGTAGATACAGACTCTTTTGTGTGCATTCAGGTGCCAGTTTATTACGTACACGGCGCTCAGGCTTTCCTTTTCCCACATTGGGAGCTTTGCCATGTATGATGTGCATTATTTATGCAGGGCAAGATATGACTCAGGGTGGAGCTGTCCGCCTCCAGCGTCTTCTCTTCTCTGTGACCGTGTCAAACTGCCCAGTGTGCTCACCATGTCTTTGTCTTTCAGGTCCAATGTCAACTACATCCCTCCACCCCAAGAAGTAAGTTCTTTAGTGTGTTATGCGGGTACTCAGACTGAATTATAATGCATTCATAATGTTTGTTCCTAAAACAATAATAATAAACAGATTTTTTTTATTGTTGACTGTTGAATGAACCAAGAGCCAGAGCTCATTTGATGATCCACATATGATATTTCCTGTTTGGAGCCACGATAACAGCGTTTCTGAACCTCTGCTTCCTATCTGACTGTCACATTTCAGCTCTGAACTAAGATGCTCAGCAGATGAAGCGCACGAGCTTACAAGGTTAAATTCTGGCTGGGTGGAATTGTTGCTAGCCAATAGGAAGCCTCGATGCATATTAGGGTTGGATATTAAGGATATGTAATAAAAACTTCTCAAACAAAAGCAAGACAACCATTAAATACTTGTTTTTCTTTGTCCCCCCCCCCCCAGCCCCAGGATTTTAACACCCAGTCATTCATGCCTGGAGAAGCTGGCCTTCCTTGAGAACACATCACCGCTCTGTGATAAGGTGCCAACACTGGATTCTCTCTGATTGATTTCTTGGGACTTGAACGAAGCCTTTGATCTTTCCAATTTGTGCTAATTTCAATCTTCTTCCTCTGCCGCCCTGTTGGACGGGGTTAGACGAGCAAAAGGCTTCTTCTCTTACTCTCTTGCTTTGCTGTGGGTCGCCTCTGTTGTTGATGTTTTTTTTTTCTGCCTTTATGATTAAGTACAGTCTCGTGGCACTCTGCTCCCCCCTGGCGGTCAGATGTTGAACTTCAAATTGCTCCAGGGGACGAGCAGAGCATCTCCACACTTTGTTTCTTCCCTCTGCAGGCCAATCGTTTTAACTACCTTTGTTTTTCTTTTACCAAAGACCGAACATTTAATTTAATGTTTGTTATTTTTAAAGGAGTTTTCCAAGCCATATACATATATATATACACAGAAAGCATTGTTTAACCCATACAAACATAAATGCAGTTTACTCTCAGCATTCACAATGTTCCATCTTCTGTAACACCAGGGGCCCGAGGGCCACAGTGCTACACAAGATCTGCATAACAAGGAACCAGACCAAGACAACAGCCAATTATGAGATCAACCCCTATTCCATCCTAATGTGTCAGATGGTCTTTTTTATATATATAAATATATATATATATATATATATATACCTTGTGCCTTTTTAGTTTGTCTGTCATATTTATCTTTGGATCACAGTTTTTTGTAAAGAACTTGCCTTACTTTTTTCTGTCTTTATATTTTTGTGCCAATCGCTTTTGTCAACGTGGAGCGTCTGTTTTTAGACAGTGTGTGAATGTTCAGAGTTTTATTTGAATGGTGTATCAGTAATAAAAGGTTTTTCTATTCAAACCGTGACGTAGCATATTATTATTATTATTATTATGTATCACAATTACAGGACAGCACGCACTTCTGTGTGATCACAGAAAAGTCTTCAAGCCTGGCAGGCAGGGGTCATAATAATAACCTTTGACCTCAGTAAAGTGGTACCAGTTTATAGTAAGGTCTGGCAATTTGCACAGAAATGGTGCAAAGTCAGCAGAAAACATGCTACACGAGTCCAGCTGTACCATGCATGGTGTATTATGCAGATCTGATGATGAATCAATAAAACACCTTAGTTATTGGATTAACAAATGTATTCTTGTATATTCCTGATGGTACTAAATGAATAAATTCATGACATTTCTACTGAAGTCAAGAATTTCAGTTACACTACAGCACAGACATCAAAACTGACAGGCGGTTATTATTTATGACTCCTCTGTCTCGGTGGTTAATCACACTAAAAGCTGCTTTGTTTTAGACTTCCTGCATTGTTATCGCCTTGATTCCTGAAACCAGTCGTAATCTTTTCATCTGCGTCACATTCAGGCTCAAAGACTTTCTGTAATCCCACAGAAGGAAATAAAGACGATACATGTCTGAGAGCCGTAGCATCAGTGTTCAAAGAGTCCAAAAGTACAAGTCAATATTTAAAAATGAGCTGGTCCACTTGTTCTATGGAGGGCCTTAGCACATTATTCTGAGTTGCCATGCATATACATGTACTACATGCTATAGGGAAAGCTCTCACACACACACACAAGTGAAATGCTTTACATGAACTATAAGGAAACAATGTCAAAACGTAGCATTACTCTATATCACACATTAGTGTGATGGCTGCTGAACGGGCCAAGAATAACTGAAGCGGCGGCGTTATTGGCCCCGTCAAATGTGTCAACAGCTGGCCAGTGTTGACAGCAATTCACGCTTTCAGACAGACAGCGATCATCGCCGATCAACTGATTATCACTAAAAAATATGACTTTAACATTGACACTGACGACGAAAGCTCATGAAAATGTTGTCCATTAATTTTGGAATTGCAACATTTGGTTGCTGCCCAATTGATGACCATTGCGACAATATATAATATATTGTAAAGGATGGAAATGGAAATGTACTTTTCTGACACTGTTTTGGTTAAATGGCTTGACTCGGTCATAATGCTGCACACTCGGGACCAATGCGGAGCGACAGCCAATTTCCATCGAGGTCAGCCACATTTGACTCACTGTAATCTATCAATGAATTTCACATATCTGCATATAGATGACATCCATTTTTAATGCAAATGCAGCATAGTTCATTTTATAGCATGTATGTATCTTATAATTACAAAAAGCTTTCAGCAAGCTCTCACATGAATACTTCTCAAATCCAGATGAAATGTATCAAATATACTTTGACTGCTAACAAAACTGAAAATTATCACATATTTTACAAGTCACATGGCAATCTACACTCACCTGCCACTATAAATTCTGCCTTTTACAAAGAAAGTTTTAATTGTCACGTCTCCACTGTCCTCAACGCCCAACAAACACCTCTAAACTCGGCGACGCAGATGATGACAGAGTCGCTGCCTCCAGAGTTGAGGCAGTTTTGAGGTAATGCTTTGAAGTGCAAGACCCAGAGAAAGACTCAAAATCTGTTAGTGAGATGATCCTGCTCCACTGGCACAGGATGCAGAGTCATTGCTTGAAGTGTGGAGGGCGAGGGTTCGATCCTCTATGAGGAAAGATCAATGTCTAAATGTGTCTGATCCAATAGCTCACAGTGTTTAAGTGCTGTAATCTATTTCAAGATCTATATCCAAACGAAAAGAGTGTGTCTCAGTGTGTTCAGGTGCTCAAGTCCAATGGCTCAGGAAATTACAGTCCTTCTTGGAAGTTTGGGGGAAATTATGATTCAGTTCTGGCAGAATTTTGAGGACTGGTCATGTGTTGGATTGAGAGTGAAAACTACAGGTGATCAACTATGTGACCTATAGCTCAGGTTATAGAGCACTGCAAGCAGTGAAGTTGTGGGTTGAGCCTATGGGGGTGCAGTGGCTTTTGGAGGTCTTTGTCCAAAAGGAAGAGTGTAAATCAAAGAAAACATCACCACCTATGGGCCAATAGCTCAGGATAGGTAGTGCACTGCTTGAGGTTCTGAAGTCGCGGGATTGAACCTATGAGGCAGTGGCTTTTGGAGGTCTTTGTCCAAAAGGAAGAGTGTAAACCGTGAAGAAACTATCATATATGTCGGCAAATAGCTCAGATTAGTACTGCTTGAGGTTCTGGAAGTTGTGAAATTGAGTCTTATGAGGTGCAATGGCTGTGGAGGAATGTGACTAAAAGGGAAGAGTGTAAGCCACAAAGAAAAACATTATCATCTATGTGGGCCAATAGCTCAGACTGGTAGAGTGCTGTTTGGCGGTTCTGAAGTTGTGAGTTCGATCTTGAGGAGGTGCAGTGGCTTTGAGGCATGTGACCAAAAGGAAGAGTGTAAGCCACAAAGAAGACATCATCACTATGTGGGCCAATAGCTCAGACTGGTAGAGCGCTGCTTGGAGGTTCTGAAGTCGTGGGTTCGAATCTTATGAGGTGCAGTGGCTTTTGAAGGCCAACACCTAAAGTTCAGACTTAAGAGCGCTCACGGAGAAGGTCTGACAGTGAAGGGTATCTGGTGGCGTGGTGGATTCGTTTCACAACCGAAAGGCGCAAGTGGTGAAAGCGCTGGTTTGAATCCCAGCTGGTACCTGGAGTTGGGTGGCAGTGGAGGGGTGGGGAGGGGGTGTGCCCTCCCTGTTTCCAGAGAGGTATAAATAGGGGGTTATACTACTCAACAGCACGTCCGGCTGACAGTTTACTGAGGTGGGGGGAGAGAGGCGGAGAGAGGCGGAGAGAGAGGCGGAGAGAGAGGCGGAGAGAGGCGAGAGAGGCGGAAGAGGCAGAAGAGGATGAGGGGCGGGGGGCAGGTAGGAAACAAGAGGGAGACGTGCTGAAGAGCATGAGTTGGCTGAACTCAAAAATGTCAAAGAATAAAGCAAACTCACCAGTGTCAGGCTGCTGTCACAAGACTAAGAAACTACGTGGCTATGGGCTAGCTCAGTTAAGGTTTATACGTAAACTCCGCAAATAGTTCAGCGTGAACCTCAATCCACGCACTCTATGTCCGATGAAGCCTGTCAGGCTCCCACTATTGCCTGGGCCAGTAAATGGTTTGCTGTGGTCAGGGTTCGCCTCAACGGGCCATCTGTTCTGTTTGTGTTCTGTTTGGACCTAGACACCATACAACTCTGTGAGTTATGTATGAACCTACAGGACGCCTCATGAAGCTCGTAAACGGAGCACAACTTCTACCAATCTACCAAGTATTGAGCTCAAACATAGATCTAGACTTAACCTGTGACCTAGGACTTAACCTAGACCTAGACCAGAATCTGAACAACACGCTCCTTTGAAGGTTCATGTAAGTCGTGAGTTCTCAACCTGTGTGAGATGTGAGATTTGTCACTTTTGTAGGCATGCTAGTCCAGGGAGTCCAGTGAAAGGAGTGAAAACTGCCGTCTAGCTAAGATTAAAGACTTAGGTAAAGTTTACGCTAACAACCATTCTCACATTCTCGCCAAGGATTCAAGTTCAACGTGGGATGAACCAGTTATTACTTGCGTATCACCGCGAATGAGCTCATAATCGCCGGGTAACGCTTTCAGGAAGCACTTACTTAATTCGATGGAGCTGCACAGGCTAACACAGATGTCACTAGTAGGTTTTTGGCAGTTGTTGTACACCTCAAAAACTCAGAGTTTGATGAACCTAATAAATTCAATCTAAAGGAGCTTGCTCACTCAACTTATCAACACCAAAGTTTCATGCTTTGACCTCACCAGCATAAAAATAATACATGAGAAGATCTCAACATGTAAACCCGTAACCTAGTAAACAGCTTTCATCAAATCCTAGTAAACTATGACCCACTTAACCAGACCATAGCTGCTATTCATCATCCTAGTAGAGTGGATGTGGTACTTTATTCAACTCAGGTCAGTCTGTCAGTTCTTCGACGTTTCAGTTGTCGTACTGTCACTTGGGGCTTGCACCAAATTTTCACATGGTATGGGATGATGTCATCTCGCCTGGCCCGTCGTCCTGGCTCCCCTCGCCGTAGCGCGTTGTTGTACCTCATCAATCTCTAGTTGTGATAGCAGTTTCTGGTCGCATATTTTGAAACCCTACATTAGCTGTTTCTTGGTTAGACTGATGGGTTTCAGTTCCATGTTCTTGCCCTCCTCCAACAATGTTCCAGTAGTCCATTTTTCAGTCAGATTGCCCTGGTCCCCCAGCAACTGACATGGAGCTTGTTATTCTATTGCTCCAATATTTGCAGTTTACACCCTTCCTGAGGTAGGCTGGTAGCTCTAAGGACCTTGCCTAAGGGTCCACGCTGGATTCGAACACAAGTCTCCAGGTCAAAAGCCAGCAGTATTACCACTGGAGCCATCCAGTGAGCTGCAGTGAACTCACTGAAGCTACCAATGATGAACATTCATCTTCATAAGCGGAGACAGCTTAAAGTCCATCATCACTTTAAGACATCCACAACAATTCAACCCATGACCAACCCATGACCCACGACTAGAACTTCTAAGGAGCACTCTCTACCAACTTGATCTATCGCCTTCACAGTTAGCTTTCATGTCTTTGGTTTTCACGCTTTCTTTTTGACAGAGACCTCAAAATCCACACCTCTCATAAGGTTTGAACCCATGACTTCAGAACCTCAAACAAGCGTTCTACCACATTGACCTATTGGCTCACATTTTTTGTGTTAGGTTCTTGGCAGTTTTCATGCCTCTTTTGTACAGACACCTCAAAAGTAACCAATATCTCAGGTTTTGAACTCCATGACTTCAGCCTCAAAGGAGCACTCTAACAATTCGAGCTGTTTGCTCACACAGGTAGCAACAGTGGTCTGTGGTTTTCAAATAAAACTAGACAACTAACAACCAGACAACTAACAAACTAGACAAGACTTTCCATTCTATTCTTCTAGAAGACTGGTTCCTAGACCTCAAATAACTGACAGTGTGTAGGACCTGTAATTCACCCACAGATTTCTGAAGAGTGTGGTGGCTCTGGTTGCCGCCATATTGGCCGCGGCAACCATGTGGGCTTACATTTGAGCCACATTGTGATAGAGATGTAAATTGTGACTCAAAAATGGGTCACAACATGCCAGCAGAGTGAAAATTGCTGCTGTTACATCTTGCATTTTCATTACAAGAAGGGAGCCGATTGTGACAGATGGAAGTGTGACCCAAAAATCTGACTCCCCTCCTTTTTCCCTCTCTGTTAACACTAGTTAGAAATAATCTCAGATATAAGTAGCAGAGGTCACAACATGCCAGCAGAGTGAAAATTGTTGGTGTTACATCTGCTTTTTAATCTAAGAGGGGAGTCAGATTGTGACAGATGTAAATTGTGACTTAAAAATCTGGACTCCTCCTATTCTCCTTTCTAGAACACTAGTTACAAATAACTTCAGACATAAGTAGCAGAGGTCACAACATGCCAGCAGAGAGAAAATTGTTGTGTTACATCTGCTTTGATTTACAGAGAGTCTGTAATAACTGAATGATCTTGCACCATGCTGCAGACCAGCATCGAACTCTGAGGCAGACCATAGACAGTATACAATGGATGCAGTACAGGTTTCTGAAGAGTATGGTGGCTCTGGTTGCCGCCATATTGGCAGTGCAACCATGTGTTTACGCTTGGAATTACACCATGTGACGAATGCAAACAAAATCAGAGACAAAGGGCGGGACAAATGGAACTGTACAGATCAGAGCAAAACACACATCAAAGCCACATGCACCGTGGACATCATCAGGACTGTATATAAGGTCACCTACTTCAGTCGGTCAGATCATTTCACACCTTCAAACGCGGATACCACAGTGAGAAAGAGCGAAAAGACAAACTGGTCGATACAGAATACAACTGTTCGTCAGAGATCTACTAACTACAACCTAGAAGCATTACTTTGTGACTGATTCTACCAGCCAAAGAAAGAAAATGAAGCACTCTGGTGAACCCCAGTGGTGACCAGGGAGAGCGATGAAGTGCAGACGTACGCACGCGGCTGCTCTGTGAAACCAGCCGCCAACTCAACCAAGAGTTGGAGGAAACAAAAGCACAGCTGAAGAGACAGAAACTTTGAAAGAGATGTTCATCAACAAGAAAAAAGAGACAAGGCGCGTGAGCTGGAGAGACTGAAGAAGTACACCCATCCAGAAACTCAGCACCGCAAAGATCGCCAACCAGGTCAGAGACACCACCAAGAGGAAGAAGAAGAAACTGTTGCAGTGGACTACGAGGAGCTGCAGGTGGCTCACACATCACACGAGGAAAAGTTCACCAACGAGTTCCAGGCGGAGAAGAATAAGAACACGCTTTCTCCAGGAGGAACTGGAGTGTCTGTGATTTCACGTATGCCCAAATGCACAAGGTATGAAAATGATGTTCCAAAACTGAAAAAGTTAGGCTTTTTACCTTCAGCATGATCTCATTGTAATGAGATCCTGCAGAAGCATCTACTCCAATCTGACTACGAAGAGTTGCTCAATGCTCTCCAGGAGGAGAGAGAAAAGAACAAACTCTCACTGAACAACTGGATGAGGCGAAAGTGTGTTCGCCTCCGTGAGATCAAGCAGCAGGCTGACAGCCCAAGGTCTGACCTGAGAAGGAGCTTGAGCAGAAGAAAGTCCTGCAAAGCGCTATGAGGAGCTGCAGGGGAGGCACACAAGCTGAGCCAGACAAGTTTGTGCTGGAGATGAATGCTGAGAAGGAGAAGAAGACGACCCTGAGCAAGAACTGGACGAGATTACCCAGAAGCACGGTAAATGGTCATCACGGTCAGAGTTGCGCCGACCCTGCAGTGTGAGCTTCTGAAAAGGAAACTGGCGTGTCACGAGTGTCACTGTCAGAGAGCTTGTGTATAATCCAAAAGCTGAAGGTTGAGTAGGAAGCCTTCCATCAAAAGATGGCAGAGGAGATGAGTGTCGCGGGCAGCAAATGCCCTGAGAGAGAGAAGATTTTGTGAGCTGAGCTGGACGAGCTAAAACTGAGCTCAGTGTTCAGAAGTCACTGAACCTGAAGCTGTCCACTGAGCTCCAAGCTGAGAGAGTTTCCAAAATCACCGCCGCGGATGACAAGCAACCACCGAAGGAGGCTGGAGGAGAAGCAGTGCGAGCAGCAGGATACCATCAGTCCTGCACTGGCACTGGAACCACCGAAGGAGGCTGAGGAGAAACAGTGCGAGCAGCAGGATACCATCAGTCCTGCACTGGTGCACTGGAACCACCGGAAGGAGGTTGAGGAGGCTGGCAGCAGCAGGATACCACCGTCCTGCACTGGAACCACCGAAGGAGGCTGAGGAGAAGCAGTGCGAGAAGCAGGAGACCATCAGTCCTGCACTGGAACCACCAAAGGAGGCTGAGGAGAAGTTACAGCAGAAGCAGGGAGACCATCAGTCCTGCACTGGCCCTGAACCTAGAGAGGCTGGAGGGAAATCTTCCAGACAGGACAGCACGGCATCATGCCACCTTTCTGTCTGAAGAGGAACCTGTCACTTTCTGGGGTTGAGGAAACCAGAGAGGTGGAAGAGGAGGAGGGAGGACTAAAGTAACATCAAGTGGGTTTTTCTCCAGGTGCTCTGGTTTCCCACACGTCCAAAGACGAAAAAAAAAAAAAGTCCTCCACATCAACATCAAAAAAAAAAAAAAAAAAATCAAGTTCAGATATTGTTATGTTGTTATAGTAGTTGCACACTTCTTGGGCCTTTTTAAGATGACATTACAGAAACATAAAATGATCTCTGTGGTTTGAATTTAGTTGATAATATCCAACTGAATATAAAAATAATATTTATTCAAATATTTAATTCTTCAGCAATTAACAATTTTATGCTAAATTACTTTACTCTTAAAAGTCGCCTTCTTTTAAATGGAAGTATAGTATAGTATACATCATAAACAATTGAATACGCACATGTAATATCTTAAGTTCCTGTTTAAAGAGGGATGGAGGTGGAGTCCAAAGACACATTTGAGCGTTAACTGAAAGTAACACACAGTTACTTTCCAAAGTAACTAGTTACTTTATAATTTCTTTTATACTTTGTAAATCCAGAATTCACGTTAGTTACTTTCTGCTGCTCCAGTACACATTGATCATTCATTTCAATCATGGATAAATGATTTTAGATGATATTGCAATCAAACTGGGTGATGTACAGGCTATATATAAAATGATGGAATATTAGCTACAGAGAAAAAAAAAAATTCAAAGACTTGAGTGACTTGAGAATGTCATAATATTGTAACTGTTGTTTTAGAGGAGGAGAGTTGTTAAAATGAGGGCCATGGAGCAGTTTGTGGCATTGTACTTCAGCATAGGTTTCATCAGCACATTGTCATAAGTATCAGGACTTTAAAAGAATATGCAAGAAAATGCATCTTTTCCGTCTTATAAATTTTTTTCTTCCTCAGTGTGGCCCCTAATACTCTGTCGTATAAAACACACATCTCATACAAATAGACATCAAAGTGTAACATTATGTTCCTTTATTGACTAAGGACAATATCAAAACAGGTAAAATCCATCAGCTCCTTTTCAAAACTGAATACACGGTGACTCTACAAGGTAGAAAGCGTAGAATCAAAGCATATTTACAACACAAGGATAAATACATTCAAATCAATTTAAATTAAAAGAAAAAACAACTAAAATTCATTTGCCACTGCAGGACATTTAACACATATTGTCCTCATCAGCTGACCACTGTCGCTTATCAGGAAGATTGCAGGATTGTCCTAGTCCATGGCTGGTGGCATTCCGGGGGCCTTCTCCTTCTTGGAGCTGGGGAAGGAAAGGAGAATACCACGTTTTAAATAATTAAGACATTTGTGTTACAGTCATCATACAGTGTGCACTGAAGACATAACTCACCTCCTGCTCAAGTTTTTTTTAAATGCCCGTAAATCTGAGAGTGACATTAGAGATGCTCTAGACGCTTTTCTGAAAATAGTCTGACAGACAGAAAGTTTCTGAGGTGGAGACACTTTACAGCTCTGACGGTTCATTTCCGTCAGTTCCCAGCATCATTTGGGAGAGTCCCAGTGGAGAGGGACCTGCCTTCTGTATTACAGAGGTGAGCTGTGTAATTTAACATGTTAATGACACGCTCCAGCAAACCGCTCTCATTAAAGTTATAACCGACACTGTCAGTCTGCATTCTAAACCGTACAGTGTGTCATTTACACTCTCCTTACTCATTACCTTTGGTGTGTCTACAAAGGTGAGTGGGTGGTGTGGTCGCCACACAGAGTGCAATCCAAGGGTCCCTGCGTGAGAAATTCCAAAGTTTTTGAGACCAAATAAATTCAGAGTAAAAAATGACTAAATTACTTGTTGATGGCTCTAGTCTCTCCCCTCAACTTTCCCCAGACTCCCAGCCTGTAATTAAAATGATAATGAGCTGTGTTTCCAAATGAAGCCTCTGCTGTGACGTCAGCAGACTCCATGTTCACCCTGACACTGCTGGCAGGGAGGAAACCCAGCCGGATTAGCCTCCGCTGAACTGAGATGCAATGCGATAACGTAGTGTGATTGATCCACCTCACAGAAGAATAGAAATGATTATGTGTTCGGAGAGGATCTGATTGGAGTGAACAAAGGATATTCTCAACATTTATGTGCAACATTGTCTAATTCTACTTTGTCTTCAGTGTAATGTTTTTAGACAGTGTCATTGAAACAGCCAGGTTCATCATTAATGTGGCATGGAGACGTGGTCCTTGCTCTTTTTGAAATGCACAATTTTATTTTAACAAGACTAATTTGCTTAAACAACCCATTCATACCAGGAGGAGAGCACTATCAGGCTGAGGCCTGTCAGGTGATGAGGGAGGTCAACATTGAGTAAGAGGAAAAGGACCTGAAAGGACAAAATAAAAACAATCAGTGGACTACCATCGTGAAAGTTAAGAAAAGAAAGAAACAGTCAACCATACCCCAGCAAATAAGTTGCAAGGGAACAACAACACAAACTGCCAGGTAACCACAGGTTGGTTCAGGTAAAACTAAATTAATGTAGTTAACAAAAGTACATAAATGCTACGACCTAAATCCAAGCTTAACTCAACTCAAAAGAAACAATAATAGAATAAAAATTAGAGGAGGCTCTATTAATAAAGTATTTGATTCCGATTAACCACGACGCCCACGCTTAATCCACGCCATCACCGGTATGGCGTTCAGGCCGAGCACACAGCCTGATAGTGATCCGCTGTTTTTTGCAAATCGGCAGCCGCAAAAGAGGACTGACAGTACCGCCGGAGTGACCGGCTAGACCGACACACACGCTGCCTAATAAGAGCAAGGCTGCTTGTAAACATCACATACATTTCCAAAAATCACACCGATGCGACGGTGAAGTTGGTCAAGGACTTACCTTTGCCCGCTGAGCACGTGAGTGAGGCTGCCAGGAGGTGGGGCTTGCTTACGGCCACAGCAAGAAGGGGGGTCCTGCACCCTAACCCTCTTATACTACGGCCCTAATTATGATTGGCTGATTGAGCCACACACCCCGGAATTAGGCAGGGCTCAGAGTCAAAGAGCAAGAGGGAGACAAGAGCTCCCACTGCCACAAAAAGTTGACATTTCTGTCACTGTAGACAGGGAATACACTTGAGCTACAAGACCCTGAACTTGGAAAAAGACTAAGGAAAGAGCATAAAAGACCAGATTTGACAAAGGCTTCAGAGATCAGAACATACACGCACATTGACTGTCAATGTGTTTTTTAAAAGTATTTGGAAACAAAGTGACAATGGTATGGTATGGTAACACCACAGAAAGTCAAGGGATCTCCAGAGTCAGTATAGAGATTATCATCTGTAGACTGTGGTCTGTCTGTCCGAGGCTACTCTTTGAGATATTTCAGTTCAGACCAAAGTAACAGACCAACCAACATTGCTATCCTTACACCCACAGCTAAAGATGGAAAAACCAGAGGCTAACATTCTGAATTTATAAAGTCTAAGACATTCAAATAGACCACAGCTTAAAAATACAAAGGCATCTTAACAAGACTCTTGTTGAGCTTGACTTGGGCTTACAAAGACTTTAGAGACCTTAGTCAGCAAAGCTGAAAAGACTGAGGAACTCAGACGAGGTTTCTGTGTTTGTAAAACCCGAGTTTATCACCAAGTACAAGGAAACTAGCTAGAAGACTAATGTAATCTTAATCAGGGCAGTTTTATTGCCATTAAACAGACTTAAAGCCTCTGCTGACTCAACAAAAGTGCCTTTACCAACATTAAACGGTAAACTGAGGTTGGCGCAACGAGATTCAATCTGCAGCATGTCGGACTGAGGATGACTTTGACATGATATGTGTATCTATCTCCTTCAGTATACCTAATCCCTAAATTTAACTGTATTCTCTTCAAAAACATAGAACCCTGCAACCCTGCAGTATAGCTACAGTATTCATGTGACTAACTACAGAATAAAAATCTGAAAACCTGCTAAAATAAAATAATCTCACTCCTGCACATGCAAGCAGCCAAATGGATATTAAGGCGTGTTAACGCGTTTTGTTCTTCAGCATTCAAAGCTTCTGCATGCTCAGCGGAATGCAGGGTGAAGTGTGAGGGATTATCGTCACCAGAGAATATACAAATAAGACATAAAGTCCCATTCACCATCGCCCACACCAACACAGAGAAGGTAAAGACCCAAAGAAACAGTGCAAGCCTCTATGCTCCACAGCTGTTTGAAAAGGAGACATGTAGATCATGTTCCACTGAGGATGAATATACTTTGAATATACTGTTCTTATACTTATACTAAGTTATTGTGCATTTGTTATGATAATATTTATGATCCAAAACTAAACATCGTCGCAGGACATCAGAGGGAAGGCAGAATTTTTTTTTTTCTCTCCATACTATATGATTTAGTTTCATCAAAATCAGTGAAATATTTGGTGGTGTGTCACATCTGTGTGTTTTGTAATAGTTACCCACACATGCTACATGCTATATGACTAAAATGTACCACACAGTGTCTAAGGGGTGTTTCTCTAACCAGACTTCCATGAGATCCAATCAAGCTAAAAGTGTTTCTTCATGTTTACAGAGAGACTCTGATTCCCATGAACCAGCCGACCTTCTCTATAAGCTAAATTCTCCAGCTCCAGATAAGTCTGATATTCAGATAAACATGTACATTTTTACTTCCCATTGAATTAAATCCTAGAGGAGAGATTAAAACAAACAAAAACATCTTATTTCAGAACACAAAGTACACTACAATTGCAAACAAATAAATAACAGAAGGAAATCGAACATTTTCCTCATCAGTGATTCACTTTGACGCGGACTTTTGAGCACATACAAACCATAATAATAAGATGGGAGACAAGTTAAACTGTAAACACAATGATAGCAGCAAGGTAAATTTGGCACTAGATGTGAGAAGGCCAGTAAACAACAAGGACAAATATGTGTTTGCATGTACTTCTGTTCCTGAAAGGTAGCTTAGTCAGCTTGATTTACAGCACAATCAAAACTGCTATCTAATTTTATCATTCACTCTCCCATTCACAAGATGCATAACTTCAAATCTGAATAGGTTCCTGATTCTGAAGGAGGTAAATACAGTTATTTTACTTCCTTTTGTCTACATCAAAAATATATATTTTTGGGTTCAGCTGCTCTACCACATTGACCTATTGGCTCACATTTTTGTGTTAGTTCTTGGCAGTTTTCATGCCTTCTTTGTACAGACACCTCAAAAGTAACTATCTCAGGTTTTGAACCCATGACTTCAGCCTCAAAGGAGCACTCTAATCTGAGCTGTTTGCTCACACAGGTAGTAATCATGTCTTTGTGGTTTTCAACAAACTAGACAACTAACAAACTAGACAAATAACCAACAAACTAGACAAGACTTTCCATTTATTCTTTCTAGAAGACTGGTTCCTAGACCTTCAAATAACTGACAGTGTGTAGGACCTGTAATTCACCTACAGATTTCTTGAAGAGTGTGGTGGCTCTGGTTGCCGCCATATTGGCCGGTGTAACCATGTTTACATTTGAGCCACATTGTGATAGATGTAAATTGTGACTCCGAAAAATGGGTCACAACATGCCAGCAGAGTGAAAATTGTTGCCGTTACATCTTGCATTTTCATTACAAGAAGGAGTCAGATTGTGACAGATGTAAAGTGTGACTAAAAAATCTGACTCTCCTTTTTTCCTCTCAACACTAGTTAGAAATAACTTCAGATATAAGTAGCAGAGGTCACAACATGCCAGCAGAGTGAAAATTGTTGGTGTTACATCTTGCTTTTTTAATCTAAGAGGGGAGCCAGATTGTGACAGATGTAAATTGTGACTAAAAATCTGACTCTCCTATTCTCCTTTCTGTGAACACTAGTTAAGCAAATAACTTACAGACATAAGTAGCAGAGGTCACAACATGCCAGCAGAGAGAAAATTGTTGTGTTACATCTGCTTTGATTTACAGAGAGTCTGTAAATAACTGAATGATCTTGCACCATGCTGCAGACCAGCATCAAACTCTGAGGCAGACCATAGACAGTATACAATGGATGGCACAGGTTTCTGAAGAAGAGTGTATGGCTCTGGTTGCCGCCATATTGGCAGTGCAACCATGTGTTTACGTTTGAATTACACCATGACTTAGGAATGCAAACAACAACCAGGAGACAAAGGGGCGGGACAAATGGAACCGTACAGATCAGAGCAAAACCACACATCAAAGCCACATGCACCGCGGACATCATCAGGACTGTATATAAGGGGCCAATGCACTCTTCAGTCGGTCAGATCATTTCACACCTTTCGAAACGTGATACCACAGTGAGAAAGAGCGAGAAAAGACAAACGGCCGATACAGAATACAACTGTTCGTCAGGAGATCTACAACTACAACTCAGGAAGACATTTCTAGACTCGACTTACCAGCCAAAGAAAAGAAAATGCAGCTACTGAGGAACCCCAGTAGTGACCAGAGAGTCGACATGAAGTGCAGATCGTGACGCACGCTGGCTGCCTCAGAAACCAGCTGCCAATCTCAACCAAGAGTTGGAGAAACAAAAGCACAGCTGAAGAGACAGAAATCCTTGAAAGAGATGCCCATCAACAAGGAAAAAGAGACAAGGTGTGAGCTGGAGAGACTGAAGAAGTACACCGATCCAGAAACTCTCAGCAATCGCAAAGATCGCTAACCAGGTCAGAGACACCACCAAGAGGAAGAAGAAGAAACTCTGCAAGTGGACCACGAGGAGCTGCAGGTGGCTCACATCATTAATGAGGAAAAGTTCAGCATCCAGCTCCAGGCGAGGAAGAATAAGAACACGTCACAGGAGGAACTGAGCGGCCCGTATTCTTACACGAAGTGCTCAATGCAAGGTGAAGGAAATGATGTTCCAAACTGAAAAAAGCAGGTTTTTTACCTTCAGCTATCTCGACAATGAGATCCTGCAGAAGCATCTACTCCAATCTGACTACGAAGAAGGCTCAATGCTCTCCAGGAGGAGAGAGAAAAGAACAAAACTCTCACTGAACAACTGGATGAGGCGAAAGTGTGTCGTCCGTGAGATCACAGCAGGCCGACAGCCCAAGGTCTGACCTTGGAGAAGGAGCTTGAGAAGAAAGTCCTGCAAAGCCGCCATGAGGAGCTGCAGGAGGCACACTGCTGAGCCAGACAAGTTCTGTGCTGAGATGAATGCCGAGAAGGAGAAGAAGACGACCCTGGAGCAAGAACTCAACGAGATTACCCAGAAGTACGGTGTGCTAAGTCACGGTCAGAGAGCAGGCCGACACCTCTGCGGTGTGAGCTTGAAAAGGAAATCGCGTCACGAGTGTCACTTTCGTCAGAGAGCTTGTGTATAATCCAAAAGCTGAAGGCTGAGCAGGAAGCCTTCCATCGCGATGGCAGAGGAGATGAGTGTCGCAGCAAAAATGCCCCGAGAGAGAGAAGATTTTTGTGAGCGTAGCTGGACGAGCGCCAAAACTGCTCAGTGTTCAGAAGTCACTGAACCCCAAAGCTGTCCACTGAGCTCCAAGCTGAGAGAGAGGTTTCCAAAAAATCACCGCCGCGGATGACAAGCAACCAATCAAGGAGGCTGAGGAGAAGCAGTGCGAAAGTGCAGGATACCATCAGTCCTGCACTGGCACTGAACCACCGAAGGAGGCTGAGGAGAAACAGTGCGAGCAGCAGAGCCCATCAGTCCTGCACTGGCACTGGAACCACCGAAGGAGGTTGAGGAGGAAGCAGGTGAGCAGCAGGATACCATCAGTCCTGCACTGGCACTGGAACCACCGAAGGAGGCTGAGGAGAAGCAGTGCGAGCAGCAGGATACCATCAGTCCTGCACTGGAACCACCGAAGGAGGCTGAGGAGAAGCAGTGCAGAAGCAGGAGACCATCAGTCCCACTGGCCCTGGAATCCCAGAGAGGTTGAGGTACCCTTTCCAGACAGGACAGCACGACCACCCTTCTGTCTGAAGAGAATCTGGCCACTTTCTGGGGTTGAGGGAAACTGAGAGGTGGGAAGAGGAGGAGGGAGGACTAAAGTAACATCAAGTGGGTTTTTCTCCAGGTGCTCTGGTTTCCCCACACGCCCAAAGACGGGAAAAAAAAGTCCTCCACATCAACATCAAAAAAAAAAAAAAAAAAATCGGGTTCAGATATTGTTATGTTGTTATAGTAGTTGCACACTTCTTGGGCCTTTTAAGATGACATTACAGAAACATAAAATGATCTCAGGGTTTGAATTAGCTGATAATATCCTCTAACTGAATATAAAAATAATATTTATTCAAATATTTAATTCTTTCAGCAATTAACAATTTATGCTAAATTCATTTTACTCTAAAAGTCGCTCTTTAAATGGAAGTATAGTATAGTATACATCATAAATAATTGAATACGCATACAGTAGTATCTTAAGTTCTAAAGAGGGATGGAGGTGGAGTCCAAAGACACATTTAGTTGCTAACTGAAAGTAACACAATAGTTACTTTCCAAAGTAACTAGTTACTTTTATACTTTTATACTTTGTAACCTCAGAATTCACGTTAGTTACTTGTTGCTCAGTACACATTGGATCATTCATTTCAATCATGGATAAATGATTTTTAGATGATATTGCAATCAAATTGGGTGATGTACAGGCTATATAAATGATGGAATATTAGGGGCCACAGAGAAAAAAATTAAAGACTTGAGTGACTTGAGAATAAAGTCATAATATTGTACTGTTGTTTTAGAGGAGGAGAGTTGTTAAAATGAGGGCCATGGAGCAGTTTGTGGCATTGTACTGTGCATAGCTCATCAGCACATTGTCATAAGTATCAGGATTCCTAAAAAGAATATGCAAGAAAATGCATCTTTTCCGTCTTATAAATTCTTTTTCTTCCTCAGTGTGGCCCCCAATACTCTGTCATATAAAAACACACATCTCATACAAATAGACATCAGTGTAACATTATACCTTTATTGACTAAGGGACACATCAAAACAGGTAAACCATCAGCTCCTTTTCAAAACTGAAGTCACACGTGACTCTTACAAGGTAGAAAGCGAATCAAAGCATATTTATAACACAAGGATAAATACATTCAAATCAATTTAAATTAAAAGAATAAAAAAACTAAAATTCATTTGCCACTGCAGGGGTTATATCATTTCAACAGCACGTCCGGTTGAAAGTTTATCGAGGCGGGGACAGGCAGACAGGAGAGTGAAGAGTATGGGGGGACAGGCAGGACAGGAGAGGAAGAGGCGGGGGACAGGCAGGACAGGAGAGGAAGAGGCGGGGACAGGCAGGACGGAAAATCCCAGGAAGACGAACTGAAGAGCATGAATTGGCTGAACTCAAAAATGTAAAGAAATAAAGCAAGAACTAAGAAACTAGACCCGAGAGAAACTAAGAAACTAGACGAGAGAAACTAAGAAACTAAGAAACTAGACGAGAGAAACTAAGAAACTAAGAAACTAGACGAGAGAAACTAAGAAACTAAGAAACTAGACGAGAGAAACTAAGAAACTAAGAAACTAAGAACCAGACGAGAGAAACTAAGAAACTAAGAAACTAAGAAACTAAGAAACTAGACGAGAGAAACTAAGAAACTAAGAAACTAGACGAGAGAACCAAGAAACCAAGAAACTAGACGAGAGAAACTAAGAAACTAAGAAACTAGACGAGAAACTAAGAACCAAGAAACTAGACTATGAGAAACTACAGAAACTAAGAAACTAAGAAACTAGACTGAGACAGAAAACTAAGAAACTAAGAAACTAGACGAGAGAAAACTAAGAAACTAAGAAACTAAGAAACTAAGAAACTAGACGGAGAGAAACTAAGAAACCAAGAAACTAGGACGAGAGAAACTAAGAAACTAGATCGAGAGAAACCAAGAAACCAAGAACCAGATCTGAGAGAAACTAAGAAACCAAGAAACTAAGAAACTGATCGAGAGAAACCAAGAAACTAAGAAACTAGACGAGAGAAACTCAAGAAACTAAGAAACTAGACGAGAGAAACTAAGAAACTAAGAAACTAGACGCAGAGAACTAAGAAACCAAGAACCAAGAAACTAGACGAGAGAAACTAAGAAACTAGGACGAGAGAAACTAAGAAACTAAGAAACTAGATCGAGAGAAACTAAGAAACTAAGAAACTAGACGAGAGAAACTAAGAAACTAAGAAACTAAGAAACTAAGAAACTAGACGAGAGAAACTAAGAAACTAATAGAAACTAAGAAAACTAGGACGAGAGAAAACTAAGAAACTAAGAAACTAGACGAGAAACTAAGAAACTAAGAAACTAAGAAACTAGACGAGAGAAACTAAGAAACTAAGAAACTAAGAAACTAGACGCAGAGAAACCAAGAAACTAAGAAACTAAGAAACTAGACGAGAAAACTACAAACCAAGAAAAACTAGATTCCAGAGAAACTAAGAAACTAAGAAACTAGACGAGAGAAACTACAAACTAAGAAACTAAGAAACCAGATCGAGAGAAACTAAGAAACTAAGAAACTAAGAAACCAGACGAGAAACTAAGAAACCAAGAAACTAGACGAGAGAAACTAAGAAACCAAAAACTAAGAACCAAGAAACTAGATCGAGAGAAACTAAGAAACCAAGAACCAGACGAGAGAAAACTAAGAAATCCAAGAAACTAGACGAGAGTAGAAACTAAGAAACTAAGAAACCAGATTATAGTGAAACCAAGAAACCAAGAAACTAAGAACCAGGACGAGAGAAAACTAAGAACTAGACGCAGAGAAACTAAGAAACCAAGAAACCAAGAAACTAGACGAGAGAAACCAAGAAACTAGACGCAGAGAAAAACTAAGAAACCAAGAAACCAGATCGCAGAGAAACCAAGAAACTAGACGCAGAGAAACTAAGAAAACTAAGCAACCAGACGAGAAACTACAGAAACCAAGAAACTAGACGAGAGAAACCAAGAAACTAAGAAACTAGACGCAGAGAAACTAAGAAACTAAGAAACTAAGAACCAGACGAGAAAACTAAGAAACTAAGAAACTAGACGAGAGAAACTAAGAAACCAAGAAAACTAGACGAGAGAAACTAAGAAACCAAGAAACTAGACGAGAAACTAAGAAACTAAGAAACTAAGAAACTAGACGAGAAACTAAGAAACTAAGAAACCAAGAAACTAGACGAGAAACTAAGAAACTAAGAAACTAGACGAGAGAAACCAAGAAACTAAGAAACTAGACGAGAAACCAAGAAACTAAGAAACTAGACGAGAGAAATATTGGCAGTGCAACCATGTGTTTACGTTTGAATTACACCATGTGACTTAGAATGTAAAAAAATCAGAGACAAAGGGGCGGACAAATGGAACTGTACAGATCAGGAGCAAAACCACACATCAAAGCCACATGCACCGTGACATCATCAGAACTGTATATAAGGCCAGTCGGTCGACCATTTCACACCTTTCAAACGCGGATACCACAGTGAGAAAGAGCCAGAAAAGACAAAACGACCGATACAGAATACAACTGTTCAGAGATCTACAACTACAACCTACAAGCATTACTTTGTGACTGACTCTACCAGCCAAAGAAAGAAACAGCGCCTGCAGGAACCCCAGTGGTGACCAGAGGAGCGATGAAGTGCAGACGTACGTACGCGGCTGCTCTTGTGAAACCAGCTGTCAACTCAACCAAGAGTTGGAGGAAACAAAAGCACAGCTGAAGAGACAGAAATCCTTGAGCAGGATGTTCATCAACAAGGAAAGAGATACATGTGAGCTGGAGACTGAAGAAGTACACCGATCCAGAAACTCTCTGTAATCGCAAAGATTCGCCAACCAGGTCAGAGACACCACCAAGAGGAAGAAGAAGAAACTCTGCAAGTGGGACTACGCAGGAGCTGCAGGTGTCTACATCACACGAGGAAAAGTTCAGCAACGAGCTCCAGGCGGAGAAGAATAAGAACACGCTTCTCCAGGAGGAACTGGATGTCCCGCATTCTCATACGTATGCTCAATGCAAGGTATGAAAATGATGTTCCAAAACTGAAAAGCAGGTTTTTTACCTTCAGCATGATCTCGACAATGAGATCCTGCAGAAGCATCTACTCCAATCTGACTACGAAGAAGTTGCTCAATGCTCTCCAGGAGGAGAGAGAAAGAACAAAACCTCACTGAACAACTGATGAGGCGCAGTGTGTCGCCTCCGCGGAGGTCAAGCAGCAGGTCGCCAGTCTTAGGGTCTGACCTTGAGAAGGAGCTTGAGCAGAAGAGTCCTGCAAAGCGCTTTATGAGGAGCTGCAGGAGGGCACACAAGCTGAGCCAGGACAAGTTCTGTGCTGAGATGAATGCTGAGAAGGAGAAGAAGACGAATTCTGAGCAAGAACTGACGATTACCCAGAAGTAATGAAAGCCGGTCATCACGTCAGAGAGCAGGCCGACACCCTGCAGTGTGAGCTTGAAAAGGAAATCAAGGTCACGCAGTGTCACTGTCAGAGAGCGCCATGATAATCCAAAAGTTGAAGGTTGAGAGAAGCCTTCCATCAAAAGATGGCAGAGGAGATGAGTGTCGCAGCAAAATGCCCTGGAGAGAGAGAAGATTTTTGTGAGCGAGTTGACTGAGCTAAAAACTGAGCTCAGTGTTCAGAAGTCACTGAACCTGAAGCTGTCCACTGAGCTCCAAGCCGAGAGGCTCTCCAAAAATCACCGGTCGTGATGACAAGCAACCACCGTGGCGAGCTGAGGAGAAGCAAAGCAGCAGCAGGATACCATCAGTCCTGCACTGGCACTGGAACCACCGAAGGAGGCTGGGAGGGAGAAACAGTGCGAAAGCAGCAGGAGCCCATCAGTCCCACTGGCACTGAACCAATCGAAGGAGGTTGAGGAGAGCAGTGCGAGAAGCAGGAGACCATCAGTCCTGCACTGGCACTGGAACCACCGAAGGAGGCTGGAAGTTGCTGAGAAGAAAAAGCAGAAGCAGGAGACCATCAGTCCTGCACTGGCCCTGAATCCCAGAGAGGTTGAGGTGGGAAATCTTCCAGACAGGACAGCATCTACCACCTTTCTGTCTGGAAGAGAACCCACACTTTCTGGGGTTGAGGAAACCAGAGAGGTGGAAGAGGAGGAGGGAGTGACTAAAGTAACATCAAGTGGTTTTTCTCCAGTGCTCTGGTTTCCCACACGTCCAAAGACGAAAAAAAAAGTCCTCCACATCAACATCAAAAAAAAAAAAAAAAAAAAAAAAAAATCAAGTTCAGATATTGTTATGTTGTTATAGAAGGCACACTTCTTGGGCCTTTTTCCAGAAACTTCCTGTCTCTGATTTTCTGATTTAAGATGACATTACAGAAACATAAAATGATCTCAGGGTTTGAATTTAGCTGATAATATCCTAACTGAATATAAAAATAATATTTATTCAAATATTTAATTCTTTCAGCAATTAACAATTTATGCTAAATTCATTTTTACTCTAAAAGTCGCCTTCTTTAAATGGAAGTATAGTATAGTATACATCATAAATAATTGAATACGCACATGTATCTTAAGTTCTGTTTAAAGAGGGATGGAGGTGGGGTCCAAATTCTTTGACACATTTGAGCATTTGAGCTAATCCTTAGCACGTGAATACATTTTCCAAAGTAACTAAATACTTTATACTTTGTAATCTCAGTAACTACGTTAGTTACTTTCTGCTGCCCAGTACACATTGTTATCACATATAATCTAGACCCACTGACATTATTTAAAAATGTGATTTTAAATGATCATTCATTAAGAAACTAGACAAAGGAAGAGGCAGGCTTGATTTGTTGAAGAGCATGAATCAGCTGAACTCAAAAAGGTTGCTGTCACAAGAGGGCGCTATGAAAATCATCAGTAGAAACCTGGACTATGTTGTCCAGAGTAATGGGGAGGGAACAAGAACTCCCCAACGGCTGCAATAACACATGAACAAGACAACAAACATATTATTATGTAGACCTGATTATTATGTAGGCATCTTGAGCTTGATGAATCACAAGAAGATAAGCATCATGTTATTATTATGCTGCGTGTTTAGAACTAATCTGCACACAAATGAATGATCCAGTGGACAACCAAGTCTGGAGACAATGTCAAAGAATATTTTCAGCTTTCATGGAGGCTTGATCACTCAGACACTTCATCCTCTACAGCCAACCGCTGGTCAAACACCATCACGCTGAGACAAGCAGCCGCTGTATGAAGATCTAAGGTCTCATTAAAGTTCAGTTTATGTTGCATACTACAGAGCCCTCTCACAAACAACACTTTGAGTGAGCAGATCAAACATCTTCTCTAAAGTTTTTCACAAATTATTTAGTGGGTTTACAACTTTGACAACAAAAACTAGTGTGGACTGAAACCAAACTGCCAGCTACTGCAGCTACTCTTGTTGAACTTGTTAGCAATCTAGTTATCTAATATGTGAGACAGATTAAAGTCTTAATATGCACAGACTTGACAGAAAGTTCAAATATAAACAAGAATAAACTTATTAATAGTCGTATTCACGCCATTAGAACTGGAAAGTGACTAACTCAAGAGACACAGACCTTGTAAACATCGATCCACTTCCAAATGAACAACAATACACAAATAAAGTCAGAAATATTTAAAATGAAATGCACTTGATCAAGCAAGCACTTGCTGCTGAGACAGGTTTATTTAAAGCACAGTATGTAGTCTACAGGGCAACAAGGTTTTCACGGTCCAAGGTGGAGCTGCAGAGATGCCTTCACTGTCACAAAATCACGTGATCTGCATTTTTTTTTTTTTTTTTAATTGTATGCACACCTTATGCTGCACGTCAGCGTGATCGTAAGCTTCTACCACCCGCCCACGTATCATGTGACATGTCTCCTGCCCCGCCCTCCACAGTCTACATGCCCGACCAGGTAAACAAACAAACATACCTCCTCGCTGGCTGCAGAGAGTCCACAGGGGGAATGAGTCACTTTGAAATGCTTCAACCCAACTTCTCCTTCTGCCGCTGCTGGGTATGCTTTCTTGGAGGTAAATCCCTGCACTAAATGTGTCCCTGCACAACAGGTCCACGACATTAGCTCCACCCAGCCAGTGTACAAAAGACATGAATATAAATTATATAAATAAAAATATGTAAACAATTGAAAATAATGATGACTTCGCAGTTGGCGATTATAACTTCAAAAAGAGAGTCACACACCTACCAAAGTGACTGCTGATGTGGACTGCCAATTTCACATTTAGACTTGGTAGACAGGAGGATTTTGGGTGGGACAGTGGTTGAATAGTCTCTAGGGTAGTCATTGTTTGAGGATCTGAACTGAGGGTTAGTGCATTTCAATACTGTTGGAATGTGCAAAGGTGGCTACTTTGAAGAATCAAAATCATATTCCGCTTTATCATTTTTCTGTTTTTATGGTTTGTATGGGCAAAAGTTAATGAACCCTGAGCTGCTTTACTTAATACAAGCAGGAGTACATAATCAGGTAGCTAAATAAACCAATACATGATATGAGAGATTTTCAAAGAGGAAATGGGTTAAAACAGAGATGAAACTAGGTCAGTTCAGTCTTCCAAAAGTGAACTCATACAGGTCAATCACGCTGAGAGGAAAACAAATCTCAGAGATTCTCAGAAGAGCACAAATGTGCTGTCAGTGCTATAAATTATCTTTAGAAACTTTGAGCCCATCTGTCTGCTGGGCTGATCATCACTGAAATGACTGGCTAAACATGATGAAAATGGTTTTTATTATTGAATCGTTCAGCTGCAGATTAGTTTCTAGAGACGGAGGTGACTACACTCAACATAATAGTTAACATAAAGCTTTATTTAAATAATATATAATTTTGTTTTGCGTGCATTATGTAGAATATGAGTAAAACACTTCAGATCTCTAAAGAGTTCACAAACTGTGTCTCTAATCATATCTGATAAGTGATATTTGTGACATGAAGCAGCTTTATTGACAACTAGTGCATCGTGGTTCAATCCACCATCTTTTATTAAATACAACATATTGGTGACATGGCGGAGATTTACAACATGGGCAGCATTCCTTCTGGCCCTTCGCCCAGCTTGGGTTCTGGAAAAAAAAAAAAAAAAAAAGATTGTCAGTGATGGCTGTCTGACCTGAGAGAGAGACTAAAGTCTAGGGCAACACAACTAACTAGAAAAGAAACACTCCATCCAATCCATCCACTTTAACAATGTAAAGACATGAAACCAAACAACCTGAACAGAACACCAGGGAACTTGGTCATGTCCCCTCTCCATATAGTCTGGAGCTTGGTGATTCCTTCGACACTGCTCTTCTGGTAAGCAGGTCCTCGCGTCCACGATGCCACCTGAAGCCCCGAGAGCCAAGGCATTAAATACACATAACAGTGCTTTTTCTGGTTATCATGGGGCTTTGAGGGTTAATATTTCACTTGTGACTGAACTCTGAGCCTGAGGCCCACTCCAAGAGCCTAAACATCTAAACATCATGTGGATCATCTACTGACTTGCTCTTGGTGTTAGAAGTCATGATCTTGTCCAGGAACAGTTTCTGGACAGGGTCAAGCTCCTTGGCCCGCTGGAAGACGACGGCAGAGATGCCGATGTTCCTGCGCAGGGTCAGGCTCACGGCGGAGCGCAGCACGGAGGACAGCTGGAATAACCGGTGGAGTGCCATCTGAATGAAGAAGGAACAGAGACGCTTGTTAGCCGTCACATTAGCAGGAAATACATGGGTTGGAATTACATTAGGAGGAAGCGCAGTTACATTAGCATGTGCTCTGGAAACTAAAATGCTGTATAAAACGTTATTTTAATGTGCTGGGGCAATCGATAATGTAATAAAGCCAATAGCATTAAGAAAATCGTTATCCAATAATGCAATAATACATAAATAGGACTGTATTTCTTTGAAATGAAATATTTTTTTGTAGTTTTTGTGCAGTTTGCTCATCAAAAATAGACATAGTGGATGGCAAACATATTCATTCATCAAGGATACATAGTATGCAGCACTCTCTCTGCTTTATTACGGTTTTAAGAGCCAATTTGAGAATGATTTATTGTACAAACTCTTTATTTAAACTATTGTTTATTTGCTTAGACATATATATTCATAATTTACTACATGTGTTTGCTCAGTGTTAGCTGAAATGACGTTCAAAACAGGCAAACATATTACGTTATGGGCAGATATTACATTATTATTATATAAGTGGTTGGGTTACATGGACTTTGAAGGGACTTTGTAATCTCACAACTAAAATCAAACATGGACGTGTAGCTGGCTAGCTGGGCCGTATTAGCTTTAGCATTAGCTCGTCAGAGTTAGCTGGCACCGTTAACAAACACTCAGCCCGCTGAATGAGGCAATAACAGATGCGACTTTTATAAGAAGCAGAAGCTAATCTCACAAGCAGAGCCACCACGACGTTATTTCACTGTGGCTTACAGCTAGCTGGCTAAATGTATACAGCTGCTAATGCTAACGCGCTAAGCTACATTTAGCACACAGCTGTATAACAGTGTCCTCTGTCGTCTGCAGTGCTACACAAACAAACGCTGCACTCATTAAACAGATTAACAGTCCTTCGTGAGCCCGCACAGCAGTGACACACACGGTAAAGTTAGATGTTAGTCAGTGTCTCTGTCTTTAAAGTCCTTACCTTGGAGGTTGACACTTGCAGAGGGGTAATCCTAATGTGGAGGACCGCGGTGGATGATGGGACTGTGGCGGTGGAAAGAGGAGGCGTTCGCGGACGTCACTACGGCGCCTCCTTTACGCAGCGCTGCGCATATGTAGTTTGACCTCACATCACTAACGTCAATATTCATTAACATTCATATTTTTAAGAGAAAACCCAAGACTTTAAATCTGGCTTTTACTTGAACTATATTTATAATTTTCTGTTTATATATTTGAATCTGTTACACCATTTTAGTTTTGGCTATCTCTATATTTTATTATGCTTTACTTTATTCTATCAAACTTTTTTGTTTTATTTAGTTTGTCATTTTTAAGCTCACCGCAAGATAATGAGATGGTGCTTCTTCAGTTTGTGTTGTGATTTTAAAAGTGTGGAGTGTTGGGGAGTCATTGTGTGAAGTACTCAGGTGCCATATTATTTGTATAAAAGTACTATACAAATAAAGTCTGATTGATTTGCACCACAACTTTAGTTGAGGTGTTGAGGATTTGCTTATTGCCCCCTATTAATGTTGTTGATGTTAGAACAAGTTGTTTACAAATATACCTCAGTTTCCTTATACATCATTGTTAAATAGTCAAATGGACTGTAGTTTTCACTCAGAATCTTTGTTTTATTTAATTTGTTCAAATAACTTGGTGGTGTGGATGTACTCCACCTCATACATGTTTGCTTCGAGTTTAATGCTGAATAATTCAACCTTCAACACAATGACCTTGGTTCATTTGTGTCAGGAAGCTCTCTGATGTGTGTCTGATCCCTGTCAGCTCCTTCGCTGTTTTCGTCAGACACTGACCTCTGACTCCTTCACATGAGAGGATATGAAGAATTAAATATGTCAAAGTACACATTAAAGATCATAAAACACACAAAGACACATCATCTGTATGTACATTCAAAACTTTATTATGGAATACAGTGTAGAAAGCGTTTTCCCAGTCAATGCAAATGGCCTGCACAATATTACACAGTGGAAAACAAACCAATATATAATCCACAGAAAAAGAAAAAGAAAATCCTGCTTCCTCTTCTACTCCCCACGTTCTGTTGGGCTTCTAATGAGCACCCTCTCTGAAAACCAAGGACCCACCTCTACTGCTGCCTCTGTATGTACATTCCACTCACCATTCCCTCTGGGTCTGACTCGCTATTAGATTTAATAGCAGAGCGAGAGGTCACGCTGCATTTCTTTCTGATGTTGAGTTGAGATGGTGGGCAAACCTTTTAGCGTGAGCTGACTGTATGACGCATGAACGGGGGCTTGGTCTAGATGCCTGTATTCACCCCGCTGGCTCTCAGTTCTCTCCTCTCTCTTGATGGTGAACGCGCCATCGGCTATATACAGACTACAGTGCTCTTGCCTTAGGAATCAAGTGCATTGATGGTGAGAGGTGATCAGCATGCCGGAGGGGAAGTGAAGGCGATGGAGGGAGGGGGTGAAAATCCATTATATATACACAGACTGCCTGCCTGGCTGGCTATCCATCCGAACTGTGTCATTTCTCTACCTCGCTCCATCCTTCACACTCCACCTGTTCCATCAGCAGTGACAGTGATTAAAAACCAAAAAAATAAAATAAAAATAGACGTCGCTTGCCAACTGACGAAACACCAGACCGAGAATGACAACATGCGACAGGCAGAGATAATCCTAACCCATCCCCCCAACTGATTGCTCCCCATGTTTCCTCTTCCCTGCTCCATGTAACCTTCACACCCACAACATGCCCTTTTCAAAAAAAAAAAACAAAAAAACACAGACATAGATTGAAAAAAAAAAAAAAGGGGGTGATTTTTGAGGATTTTGAACACAATATATTTCAGTGAATGAGAATCAATATACAAACAGAGATGAAGCGCCCTCCTGCAGCTTCAGGAACGTAGGGGCAAAAAGAAAAGACAAGAAATGAAGAACACACTTAAATTCCAAAATCACAGATCTCTTTTTTTTTTTTTTAAATGTGTATTTTACATGATATCAAAGCAGAGCCCGCTCATCTAGATTCATATATATTTTTTCATCAGTTTGAAGTCACATGATCACGACATTAAATGTACAATCTTGCTAGAATGACAATCTATACGCGAGAAAGGATCTCGAGAGAGAGAGCAGCGATAAGACCTTCTTTTTTTTTTTTTCTTTTTTTTGTGTTTGTTTGTTTTTCCAAATCCTGTTGTCATTGTTGTCATGCACTACATAGGAACAGCTAAGACTTCAGCATTACTTCAGTAACATTACACGCAATTTAAAAAAAGGACTTTACATCGGTTGACTTGTTGGGATTTCTCTTTTTTTTTTTTTTCCTTTTTTTTCTCCGTTTTCATTCTTTTTTGAAAAACAAAACTGGAAACGAAAAGAGAAAAACTCCAAAATAAAAACAGCTCATTCGGAATACATAATTACTACCGTCGTCATCAACATATTCGTTATAATCGTCAGCATCTCCAGATATCCTTAAGAGCCTTGTGTGACTTAGCACAGCCCAGCTGTCGTGAAGAATGCTAAAAGAAAAGAGGATGGAGGGATGGATGGAGATGGAGAAGGAGTGGAGGAAGAGGAGGGAGGGGAGCTCCTACTTATACTCCAGTGTAGACTGTGGTGAGTGAGTGCAGTAGTGGTGCAGTTGGTGGGGAAACGCTGGGCTTCGTTTAGAAACATCACCCTGCTTGATTTAAGCTTATATACTCATTACAAAGAACATGATAGAAACAAACGCTGAGTCATGATTTGGAAATGATTTCGCAATGATTCTGCAGCCGATTTTTGTAAACGACGCCCAGGTCAGCGCGGCACGAACTCCTTCTGATCAATGGTCAGATTTTGCTGACACACCTAAACCATCCTATAAGCCAAGAAAAACAAAACAACAACACCCAATCATACACTGGCCCTGAATCAGTGTGGAGCGAGAGCACGCTTCTTTCCCTGAAGAGTGGTTTGTTTCTGATGCACTGGGCGGGGCCTTTTCTTTTTTTTTTCCATACATCAGCAGGCCCAGATGGAGCGACGTATAAAAACGCCTTTCTTTAATTAAAAGGCGCCTCGCTCCGGTAAAGTGAACAAACTTGGTGCAAACGCGGTGTCCGCCCAGGCGAGAACGAAAGGAAAACCCCGACTACGCTCGCAACCGACTATTCCAGTCAAATCATGTAAGCCGCGCTGCCCTTTTTGGAGACGTGGGGCTCGTCTGGGGGGCGGGCGGAGGGGGAGGAAGGGTGGGACTAGGAGGGGGAGGGGAGGTGTTTGATGCGTAGGGTGGGGAGATGTTTGTGTGTGTGTATATGTGTGTGTTAATGTTGTGTGTGTGTGGACGTGTGATTCTCCTCAGTTCTGCATCTGCTCAAAGAACTTGTAGGTCGGGTTCTCGTAGCCGTTCTGCTGCATCTTGGACAGGTGGCGCTCCTCGGGGGTGACGGCAGCGTCCACCTGGAGGGGAGGCAGAGAGAGAGAGGGGGGAGGAGGTTACACATATGCATAGAAATGTGAAGATTTTAACATTTTAGCTCCTTTTAATGCTTCTCCGGGGTGATTTTTTTAGGAGTACTTGATGAAAATACAGAAAGAAAGCTGCCACAACTGCGGTGTTTTTTAATTAAACGCCTAATGAAAGTTCTGAGATGATAAACGAGGATAATTAGAAAAAGGAATACAGGAAATGAATTTGTAATGAGCATTAATCTAATTATATTCAGTGAGCAGATGTAATTATTGCAGAGTGTACAGTACCGTCCACATGTATCATGCACGAGTCCAAGCTCTACAAAAAAAAAAAAAAAAACAGCTTGCACGCACACGTGCATACATGTGCACAGCATCATGCCTCCCACACACCAGACTCACTGCGTATAGAACAGCTTGCACACGCGCGCGCGCGCGCAAACACACACACACACACACACACACAGGTCAGCTGTTTCTCACCTCGATGACTCCGTGGTGGATGGAGGTGTACTGCTTCTTCCTCAGCATCACCAAGGTGATGACGATCACGGTTGCTATGACGACGCCTCCGACCATCAGGCCGATGATTGCGCCCTTGTTGGAACCCACATCCTCGGCGAAGAAGACCTGCGGGAGGTGGAGGGCAGATGGTGGTCAGGTGATCCGTCCGTCACGTGGCAACAACAACCGAACCAGAGGACTTTTACGTAACGCGGTTTCTCTCGTTGTGTTTGTGTGTGTTCGTGATGTGTAGTTTTAGTGTGTTTCAGAGGGAGAGAACATTGCTGACCTTCAGGGTTACAGCCCATTTAGTTCTGCTTCTTTCTAGTCTTCATTTACACAAATCGTTTTGCAGCATGCACGCTGTGTGTAATCTTTTGTCATTTTTAAGAACGCCATCATTACAGAGTCGAATTTAGCTCGGAAATAACTGCTGCGCTGCCGGGGAAAAAAAGACGGGACACATAAAACCATAAACGGGCATTACAGCAAGTGTAGGGTGACTTGTTTTTGGGGGGATAATTTCCTGGTAGAGACTTTAACTTCTTCCTGTGGTTGTCAGGTGATTTACAACACAACACTAAGACACAAAATCCAAATGAAGGGCTGCACTGTCGTACATTATGTCGCTCTGTGGAACTCAATTTTCATGCAGAGCGAAAATAACCACCCCTCATATCTACCTGTGCCGACACCAGCGGCGATAATGGGAAAGAAACCTAGTCAGTTGGCACAAACATCAAAACAGCACTAAACTGCAGATCATCTAAACAGGGATGCATCTTGAAATCTCAGCCCTGCTGTCCTCGCTGCAGAGTGTGTGAAGGCTGGTGAGCCTCCGCCAGAATAATCCTGCAGGAGGCTGATTGAGGTTACGGTGAATATCAAATTAAGGAGTTGAGTTAAGGAGACCGCCTGACACTCTGACTGCTCATTGTGAATGCAAGAAATGTGATATGTAATAAAATGTAGGGATTAAGAGATTAAAAGCCTTTAGGTGAGAGGAATAAGGAACGCGGATTTGGATTTTGAGGGTGGATTGAGGTTTTTGTGCTGGCATTACACAGGATGAGATTAATGAATGAATGCGGAACTGGGTTAGAGCCGACCAGGAGGATACTTAGGGATACAGGCGGCACGAAAAACTTAACTCTGATCAGAGGACAGTGGATTTTAGAAAGGAGCAGACTAGCGTGACGCACGTTATTATAGCAATTGTCTCCATGGACACCTGTCTCCATGGTGACAACCTTGGGAGTTTACCAGGAGGACATAGTGGAGACGTGGTCCTGACGGTGCGTTTGTGGGGAAGAGAGGGCAGAGTGCAAGCTTACATATGTCAGTAAATGCACCTTAACGTGTGTGTGTGTGCTTGTGTCTATTTCTGTATGTTCTTTTCACCAGCTGGCGCTTATAAATGAATCAGTGAATTTTAAATGAGTCTGCATTTCACTGCTTTGTGTGTGTGTGTGTGTTTGTTTACCAGTTTCTGGTGGTGAACTTCATATTCAGTGCTCTGTCTGTCCTCCGTCTCCATCCGCAGCTCAGGAATAGCTTCCATCTTCATTCCAGTCACTGCCAAGGGAACGAAAAGTACCATCTATTATGGATGGTGACACTCAGCTGCTTTCTCTCTCTCTCACACACACACACACACACACACACACACACAGTTGGCGGAATCAAACTCGCTCAGTCAAGCTGGACGACAGCAGAGAATTGTATGCAACACCGGTATGAATTGAATATATATATAAATAGAGCGCAGCATATATCTGTACGCACAGACCCTGCAGCTGCATCACAAGTCTCCACAGCTGGCACTTTAATGGAGGTCAAGAGCAGTCGACTGTGTCCAAATAAAACCGGAGCGGAAAAATACTGTCTGTGCTTGAAAACAATCTTGCGTTTTAAGAAAATGTACTTAACCTGAACAAATCTGTTTTGTTCTCCTGGAACATACACACACACACACACACACACAACAGCCATGTTTGCATCTAAACGCGTCGCAATTCAAGTAATTCAGCAAAGAATGTCTGAATGTTTGTTTCCGTCCTCTATAGTTGCTACAGCTGATCAGTACTTCAAAATGTGGATCAAAACATGCATATGGAATATTACCAAAGCAGATAAAAACCAAATTGTTAATAATAAACTACATATGTTTGTACCACACTCTAATCGAGCACCCTTTATTTCAGGTTTACAAATTACTAATGGTTTTATGAATATGGAATGCACAATATATATCTGGGCTGATAAATTATCAGATGATAATAGGAAATTTAAATACATTTTATCAGTCCGATAATGAAATTAAGTGAATTTATAACTTGTCTATAAAGTATCAAAGACTGATTCATAAATAGAGTCGTTAGTTACAACTTCTAAACCCTTTATAAAGAGTGAACTTTTATAATTAATCATCTGTTTACAACTATTACTGCCCTTTGGCTCATATGTGGCTGCCTAACCAGAGCTACAGCTCCTCGAGTATTGCCACCAGAGGGTGTACTCCTTCATCAGGAACTGTCTTTACACATAAGTGAGCAAACATTGATAAGGGGCTTGCTTAAGAACACTTTTAAAGTCAGTAACCTAGCAACAGCACAATATGTTCTGTCTGATATTAATACTTATCACAATATTGAGAGAGCATTTGGAACAATAGACCAACCTGGCCGTGTTGGAACGCCTCTGTCAAGATTCGGGCGAGAGTCAACTGGCTCAACTAGAGAGAGAGAGAGAGAGAGAGAACACAGTTTCATTTCTTTTGCACAAAAACAGAAAAGTGGATTTCATGCTGCTTCATAACATTTATGGGTGTAATTTCCACCAACTTTAAAGCAACCAAAATGTAATAAAAATCAAAGTGCTTCAGTTAGTACCCTGGTTCTCAGTGTTGGGCTGGTTGAAGCTCTCAGGGTGGATGAAGCCGACTCCCCCCAAGCCCAGAGTGTCCTCCTGGGGCAAAAAGTCGGTCTGGCCGTCTCCCAGCTCCTGGTCGGGCATCAGGGCGTCGTTACCGTAGCTCATCCTCACGTCCGTCTGCAGGTTGGCCAGCTGCTGGGCCATCTCCGCCTGCTCCCTCTGCAGGAGCTCTGGATGGACACAATGAGGTTAAAAGGAGAGAGGTCAGAGGAGACGAGCAAGTTTAACTGCACTCATCAAACTTCTTGTGTCTGCTTAGTTTTTAGTTTCAGCATCTCCCTGATGAAAGAAACGATCACTGCTTTGGTAATCAGAAATATAAAACTTTCAAGTTGCCGATGTGTTGATATTTCTGCTCTGACAAATGTCAGAAGGGCCAGACGGCCTCCAAGAAATGTTGTTTAGCTCTATTTTTTAATAGATCTGGTGTCTAGCAATGACTGATCTCTGTTTTTCCTCCTGTGTATGTTTGTTCCTGTGTGTGTTTTGCCGAGCAGCACAGACTGTGACAGTCTCCGAGACAGAGACACAGATGGCTGCGTGACGCACGCAACTCCAATAAACCCAAAAAACCCACAGAAACCTCACAAATGCAGGGGAGGGAGGGAGGGAGGGGAAGGGGATTTATCTTCCCGGCAACAGTTTCATTTGAGTCTGAACAGAAGAATTAGGCCAAATGGCTCCAATGCCCTTATCAACACACAAAAAAATGCATTTTTCTGGAGGGTGGAGTTCAGGGGATTCAATCTGTTACATGTAGCACAATCAGGACAGTGTCTTCCCTCATATCTTTCACATGCCAGGGTTAACACAAAAAAACTCATATTTACAAGAGAGTGGTTCATGTCTCCTTTCCTGAACCTCGCTCTCAGCTAAAAACTTCCTTTTTATCTTCCTCAGTTATTTTACCACTGCAACTCACCAACTTGGTCCTGGATATCGTCGGCCAAACCGGGCACCTTGTAGAGGAGTCCCAGAGACTGGTTCATACGCTCCTCAATGACACGCAGGTGGGTCAGCACCTTTTACACACAAGTGCGTTTAAAAATTGCATCAGCTTCTTCAGAGAAATGTGCGGTGAAAAGAGGAATTGTGTGAGCGAAGCTACCTGAGGTCTGATCTGCGCCGCCTTCTTGGGGTCCACCATGCGGACGTGTTCAAAGTGTTTGAGGGTGTGCTGCCTGTCCTTCTGCTCGGCACGCAGGTACTTCTTCAACAGGCTGAAGACATGGCGAGGCTAGAGGACACAGATGAGTCAGGTGGTTATGAGCAGAGAGAGTACAGTCTGTATCAGAAAGCCAAACCCTGTCTTCAGAGGAATGAGAGGGAAAGTGAGAGGTAATGACAGGTCTAGGGAATTGCAGTGGGTGGAAAAGGATCTTACTGTACTTCCCTGTTGGACAGCAAACTTTCAACACTGGCTTTTTAAAACCTGCTTATTTGATTTTAACATGTTGAACGTCAAGTTTCTCTTTATTTATTGCACTGAGAAGAGTCTGGAGCCCTATTGGTGTCTCTGAGATATCCAGCCTACCCTGGGTTGGTCCTGCTGCAGCGCGGTCAGGTAGCTCTCCAGAGCCAGGCGGCGGCGTTCGTTGAGCAGAGTCTCCACCCGGGCCATGTGGGTCTCCACCAGCTGCTGCCGTTCGCTGGCCGCCTCCTGCTCCAGGGCCTCCACCTTCTCCTGGAAACGCTGTGCGCGCACACACACAAATTACAACATGTAGATCAACAAAAGGACAGAAAACATACATTGGGATGGTGTAGCCCAGTATGTGCATGTCTCACCTGGATGACGGCCTTCTTGTCAGCCCGTGGAAGATTCTTAGCTTCCCTCTCGGCCTCCTCCCACTCTCTCATCACCTGAAAAAGAAGGGAAAACATCAATTATACTCTACAATCTGATTTATCTCTTCATGTGTTCTAGCGCAGACTGATTTTACACTTGAGTGGCTTTTGTGGTGTGAATCTGATCTTTTGACTTCTGTCTGTACGGAAGAAACTGTGACATTTTACATTGTTATAAAAAGATAACATCTGCGCTCTGGTGGGTGAATATCCTTCCTGTCTGTGCAAATAATCCTTTCAGATCGAGATTGTTGATGTGAGGGAGGTTCTGCTTTTTAATCACAGTGGGAGTTATATGAGCGCAGTATGACAGAATACTGGTTTCTGTTCCCTTTTTGTTCTTGTTGTGATGCTACTTGCTCACAGACTGTACATCCTACCTCAGCTCCATCCTCTCTGATTCACTGGGTGGCTTCTTTAATGCAACTCAGGACATGACCTAACAGTATCTGTAAGGGTGAAGTCAACTGTTTAAAATCGGACGGTGCTGTGCCTGTAGCAACCCACGCAAAACAAACAGAGCTATCCTGAGCGGTGCACCAACGCTGGCAAAAAGAAAAACAAGGCTTTTAGAGTCACGCAGGGTGGCTAGCGTTCTTGTCTGGAGCTTTGCATTCTGTGACATTGCAGGGGACCATCTGGCTCTTTTTCCAGAGAGCGAGCCTCTTGATTAAAGAATACAATTAAAGCTGAATTGGCTCGGTCGGCTCACCCGGGAGGGATTAACAAACGCACCTATTCGTTTTACACCTTTTCTCCCTCCATTTTCTATTCATAGAAATATCTTTGTCCTCGCCCTGCTACAAAGAAAATCCTCCTCTTTGCTCTACCAGTAACTATTCATGTGTATGCACTGACTGCAGATCAGATTTTAATTAAAAATATAAATAAATTAAAAAAAAAAATCTTTTCTCCCCATTTATTCCCTTCACTTCCTTCCCTTCTTTCCTCTTCCCTCTCCGTCATTACCTGTGACATCCTCTCGCGGTGCTTGGCCTCCAGGCTCTCTTTGGCCTTCTGAAAGTGGGCATGTTCGTTTTCGTCAGCAGGCGTCTCCAGGTAGTGGTCCACGGCGTCGGGGGAGCTGGGAGTGGCTGTGGGTACTGCGTGAGATAAAGGTAGAGAGAGGAAAAAGAGGAGGCGTTGGGAGGTGAAAAGATGTTCAGTGGAGCAGCGTTTTTTTTTTTTTTTTTTTTTTGGCTGATCTGGGACGGCCGCGTAGGCCCTCAGCACACACAAAGACAAAACACAACAAGTCCAAAATGGGTTAATGGTGTTAGTGTGAGATCAGGAGAGAAAGAAAACAAGATAGTAGCTGCAGCTGAAAGCCTCCACCCTCCAAAAGCAAACAAGTGAATGCCTCAGATCACCCTTAATCTTTTGTAGAAGACACAAAACCGGCGGCTCTTGTGCCAAAACACTCAAAAAGCACTGAAGTGTGCTCAACTTACCAGCAAACATTACAAACGGACCAGCGATTGTGTTGGATTTTAATCAGAGGAAAGTTGATTATCTTATCACAAGCGTGCTATCAAAAGTGGCTGGCGTTGCGTGTGTGAATCTGTGTGTGAGCGTGCGTGAAGGTCAAGCGTCATGTGAAATCGGTTACGTGTGACGAGAGCGCATGACTGCACAAGAGATGTTATTCGCCTTGACCTAAGCCGAGTGAGACATTATTGCTTTGGTTTGATCGGCTCTTATCCAGAGTAGCAGGGACATTTCTTGAGGAACGAGACACGTCTGTAAATAAAACTGCACCGTTAGATGTAGTAGAAGTAAATGAGATTGCTGGGAGTTTCTTTTTTATATAATTGGGTGAACTGACCCTTTCACTGGTAACCTAAGAACCAAAAGTCACTCTCTCGCCTCTGTCTAGTTCAGAATGCGGCAGCTCAGCTTCTCACACCTCGATCCTGCTTCTCTTCACTGACTTCCTGTTTGTCTCTGAATTGATTTGAGGATTTCACTGATCATCTTTAAAACATGTCTCTGTCTGGCTCCAGGCTACATAGCAGAGACGTTGACCTCTTATGAGTCAGTCTGCCGCCTTAAATCCTCAGGTGGGTCCCTTCTGGCTGTTTCAGAGTCGAGGCTTAAATCTAAAGGTGACCGTGCTTTTGCCATCAGGACCTCTTGACTTTGGACTGACTTGCCTGAGGAGATAAGGCTCAGACACATTTTTATAGACTTTATTTATTCTTTGATTTATCTTATTATTGTTGTTGTATTGCATTTCTTTTTTAGATTGTCCCGTCTCTTTCAGTGTGCATCTTTCATTGTCTGTGTTCTAAAATCTTAATGGTCTCTTGGCTTTGTTTGGCCTCGGTGCTTGGAGTATCCTGTTTGCGCTTGAGGGTCAAAGCACTTCATAAACTCTGTTTTTAAAAGGTGCTATATAAATACAGTTATTATTGTTGTAACGCACTGTATGACCTCTACGCATTTATTCACTACTCCAAAGCATTCAAAAAGCCCTTAAAATTGAAAAATAGAACGAAAAATAGCATGTAGACCTTTAGCTAAAAATGCCACACTGCAATACTTTGCTTGTGTAATTAAGAGACACTACAGCTGTCAGTGATGATGCAAGGTGATGGTCCAAAATATCAATTATTCATTATTAAACTACTGACTGTTAATTGTGCAGGAAGCCTGTGTGAAAGCCTTGATTTTGTAGCTGGTCAAAATATAAAATGCCTCACTTCCTGAGTGCTGCAGAACTTTCCTGAGCAGAACCTTTTAGAACAATGAAAGCTTTCATTAACTGGACAAACGAAGAATCAATATTTTGCAAGAGCAAACGCTCGCGCAGAACAAAGACAGAAAAGTGACATTTTCTGGATGAAAATTACTGTAATTATCATATTCTTTATAGTCACAAAAAGCTGCTAATAGACACAACACACACACACACACACACGCACACACACACACACACACACACACACACACACACACACAGGCTGACTGTGAATCACTGTTAATTGACCACACACGGAAGTACAGAATGTGTGTGTGTGTGTGTGGGTTTGTGTGTTGGTGTGAGAGAGGAGAAAAAAAGACACTGCAGCACTTTCTCACCTCCACTATGCTCAGCCGTGCAGAAATCCCATACCAAAACACACATGCATTTTCACACCTAAAAACACGCGCACGCACACACACACACACACAGTGGATAAAATTAGATCAAAATATAGGGAGATGGAGATTGCATGACTCCATTTTGCTGCAGGGTAGATCATGCACTTCGTGACTGAGACGCACACAAGCACACACACATTATCGAACAAGGTCAGTGAACCTTACACAACACTGAAATCAGCATCAGAGCCAAACACTTAAACCGTCTTCCTCCACTCGTCTGTAACACACAACCTCCCCCTCTGTGCACACACACCTGGCAGTGAAAAAAAAAAAAAAAAAGAAACGCAAGGGGAAAAATAGTAACTCAACCAAGACCGAGAACTATTTGCTAACCGATCTGAAATTGGACCCATTTCATTTTGTGACTTTAAGGTTCTTGTTTTCACATATAGCGCCCTGCAGGGTCAAGCCATCTGCTCCATCCTTATAGCACCAGTAGGTCCTCTGACCCAGTTGTCCCTCGTGCTCGACTGAAAGCAGGTGATTGTGCCTTTGAGGCTCAGACGCTGTGGAATGCTCTTCCTGTAGACTTCCCGTCGAAGCCTTTAAAAAGCAGCTCAAGACCCGTTTATTCAAACTGGCCTTTGTCTCGCCTTCTGTCGAGCGTTTGCATGTTTTACCGTTTGCTCCTTTGTATCGTTCAATGCTTTCATTTTTAACAATTTGCTCTTGTGTAAACTTATTCTATTATGATTATTAAAGTCTTTTAATAGAAAAAAAACACAGGAACGAGGTGGAGCAAAATCCTCATTTTCCGTGTTGCCACTGATAATCAATCAGCACAATGTGATGTAGAAGGCAGGTGCACTGCGAGTGTGTGTGTGACGATGTATTGATGAGCCTTTTCCTCGCTGCTACCTTGGAAACATTTTGCATTTTCAAGATTGCGGCACGGTGATTTGACACTGGATTTAAGTGAAGTAATAAATTAACCTGGAGTGATTTCCTTGAGGATGGAATAATGTAAGCAAGCCTGCAACACGGTCAGGGATGTGTGTGTGTGTGTGGGGGGGGGGATGTGCAGCGAGGTGAGGATTATTGCAAAATAACTCCTGCCTGAAAGATTTTATAGCTCGTATTCTTGTTGAAGTAATATACAAGATGATGCACATGAAATGACTGTAATCATAGAAATTACTGTGTGTGCTCCACAGGACAACAACACTGTAACCATGGCAATGCAAAGAGTTACTCCGCCTCTAAAGCAAATTGTCCTTGAAAATGAATCCTCTGTATATAAGGGTTGTTATAGGAGCACCATGTTTCACTTAAATTTAATAGAAATCAATAAGTTCAACTTCAATCTGGGGTTTCCTCACCGAAGCTTCAGAAAAGCTTTTCGTCGAGATGGCTTCGACAAAATAGCGTTCAAAACGCAACAAGGTCCGGCGCAGCTCAGAGGAAAATGTCACTGCAATCTGAGTGCAAAAAGTAAAAGGAACACTGAGACGTTCAGATTAGTGGCTTTAAGAATCCACAAGGGATTTACAGCAAAGTTTGTTTTTAGTACAAACATTTATGCGTCGGACACACAGAGACGGTGAGTGACAAAGGTAAAGGTTAGCCAGGAATGGAGCTGACAGGTCGAGAAGAGAAAGCACACCAAAGCAAGAAACTTTAGAGCAGCTGTTAACATCTGGCAGCTAGCGGACAGCTCGGTGAACAGCGAGGGGTTAAGAAGACAAACTGGCGGTTCAGACCAGCGAGCTGCTGGTTGAGGTTAGCTGCTAACCGGCAGGACTTACTGACGCTGCTGCAGACAGACAGGCAGTACTCCTCGGACTCAAAGTTATTCCTGTTGCCTCCACAGCCGCCGTAGATAAACTGAGCACAGCGGCCCTCCTGGCGGTCAAAGTACCAGCGGGGCAGCATGGCCCGGCATGGACCAGTCTCTGCGTTGGCCGTGCACACATCTTGGAGGACACACACACACACTTATCAACATTCGTGAACCATAAACCATCTTTTCGTTGCTGTGCGTTCACCTGTAAAATATGCCATATTTATAAATTTATAAATACTTGTGTGAGTAAGTCTCGCTTTAAGTATTATTAATGCTGCTTGGAATTGAACTGAAGAGCAATTTAACGCTGAAAAAATGAAGAAACAATGCTGGAACAACCTATTCTGATTCTAATGGAACGTAGCTAATGAAAGCTCTGAAATGACAAACGAGCACAATAAGAAAAATGACAGCAGGAAATTAATTGGTGAAAAACATGGAGTTCAATTGTGTTTAGCAAAGCATAAAAAATGAAGGGAAAACACATTTTGTATGTTGTACTAACAAGCTCGTTCCACATTAATCTAAATGTGAAGACACCCGTCATCTGATTACTGGATTTTCTTTAAAACCCTTGAACGTTTCCAAGACTTTTCAAGGACCGCTATTAAAAAAACCCCCAAAAAACAAAAATCAAAATTAGACACAAATGTGACTCACCCCTGACAACCTCTTCCACAGACTCTGTGGTGGTGGTGGTAGTGGTGGTCGTCATGGCGACGTTGGTGGTGGGCTCGTCGTCGCTGTCGTCCATGATGTCGTCGTCTCCCTCCTCCTCCTCCAACTCTTCCTCCTCGGCCGCTGCCTCTTCGTCCTCTTCTCCGTCTCCATCCTGGTCATTGTCTAGCACGTCCGCTTCCTCCTCCTCTTCCTCGTTGTCTTCCTCAGCGACCTCCTCCTCTTCCTCGTCCTCCTCTACCACAGATGGCCTGGTTTCCTCTTGCTGCTCCGCTGGCTCTGGCTCCCGCACCATGCTGGGAGAGGCGGAGGGAGGCATTGATGGAAAATTGGAGGGGGGAGAGAGAAATGAAGGTAAAGGAGGGACAGAATAAAGAGACATATGGAGGGAACAAGAGCAATTGGGGGAAGGAGAGGTGACAGAGAAAGAGAGATGATGAAATGAGGAAGACAAGTAGGATGAATGGGAGGGAGGGAAGGACAGACTTTAAATTATCACCAACCTGCAGTTTGCTCCCAAGGAGAGAAATTTTATCCTCACGACAATGTTGAAAATGAAAGCGGCCCTATCTGTGATCATCTGATGTATTACTCTGCTGCTGCCTTGCCACCATTTATCTGTGTGTGAGTGTGTGTGTGTGTGTGTACCTGTTGTCAGAGTAGTCAGTCTCCGCTCCGCCCCACCAGACGTCGGAATCATCAGCGTCCTGCTCGGCGCTGTCGGCGTCGTGCTCTGCCTCCACGGGACAGCAGACAAACTCCACTCCGCGGAAACGGTCGATACCGCACGGCAACAGCATGCCGTAGTCGTGGAGGTTCATGGTGCGGTCGCCGCAGGACTACGAAGACACAGAACAGGTCAGTAACTACTTCCTGCTGGTCATTAAGGCCCTTCAAACACAATACGATGTGCTGCGCCAAAGCCGAGGTTCAGTGTGTGTGTGAGTCTTGTGTGTGGTCTCACCTCCTTGGCGACAGTGTGCCAGTGCAGGTGGCTCTCGCACTGGTTCATGCGCTCCTGGTGGAGGAACTTGCACTTGTCAGGAACGAGCAGGGCGTCACTCACGAACTCTCCCACTGCAGCAAAAAAAAAAAAAAAAAGAAAACAAAATCCATATTTATAATTCATACATGGTGGGCAGCTTCAGACCAGCCTCCCGTCTCACAGACTGAACTGAAGACACAGTTCAACCGACGCTGACAACTCCTTAGTTGCTATGGTTACTCTTGTAGTGTGTGATCTTTTCTTTGTTTCTGCTGCTGTCTAGAAAATGAACACCACTTTCGAGAAATGCTTTCAAGCGAACGCTGAATCAGTATGTGGGACTCACCCAGGCAGCGGTACGGCACCACGATGTGCATGTGACTGCGACACTGCTTGCGTCCCTTCTTGCACCAGCTCTGGATGCTGACTGGCTGGTTGGCCTCGACCACGTTGGTAATCTGGAGCTCTGGGTACACCTACACACAGAATATTATAAATGTTTGAACTCGGAGCCACATAGTTAGAGGCATATTTGTTTCAAAGACTCTTTCTTCGTTAACATATTCCGCTCCCTCGCTCACAAAATTTGTGTTTTTCCACAATGTTTCCAATCTTTACACCACTGCAGTGTTTCCTGATGCTGTTTCAGCCTGGCAGACTCTGTCGTGTCTACCTCTGCGTTCCTCCCAGCCATGCATGACATCTGCCTCTGCACAAAATTCTGAGTCGACGTGTCATCCCTCTGCAAATATCTCTCCCCTCATTCTTTTTCATGACACCTCCTCTTCTGTTTTTCTCTCCCCTCTTCAAGCCTCTCTGAATGCAGATGATGATTCTGTAACCTTCTTGGTTTCCGAGCTTTGCGTCAGGAACTTCGCCCGTTTTTCTTTTCAGATATTTGAAGTTCAAAATGTTTAGAGCTGCGACCTGAGACTGATTGTTTGTTATCGCTGGATTTGTTATCAGTGGTAACAATAGAAAGAAAGAGCTTATCTTTCCTTTTGAGTCTGTTTTACATGATTTTCGGAGAAATCTCATTACACATCACCTCTTATCAGACAACTTCTGTTAGGCGGTGCATTTATGCAGCGAAAGCCTGCTGGAATATTCCCCAAAGAAATGCTGTGTTACGGTTAGAGGAGAATGCTGTAACTGGAGAAAAATCCCAATTTATTTATGTCAGCTATGATTACAGCTTTGGTTTTCTTTAGACAAACACAACAGAGTGTGTAGAAGTACACTGTGCTGTGCTTCTGCTTTGGTTAGCTTCACACTGCCTAATTAAAAGCCATCCAAAGCTTTTCAAGCAAAGTCACATGGACTTAAGCAGCTTGTTTTCAGGGCAGAGTTTTGGCATTGTGTCACGCTGCCAAACTGGGGATTTTGGTAAGCGAAAACAAATCTGCCTGTAGCCTCTGTAACCCACTCACTTCTTTGTGTTCTTTTACTCTCTCAAATACTTTAGACTGCCCTTGAATATCCACAAAACTTCATTTTGAAATTCACATTTTCAAGCATTTCTTTTTTCTATTTGAAAACTGTTCTCGCTTGCCCGAACATACCAAAATAAAATTGGAAACCTTAAAAAAAAAAACGACTATATATATATATATATATATATATATATATATATATATATATATATATATATATATATATACACAGTCTTGCTTGTTCTGCACTCCGTTAAAGTCTTCTCAATAAAGTAGCTGCGCTGCTACCTGCTCAGTCATTGTAATTCGCTGTGAGAGTGTCAGCTTTATGGCTGAAGTGTAAATTATCCGACCCAAAAATCCAACTAAAGTGTCACAACTATAAAAATTTATCATCCGGGCTTATTGCTCACTCAAAACAAAATAAACACTGGGTAATTACAGTTTAAGTATTCCATATATCATGGCATACGTGGCCAAATGAGAGCCGTTTTGAGTGCATGACATGCACTGGAAATGATGATTACAAATGGGCTGAGAGGAAATGACCTTGCTAACCTAACTAATCTCTCCTGATACCAAAATATATCTGCATCTACACCGCACACACCTATCCGACACCCCTTTCAGCTGATTTCATACAATAAGCTCGTATCATCTTTAAATGATGGATTAATACGGCTGTGTAAAATCATATTTAATTGATTCTGCAGGGGAAATGAACAGTTGTACACACACACACACACACACACACACACAAACACACGTTACCTCCTGGCAGTACTGCAGGATGCCCTCCTTGGTGCCGATGCAGCTCTTGGTGCCCGAGGGGTCCGGCTCCCACTTGCCACTCTGCACGTTGATGTGCATGTTGAGTTTACCGCAAAACATGGCCACCTGGGGCTCCGCCAGCAGACCCATAGAAACATCTGTAGGCACCTACACAGACGAGAGAGAGAGAGAGAGAGATTTAATGAGATATACCGCTCGTGTTAAACTCCTTGAGCACTTGCGCTTGAAAAATGCAAGACGGATGCAATTAAATTTTATTACTTAGATAGAAAGGGGGCCGGGAGAGGAGATTAGTGCGTTAGATGAAGAGTAAGATGAGAGGAGCGGGAGAGAGGATGGAAAGAAGATGAGGTGAGCCAAGGATGAGGTGTTGGCGAAAGGAGAGTGGGAACAAAATTTTCCCCAGTTTCATCAACATTTTGGCTTTAATTTCTGCGTTCCTATAATCAAAACTCTTAACCACAGCACGCTCAAACGCTCCGTTCACATTTGCCGCGGGGAGTTGTCAAATGTGCAAAAGATCTTGCTGAAGAATGCTGGAAAAACAAGCGCAAAAAAAAAAGAAGTGATGGACACAAAAATCAATAGCTATAGAGGAATAAATTGCCTCAAACAACAGGCCTGGAGCAATCCAATACACCCTGTTGTCTGTGGTGTTCATGAAACACACACACGCCCACTCAACTCCCCTGTGCAAGACCATTTATGGGAAAAGTGTGCATCTCCGTGTGCATGCAGGCTTTTGAAAGTTTTTCCAGGACAGTATAGTGTTTATATAACCTCTGTTGATTCATTTTTGGTTCATTTCGCTCCCTCTGTTAGTGCAGTACACGGTGAGTACAAGAGCCGGTCTGCTGGAGGCGAGGAGAGTGTGTGTGTAATCAAAACCTGAGAGTGTGTGTGTGTGTGTGTGTGTGTGTGACAGAGGAAGTCCGCCTTTAGCATGGAAGTATTAATTTTCGTGTTAATTCAAGCTCCTGTGTGTTGGTTTGCACCTCTGCGTGCATGTGTGTGCGTGTGTGTTCTAATCGCTGTCTGCCTGCATAAGGAGGTTTTGTGCTGAAGCTCCCTCAGGAGAGGAGGTGCAGACAAACCACTGAATGTCCGCATTGTACTGGCAAATGAGCTAGAACAAAATGGGAGGGAATAGAGGGGGAAAAAAAGAGATGGAGACAGAGGGAGGGAGGAGAGGGGCTGTTGCCATTGTGTGCTCCCTAATCTTGTTAATGGTTTTGAAGGCCCTGGCAGGCAAACAAATGTTGTTTTGTGAGATGGATAGCATATTTTTTCCTCCAGACTTGATTCTCTCCAAGCAGCCAGGGGCATTAAGTCCTCTTCCAATATGAGAATAGCTGGTGGGGGCCATCAATTTGGATACATCTGAAGCTGAAAACTCAAGTCTTTGAATCGATTTAGAAGACATCTGCCTGGTATATCAGTGGGAAGATGAACTTTATCAACTTTCATTATATTTTGCTTCTACGCGCTGACTGTATTTACACACTTGGCAGAAGAAGAAGAAGAAGACAGCGCTCTCTGGAACTGTTTGTTCCCTTTCCTAGGAGAACGTTTCCTTCCTGAGGTGGATGCAATAAAATCGACACCTGTACGACGCAATGAAATCCAATGATGCCGCGCTCCACAGAGCAGACGTTACAGAAAATCAGTTTGAAGCCATGGAAAGGACACACCAGATTTCCTCCTATGCTTTGTTGTTTTACTGCTTTGCATTATATTTCATATTTTGTCCAGCCTCCAGAGGGGCACAAGGAAGAATAGGCGGAGGTCGTGACGGGTGCAAAATATTAATAAGTTCCACAAACAAACAAAGAATGTATTGCAGGGATATTGTGTTGGATTGCATTAACCTGTGCGCCTTATAGATTATGTAACTGAATCTCTGTAGAACTGTTTTTTATATAGCAAGCACTCACAGTAAAAGTCCAAGCATTTCCTGTCAATAAAGAAAAACTAAGCAGTTAATGCACAGACTCCTGTTTCTCTTGATTGACAAGAGATGAAAAGTGGCATTATTCCACATTATTCCACGCAAGAAATAGCTGCCTTTTGCTGAGTAATAACAAATAAAAGACCGACGTAAATGCTAAAAATTATTAAGGTTTCTGAGTTGAAGAGGATTTTTACCGGTACCTACAGATGCACCATTTTTTCTAAAGGAAATAAGGCTCCCTGATTTTGTTGAGCCCTCAAGAATAACCCAGATACTTATTGATGCTTATAATTCAAAACAAATTTTACAAGGGCTTCACCTCAATGAATAAAAATTCAACCAATATCATAAGCAAGTGCTGGAAAGGGGAAACCAATAGTAATACCAGAGGAAACATCTCCTTCTACTCCCGGTTTTGGAGATTTCTGCCTTACTGTGTTTTTTTTTTATTACCCCCATCTAGAAATCCAAATTTAGCTAGTCTCAGCACTCCTGCTGGAGGGAGCGTTGATCAGTTTCTGCAGACTGTGCCCATATGTTAAATCTTCATGAAAAGCAGTGGGCCATTTGGTATCAGAGACTGTAGACCTGAAATCTGATTTCTTATTTATATTTTTGTACCTTTGCAATATTCCTAAAGGCCCCGGTAGGAACGAGTCATAACTTTAGAAGATATTTACGGCTGCAAGCGGAAAAACAATTACGAAATACTGCTCGTACCTCTGCTCGCCTTATGAACGTAATCAACTGTTTGTTTAACTTTGACTTTTACTCTTTGACCACAAAAGCAGAAGGGGGATAACTTCTATCTGAACCTCTGAACGCTCCATGAACTGTACCTGTGCTTCCTGTTTTCTTATTAGTCATCTCAATGATTGTGGCATTACTGAAATATAATAAGAATATAATAAAAACAAGGAAATATGTAAAGAAAAGCTGCTGATGTTCATTAAAAATGCCCTGCAATTTTCATGACTATCTTTCCACTGCTACTATTAATAGACCTTTTTCACAGCAGCCATTTTGGGTCAACGCAGGTGTTACCAATGATACTAATTAAGGTTTAGTGCAGCAGGGACTTTCCAATGAATGAAGATAAGTGCGTAGTTGGTGAATATATGTGTGACTATGAGAGTGTATTCTATTCTTAATGTCTTGTTTATCGATTCGACGTTAAGCTGCACATTTCTATCTGCCAGTTAGCATTCCCAGCTTACTACACCCCTTAACAGGTCACCGCAAAATATTTCCAAAATGTGTGAATTCATATTTTAAGGTTATTTATGATTCAAGCCTTGAGTTCATGAACTGGAGTCACGCCTCTGGTTTTGGGGAAGTGCGTGATCTATGGCCTGTGAAGTCATAAATTGTAAATTGAGACAGTTCAGGCTGGGTTTGTCGGTTTATTTATTTATTTATCTGCCAATATGATATATAGCTTTTTAAAATATTTAACTCTGAAGTAATTTCTAAACAAAACTCAGTCACCATAACATCTGACTGTAGTTTGGAGCTATGGTGATCATTTTAACAGTCGGATCAACTGTATAAAAAAAAAAAATAAATGTAGGACTGTGTTTTTCGGAGGTTTAACCATTTGCTTCATTCAAACAGGGTTAAAAACAGCGTGCGCACACACACACACCCACACCTACACATATATAGATCAGTGTAACCTGATTCCACATCTACAAAGTTCATGTCCCCCACGGGCCGACGCGATGAGCTGCAAGCTGTAGTCACACGGAAATGAGTAAATCCCTCATGCACACACTTGCCTACACACACACACACACACACACACACACACACACACACACACACACACAAAGTAGGTACAATCCCCTCTTGCCCCCAGCCCTCCTCAGCTTCAACACATGGCAACTTAACACTGCTGGCCATCGGTCTTGACTCTGAGCCATCTGCACCACACGGGGTTATTCGGGGGGTTTGCCGCTCGATTCCCACACTGCCATCTGTGAGTGAGCAACCCTGACTGGGGATAGATCAAATCCCATCCTGCTCATTAACAGTGAAACCCAAGGCGAACTGAGAGCAAAAAGTTTTCAAATAATCTTTAAAAAGTCATTTGCATATGGGCTATCTTTTAATTAACTCACTTTCTGGGTGCCCAGTTTCATTTTGACCTTATCTGTGCACCCTCCTGGCCTCTCCCTGTCGCTTATTGAAAGAGATAAACCGGCTTCCTCTGCCTGAGGCAAAGGTAGGCAAATCTGTGCCAACTGCACGCTGACATTCAAATTCTTTGTGTCATCCTCTTTTGGCTGGCAAATCATATCCTCACCAATCGCTTTCCCCTCTCCTTCCTGCCTCTCAGCCTCTCTGCTGCTATCTCTTCGCCGCTCTGTCTTCTGGTGATGAAGGAGGAGGAGCGGGAGGAGGAAAAAAAGGAGGGGGAGTCGGCCGAGCCTTTGCTGTGAGCTTATAAATCAGAGTCCCCTGGATGATGGCGAAGGCAGGAGCGGGCAGGACAAAGTGAGAGAAAAAAGAACAATAACCACAATGGCCAGAGACGGGCAGAGATTGGAGGACAGATGAATTGGACAATAAGCCTTCGGGGTTTCAGGCAGAAGGTCAAGCGCTGCGTAAAACAGAAAGGATGAGGGGATGGAGGGCCAGAGACGGACAGGGAGGATGAAGGGAATCAGGCGAGACTTAATGGAGGAAGGACAGGGGGAATTCTGGTGTCAGAAAGAGGTAGTTTAGAGAAAAGAATGACTGCATCTTTTGCCAGTTAAGATCCTCCCGTCAAACAGTACTGCAGCAGATTACAGATTACACCGCGTGCACAGTCACAGCACGTCCTTTCTGCATTTCCATACAACTGGAGGAATAAGGGATCGCACAGAATTTGCATTTCACAAATCATCCCCGTAAAGAAAAGATAATGACAGCAAAAGAGTCGTTCTTTTTATTTTCTACCAGCACCGGGAGGCTAAAATCGACCCAGAGCAAGCAACAGATGGACTGAAAGAAAGACAGACGGTGTTAGACAAATGTATATTATAGAGGAACGAGGCTTCCCTCCTCTCCCTCTCTCTCTCTCTTTCTCCATCTTTATCCTATCTCAGCTCTGCTTCACAGCCCTGCCAGCCGGTCATCCTGCAGGGAGGGGAGAGGAGGGAGCAGTAATCTGGGCACTGAGGATTAGGACGGCAGCCCTGTCAGGAGAAATATCCCCCTTTGGTCTCAATCTGGCATGATAGCCATCACCGTTACGACAGGGAATAAGCCAGCGGAATGGAGGCTGATGCTACATGAGATTGACCCCGAGAAGATAGTTCAATTAAAGTCAGCAGAAACCCCAGTCGCATATTGCCTGACGGGCACATTCTCCCCCCCTTCCACAACACAGAAATTACAAGCGATGCTACCAAAGCAATGATCCATCAAAAAGGTATTTCAGCTTTCTGCTGCTTTTATTAATCACGTCGTGTGATGAAACACCTCTACAGTTTGACAAAAAACGAGAGCAACAGACCAAAAAGTTGCAGTCGAGAAAGCAAACAAATTCCACAATAAAACAGGAAGCGTGCTGTGGCGTGTCCAAAATCAAGTCAGTAACGGAGAAGAAAATGCAGACTTAAGCTACTGGGCCACAAAATTAAACTGCACGTAGCTCATGTTCAAGTTGTTAAAGGCGGGCATGCAATGTTGGTTTATAAACTATACAAAGCATTCAACATCCACATAATAACATGAGAAAGAATGGAATTTGTCCCGCCCAGAGGGAGACACATAAAAGAATGCCAAACACAAAAGAGACAGACCAACAATCAGATAATGTAACGCAATAATGTACAAGTTTGTAGTCGTAAAGCGATTAAAGCGAGATTATTTGCTGCCGCAATTTGACAGAGTGGTTTTGGTACCCCGAGGAGGTTCATGATGAGGATGACGAGCTCACTGCAGCAGAGCAGGAGTGTGTGTCTATGTGTGTGTGTGTGTCTCAGACAGGTGACCCATTTCCACAGCTGGAAACCGTGACCCAAATCAGATCCAGGCAAACTTTAGCCACATGCGACGTGATCTTTGCTTCGTCACCGCGACTCAAAAATTCAGTTGAAGTATTTGTGTTTCCTGATGGACAGGTAGCTTTAGCTTAACTACTGTTAGCAGGCAACAGAACCGGGCCACAGCCTCTAAGACCAACCGTGAATCTGCCATATTATGTAAATAAATCCCCTTAAATCTGACACAGTGGACATTTAAATCAATGAGAAAATATTCTGCATATAACAGTTATTTTTATTTGGAGCCCGAGTTTAGATAATCTGGCTATTGGCTAAACTGTCTGATTGAGTACAAGGTCATCACGGAAGTTGCAATAATCCTTTACAAGCCCTACAACATTTTGGCTTTGGGCGAAAAAAAAAAAAAAAAAAACTGTCTGCAAACTCCAAATATTCAGCCAGAAAAGCTTCAATTTCTGCCCTTCACCTCTCAAAAGGCAGAGAACGTTCTCATCCAACTATGAGACTCGGCGCTCCACATGTGTGGGACTTTTAGAGACATAATAACGAGTCCTCCGCCTTTATGTAAATTGCCTAACCGTTCCCATCTCTGAGTCATTGCGGAAAGCAGCTTAAAATGTAGCGAGATGTGAGAAACGAACTCGCTTATGGCGGGGTCCGCATTCACAGATGCAATCAGCAGCACTAAAAAGCAGGAGAGGGTTTATTTCCCATTAAATGTAAATAGGGGGTTGTCATGAAAAAGAAATATTGCATCACACTCTTGCTAACTGCAAATAAGTCCATTTTTACACACACACACACACACACACACTTCCATGCATCTTCTCACTACACACATACACAATCTTTGAAGTGTCCCTGTGAGCGCTGGTCCTGCGGTGCTATTAATTGTACAGTCTTATCTGAGCGGCCCAGGCCTGCCATGGGGAGTTGGGTGAAGGTGGTGGAGGGAGGAGGGTAAAGAGGGAGTAAGGCAGGGAAGGGTGGGGGTGTCTTAGATCAGCTCTCATCCCAGGGGGAGACTCCCTGGAGAGCAAGATGTGTCGCATTAGCTCTAGACTCACTCTCTCTCTCTGGCACAAATCTTTACCAGGCATCTTTGGCTACGTCTGAGCTAGCAGCTAACGAGACAAGGCTTTATTGTCCAGATTGGGACATAACATACCACGCCCAAGATAATGTCACCGGCTGGGGTGTTTGACATGGTTACCAATGGCTAAGATACACGATCACCGTGCACAAGAGAAAGAAGAGACATCTTCTGTAAGTGGCTGCTTCGTACGATGCAAATAAAGACTTAATTGGGTAATGTTTAGTGGCCTTTGAAACATTAATGACCAGGATAACATGTTATGTAACACAATAAAACTTATATTGCTTTGCTTTGACTCATTAATCAATCAAATGCGGTGGAAATCGAGCGGCAGCGGAGGTGTCTGCGGGTTGTTTACAAGATGCATCACTGTGGGAATTTGTTTGCTTAGCTCGGGAGGATATGTGACGGCTGAGTTAGATAAGACTGGCGAGGTGACAGAGGAGCTCGCTGCGCACATACACACACTTTACAGCCACCTTGGCAAGCGGGACCCGCTGTTACTTGAAACCTCCGGATCGTCTTTGACTGGGCTTTAAGTGTAAGTGTAAGTGTAAGTGTAAGTGTAAGTGTGTGTGTGTGTGTGTGTGTGTGTGTGTGTGTGTGTGTGTAGCGCTATCTGTGCCTGATGTTTGGGAAGAAGATCCAGAGTGCGTTTCACTGATTACAGGGGCAGCCAGACCCTTTCCTCACACTCCCTGCAGGCCAAAAGTTCAATTACAGACCAGATGTAAAACTTGACAGAGCGCCTTCATCAAAAAAATAAATAAATATCGGTGAAAAACAGAAGCTCCGACTTGAATATGTGACAGAAAAAACTTTTTAAAAGCTGGGTGTGGGACTGATTGCTTTGCTCGTCCTCTGAGAAGCCCTGCCAGCTTTTTTGGCTGAAGTAAAGCGAGGTGAATCGGGCTATGATGAAGCCCAAGCTCCTCAAGAAATGCAGACTGCATCGTGTTCATTCAGGTGTTTCTTCGAATCGATAGATCTAAGTCGGTCTGGGGAGACTTATTGATCTCCTGACTTATTGGGCGTAAAAGGTCAAAGTGACGCTGTGAAATGTTTCCTCCGGGTTAAGTGCCTTTCAAACTGTAAACATGCTCGTCTATGTTGATGATTTGCCTCGTGTCTAAGATCGACCGCGCCCGGTCGGATACGGGCTCTCTCCATGCCAGCGTGCCATGTTTTTTGATGCCCCAGCAGTCCCCGTCTTCAAAAGTTCAAAACTGAAATTTGTTTTGAAACATTACCTTCATTCATATTCGAAACGATCAAGCCAAGTCTCGGGGGTGTACCTCGGGAATTAGCATCTCAGACAAATCTGTTTCAAATCTGATTAGGAGAGTGTAAGAAAAATAGTTCTGACTTCTGCCCGCTTAATTTGTCTAGACGTGATGGAGGGACTGGGATCACCATGGATACAGAGCCTGCTCTCGACCCTGGGGAACGGTCTGTTATAACCTCCCTCTGTCGTCTCTGTGGCAACCTGAGGCAACACCATTATCCAAGTCAGCTGGGAGCGGGAATTTCATCATCAGGTTGCTTTCATGAGGAAGTGTCTGTGTGTGTGTGTGTAACATGCATGTAGCTGGCATGCATTAAAGTGTTTTGGAACATTAAACCAGTGTAACGGTCGACTCATTCACCAACCGCCTGCTAAACTGGCTCTGACCTGGCTGATATTCGGCCGGGAGGCATCCTGCAGTGGACCGCCAACATACACAGATGGACACGCACACACTGAGGATACACTCAGTGATCACACTATGAACTGTAGCTGCCCAGATCAGAAATTACGCAAATTTGTTTACAATCTCAAAAATATGTTAATGACAGTTGCTGCCAAAAGTAGAAGGATGCAGCAATATCTTGCGTCATAAATGAGCTGCGTTTTGACTGATTGATGATTGTTGCTCTTTATTTTAATGACGCTTCTCTACAATATGTGGAGGAACGTTCATCTGCAATGAACGCGCGTGATAAAATATTGTCCATTCAGTTTCCAGAGACTGTTTCTAAACTGGAAGCCGCTTCTAAACACCCCATTAAAACTCAGTGTTGCTGTACCTTGACTACGTCCTTTTTGCATCATGTTACATCACCTTTTTTTCAGCCATGTCACGAAAACAAAACAAAAAACTCACAATGCTCAGCTGGCCCCTCGGTGGGATACATGTCAAACCTACTCAAAAAGATTCAGCATGTGGAGCAAGAATGTCTTCAGAAACAGAAACTGTCTGCCAAGTGAGTTTACAAGGAATTTGTCTTGCCGTTTAGGTACATAACATGAAATAAAAAAGATATAAATGCAGTTTTGTGCCAGAATGTGCAAATTATTCACCAGGTAGCGTTTTTCATTATTTGTCATCTGTGTCAGACGGCCATGCTGGAAAACACTAAATGAACAACTTGGTTTAACTGATTGTTCCTGCATTTATTTTGTGAAGAAGACAAACCCAGCAGAACTCAATTTAAAAACAAGAATTTTCTTATTTACAGCTACATAGAAAAAATATTCAGCTGATTGTGAGTTGAGGTAACCCTTAATCAGTGTTGTTACCAGGAGTCATTGTGAATCAAGGTCCCTGGGGCGCTGATGGGTGTGTATATCTGGAATCATCATCAGCGGTTATGAGCACCGCATCCACACGGGGGGGGCAGATAAACTGGGAACACAGTCAGTATTTCCAAAAGGAAAACAATCACCAACGGAAGAGTAATTAGTAATTACTCGTCCTGTTTAGCTACGCCAGTCTTAGTTTCATTATAAATTAAATGAGCAAATATAAAAAAGAAATGATTAATTAGAAAGTGAAGATTCGATTTGAACAAATCCCAAATGAAGATTTAAGTGACTCGGAGATTTCCTACAACACATACCGTCAATTCAAACATGAGGGGATTTTCTAAACGATGGCTTCTTCCTACCACACACACACGCGCTTTGCTAGTTTTACATCAGTCATGTGGGCTGCACAAACACAGGAAGTCCGCCTCTATGATGGAGACCAAACAGGAAGCAGATCCAAAAATAGCAGGACACAGTCAAGGATGCCCATCCACATTCTGACGCAAATCTCCATCTCACCCGTCTCTCATTTTGCACCCACACACACCCACACACCCAGCCACCAGCCACCCACCAACACACACACAGAACTTGGCATTTTAAACAAGTGTTCCAATTTCACACTTGGACTCCGAGAGGACTTGTCATCCACAATTGATGATCTGTCGCCCGACACGAAGAGGTACTGGTTTCATAAACCCTCTGAACTGTGAATCTCAAGCTGAGGGCATGCAGCACATCAGTAACATACTGTAAGGATGACACAGCATTTCAGAGAAAAAGCTGGAGTGAGAAATCGCTCTGGTGGAAAATGGTAAAAGGAGGGAGAAAAGGGAGGAATGGGTGAGAAGAACGACGGGAATAACACACAGCGGCCTAATTATAGTCCGGGCACCTGGGGAAGACTCCAGTGCTATGGCAACCCTGAACACCCAGGACGGTGAGTGGAGACATGGGAAGAAAAAAGCGCGAGGACGAGGGGATGAGATCATTTCTGTAAGTGGAGGAATATAACCTTCGAAAAACAAGGGCCCTCATGGGTATTTTTTGTGTGCTGATAGAGGTGGTGAACCTGCAAGAGGTTCATCATTAGGAAGAAAACTTTCACCACCATCTTGAAAATAATGAGTCAGCAACCTCTGCAGGAATCAAAGATGTACACGGCAAAGAGGTTTCTTAGTTTGCATCCATTTAATGAAAATAAATAAATAAGTGCTGAAAAGATGAAAATATGGAAACTAGTAGGAAAAAGAGCAGAGGGAGTCCAGCTCTACTGTGGTTCCAGGAAGTATTTCTACGGTTCATTTAGATGAATTGATTTGTGATGGTTTTGATAGAAATATAATTTGATTTGTCTTTTAATTTTAAACTCAGCTCATGCACATATAGCATCTTTAAAAATATCATACTTGCTACGACTCGCACTTGTGTTTGCCGACTAGTTTAAGCTTTCTTGACCTTTTGGTCGGGCAACATCAACAGCATCTGGCACATGTCTGGAGTTGGCATTGGCTGGCAAAAAGTTGCAGATGAAGTACATGATCTTTTTGAACTGTGCCTCATAAATTCAATTCATAAATTCGCTCATTAAAATTCATTTATGGAAGGAGTCTTTTTTTTTAAAGTATGAGCATCACGAGCCCAAATTTATGACACTTGACTACAATTTCTGCGGGTACTAATCTAATTCCATATTGATATTTTAATAGGTGTAATGGATAGCGTAGGACTTGGTTTGATTTGTAAATGCTGTCCAAATAAATCCACTTAAGGGCGTATTTTAATATTTTCATTCACAGTCAACAAGCCGGGAGAATGGGGGGAGGACAAACCCAGATCCACTTGCCAATTCTAACCCACTTTGTTGCATGATTGTCCCTTCGTATTGTCCTTAATGTACTCCAGTCTCTCACAAAGGTGGGGGTGGGACCTCTGTCGCTCTCCTCTCTTAGAGCTGAGAGCTTCAGACTGAGCTGGCGTTTTCCTTGGTTCGTTACACAGCTGCAGTCTGGGATCTGACACGGGTGAACGCGAGCGAGCCTGTTGGATCGACTGCGCCATTAAGTCCGACGCCTCGACGTGTGCCAGGTGGCAAGGAGTCATGATGTGTGGACGAACACACACACACGCGTGTGATATATTATAATACGCTGATTGCAGATTAGTCACATGGGTGTGAACATACACGCTTAAATTTGTATACCGACTCATCCATCACACGCTGATAATGTGGCTGAATCCATGATTTAAACCTGACTATATTGGCCATGGTCAGATTCTCACAGGCTAGGTCATATCTCAGGTCAGGTGGAAGGTCAATCACACACACAAACACATCCAACACACCACAGCCTTGACTGGGACACTCATGGGGGCGATATGTGTGTGTGTGCGAGCAGCTTCCTCACTGATGAAGTGAAAGCTGGATGCGCTCTGTGCTGCTGCTGAGTAATTGCGCAGGTCAGAGCGACTTGTTCCTCGGCTTATTATTCAGATTTTGTACCAACAGCTGCTTACTCAGCAGCAGCGGAATGAAGAGTGTGTGTTCGTGGTGCACTGCTGATATTTACAGATGGAAATAACGGTCCAATGGTGATGAATGGTGCTGCCTGGTAGGAGATTCGCTCTAATATGAGAAATGGGAGGGAGAGTGTTGTGCTCCCTGAAGACCGACAGGCGATAAAGCTCGGGGCGTGTGCGTGTTTGACCTATTAGAGCTAATTATAAGGCAGTCATAAAAAGGAAGAGGTGAGCGTGATGATGAAGAGGTCTTGGAGCTTCAAATTAGCAGCATCATTTTTGTCTTAGGATGGTTAATGCAACCAGATTTCAACTCAACACAAGCCTGTATCTCAGGAGCCAGACTGGACCAGGTTCTGGGAACAGCCTTTGAGGCCAGCTCGGTAGGCTACTGTATTTCCTGCAAGACTGCCCACCACTGGTTTCAGGTGATGTGTTCAACTGGATCCAGCTATGTTCATTTGAAAGTAGGTGCTACCTGCAATGCACAGCAGCTCACTGACTCCTCTGAACGCCAATCAATATCAATGATGATACAGAAAATATGTAAAAATGCGGAAGCAAACAGCACTCTGCTCCCTGTTTCACGGGGACTTTAACCCAATCCCCCAACTGCCTGAAAAGATTTCTCATAACACCAGCTAATGTACCTTCGAGTCCTGCTCGGCAGCAGGCATTTCAGACTTTTATTGCCCTGTGCTGCTCGTGCAGAGTGTGAAACAGCTCCACGCAGACCTTCGCTGTAAAACAGAATGTTCTCTTCGGTCAACAAGCTTGGGGGAAACAGTTTCTTGCCCTATCAGATACTTGCTGGATCTAATCAAACCTTCTGGCTTCCATCCATATCTCAGGTCAGGAGGTCTGGTTGTGCTGTACAAAGCAAGCCTTCTGCCGCTGCAATCCACCAGATTCCTAACATTCTTTGAAAAGGTGGGATGATACCTTTCGGTAGGCTCGGTATGAACACCCAAAGAGGACAGTGAAAATGGCTAAAAGCCACAAGGAAACAAAGAGGAACAGGTGAAATCATTCATGTGCAGCTGATTTACATCAGGACTGGGGGGAAACATAAGTGTCATCGGGAGGACACAGAAGAGAGACATGTACATCAGTGTCATCCCTGTTTCCAGGCGCCATGACAACAGAAACAACAGTATCAAAAGGTCAGGAATTCTTTTCTCCAGCACAGACAAGAGGGGGATACAGGGGGAACATTAATTGGGAGCGCTGCGGTGTCATTGTTGTTGTTGACACAACCAAGATGGACAATGTGCGCTGTTTGAGCAAGGAATGTTCAGAGCCAACTCTTCTGCAGCGCCGGTTGGACGTGGAGGCTTTAAAGAGACGAAAGAATAAAACAGGGAGTGCTGGAGACAAACGGTTTTCACGTGTCATTATGAGGAGGACATCCTGTCCTGCCACATGACAACATCCACTGTTTACGGATGGTGAGGAAGGACAGGCACAGGGAGAGCGAGACAAACTAATATCACTGCAGTGACTGGTGCATGTTTTTCATATTAATACGGCAGATTTTTAATTTAAAAGATTAATTAATTGGTCAGAATGCCAATTTCCGAGATTTATTCATCCAAACATCCCCTTTTTTTTTTTTTTTTTTTTTTTTAAATATCTGCTTCTGTTCGTGTTTCTGTCTTTTTCCTTTTTTCATGGTTTTATTTTTACAATTTCTCTCTTGTGAAGCACTTTGTGACCTTTTGCTCCGTGAAAAGTGCTCTGCCAAATAAATTTTATTTACTTACAAGCCCTGAGAGCTCAAGGTGACGGGTTTGAAATGCTTTTTTTTTTGTCCAACCAACAGTCTAAAAAACCATACATGTTCACAAGCAATAAAAACAGCAAATTATCACATTTTAGAATCTGAAAGGGGCATGTCAATCGACTGTAAATTAATCAAGTGAAGTTCCCTAAAAGAAATTTACTGACTATTTTCTCAATTTATTGATCAATCCTTTAATCTAAATGTCAGCAAATAGCAAAAAAAATAAATAAAGTTGACTGTTTTGCTTGAATAAATCGTTTCATGATTAATCAATTATCGAAATTGTCTGTCAAACAACTAATCGATGAATTAACTACTTGTTTCAGCCCCAGATGTGACATTTTAAGATATGTCCAGTGCCAGTATGGAGTTTGACAGCAGGAAACATCCACCCCTATGAGCAAACATCACGTTTTTTTGGTGTCAGTCCCTGTGACTCAGAGCAAAGGCTTCACTGTGAACAAATCAAAAAAATCCAGAGATTGAGAAACTGAATTATTCACTGACGTTAGCCTCAGCTGACCCGAGTAAAGCACAAACACAAGACGTGTTGAATCCTGATTAAGAGGTTTCTTATGTGTGAGAGCTCTCATGCCACTTTTTCCAAAACCGTTCTGCAAAAATGTGAAATTACAAACCGGAGGGGAAGTACAGGCGAGGCAGGTGAAAGTGAGCTCAAGAAAAAAAGTTAAATAAGAGGAGATACATTAGTGTCGTGTGGATTTCTTCCCCCTTCAAAGAATAGAAACTGCGGCGTGAGCAGCAGAGAAGGTGCCAGAGAGAAACACTGGCAGTGCCAACAGGCATAATGGCATTAAACTCACTAATAAGGGGAGAGGGCTGGTCCGCCCCAGGCTGAAAGACTGCAGTATGCACACAAACAGACTGCCTGCACCCATCCAAGAGCCATTTCCCAAGGATTTACAAACACACAAAGGCTGGCATCCAACTCCCACGCTCCGCACGGCGGGCCCGTCAGGAAAAGAAGCTTCCTAAAGCTGTGTGTTTAGAAGTGCGTGTGTGTGCGTTGCAGTCTCGAACCGGCCCTAACAAGATCAAAAAGAACTTGCAACATCTCATTTTCATATCCGATTTAATCTGGCTGATATTAGTCCTGAAATTTTAAACGTCTTCTATCATTTATTTCATCACTCCAGGCTTTGATGTTTATAATGTAAATACGGGACTCCGACTCAGGGTAAAGATTGCCTTAAGTAAGCCAAGCAATGGATTATGAACAAAGCCAACCCTTTGCTTGATGAGCAGCCCAAACCTTTCATTTCCAAGTGCACTGATGATAGGCTACGTGCGGGAAACAATGGAGGTCAGCTGACACATTTTGCCTGATTCATGTGAAGAAAAAAACAAATAAATCAGGAACGGCCGAGGCAGCAAAAACGAGAGGCCTAAATGGAGTGTAATAGCCATTGTTTAACACTATCGATCTATTTCATGTAACATCTTTATCTTTAGTCTACAAGCTCTGACTGTAACCAGACAACACTGAACTGCACCACCACCACCACAATTACAGGTTCCATCTGAAACACTGTGGTCACACAGGCATGTGTCATTTCTCTCACAACAAAGCCGAAGTGTGAATATTGTGGCGGTGTGTGGCTTTGAAAAAAAAATAAAAAATCCACATCAGTAGCTTGTGTGTCAAATGGTGTTTCACCTGTGTAATAGCTATAATGTAATCGCTTTTGCATGGGAAAAAAACTCATTAAACTCAACGCATTACTGGTACACACAAGCAAGTAAATCCACTTACTCACAATGATGACACGACGTTTTGCTCATGCATGTGGGCTAAAAATGGCTGAATTTGATGTAATAATCGTGATGTGAGTGACATATCACAAGATCAAATAAGTGACGTGTTAACAAAGGCGCTTTAAAAAAAATGGGTGAGCAGTGATTATATGAAACCAGGTCCACTGTAGAGGCGTTATTAAGGGATACTTTATATTCCCAGTGTGTGTATTATCACGGCAAACTGTTAGTGGATCATAAAAGGAGGCAACAATGACAGTGAAAGCTCCTGTTGGCTTCCCGAGCCTCGATAAATGCTGCAGTGCACCGCCGCCATCTTACTTCTCCATTCTCCTCTGTGCTCCAGCCTGTGACTGAAATATGAGGGAGCCCGCTGACAGCATTTGTTTACCGGTCATATTGTCATCTTCACGGCTTCGTTTGCTCACTCGCTTCAACACGAACACGCCGTCAAGTCTTCATTACGAGGGAACAAAATGTCTTGTTGATTTTATTTTCTACCCCCCCCCTCCAAAAAAAACCAAAAAAAAAAACACGCCCACTCCCTTTAAAATGTGCCCTCGGGATATGGAAAATGAGACAATACGCTTTTCATTTATTTAACGTGATTAGTTTGAGATTCAAACGAGCCTGAATGACCGGTAAATAAACGCTTTACAACGACGTCGTTAAACCTCATTACCGCAGTGTTATTGAGGGTAAATAATTTGTTGACGAGCCCCAACTTGTTTGTAAAAAAAAAAAATCAGAGAAAAAAACTTGCTTCTCGTTTTTTTACACAAAGGAAAAAGAAACGTTAATCTTGCAGCTTTGAACCGAGTCTCTCCATTGTCACGCAGTCTCAATAAATCAGTTACCAAAGGCTTTAAACGGGGATTTTGCCCGAGAAAAGGCATTACAAAGCATCGGAGCAGCCGTATTTTAAAGAAATACGCGTTGTTGGCTTATAGCTTTTGCTTCATGGGCGGGTTAAATACAAACAAAACTCCCATAAAACATAAATAAAACACGTGAATTGTTTTGTGCTCTATTAAACAGTGTTTGTGTTGTGTTTTATTTAGAAATATCCAAGTATTCCCAACCAGCATCATTTTTTTTTTTTTACACACGACATCCGGTTAAAACCTTCAAAATAAAACGACAAGCAAAAGGTTGACCTCTTTTTCACAAAAACACTGCGTTTAAAGTAGGAATGTAGAAATCATAAAAGGTTCAAAAGATCATAAAAATAACATTTTAGCTTTTACATAAGTCATTCAGCATCGTTTCACTTAAATGACCGTTATCAAACTGAACTGTGTGTGCGTACATTCAAAATGCCACATTCAAACGCATATTTATACACTATACATCATCCAGCTCATGCGTATTAGTTGTTAAATATAATAAAGTGACTTAATTTGATATAAATTAATGTTCTGGTTGTTAAATCTCCCTCCTCGAACACATTTTAAGCTTTAGTTTTAAAAAGGTACAACAGCCTAGCTTCCGGTCTAGTCGTAGCTAACGCTAGCTTGACTCAGCTGACAGCAACAATATGGTGGAAAAAAACTACAAATTCTCGCACACAGGCACACAAAAAACGGATTTTTCTTACCTCGGCAGCAAGAACCGAAGCCGCTACAGCAAGCAGCAGTAAAGCTACTCGGTCCACCATGTCGCTTGGCTGACACGACGCTCCTGAAGGCAGCGGACGGTTTAACGCTTTTTTAACGTCGGCTCGAGAGACAGTGTGTTCAGCGCCGGTGACTCCCGTTGTCTGATGGTGAGCGATACCGAGGCTGCACAGCTGCTCAGCGCCGGATCACCTGACCACCGCGGAGCGCGCACACACACACACACACACACGCACAGTGCACAGCCTACCACACACACACATTATTAATCAGTCCTATGAAGAAATAGAGACGTCACTGTTCACACTTTTAAAAACATTACGCTTTAATCACATTTTTAAATGTACAACGCATACACTGGAAACACCTTAAAATCCATTTGCCTGACATTATTAACACAGTTCACTCCCTTCCATCATTCACAGGTATCAGTCAGAGCAGTGAGGTCAATTCACTTTCTATTACAAATCTTAAAGGTCCAGTGTGTGTGAGATTTAAGATAATCTATTGGCAGGAAGATGTGAATATAATATTCAGAAGTATGTTTTCAATTGTGTATAATCACCTGAAAATATGAACGTTTTTTTGTTTGTTTGTTCTTAACATGAGCCCTCGATATCTACAGAAATAGCGGGTCCTCTGCTGCGGAGTCCGCCATGTTGAACCGCCATTTTTCTACAGTAGCCCAGAACAGACAAACCAAACACAGATCTAAATATGACCTTTTGCTTTGAGTTTTTCCTACATGCTTAAAAGGAGAGGGTGACTGCTAGATGGCACTAAATCCTACACACACACACACACACACACACACACACACACACACACACACACACACACACACACGCTGGACCTTTAATTGGCCTACAACTGCAATTCAAATCATCATCAGTTCTCAGCGAGAGAGAGAAAAAGGCAAACGATTTACAATTTCTCATTTCAAAGAAAGCTTTTCCCTCCTCACATTGTTTCAAGTAAGGCAGTTAAAAAAAAAACCAAAAAAAAAAAAAAAAACAGTTCCAGTCCTTTCAAGTTGTCCATTCCATTAAAAGTCAGTGTTATCATACATTATATTCAAGTCTTTGTGTTTACACGTGACAGGTCCAGCCCTGACTTGTTTTAAAAACAGCTTTAATCATCAACTTTCACCTCAATACCTAAAAAAGAAACGCATGGTGGGATAGATAACTTTGAATAAAAGCAGACTCTACATTGTGTCCTGGAAAGACTTTCCTCCTCGGGTGATGTGAGGTTCCCCCCCACTTCCATGCTGACAAAGTGGTCTTCACCTCCATCAAAGCTCAGCGGTGTCTTTGATGTGCACAGCCGGGCACAGAGAAGGATATTGGTTATTAGTGTGGGGAAAAAAAAGTACCTGCTGCAGGCTGCTAACAGCTATCAAAATGTGGATGTGTTGAGGCGCTGTCTTGACCAGCATGGTGTTAAATTGTTATTTCCCCACCTTTTTGGTCCAAGCAATACAAATGCTGTGACATTTACACCCTGCAGGTGTGTATCTGAGAATTCTGGCCTGCTGAACAATATTGCACTGGGCCACCCTATTTTTTGTTTAAATATGCACATTTATTATTACTGTCTTTAACCCCATTAGCACTGCTTTAGAGGCCAGAGATGTAGAGTCATCTCCAGGTTTGCAAAAACCAGGTCATGGTAGTCTCCTTGAGCTGGCTGGTGGATGATCTGTACTGCAGGGGATTCACTTGCGGGCGCAGCCAGGGTAAGGAGGAGGAGGGGAGCAGTTGGCCGGCTGAGGCTGAGTCGGGGTGTAAGGCGGCGGGTGAAGCGAGGGAGGGTACATCTCGTAGTCGTAGGTGTATGGAGGTGGAGGACCTGTGATCAAGAAAAAGGAAGCAAGGTCAAAATCATTTTAAACTTCACAGAGAAGGTGAACAAGGCCCACTTCAGCTCAGGAGACATGCCCCCATTTTATATGGAGTTTGACAGATCAGTGGCGCCATCTAGTGGGTGTGAGTCGACTGCAATCCCTGCAGGAATGGACTTGGACCAATGCTGAAGATCAAAAATATGTCAGCCAAGAGTCCTTTTGTTGACCACAATGCATCAGTCTCACCAGGGGAACTTACATTATTCACTGAAACATCAAAAGGAGCAGAGATGAAAGAAAAGATGAGTCAAACCCCAGCTCTAAACCAAAGGGTTGCATCAGCAAAACCTCACGTTTATAACCCTTACTCTTATTAATAGCTCTCAGTTGCAGGAGGAGCTGCATTTTTTAAAATGTCCAGTGCTGATCGGACACAAGACGCTTGGCAAAAATGAGAGTGCAAGATGCAAGATGAGAAAGGAGCAACTTAAACTGTCAACTCCACAAGCAGTACAGCGACTCCTCACATCCTTGTCAAGATGTATAAAATATTTTAAAAATGTATAATAAATATATCACTGTAGCTACATGCATTCACATGGCATGGCTTTGTGTGTTTGAGCGTCATGTTTATGAAACATGATCAGAGCCTGCAGGACAGAGCAAAGAGTGCCGGTCCAGTGTAGCATGAAGCCGGTACACCGAGGAGAATGAAACATAATGAATAAATGATGATCACCAGAAGAAGAAGAAAAAAAATCCCATTGCTGGAGGGAGTCACAGAGTACAGACACTGATGTGGAGACAATGCACCTGTGAGTACAACGTGGAAACATTGTCGCTGGTTTTCTCCCCTCAAGAGAGAGAACATGGTGTAACAGATGTAAAAACAGTGAGCGGATGGGGGGGGGGGGGGAGAAATCATGCTTGTACAGGAAGCAGCAAGTAAAGAAGGAATGAGATGCATTTGTGAGAAATTCAAAAGACAGTTCTGTGTCTGAATCCTTGAATACGGCTCATAGTTAAATGATAGCCGAGCTGCAGCTATTTCACTCTGAAAAGAAATCAGTTCTCTCTTTGTGTGCCCATTCAGGTATAGTGCTCAGGGCCAAGGTGGATCCTGTAACGTAGTACACCGATTCATTTTTCACATCTTTTCATACGTGGTCGCCTGAGGACAGCAGATGAGGTGTCATTGTGGCGGTTTGTGCACGTAGACCAAATAAGTTGGAAACAGAAAATTCTTATGTAAGTCCTTTTAATAATATGTATATGTGATAAATGTTGGTTCAAATTTTCCATTGACGTTTAAGGGCCAAAGTGGTCTTCACTTGCTGGGAAGAGTCTGCAGCCCTCTGTTAAAAACTTTTTATGACTGTCGTGGTATCTGCAATAATCTGTGCAGTCGTTTCCAGAAGAGGGGGAGGTTTTATTGTGAAATATTCCTGTCTTTCCTGTATATCCTTAAAAAATGTGTGTGAACAGTATGTTTGGTACCACTTTTAGATGTTTATAAGCTGTAATTAATGTTTTATTTGCATGATTTAATCATGTTTAATAGATAGAATATTAAGTAATATGACGTTTTGTTTTGAAAAGCTCTTTTGGCTGCTGCATTTCCTTTAAAATTGTGTGTGATTTAAACAAGTTGGTATCCCTGTGCGCCAAGTCATATGCTAATGTATGCTAATACTTTACTAAAAGTAATAAATCATCGTGTGTGTCCCCTGTAGACCCACCTGGGTAGCCCTGGGTCACAGTGTTGATGTAGGAGGTGCTGAACACGCCGACCCGGGCGCCTCGCCCGTTCTTCATGCACATGCATACGCACAGGAACAAGGCCGCCACCGCCCCCATCAGGAACACCACGCCGAAAACGATACCGGAGATGGCAGTGCCCCTGGAACACACACACACACACACACACACACACAAACAGAAACACACACCGTGAGCCACCTAGTCATGTGTGATGGGAGGCAGCTGTCTCCAACAGACATGCTACCAATACTTCTAAGTTGCTGCCATGGAGATGGCCCGCAGCATCTGACGGTAACTCAGCTGTGTGATGTGTGCGCAAAGAGTGTGACAGCGTGACAGTGCGCGTATACATTGGTGTGTGTGGTGTGTTCACTGCAGAGGAGTCTGTGAATTGGCATGACAGAATAGGAAAGAAAAAAAAAACCCATCTCATTAGCGGGTTTGTTGCGTCTTCATAGTCAGCATGAGTCACAATGTCAGATTCAGGCCAGGCTGTTATCAAGAGCAGCAAATTCTGATTTTTTACCACAAACACACAGATCATTAAAACACAGCTTTATGCTAAAGGAAACATAAGTCTGACGATGAGGCGAAAGTGCTGAAGCAGCTGGGCTAAATCAAAGCAGGCAGAGGTCAAAGGTCAGGGTTTCTAAAGGGTCTTTCAGCACGTTAAAGACAGCTGCTGTGTGAATTAGTTCGTCTCACTGAAGTCTCAGCACCAGAATCTATCGCTGCGTGTGCAGATAATTCAGAAAAAAAACATAAAGTTTAGTGGTGATTTGGTAAGGAGCGGCTGTTTTTGACATTTCAGTGTGCTGACAGACGGCTGCAAAAGTATAAGATAGTGATTGAGTGGAGTTAATTTAGGCTCCCTGTAAAAACAAGGTTGTTAATGCCTTGGACAGCTGCACTGAGGCCTCGAGTCTGTCTCCATTTCATCCTCATGATACCTGCACTTTGTGATCAGCTATCGGAAGGTTGCCATCTGACTGTTTCTTTCTGCACCGATCAATGGATGTGAAAAAGAACTTAATATTTATTTTTATCAGTTGTCAACTCTTAAGTTAATCTACAACTATTTGGACAATCGATTAATCATTTGTAGCATTCTTTTAAAGAAAAAAAAAGGTCCATATTTTCTGATTTCAGTTCTCGAATGTGAATATTTTCTGATTTCTTCAGTTCTCTGTGACAGTAAACTGAATATCTTTGGGTTGTGGACAAAACAAGACATTTGAGGACGTCACCTTTATTATGTTTCACAACTTTCTGGACCAAACAACCCATTGAGAAAATGAACAGATCAAACAATACTGAATAATAACCTAGCGCAAGACTGCATGTTAACTTACGAGAGGACGTCGCCCACATAGGCGTAGTAGGAGCAGCAGAAAGGCGGAGATCCATCGCAGCAGTACTCTATACAGCCTTCACACTGGGCTTTACTGCCACCTGCAACACACACACACACAAACACACTCCTTCAGAATCTCCTAATGCAGGATGGTAAATTTTGTGGAATTGGAGATCACCGGCAGTCATCTGAGTGCTGATAGAAGTCTTTAAAAAATGCATTAAGCTCTTCAGTGGAATAGCAGAGGATAAAATAACATGCTATGGCTTCTTTTTTTTATTTGAAAAGGTTTATCAGAACGTGAAAAATAAAAAAAATACTCTGCACTAATGCATTCACAGTGTTAAGAAGTCATACGTGTCCACTTACGATAAGAGAAACCGTTAAGTCAGGTCTTGTTATCTGGAAACTTTTTCAACCTTCCCTAAGATGAAAACATAACTTGAAACGCTATAATGAAACCTTTCATTAACTAACCTCAAAAGCACACAACCCTCAACCAGCGCCCTCTATTTATACCTTCAAAGACACATTTAAAAGCGCAAAGACAGTCAATTTATTATGGAGCTCAGAGAACTGGAGACGCACTTGGATGTTTTAAAAAGAAGCAATCAATACCTGTGGATCGTCTAGGGGGCGGGGGAGAAAAAGGAATCTCTGTGGTGAACTCACACAAGGACCTTGGGATTGGTTCCAACAAACCTGGTCTGGGATATTGTATTTAAAAGATATTTAAATAGCAGTCAGATCAGGAACCAAAAATAAAACCGCTGGGAGATTTAAATCTACAGCAGAGAGAGGAAGCTTTCAAGGGGACCAAAAGTTCAGACGTCTTTGTGATTTTTCTCCTTTTCTTGAATTCACAAATACAAATAATGGCCCAAAAGGAGCTTCCTGCTCACTTGTTGCCTAATACAATACAAAGATTACATGGCAACAAGCGACCGTTGCCATGTAACAGCCACGTGGCATTTCCTTTAGTTAATAGTTAATTGTAGACATGCCTGATTTATTTTTCCATGTCCGCAGCAAATCAGCCCACAGGGCTGAGCAGCTGAATCATACGCTGTAGGCTGTAAACCGGCTGAATTTGACAGACGAGTCTGTGACACAGCCTGACAAATTTGCACTTTTCTGATGACAACATGTCATTATTAAAAAGGAGGTCGGCTCCTGTTTAGTTGCCAAAATTGCTTAATTCTTATTAACTGACATAATAAGCTACAAACCCTGTTTTTGTGGTCTGCCTCATCAGGAGTATCCATGAAGGGATTTGTATGGAAAGTGGTAGACAGGTCAGGAAATTATGGATAGTTTTATGTTTTAAAAAGGTCCCATTTTGTAGAAAGTGAGATTTCCACTGTGACATCACAACTACACAGTCACTGCCCTCAGCTATGCCTCTCTCCGGGTAAGGTACAGTCGGTTATCTCTGGTGGGCATGGCCGTGCATCACTCAGGAAACGTCAGCCAATCAAATGAGGGTCATTAATATTTAGAGAGAGATAAAACATTTTTGGTAGAGCTCCAGAGAGAAGATGTAAAACTATATTGAGATGACTTTTGGTTATTAAAAACAGCATATCATATCAACAAATATTGGCCCTTTAAGTATAAAAATTTGGGCAGAAATGATGTCGATCTGTAGAAAAATTCACTGATTCCAGCTTTTGAAAAAAAAAAAAAAAAAGACAATAATCACTAGTTATAATCTTAAACAGACTCCAAGTCTTGATTCTAGGAGATCTTTGCATAATTATACAGAATAAATTCAATCTGATGGAAATTATGTCTCCAGGTTTAAAGGGTCAAGTCCGAGCAAATGACCCTGATGATGTCATAAGGGTCCCTGGCCCACACTCTGCAAATTGTTAACAGAGAACATTTGAGGCTTGGAATTTGAGGGCTGTATACATTTACCAGACAGAGCGGCTTTCCGGGAAGTGAAGGATCCAGTGTTTTTTGGAGTTTGACAGAAACAAAAGTCAGGATATCTGAGCGGCTGCTTTGATCTCTTGTAACTTTATGGAGGTGCAACACTCCACAGAGCTGCTCTGGGCTGGATGGAGGTTACACGAAAACTGTGCCCAGGGACAGAAGGTGTGAACACTGTGCGCGGTGGATGGTGGATCGTGAGGCGCAGCGATCGCAGGGACTGAATTAATTACTTTTTGAGTGGGAGGTCATGAAAAAAAAAAAACGGGACACAGGATGACTGTTTGCGTGGGGGGGTCAAATGAAGACAGCACCGACACGATTCATGATCCAGCACGATCACTTTACACCTAACATGCTTATTCCTGCTACGAGCAGAAGTGGCATTTGCAGGCTCTATTACATGTTTTTGTGTGTGTGATTAATGTGGTTCATTACCCCCCCCCCACCCACCCACACCCTCACCCCCACCCTCACCCCTGCCTGCTCAGCCAAAGCCTCCATATTCAGAAAGCATTGTACACACAGCTGTGCACCCTCTGTGTACTCGTCTCAACCTGCTGCCACGACACAAGCCTCTTCCATGGCAAGGCCTCATGAGCCGACGGTATAGGTGTGTTTTCTTCGCCGGCGTGAAGGTTGTGGAAGTCTTTCACAATCCGGATCATGTCGACGACACACACAGACACACAGACACACACACACACACACACTTCAAATGAAGGACACGGCAAAGAAAACAAACTCTGTGCATGTGTGTGCGCTTGGGATCTGCTTTCTCTCAGCAATCACTCACACTCAAATGTGCGCCTGGGGGCATATATGCACATTTCCAGGCGTGTGCTCATACACAGGTAGAAAGCTAAAAGACAGAAAGCATCGGGCTGCCTTTTAATGCTGATCTCGAGGAGCTTGCACAGGGTTAAAGTTGTGAAAACTACATCTTTAAAGACAGAAAACATGATTTTACGTGATCAAAGCAAGTTGGTGGATGTCTCCTCAGTGATGGAGGTTACAGTCAACCCACCTTTTTAAATTTAACACCACATCCCTGCAGGGGAAAAAAAAAAGGCTGTGATGTTTCCATGTAAATACCCACAGGAGGTCGTCCCACCAGCAGACTACTTTTTCTGCTCTTGCTCTGTCTGGGTGGTCCTTGGGAGGTCCTGGCTCCTGTCTCTCCACACGCTGGGAGACAATGGCACTATGTCCTTACCCCCACCAACCCACCCACCCACCCTTTTTTTTTCTCTCTCTCTCCCTCTCTCTCTCTCACACACACACACACACACACACACCAGTCATCCCCCTCCACAGCACTGTACCGCAGGCTCACTTTAAATGTTCCCAGCAGTTTTCACGTTTGGTTTGTGTTCAATTTGGAGGAAAACGCGTTCAAACTGGTGCTCCCCAAAAATTTTACGCACCGCTCACTTAAAAAAAAAAAAAAGATTTTCACGACTTTCCCCATCTTTTCCTCCGGAGGCAGGAGGAGTCACATCAACAATAAAACATCATCAGTTAGTTACAGACATGTGGAAAACCCGATTGGACAAATAAACTCACCGGTGAATAAACAAAGCAGCAGCGAGTTCCTCAACAGTTTCCATCTGACCGTCCTCCACCTCCTTCTCCAGGGGTTTTCCATGACCCTTCAGCCCCTGTGCTTTGATTTTCCTAATGAAAAAAGCTTCTAACAGTCACCTATTCGCCTCTTCCAGGAGCATTGTTGTGCCCCACTCCTCCCCTTACATCCCCCGAGTTCCCCAAAGACAGCAGCTCAGCTGTTGCTCCTCACTTTATTTCAAGATTTCCGCTCCAAAAAAAAAAAGTGACGCTCCGTTTGCTCCTCCACGTGTGAGCGGCTTTTTTTCCCCCCTGTCTGTGTTCCGTCCTGCCTGGTCCCACACCTCTCTCACCGCCTGCCGAGCTTTTTATTCCCCTCTCCCTTCCCCCCGCCGTCCCCCGTTTGCTCAAATTACCCTGTGGAGTTCAGAGAGAGAGAGAGAGAGAGAGAGAGAGAGAGAGAGAGAGAGAGTATGAAGTGAGCCACCATAATAAAAGACTTCTGGTTGATATTTTCAAAATAAGACTTTAATTGATTATTATTATTTTACTTAGGCTTGTCTCTATATTTTTTAATTACTAATATGAATCAAATTATCATCACAAAATATATTTCTGTGTTTATGTAACTTTTTCCAATATCTTTATTGTCATTTTCTTGTCATAACATGCCATCAAGAAAGCATATTCTGCATGTTTGGTTGCCAGACCTGGACAAAATCTGTCATAAATTATTCCCTCCAGACCAGTACAGTCTGAAAGCTCCTTTATGCACATCCTCAATCATAGTGCATCCACAATTGCCCTCCTGGCTTGAAGAATCCAGAGAGCCCTTGGAAATATATCAAAGCTCACAGAGTTTGGCGTTTAAAAGGACTTCGGTGTCCGACAAACATTTTACAAGAAGCTTTGGATCTTTGGACGTGAAACAGATGAACATTTAGAACGAACATCTGGAACATCAGCAGTAATAGACAGTATATGATGAAGGCTGCCTTCTAAACTACTGCAACAGTGTGGTGATGGTTCATAAAATATTAAATATAATAATAATAAAAAACTGTTTAAAAGACAAAAGGACAATAACATAGAAAGACAACTTTCACAGAGAGTTAAAGCTATTGTTCAATATTTCTTACATTACTTTGTGTTTTCATTTTCTTCCCTTAATGTTCTAAATTCTTTAAATTAATGTTAATATTCATGTTATGCCTGTTAAAATATATTTTCATAGCGTTGCTAACCCCAGTATAAGTCATACAGTGATAGAGTGTCATATTTAATGGCGTTTAAGCTCATTTGTGCTTTTAATTTGAAGGCACAATTACTACACTTCCTCTCATATTCTTGTTGTGTCTGTCAAATTTGACCCAGCTGGAGAAAAAAAAACAAAAAAAAAACAAAACGCATGGCTTTATACGCGTGTGCACACACGCGTGTGCGCGTGCTCGTCACCGCGCTCCCGTCAGCCTTCTCACATCACGACTTGTATTGAGATGAAAGAGGGAGCAGACTGTGATGACCCAAAGGAGGCGCAGCAAGCCGCTTCACACCTGTGCGACAAGACACCAAAACAACACGAACAGACCTCAAATTAGGTTTAATTCTGTCCTCGAGGCGTTATGTCAGAGATGAACATGAAAACTTTAGCCCATTAGCACACAACACACAGCTGTCAGGTCAAAAAACACCCAAACAGATATATTAAACCAAGAACACACACACTTGGTTAAAAAGAGTTTTTGTAGTTTTCCTGGAGCCAAGTGAGTTCTTATCTGAGCTTGTGAGGAGGGGCAAGAGTAGCTAATCTAGCCCTAACCCGGAGGGTCATACCCAACGAAAACGAGGCATGGTCAGGATGGAACCCTACAGTGAAAACATCTAAAGAAAAGAGAAACTCTCACACCCTTTGAAGGTGCAAGGTTTAGTCAATCTGAGAACCGTGGGTGTCACCACAGTGAATAATCTGTTGGCACGGAGATCCGCACATCTGATTCAGTTCATTGGCAGAGCATATGTCGGTCATAGACTTTTCACGCCTGATGTAGCCCTCCCCATTTATCTGGGCTTCAAAGTGGCAATTAGGAATGCACTGGCTTGTGCATCTGCAAAGGCTGGGAAAGAAACTAGGGTTCAAGTATCTTGGATGTGGGTAACGGACTATAGACCCTATGAACAATACATGACCTGCTCTACCTTATGAGCCACAACCATATGGCTCGCTTTTTTTTCTGGGAATCCCCAAGCAAGTTCCAGCCATGGCCACGAAACACGAGAAAGAGCCATGGCCGGAGCAATGATATGAAATTATGGTGAAACAGTGGAAGGTACCGTATTTTTTCTAAACTGGTACTGTCTTTGCCTTTGATTTGCTTGAAATGATACCCCCATTGCACCTACAGACACAAAGCAGGGGCAGCCCACCACTCCCACGCCACCCCCTCTGAGCTGGGAATGCTTGGGATCAAAAAAACGTCACTTGTGCTAACCTGCAGAGACTTAACTACAGTCATAAAACTGATAATTAAAGAGCTAAATTATAGTCCTGAAAAGGTCCATGGTTCACTGGTTGGCTGTTTGCAACCGTAAAAGTTCACCGTCCAAAACATGGTGCAAAACAAAAATAAAATATAATCCGACATTATACATCATTAAATTCAAACTGATTTTATAAATGAATGATTCATGTCTGCATAGATATGATCAATATTTTGCCTGGCTGAAAATATGTGCATCAGCCCTGTACTGCATTTATTGCACAGACCTGGCTTTAGCTTTTGGCCACAATGGATTAGATTTTGAACATGAGTACTTTTTTTTTTTTTTTTTTAAGTTTGAAAACTGGATCAGATTTGCCAAAATTTAAACAAACTTTTATGGGCGACCAAGGGTGGCAAAAGGATGAAGATAATTTAGCCTCGGGAATGCCACCCACATTGAGTGGCGGTGATTCATAATGCCTTCCAGATGTTTCTTTTAACAATGTGACTCTGAGACATGAAAAAACAAGCAGGTAAAAAAAAAAAAAAAGTTGCTTTACAGCGGTACATATTAATGATGACCTCCCCAACTTTGTGTTTTTCTTTGTCAATTGCAAAATCAGGAAAAAAAAAAACCGCACAGTGCACATCCTCGCCTACAGCAGTTGTTTAGGCTTACAGAGTCTGGTAACACATTATACCATTACGCAGATTACAGAGATGGCCAATCTTCTTCTTAACCATCCATAATTACAGGATAATGATTTCCTTTGTGCTGCAGTGGGAGCCGACAAGGCGGGAGATCATCTTCCTCAGGGCCCAACAGGAAGTGCCACACAGGCTTCAGCTTTTAGTGACGGTGCCGGGGTATTTTTTTGGTCCCAGCTGGGGTCCAGAAAGTTCATGGGAGACGCCTTACGGAGGAGTATTTAAAACAAACAGAAAGCTAGGGAGGGATGCAATCAAGAGTTGTATGCATTGAGGCAACAAAACTAGATTGTGATGTCAGTGTAGTCAGCGAATAATCAGATCAAATTTGGGCCTTGGAATGAATCTTTCTTTTCTGACTCACAACTCCAAATGCACACATGCATAAAACTCATTTATAGCTCAAAGATTAACGACGGGAAAGGGACGTTATGATCTCATTTAGAGGGGCGGAATAACAGTTGGGTGTCAAGATATCAGCTGCCAATCTAACAGACATGCAACAAATTATATGGACATCTTAGGAGGCCACCAATAGTCTTAAAAATCAATATTAGACTCAAGGCTGGATTGCAGATCTGGCAATACGAGCAGCTACGCAACAGCCCCAGACCCCAGGGGCCTCTAAAAAAGTCACTAGGCCATTGAGCAGTTTAATCTGCTGTTACAAGACTGAACTTTCCATGCAACGTTCAGAGGTGGTGGAGGATGAAACACTGCCATCTAGTGGACAAAGCCTGACTTACAAAACATGTATTCACATTTTGGGTAAACACACGATGGGCTGCAGACAAATAGTCCAAAAAAATGACCTCCTATGTCCTTTCCTAAACACTTTTCCTTGACGTCAAGAAGTCATGAGATATGAAGGAGAATTAATGAGGAATTAGGAAATGGAGAATGTCTCACTTCTGCAGCCAGCCTCAAGCACCTCCTACAGCTCATGTTTGAGTTTGTCTGTATTGTGGATTTTTTTGAGGATGAGTTTCCATTTAAATATATATATATATATTTACATTTATGAATCATTTTTTATCTTTATTTAAGGTTTAAAGTTTATGCTTACCTTGTTGAGCTTGTCCTTGGTTTTAGCTGTATGCATGCATGAGTACAATACATTGAGAGCGGGTGAATACATACCTGGCCTGTGAATGACGGTCTGCACAAAGTATAAAAAGACAGACGTGTGTGCGGCGGCAATTCCATGAAAAGCAGATGATAGATGAGGACATTTGCTGCTTCACTGTGAAATATAATCTTGCTCTATAGTACACTGGAATTCATCATCCATTCTGACTGCACATGTTGTAAATTGCTGTAAGGCTTATAAACGGACGTGTTGTTGATTTAATTGGTGCTGTCAGAGAGGTGTTACCAAGAGATGCAATCATGTGTGATGTCAGGATGATTTAGGATCCCTCGGGACTTGTTCGGAAACATCTCCAAACACTCCCGATGCTGCTTTTCAGTATGAAAAGTCTTAATCCGAGAGATAAACTGCGTTTTCGACCTGCACGGATGAAGCTTTTTCGAATAAAATTCTCACGTAGCAGTCCCTCATGGCAAATATCAGTGGGCTAGGATATGTAGATTAGTGTTACCAATATTTGGCAGCCTTCACACACGTTCACAAACTGGCTGCTGTGTGGGTTATGATTGGCAGGCTTACCAAAGAATAGACAGCTGGTGACATTTTGTTGCATCTTTGCTGTCACATGTAGCCAAGGTGTCCTAAAAAAACACCCTTTTTGGAGTGCCCAACAATATATAAGTAAATATTGAAGATCACTGAAAATGTGTGCGTGTGTGCAAATGAGTGCACCTTCCAAGGTCTAACAGACAAACCACTCTGGAGACATTAGCTGCACAAGTCAATGTGATACTTTATTCATGAACCTAGGACCATATATATATATTTATATATAACACTGTATAAATACTCTATATATTCTACTCCCTTCTGTGATCTCAATAACAAATAAAAAATAATATTAAAAAAAGCCACATGATTATATTTAACAGGCTGTACAAAAATAAATAATGTTTGGATATTCTGTACAAAAGACTTGATAGAAAAAAACAAAACAAAACAAGGTACCTTCGCAGAAGGCAGGAGAGACTTACTTATGAAGTAGTAGCAGGAGACAAGTCCCTCTTTAGGTCTCCGCACATGCACACACACACTCACACACACTCCTCTCTGGTCTTCCCTCACTGAAGGCTGTGTACATGAGGGCAAGATATGGCTAAAAGATAAAGTACTGTGTACTGAGGCATTTAGAGACAACTGGGTGTTACAATGTGCCGCTGGCAAAAACAAAGATGAAGTGCTACAGGTTTGTGATAAATAAACTTGTACGTTTGAACATAAACACTATGACTATTAACTATCTTATTTCCATACCTGATGGGGTGAGCAAGTAGAATATGAGCTATTCTCTTTCATTTGTTTCTTTATATACTCTGCAAATAACCTCCCCCCACCCCAACCCTTATGTCTGTCCAGCCCAGCTTGGACAAACATCATATACATGCATTAAAAATTTGACACTTGCACACAGTCTCACACATTCTCTCTCTCACACACATACACACTCAAACACAAGCATGACATTGGCACAGTGAGCAGCATGCTCCTTTAGGAAATCAGGAATGTTCATGCTTTCTTCCCAAAAAGGGAGACAAAATGTGCCACTGCTGCGCTGAAGCCAGGCAGGCAGCAAGCCGCAATCAGTCCTTCTTGCTGCAAGTAGGTGGCAGTGCCACCGTGGACCAACGTCTGGCCCCAAAATAGATGGAGGGATTGGGTGAAAACCAGTCTTTTCAGTCACTGTGGACTCATTGACAAGTTAGACTAACTGGAACCCATGAAAACCTGCAGCACTCTTTCTCTGGACGTAAACATTCAACGGCCTCTGTGGGAAGAAGGAGGCAGTGAAGATCAGAGTCTTAATCTGATGTCTTTCTGAAAGCTGGCTGTTTGAAAGGAGGTTAGATTGTGGAAACAGTCTTTAACAGGGACCCTGATTGCACAGTTCCAGCAGGGGTCGCGGCCGGTCTTTGGTGTCACAGCTGTCATGGGTTAATGTGCGCCCGTCATGGCCGATGCAGCGCAGTTGGCGTTTGCGGAAGCCTCGGCCGCAGGTCTTGGAGCATACCGACCATTCACCCAGAAGCCAAGATGGACAGGGCAGGGTTGCGCAGGACCGTGAGGCTAAGGGACGAAGCTCCTCTGGGCAATCTCTTGAGGGATGACCCTGGGGATCTAGACACACCACCTCTCTCTGCTGCATACCTCCTCCACAGGTCTGGGAGCATGGACCCCACTCCCTCAAGGTCCACTCAGCTCCACCCACCTCTCGGATGGCATTGATAGACTGGCGACGGCCTCCGTTGCTGGAGCCTGAAGCAGGTCTTGGTGCAAAGTAGCTGTACTTAACCCGGGGCCTTGGAGCTTCTCCCACAGACAGCACTTGGATGGTGAGTGACTCTGGGAGGGGGGCGAAGCTCCGGATGCGCTCCAGGGTGGCAGAGGAGCCGCTGTACCGCAACAGTGCCCCTTGCAAGGCGATGTCGGTCTCCATGGTCATCAGCTTGTAATCGCCATTTAACAGATAGGTTCCATCCTGGCGACGCACTGCCAAGTAGCTATTATCGTGACGACCATTGCCTGGGGCACGTTGCTTGACATCCAGGTGGGTGGCACCAGCAGGGATAGTTACAACATCCTGGTAACCAGGCCTGAAAGTGAGAAAGACAGAGGTCAGACTCAGTCATAGTAATTAATTTGACAGAAATACTAAGAGGTTGTGGCGTATTGGATAAGACAAAAAGGCCATCAGATGCTTACCTGGCACGCTCCAGAGAGCCAGACACTTTCTTGCAGGTAGAGCCATCTCCACCGCACACGCCGCATTTATCAAAGCGCCGGTTGGAACCAATCACACGATCACATCCAGCCTTGACACACTGGCCTTGAACACAAACTGATGTGGAGTCTGGGCTGCAGGGTGTGCCATCAGCCACCTGAGGGCAGCAGAGAAACACAATTGGAACTTTAGAGTTGGGTCTAGTAAAGCAGTTACATAAGAGGCTGAGTCAAAAGGTAAAAAGTAACTCTTTTTCCTGCAGCAGAACAATCGCCTTGGGGCTGAGACAAAATTACAATAGCTAATACTTCAACCTGCAGGTCTGCACAAGTAAGAGAACTGTTATGAGATAAACTGAGACCCTGAGAATGTTGCAACACCATTCTTAAACTAAATATAAAACCCTGATAGAGGTTATTGATATAAGTTAGCAACTCTCACCTTGGATTTGAGGACAAAGAAGTATCCAGTGCCCTTGGCCCTGCACACCAGCTTGCAGCGGTCTTTGGGTGAAACTCCAGCATACTTGGGCACCCACTCGACACCCTCGCCTGAACCCAGCGACACTTGGGCTGACATATCGTTGTGGGCCAGGCACTGTTCCTCACGGAATGACAGGCCTGAGAAAGAGACACAGAGAGGTCAGACTTACTGCTTTAGCGTGACCTGCATGCTAACTTTCACACCAATGTGCAAAGTACATCAAAACATGACTTATTGCTTAGCAAACCTGAGAACATCTGCAGTATATGTTGCTATTTGCATATAATAAACTTCCATGAAAATGTTTAGAACAATATAAAAATAATAAAGATCTCTTACCATTGGTATCAGGGCAGGTTTCAGTGTTACAGGAGCGGTACTGGATCCTCTTGCCCTCACAGTACTTGCCCCCGTTCTTGGGCAAAGGGTTGTCACAGGAACGGAAGGAGTACTGCACACCTCCACCGCAGGTCCGAGAGCAGTCACCCCAGGGACCCCACACTCCCCAGCCACCATTGACAGGAGTCTGAAAGCACCAAGGACATGACAGTTACAATTAGACAAGTTACATATGAACTGCTTTTGGATCAGGCCGTGTTTCTTGGGGTGTTTGAAGTATAATTGGATTGGTCTGGTTCCTACCTGGTGTTTGGCAGCTTGGGTCTTAGTGAGACATTGTCCAGCCAGGCAGTAGCTGTCATGCCCACATGACGTTCCATCGGCCCAGGGGAAGTTCTTCGTCTGGCACACCAGCAAACCACTGGACGTAGTCACAGTGCACCACAGAGCTGCGCAAGTGGTACTCAGATCAGGGCAGTGCTGGGAGTCTTCGCCGAAGGTCAACCTGCACTGATGGTCGGCATTGTAGACTGTCCCGGGAAGGGGCTGGGGCAGTGGCTGAGGTTTGACAGGTTTATCCAACAGGCACTGACCATGGTCGTTATCCAGGAAGGTGGTGACCATGAGTGCGGAGCAGGGGGACCATGGCTGCTGCTGGTCCAGGTTGGATAGGGTGGAGGCCATCATGTGGGAGCCCCAGTGGGCACCGTTGACCCCAGAACACAGCTGGGCATCATCATGAGGCATATTGAAGACATGACCTGGAGATGACAGAAGAGTTCTTTGAGCACCTCGAGTATAAGTTACGTATTGTTTTTGTTTTTTTTACACACACAAGGATGGATTTTTTTTTCTACTTACCCAGTTCATGTGCCACAGTAAATGCTGCTTGCAGCCCATCATCCTCAATAATCGAGCAACTTCTTTCAGGGTCACACACTGTGCCAACATCTGCCATGCCAAGAGTGTCACAAGAGTGGGCACCACACAGGTCCTAAACCGGCAAAGAGAGAGTAACATTAATGTACTGAACACTCTTCCTCTTTTTCTATCTCTAAACCATTGTCTGCCTTAACATGCTTGATCTCCTCCCACTCTAACTTACCGTCCTGGTGAAGAGCACGGCGGTGTCGTAATGCTCAGGGTGGCGGTCACTCGGCGGGTTGTGTTGCTGCTGCCACTGGCAGAAGTTACGGAGGGTCATGGCGGCGTTAGATGACACCTGAGGGCCTTTCTCTTCTTCATACACCACCAGCAGCTTCACTACTGCCAGGCTAATGGAGTTGTGGATGCTGGGGTGGCGGTAGAGGCGGGATGTCACAGCCATGATGGTCAATAGGTACGGTTTGAGCCCGGCACCGTGGAACTCAGCCATGGACTGGTCGGCCACCAGCATGATCTCCAGGTAGCGAGGGGTAGAGACAAAACGCCTGGTCCTGTGGTGGGCTGAGGGGAGAGAAGAGAGAGGTCAGACCAAACTGGGTTCACAGGTCATGTCAGCTGATATCAGGTTTCAGTCCTAATTTCACTGCACTGTAACTTTTGAGACACTTTTGGGGAAATTAATCAGTTTGTCTGGGACACTGCACACTGCAGAACTCTGCCAGTGTTCTAAATAGTAGATAGAAAGGCTCGTTTTTTTCAGGCTCCAAAGTGAGCTCCAGATATGCCTGAAGGAGCATGGCTCTGAGTCAGCGTCACACCACCAGCAGCAGCTCCTCCTCCTCAGGGTCCGCATTCCGACAGTGACCTTCTCTGGTGGAAATTATGCGTGAGAGAAAAGGGCGAAGGGAGAAAATCCTTTCTGTGGGGAAAATGTCTGCCGGTGCGCGTTGTACCAGGAGACGAGTTTACACGTCTCAGCACTGCCGGGCTCTGGCTGATCCCAAACCCTGCTGCTCCCCCTCCCCTTCCTCCATCACTCCTCCTCCTCTCAGAGAACCCCCTCCCTCTCTCTATCCACTCCCTCCCTTTCTAATCTCTGGTTGTGCGTAAACGGCGCTGTCAAAAAGGTAGCTGAGTCCATTGCGCATGCTGTGCGCCCTGTCACACGCACAACTCCAGCTGACAGCAGTTTTGTCTGCACATTCACTGTCACTGTGACTTTGTAATCAGCTGAGAACATTTCAAGATATTCTCTAAACTAAATAAATCACGTTTTTCTGTTTTATTGGCCAATTTGAAGGTTGCTGCTCTGATTAGTTCAGCGAAAAACGAGTCCTAGTGTGTAAAATGCGAGCATTTTTTTCTGCAGACTTACCTGTCTGGTCTGTGTTAGCGCCTCCGTGACTGGTTTCTTTCTCCAGATTCTTTGGCACCCTCTCCTCGTCCTCGTTGACCCCGCACTTGGAGCTCCCCTCCTCAGCCAAAGCTGCCCGACCTCTCCGGCGGATCGTGTGGACATCGTCCTCGGTGCCCACAAAGTCAGTCGAGTTGAGGGGCTGAATAAAATACTCTTCACCCTGAAAGTAGAATCCGCCCCTGAGTCCGTGGCACAGGTTGAGCGCAGCGGCAGAGTGCTCATCTCCGTTCACAGTGCCTGAGAAGAAACAACCCGGCTCGGCTCCGCTCTTGGGTTCCTGTGTCGGTTCGGACTCGGGACTCCCCACAATGTGAAAGACAAAACCCGGCGCCAAGAAGGTCTGGTCAGGCTCTAGTTGCAAGATCAGCTCCTTGCCAAATACGTCCAACCGGTACACCCTCATCTCCGCCTCCTTCTCCTTCTCCTCTGCGGAGAGAGTCCGCCACGGTTCGGATTCGCTCTCCGACCGGGCCGATGGGTCTATTCTGACCGGCACCACTGTGCTCTCCTCCCAGGCGCTGCGCGCCGTGCCGACGCACAGAGCGGCGATTAAGCCAATGGAAATGTGTAAAAACGACATCATATAACTGAAATCCGACAAGTGGAAATCGAAATTGATAATAAAGTCTCTACGAGGAAGCAAGTAAATCCTTTAAAAGGTTTTCCACTATAAAGCTACAAACCCCAAAGTCTTTAAACTTCCACAAAACTGTACCCAAAATTACGCACAAAAATCTAAAAAGGGATCAAATCCAGTGCAAAACTCATTTAAAGTTATGTGCAGGTCTGACTTGTTGCAAGTCCTTTAAATTAAAATAAAAGCTGGACCTCAGCAGTAAATTCCAACAGGTCTCTTTCTCTCCAAAACTCAGCAGATGTCTCAGTTTCTAACTCTCTTAGAGTTCGGGGGCAGTGTTTTTTCCTCTGCTGGCCCGTTTTAGTCTGTTCTCTGCTCTTGCCTTGCAGTCAGAACAGAGCCGGTCCCTCCTATATATCCCCGTGCCTTGGGTACCACCCCTTTCCTGAGGGCCCTTTGATCTAAGAGGGGCCAAATCCCGTGCGCAAGGAAAACGCACCAGCGACCTGGAGCGTTGCCATAATAATCAATCATTTTTTCTCTCCGTCTCTCTGCTTTAGGGCAGAGAGACGTTTTCTTCTGCGGACTCTGCTTGTATGTCACATTGTGTACACACAATCACAAGCCACTAATATTACTACAGGATATAATCTATTAATATTTGCCATGTAATAGATCATTTCACCCATTAGTGTGTGCATGTATGGCATAAGTGCTCATAACTGTGGCACAGTTGCAGTGCTCTACATACCACTTATTAAACTCATTCCTGTTCCAGCATAAATCAGCGTGACAGGCGGCAGTGGCTGATGTGGAGCAGTGTTGTAGTGTCAGTGCAACTAGAGAAGGGAGATGGCAGCGGGTCGGGGAACGGTAACCACGGCCAAGGCTCCGGGAGCCGTACTCACCTCCTCCGTGCCAAGCAGGCTGTGGTGCGCCGTGGCCGGGTCCCGCAGTTCTGCTCCCCGGGGAGAGGGAGCAGAGAGGGGCCGCTGAGGTCTTAAGGTGGATCGGGTTCTCCGAAAGGGCTGCCTCTGCGATCGAGTCAAGGCACACAGAGCCCCTGTCCTCCGGCGTCTTACCCCTCCCGCTCCGGCTGCCCCCGTCTCCAACAGGCAGGAAGAGTTTACGCTGGAGTTTCATTAGAAGTAACGGGGAAAGCATAAATCCCGTTATCAGCAGTTAGAGATATCACAAATATGCGAAACTCCACTCTCAGCAAAGAAAAACACTTCATTATTTCAGAGTGTCCAGGAACATCTGTTTGGGGAAGACAAACTAACGCAATGCTTTTAACAAAGATGTCACACAATCTAGACCTGGAATCTCTAAAAAATAATGATCAGAACATACAAATATCATGAACGAAGTTTTTTTTAACAAGTGCTTAACATTTTAGATTGACTCTGAAGAGCTTATTGGCATGGTGTCCACTGCACTGTGTAACATTAAAGAGGAGCCCTTGAATGGGCAGATTGTGGAAGTCCACCTTAAAAGCAACAGGTCACAAAAGTGGTTTGCTGTAATTCCATAATTTTCCAGGAGATGGTAGACACGACTTTAGGAAATTCCCCAGACTGCTGCGGAGATTTTCCACGACTTGATGGACCAACGGTGACTCTGTCCGACAGGTGGCGCCTCAGCATCACTTGTGGGAGTTTGTAAAAGCGCACAGGCTGTGAGTGGGTCATCACAGGGAGGCAGACTTGTTACACTCATGAACTGTGTGGAGAACAGTGCCTCTGTTTGAGGGTACTGATCCCAGATCAGTACTATGGGTTTGGGAGATGACAACCAGGTGATACTGGGATGTAGTGGGGTTGGAAAAAATGTCCATTTTGACTGGATGAGCAAAGATGAGGAAAGGGAGTTCTACCAGGAGTGGTACTTGGCCATCCTGGTTTCTGTGGGGGAAAAAGTGGGCCATATAAACTAGGATACTTAACATTTTGTGTAAATTAGTGTTATTATGCTATTAAGCTTATGCTAATAGACCTTTGTCCACTAAAGTCAATAGGTAACTGGATGAGTTAAGTAACTGTTATGATTACTTATGATTATTCTGCATGTGTCTGGTGCTAGTACCGTCTTTATGTGTCTTTTGACCAGTGGTGGACAGTAACCACGTACATTTACTCAAGTACACTTTGTATTTCATGACAATATGTTATGCTTTTGCTTCACTGCTTGAAATATGTTTTGCATGTATGTGCTTTCACTTGAGAGACATGCTATTCACTTGTAACAGAGTACATTTACATAGTAATATTACTTTTACTTAAGTAAATGATTTGAGTATTTCTTCCACCACCGCATCAGGCAAAAGGTGACAATGGTGTGTTTAAATCTCTCTAGTCAACATTTATCAGTTCATTCAAGGCAATAGGAGCTGTTTTAGCAAGACGAAGGAGACATCTTTAATCTCCAACGTGCCCTCCTAAAGCTAATCTTGCTTTCTCAGCTTCAGTTTTGCTGAGTGCGTGAGGATACTGCCAGTTTCGTAACAGTTTAAATGCATGTAAAATAAATGATGCAACGCCTGCAAGCTAGTTCAGGCAGACAACTTGAGCGGCACACACGTGACATGCCTCATAATCATTTTCCAAACAGGCTCTGCTTATTTGGTGTGCTATTTAATGAGCAACTAAACCCCTCAGATCACCTTTTTAGGTGAAAATCTGTGTATACAGGTGAGTGCAAAGTGTTTGAATTCCACATATGGTGCTCCCTCTACTGGTTGAATCCCAGCAATTGCAATTAAATCTGTCTATTGGCTGATCTGCTGCAGGTGATGTATGGTGACCTTTCACCTCCTCTCATAAACCCAACGTCTCCTGATTCTACAGACTGCGGAAAAATTCCCCATCTCTCCCCCCGCTGTCAGTACAGTTGCCTGTTTCTTCAACCCCACCATCACCAACAACACCCGAACACTCACCTGCAGGAGCCTAGATGCTGAACTCTTGAAATAAAACATGAATGAACAACACACACACGAGGATATTTAAATATATAGATTTTATGTACATATATTCATGTGGATGACTAGAAAAGAAACACTATATTCTTACAAAGGAATGATTCTGCACAGTCATAATCCTAAGTTAAATAGTAATTTGATACAAAATTACTATAATAAATAAAACTCATCTCATTGTTTTTTTATTCACACATACCAGTTGTACAAACAATAAATTACAAGTTCAGTGCTGTGTTTCTGTCGTTCAGCGAGGAGTCAGAGTATGTTGAGTGTGTGTATGAAGTGTTTGTGTGTGTGTGTGAGAGAGGCTTTCTGAAACACTTAAATACTGTGGAAATGATGGTGTGTGTCTGTATGTGTAACATTTCTGTGTAAATATGGTTGAATACTAACACATATACGATCTATTCATTGTACAAAAATGTCTACATAATGTAAATAAATCTGAGTGTGTGAGGGGAAGAAGAGCGAACATGTTGCGAGTGGTATGTTGATGCAGGTCGTGCTTTGTTTTCTCCTGCACGGATGCCAGACGGGTGAGGTTTGCCACACAGGAACGTGTAACAGGTGCCAGAAAAATTCAACACAATTACAGGAAGGTATTTTAAAGAGTCCATTAGGGGTGTAATCAACGTCACTTTGATGATTACCATTCAAGAGTGCTGAGGTTATTGAGTTGAGGTGAGCAAAAGAATGAATTAAAGCTTGATAGTGTGAGATTTGGCGAGGGGATTTTAAAGGGTAAGGTTTCCTCACGTAAACCTAGTGGTGGCCCGTGGTGCAGATTGTTTAGTTGTTCCTTTTTAAGGAATAATCCAACATATTTATTCACTTTCTTAAGAGTTAGATGAGAAGATTGATACCATACTCATATATGTTTGTTTAATATGAAGCTAGCATATGAAGCTAGCATGTGGCCCGTTAGCTTAGCATTAAGACTGAAAACAAGCACACTTTTTTGCCTTTTTTGTCACTTTTTTTTTACCAAACAAGGTACGATGTGTTAATCAGTGAACTTGAGGTGTTGTCAGGCATATTTTTAATCTTCGGACAGAGTCAGGCTCGTGGTTTCCACTTGCTTCCAGTCTTTATGTGCTTAATTATGCAAGCCATTTCCTGGCTTCATACTTCAAGGACATCCATGGAAGTTGTATAAATCTTCTCACCTACTTCTCGGCAAGGAAAAGTGTATTTCTTTAAAATAACAGCAACCTTATTTTGCAGACTCCCCCAAGCAGTCAGAGGGACTTTTTCTTTGGTAGAAAGTAGTCCCAAAGAAATTGCTGGCAGTGAGATCTGTGGATTGTCTGAAGTAACAGAAGGATTGTTTCTGGTATGACAAGTTTTTGCTGAAAATTCAATATATTTTTGTAAAAGCTAAACAAAAGAAAATTCCATTTATACTGTTGGGCTGGAGGCACCAGATTGATATCTTAAAAGTTGGGCGAATGAAACCACAAGTATCTGCATGGCTAGATTCCACTAGATGTAAGAGGAAAACCCTTCAAAACCGTCCTTTATGTGGCACAATCTGATTTGCTGTAATGTGGCAAACCCCACCCATCAGTGCTAGAAACAGGTCAAAACAATCATTTTGAAATACGGGACGTAAAGTAGTAAAATAGAGAACGAGTGATGAAAAATAAAGCACGAGTTGAATTGCAAAAGGACATTAATGGCTGCATTAGTGTCTCCCTTGCGGTTGTTGCGAGTATCCAGGGCACACATTGTCATATTAGCATTGCTTCCTAAACGTATAAACAGACAAACAAACAAAACCTCCTCCGAAGCACCAGCTTAATGATTGATACAAGAGGAAGCTTCAAGATGCAGTAGAGGACAAAAATACATGTTCCTGGTACGTACTGCATGATCTTAAAACACAGGCCTGGCTACATGTATGTGCAAGCACATAACATGCACATAAACACACACGCACACACACGCACGCACATAAAAAAAATAAAAAAATCAAGCATCACCCCAAACCTGTGAGTCATTGTTAACCTCCATAAATGTTAAGGAGTGTCGTGGTCACTTTGCCCCTTTGTCAGTTTAACTGTTGAAAAGTTTGTCGTGCTCCCGTCACACCACGCTGCTGTTTCTACACCGTACAGGTGATTATCAGTTTCAGTACGATTGATACTCTATACTTTCTGAAGAATCTGAACATAGACCATGTTCTATGTTACTGCACTGCATGGATCTGATGCAACGGTTCATTGCTGGTCATGAAAGTCACTGTTGCTTTGGATGGTTTCGACACATAGGTCGTCACGAGGTGAAAACATTTATGCTCAGTCTTCCCTTGTCCTTGTATTCTTTTCTGGTTTTCAGCTGGACAGATGAGTCAAATAAAGAACGCTTATCGTCATGGGGATATGGGTTGTCCTGATCCAGGACTGTCATAGGTATTTACATCCTGTAACCTGGACATTTCAGTCACTGAGCGACTCCAGCACCAGTGATAGCACTGCTACTGAGATACACTCGAGTAGCTTAACGGAAAACATGGTTTGCATTGCTCTTAACTGGAAGTAAATTAAGCTTTTTCTTTAGCACAGCTTACATTTAGTGAGTATGTTTTTTTTCTTTTTGCAACATTCTTCTGAGCCGCCAGTCACTTAAATGTCCAAGTTATAGGAGATCCAAGACTGTGCAACACAGTACCACAGTCATGGAACAGGGCTACCATCCAGACGGAAATGACGACTACGAGTGCTTCCCATCGTAGGGGCTCTTGTCTTGGACACAAAAGACAAAGGGATGCAACTTTCAAATCCCCACAGTGATTACAACACATGGAATAGCATAAAAAAAAACAAAAAAAACACAACACGCATGCCATTACACGGCGACACAGACTAAGCCTCCAGGATTTGGAGGCCGAAGTAAAGACAATCAGTTACTGTCCACGTGGAAATGACATGCAATTTAAGTCCTTAGCTATGCCAGGGCCATACGTGTCATTATCATACGGAAACTGTCCTCTGTCCTACTTGTGCTCTGCATAGCTACTATGATTTCAGGACATTCCCCTGGCATATAGTCAGGTACATCCATGCCAATCTGTCTCTGAGTCTCTGTGGATTTGGTCCAGGCTTTTAGCCAACATTCACAGTCCTGATTAAGGTTCTATGTTTTAAATTTATTGGTCCATAGTCCTACATCCAGCACTTGAGACTTTATCAGATGTACAAATTAAACTTCTTCCTACAAATTGTATCATATTTTTCCTCTCGTGCCGCCTCAACATTTCTTCACCAGACAGTGTTTGAAGGCGGAGGGGCGGGAGCCTAGCACACAGCCCTTGGACAGTTTCCCGTCCTGGTCCTTACATTGGACTGTCCGGCTCTGCCAGCCAGTGTCACAAGTTCTGGAGCACGTCATCCAGGACCCTGTTACCCACTGAGGCCCTGGCGGTGGGGTGGAGGGACCTGGAGCTGTAGGTGGTCCTGGGATCAGGAAAGGGGGAGCGGAGGAAGACGTAGTGGTACTACTGGTGGTGGTTGTGGTGGTGGTTCTTGTCGTGGTTGAGACTGTTGTGGTGCTGTGCACAGGGGTTGGCTTTGGGTTGGGGATGAGCGGAGCTGACGGCTGTTGAGGGGCTGTCCGGCGGGGCATGAAAAAACTATAACGGACATCCAAGGGCTTTTTAACATCTGTTGCTAAAATCTGGATCACCAAAGCTTCTTGGAGGGCCCCAGGACCCATGCTGTGAAGCCACTCATCCCTTTGGCTCCAGCCGCTGTAGTTGAGCACAGAACCGTTGAGTGGGATGATTGTCTCGGAGGTGGAGATCATGAACTTGCCGTTTAGGAGGTACTCTCCACTGGCCCGTCGGAGGGCCAGGTAGGCGGTGTAACGGGTCTGGTCTTTGGCCTTGTGCTGACGTACCTTGAGGTGGGTGGAGCCTGCAGGGACCTTTACCACATCAGTGTAGCCCTTACTGTTTGGCAAGAGAGAAAGCAGACGAGAGGTGAGATCATCGCATAATACAGTGTGGTGTGTTCTTTGTCATTGCTGGATTTACATCAAAAAGCACCACATGCTAACACTAACACAACCGATTCACTTAATTAGACACTGTTTATTTGGATATGCTGTCACTAGCAACAACTCGTTGCGCACTATTCAGACCAAATCAGGCATTGCAGTGAATTGCCGCAGGGTTGTGCTGAGTGTCTGTTCATTTGCAATGAACGAAACCACTAAGAAACTATCAGAAAAGAACTTTTTAATCGCTCGGATTCACCAGCTCTCTGTCTCGCAAATCACTGGACTCAAACCAAACTTTCTTACCTCTTCTTGGTGAAGTTGCCCACAACACGTATACATCCTGTGCTGTCGCCTCCGCATATACCGCACTTGTCAAACTGGAGCTTGGAGCCGATGATGCCATCGCAGCCCGTCCGTACACATTTCCCTTTCACGCACACCGAGCTGCTGTAAGGACGACACTCTGTCCCGTCTACCACCTGAAGACAAACAGCCACAAAGTCACCGTCATCTTCCACATTTGCCTTTTCCATTAAATACACTGCACCCTTTGTGTTCTGTTTAACTAGCTCACCCTCTGAGAGAACACCACGTAGTATCCTGTTCCTTTTGCTCGGCAGGTTAACTTGCACACATCTTTAGGGAGGACTCCTGCGTACTTAGGCACCCACTCAACAAATGTCTTCACCCCTTTAGGATCTGTCTGGGGACCGTTGCGCACCTCACATTGCTCCTGCCGGAAACTCTTATCTGGAGAAAAGTTATATTAAATGAGGATTCAAATCAAAGACTTGATCTGCATGATATACAAACATTAGCTTGTACTCACTTGAGGGTGGACACGGTGTGACGTTGCAGGACCGATAGATGGCTCTCTTGCCCGTGCAGTAGCGCCCGTTGTTCCGCGGCGGCGGGTTGTTGCACAGACGTTGGGCGAACTGCACTCCGCCTCCGCAAGTTCTGGAGCACGCACCCCAAGGACCCCAGGAGCTCCAGCTACCGTGGTTGGACGCCTTGGGAGAGGGAGGAGAGGAGCGAAGAGGAGAGAGGGGAGATGAAAGAGGAGATAAGGAAATGACAGCGGGAGGAGAGATCAGAGGGTAGAAAATAAAAAGGAGGAGATGAGAGAGGACAATTAGTGCTTATCAGATACTGCCAAGCCACGTGTCGCCACAGGGAAAGCCCTTTGGAGAGAAATTTGTGATAAGGAAGAATGCGGCGGCATTGTGGTGTGGAAGAGAGGCAGACGGACAGACAGAACGGGAACAAGGCGAGCCTCGTGTGGTTAAACCACTCATTAGGAGTGCATGACTGGATCTGTGGTGCAATAGCTCACATGCTTCCACTGAGGGACAGCCTGAATGAAATTCTGAAGGTATTATACTTATTTTTGTGTTTTTCCAACCAGTGCTACATGAGTCATTAGTGATACAAAAATGACTGGCTAAGTAGCATTTAAGATTTTATGAGACAAACTTGATTTTATGACCCTGAAGTTTTGCAAAGCTTCGTTGGAAACAGCTTTTCCATTCGCTGAGCCTTTATAGCACTTGAACCGCTTCTTTCCGCAGTAAAAGCTACTTAATCTGCAATCATACGAGAAATATATAACGCTTAAAAGATCCTGAAGTCCAAAATGGAGGGGCTTAATGTCGCTCCGTGCAGTAAACTGCTCGTCATACAAGGCGCTGAAAACGAAGCGTGTCAGAACTTGGGCCGGATCCACTCATGCGGTCGTCTGCCAAGGATCGAGTCAGTCTCATCGAATGTCACGTGACAAATAAATACAAAGAAAATACTCTTTCGCTCATTCCCCTTCTGACTGACTTTCACTCTCTTTCCCTCCCCAGCCCACACACACACACACACACACACACACACACACGACAGCCTGCCAAGAACAGATTTGGTCCTTTAACTCGTTATGGCCAAATTCAATTTAGATCTGTTTAAGTAAGGCCAGGAGAACAAATAGCACAGATCAGCAGTGGCATAAATAACGCAGACCACACAATGAAGTCACTTAAAAGGTCTCTCTCCTTTTCCATTAAATCTTTTTCCTTCTTACGAGATGCCTTCTCTCCTTTGTCTCTTTGCTGTTGCTTAAAATACCAACTTCTGAACTATAAAAAGGAATCTATTTTAGCTTTTTGTCTCTCTTGACACTTCTATTTCCAATCCTCCCCCACATTTTGATTCCACCCTTCCGCCTTACCGAGTAGTGCCTCTTGCGGGTCTTGTCCACGCACTTCCCCTGCAGGCAGATGCGTCCCTTCCCGCACGGCGTCCCCTCCACGGCTGGCAGCTTCTTGGTCAAACACACCATCTGTCCCTGGCGTATGACGGCGCACCAAAGCCGAGAACACACGTCCATGCCTGGGCAGACCGTGTACTCGGGGCCGAAGGCCAGGCGACACTGGCGGACGGCGTCGTAGCTCTGCCCCGGGAGCTCTTCGGGGCCCAACAGGGGCTGGCGAGGAGAGTCTAGGAGACATTCGGCTGTAGCAGGAAAGAAGGGGAGGATTTTAAAAAAAGGCATGACACACTCTTGGCTGGTGAACAGTGTAAACAAGACCTATATCAGTCATCTAAAGTGCTGGATCAGCAGCAGACACTGTAAAGCTTGAAAGAAGGCTGTTGCTACATGATTTATGTGCAAAGTGTTTCTTAAAAAACAGTTTGACTCATGTTGATTTCCTGCCAGTGACTGTCTTTGGCTGAAGGGTAACTACACTTTGCAAGAAGTTAATAAGATTGTAAATAACTCCGCCAAGACCTTAATTTCTTAGTAAACATCTCTCAGTGATAGGTACTGTGGGAGAAATTCACGTGGATGCAATTTGTAGATGGGAGAGAATTAAAACATCTACTTGCTGGGAAAAGTTCTCACTCCCAAAAGAAATGCAGATGTTTGCCGTTTTCTTCATCTTCTCCCACACTCACCGTTGCCGTCGTCAAAGAAGTCGGTGATGGTGGCCGAGGTGCAGCGGCTCCACGGCTTGGAGGCGTCAATGGAGGTGAGGATGGACGACATGAGCCGCTTGTCGCTGTTCACTCCGAAGCGTTCCTCGCAGAACTTGGAGTCGTCGTGGGACAAACCCAGCAGGTGACCTGTGGCACAGGTGAGGGCGGGTCACGGGTTTGCACGCGCAGCAAGAATGAGCGCACGGGTGTCAGGTGCATTACATCAGACAATACTCCTGTGATATTAATCAGCGAGGGAGAGATGCAGACAGATGTACATGTGCATGCCCTGACGTGTTTAGAGCTTTGTTTGTGTGCTGATGTGTGCATGTCCTTGCCTACCTATCTCATGAGCAACGGTAAACGCAGCGTGAAGACCATCGTCTTCGATGACGGCGCAGCTTCTCTCCGGAGAGCAGATGGTGCCGACGTCCGCCATGCCCAGGGTGTCGCAGGAGTGGTGGCCGCAGAGGTCCTGGACAAAGGAAATACTGTAAGCCAGAGGTTCTCAAAGTGAGAAGTGAGGAGAGGCCCCAGGTTATTGATTTGGTGAAAGAGACACAGTAGTTTGGGGGAATTTCACTCTTTTCCCCAGAGTCATAAACTGATAAATGCTCATGACTCAATTGTTCAAATAACACAAACATGACCACATAGTCAAACGGGAACTGAGCAAAACTTCATCCAAATAAGTGGGGAAAAAACAGAAGACCACAGAGGATATAGTGGATCAGAACTTTTCTCAAAAGTCAAAATTAACAATAACCAAAACTCATTTGACTGAAGCCATATCAACAAAACCACAAGCCAATGTCAATGCCTTAAAAAAGGATGAAGCTATGTCTTCATTTCCTCAGGCATTGGAGCAATGTATCATGCTCCTTCTTGTTTAGCTTCTGCATTCTTCTTTTTTTCTCTCCCCTGGGACCATTGTTTCTATTTTTTTTTCTCAAGAGTCAGATTTCATCTTCCTCTGCATCCTTTTAATCAGTGCCATTGGGTGGTGGTGCAGTTAAAGTTGAATTTTGACTTCACCTATACACACGTAAACACAAATGTCTGTCAGAGAGTGAAAGAGCGTAACGTTCCTGCAGTTTGCTGTTGTAATTCCAGACAGTTAGACAGTACACCTCCCATAACGCACAGCTTTGAGAGCCCCTCGGCCTTGCACGACCCTCGGTTTGTAACGCAGGTCCAAGCTGAGACATTCAACTCATGTCAATGGAGTCATTTTCTCAGACTCGACATAGCCTCCCTTTAATTTTTCTTTTAATACCCGCTTCCTTCCTGTGCCTCCACCATCTCTCTGTCTGCCTCACGGGGTGTCAGAGTTCATACTATTGATCTTTGTTTTGATTCCCACACATGTCCATGCAGATGAGGCCTCGGGGTGCATCGCCCCGGCCCTGCCGAGCGCAGAGATCAATCAGTTCATCATACCGTCACATCAGAGCACGCAGACTGCACATGGGCCTTCATCCACAATCGCAATGATGCAGGACTTGCGTGCACATAGATAGCTGTATGGAGACAAACATTCATGCATGTGCACGAGAGCATCCAAAAAAAAATGAAAACACACACACACACACACACATGTCCTGTAGAGAGGATGAATCGTCATGTAAAGTGGTGCTGACAGGCCTGCTGGGTCGTGTGTGAGAGACTCTCTGGGGAGGGTGTTTACCCGTTCCGGGCAGATCGTTTTGGAACAAACCGCCTTGTGTTCTGCGCTCACACACATGACTGACTGGGTGGGACTCACACAACACACACAGCACATATATGCATGTACCAAGTAAAGAATATCCATGTAAAATGGGTGCATACTTGCAAACGCACGCAGCACAGAGGCTAAACGTGCCTAATGGTGCACTTAAAGCACAACACACACACATAGAGAGAACAGGAAGAGGGTGCCGGCTCGCTTCTGCCAAGCAAACAAAAACTCAGTGCGTGCATGCTGCTGAGCCAAACTGTACTGAAGTTTCTCTGAACTCTTCCACGTGCAGACAAGCGAGATAACCACAAAGGATTCGCCGTTTGTTTTGACTCACGCGGTGAGAACGCGCAGTATAGATATGTTTGTCTTCTGTTTCTCTTGCCGCCTTTCCCACACTCTTTCAGCCCAACAATCTTTCCACCTCGCCTCCGTTTCATTTATTTATTCATTCACCCCCTCCCACGCTCGAGTACTAGAGAACTGTTTTTGTTTAGATCTATCGCAGCGTAACGGGAAACACGTGGGTAGAAAGGTAGAAAATGAGAATCTCCTGTAAAAAATTAAATGGTGGCGTGTGAAAACTCACTCCATCTATGGTATCGATTTATTTTTTACTTCTTCCCTCCAATGAATCATGTCCCAACTTCATCCAAAAGTCTTGGAAGCAAAAAAAAAAAAAGAGGGAGGGGAAAGATAAATAAGTTCAGAAATCAGATGCTGGGGGGGTAAAGAGCTGCCGGAAATTAAAGAGAAGAGTCGAGAGAACAAGAGTTACAGAAATATTGGCAGAAATAACACGAGAACAGGTGGCAAGCTGGATGTGAAGGTCAGGAGACGATCAGTCGTGCATGTGTGTGTGTGTATGTGTGTGTGTGTGTGTGTGTTTTACAAGACCACTTGCAATGTGAGCCAAGGCTTGTGTTATACAAACAGTCCCAGACACACAGAGTGAGTTCAGTGTGAGTTTAGCTCACTCTGTGTGATGAAAACACACCTCAGGCTGATTCAACAAACCTGCTAATCAAAAGCAACAAGAACCAGCTCTCCATCACTGACTGGACGGGTTACTAATGATCGGTCACCGGTGATTGGCAGGTTGTCAATCTCATTGCCATGCTACTTTATACTTGTACTATAGACGATATTCCAGTGTGCTTTCTAGCTACGCTCTCTGCAGAGCTCTAGAGACTTGAGTTGCCGCCCTCAGGATCTGTTCTGTAATAACTTTGTTGTTTTAGTAACTTCTCTTACTCATACTTTGGTTTATGGATAAAAACTCAAACAGATGACATTCTGATCAATCTTTCTTTGTGTTTATAACGCAGACTGTAGAAAACAAGGACGTAGTCTTCATTACTTCACCCACAGGTTTCTGAAGAGCTGCCGTGAAGCTCAGTGCGGCGGCTCTGGTCGTCTCTATCTTGGCAGTCCTGCCTCCACCAGCTCCTGGCTCAACCAAAAATGGGCAAAGACATGGAGCGTGGCTGATGTCACGACCCTACGTCCAGGTTTTATACAGTCTATGTTTGTTACACATCACACAATGGACTCTGGTTTCAAACATGAGATATTCAGAAGTTATTTATGTTGTATGTTTTGAAAATGTGACGAAATGGAAGCGTGAAAAAAAAGTGGTGCCAGTGTTAATCCCTGTGGAACACCATATTTACCCTTAGAACAGGAGGATGCAGTAGTTGCTCTAAAAGGACGTGATGGTTCATAGGTTTAACTCTGATGTAGTCATAAAACGTGAGATCAGAACAACATAAGTCATAATATGAAGTTTTTGTAATAAAAGTATGACTAGTTGGACTGAGTGAATGGTTTGGTTTGTGTTGCTGCACCATACAACACAGCACTCGTACACTTTCTCACTCAATCACCTATGCTGCTGTCCTTACTTATTACACTTCATTCTTTTTTTGTTGACTCATGTGTTCAAATCTGGTTGGTTTGTGGTTATGGTTTGGTCCTTTATTGATGGTGATTTCTAGTTTGCAAGTGCATTCGTTTTGGCTAGTGTGTATGCTAATGGACACGTCTGGTGCACCTTGCATTTTGGAGTCTGGGAGTTTAATCCTGAAGTCAGTATGTGGGTTGACATCAGTGGGCAGGTGTGAACCATCAGCAGTGATGTTGTGTGGTCCTCTAGTGTGACAAGCTTTTTGGCTTTTGTGGCTTTTCCCTGGCTAGGTATAGCAATGTGGTCTGTTTGGTCCCGTCGGTTTATTTTTTTTTAAGTTTGTTATTTCTGTGTGGTGTGCGGTCAGAGCAGTCATCTTAGGGACACACCTAGAGCTGTCAGGTGAGTAACCAGCTTGTGGGGGGCCTAACTGGGCACCAGAGATAATTGTTTAAATAGTCCACCGCTAATCTGCATGAAGACCAGGGGTCAGTGAGATTAGTTTCAGGGAGGTAGTCTAGGTAGGGGGGGACCATGCACATTAACTCTGGGGACATAATTGTTTCTTCTGTGCACTTGTTGACCTAAGAAATACCGTTGACCTTGATTGCCAACAAGAGTGCAGTCTAAAGTCGCTGATGCATCCCAGTGTGAAGAGGGTGAGGCTCACTCGTCTTGTTGTTGTTGGACAGACTGAACTCTCTGGCCCGTTGTGAATGTCGACAGACCCCGGGGGCTGGTCTCAAGGGTTTGGGATCCGAGAGCTGTCTGCAGGTTGTCAACATATGCCAGTCAAAGTGTAGCATGTGTGAAATATCAAGAACAGTTAAAACAAATAGAGGGACTGGCTGTGATGGGGGCGCGGGGCTGGGAAATGTACACTTTAATGTATAGACTCACACCAAACATATGGAGGAGAGTACGGGAGAGGAAGTCCAAACTGTACACATTCCCACATTCACTGTAAATTACATAACTATGTGTTGTGTTTACGCTCTGTCTACATCTGAAAATATTTTGGTTAATCAACCCTCAGCATAATCATGGTGATAAATCTGAATTATCTTATCATGTTATGATTTTAAAGCATGACATTTGCTTTTGAAGATTTCTGGCTCATGTAATGGAAAGCAGTGGAATGCAATCAAACCGTTACAGCAATATTATGTAACTTTTCTACCCTAAAATAAGAGATTTTAAATCATTCTGATGCTACACTGATGTGGGAGAGTTTCAGTGTTTGTACCACAAGCGTTTTGGACCACCGGGAAGAGGTGGTTTTCAGGCCAGGGGCGTGGGAGAATGCTGACGGGGAGCAGAGTTGGGCAAGCGGGCAATGTAATTACGCTCAGCAGCTTCCATGGACATAATGACAGAGGTGAAGAGACCGAAGAGGACGTTGACGGAAGAAGCTAAGAAGAGAAAAGGAGAGAGTGAACAAGCGAGAAGCTGCGAGACGAGTGTAAATCTGGAACTTTTTAGTCGTTGGCAAGAGCTTTGTAGTATAATACTATATATCACGTGTATTATTACAAATCTGACAGTGGCCTGACCTCAACCAGGTTCAAGAGGTGAGCACTTCAATATCACAGCATCACAAGAACCTGCGAGCAATGTCTGTCCAAATATTTGAGCTATTGCTGCAAGAGGCAAGTGGAAAAAAAAAAAAAATCAGACGGCTGCATGAACACACATGTAGAGCCTTCACTCTGCACTCATAACTGTCTGTCTGCTCACCCACAAACTTGGCTAGATTTTTTTTTCCATCACTGCATGGTCGTAACACTGAATCGAGTTAGAACAATCTACACTGACAACACCAAAAAGTTAATCCTGGACTTCATGAAGAAAGATCCCCGTTTGATCAAAGGCACTGAGGTGCAACGCGCTGAGTTGTCAAGCAAGCTGAGTTGTCCAGAAAACACCTTGGCCACTGGTAAGTAGCACTGCCCAAAGTTGACCAAATTTTCTGATAATTGATTAATTGTTCATGTGAAAATGGCCAGAAATGCTGTTTTCAGCCTTACAAATTTGCAGATTTGCTTTTTTTCTTTGTTTTATGTCATGTTAAACAGATGCTCTTTGAGTTTTGGATTGACAAAACAAGACATTTAAAGACTCTAGACTATAGACCAAATAATGATTGATTCATCTTAACTCATCTAGCTGCAGCCCTACTGTAAAGAAGGCACAGCACGGGCTTTGTTTCATCAGGTCACTGAAGAAAACCATTCCGGTCCTCAGCTCAGGCCAATAGAGGTGTTGCGGATAGTGTTCTCAACAGAGGCATCACTGTGTGGTACGGAAACACCACACTCGGCAAGAGGAAGGCCTTCCAGAGAGGATTACGGGAACACGACTTCCTTCCTGCTTTTACTACTCGACCAAGAGAGCCACAACAATGTCCTTGCAGACTTGTACCTGAGCAAACGGCAAATAAATGAATGCTTGAATTCAAAGCATGTCAGTATCTCAGCAGCTCTGCAGCTCTCTCTGGCCACCTTACAGTAGGTCTTTGTCTACTGACCAAGCCCACAACAAGCAAACACAGCCATGCATAACACTTAATGTTCCCATATACACGAATGCACACTCACAACGGTCCCGAGGAGTCCCCTCAATGTGCCTGTTGTTTTGTTCTGGTGCTGGTATGTGTGGAACAGGGTGACACCGCAACACGGGTCAGCTCACTGCGGGTACGGGGTGTTGGAGTAATTGGACCTGACCACAAAGAGACGAGTTCCCTCCAACTCTGAGCACTCCTCCTCCCTCCCATCTGGGAACAATGGACTGGTCTGACTTGAGTCACAAAGTCTACAGTGAGCTTCGGGTTCTCGATCAGCCGACTTCAATAATCAGAAGCTGCTTCACAGTCTCCAAACGCACAGACGAAAAAGGTTATTTCTTTTGACACATAAACTACGATTTGGTTACTTGACACCTCAAACATTCAGTTTCGATGGAACACGAAGCAGGCCGTTTCCAATAACACATCTGAACTGAATCTACAGAACATCAAAGTTTTCACTGAGGTTACAACCAAAGTCATTTTCCAAGTCTTAAAAAAAATAGCTAACACATTACCATGCCTCGTGTATCCAACTTTCTTTCTTTACTCCTTTTTGAACCCAAAATGCAACAAGGTATGAGGTACCTGAGCCAAATCAAGTCGTTTCCTCACTGGCAATCGCTCAATGGAAACTCTAATGGCTATATCCTGTTTGTAAAATTCTGAATTCTGTGCAGCTCTTGACATCGTTTAGGGATCTTTTCTGACAGCCACTATTGTGAAAAATGATTAATGGCAAAATAAAAATGTGGTTCTCGTAAAGAGTTTTTAAAGACTTTTTCTTCAAGATGTCAACATCAGCCTCCAGATCTTTTGTTTTGTAGCACCTCCTGCAACGAGAGCGGTCACATTCCTCACGAAATGACTCACTTTCATTCAATCACAGATTTGGTCTGTTAGATGTAAACAAACCTCAACCCGGTTGTTTGTAAGTTACAATGATCGACAAGGTAAAGTAGCAGCTACTCGTTCAAAACACAGAAATCCTAAAAAAATACCCTTTAATAGCCAAAGAGTTCAAAGGTCGCAGCCCTTAAGTCAGGTCACGCATTAGCTACGTGCTTATTCTGCATTCTGAGCAGATTTAAGTGCAGAAATGCAAACAGATAAGGATCAGAGACCCACCTCGAAAATGTTTCTCAGAGGGTGGTGCTGTGTTACAGAGGCTACAGTAGAACATTAAACGCCCGGTGTGTACAGCAGTGTGGGATCACCCGCTTCTGCTGCTGACAGGTTGGCGAAGGTGAGATGTATGTGAATGAAGGTCAGGGGACAGGTTTATGAATAATACAAGTGCTGCGACAGGTGAGACAGATACATGCCGACTGATACACTGGCGAGGCCAATGCGAGGCTAATACTGGCCTTTTATCGCCGATCAAATGCAAAACATTTCTTTGTGTTTTTCTAATTTACCGCCATCTGATCACCTGAAGGCCAACACAGCATATCTGTATTCCTTCCATTATCGCACACAGTGGGTTATTTTTATGTTCATACAGTTTCAGAGGCTTCACGTGGAAACTCTGCAGACCTTAGAGTCCTAATGAAACAGGAAGTGTCCTCATTATTATGTGCTTCCTGTAAAAACTGTCAGATTGGCATTTGTAGCAGCCAGTGGCGCTGAATGTCCATTAGTCCTCCCCCTCACTGCTACGCATGGCAGGTTGTCCTCTGAACCAGTGTCACAGCTGGACCGGGACCAGAAGCAACCTCCAAAACCAGTTGTGGTCTGGCAGTGGATACAGTAGCCTACCGAAGTGGTTTTCTTCCCGAGTTTTGACTCTTGGCATCCCGGGGCTGACCAAGCTAACTTAGCTTGCTGCTAATTAGCACCATCAGGAACGTCTGTGAATCACCTCGGTAGTGTAGCATGTTATTTGTTGGTCTTAGGGCCTGTGCTTGAACTGGTCCGGTCCAGGTACCGAGCCTGATTCTGTTGCCTGCTAACAGCAAATTTAGTTAGAAACAGAGTCAGAAAGTTGCGCTTTTGTACATGATGCATGTAGCAGCCCTCACAATCACTCACAGGCCGTATAAAACAGGAATTACTCTGCTTCGGCTGTAAACACTTGAACATAAATTTTGAGTTCATGGGGACTTTTAAGATTTTGGTATGAAAATGATTTAATAGAAGATTTCAGTATGAGATATTGTCTGAAGGAGATGCTTGGAGATGAAAAGACATTTTTTTAAATCAATGGAAAGATACAGAGAGTGGATTCCAGGGCGAGCATGTGTATTTTAATAGGATCAAAGCAGAAGAAAGAACAGAGAAAAATCCACAATATACCGCCTGTCATGTTCCATTAGTTTACTGTCCAGTCTGACTGTCTGCCTCAGAGGTATCTGGATAACCATTTCCAAGCCCGCCTGACCCGACAAACCCTGCCAAAACCCAACCACTGGAGGATGGCACCGGGTTTTTTTCAGTCTTGCCCTTGCAGGTGTTGTGGCAACAGGGTTAGTGAGGAGCCACGAGGTGGTTGGCACACAGGAACTGGGCCACTTTGCCAGCTTCGCTGACCTCAGGTATGCACAACCGGGCTGCCTTGCCAATGAATGACGGCGGCAGCTCGCTGCCAATGATGGCAGGAGATCCGAGGCAATACCCCTGACTTTTCTTTTTTTCCACCTGAGCCACGACAAGACCCTGCATGAGCCGAACGTGCACCGCAATCCAAGGCGAGCTATCTGACACAACAAGCAGAGCTAACCACCGCCAAGCCACACCCGGAGGGGTGAAGAATGTATGTAAACCTGCTGCTGCTGCTGCCCTGCGGCTTTTCGACCAGGCGGGGAGGGAAGAAGGAGGAGGAGGAGGAGGAGGAGGAGGAGGAGAGAAAGGGATGGTGAAATGAGGGATAAATGAGTGTGGTCTCGGTAAACGTACGGCTTCTCAACAGGGTGGATGTGTTTGTTTTTCTGACAGCTCCCAGCCCCAGCTGACAGACGCTGGAAAAGTAACTGGGAAAAAATGTGCAGACTGGAGTGATGAGAGAGAGAGAGAGAGAGGGAGAAAAAGAGGGAGGGAGGAATGGCGAGGCTGGGATGACTACCTAATTAATTACAGTTTCAAGGGAATTTTAGGGGAGATTTGTGCAGTGCACCCAGCAGCTCATTTCAAACCTCCTACCCCGGGAAGAATTTGCGTGCACGGGGCACGAGCATCAGATCACACAGACTTGAGGGCTTGTGGGCTGTCAGGGGACTGGGAGTGGAGGGGAGTGAAGAAGAGGGGGGGCTCGAGACAGAAGAGCTCGCCTAGAAAAATACCAGGGGCAGGAAATACAGTTTAAGTGTGTGCAGGATTCAGCAAAAAAAAAAAAAAGGGGGAGACAGAAACAGGAGGAGACAGAAAACACACTCCAAAGGGAGCAGGGACATGTGGGAGGCAGGTGGAGTCCTCACTTCTGACTGACTGGGATGCAAACAGGGAACTAATCCTCTAAATATCACTTACCAACTGACTCAAGGGGGGAAAATGACGTGTTATTATTATTTTTGGATTATTACTGTTATAAAACATAAAAGAGGTGATGTGTGTGTTTCTTTACTGTGTGTTTATAGGCTATTTGCATTAATCCAGCCGAGGCTTTTAATCTGCAGGGCGCTTAGCAGCAGTGACCCAGCTGCCAACGCGTGCGCCATCAAAATAAAAACAAACCGTGCGTCGCGCCGCCGCCTCGGCGTCACACCGGAGCGCCAAGCCGCCCCTCTCCTCCGCCGTTTGGGACGGGAGAGGAGCTGCCTCTGTGCCAGCTGAGAGCTGAGAGGAGCGCACAGGTGGAGCGCGCAGAAAGCGAAAAGGGAGGGAGGGGTGGGGGGAGTTTGTTTACCTGCCTGGTGAAGAGGATGGCGGCGTCGTGGTGGTGCTGGTGGTCGTCATCCAGCGGGTTTTGTTGGTTCTGCCACTTGCAGAAGCTCTTCAGCGTCGCAGCCGCGTTCTTGGACACCTCCAGCCCCTTCTCCTTCTCGGTCACTGTGGTCACTTTCACCACCGACAGCCGGATCGGGTTCTCGATGCTGGCGTGCCCGTACAGCTTGGATGCGATGGAAGCCAGTGTGAGCAGGTAGTGGTTCAAGTCCTTGCCGTATTTCTTGGTCATGGTGTCGTCTGCCACCAGGAGCAGCTCCACGTGCCTGGCGCGTGATACCGACCTCTTGCGCCGCGCGCCGTGCTCCGGAGCAGCAGCAGCAGCAGCTTTGGCGAGTTGGCTCCACCATTTGCGCCCGTGCGCGCCATGCTCGTCTGCGCCCTCCGCTGCGAGCCCCACTCTGTCCCGTCTCCCCTTCCCTCGGCCTCTGTGCCGGCGTTTCCCCGCCGCATCCCTGCGTCCTCTGCGCCCGTCGCGCGTCCCGCAGCTCTCGCGCCCCTCGCGCATCGCCTCGAAGCTGAAACTCTCGCGCGTGAACACGTGGAGCGCGCTCTCCGCGTCCTTGTCCTGCAGGGCGCGCACGTCGTGCTCGTGTCCCTTTGCCCTGATGATAGGTGTGATGGTGTAGCGTGTGTGGCTCACGGCGAAGAAGCCCTCGAGACCCCCTCCGCAGAGGTTGAAGACCGCCAGGGACTCCGGGTTGGAGTCCACTGTCCCTCGGTACGCACACTCCCGCTGCAAAGGCGCGGAGCTGTCCCCCATCATAGCGAGCACATACTGGGGGCTGAAATGATGCGACAGCACCGACTCATCCCTCTCCATGTCCAGCTGAAACCGGCTCCCATCCAGGTACACCAGGTAGCCCACCTTTCCTCCTCCGTGATAAATCCGGTCAATGGTCCGCACGACCCCGTCTGTCCTCCGGGCAGGTGTGAGAAGCGACCCGTTCGCAGGTGGAAGATAGAAACCCTGGAAAGTAGAAAGCCCGGCTCCAAGCTCCAACTCCACGACGCACAACAACAGAAGCCGAAACCAAAGCATGACCTCGGTCAGAGCACCAAGGAGCCGCACCATTGTTCATTCCAACCCGAAGAACATCTATGTATGTATCCACTAAAAGAACCCCGAAATAGCCGAAGAGACAACTTTGAGTATGTGTTCCAACAAAAAGCGCATCCTCCCGCTGTCCAAATCCCCCATGAAAACACGCACAGGAGAAACCAACAGGCGAGCAAACAAAACCATTGAAGAAGAAGAAGAAGAAGAAGAAAAAAAATGGAAAAAGAAAAGAGCAGCAGAGAGGAACTGTGTGCAGGCTGGAGCGCACTGAGCTGAACTTGGAGAACAAAAACACAAAGTTTGCTCTTAATAGGACCCGGAGAGAAAAAGTCCTGCCCCCTTTTGCGCTCAATCACCACTCCTCCACCCCCCCTCTTCTCTTTTCTCTCTCTCTCTCTCTCTCTCTTTCTCCCTCTCTCTCTCTTCCTCAAATCAGAGTAAAGTCAAGTGCTGGAGGAGAGAAACCTGAACAATGCTGCCCCTGGAGTAAGTCCTATTGTGTCTCAGCAAAGGGAAGAAGAGCCAGCACGAAAGAGGAAGGAGTCAGAAGTCACTTCTGGTTGTGAATAAATCAGAAATTCAGAGCAACAATCAACTCTTCTTTCGTTTTCCTCAATGTCACGGTGTGGACATCATAAAAACATCAGCAAAACAAGTTCCTCAACATCCAGGAGCGACACAATCCGAGTGCCAGCCTGTTATTTTTACACTTCTACCACTTTGACTCCTTTAATAATTGAAGGCTGAGAAGTCTAGCGGGGATTGACTGGAGAGTTTCAGCAAACTAGAGGGGGATAGATAATTTATGGCCATTCCCAAATAAGAGTTCTGGGAGTTCACCGTGTGTGTGTGTGTGTGTGTGTGTTTGCATGTGTACACTAGGTGCTGCACTTGGGTATGAGAAAGCAAAGTGTGTGTGTGTGTGTGTGTGTGTGTGTGTGTGTGTGTGTCTCTGCAGGTGTGTGACTGGGCCTGGAACTGCCCTGGGAGCTGTCTTGATTATTTATTGTACCTTTAGGGAAGTGTGTGTGTGTGTGTGTGTGTGTGTGTGTGTGTGTGTGTGTGTGTGTGTGTGTGTGTGGTGCCAATGGGATGTCATATTTGTGTGCTGAGAGGGTTTTAGCCATGCATACCTCGCTGAAGTCACTCACACAAACACAAACACGCTCTCAGAGGGCAGCCAACTGGAGAGTGGCTTTTTCTTAAAAGTTCCAAGGCACTGCTCATTTGCTGAGTCACCTAACAGCTATTACCTTTGCATGTCGCAGACAGAGGAGGGTGGCGGGGGATTTGGGTGTGCGTCCACATGCCAAGAGGGAGGCCTCTCTTTGTGCAGAACTTGAGAACAGATATTACGTTTCCACTTTGTTCGCGTCAAAAAAAAAAAAAAAAAGGAGGGGTGGGGGTAAAGAGAGAGAGCCCCCCCATGGCGGCTCTCCTAAAACGGCACGCTAATCCAATCCAAAGCCCCCCTTCTACGTGACTGAATGGCGGTGTGGGTTGCGAGGCCTGGTGCACGCAGGGATGCAGCCAGCCAGCGGAGTGGGCGTGAGAGCGTGTGGGTGGACGGCGGAAGCGCGGCCAAACAAAAAAAAAAAAAAAAAAAGGGAACACGGTGTGCTGCCACCGTAAGTAAGCCTCGTCGCCGCTGTCAAATCCCACAATGCACACATAAAACATCCTTTTTACATTTAAATTTGACTCCTTCATTGGTGGGGGGGTGCAAGGGTAGGGCCTTGGGGCTCTTTATTAATAAAATCTCTGCTACGGCCCTGCTGCCTGGTATCGAACATAAAAAAAAGGTGGTGACCGCTGCAGAGTGGATCCACTATCGAGCTGAACTTCATGTCCCAAACTGTTATGCAATGCAGCTCCCACCCCGAAACCCCCACCACCCTCCTCCTTTTCTCTCTGCCGTCGTCTCTCTAGCCACACCACACACCACCACCACCACCCGCTGCCGCCTGCGTCTCCTTCACACCAAACTGTCAGGTGTTTTACCCGACATCCATAAAGAGAGCAAACCGGAGCTGTGTGTGTGTGAGAGAGAGGATGTTTGATCAGGACACTGTGATGTAACTCCAAAACAATATGCATGCTGGTTTTTCCTGACATTATTCCGACACGTGAACTAAACACGATGAGTTCATGTGCAAAAAGATGGGGGGGTGAAATGTATCGCAGCTGCAAACTGGTGGCTCTGAGCCTGAGCAGCAAAAATTAGGCAACTTGCCACCAAAATCTTTCAATGCTGTTCTGAAACGACACACACACACACACACTCACATGCATGCTTTGGCTCACACCCCTACAATGTCCTCCCATCCCTCCCTCTTCCTCTCTCCTCTTTGAATCTCACACACTCAGCCCCATTGGATCATTTTTAATCCGCATCATCTAAAAGCGAGATGTATGCCAAAGCAACCATATGGACATAAACCGCCCCCGTTATCCACACACACACACGCGCATGCACACATACAATTACACAGTCACCCGGATCACACGTGCAAAGCATACAGTATTGAGCATCACCAAAACAAGTTGTGAACCCGCGTGTTGAGCCACGTGTGTGTTAAGTGTGTGAGAGACCAGCCCACTTCCTACGGTGGCTGACAGGGGAGGGAATCCAATACGGTTAATTGACAAGCCGAGCCTTTTACATAACCGCCATCCTCTATCTATCTAGAGTGGTGGTGTCAGAATATCCTCCTCCTCCTCCTCCTCCACCACTGCAACTCTCCCTCCTTCTTTAGTCCCCTTCACTCCCTCTCCTCCTCTGCACACACTCCATCCATCTCTCCCTTCATGGATGTTAAACCAGTAATTCCCATCAGGATGAAAATTCTTTAGTTGGAAGGCAATCATAGCGCTTGTTGTGACGGCTGAATGGCTGATGGTGTGTGTGTGTGTGTGTGTGTGTGTACTCTCTTTTCCCTCCTTCATTTCTTCTCGTTCTCTGTCTCTCTGTACACGGCAGGTGTGTTCTTAGCATCTGTTACCATGGCGCAGAGGGAGAGCACGACGTCTCTTGGGTGACAGCTCGCCTCGACCACAGGTATACTCTGTGCTGAACACAAACACACACCAGCGCACACACACATACACACACACACACACACACACACACACACATCTCATTCAAGTTACTTTTTGAAAGAAGTCACAACACAAACTCTCTCCATATATACATGTATATATTTAAAATGTATGAAAAATAATGATAGCCATACAAAAGAAGCTCATTTTAAAACAAAGAGGCACATCTATAGAAGTGTAAACACAGATGATAAAACATTTATCAAACGAAAGCCTTTCATGGATAGCGGTTTGTTGCTTCTCGTTAAGTTAATCTCAGAGGGATGTTTGAAAGAATCTCAAACGAAAAACCTGATTGAATGACAGTACAAGGAGGAAATAAATAATAAAAAAAACAGCTCCAAGTTTGCATTATTAAACACGTCACACTCAAGAAATATTCCCTTCCCAGAGAACGGTACAGTCTGTGCCAGACTTAAAGTACAGTAAACCCCACAGAGACGCTGGAAAGACCTCAAGGTGATGAAGAAAGGGTAATATTTGAAAACACATTGTCATATATGAAAAGAAACCTTATAAATTGAAGTTCTTTAAACTAAGGGCCAACATGCAGACATCCAGTTGTCTTTTATTTTGACAAAACGTGGCACCTTTGCTGCCTTTCTGCATCAGGAGGTCAGTGGAGGTAAAAGACAAACATGAAAACTTCAAATATCTATAAAACTGGCATGATTCGTCACATTCATATGCTGCAATTTCTTCTGAAAAATATAAATATCCCTACACTGCATAGAGGTAAGTTTTTCCATGTTGCCACTTCAGATCTACTGCAGGTCATAGTTACATTACGTCCTGGACAAACACCTGGAGTGACATTATTAAATCGTAGTTTGAGTTAAACATTTGAGCAGAGTAAAAACATACTTTTGTATTGTGGACACGGCAGCAGCAGCGATATTGTAATATTGTATTCATATATCAATGTATGATGATTCAGAGACTATGATTGCATCTTTCCTTGGTTGATAACTGATTTTTTTGATACAGTACAAAAACTTTCTAATGCCTTTCCTTTTGCAAGAGCTTTCCTTGAAACTTGAAGCTGCGACTAACAAGAAGTAAATAAAAAAACTTCCCTGCCCACTTTTTAAAAGAAGATGAATGTGTGGAACTGAAAACACTTATGTCAGATATAAAGTGTGACCATGACATCAAGTTAAGTGCTTGATATATTGGCAGTGAAAGCAGTATTTGGCTGCGGCGGTCTGGGTGTAAGGCATGTCACGAACCATTCGAACTCCACGGTGTGGCGAGGATACAGCACAGAGAAAAGACAAATCACTGTCCGACTCACAGAGTCCTTTCAGATCAGAAATCAACCAGGAGAGTCAAAGCTACGCGTACAGCACATGCTAACACAAGCAGTGATCTCTCACAGAGAGTACAGTGGAAGGCTAAGTTACTCTATAACGCGGACTCCACAAGTACAGAAATTCACCCGGTACATAGAAAAAAAAAAAGTTTGTTGTAGTTTAAACAGATAACGTTGTTAAGTTTAAGGAGTGTGTGCTGGGGGCAGATCTCAAAGCAAACTGTGTCCCAATTGAGGGCCGGACCGAACATGTACCTCCTCCTGAAATGAGCTTCACTAAAACCGTATTCAGACCAAATCAGAGCTGTGCGGCGGTGTCTGGGTTGTTTATTTGTGCTGAACAGAACCGCTAAGAAACAATGCGAAAATATTTTTTTATTTCTTTCATTCGCTGGCTTTCTCCTTATCGGCGCTCCCTCTCTCTTATTCGCTGTCTTTGTTGCTCGACCACCCTGACACAAACCAAAGGGAACTTCTTGGTGTCACTATTTTGCAGCACAGATGTCCGATCCGTTCTAATTGACAGGGAAAATCTACGTTTTTGCTGTTGTTTGTTCTGGAGGAGGGTTAAACTAATGGTGCATTCAGGTGGAGATGATAAAGTTGTCAGATATCTTTACCATTTTATTGGTAAATATATGCAATAACTTTTATACCGATTAATGGGAAAGTCTTGTGGTGATAACAGTTCAATATCTGAATGCAAATATCTGGTGTTCACTTTTATTAATTGACGAGGATCACCATCAAACAACAGATCTTTTCCTCTGTGGTCCGTTTTAACCTGTATAATCTAGAAATGTGGACTAACCAGGATCCAGCCACTCAATTGGGACCCCGCAACCTTGACCTGCCCCTTAACCACGACTGTGATTGGCTGACCAGCATCCAATCATCAAGTCACATGATCCTGGACGATGTCTGCGATTGGCTCCTTTGGTTTCTCAGACATGGGCAGTGCAGGACTGTACTGACAGAGGGGCAGTGGTGGGCTTTTGGCAGGGCTGCACAGACGCTGGAAGCGCTGGGGGGGGGGGCAAAAGGTCAAAGTTAGTGGGTTGTTTTAACTCTGAACAAGTCTTTTATTCTGTGTTCTGATTTTTGTTAACATCTCTCTGGTTAATAACATATTACGAGCAGCACATGGTACTAAATGAATTAAAGAGAGCGCTGATGTAACCTGTGGCAGAGTTCCCGGGGTGGTGGCCAGGGCGTAGATTGCCCAGATGGGAAGCAGGGAGACGGAGGAGAGGGTAAGGAGCCAGCCGAGCGTGGTGGCCCAGACCGGAGCGACCAGGCCTTTACCCAGGCTCAGTGGACTCCAGCGCACGAGAGAAAACAAGAAGGTGGCCTGTAGGAGACGGAAAGCAGGAGGACTTCATCAGTTATGAATCAAGTTGACATGCATAATCTGGGCTCAAGCAGGATGACTTTCCAAACACAACACGTTAGGAAAGACGGGAGGACCACTGGCATTGTGAAAACGATGGCAGAGGAAGCAGGAGGGATTTTCATGATCTCCCAAAAGTGCGTTTATGTGTATACTATTTCACAGCAAGCACACACTAAACAGTGTGAAAGCGGGTCAGCAGGGTGAGGTCACTCACCGTGCACACAACTGGGGTCAAGTATTTCCAGCACAGCTTGAAGACGGGCAGCGGGTTGTAGCCGGTCATGTCCCTGATGTTGGCACTGAAGCGATCCGCTCCTGTGGGCAAGAACAACTTCACCATGAGTGGCTGTGGTTTGGTTTGGTTTGACGACCGGCTTGTTGTTTTTGGTGGTGGTTGGATAACTTTTTTGGTTGGAAAGCATTTTTATACGCCACTATAGAGGAAGGTACGGGGAGAACGAAAACATGACTATAATTTCATGGTTGAATAACATTATTGCACACTCCACCGTAAAATGTTCTGAGCTCATGAATGAAAAATGAATGATGACGATCATGAGATGTGGTTGAAAGCTGTAGAAAATGTGGCTCTACAGCCAAAGTTGAAACAGGAAGCCGCTTCACCCAAGGCAAATTTGCATAATCTTTTTTCATTCACGCTGGTTCACTTCCAAAATGCAGTTCTGATAAAATGGTATGATTAGTATTTAAACATTATTTAAATAACTACTTGTTTGATCAACATTTTTCAGCATTTTATGGCCCAACAACTTATCAATTCATCGAAGAAATGATTCATTCATAATGAAAATAACTGTTAGTCACAGCCTGAATCTCTACTGACCAGCTGCAGTAAATGTGGAAAGCCTGTGTGGCATTATAGTGGAACTGCAACAGATAAGTCGACTAATTGATTAGCTAATTATTTTGATGATTGGTTACGTAATTTTGCATACAAAAATGGCAAAAAAAATGTTGTTTTTCTGCCTCTTAAATATGTTTTATATCTAATTACAATGATTATCTAAACATTTAAAAGATTTTAAAAAACTGGGATGGATTTTTTTCACCATTTTCTGACATTTTCTGGACCAAATGACTGATGATTAATCTAGAAAATAATTGGCAGATGACTCACTCATGGAAATTGAAAACATGATTTAAGGTTTGTTTTTGACTGATTATCTGTTTTTGAAAGTAACAACTCCTCCTGTGTGTATTATTTGTGAGCAGGTTGATGGCTCGCTTAGTAAAAGTAGGTGTCCCTTTTCTAAAAAAAAAAAAAAAAAAAAAAACAGAACCTGTGGAGTGAAATTCCTTCAGGGCCACATAACCAGCAGCAGCAGCAGAGTGTCAGTGTATGCTCGAGTCTTTAAAAAACTGTAAAACCCCAAAGTCGTAAAACAAAACGGGGGTAGAAAGGTGCACTGGAGTCCTGACCGCTGGGTTACCCAGTCCACTTAAAACCCCTCTCCTCAGCTCTGCTGCTCCACTCACCTACTGCTGGGACAGCCATAAAAACAAGCTTGGTCCTTGGTATTCATATTCTCTCTCTCTCTCTCACACACACACACACTCTGCTAATCTGTTTGACTCGTTTGTTATCACCTTAGATGACACCAAGCTATTTTTTCCACACTTCTCTGTCTCAGGTCTTTAAGTTCAATGTCTAAACGCTCCAGCACTCAATATATCGTCATGACGGACATACATGGCACAATCCACCCATCTCACACAAACAGTGTTTTTGTAAATGCTCTGGAGCCCCAAGTCTGGCTGGGACAGGGGCTCCCTGGGGCCACCAGGCTGAGACTGAGAGGCGACGGGGCCCAGGGGCTGATTTAAGGCCCGGAGGAGACAGACGGGGGCCTGGCTAGGAGCCAGCCTCCTCACAACAGTGGGTAGCTGCAGCCATGTTAATATACTGTCGACTGACTCCAACTGGAATGCACAAGGAGGGGAGGAAGTGGACCAGTGAACCAGTGAGTGTTTGTCAGAAGTACATTCATTAGTGGAGTGATACAAAGTGTTGGTACTGTTCTTTCTTATAATATAAATCAACCTGAGATTGACTTTATTTTGAATCCTATTTACGGACTAATGAGCTCCAACAGAACTTAATTAAATTCAGACTTGGAGTGGAGTATTTTTTTATATAGAAAATGTGTCTCAGATTAAAGAACAGGATTCTGGGTAAATAAGAAGAAAAGAATGTATGAGGCTGCAGAAGAGGACAGATGAGGGGAGGAGAAGAGAGGAAGGAAAGGAAACGAGAGCTTGAAATAGACGAGATTGGGGAGAAGAAAGGAGGAAGGTGAAATAAGTGAAGTGAAAAGGACATAAAACAAAATAAGAGGAAAGAAGAGGGAAGATAAGGACAAAAGGAAATGAGGAGTTAAGAGGAAAGGAGAAGATCAAATGAAAGCAAACTGAGAAGGAAAGGACGAAAGGAAATGACCTTTGTGACAACTTAAAATATGGGGGAGAGGAAAGGAGGAAATTAAATGCAAAAAAAGGAAATAAAATAAAAGAGGAGTATAGGAGAAATTAGAGAGAGGAAAAGGAAAGGAGAGAAGGGAAGGAAGAAAGGAATATGAAAAAGAGATGAAGGACAGTAAGGAGGAAACAAGAGGGAAAGAAAAAGAAAGGAGGATAGGGAAAAGAGGAAAGGAAAGGAGAGAAAAGTAGAGGGGGAAAGGAAGTGAAAGATTGGGATTTGTACCGTAGACCCAGCCGATGGCCAGAGACTGGAAGATGGAGAGAAGCAGCAGGCTGGCTCCGCTGCAGGAGAAATGGTCGTAGACCTGGAACACATACAGACCACCCTGCATCGCGGTGGAGAATATGAAAGACAGAAAAAATCCATTATTCAATATCAGAAAAACCAAACAGGAATACCTCACACACACACACACATTCATCCACTTACCGGCGTGACCATGACCAGTCCAACCAGGAAGCAGACGACGCAGACAAACAGCAGCAGCAGCTCTCTGCGGTGGCCTCGTCGGATCAGATGAGGGTACAGGTCAGTCACCGACGTCATCAGGGCCTCCAGACTCACAAACTGGGTGACAGAGGTGAGACTGGGTCAGTCTGACATGACACCACATCAATGCCATCAAAAGTAATGTGTGTGTGTGTGTGTGTGTGTGTGTGTGTGTGTGTGTGTGTGTGTGTGTGTGTGCGGGTCTGTACCTGTGTGTCCAGCCCCAGCATGATGATCATGAGGAAGAAGCAGACAGCCCAGAGCTGGGGTAAAGGCATCATGGCTACGGCTCTCGGGTAGGCGATGAAGGCGAGGCCCGGCCCTGAGAGGAGCGCAGAGCAAACACTGTTATTCACACAGACAATATATAACACACACATTGTGCTGGGTAGTGTGTTGATTCTGATTATCCAGATTAAATCAAATCCCCATCGTTATATTAGGCCATAAATGATAAATATTATGATAAATCTCTACTATTTATAGCATAAGCCTGGTGTTATTCTAGATTTTCTTACTGTTAACAAATCCCATGACACCAAAAACAACTCTGCTTTTGTCTTTCTCTCTCTCTTGTTTACCCCAAACAAGAATAAATCCCACATTTGTTAGGAACTATTCTCAAGTGAGGATTAATATCAGTTTGATGTTTTGGACAGAAGGATAAGACATTTCAGGCTTTGGCTCGAGAGACGAGGTTTGTCAAGATCTTTTCATTTTATGGGAAGAAGAAAAATATTGTCATCTTTTCTTTTTATTGCCTGGTAAGACCACAGTGAAAATAATTCCCCTTCATTTGTTCCTCACAGAGAAGGAGGTGCCAAGTTTGTCGGGGATTTGACTCCTGTTGGTTGTGCCAAGTTTCTGCCTAGCTCTGTTCTGTGAGTGTGGGATGTTGTGGCTATGATCTGGCCTAGCATGTAAATATGCTACTTTTTCTCTGGCGTGATTCTGTTTTTATGTGATTGCACTTTAAAAAATAAACTTGGAATACTAGAACTCGAGCTTGAACTTGAAAATCTCATCAATTTCAAAAAGGACAGTGTGAAATACTGCAGAGGATTTATGCATTAGGTAAAACTTAGTGAGCTGCTACTGAGAAAAAAATCCTGTTTCTGCCCCCAACCCTGGTTCACCTGACTGGGCCACTTTGTCTATTTCCACGCCTTGCTCCTCAGCCATGAAGCCCAGCACTGAGAAGATGGCAAAACCAGCCAGGAAACTGGTGGCGCTGTTCAGCAGACACAGGAGGAAGGAGTCCCTGCACACACACACACACACACACAAAGCTAATTATTGCACATGAGCACATGCAGAATGATGAGAAACTTTTCAAATGATATTACACAAAAGCTGAAATGCATGAAAGGGCCTTTAGCAAAACTGGCAATGTAACAGAAACCAGTGAGGTCTTGATCTGGTCTTTGGCCTTGTATTGTGGAGCTCTGGCCTGTTTCTGTAAATACACGCTAAGAGCTAAGTGCTTGGCTCTTTCTTTCGGTGTGTGTGGGAGTCCTAGAGTGTGGGAAACATGGCAGCGAGGGCTTTTCTTTGAGGTGTGGCTGTATCAGTGTGTTTTCTCTGTCCATTCCAGCCATTCCTTTTGGAAGCCATCCGACCAGAGGGAGCTTACATCTTACATTTCAGTGAATACGCTTTGTCTGAAGCGGAGTGTGGGGAGACGCCGTGTGGCTAGAGCGCCGCTTGTGTGTTTGGTGTGTGAGAAAGTGTCTCACTTATAGCAGTCATTGTTGTATTTGTTGTAACTGCCAAGTGCCGTGAGACTTCCCAAACAGATTCCATATGAGAAAAATATCTGGGTGCCTGCATCCATCCATACCTTTGGAAAGAAAGAGAGGGACAGAGGGGAGGGGAGGGGAGGAAATGAAAGGGACATGTCAACTGAACGTGATATTCTGGATTTAATCAGAACTCTCAGACAATGGTCCAAAAAAACAAAAAAGGGATGAAGGCAAAGCTAGCTGGTTACCTCCACAACAACACATAGACAAGACAGACGTGTCTTTGACATGTTATTTCCTCACATTTTGTTAATAAATATAGTTATTTTTATGAATGCTTTAAACTCTTAAAATCTTACACGTTGCATCTTTAATTCAACTTAAAAAAAAAAAATCACTGAATTTCAGGCTAATAAAAATTCCTACAGATGTCCAATAAAGTCACATTTTATTTGTGCAAATAACAAAAATACACACACAAAATCTAAATCTTAAGACCTAAAATGTCTTTTATGAACTCCCATTACATCTGCCCTTTATGATGAGTAACTGTTGAGAACAAACACTTGATTTCAGGAGGATAAACTCTCGCCGTCTCCGCATGCATTAAAATTCTCCTTGACTGCACGCCTCACCTGACAGCTTGGGCCCTCCTGCCTGTAAAAGCTGCTATACCACCTGAAAGAATTCCTCCAACAGAGAGTTTTTAATGCTGTATAGTCCAAATACATCCAAAGTGTGTGTGTGTGTGTGTGTGTGTTTGTACCTGTGGGTCTGCCAAGCGGGTGTGGTTGGGTTTGAGGTAGTAGATGATGCCCTGGGTCGCTCCAGGCAGCGTGGCACCGCGCACCAGCAGCACAAACAGCATGACATATGGGAAGGTGGCTGTCAGGTACACCACCTAGAATGTACACAGCGTGCGGGGATGTGGTCAGGACGGCATGGAGACGGAGAAAACAGGAGGGACACACGTCTGCGATGTCCTCAGAAACACAACTGAAAGGCTAACAGAGGGAACGCTGGAAAGTTGGAGTCTTAAAACCTGTTGACGGATGGCGGCAGTGACACAACAAACAAGCCCCACAAAATGACTCCAGTGCTCAGTCCCTCATTTCATTTTCAAGGCATATAAAAGAAGAAAAATGCTACTGGATGTGCTCTGGCAAACCCTCTAAAACCAAGAAGTTTTCTTTAATTCAGAAGAATTAATGAAGTTTTGAACCTCATATTGGGAATATAACCAAGACTCTTGAACTTTACTTGCATTTCTATACCTCTGCTCTGCAGAAAAGCCCTTGAGCGAGACTTTGAGATACGACCACTTCATGGACGCAGCTATTTATCTGACCTTGTACTCTCTGCTCTCAACGGAGTCAACAAAACAAAGAGAGGATTTCTCTGGAGTGGAGGTTTTTAAAGTCTAAGGGTCGTGTCCCTCAGACAAAATTAAGAGAACACCATTTTAAAAACAGACAAACTATGCATCCTATTTAAGGTAGAAGTGCAAAAATCAAGAAAAAAAAAGGACCAAATATAAGGAAGTTACAAAATCTGGCTTGAGACACGTGGAGAACGGACCAAAACATCTGGACAGACACAAAGTCACAGAGCCATAACACGGAGGAATCAAGGTTCTAGATTTCTAAATGGCTCCTCATAAAATTTAAGTCACACTCAATTTGAAAATGTGTCGTCGTCATGTTGGTGTTTAGGTATGACCGAGTTCTGACTCTCGAAGGAAGAGTTTTACCGCAAATCTCCACAAGACGAGTTGCTGATTATGTCAAAGAGCCAGGCCAGACCACAGCAACTAACTTCCTGTTCTTAGAACACCGGCATGCACCGGCCTCTTTTAGTTCATGCAGTATCTTGCAAACTTCTGCTGAAAGTTCATGCTGCTACTTCTTGATGTTGATGAAACGCTCATACTAGAAACAAATCTACTAAAAAAAGCCACCAGATGACCGAGAAGCTCTAACGTCTCCAGATGTGGAGGGAAGGCAGCTGTCATCCTGCAGCCTGACGATGCTGGTGTTGTCTCTGCTCACCTTTCCGGTGGACTTGACTCCCTTCCAGACGCAGAAGTAACAGACGAGCCACACGATGGCTAGACACAGAGCCAGCTTCCAGCTGATTGGACCGAGCTCGTCTAAACTGCTGGAGAGACGGAGCACCTCCCGCCTGGAACACACACACACACACACACACTGTTAATACACAATCACCGCTGAAAAAAACACTAATAAGGAACCGAGGTAGCTACACTCACTCCCAAAACTCCATCACAGGGGAGGTGGCGTTCTCAGGCAGGCTGCTCCCATTGACTGTCTGGTTGTGGTGTTCAAACAGAACACAGTCTTCTGCGGGAGCACACACACACACACACACACACACTTGTTACCCCTTAAACTTCTCACAGCTGCCTCATATTACAGTGACTCTCTTTACTGACTTGTGTTCCACGTGTTGTTACAGTGTGACCAGGGCAGCTCCGCCTTGAAGCTGTAGGACAGGTAGAAGAGAGCCCAGGCCAGGATGACGATGTAGTACACGCATCCATGCAGGATCATCACCTGGCTGGCGTAGCCGAGACCTGCGCGGGCACAAGAAGACGCAGACGGGCGGTCAGTCAGACATCGGGTGTGATGATTTACACAGGCAGATCTTATCGTTAGCCGTGCGGCTGATAAACGTGTGGGGAGTGGTGGGACCGCAAATAAATGAGCACTCATTCGACATACTCTATTATCACTGCCAAGTCACTTGAGTTCCAGATGAAAGCATCCATTTAGAGAGACACTCGACTTGCAGCCCACATCTAGTACATCTTCATTAAGAATGAATGATGGTCTTATGATGCCTTGAGTGGGTTAGAAAGCGTGGGCTGTAGACAAATAGCTATTTGTGGTGTCCTCTAATCTCATCAGATAAAAGGCTGAATTTCATTAGACATGCGAGCCAGTGAGGAATTCCTACAGAAGCGTTCTTTGTCTGCGTTTGTGCGCCTGAGGAAGAGCTCCATATTCTCTGCTATGGCAGATCCGAACACGTGACCTTCACACGACGAGCTGTCAAAATACCGGTAACCATGTGAGCACACGCAAATGTGTGTGTGTGTGTGTGTGTGCATAGGCAGGAAATATGGGCCAAGGGGCAGATTTGTCACTGAGTAGGGCAAAAAAAAAAAAAAAAAAGAAAATCAATGTCGAGCACACACATATTTTCTTACAATGTGTTTCCCAGGTGGTCCAGTTAACCCTCGACTGGCCTTTAGCTACATGAGAATGTCAAGGCCTGCTTTGAATTCAACAAAAATGAGTTCAACTGGAACATTTGACCTCCTCTTTGAGCCTCCTCAACAGCTCAGCCACATGGCCGAGTGACAAAATAATAATAATAAAAAAAAGAGTTCTGTTTACCCTGAAGGCAAAAATCTACCCTGCTGTTTTTTTTTGAAGAGGTGCCAGAATGAAAGAAAACAGTCTCACCATGAGGTCCATTTAGTCGCTGTTCTGGAGCCCTCAATCATATCACCAGATATTCATAAACAGAGTGAGTTTGCCCAGTTGTCATGGTAGATCACGTGACGATGATCAAAAGCTCCAGCAGAGTTGAGACTGTTTAAGTGTTTAAAGTGAAGAAGAGGATGGGTTTGTAAACCGATATTAACCTTTCAGAAAAAAATGAAATTCGAAGGTCTGTAATCGCACAACAGCTGTGAAAGCTGCTGACGAGGGGCATGTGATGTGATTGAAAGCTTCATATTTGTAATATTAAGGCAAAGTAGCATTCCAGTAAAAGAAGAACTATAAGCAGGGAGGGGCCCAACACCTAATTTTGAGCCCAGGGCCACCAACCAAGTAACTCTGGCCACGTCTAACCTGTCAAAAATAAAAATATAATTTCCTTTTTTTTAAAAGATTTCACTCAGATGACGTGCTGTAGGGCTAGAGTATGATAACACAAGTGCAAACTGCTCGTATTACTCATAAACACCAACCAATCACAGGCCGGTCTGCTGACATAGATTTACACCATGACACACACAGTGTATGTTTCTCCACAACAGGACAGCATGGATAGTGACTGCTGCGGTTTAGTCACTGCAACTAGTCATTGTGCTTCATCTATAAATACACACAGCCGGGGGTGTGTGTGTGTGTATCAAAGTCCAGCAAAGTCCTTCTTGTTATCCAGAAGAAAACTGTAAACAGATGAAGTGTGTTGTACCTGAAGCAGCTTCCATTCTTGAAGGGTTTGTATCATCCAGGATCACGTGTGCAACTTCAAATAACTTCACACTGTGTTTTATTTCTCTTAAAATGCATTAAATTGATGGCGGCAGGTTTCGTTTTACTGCGAACGCGTTGCCTTCTGAATCTGAATTGCTTTGATACACGAGCTGTGATTCAATAAGATCTGCCCACGCATGCAGCTGGCAGGCCAAATCTTCTGATTGCAATCAGATTCTTAATACGATTTCTTTTTTATTTGGACACAGGAATGTGGAGACAGATTAGAGGGAAACAGATGCAGTCAAACATGGTCTGATTTAAGGCACCGACAAAAAAGTTATTATGACACTGCGGTTGTCTGCACTCTGAAGCGTCTACACGAATCTGTCCAATCAAATCCAACAGATTTGGAGTGAGCATCATACATAAATGCACTTGAGCATTAGCGCGTGGCTCGTAGCTGCTAGGTGAGTGATACCATGGATCAGGGTGGGAGACTCAGAGGCGAGGTTATTATCATCATTCCTCGCAAAGATACAACAATGCTGAATGGAGCGATTCCTGACATATTCTAGATTTATGTAATACGTTCAACATGTTGACGGAATTACATAAAAGATGTTATTTTGTGGTAAAGTCACGAGCAACAATGAGCGCAAAGAGAAAACAAACGAGAATGTTGTTGTTGTATAAATAATAATAAAAATTGGGGCTAAAAATTGCGGCTTAGTCGACAAATTGAAAAAAGAAAATTATCAGTGACGATTTTGATCTGTATGCATGTCATTCTCAAAGTTGCTTTTCTTTGTCACATGTGAAAATAAAATCTTTCTAAACTAAACAAGACGTCTGAATATGTCACCTGTGGCTATTTTCTAATCATTTATGGATTACTGCTGCAGATTAATCAGATTAGCCCTGGCACACTAACCATTATGCAATGCAACCCAAGAACAGCAAAATCTGCGGCCTAAAATAGAGTACTGATGACACAATTAGATATGTGTACCTCCAAATAATGGGCAGATAGTCCTCCAGGCGCTGACCCCTCCCAGGCTAGTGTACTGTCCCAGTGAGGTCTCCAGGAGGAACAGGGGGATGCCGCACAGAACCAGGAACAACAGGTAAGGCACAAAGAACACACCTGGGACACACACACACACACAAGGTATTGAAGTATCTCCTACTGATTTTAATTGGGACATTTTGCATCGAACGTACGTAAAGACATTAAACGTGTGGTACACGTTTGAAAGGCTGGGTGCAGAGGAGACCACCAGGCTTACTCCGAGGGGAGGGAGAGAGGGAGATGCCCGGCCAAGCCTCCGTCCAGCATGGACAAAAACACAGCACGGACAGTTCAGAAACAAGTCGGAATGAGTTAAAAGGAATTTTTAAACAGACAAAGTCGTTTTCAAGACTGCATATTGCTAGCGGATCTATTTTCTGACCCAGAGTGCGGCCGTGACTGGTTCTGAATGAGGGTTTTATAGCAGGCAGCCATTTTCCCATCTTCCTGGTACTGCGTAACCGCCACTGGATGTTTTACTGTACCGGCTTACTTTCACCCGTCTGCGAGCCAGATGCAATCATCAAAAGAGCCACATCTGTCTCGCGAGCCATAGGTTGCCGACCCCTGTTTTACACTGTTATAAAACTTACTGCTGATAAGATTCAAGGGGCTCTAATCATATATGTAGATGTAAAAATATGAACCCCATATATCCCCAGCTCTGACAAACACCTTGCAAATGTTAAAGAGCCTCTTTCCTCCTCCGCCATCCCACACGCTTTACCTCCTCCATTCTTGTAGCAGAGGTAAGGGAACCTCCAGACGTTGCCCAGGCCGATGATCTGCCCCGCCACAGCCAGGAGGAACTCAGCCTTGCTTGCCCACTGTCCTCTGGCATGCAGGCCGTCTTCTTTGACAGCTTCTTTACCGTTGGGGGGGCTCCCTTGGTGGAACCTATTCAGCAGCGGGTCTCCTTGCTGAGGAGTTTTGTCAGCCATAACTGGTTCTGGTGGAGGCACGCACACACCCCTGAGGCAAGAAAAAGAGGGAGAAGAGGACAGGGTACATACCATAGAGAGACAAATGAAATTACAGTATGTAACAAAACATAATCCTTTGCACAAAGAGTGAGAGATGATAAAAGCGCACGAGACAAGGCGCACTCACATCTTCGCAGCTGGGATTGAAATAACGAGAGATCGAGTGTGTTTTGTGACAGTTGGTCTGGTAGCCTCTTATCTGTGGTATGTGTCTCAAGGACGGACTTGTGTGGGCGTGGGAGTCCTTTATCTGCACTGCACAGCACACTCAAGGACTAAATTTGACAATTTTAGCCTGTGCATCTGGAAATTTATCTCACGACACTATTTGATCAACAACACATTTTTGTTCTGTTGTGCAAAACTACCACGTAACATCTTGAAAATCTTTATATTTACAATGCAACAACATCCAATTTAAGGGTATTTCATGTCTTCATGGGGACCTTTGTGTGTCGTAAGTCCAGATCTTTCCACACTTTTAATGATGTCATTATCACGTGGTATAAAATATATTTTCTGATGACGTATTAAGAGTAGGTGTCATCTGACCCCTCCGCGTTGCACCTGCAGCAGAGGCGCGAGAGTCTGACAGAGGTTACGTAGTTCACGGAAGTTCCACCATTCACCCTTTCCCTTCACATTGTTCTCTGTTGTGCCACGTGACCACATAACGTGACGACCGCGAGCCCCCTTTCACTATCAGCCACACTCCAATGTGAAATAAAAACAGCACGAGGGGATAGCGACATTATAGCAAATTAATTAAGCAATTAGCACACGGGCTAATTTATAAATATCCCCATATATTCTAAGCTACACGTAGCAGTTACATAGAAACGTTACTCTATCTGAGCCGAATGGCAGGCGTGATTTACTCTCACGGTACTCTGTAAATAATGTTAAATAAAAACCGTTCACCCGTACGTTATTTTTCGTCAGGTTTGTCGCGTGATAGGATAAATGGCATAGAATTTAACATTACCTTCGTACCTCTGCGTTTCCTGTGGGTCTCTACACCACGAACCCCCCCGTGGTCGCATGGAAGAATGGTTTGTTCCGGGTAAGGGTCGCTGTGTGTGTGTGTGTGTGGAGCTGCGCGCGCCTCTATCCAAATTTGCAGAGGGGCTGCAGTCTGCTGCGTGCGTGTTTACCAGAAATGGACAAGTTATGATGACATTTTAATAGATATTTATTTTAATATAATAGATAGCAATAATAATAAGCTATATGGGAATGCAATATTAACTGACTGGACTAAACTGTTCCACAAAAGGACCAGTGTGGCTGCAGGTTTTCTTTCCAACCAAGCAGAAGCACACCAGACTTGACTCATTTAATCAACTGATCTCAGTCTTCAGAGGGTTGGTTGGTCAAACTGTGTGCTCTTGGTTGGTTGGAACAAAAACCTGCAGCCACACTGGCCCTTCCTTGGAACAGTTTGACACCTGTGCCTTATGGCATTTATATCCTAGGCCACTAGCTCCCAAACTGTGGTACGTGTACCACTGGTAGTACGCAACCTTCTTGTGGAGGTACTTGGAGGAATCTCTGCAAATGAAATTAATTAATTCAAAAACACACAACACTATCAAAATACTATGCTGGAATATAATAAATATAAACAAAATAAAGGATGGACAAAGCCTGTGTGACGTCACCTGAAGGTTTTCCGAGTGCTGTTTTGAAGCCGAAAATATGCCGCCATGTTGGATGTACTGCTTCTTCCACCTTCTAGCTAATCTAAATATCAGGGTATGGGTTGTCTAATAGACCATCTTTAATGGCACCTACCTACCAATCAAGCGGTCACGCTGTTAATTATGTGCAACGTCAAGCCTTAATATCAATTCACCCCCCTCACAGTTGTCAGACGTTTATTTCTGCTTGACATTTTGATAAGGCCGATTATAGAGAATGACTCACTTCTGCAGCCTGAATATTTTCGGAGGTGGTATGTGGCGTAAAAAGTTTGAGGAACACTGTACATACCGTCATCATGAAATCAATTTTGAAATCAAAGAGATTTTTTATTTATTTTTCTATTTTCCCTATGTATATTTTCACAAGAAAATCACCTGAATTTTTCTACTTCCATGGTCACTTGGTAACTGATCTGTATATACCACTGACACCTTACAGGGTAAACACAGGTACAGTTTGTTTAACATTGTTTGACCAGATTGAAAATAGGTTTGTTTTCTTTTTATCCATACAGACCTTTTGCTGAAACTTGAGAGAAACACTAGCCTTCAGCTCCTTATTGTGGACTGTGGCGTCTCAACCATTTAGGCCACCTTAAGCAGCTCTCAGCAGTTTTTATGGGCTGTGTCATTGCCTGTGCTCATTCAGCTGAGCATTTATAGCCACGGTGAAATAGTCCGGGCTCCAGCTAACACTCTGCTTCATAGACTTCATTCAGAAAACTACATTCCACTGTATAAGCATATTAGGTTATATTACTAAGTTTATAAATCACATGCAAAAGTGGAGCTCAGAGCTTACACACATGCATGCCTGTGTTTGAGCTAGGAGTGTCATGTGATACACGAAATTAAACTCCTCAAACTTTCTAAAAGCCCTAAACCTTCCTCAGCCTAAACACTCCTCATTCCAACTGTAAATAACAGAACTTTGGCTTCATGGTTGAAAATCACTACATGCACGCCTGCTGTCACTGCATATTAATGTTTCACGCATCGAATCACCTGCTGCATCAGTTCATCAGAAATAGAATAACAACAACAACAAAAAAAACACAATCAAAACTCCAATTCAAGATTTACCTTTACGCAGATGATATCACTGTATTACTTGTTGCATCCGAGCTGTCTTCAGGACTAAATCTTTTCCAAATCTTACTGGACCATCTGAATTTTAACCTTAACTGACTTGTTCGTTTCACTTCTCCTATTTCTAAAAGGAAGAATCAGTGTCCACTCCTTTGGCTAAGTATGTGTAATTTAAATCTATCAATGTGCTTACACAGGAAATGCTAATGACAAGGACAAGAAAGCAGAACAAATAAAAGTGATGAATAGTCAGAGGTATTATGTACACAAGTATGTGAAAAGCTCCTTCTTGGTGAATGTGACCAGACCTGAAATTGAACACAAACAGAAAAAGTACCAGAGAGCTGCCATGTTGGCGAGTTAGCTGAAATCTGTGTAACTTGTTTTCCTCTGTGCTTTTATATAAAAAACATCTGATTAAGAAGAGAGTCTGTCTGTCCAACAGACACATCACAACATCTCCTCAATAAACTGCAAGTGGGAGAAACAAATAGAAAAATGTTATTTCCTATGATTTATTTGACCCCCCAAAATAATCCTATCATTTTGATAAATAGAAAAGTTTAGCTTTCTTCTGCTGTCCTGGCAGGTCTGATATGATCTGCTGTCAGATTTTCATGAAGGAAAGTTGGTTTTACTGGCAAAAGACTCCAGATTCTTGCAGTCAGTTTGATTCAGCATGTGCAGTACACCAGGATTTGTGTCTCCTGGTTATGCTACATTTCAGCTAATTATAACTGCAGCCAATGATATTCCTCCTAGGGAAGATTTTTCTTCAGATTTGGATTATAGAGAATATAATCAAACAAAACAAAGAAGAAAAATCATAGTTCATTCAAACATAACAAAAAACAGGACATCCTGACAACTGTGGCCCTTTATGATTATACTGATAAAGATTTATGGTTAGCATTCAAGTGTTAAACAATGCAATCGCATTAGCAAAATTAATGATTACACAAGAGCATGTATACCTAAATATACACACTCCCACACCTATGGAGACAAACATATAAATACAAAGCACCAGTTGAATCTTGGCACCACCCTGTTACCTACAACCCTGAATGCTTATCCAAGTCTCCATTGTTGGAGAAACGTAACTTCTGGGGGTAACTTCAACAGCTAACTACAGCACAAAACTGAATAGACTAGAAGCAGTTCATTTCCACACCTACTAGAAATAATCTGCTTTATTATATTGTCAAGTCGATTCTGAAGGAAAGGAAACAGATTTTAGCAATGTTATATGTTTTCAGATCTTCCTCATTAAACTATTTTAAATCATAAAAACATTAAATAGGTTAAAGTTTAAAGTATAAAGTTTTTAGTGAGTTGTTAAAATTACAGTGGCTTAAGTCCACAATTAAGTCTGTCTATTAATTTATGTTTCAATATATTTTATTCTCCATCATTAGCAGGGAATCCCCCTCCAAAAAAAAAATCTAAAAGTCAAGGGTCAAGAGTCAGGAAGTGGTAAAAAGTCTTGCAATCATATACGATGCACAAATTCCTCAACCACACGTGTGCACTCCACTCACATCCTCTTTACAAAATGCAGACTGTGCGTTGCCTCCCAGGGGCCAAATAAAACCTCAGCGTTAAGGGTTCAATACAGTCGCCATTGTTCTGCCCTGACAAACCTGTAGCCCCCGTAAATGTGGTGCCACAGTGTGTAACTCAGACCAGCCGTAGCCGTACACAATTTCTACAGGCTTTATGGCTGCTTTTATTGGTGTCTGGCATCCAAGACAAGGGCAGTGGGTCAGTGATATACAGTGGTATGCATTGTGGAACTCATCCAGCCTGCGTCTATCCTTTTGTATAGCTGCAAGTTTAAAGGAAGCAGACCATGCAGAAAACAAATGCAAATGTAATCTTTATGACAAATCAACTTGAAATCAACTTCAGGTGTTGGATATGCAAGTGAAATTTAGACCGGTCTGACCTTGCTTTGCCTTTAATTAAATTGCAGTTACCTCCTTTCAGCAGTGTGTGAAACCAGTGTCTACAAGTTTTGGGACTGGTTCAGATCATCTGACAAGCAGAAGGTCTCAGGTTTACTATAGCGTCTAACAGTGACATCTCTTGATATATAGACTCAACAGAAAAGATTCTTGACACCAGCCTGCCCATTCACTGTAAGCCAACCCGGGTGCCAGCCACATGTCTAAGGTAACAGGGCAATCCAAAAATGCTCCTGACAACGGATCACCACAGGCTTACAGAGGATGGTTACTGGCAACAACATACCCTTCGAGGTACAAAAGCTGCTTTAATTCTCATATATCAAACTGCTAATTGGACTACAGAGGAAGTCTTGGTTCAAATATCCCTTTTCTGGATATCGGCTGGCTGCACCGGAAGCCCAGAAACCGTTTCCCCCAGAGGCTAAATTGATTGTCAGACGATAGACAATGGGTTCCAAGATAGAGGTAAGTACAGTGCAGCTACCCCGCAGCACCTGAACAGCTTGAATGTTTGACGACATAAGGCCATCCTTATGATTATAGTCAGCCATCAATTAAGCAATCAATGTAATTCAATATTTGGAGGATGATTTTAGAGACAAATGAATCTTCTGCCTCGACCTTCAGGTCAAACAAACTGTATGAAATAAAAGTGGTCTTCTTGCCTCATTTCAACTCATTGGAAAAAAGAAGGTCCTGATGTGGTCAGCATCAGACCTCTAAGTCCTTACCTCCTTCCTGTACTCCACTTTTCCATGTCCTAAATAGGTAAACATTCCTGTGGCTTAACCCCTTTCCTCTTCAACCTGTGTGAAAAACAACCATTTAAATGTAACCTCTGGCCTTATGTCCACACTGTACCGGGTCCCTCGTGGCTTGTGGTAGGCCAGATATTTGGTGCTGATAATCTTTCCTGGAGATTTTATGGGAATGTTTTGAGGGGCAATTCCCTACATACGTTTTTTAACCACAGTGGGTTGTCCCGTGATGTGTTAGTGCTGCTTTGAGAGATTCATGGGGGCTTCACTTGAAGGAAATCTCAGCCTGTGCTTATTTGTTTTTCTCTTTTCCCTGTTGATTCCAACTTACATATACTTCTGAGTTGAAACTGGATTCCAATTAGGGTCATCCATATCACCCAAATACTGACTATCACATTACTCAACAATTCTGTGGGCAAAAAGTTTGGTCTATCCACACCAGTGGTTAAATGCCTCGACAAATAGGTAAAAGTGAGTATGAATATTTCTTTGTCAGCAATCTGAGCGACCGTTTTACATTCTTGGATGGATTTTCTGTGGTATTTGTTCTCTGTTCAGAAGGACCAATCAGCTACACTCAAGTCAATTAGCTTACAAACAGAATGGATCACTTTATCCATGAGCAAACTTCTCTCTGTGGAAATGCATGAAAAGTATAAGCAAAATAGTTGCAAATGAAAACGATTACAAAAACTTGCTCAGTTAGTCTAAGAAATCTGCCTACCAACATTAAAGCTCAATTAAGTTGGACAAAAATTAAATGTAAAGCTATTTTTTAGTCTACCCTTCACATGCTAAGCTAAGGCATGACCTTACCTCTGTTTCTGTGGATGTGGATTCTCAACTAAGCCTTCAGTAAGATGGATTGATTAAAGTCGTCCGCCTGGATCAATTCGTGGAAAACCGAGTAGAACCCTGCCTCTCCGTTGCACGTCCAGCCTCTGCCTGTGCCAAACTGGGCTCTCCTGCCAATCTATAGGCAAGCTACACAAACACAGATTCCTGTTGCGCACTCGGCCTGAAGTCAAGGGGTTAAATACCATATTATGGAATGTGGTGGTGCTGAAACAACAGTCCAATCCACTTTACATGTACCAAGAACCCTAAAGCAACTTGTTCATTTTGTGTAAAGCAAACTATGTCCACCACCTCGGTGTTATAACATCTTGATATATCGTATGTTACAACTCACAATAGATTGTACAGATACGTTCATGGGATTGGTTAGATTGATTTTGCAGAAGAAGGAGGGTAAACATGAGTGTGGAAGTCAAGCCTCCAGACCGCAAGTCAGCTACAGTGATTAAACCACCAAATTGGTTGTGAGGCACCCAGACTTTCATACTCTGGGTTGAGTTTGCCCCAGGGAGGAATGCAGCGCTGGATTATCTCAAAACATCAAATGATAAGCCCCGCTCCCCCCTTCCGCCACCACTGACAGAAAATAGAAAGACTCCTGTTTTTGAGCCCCGTGGAGAATAAAAACTCTGCGGGAATCTAACTTTGAAGACAAGTTGATGAACTAACTGACTGGAAACTGTTAAGTCTACAAAGATAATTTGATTAATTTTCAGTGACTAGTAGCCCAAATATCTCCATTGTTGTACTCATGACAACATCGTGGGGTACCTACGAGGTAATTATATCATTACAGACCATTGCTTCCATTATAACCTGATTTGATTATTTCATTACTGTGCTCTTTGCTGACATGGCAGCTCTCACTGGCAAGGTTTAGCGTTCCATAGACAGACGTTACATACACTTGGATGTACAGGGGCTTAACGGAGGGTAAGCTCCACTGGGGATTTGTAGAGGGGCCCCTTGACTCCCTGGCCGGCGAGGTTACAGGAAAACATGGCAGAGATGCATGAAAAGAGTTCAGACGGGAACATTTGGAAATAACTGCCATGCTGTGTTGGTATGCTTAGGGAATTTTGATGCACTTCCAGAGAGAAGTGAACAACTCAACTGAGGGATGATTAAAATCACAGCTGTAACTACAATAGAAGGTCATGTCCTCTGTACTGTGTGAGGGGAATGTGGGTGTTTTAATGACCTGAGGAGGAGTTCACTTTTTACAGTTACACACAAATTACAAATGGAGTTTTTAATGCCCAATTCAGACATTTATTGGCATCAAAACATTTGAATTTGACTGTTTTAGGCCAAAAATTGAATTTTGCACCTAAAAACTACCCTGAGCAAAGGGCAGAAGCGTTTTAAGTTGTACCTCATCTATTACATAATATAAGAATATATACAAGAAACAGCAACTTCACTGCAGCCAATCCAAAGAACATAGCTAATTTATGTCCTCTTTGTACTCTTATGTAACCTTTTTTGCAAGCTATATTGCTGTATTGTCGTGTGTCCATGTTGTAATTTTGGGAACACCACCCATATATTTTCACTAACCGCTCCATTTTAGTTTTGAGGGGTTTTCCAAAAGCTCCTTTCATGACCTCACGCTACTTTTAACCCTTTAAGTCCTGAGACTACAGTATTTTGGCCGTTTTTTAATACTACACTGATTTTGTCTCTTTATACCACATTAAAAAAAAATGTTTAACATGCCCATGCTTGGTATCTTTTTTTTTCAGCACAACTTCATCTATATGAAGAGATAGTTATTATTTTACTATAACCTACTTCATTAACATATTGGGCTGTAAAACTTTTCCCAGTTTGTAAAATGGCGAATATATGGACAGAAATGCAACGCCTGCTGTCCCATCCCACGAATATGAGTGCGCATTTATGCTCGGATAAACATATTTTCTATTATCAAATCATCAAGTCATATTTCCGGTTTTCCGAGGTCTATCTGTGCCAAATAAAAACTGGAAGAGTTTCAAATCCGCACTTTTGAGTTTCGAGTTTTTTTGTTACGGTGCTTTAAAGACGAACACACTGTAGCATTTTCATTGACATACAGTAAAAACAAAAATCTTGGCGAGAGTTCAGTGCCATTACAGAAAAACTGGGCACATATTACTGTTTACTTTGTTCAGTTCTCCTGCCAGTGACTCATCATAAGGGGCAGATTGCTCAACACAGTGCAAAGTCCCAACACACGACAATGACAGAAGACTGTATTTGCCAAATGTATAATCCGGGGTCAACTTTGGCAGGCGTTACAAAGTCCATGTAGCTAAATAGGGACACACGGGCTGTAACACAAATGACATCAAACTTGAGTAGCACAGAGAGGTGAAAGAATTTCACACTAGGTTTGAACCAAGTCTTGTTTAAGGTATCTTGACTCCTCTGCAGTCTGTCTGCTTTCAGAGCATATTTTGTGAAATAAAACAGATCAGATTCTAAATTTTTTTTACATACACGTCCAGACTTTTCACAGGCTTTTCACATTTTTTTTTGCATTTGTTAAGGTCCAAATGGCTTTGCAGTGCATGCAGTATCTGATTACACTATGTTTATAATATTTGCATTTATTAACCCAGTGTGTACAGCACATGGTTCAAATTTTCAAACTAATGAAATAACATCCTAATAAACCCTGCGCTGATGAGGGTCTTGGACCAGCAATTGGACTCCTGTGAACGGTGTCACATTCCTGTTGATAACCTGACATTTTTGCTGTGTCATGCTGATGCGTGAGCTTGTTGCTACAGTCAGGACAATGAGTCAGTCAGATGCAGAAACTGGAGGTGCCGGAAAAGAAACTTGATGATAATCTAGTTGTGGTTATGTAAAAAAGATCATGTGATACCTGTACGTGAGTTATGTGATGTTACGTGATATGATGAATATGGGAAAGGAAACACCACAGGGTATAAGAAATTGGTTTCAAATGACTAAAACAAAGTAGCGTTACCATCAGTTTTCTGTGTTGGACTTAGACTACTAATCATGCCTATAATCATGAACTTGCATGTTGTAGTCTAAACTACATTCCATCATTGAAACAAACACAGTAAACACAATATTACATTTACATTTATTACATTTGTGTCACAAGCATGATTTCAAACTTAATAGAAACAGATATAGATGCTTTCACACACACACATACACACAAACAAATATCAAATATCTTGCACCTACCAGTGGAATCTTGACCCCGTCCTCTCTGTAGTCCTTTCAGGTACTGGATCATAGAAATCAGTCCGTGCAGGAGCAACAATAAAACACACACACACACACACACACACACACACAGGTCAGGTGGGAGGAGCAGATAAGTTTCTAGTTCTAGCTTTTATTTCCGAGCCAGACTTTAACCAGAATTATATGAATATGCAAAAAAGAAGTCAGGCAAAGTTAAAATAAATGTTCCTCACTCACTTTTCAGGCTTGCAGGCTCCTGGTGACACTTCAACTCTTGTCCTGTCCTAAAGGAGAACTCAGCTAAAGTGCACAGAGGTTATTGAAGACATCACTGGTGTATCGGATAGACTAGGTGTATGGGTGTAGTGGGGGGGTGGAGCTGTCAGATCATGATGAGGCATGTCAATATGTCTCACAGGCAACATGGCCGTACAGTGACGTTCATATAATCCGGGATAACGATAAAAATGATAGAATTAGAGTGAGTCTGTTTTCAGTGGTCACTATGAGTCAGCAGATAATGTCTCCTCAGCAGCGAATATGTAAAATAACAGTGAGTGCTTTGAGTGGCAGGACCTGCTGCTGGACGTGTGTACAATTTTACCAGGGCATCATACTCCATATGGAAAATATTTGATATTTTATAACCTCTATACTATATATTGGATAAAAAAGTTCAGTTTGACCTGCTGTACCTGCGGATGAGATTGTTTGATATGGAGGATATTTCTATTCAAGCTTGATAAAAGGAATACAAGATAGTAAGAGGGTGAAATGCTCTCATTGCCTGTTCAGTGTTTATTTTAGATTTTTTCACAATGTTTTTGTTGTCTATATCATGACGTGAAAAATAAACCATTTATATCTACAGATGCCGCGGATCTTGTTCCATGGAGTCCACCATGTTGAACCACCATGTAACCGGGGTCGGCCATACTAAACACTGACTTTAGAGAGACACTTTTGTAGTTTTTCCTTCATGCTATTAAGGAGAGGGTGATGACCACACCATAGGATACCACTAAATCCTAGACACTGGAACTTTAATGTTCATATTAGGTTGCATATTGGAAAGATTTAGAAATATTAACCCCATACCCATCAGCGCAGGACTACGTCAACGCAGCAAAAGCGCAATTTGGTCTTCATACCCCACCACATGACGAAGACACATGACAAAGGCAGATGTTTAAGCAGGTTTTTTTCACCATGCTAGCATGCTAACATTAGCTAATTATATGACCCAAAGCATAGCTCATACAGTTTTTTGCCTCGTCAGCTAAATCCAGATGCCAAGAGGCTCCAATCATCTCATATAGGTCAGTTGGTCAGGCAAAGCCAAAACTAGCACCCAAAGGCCTATATGTCATGTTAAAGTGCTGCTGTCTGACATTTAGAGAGGAAACCTGTTATTTTGTGGAGGGGAAGCTGTCCGGACCTCCAATTATTTGGAATCATTAGAACTGTACAGTAACTTTTCAGGAAATAATAGTGCATCATACTGTTTCGGAGGAAGGGGAGAGGTCGCTTCAAGGCGACTGTAGCAGCCATTCTGACTGTTCATACGTCAGAACGTTAACTTAAAGCTTCTGCTGAAGGTAGATGAAGCTTGTCGCCATATTTTATGACGTCATTGTCCTGAAAAACCAAAAAAATGCACGTGTCTCTCTCCCGGTGCCGAGTAGAAATAAGTGGGAGCTACACACAGCATAGCATAGCCTCTCTTATTAAGACATCCACATTAGCTTGCGTTGTTGGTCCTCTGTCATGTAATGGCCTGTCATCCCAGACTATTGTGGCATGTTGATGATCTCCCTACAGCGTTAGAATCTCAACGACTGTCTGTGCTCATGTAAACACAGGTTTGCAACATTTCTGTGTGTAACAACAGACACCACATAAATATCGGAATCCAGGTAGAAGTAATATACTTCAAGTGTCTCCAGTACTTACTGACACTGCTATTGTTTAAATGTGGAAAACTTTCCCAGATTAATGACTCTACTGGCAGTACAAGCAGCCCTCAAACTTCAGATCAGATAAATCAGCTTGATTTAAGCAAGCCAAGCAAGAGTTTTAAACCTTTTGGCTTCTCATGCTCCAATGAGGTGTGGAACTATGTGTGTGTGCATGTACACAGTGCATCCATTTGACCCTGTGTCTTGATTTTTTGGAAAAGACAGAGAGAGACCGACATATGCCGACAGAATAGATAAAAGCCAAAGCAGTCTGTCATTAAGAGCGCAGGGCCCCATCAAAAAAAGACCGACCTGCTCTAATAACCAGCTTTCCACTGCGCTGTCTCCTTCATACCCTCCGCATCTCTCTCTGGTTATCTCGTCTATTTTTCTCCATCTTAATCCTTTTATAGCTCTATTTCACTCCAGTTTCTTCAACAGGGCCCATTAAAGTGAAGGAGAAATGAGAGTTGTAGAAGCTTGAATCGTATTCCGCAAAGGTTTTTCTTTATTCCTGCATGATAAGAATATTTTTCTGCTGGAGGCATAAATCTGTTCATAGTGTCCACCTAATTACAGTTGCATGCAATTGTATTTCTGTTATGTGTTAAACAGACAATCAATATTCATGGGTCGGCCATGATCTTTTCCTAAACTTAACCACACTGCTACCGTTTCACAATGTTGTCCAAAATTCTTGTCTTAGGTGAAAGCAGACAACATTAAAGAACTGTATAAATAGTAATAAATAGTACATTTAAATAGTCGTCATGCAACGACATCAACTTAACATCGCTGACAGACCTGCAGAGAACAATAAAGAACAGCATTAACTTTCATTGTGATCACTCATTGTTGTCTCAACATTAAATTATTTGGACTTTCCCAGATACTGAACCAGAGGTTAGACTTTTGTGCAACACAGACACACGATGACCTTGATATTTTCTAAACTTTGCCCAGCTTGCAAAATGGCTGTAGCTGGAAAACCTGTTAGCTTTGATATGTCTATACTGTGATATTTGAGGCAGCAATTTGTGGTTCCGTTGGACTGTCTTGTTTAAGATGGAATATCTTGTTTTTTTTCCAGGCAATGAAATCATGTTTACACCAAGGATGATGCATATTTGGGTGCGATATGTTCATGCTTTCTGTGACTTACATAGAAAAGCTCCATTAATGCAGAAATGTAAGAATCTCCTCCTGCATCAACCTCAAGTTCTCCTCTGTCTGGTTGTTTAGGGTCACTGAGCTGGACTGAAGATGGACAGACAGTGATGCAGAAACATATTTGGCACAGTGCTGTGGCAACAGGGGCTGAAAAGAAGGGAAAATATGCAGCAAAACTGGGTTGGTCAATAAAAAGGCCAAGACATGGCAAGGAAAATGAGGAAAACATGGCAATTAGAATGTGGTTAAATTGTTTGCTTCACATAAAAGCCTCCAATACTGTCAAGTATGTATTGCAGAGCCTGCTTAAAATCACATCTGTCTCAAACAATGAGAACGTCAAGCCTCGCCACACCACAGCGCACGACTGCCAAACTACATCTCGAGGCCTGAAATAATTGTTCGTGTTTCTGCTTGATTTTTCTGCTTACTGTTTTTAAGATGAAATAGAAGAAGTCGGATTTACTGTCAGTGCTTTCAGAGAGACAATAGAAAACATGTGGACTGCTGAAAAATCTGAAAGTTTGTCGTCCTGTTTTCCATCATGTGCAGCGCTCTCCCTTTGCATAATAAATAACTTCCAAAATGTGCTCAGAAGTGTCTCCGATTACTCATTTTCATGCATATGAAACGAATTATTAACAAAGTCCTCCCTTAAGCCAGTGTATTTAATTTTTAAAATACAGTCAGGGATGAGATCTGTCATTCCACTACATTTTTTTAGAATTTAATTAGCAGCGTTGATGATGTCATGCATGATGGACGGACAAAACTGATCCATATTCTTCTCTGCAGTTTCACTGGCGCCAATAAACTAGTTTGATTTTCCGTTTCAATCAGAGGGACAAATTAAGATTTAAAAAAAAAAAAAAAAATTAAGGACAATGAAAATCCCCTCTGCGCTGAAATGTCAGCTGTAATTACTGTATTATTAAAGTGTGATAGTCATTTTTGGTGTAATTATACCCACACCCTTTCCCCTTCTGACAGTTGGGAAACACATTCCAGGCATCTTTGCTCCGAGCGTTTACTACAGCGTGAACTGTTGTCACAGTACTCTTTGTCTGACAACTTAATCTGACAATGTCAGTCAAAGTGAGGAGAAAACAAGAACCGGAGGGCTTACAGGTGCTTTATTGAGTTACAGCTTAGTCCGACACACGGACAGCTGCAAGCATACAAACACGTACATACAAATGTTGTGACAGGATGCAGGCAAATGGTATTCAGACACAATTTTAAATGTCTTGCATTTGGCACCGTTCGGCATGTGTATAAGTTTGATCGCATCCAGAAAAAAGCTCTAAAGCTCTGTTTAGCAACTGGGCGGCAATAAATGAAACAATGAATCTTATAAAATAAGCTGCAGTTAGAGTGAGTAAGGGTTTTAAAAAATGTGTCGTTTTAAAATCTGCATTGGAGCCCAGTATACGGATGTAATGGGAGTCTGGGTGCATCGTTGGAGAAACCCTGGCACCCATTGGTGCCAGTAGACCTGTTGATGAGGATCGTAGGGAATGAGGCGGACTCAAGGAGGTCCTTGAGATAAGCAGGGATTACAGGGAGACAGTATATAATCCGTGCCGCAGAGTTCTGAATGAGTTGGTCATATTTAGGGGGTGCTGCAACCCCCCTCAGGACCCCTACTTCCCACATCCATGCTGAGCAGTAAACAAAAGGGCTATGATCAACGACTGCAGTCCTGCTGTCAGGACATGACTCCAGTCTGTTACCATTCGTCTGGCAAAAAAATCTGAGGGTTGTAAGAAGAGCCGAAAAGACAAGGGTGGGTAGCAATGGAATGAAGCATGTGTTTACGGTTTTTTGGCTCTGGCTTTTTGGACCTTATGTGTCTGTTTTTAATCCCTTGTATATTTTAATAACTTTGTAGTGCAAAAGTTCTGTCAAGACGTAGCAGAACAGAAGAAGAGAAATAGGATTTTAGACCCACCATGTATTCATAGTATGTCAAAGCAGCAGAGGAAACTGGAGGACTGAAGGGAGGGTCCACTTCTCTGGCCCAAATCGAGGCTTATAACCTCACTATCCTCTGCTGGGACCTCATTTATAAAAGCCTCTGTGTGGTTTCAGTCCTTTTGCCCTAAGCCAAGCCAGAGTCGTGATTTATGAAAAGCCCAAGTGTGTCATTTCAAAAAGAGATACGTAATAAAATAGTAACCCTGCACGCTCTAAGACTCTTTGTTGCTGTACAGATCCTCATGGGACATCAAGGAAGAAATATAAAAAAGTGAGGTAGTAGTCTGAGTGAGTGATGTACTGATAACACTTGATCATCATCAAGAACAACAGAAACACCTGGGCAAAAACAAAACAAAGCACGGGAATGAGAACCTCAAAAACCACAGATATGTGGCGGATAATAGAGGTTACTAAAGAGAAGCATGGAAAATGTTAAAAATATGGAATAATACAGTCAAAATAACATTATTACAGCAGTGAAAACAATATCAAAAGGTGGTAGCTGGTACAAAAAACTGTTTTGGTCTCTATTGCTAATTTCCCTGTTCATGACAACTGTACTGAGGCTGAATATTTAGAGATCTCACCTGCAGGTACTGTTACAGGTGTCTGGTTTCAGTATCTAGGCTTCATTCAGTGCGCCTCAGCTCCACCCATGCTCCACCTCTTTGCCCATTTTTGGATTAGCTGGGAGCTGGCGGGGGTAGGACTGCCACGATGGTGACGACCGGAGCCACCACACTGAGCTTCGCAGCGGCTCTTCATGAATCTGTGGGTGACGTCACAGAAACTACGTCCATGATTTACATAGTCTGTGGAGGCGATGCAAATAACACTCTAGACGGTTTTGTGCCATTTCCCTGACCTGCAGTTGGTGGTGTTTGCAGTATGCAAAGTATGGATTCACTGTTTTTGAACAATCTGTCAAGATTGACATTTCTGTAAAGAAATACATATATAAAATACACATAAACATATATAAAAAATATAAAATACCCTTTCTGTTCCTATAAACTGCAAAGACATGACGATCACCATACCATAAAATACGGATAGATGTGCATGTAATAATGTTGTTAGCAGGCAACTCTTTAAGGTAAAATAGGTAAAAAAAAATCTATAAATATATAAATATATTACTGACTTTAGTTTGTGTTTTATGTTGCTGCATGGAAGTGAAGAAACGGTTTCTCTCTCTCTCTCTCTCTCACACACACACACACACACTTTTAGACACTTTGACAGACAGGCACATCCACACTGACTTAGTGCTCTGGCCTGTAGCTCATTGCGGCTTGGCTTGATTTACAGTTGCTCCTCACGTCCCCTTCAGGCTTTTCATTACCTTCCCTAGTGATGGATTGCCCGCAGACACAATAGGCACCCGCTGTCCTCTGACTTCTTTCACTTGCCAAAGTGATAGCACTCTTCAAGGCCAAGAAAACTGGAACTTTTGAGAATGCAAAGTTCAGTAGTCCATATATGGAAGTTTTTTGACCAAACAAGTATCACAATTTTTTCTCTTCCTCTGATGCTGTGACTATAAATCTATCAAAACACACTGCAAAGTGTGCCCGTACAGCTGCTTTGTCTTAGTTGTTCTTAATAAAAAACAGTGCTGATTTCCTTCACCGTAAGAAATGCCCTCAAAATAAAGCAATACATCAAGAGAGTGAACTTGACCCTCGAAGAGGTCAGATGAATTTCGCCACAAACCTTTCCGGTTGTGATGCGTCAGTTTAAACTTGACCTTGCACGACATCCAGCTGCTCACGTTTTCTATTAGGGAATCTTGTTTTTTTTCCCTTTTCCTGAACTTAAGAGCCTCTTTCCTATCTAAGCTCATAATGGCTAGCCGAAAAGCATTCCTCAACATTAGCACGTCATAAAACCAAAAACGGCTTTACTCGTGTAAAACTGTGGCTCCCTTGTGCTTAGTGGCGTTAGCACTGAAGTCTATATATGAAGAGTTTTACTCCAAATGATGCTTCTAATTACAGCAATCATGTTCTGATTTAGCTTTGGAATGGCTGATGTCTTATTCTGGAGTACATAGCTACTTTTAATATGTACATTTGCAACATGACTGTCCTAATACAGTGGCTGAAACAACTTAATTTGTATATTTGCGGCAACCAGTGATTTTGTGGTATGCTGCCCTCGGAGGCAAAACGAAAGGGAAGGGGGATAGAGAGAGAGGGGGGCGGGGGGGCGACAAAATGTGTGGATGTAAGGAGATCTGTCTGGAATGCCGTGTGAGAGAATGCATGACCGAAAACCGCAGAGTCAAACTCTGCCCTGTGCCTCGCCTGGCCTGCACCCAAAAAACATGAGCTTAGGAGACAGAGACCCAGACAGTGGTAGGAGATAGCGGTGAATGCCCCACAAAAATGTGGCTTAACCCTTGGCAGAAACAAACACGATTGTCACCCACAAGAAAACATCTAGAGACGCCCATCCAGGAGGATTTGCGGTGTAATTTTATCTGATAGAGAATAATTAAGCCCAGTGGAATATGAGCCCCTAAAAAATACAACACCGTGGATATACCTGTGGGAAGAACTCCAACATACTTGAGAAACAACAACAGCAACATAAAAACATCTGTAGAAATCCAGATTAATACCATCTGTTTATGTTGTCCTTTTCAATTTTAATAAACCTTTCTTTCTGACTTCAGTCTTTCTGAATGTCGTCTTCAATTAAAGGCTACATTTATTCCATAGTTTGATGGGTGTGGTGAAGATTTTGTGCCACATGGTGTGAATTAAAACTGATGGAATTGACTTTCAACACTTCTGGCCACTATATTTGAGGACATTTTACACGAAATAAATAATGGCTTAGTTCACCCAAATGAAAAAATGAAAATGTTTACTTAACCCTGAGTCTTGAAATAAGTTCTGGTTTTATTTCATTATCCTCTGAGACTTCTGCCTCCACCCCAATACAACAGCGGGGAATAGAATTTCGTTGTTGGCGCTAACTGCTTTGAAAAATTACATTTAAACTGTGAACAGCAACAAAATAACTTCATGTCAACAGTTTTCATTGAAACTTTTCTTGGAACTTTCCCAACAACTCATCCAAGCTTAACCATCTTGCATCAGCAGAATAAATGTGTTTATAATTATCATCAAATCACACAAGACAGTCACAAACATTCATGAGTTATTTCTGATCTGCCACATCTGTGGATCACGGTTGGTCACGTTTAGGACAAAGGTTAGGGAGAGATTGTGGTCAACATTGATGATTGGTGGAACACAAGACCTTTGTCAGTGCGTTCCAATGTTTTTATGAATCACTGGTGCAAAAAGTAAAAGAGCTTTTGAAATTACACCTCCATGGTTAAAGGTTGGTTAGGTTAAAGCACAACAGCTTGGTTAGGGTTGGGGAAAGATCGTGGTCAGCATCAACAATCATCAACAGAGTCTGGAAGTCCATTGTCAGTGCCTTCCGAAGCTCTTATGAATCACTGGTGCAAAAGTAAAACCATTTTTTGATCTTACACCTCTATGGTTAAGGGTTAGTTAGATTAAGTCACAAAAACAACTTGGTTAGGGTTAGGGAAAGATCATGGTTTGGGTTGAAATAAGCATTTGGTTAAGGTTGGATAATATGGTCACAGTTAAAAGAAAACCAGTGTTGGGTTACAGTTAGGGTTAAGGTCTCTCAGTAGGGAATGGGCCATCCAACCACCTTAACCATCTCCCTCTGTGGACCTTCCTCCTTTGCTCCCATCGTACTTCCTGTTATGCAATGATGTGATGTAAATTTTGTCATCTGTCTCTGTCCGCAGAGACCTTCTTACATGGGTGATTTTGGATGGCATTGACAAATTACGTCATTTAGATGGGATGATTTCTTGGGAGTTTTGGGAACTTTTTCTTTACTGGAATTGGTAAGAAATGATCGGGTAATTGAAACAAAACTATCTGTATGGTTAGAAACCATTAGAAGTACATGAGAACATGTGTTAAATAAAATGTCTTGTGAGTCCAGTTGTACTTTGTTTCTCCCACTATGGGTTTTGCCTCTAATGTCCTGGAGCTCCTTTCCTCTGGGAGGATGTTTGACAGGAAATGGAACTGGCCGGAATCCCTTGCGGGGTTTCAGGCAGCCATTTCCTGTACCAACCCCATGCCAAGCTGTGCCAGCTTACGGCTCGGCCCAGACCACCGTGAGAAAAACAGCCTTCAACATCCTCTGGGAAATAAGGACTGGGCCTTGCCTTCCCTTGCTGCGGTCCCAAAAAACTCACATGTACGTAAGTAGGGTGGATGCAACCCTTAGGGTGTCGATAGAAGTAATGTATTGAGGTCAGAAGGTGTAAAAAGTTCCAGAAGGAAGTAGTACAGAGAGATTAAAGATGTGCAAAACAGTAAGAGGATAGGGGATGAAGAGTTGAGGTGGGAGGCAAATGGTTTTGATGTCCTGCGACTTTTAATTAACATTTGTTGAAAGACAAAGAGAGTCAAAGTCAGAGAGGAGCGGGTGCTACAAATAGAAATCTGTCCGGCCAGACATCCAAGAACTGATAAAAAGGGGGAAGGAGAAGAAAGATGATAGCGTGGAGGCGAGGGGAAACAGATGGAGGATCACAGGGGAAAAGAGCCGATTGGAAAACAGAGCGGTTGAGGAGTAGAGCGGGAGCACGGGAGGAAGAAGGGAGGTTTGGCAGTGAGGGTTTCCCTGATGAAGCAAAGCTGACTGTGCGAACCTACAGCGCTCTCATGACAGGCCTCACCACATCAACCCGTTGACATTATTATTCAGCCGTCCAGGGCTCAGGCCCACACACACACTCCTGACCTGCTGCACTGTACTGCACCACCAGCATGTGTGTGTGTGTGTGTGTGTGATGTCCGATTCAAAAGGCATGCACACAGCGGAGCACATGCACGAAATGCTTATTCACGCTCCTGCAATCAGGTATACACACCAACCCATCACACACAGTCTGCTGCTGTGTTCTTTGGCTGCCGGCTCGGCTTCTTTTGGACTGAAGTCACACCAGCAGCAACCAAATGATTCAGACGTAAATTTCGAGCGTGTGTGTGTGTGCGTACACGCATGCAGGGCTTGCTCGTTTTACCTTAAGCTTGGCATCACGCTGCAAAAGGAAACATGTTGCTATTATCTCGGTTGCCAGGTGTGCAGCCCTCCCATCCGCTCAATCCTCTTTTCCAAATTGCCACCCTCAGTGTTTTACGTTCTGTCAAATTGAGCCGAAAATGTAGCGAATGCAGATTTTCTTTTACAGCAGCGAGAAGCCAAAAGCAGCCCTCACTCAACAGATCCTCCTCCGTCTTGTCACATCACATTATTTCACCCTAAAGATGCTCGTACACACCCACAAATATTTCCTGCCATCTCTTTGCACGCCCTCTCCAGTACACTGTGATAAATGTCTTGACGTATTGACACTGAAGTGGAAACTTTACTAGAAAAAATATATCTTTCATCACGAGTACAAACCCCCAGATGTTTGTGTTTATCATAAATAAAGTGCAGAATCTGCTCACTCAGTATCCTCTGTGTCATAAAAGGTTTATAGGTTTATATTTTAGTTTCATGGCTTCAGTGACAGAAAAGGAAGTGGTCTGTATGTTTGGAACCCTGTCTCCAACAAAATGCACGATCATTTGCTTTGCCAAATGCAAATTTTAGAGGGTTTTTCTAACTTGATTACTGGGAAATTATTTTCTGTCGTGCTTTGGGCATTGGGTTTTTTATTCTGTGCGTTCTTCTTCCTTGTCAAAATAGGACCGTGGGTATGAGCCCGCCATTGGCTGACTATTTCAGTTGGCATTCTCCTCTCTTCTGCATGCTTTCAAAGCCCCCGTCGCGACTTGAAACAACAATAACAACCTCTGAGCTAGCTAGCTAGCTAACCACACGCTTTACAAATTTCCCCTCACATAAACAAGCTTGCATCTTTTGCTGTTTTACTGGCAGGGTTCGCTTCCCCACATGTAAATGTTCCACCAAACCAAGCACCTCTCCCCTGACCTTGACACTAATGAAGCCTCGAGCCTCGTATATTGAGTGGTACACCTGAGGCGTAAAACTGGTGGAATTCCCCTTTAATCATGTTTAAGAAAAAAAAATCTCGACAGTGAATAATCTGCAGATACTTTGTGTCATTATGTTTACCTGTGAAAGCATTTGTGGATGCAAGTGTTGAAGACAGTGTAGGTGTTTTATATGCACTATATGTGAGGACTCGGTTGGTTTATTGTGCACCTACAGAACTGTAATGTTTCATTTTTTTTCCTGCAGGTTTAATGAGTAAAATTCCATGTGTGTGTGTCTATTTTAGTTTCTTGTGTTGTGTCTGGATTTATTCGTACTCCCCGATATGAGTGTGCTCAGTGTTTTTATTCCGGATTTTAGGGGCCAGGCTTGAACTCCAAAACAGTCTGCAGCTGCACCGCAGGTAGCCGGCAACATACATCACCTGACGAGCCATGTGAACAGTCAGCCCCCCTTGGTAAACACCGCAGACACACACACACACTCACGTAGAGATCACTCATCAGTCATGTTATCAAAAGACAAGACGGTCAGTGGGGAAGTTTTGTTTAAAGTCTGTGGGGGTTTTGGCCTGTTTTTCCACCTCGTGTTATTATGGATGAAAAGTGCATGTGTGTGATGATGTGTGTGTGCTTGACCCTTGACCCCTTTCTGTCTTTGTGGGAGAACTGAGACTCAGACTGTCGGGTTGGTGGGCTGATAGAAAGATGGAGGGAGGCTGTTTTTTCCCTGGACTGCTAGTTAGCTGATACTTTTTTGGACTCCTTTATGCAAAAAAGTAATTAATACATTAGATTTAATAAGCTAATAAGCTCATCTAAAATTTGAATTAACTTTACCTGACTTTACATTAAGTGTCCTGTGCATGTGCTGTTCATAAAACTGAGAGAAAATAAAGTTTGTCCTTGGTTGCCATGGGCGTGAGAGGTGGAATGTTAAGCGGCTGTATTCCCCACAGCCTGGAACACACATGTACACACACACACACGCACACGCACACACACACACACATATATGCACGTATGCGCAATCCCATTAAGATGGCATGTGTGGTGTGAGGAAACAGAGGTGAAGGTCTCACAGCGCCTCTATTCCCCTTTGGGTTTTTCCTGTAAAGCACACACGGTATCTCGAACAGTCCATCAGTCTGCAGCCACCTACATCGCTGCGCCGACATCCTGCGAGACACGCATTGGTCAGAGACGCATGCATGCTGCACAGATGTCTCGGATCTTGTTTTTGTTTGAAGAAGCGAAATTAGGTAAGTGTAGATCTAAGTCTTTGTTTGACGGAAAAAAGATTGCAAAAAAAAACGGGAAGAAAAATGAGATTTGTCTCAAGACAGCGAGATTTTTTAAGGTGATAATGTATTGAATGACTCAGCACACACGCGCGTGCACACACACATGCGCACACACCATGAAGTCATTTCTGATTTGTGTAAAGAAAACAGATCTCTGCAGATCACTGCGTGAAGCTGAACAATAGGAAGGGCCAAGGCTTAATGAATGTGCTCACATAGTGACGAAGATGACGGTCATTTCCTTGCCCTCTTCCTGTCTGCAGGCACTAATGGGAGTTAACACACCCTCACACACACACACATGCACATAAACACATAGGAGGACACATAGGCTGAAAACACACGCCACCGATACAAAGCGATGCTTGCCTTTGCCTTCATGGAGGAAGAACCGTGACGGAATAACGGAGGAACAATTGGCGAGCTCTGCCCTGGGACTGCTGCCCATCCCAGGGCGACAGAGCCAGTGAGGCCTTAGGTGGAGGTCTGGAGGGTGTGGGGCGAGGAAGCGGAAAGCTTGGAAGGGAGGGTCCGGCCCGGCTCGCTGAAGGATCCTTTTTGCTGCAGCCAGGGAGATCCTTCTGCGGTCACACACACATATGGAAACACACATACTGTACACATTGCGCTTCTCCCCCGGTGACAGGAGCAGCTTCCTCTTTCACACACTCACCGGGCCAATATCAATACGCCCACATTGTGTTTGATCTGCGTTAGGTCCACAAAGCACAGCCATGGCGGCTAGAAATCTTCCATCTTTAGGGGAAGAAACCCTCAATTTGTTACTGGATGTCACGCCCCATGAAGAGGAGCTCCCTTAGCTCCAGAGCTAATTTGCTTTGTTTCTCCTTCAACTTTTAAATTTAAAGGAATACATATCCTGACATGAATAATTTAGGCAAATCAAAACCACTTGGAAAAGTCAGTCTTTTAGTCACAGAATTTAGTATAAGCAGTATAAACAAAACATGCCATTCAACATTAGTGTTTTTGAATGAATTAACGTGGCTCATGCATGAGACATGAGGACATTATAGCATTTAAATCGACCAGTCATCCATTAAAACCACCCAGAGTGAAGAATCGAGCCAACGTTTAACCTAATTACATTACACATTACACCTATATGACATTTACAGGCAGGTTCGAGCTCGACTCACAGCGCAGATGACAGTGAAAAATGTAGGTGCTTCCACGGGGTAGTTTCTTAGAAACTTCCCACCATGTGGTTCTGGTTTGGTCTTCTGGGAAGTGGCTGAAAAATGTGCCGTGCGTGGTGCTCACTGGCCCTGACTGCTGGACTGTCCTGAAATGCCAAAAGAATGCCTTCACTGACGATGCTGATGAGTGATGATGATGGCCACGGCGATGTCACTGTTTAGTGGTTACTAATTGGTCACGGGATTTGGTCATCGGAGCAGAGATGTCAGATGGTGTAATGATTAGGAACAGGTGGAAGCTGGACTGGTTTTCAATGCTCACAATGCAGCTCTGTGCAGCGTACATATATCAGTATCTGGTCCAACAATGACAAAAACGTTAATTTTTGGGGTATTCTCAGTATTCTTCATGGTACTTTAGTGTTTGTCATTTCCTGGTTAACAATAAAAAGCTGTTGATGACAGCTCACGGTGGCGTATACTAATTTTCCATCCAGTGAGATGCTTTCTCGCTTATGACACCGCCGGAGCAGAGTGATTCCTGTTGGATACGGTCTATGAGTCTATGAGGATACAGGCAACAGAAGTTGGCCCAGCAGCCAGACTGGACCAGGTTTGAGCACAGCCTCTGAGACCAACAGGGGATAACGTTATACTACTGAGATCACTGACTGTAAGTAAACATATTGACTCAGGCTTGGGATACCAGGAGCCAAACCTGGCAAGGGAACCGCCTCGGTAGGCGTTTGTTGTGAATAAAAGCAACAATTTGTGGTTTTTATGTGGGGATGTGAGGGGGCAATAGCCCAGCACAAAAGCCCAGACAATGCCATGTTCCAGTCTTTACACCTAGCTATGCTAAGCTAACAGTTGCTGGCCGTAGATTCATATTTAATGCTCAGGGTGTTTGATTATTATCAGTTTGGCTAAACCGATTCCTGACTGTTGACTATTGCTGCTGAATTTGAACTTTCCCATGTAAACAAACTCCTTCAGGTCAAACAGATCTTCATCTTTCTCTGTGTTGTTTCTTATGTCCTCCTATTGGTGTGTTTGTGTGACCTGTCCTCTTTCCAGGTCTCTGTGGTGGAGAGGAGGGGTTCATACAGCTCAGGTTCTGTTCGGTGACACATTGAGGCTGCTCACCGTCCTCCTGGATCCGTATTCTTCACATATCTCCAATTTACATGAATCTGCCGTCCAAATTTGTTCATACTGTGATTTTTTTGCTAGTCTATTCTGTACATGTCACATCTATTGCATGTCTGTGCGTCATGGGAGAGAGATCCTTCCTCTGTTCCTCTTCCTGAGGTTTCTTCCATTGTGTGTGACAAAGTTTTTCCTTTTCTGAATCGAGGCTCTAAGAATAGAGGGTGTCATTTTCTGTACAGATTGTAAAGCCTCTTGAAGCAAATATAAATAAAACTGGCTTAACTTGACAAGGGCCAACCTCGACTTCAGGGATCTTGGCGAATTTTCGCTCAGGGCCTGTAATTATCCATCCGTAATCTCTGCATCAAATTTAAGGATTTGCTCCTTATCTCTGTCTTATCATTGCAAACTGAACATTTCGGACTGTTGGACTGACAAAATGAGCAACGTGAAAACTATTTTTTGATATTTTGGAGGTTCATTCATCAGAAAAATAATCAGATTAACTGATACTGCCTGCTACTACTTCATGTTTTGTTAGTTTCTATACTCCCAGGAATCCAATCATATTTACAGTACTATATACACACACAAACAGAGCTGTGGCAGTCATGAGCCTCTCCCACCGCAGCACCTGTTGTCAATAAACGAAGGATTACCAGGGGTCCCTGCTTTGGAACGCCACCGCAGCTACTCTCCTTTAAGGAGGCCGTGGTGGTCACAAGAACCAGCAGAGTCAGGCGCTACCCCACATCTGTCGAGGAGAGACACAATGTTTTCCAGATGACATTCAGCCGGCAGGTTGTCCATCCTCTCATCTCTCTCGCTCTTCCTATTAGTCTCGCCACATCAGGGACCAAAAAAAAAAAGAAGACGTCTATCTTTATCTGTCCTCAACTTCTGTCTTTCTTTCTCTCCGTCGGAAAACATCCTGCTCTCATTACCCACGTGCCTTTTCTCCATTTCACCCATCCATCATTTCTTCTCACCTTCGCGTGCTTGTCATCTCTCCTCCTGTGTGTGTGTTTTCACCGACATGACCCACATTTTAAATGCACTGAGTGTTACATGAAAACACCCGAGCCAGAATGGAGCTAGAAAGAGCCAAACACAGCTGCAGCATGTTACAGCAGCTGATTCAGCGCCATAAACTGCCGTGAGACGATATTGAAATGATCCTGCGATCCAACTTAAAATGAGGAAATTAGACGAGGTTTAGTGATTTAGTTCGGCGTGTTCAAACATCTAACAGAACTGAAGCTGGCTTTGAAGACGTGATGTGATGCTCCATTTACATTTGAACTGATACCTAGTAACAAACGATCGCACGGTGCCAGGTAACACTGTTCAGCTCTACCTGACACCACTGCTATTGTTGAAAACACAAGCCAGCAACCAAGAACAGTCTAAACCGTTTACTGATATCCAGAGGTGATGGTGATGGTGATGGTGTGGTAGGTGGTTGAGATCATGTAGTGAGGGAATCCAAGAGCAGGTGCAGGCCTGGTGAGAGTCCAAAAGCAGGACTGGAGAAGAGACAGGGCTGGACGTGGCTGGTGAATGATAGTAGGGTCAACGCAGGTGTTTCCAATGACACTAATTAAGGTTCCGTTCCATTTAGTCCAGCGCCCTGACTCTGTTTGACCTGAATGGAACGGGACATTAATTAGTATCATTGGAAATACCTGTGTTTACCCTGCTATTTCATGTCCAAAATGGCTGCTGTGAAGACGGCCCGTTAAGCCAGTAACGTTAAGCTAGCTGTTGCTGGTAAGTAAACACCTCCAAACTGATGACTGGCTGCTTGTTAAGCCACTAAACCGCAATGTCTCTTGTTCTGTTTCTCCACCTGTTAAATACAGAAGATGTAATGTGTGGGTGCAGCAGATTGAGCCACGTTCTGGGAATATAAAAGTAAGCCGAGGTTCAATTCACAATGCCGAAATCTTGTACTATAAATATAAGTGATAAATCTAAAGCCAAATAGAAAAGGTAAGCCCCAGAGGCTCCCACTTCATGAAAATATTATGCATGTTCAATTGTCCTGTGTGCAAATCATCATCATGCTTTGGTATTTATCCTCACTTTTAATGATCAGACAGGACCTCTGAATAATATCTTCATTGAGCTGCAAACTGTCAGAAGATGATGCCTGAGCAAATAGAGTTATACAGAGTTACATATAATGTTTCTGTTTGTAGCTACTTGTCAACCTTCAAAGAAAATAAGAGATTTGATATTTATTAATTTGTTTATCTCAATTGTGTGCATTCACGTTCATTCAGTTATTAGTGGTGTGTTTTGGGGCCCACAAATGGCGGCCCTGTACAGTATATCGTCTGTGGTTTTCTCCGGCAGCTTGTTTTCATCTAAATCCAAATGGGTTGATGACATCTCTGGGAGGAGGCCTTTAAAAGCAGCGACCATTTGCAATTGCATTTAATAGGGAGGGCATCTGAGAAAATCTCGCCGCGTTGCTCTTTAATGGAGAGCGCTGGGAGAGTTCTCCCGTGGAGATACGATCTGTGAGAACCTCCCTGCGATGTAGCCGGACGGTCGCAGAGATAACCTCTCACACTGACCCCTGCATGATTTTCGACATCTCCCACAGGCTGAGTTTGAACGTCTTTATGTATGTGCAATTTCGGTCAGAGGATTAAGCAACCAAAATGATACATAATACAATTATATCAGGAAACTCTGTAAACCACCAGAGAGTTGAAGCGGGGCAGCTGAAAGGACATCAGAGGGAAAACCAATAAATATATTCTGATAAAATATAATCACTAAATAAAGTTATAAAGTTGTGCTTTTACAGTAATCCATGAGGCCAGGCCATAGATGCGTGTAGGAGCCCTCAGAATAACTCAGAGAATGAATCAAACAGGAATCACTCTGCTCCGGCGGTGTTAGTGACGAGAAAGCGTTTCATTGGATGTAAAATTAGTATACGCCACCTAGTGCAGGATGACTCATCATAAACGTCATTGCTGGTCAGATACTGGTGTGTAGTTGGGATTAAAAAAAAACTTCAAGGTCTTTAAGGTCACTTGAAACAATCAAATTGAATCTTAAAGTACAGTGCATAGGCTAAATTTTAAGGTAGACCTACTGTATGTAAACTTTTCTATTTATAGACTTTTAAGCTTCATGTATTGGACACTAAAATATAGTGCATGACCTCAAATTTCAAAAGAACTACTCACAAAGAGAAACCTCAACATTTAATGAGAGAAAATTAAATGTCTTTGGTTGCACTATTTCCAGTATTAAATGACCTCCTATACAGCCCTGATTGTACATATTGTACATAAGATGAATTTTTCAAGAAAATCAAACAGTGCAGTGAGCGTGCTTCTGCATTCGTGTGTGTGTGTGTGTGGGGGGGGGGGGGGGGGGGTAATTGCTAATGCATACAGACAGACAGCCACGAGCCTCTCATCAGATTCAGCTTGACTTCGTGACTCTCCCCTCCGCCATTGTTACCCTATTTATGTTTCTCTCCAATTAGACATCTGGAGACGATCTGCACTCTGCGTGCGTGCGCATGGTTGTGTGTGTCTTATATTGCTGATGGTGGAGTTTTTTTTTTTTTTCGGCGAGGGCAGCCGGGGCTGAAAAGCGTCGTGCTGGTAACAGAACGAGAGAGAGAGAGAGACAGAGAGAGAGAGAGAGAGAGAGAGAGAGAGAGCTTTCCGTCTTGTGGTATGGCGATGACTCAGGTTGGTTACTTTGGTCGTGTTTGAAGAGAACGATGAAAGATGGCTAAATGACTTTGATAGTTTGTGGTCAACTGAAGGTGATTTACGCTGCTTTTTCCCATAATCCCCTCCTCTTTTTGAGGTATGTGTGTGTGTGTGCAATTTCCAGTTGACAGTACACTTGCTTAATCACACACATATGAATTCTTTTCCTTTTTCTGTATGGCAAAGTCAGCTGCAGCCCGCCAAACCGGCGTTCTCACAACGTTACATTGGGATTGTGTAAGCACTGCTGCAGCGGCGTGGGCCAAGCTGACGAGGTCAGCGGCCGCAGCTGTTCGCATGTCCTCATCCTGGAAGCAACCATGACCTCACCGCGAAGCGCCAGTTCCGCCTCGCTTCAAGAGCGAACTTTGCACTTCGCAGTTTAACGCTCGGCCGTCCTCAGAGATCTGCTGAAATGATGACTCGTGTTGTGTGCTGGTTTTTTTTTATTCTCCTGCTGGGCGTCTTTTGAATCATGGCATGGCTTGGACACGCTCTTACTGTAATAGCATTTTGAGTAAGTGTCAATGACTTGGAGCACTTGTGCTCGCTTGTTCTGCCAGATGGGTGGTTCCACTCCTCCACACAATGTGAGATCAACTTCAAAATATTATTGAATTCTTCTTCCACCAGTAGCCTGCACTCTGCTCTGAATACAAATCCATTTCTACTGCCTGTATGTCTTTGAAAGGTTAGATATGCCCTCTCCAGTGCATACATGCTCCATCGTAATCTTACATTCCTCTCCTCCTTTCCCTTCCTCCACCCTGGACTCACTGTGATGCTGTCCAGAGGCTGCACTCTGTTTTTCCTCACCTCCCTTTAATGGCTCCTGATGCTCCCCAGCTTCCAGGATCGTGTTGCCGCCCCGCTAATACCCCCCGGACAAATGGCAGAATTAGCTAAACACACCCGTTTGGATTCCTTCTAGAATAACCACACGAATGCTTAGACATTTTTACATGCTAGATTCTCCCTTGTGTCGTTGAAATTTGATCCGTATTTGGGAAATAGAAAAAACATAGATAGGATTGTTTGAGTGCTTTTCCCTCGCGTGGATCAGCTCACTGTCCGCCTGCCTGTCACTCTGTCAACCTTTGACTCTCACTGTTTATTTAGCATCAAGAGGGAATTCCTCTTATGGACTTGGCTTCTCCACATGAAAGAATGTTATTGGACTTGCAGGTCAAAAGTCAATTTAGACGTTTGTCATCTGTGGCCGAGCTCCTGTTGTATTTACTCAGGCAGTCTTTGCAATTTCAAAAGGGCAAAAACATGATACGTGTCTGTGATGCTAAGGATTGTGGGCCCCCTTTCCTTCAGCCCAAGTTGTTTGTGTTGCTCTGTGGCCGGCTGGTGAGCTTGTGTGACTGTAATGATGTCGTGCTGTGGTCACTTGCTGGCTACCGCCGCATGTGGAGAAGAGCGTGCCGGGTCAGCGTCTGTTGGCCTGATTTAGTGGAGCACTTCCTGTTGTTGTGCGTCTGGGTCTCACGGTCAACGGCCTCGGGGTCAAAGGTCGACTTCCTGCGAGAGTCCCGTCTGACTGAGTTACAGTAGACTGTGGAGGGTGCGGTTTGGAGACAGCACTCTTTGTTGCATCTGTCAACACACTCGAAGTGTGCATGCATACGTGTCTGACAAAGATTGATGACAGGAAGTCGCCAACCGCCGTTGGCAAACTGTGTCACCCCGACCCTGCCTGCTGCACTCTGACACACTGACACACTGACACACAACAATCCACAAACCCACAAGCATCACACACACACACACACACACACACACACACACACACACACACACACACACACAGACTGGTCACAGATAAATCATTGTTAGCGGCCCAAAGGAACAGCAAGCTTTTTGGAGAAGTAGGTCAGTGCCCATGGGCAGAGGACAGTCTGCCAGCATTGCATCGCAATTATCAGAAGAGCCAAATCATCTGATTTTTATGATTGTGGGTTAGAGTTAGGAAACTTTCGTGATGAGCTGTCATCGTTTGGGATAGAGAGTCAAAGGCATCTGGACTCACTGTGATGCTGTCAAAGAGCGTCAAAGGAAGTAAGATGCCTTTGAGGGGCTGGAGATGGAAGAGAGGTGCGAGGTGAGCCGAGCCATCTGCGCTCTTGCACTTATGCCAGTCTTGGCTTTGAGGTAGGGTCGTGGTCACTGGTCTCAACTGGGATTAGTCTTTCGAGCAGTTAGGTTATGTGAGTGAAAAGGGATGGAAACATGGATGCTTAGATCCAGGTGGTTGGACCAGACATGGTCCACGGTCTAGGCGGTTGGGCCAAAAAGCCTGAATGGTTAGGGTAAGAATAATCCCATTGGGAAGATGTTAAGATTGAGGACACAGGCGTATAGGTGAGATGTTTGGAATCTTGGCAGTTAGGGTTGGGGAGGTGCTAGGGTTCAGGTGTGTGGAAAACAGCCTGTAAAAGATGTTCAGAAAGGAAGATCGCAACACATATTCAAAAATAAACTCAAATGGCTTGGTCGCATGGATACCGAGTTCACCTTGAACATTACCAGTAGAGATGGAACCATCTTAGGGCAGCTTACAGTTCATAAATTCTTCCCTTGTTTGATTATGGGGATACAATTTATAGACCGGCTTGCAAAGGAACACCTCAAAAGCAATGAACTTAATTCTGCTATTTGATTTGCTACAAACGTCCCCTTCAAAAACACACCACTGTCTACTGTATACCTTGGTCGAATAGGTGTTAGGCACACTCATAACACACACTGGTTGAATGAAAGCACGACACTGCTTTGTGTCAACACGCACACAATCTCAGGAGGTTCCATTCAGGAGTACAAAAGCGCGCGCACAGACAGAGACACACACACACACACACACACACACACACACACACACACACACACACACACTGACAGACATGTTTTCACTGTCATCTCATTACATGCAGTACAAAACAAACATCAGAGCAGCGCGGTGGCTCATGTCAGCGAGACATTTAACGTCAACACAGCAGCAGGACAGCAACTTTGCCAAGAGAAATGTTACATGAAATCCTGCAACATCATGCGGCAAGTGATGAAGAGTCAACAGCTCCTTTGAATGACTTTACAAAGTTAAACTTTTTCAGCATTATATCCTGTATTAGACAGTGACAGCTGGAGAGATGCACAGAAAAGGCAGGGAACACAGAGAGAAAGAAAGAGAAGGCCCAGGCAGGACTCGAATCTGGGCCATTGCCGTGAAATTAGCCTTGAGCTACTGGGGCATCCCAAACAGGAGTTGATTCTCAGGATTTCAGTCCTGGTGGTTGCTGGTGATAACAGAAAGTGTGTTTTAAAATTAAATGTCCAAAACTTCGATTAAAAATGATCAACCCGTTGCGTTTCTTCATCATTTCACCTCTCGATTTGACAAATTGTGATGGGAACAATGCAAAAACTATCAAGCGACCAACAACATCGATTTGCTTACTTTCCAGTTTCTGTTTCTGTTACCACAGGATCATTCCCTCATTCTTTAAGTGTATGAGACTATCGCTCAGCTGAAGACTCAACTCTGTTCAGATTGTCTGACTGCAGAAATGTCAGACAATGAAGAGGAAACGTTACAAATGGTGTCTCCTTTCTGTTTACAGTGCAGCCAAACAAACTGATAACTTTGTTTGAGCAAGGACGTTGAAGAAATAGATGCCAAATAGAGGGATTGGGGGACTCAATATGCCCGTGAGAATGTTGATTTCTAGAATTTAGCAATGAAAATGATGCCTATAATTTACACTGAAGGTTTTTACGAGGAGTTTTTTTTTTTTTTTAGGATAAATAGAAGCGTAAAGGACACAAACGTGAGACATTTGCACGGCAAAAAACACCACAGGCCTGGTTTCAGTGTCTGGTGTACAGCTGAGCTCAACAACACATATTTGGTCAGGGAGGTTAAAAAACACACAACACACACACACACGCTGGTGGAAAAACTGAGAATTCGCCGCATGCTGTTGAATCCTAGCTATTTAAAACCAGGGGTCATCTATCCATCATCTGTGGAGACTCTGAAGTGATACACTGTGAACCAGAGAGAGCAGCGGGAGTCCCTATCCGCTTCAGCTCAGGATCTCCATGGGAGTCAGGCATCATTAAGGAGTACAGTATTTGTTAAAGTAAAGTCTTTTGCCTGTTTTTGACCTGTCTTCTTTCTTTTTTAAGCACAGTGCACTTACTTTCCTCTCCCTCTCATCTGCTTTCTTAGCGATCATATGAATGCTCTCAGGCTGGAATGTGTTTTTGTGACCCATATTCCTCAACAGAAAGTGTGTGTAAAGACGAGCGAGGAGGGCAAGGCTGCTGCAAAGCTCTCCTCCACCCTCTTCTCCTCCCTTCACCTTACTCTTTACCTCTGCTTATTTGACGTGCAGCAGGAAATCTAATCACACAGGGAGTGTCTCCTCTGTCCACACAGGCAGATTGTTCGGGGTAAGAGGTTAGTCACGGCTGGCACCGGTAAAACATCACAGGATTCAAAGACAGTTTAGGGTGGAAGAGGTGTGGATGTGTGTACACTGGACACTGTGTTTCATTTATCAAAGGGAAGTCAGATGACGGGGGACTTTGGGTGTTAAAATAAGCATTCTGGGGTTTTTCTCTTCTGTTTTTACACCTCATCATATCTGGTTTTCGGCCATCATTCCCACTGTTAGTGAAACTGATTTTGAAGAGAAAAGACAATATTATATTATTTTATTATTATATTATATTATACACTATATTTTGCAGGACAGCTTCCTAGTTTAGCTTTTACATGCACAGAATTGTTTCTATTTAATGAACCATTTTAATTACATCAAGCGGCAACCTTCGACGCTGGGAAATGGAGCCAATGCGGAAGTGCTGAAAACTGTAATTTCTCGAGCGGTGACTTGAGACAGGCTGCAGAGTAACATGTGTACAGGCTGGTTCACCATGATTTGACTTGATTGACAGGTGCTGTCACACATAGCTCATTCCAGCATGCAGGTGTCATTTGGGAGGTGGAAGAAGCAGTACATCCAACATGGCGGCAGCCAGCACCACATGTTTTTGGCTTTGGGACGGCAAGACGGCGGCCGTGCGGCTGCATTATAGAGGACGGAGTCTGATTTTACAACAAGCTCCAGCTGTGCTAATCAACTCACCTGGCGCTGCTCTCCTGAACCGTCCCCAAATTTCTCTCTCTCTCTCTCTCTCTCTCTCTCTCTCTCTCTCTCTCTCTCTCTCTCTCTCTCTCTCTCTCTCTCTCTCTCTGCAGCAGCTGATTGCCAACTCAGCCCCTCTCCACAGCTTTTCCTGAGCTTTTGAAATACTGGATGATTCACCTCGTTCTGCCTCATGACTTAGAGGTGTAAGCAAAATTTTTAAAAGGGAGTGCAGGGAGTTCTTTTTAAGTTTTCTAAATGAAAGACTCTGGGGAGGGCCTGTTAAACTAAGTGCTAAAAGTCAGGATATCAACATCTGCCGCTTTGATTTGACCATTCTTTTCAAAAATCTGACCCAACTTTATGGAAGTGAAGTGCAAAATTGCACGAGTACCTCTTTAAAGACACACTAAAGTATGAAAGTTCTTATCCTGCATCCCTACGTTCATTCTTCTGTTATTTATTAGTACTAAGTATTTATTTCTCAAAGTCTACCTATAAATATATGTTCAGATTTTTGGTGACTGATCCTGCACTCAGTGGCATAAATGTGTCCAATAAAATGTGAAATCTGAGCCCTGCGATAAGCCCCACTGTGACCCTGATCAGTCATGTCTTCATGCAGCAGCACAGTTCTCGTGTTCATTGCAGGTCTTTATCTTGTCTTGTACATGTTTTTGTCATGTGTGTGTTTTCAGTCTCTGTCCTCCTCCTCCCCATTCAGGCCCTGACAGAGATTCCTCTCAGTCTGTCAGCAAAGCCCCATTAATTGTTACAAGTTGCGACTCCCACACACACACACACACACACACACACACACACATACACACACACATATAAAAACTCCTCTGTCAGCACCTTTGATTAAAGCTTACATGTTTGGGGGGCGGATATAGATTTTAAATTCCTAGAAGTACATCCAAGCCAAACATGAACTTCAATGGATTTTTCCTAATAAACAAGCCACAGAGTGAATGGGAATCATTGTCACATCCTGGTTAAAATGATGTCAGTTAACCACTAAAATGACTGTGGTTGGCTCCGTTTATATTGCTGAGGACACGTTACAAACTCAGAGCGAACCTGAGAAACATTTATTGAAGCCGACACTCTGTTCTTAAGAGTTCAGTTTCAGTACATGTAGCAAGGGGGTTTAACTGTCAGAGCCTCAGCCCCTTCAAATCTTCAACTTCTGTTAAGATAAGATAGAATTGCACAGTAAAAATAAATAATTGCACAGCGTAGTAAATTTGATTTGCACAGGAAAAATGTTGATGATTATGTTTAATCCACATGTCTCTTCTATGTTTATGTTCAATCTGATCTGTCCAGCCGGTTCTGACCGAGGCAAAGTGTTGAGGTCAGTTCACATCGTGTGAAAGGATGCAGCCAAAAACTTTAAACCTCCTTTAAAAAGGAGCCTGTATTCAGTATATTTTACTTAAATAGAAAATATACGAAACTTGCTCACTCGTGGGTTATCACATTTGGTGTATAGCTCCAAGCTGTGCCATCTTCCCCGGATGCCAGAATTTGCAAAACACCTCAACCGCTTTACTTAAATTCCCCCAAAATCATGTTGAAGAATAACTGAATTGACTTTGTGAAGGGCCATGTTGACAGAGAGCTGGGGGACAACATCATCACATCACAACACGCTGCTGCACTTGAGTAAAAGTACTTGGTTACATTCCAACACTGGGTAGGTTAGATGTTTGCGTTGAGCGATGGAAACTAGAGGGAAAGTTACAAGAGGGGAAGACAGGAAAAAGAAAAAGATACGCACACATGTGTGACCTCTTTTCATTGGCTCTGCTCTCTGCCTCTAATCTGTTCTCCAGACGTGACGGATAGACAAAGGGGAAGACAAAAACAGAGAGCTGCAGAAAAGGGAAAGTTAAACTCGAGGGAGATGGAGGCCCCTGACTGAAATTTAAGCTCAGCTGATGACATTTCTGAAAAGATATGTGCACGTCATGATGCTGTTTGATTACTGGGACTCGTGTTAGTGTGTGAGAGCATAAATACATAATAAAAGCCTGACGGACACAAAGAAGAACTGGGCACAAAACAAGAGAAATATTTTCTGGCCACATTTTTTACATTAGTTGTACAATGAACTCATGAATGTGTTTATAGAATTAGTACTTAATAATATTCAAGGGTCAGTTCCACATACCCCCCCCCCAAAAAAAACAAAGCACCAAAGAAATGTTGCAGTTCCTCAAACGTCCACTTGAGGCTGACTCCAGAGATGAGCGAGTTTCCATAAGCCTCCATGTTAAAGTGTCCAACTTCACAGCAGAAGTTACATGATGTCACGGAGACTATGTCCATTTTTATACTGTATGTTTAAAAGGCATTATCATGTTTATTTGTGACATACTGAAATGTACAAGCAAACACTTAGATATATCTGTGATATATGTTTTATATTATATGATTTATGTTGTAGTTTTCCAGTATTTGAACACACAACACAGCTGTGAGCAACTTTTCCACTCACATGTGGCCTCCCTGGCCTCCTAGAACACATGAATATGCACAAAAATGTACTGCATATATGAGCAGACATACACACCCAGACGTACAGTTTATATACCGTGGCCATGGCTGGCACCAGATGATGTTTTGTGTGTGTGTGTGTGTGTGTGTGTGTGTGTGTGTGGGAAACACCAGACTAATCCTGTGGGACGAGCTGTCTGTCCCAATGCCTAACACAAGTGATGTCAGACTACTGCTTTATTCCCAGTAAAAGGCTGGGAAAAGTGTGTGTTCAAGCATAGAAGTGTGTTTTCTTGTCCGTGTGTGTGTTCAGAGGCGGTATGGGATTTGAGAGCACCTCTCATCAGTCTGTCTGCTGGCTACAGGGAAATGGCTTTTCACAGTCGGGGAGTCTAAAGACACAACAAAGGTTCAAAGTGAGAACTTGCTGACTGTGTTTTTGGTGTCAGCTTGTTTGTGTAGGTACGTCTCTGAGGATCTTTAATGATTCAGAGAAACACATCTACAAATTATGTTTATGACCTACCAATTAGCTTTGACAAATTACTAGAGTCCAATAGTCTCAAGCTAAAAATAAGTTTGATCAAGGTTGTGTGTAAAGCCAAGATTTAACTCCACACTGTAACCAGTTCCCATTAAACTCACCACCTTGTTCAGTTCTCACAGGATCACTACTTATGCTTTGATTTAACTACGAGTGTAATTAAAAGCTTGCTGTGGAGATGACAAAGAGACCTGCAAAAGACATCTTAAAGTAATGGATGTTATCATGTGTGAACTAATGTTTCTGTTACATGAACCGAGTGTTGGCAGCAGTAAATGTAGCATAAAAATCACACTTGCCCTCCTTAATGTGTGTTTAAATCTGATGGATCGCAGGCTACACGCTTCTTGCCAAAAGTTAGATAAATGTGTGTTTGGATTCGACTCTCATAAACCCGTTAGCTTAGCATAAAGACAGAAAACAGTTGGTAACAAGTAGACTGGCGCCAAGGCAACGAAATCAGCCTATCAGCACCTGTACAGCTCACAAATGAACATGTTAAATCCTCTTTAATCTGCACAGAAGTGCAAAAAAGTTGCAGTGAGCAAGTAGAGCCTTAATGAAATTATTGCTCCAATACATAAGCGGTGCAAAACTACAGTTTTATGTCCATAAACTGTTATAGCATATGCATATTAGCATTTTGCCAGGCTAACTGTTCTTTTCATTACGCTAACCGACTCTTAGCCTATTAGCTTTAGCCTCTTTACCAGACAAAGCTAAAAGTGGTAGCAATCTCCTCATTTAACACTTTGCTTTAACTTTCCAGCACATAGTGATGAACTTGCATGATGCATCGTACTAAATGAAGCTACTAAACTTATGCGTAGCTGATGCAACAGGGTTCACAAGCTGCAACCCACATGTTATTAGCATCAGGCTAAAAGCACTTGGTTATGATTAGGGGACGATCATCGCCTTGGTTAAATATTGAAGAATAATTACACTGTTCAGTCTCCAAAGCTAATCAAGCTTAGCTTTGCGTTGGTGCTCATGCTTTAGCTGCCAGTTGTAGGGAATGTCAGTAGATATATTCAATATAAATCTTTCCTTGTACTGTAATGTTGATTAAAAGCAAATGGAAGGATTCATGCTAAAAGTATTAGCTAATGCAGTTATGTAGTATATGATTCACACACGGCGGTGCTCAGGCCTGCTTATTTATTGTACTTTCATCCGACTTTTTGGGTGTGATTACTATACGAGCTCCGTCTGGCCTCTCTCCAGTCTAGAAATCTTGATTGTTTGATTGAAATAAGCAGCAGAGGGATATTATTGTAGAGTTTTAAGTGACTTCAATTAGACTTATTACGCTCCTCGCCCGGTGTGATGGAGTCCCCGGAGGCTGAGAACTGAGAGCTAACTGCAGCGCTAGTTGGAGGAGTTTGGGGGATTCCATGGGAGTAGCTGGCTTTGTGTCCTGCCTACTGCAGCTGCTCTCTTACTTAACTCCATCTGGGCTCCTGGTGGACATGCAAACTAAGAAGTCTCGGTCTCTCCCAGCTCTTTGGCTCACTTAATCTCAACTCATCGTACAGTATCTCCTTCAGTATCACATACTTTCCTGGAAACGTCTCATTTAGAAAATGTTTTACTCTCAGCTTGCACTAGCCTTGTCAAATAAAAACCAAGCAAATAAAATAAATTTCTCTCTCTAATTCTGTCATCTCCATCGCTACTTATTTCATTTTCTTTCACTCTGCATTGCTTCTGACATATCTCTGCTCCAAAACCACTAAACCATGTCTATTCTGCTGGGTATTGAGCTGCAAATCCCCCTCGACGTGGGTGAGTTGAGATTCCAATCTTACTCTTTCCAACTTTCCCAGAACACACTAAACTGTATGTTTTTTCCTTGCTGGCAGCCGTGCATAGAAACATCTCGGCAGCTTATTGTTTCATATGCACGTTGCGCACATTGTTTATTTTGCATGTCTGGAACGGAGACAAGGTTGTGACACAGCTTTTAGATTCAATTTTTTAAACATATGACTATAAACGGAACTCAATTTGGCCACATAAGAGTGCGTGGATTGAATTCCCCAGCTCTCTCCTCCTTTCTTTGTACACCTCTGTTAGATAGCCATGTCAGGAGCAGGGGGTCTCTGTCTGAGGCAACGAGCCAGCAGCTGGATAAACACGACATAACAGCCGTGGTCTGTGGAGTGAGAGTAGGAGTGATCTTGGGTTTGACTGATGGCTCCTCTGCTAGCAGATCCCTTAATCAGCACGCGGCTGAGTCACTCGCCTGCGTAGGACTGACTGTCAGTGTCTTCATTAGCTGCACCCACACTGCTGGGGGAAAAAAAACTACGTGTTTGGATAAATAACTCAGATATGTTGTGATGTGCACGCCGAGTTTTCTGGCTGGATAACGTTGGCGCGCTTGCAATCGCTGATGACTTTATTTCAGTCAGTGTTTATGGTTCAGTATGGTGGGAAATAATATCCAGATACAGATGAAGAAACTGTCTTCCAACCTTCACTTTATTACTCTTAGACAAATCCACCAAGCAAGTGAACAAGTGTAACTGTCTTGGGGCCCTCAGGGGACCCACTTTGTGTTCATTTAGTGATTGCAACTTGCAACTCTAGTGGTTGTAGAAGCTCTGCATTTTCTACCAAGCTTATCACCAAAAAACATTGACAAATCTGCGAAAATATGGATTATGTTCAGTTTCGTTTCTAAAAATGTTCTTTGTGCAATAACTGCACATGAGAACGTTAAGATGGTAGTTAAGATCGCAGCAATGGCTAACGTAGGCTTCCTGTGTGGGCATTGAATGTGGGCACCGTATGTAAATCATGAGTTGATGGATTGTCCACACAAGTACACTGAATAGGGGACTGCCCTGGATACGTGCATGTGTCGACAGCTTACATATACATACAGCATAGATACTGATAGATAATGAATCTTCTGTAATTGAACTGCAGCATAGTGGCTCTAAGGAAACATTAGTCTGCAACTGGCTGTGATTTGCTGCACGCACTTTATTCCAATTTTTTTTATGTTAATGTACATTTGAAGCCGGGTTTAACGGGTTTAACTGTTCTTGGTGCTGTAGACGTCCCTACAGTCATTTCAATAGAAGTCCACAACAACAAATGACTATTTGGAGCTTGCGGTCTCTGCTTCGGAAGGCTGAGCTGCAGCTCATAAAGCCGCTAACACTTAAACCCACTTCCCACACTAATGGGTTAGGCTGGGGAATAATGATATGAATCAGAACTGTAACTATTCCTTTGAATCAATCATCATTTGTGGACTTTTTTTTGTAGGCAAAACTCTGGAGAACTGGAGAACCCCTAGCAGGTTAATCTGCTCCTGCTCTTAGAGACACTATTTATGATAAAGTATTTGTAGTACTAAATAAATGATGGATTTCTGAAATGTTTCATTAGAAAGCTTCACCACGGGGATTTTATTTAAGCCTGCGGGAAGAAAAGATGGTTTAAGTTCATCAGGATAATTCCATTTCAGTTCCACTGACAGTAATAAACTTAACCTGGGACACAGATGGCATCGTCAAACTGCAGCCAAACCCTATTCTAAACTCCACAAATCTCCACATTAAAACCCCCACGATTTGGCTTCACGTGAATCGCTCCACTGTTACCGTCACTTTTTCCTCCCAGAAGCAGCTCGTCCTTCGCTACCCCTGAAACGTTGTGAAATATTTCCGAAAGGGTGTAAATTCGCTCGTCGTTACATAAGTTTCCACGGCCTGACCTAAACCATTTGTTGAAGCAGATCCAGTCCGTTGGTAAGTCCGAATGAATGAATGAAAGCACGCCATGAGAGTAAAATTCCTGTCCTTTGATCTGCATTTAGAGTCGACCTTCAACGGCTTTTATAGACACCAGTGTGTGCTTTTATTTCCTTTCACCTGTACACAAAGCAGACCTCCTCCTGAGGTGTGAAAGTTGTCTCAACAGAAGCTCGGGCCTCTTCTCTTTACTAGCAAGATGGAATCCTTGAATCACCGCCGTTTTTAGCAAAGTTTACATGGATGCAATTTTTACGACAGACCACCAACACGAAGAAGAGCGCAAATGCAGCTCGTGCTGCCGCCTCATCTGATAGCATTTTCTGCTCATTTTTTACAACCCTCTCACAGCCTGACTCCTCGATCCTCGGAGCGATTCCGTCTTTCCAAAGCCAGTATTTGACAGCTTAGCCACCGCTGTGTTACGTAGCGTGTGTGTGAATATGTGCACGACGTTGGCATTACACAATCTCATGTGGCCCTGTCTCTTGCAAACGCACATGCTGAAGGCGCCACCTGCACCCACACACACGCACTAATATGCTGTTTCCATTCTCTCACCCTGGTATTACTGGGAGTTAGCGGGGGAAACAGGACCTCAAAACTAGCAAGGTAGGCACTACACGGCGTGGCAAGAAAGAAAGAGAGGAGCTTCTAAGTTGAGGTAACAAGCGCAGAGCTTCAACTGCCATAAAACATGCACTACATGCATTTTTTATATTAACGAGAACTAATCTCTAGATATTTCCTTACTGCACTCAGGTGCATGGCTATACATTACACACTAGTGTTTAGTATGCGTGTAGAGATTTCCTGACATGAAGGGATGAGTGGTGGAGGGGGTTGCTGCTTCTGCCAGTCGAGTCTCTTGTGCCCATGACCCTCTTAAGCCGCATCCTGTGAGACAGGACGTCCACTCTGCACAGGAAATGACCCTGATTGATTGTTCCCTGTTAACAGAAAGCAAGGGGGAAGTGGTGTGTGAAAATTAGGCAATTTGCACAATGGGTGTTGAGTGTGCAAAGCTTGGGTTGCACATTACTCGCGAGAAACGTGCGCACGTCTGAAGCTGCGCGTTTATGGGCATCTCCGCTGCGACGGATGTCATCGTAATATGAAAAAAAAAAAATCATTTCTGTTCTAGTTTTGCGTGTATACAGAAAGCTAAGCCATTTTTTGGGACTTCAGTGTTCTCCAAAACTCCAAGTCAGATTATTTTGATGCAGATCAGGTGCAGAAAAACTTGTTCTATATTAAGATAATGAATGCTGAAGCTTTGGGAAACATATACACTCTGATAGCGCTAGTTCTCCGTTTTGATGGTCCAGTTGGATTGATGGCACTCAATTTTAAACACAGCATAATCCACCTCTTTGTTATTCATCTGTATGCTTACATGTCATATCTCAGTTCGCACGCTTATCAAGCTCCGGATGGGCTCGTCTGAGCGTCGCCCATCGGGCAAAATCAATCCATCCCAGCTGCACTTCCTGTGAGTAAAAGAAAAGATGAGTTTGAATCATGTGGTTAGTGTTTGCAGCGCAAAATGTCTTCTGAAAATGTCACCATTTCTCCAGGCGTGGGGTTCTGTTTTGTCTCTAACAGTTTTCCCATTTTTCCCTTGCCGGACTGGGACACACCACTCTGAGAACTGAAAATGATACTGAGTGACTAATGACTGAAGTTCGCAAGTGTGAGCGCATGTGTGAGTGTGTGTAATCTAATCTGATCTAATGGGCAGCCTCCCATAGGACAAAGCCAAAAGCAGCAGGTGCATAAAACAGAAAAACAGTAATGTTTATCCCATCAGAGCCTCACGGCTGAGTGACTTTGAATGCACAAAGGAAGCAATTAATGACGAAAAACATAAGAAGATTTTGTTACACCACCTCTTTCTTCTCCTTCTCTCTGATTCGCTTTCAAATAACCTTTTTTTCCCGGCTCCTACATGCAAAAGATTTAACATTTTCTTCAATTCTTTTTCATATCAGTTCTAATTGAACTGACACTGTCCAACCAGCTAAATCATCATTTATGCAGGTGGAAAACCGGTGACTGTTGCAAAGCAACGTCTGGACTGAGGTCAAGGCTTGAGACAAACTAAATGTTGACTTAACCCCACTTGGGGTCTGATCTTGACATTAACCCTGACATTGACACTTGACCTTTGATCTTTCCGCTGGACAGAAAGCATCCCGGCCGCGTAGGCTTCTTTTCAAAGCACTTGTAGTTTGACGACGAGGACGGGTGTCATTAACAGTAGGAAGCCGGTAGGAACAAAGCAGAGTGATTGGACACGGTCTGCTGTCACCTCTCATAAATAAACACTTCTGACGTAGGTTCACTTCTTCCACGTAATTCAACAACGAACAAACTTCCCTCTTGTTTAACAGCACATTAGCATAATTATACAATATGTGTGGACTGTGTGCATGAGTTGTATGTGACTCTGACATCTAGTGGGTGAAGAATATCGACCTCACTTTTGCATATCTCTCTTGGGACGCCCACACACTGTGGACACAGCATTAATCTTGTGGCTCACATGTGTAATAAGTTTGTCCCACTGGCGTGCAGCAACTTTAGGATGATTTCACTCCCGGTGCACGGCTTTGAAACACCCAGTTCAAAGCTGGCTGTTGAAATACCAAGGTGATGTGGAAAATCTCGAAGTGTAAGGGCTTTTAAGGTCTCACTTTATTTCCTGACGCCAATTAAATGGGTACAAACAGAAATGTCAACAGAAAGAGCGTAACCCAGGATTACATTCAGGTTGTTCTAATGCAGTTAGCAACGAGGCGCAAGGACTGACTGCCAAGTAGCAGTGCTTCGAGAAAAATTACTTTTGTAACCTTTCATCCATTTTTCTATTTTGTTTCTGGCAGAACTGGGCTTCCACAAATGATTAAAGAGGCAAAATAATCAAAATAAACCTCAATTCTCTGCTTTTAATGTCAAGCAATCAATTATTATGAAAGTCTCAGAATTTATTGATATATCTGGCAGCGTATTGCTGAAAAAACATTTAGAAAAGCTTCAACTTGATCATCCGCAACAAAGCAGTTTTCCGTCCTACTGTACTTTCTAAGAACTTCCAGAGAGCTGAAGTGACAGCATGTGCTTTGAGATTTACGCTCATGTTTTTTTCCATTTGCTCTACATTTTCCTCTCGAGGAACTCTGGGACAATGTCTTCTGGGCATCTGCAAACCGGAGGGGTGCTGATAGCCCGTAATGGATTACAAAAATAGACCCATCTGTCAACTTCCCAACATGTGCTGAAAAGCCATCATGGTACATATTTCTAATGAAAACTGAAGTCTTTCCCAGGGGTTTCTTTGGAAGGAATACTCCACCAGCTCCCCCCGGTCCAACCACCATATGATGTATGAACGAGAGCAGAGGAAGCAAAATGCAAACCATGTGTACAGTTGATGTCTTCACCCACATGAGTTCAAAGGTCAGCGTATAGTCTAATAGAGGACAGGCTGGCTTTGCCATTTATCAGCGACCAAAACAAAACTCTTGTACCTGCACCGAATGAGCCGTCAGACGCCCACGAGACAAGACAAGAAGGCTGAACGGTGCAGAATTCCTCCTACCAAAATACTCACACTGTCCTGTAGGTCTTAGTGGTAATAAACTGTTGTAGAGAAATAAACAGTCACTGGAGAGAACTTTAAATGGCCTGGCACATCAAATTCAAGATGTAATCCATATCCACCAACACACACACACACACACACACACACACACACACACACACACACACCCTCTGTTTGCTCAAAAAAGGGCCGTTGCACCCTCTTTTGTAACAAACCTTCCAGCACCATTTACCTTGAAATGAGAGAGAGAGAGACCACCAGCGTCCTAAAACTGAAAGTTAGCGAACATAAAAGTTAGCAAAGAGAAACGTTTGGATCAATGTGGAGGCGTTTGGGTTTACTTAAAGTGTCTGTTTAGGGCTAATTAGGAAATGTTAGCATGCAAAGCTAAGATGGATAACTGTCAATATTATGCTTATTGAACATCAGCACATTAGCATCGTCATTGTGGGCATTTAGTTCAGTACTACAGCCTGAATTTGCTGCTAGCATGGCTGTGTTTTCCTTCATCTTTGTGTCAGACATTGTATCCCTCGTTATCCGTCATTTTTGTAGTCCATATATGCCATGACACTACAATACCCTTGAGTATGATGTGTAAGACTTAGACAGGAACTTTAGTTAACTTTATCTGGATTGATGTTTGTCTGTATGTCCATAATTTGCGGTAAATTTGCCAATAATCATCTCATTCAACTTCCATTCAAAGGTGAAGTAGGAGGAAGTCACCCCATCAATTAAATACCGTACTCCGACGCTGCTCTCTCTGTTCCATTACATGCAGACTGATGCCGTGAAACCCTCACCTACGCCACAGACTCGCAGCATTTCTGAGGTTTACTTCTGACATTCACAGAAAATTCCCTGGCAGTGTGAAGCTGGCTCATCTGTGGGGAAATTACACCCAGTGGTTTGTTGTGTTAATAGATCTTATAGCCCTGTTTCTCGGGGCCTCAAACTGTGTGGTCCGTCGTTTGAGCTCCTCTTGTCAGGTGTGGGCCGTGGCGTTATTTGTTAACTTTGCAAACCCCTTTCCTCTCATGTTTCCTCCAGGAATGTAGTGGGCACGCTGTGATTTTTAGCCACTATTATTACCAGTGATGAGCAATATTCCCATAATGACGACGTAAGTCATAAAAGAAAAAAAGGTTTTAAAGTGTAAATTACCTCCAATGATGACCTCAGCCCCTCCCATGTTTTGTGAGACATGAACATTCATGTTGTAACAGAATTTGATATGTAGAAATTACCCATAATCTAACAATGATAATGAATTAATGCTCCAGAGTAATGTCAGAGGTGCTAATGTTACTGCTCCACCACTAAAAGAAATAAATACGAATATTAGTGCCGATTAACTATTGATATTGCAAGGCTCATGAGGAATGGTTATCATTGTCATCGCTGCCTGAAGAGCTGGAAGGTCCTGGTTGGACCTGCACTCCAATCTACAAGGTGCAGTTTGGGGGTCTAAGTTACTTTTTCAGTTTTTTGGTTAAGTAAAAGTTGGATTTTACTTTTTTTTCTTCCTTTTTGGGTTCATTTTGGAGGTTTGGACTCTTGGTTATTTTTATTTCTTTGGTTTGAGCAGCAGCCACTCGCCCTTTTCCCCCTAGTCTGCCTCACTCCTTTTTTTGAATTATAAATGTGATATCCTGGCAATAAATAACTTTATTTAACTAAGTACATCTGGTTTTATATTGCTTCCTTAGCCTTCCCTAAATGAGCTCGGTCATAACAGGCACAACACAAAACTCGTAATACGTAATAATTATCACCTAAATTCTTCTTTCAACATTTCTTTTTCCATAGTAATCAAATTTAGAGGCTGTTTGAATTTGGGGCAGAGGTTGTGTGAGCATTTTTTCCCCCCTTGTTTACTCTCAGTCTGTGTTTTTTATTTTATTTTCAGCCCAGGAAACAACTGAGTTATGGCTCTCACCTCTGGCTACCTCGGACACATCAGACTCACACACATTCAGAGCCCTTAATGCAACTTTTAGATAGCATAGAAAACTCATCTTTGCACGCCGTGTCGTTTTTATACGTATGATGCAGTGGCAAAAGTCCCCTCGCACTTCGTTGGGCTCCAGTGGCTCTTGGCGCAGCATAAAGGTGGCTCTGTAAGTCAGAGTTGTTTTTAAGTTGCTGCACGATGGCAGTGGTGACACATTTAACCCCAGAGGGAGAGAATAAATATCTTCTTTCATGGTGACATGTCAACCATAACTGAGAAGTCTTTTTTTAGTAAATTACTTTCCTTCGCGATGGCCAAAGCACAGTCTCAACATGTTGTTATGTCATTTTGCATATTTTACAGGCAGTGTGGTGCAGCTTAGATATCTATCAAGTTAATTATTGGTAGTTGGGGTCTTGTTAGCGCTGTGAAGGAATGATGTCTGAATGCTCTGTGGACGTGGCCCACCCAAGAGAATGACCTGCATAAAACTGGAAAAAAAAAAGTGTTAGAATCCAAAGATGTTGGCGCCAGCAGCTATGACAAACTTATCTTTTAGGTGTTTCCATTTGGACCTGTGGTGTGACAATTTAATGTGTGTGTGTGTGTGTGTGTGTGATTGTCTGACAGAGGGAGGAAGGGGTCGCACGGAAGTACCAGGAGGAGCAATTAGACTTTTTATGAGAGGAACTGAATTTCCAGTCGCCACATTATTATCGTAGAACATTTCATGGGAACGGACCCCGAGAGGACGAGGAGCTGCTCAATAAGGTGGAGGGACACAAACAGTAAGAGTAAGAGGGAGTGAGAGAGTGTATCCTACACACAGGAAGAGACCTCTTATGATTTAATGCCCCCTGTAAATAATCTGAATAAGTAGCCTGTTTACGGGGTCCAGATTGGCCTTGGAGCGGCTGCAAAACTTTTCCACAGTGAGAAACAGACTGCTTGTAAACTACAGCATCATTAACAAGCTAGCCAGTTAACATGGACAGCATTGTTGTCTGGTAGAGGGTATTTTCATCCTGGCAAAGAGTGTTCATGCTTGCAAATAGACTTGCAACCTGTCCAGGGTGTTTCCCTGCCTTTTGCCCCGCGCATGCTGGGACTCGGCTGCGGCAACTCCAAATAGGAACAAGTAGTAAAGTAGGTGGCTAAATGAGGCATGGGTGGAAAAGTGTTTACCACGGGCTGATGTTGATAATCCTTCCAGGAAGAAATTACTCAGTTAATCTACAGTATACATTTCCTGCAACAGGAAAAGCTCCTCAAAAATGTGTAGTGTGTCAATATGGTTTGTTCCATAGTGAGACACTTACAGAAGCCCTCAATAAAAGCATAAAACCATGAAACTTTTACATGATTACAGAAGCGGTAACCATGTGAGTTGTTTAAATATTGACTGATGAAGGGAACAACAGTATCTACTAGCAAATTATCATTCTTAGGCAACAAAATAGTCTGTAGTAACCGAGTTATCATAAGATCCAAGTTGATAGACCACTTAGTTAGGCAGTTCTTGTTTGTTCTTCATCTCAACCTCATCCATTAACCACTTGATGCTGTGCTTCACATTGGAACACAGTCAAAAACTTTGATTACATAGTCCATCCATTTCCTTCTGCTTATCCGAGGTTGGGTCGTGGTAGCAGCAGCAAGGTGTTCCAGATGTTCCTGTCCCTAGCAACGTATTCCAGCTCCTCCTGGGGGATCCTGAGGTGTTCCCAGGCCAGATGGGTTATATAGTCCCTTCACCAAGTTCTTACTTCTGCCCTGGGGTTTCCTACCAGTTGATCATGCCTGGAACTCCTCCAAAGGAAAGCACCCACAAGGCATCATAATCAGATGCCAGAACCACCTCAGTTTGCTGCTTTCGACATAAAGGAGCAGCAACTCTACTCCAGATGTTCAAGTTCCTCACCTTATCTCTAAGACCAAGTCAGTCACCCTACAAAGAAAACTAATTTCGGCCACGTGTATCTGTATCCCTGGGAACAAAATATTTAAGTTTTAATCTCCACTAGCTTCTGGTGAAGACAGTCTCAGATTTACTGAATGTACTGTAGGTTACAGTAAAGACCATATTACAATGACACTGAACTAGTTTTCTTTTCCATTCCCTGCTGCTCCTCACGTGTTGGGTGAAATAGTTAAACACATAAAGTATCACATGAACCATCTTCAAACACCTCTTTGTTTTCATATGCTGTCCCTGACAAAGTCAAACACTGATCTGAGGTCTGCTAACGGGCTCGTGATCTGCGTATGTCATCAGTGGGAGACATCTGCTGAGCATGCAGAAAAGCGGCGGCAGAGTTCAGTGTTACAGCAGGAGAAGCTTTCTCCCCTCGCAGCACCCGGACATGGAGGTTTCAGCCGACTCAGGTCTTACTGGGAGCTTGTGTTTTCACGATTATGATCTTAAGCTTCGTTCATAAACATACCTCCCCAAAGTGTTTTTCCGTCCTGCGCCTGGAACCGCTCTCATCTTTGTTTGATCTGCCTTCTTCTTTTTTTTTTTTAACTCTCTTTTTCTGCTCAACTATGGGGTGTCAAGTGTTTGCAGCAAATGCATATAAATGCTCAGTGGATCACAAACACAAAACTGAGGTCAGAGCAAAAGTGTTATCCTAAAATTCAATAAAAGAAAGGCACCAATCATGCGTCACCTCAGATCATTTGGTCGTGTTATGTTGCTTCACTCTGTCTTAATTGTTAATGAAGGTGCTGTTTCTACAAAGTACAGCTGTTACAAGCATCTTGCTTTCAATTGTATGTTTGCTTGAGATCTCTGTGTTTGTTTTATTGTTTGTGAGAGGGGAAACAGAGTGAATAGAGAAAAAATATTATTAATATTTTGAATGCTAAAAAAAACAAAACAACTTTGGACATTAATATTGTATAGAGAGAAAATATCAGGGGACCTAATATTGACCCATGTGGGACACCTTTATCTGATTTCAAATAATCACCAACCACAGGGAACATCTGATTTGAACCAGCTGTATCAACACAATCTCCTAGAAATTATGTTTAGAACTAAATTGTTTTTCTAATTACATGATGAACATTGATGAACATAATTTCTGACTGGATTTTGTTTTGTTTACAGTAATCTCAATTAACATATTTGTATATGAATACCAAATCTGTAGGCAAAGGACAAATATTTTGGTACTGGAAGCATTCCGGTTTCTGTTACCTGTAGTCCAAGTAGTATTGATAAATGATGTTTGAGCAGACTTTGTTTGCATGCAGAGAAAAAGAGATATCTAGACACCCAGTGTCTATCTGCTATCTGATGATAACTGAGCTTTTCAAACATTTGTGTTGGATTGTGAAAAAATCCAACACAATCCAACTCCAAACTTGCATCTCAAGTTGCTGATTGGACTGTAAACAATGACTGGTGTGTGGAAAAAGAAGTCTCGGCCCAGATATCTATTCTCCAGAAAAACCACTGGCAACACCAGAAGCCTTGAAACATTGGCTGTTGCCCCCAGAGGCTAAATTGTTGTCAGACAATAGCCGATGGGTTTTAAGATTGGGTTCAGAGGTAGTGTTTTTTAGAGTGAAGGAATAATGACATTTATGCACTGCACTAGTCAGGGTGGACAAAGTTCAGGGTTGTGACATAGACTCCAGGGTTTACATCCAAATCCCGTTTGTGGTTAAATTTAAGGTTGGGAATAGATTGTGTTTCAGTTAAATAAACACTGAAATCACTGCTTCAAACCAAGCCACACTCTTTCCCTAACTTTAACCATGGTCAGATATGTGGCGGAAAACAAATGAACTATGTTGTCAGGACAACTTTCCAGATACATTCATTAAACACATTCCCTCATTATGCTAATAGGAAACCTAAATCTGGTGGTTTCCTTCGAAATGTACAGCCCTTGCAAATTTGTTGTATATAAGTGTAATTTCTGGGAGACAATGTTGGCTGTGCACATCAAAATTCATGGAATGCAGTTTAACAAAATGTTGTGATATCAGAATTCTTGGGCAGATATACAAAGAGACTGGGTTGTACTTGTTGCATGTTAACAGATCTCATTTACTGTAAAATGTTCACTGTCTCCTTCCAGCTGGAAACTTTTTTTTTGGCGCTTTTCTTTTCTTGTGGGGTTGTTTTTACCGTAAACCATGAGGTTTACGCAAAAGTAAGAACAGAACCACAGGGTTAAGTGGTCATCACTGACTCCCAGTTATTTCTTTTTGTGTCAATCAGAGGTTAAGTAGCGTAATTTGGCTTCAATGTATTTTTTCATTTTTCAAAATCAACACTGACAAGCATTCAGCATAGGACAGCAGCTCCACTGCAGAAGGAGGTCGAATCTCCAGATTAAAGTGTAAAATGTGAGTGAACTCACAAGGAGAGTAAAGCGAGGAGGCTTGGATGATGTCATTTCCTTACCAGAGTGAAAACATGTCACATTCAACTCACAGCTGCGCACAAAAAAGGCCTATTTACAGTAAACCGAGGCTTTCCAAAATGTACTGTCGCTGCAAACTCCAAGCACAGCCTGCGTGTCTTACTCCACCACATATTGAATATTTTCTTTGAACTGTGACCTTTTATGTCCTCACGCGTCTACATCCATGTCGTGTTTTCTACCGCCGTGACCTCAAACTATGCCAACTCTCGGGATTCATACTCTTGTTTATTTTTTTCTTTAGTAAGTGTTGCCACAACCAAAGCAAACAGCGCACAGTGTCCTCGATGAGTCCTCCGAGTCCAGCTATGTCTCACCAGACACTAAGACAAGACGCAAGGCGAGATGCTTTTGGGAAACCCAGACCCGGAGCAGACCACCGCAGGCTGTGAACCGAGGCCAAGGCCAGATTCTAGGCTGCCAGATGTGGGGGTGTGGATCAGCGGCTGAGGCCATGCCTGTGGCTGGCTGCACTAGCTGACCTGGGCCTGTACGTGTGTGTGTATGTGTGTGTGTGTGTGTGTGTGTGTGTGTGTGTGTGTGTGTGTGTGTGTCTACCTATAATGACATATACAGTCTTTTTTTCTTGTATTGTGTTGAGAGAGAGGAGGCAGCTGCCTATTAATGTGTTTTCTAAGGTGCACACACACAGCATGACACATGAAAGTCTTGGCGGATGAGAAAATGTTTTTAGAGCATATAGACGGGCATGTTAAGTCTATATAAGTGTGTGTGTGTGTACACACAGTTTGCTGTAAGTCTAGCAGCTCCCCCTTGGACTGCCAGACAGTGTTATTGCAGCTGCGACCAGCCCTCCTCCTCCTCTTCCTCCCCTGACTCACACTTCAGGTGCTTTCCAGCCTCGGCTCTCTTCCTTTACTTCCTCTTCTCTTCTTCTTCTTCCTCCCTCTTCTCCTTTTTCTTAATTTAGTCTTCTCAGACCGTCCACCGCTGTTCTGCCCACATTCTTTGACTTCACGCCAACAAGAGAATGACTGACAATCCCACTCGGCTAGACAGGCTACTGACCCCCCTCATTAACCCCTGGCTCCCATTGGTCGTTGCCACGGCGACGGTCAGATTGAGTGGGCTTTACCTACTTCCTGCTTGGGTAAGCCAAACAGTAATTTGAGGGTGTGTTTTGGAGGTATGACCTTGGGTACATGCATGGGTGTGTGTGTGCATGCATAGTCACATTTGTCTCCAAAAAGGTATGTTTCCTGCGAATAAACGCTGGCGAGTTAAATGTAAGCTAACCATCTTTTAGCCATTACATGTTTCCTCGACATAAATAACATCTTGCTTTATTTGAGCAGTGATATGGAAAGCTGCTTTTTCCACAGTTTAAACCAAATAACACATTCCTGCCTACCGGAATGCCCTTTTTTTTCTTGACATAATTAATGACACCCCTTTTAGTTTCTGTAAATGCGTGTAAGAAAAGTAGACCTGATAATAAATACTTTGTCGCCACTTTGGCACATCTTATGGAAAACCCCTTGAAAATATCCATTCTGAGCCCAAACCCCTCTGTGACATTTCTTTGCATACCCCCTTATTTAACCCTTAATTAACCAGGAATGTTGACAAAGCGCATGCCTTTGTGAGGAAAAGCCCCGATATGGAAGATAACATGTTTTATTCCACATAGGCCAAACTCATACCTGGAAGCTTTTTTAACTGAAGTTTGAACTTTTGATGAAATGTGAACTCACAGGGATTAACTCGAGACTTGTTTGAATTAGGAACTCTAAAGATAAGAGCGCTGCCTGAAACAGAGAGCGGCTATTAAAAATACGTTTTATCTTTTTCCTCATGAAATATTAGGACATGGCAGATCTGGTTTCATCGTCTTAGAAATAGCCATGGGCAGCAAAAAGTACAATGATAGGGCAGAAAAATGCCACATTGCTCTTCTTGAGGACATTTTTTTTAGACATCAACCAATATATGTAAACTACATGATGGTTACGGTTGAGGAAATGTTACAAAAGAAAGACACTGACTGTAAGAGAACCAAAATATGTGTAGGAATTTTACTGGAAGAGGAGCAGGAAGCCACCACACTAATGACCCACCTTGGTGGCTGCAAAACAGGTCAGTCTCCATAAGCCCCCATATTAAAATGTACAACTTCACAGCAGAAATAAACATGTTTACAAGAAAGTTTTTCCATAACTCTGTTAAAGACTTCATAAGACTACATCATTTAGAGTGTGGCCGCTTTGATTGACAGGTGAGTGCGGTCACTGGTGTCTGGTTTCAGTAACCAGGCTTCATTCTGCCTGCAACGCTTTACCTCTTTGCCAATTTTTGGATTAGACTGGAGCCGGCAGAGGCAGGACTGCCAAGATGGTGACAACCAGAGCCACTACACTGAGCTTCTCAGCTCCTCAGGATCCTGTAGTTGACATCACAGAGACTATGTCCAGGTTTTATACAGTCTATGGTCGTAAATAGCATCCTGTAGATCTGTCAAACATGGAGACATTTCCCAGAGATACTGAGCAGGGTCGTGTGAAATGGTTCATTGTGTTTCTTGTTCTTGTCAACTCTAAAATATTGAAAAACAGCATTATGAATTTGATGTAATAATCCTGTGTACTCGCAACTTATTAAATTGTCCACCCATCCCTTTAGGATTGGGTCTCTAACCAAAATAAAATAGGTTTGGTTAAGTCATCATCTGGTCTATTTCAGTACAGGCCCGAGGCATTTTACTAAGTCTGGCAGAAAATAAGTGAAAAATTAAGAGAGCTGGACAGAGTGAGCTGAGGATGCATCTTTCCAGTAACACCCTGAATCATAGTAACATTTGAGCCTTCCTTTTACTGTCACATGGAGAAGGGAGAAAGTTACTGACTAAGTTGCAAATTTTCCAGCCGCTCAGAAGCAAGTCTGACCTCTAGCCTGAAAAAAATAACCACAAGCATGGCGCTGAGTGACTAGACCAGAAGAATTTGAAAAACGGTCATTTACAAAAGCTGCCGTGTGATGAGAAATTAATTCAAACTGGGACAAAGTACAGAGAGCGGATGGGTGGTAGTGACAGGACCACAACACTGCAATCATGCAAACCTGCCCAACCCAGTCTGGCAGCACACATTTACACACACACACATGCAATTAGTTTAATTTTACTGAACATCTATCCCAAACACACATTCTTCTTGAAACGCATAAACAAATACCTTTTGATGAAAGTCTTTGCTTCAATAATGAAATTACCGTAAACAACACCAGCACTAAAGTTCCATAAAACCTAATTAAATGGATCAGAACAACACTGTCTTTAAACAAATTCTTGACACAAGATTTGTCTTGGAACTAAGTACAATTATCTCACCCCATTATCATTTTTTCACATGCTTTAATAAAAACAAGTTCTGAGCACAAATTATTAGATTAAGCGACTTGTTAAGATGTCAAGTTTGGTCTGTCTCTCTTTTTCCATCCGTCTTTCCATTCATTCCACAGCAGGTACAAGCCAGATTCCCAGGCTCTCTCTCCAGCCCTCAGGCTGTTTTTCCAGGCTTAGATGGACCCATTAAAGCCCTTGACCTGGGTCTAGTGGTGAGGCTGACCTGCTGGTGACCAGAGCCCGTGGTGAAGAGCTCCAGGGAGGCCTAGCCCCGCGTTTACCCTGCTTTGGGTGGGGCTCAGCTGGGGAGGAACTGAATGATGGGTGGGTGGGGGTTGGTGGATTTTGCCAAGTGTCTTGCAAAAAAAAAAAAAAAAAAGTTTTCAGTTTTCAGAAAGTGGGGACTGCAGGGAATTATGGTGAGTGTATAGACCATCATCATGTACCAGTTGGTACAGGTTCAGGCATCCACCCTGCTGGTCTCCATTGGGCCAATAAACCTCTGATTACATTTAACAAGAATGTTTTTGGCTGTTCAGTTACAACATATTTATTACCACATAGCAACGACAGTGTGTTTAAGTTATGTTTAAAAGACGCACTGCTGCCATTTTACACCAGACGGTCAGTTTACTAGTCATGGAGAGTACTACTCAGCCTGCGAAAACAGTTGTATGATATCGTCTGTGGCTCTCGAGGAGCATAGTTTGAAAAAAAATAACCCTAATTATGTCATAGTTCTGTCATCATAGGGCATTTAGGAAAATGTAGGACCCGGTTTTCGCAGCCAAGTGGCTCCATATGGTCCTATGTTAAAATGTCCAGCTTCACAGCAGAAATAAACATGTTTACAGCCTGGTACAAAAAACAGTTTTGGTCTCTATAGCTAATTTCCCCATTCACAACATTTGTACTGAGGGTGAATTGTTATATAACTCACTCGTTTAAATTATATTAAGACCTAAGGTTATGCATAATGAAGTGCATTGCCACTTTGATGGAAGGGTGGGGGGTCGTCACAGGTGTCTGGTTTCAGTAACCAGGCTTCATTCAGTCAGCCTCAGGTCCACTCATGCTCCACCATGGAGGTACTGTAGGACTGCCAAGATGGTAAAGACCAGAGCCACAACATTGAGCTTCATAACAGCTCTTTGGAAACCTGTAGGTGACAGAGACGGTGTCCAGGTTTTACAGTCTGTTTGCATCTTATATACTAGGGACAAAAAGTCAGGATATCTCCGCCTCTGCTTCTTTGATTTTGACCATTTTTTAACCTTCCTCTTGCAACTTACCCAATTTTTCTCTTTTTTTTGATGTGCTCCTAAAAGATGCAGTTCCTATCTTTGTATCCCTGTGTTTATTTTTCTGTTATTTTTCTATGTTGGAGTATTTATATCTCAAAATCTGCCTATAAAATGTTCATATTTTGGGTTACTGATCCTGCACTCAGTGGCATATACATAAATGTGTCCAATAAAATGTGATTTGGCACGACTAACTAATCCCTCCTGTAATATAAAACCACATTTGACTGTTGGCTTGTGAGCCGTCGCAGCTTAGACAGCCATTATTAATATTCCATTTCACTCAAAATGATGTCACATTACAGAAGATGAATACTCTTACATCGACTTTAATGGTTAGACATCTATAACATTTGATTAAAATTAGAGAAAGATCATTTGATCGTTAGATTGTAGCTAGTTTATCACCAGAAAAAGCAGAGCATAGACAGAAATATGACCTATTTCTGGGTCCGTGAATAAAGAATCATAATTTTAGACGGCAGAATGTACTGAATGACCTTTACAGGAATACGACACAGAGAAAATAAAAATCCAGCCAACAATATATGGCACAACTGGAGATGCGTAAAATCCCTCCTGGACAAAAACAATTCATTTTGATGAGGTCTGCTGTCAAGTGTCCGGGCAAAGAGTTGGCCCAAACAAGAATTTCATCAAATAATAAGCAGAAAAAGAAATTAATATGGGCCAAACAGCTGAGAATATGTTCCAGCCAAGTCACACTCCTATGGACAGCGTGTGACGGAAAGTTTGTTTGAGGAACAGACGTTTCTGATCAGCACATCTGGAGGGCTCGACACACAAACACATTTATAGACACATACGCCTCTCTTGTGACAATTTGTGAGATACTGGATTGGATCATGTTTATGTGGCTCAGTCAATCAATCAAGTCCTGAACATAAAAGTGTCGAAGAGGCACGAGCCATTCTTCCATTCCCTCAGAAAAGGCTCCACGAGTTCATACATCCTCTTGTGTCATACGCGAAAGAATGTCATTGGCTCAGAGTCCGCTGAGGTAACTACTAATATCTTTTGGTTTATTCCACTTTGATGAGCTGCCTGAGCTGTTTGTTTGTGGTTTGGGGAGCTGATTAAGAGAGTAGAGACAGAGGTGGATGAGTGCATAAACACAGGAAAAGCAGACAAAGGAAAAGAGCCAGAAAGAACCTTATTTCCCTGATACAGAGACCTTGAAAAATAGCCCACCATGGCTGTTTTATCTGCCCTGGTGTGCAGACAGTAAATCTCCAGTTCAGTGTACAATATAAGCTATGTGGATTTAGCAAACAAATATAGGAAGTGGGGTTTAAACTAACTGGACCAGTGCTGTAGGCATGACCTTGCATGTCAGACGGTAATCTGGAAAAGCTTTGTTCATGGTAACACACATTTCATTCAGGTTTCACAGCCCACTAACTGTGGGATAAACGGATCCTGACATATGCCGGCAAATGTGTGTGTGCGCAAATCTGCCTGTAGAAGTTACTGCATGTCTTGACGAGCGTCCATCTGCGTATCGTAGATGGTGGATGGTGTTAGAGCTGAGCTAGTTTGATGGTAAAGCTGGGGAAAGATAACGAGACACTGGGGCTGAAGTTTGGGGGTTGGAAAAGAAGCTGGTGAGAGCAGCAACCTGAGGGAAGGAGGCAGGATTGGAGACAGGGCTCAGAAGCAGAGCAGATAGGACTGCAGGGGTTACAACAGAAAAACTGCTGACTGACCGCATGCAGAGAGGATGAGCTGACAGAGTGAAAGACGAACATGTGAGTGTTTGCAGAGGTCTTGATTTGATAGGTGAGGCGCAGCTGGTGTGGCTCTGCTCCGTCTCCTGCACACCTGTCTCCACTCAGCCAATCAGACTCAGGCAGCAGGATGAGGACATATATATATATATATATATATATATATATATATATATATATACACACACACAAATATATAATATATTTAATATATTATATGTTTTATACAATGCTTCCAAAGTAGTATATTAGTAGTATAAAGTATTTTTAGATACACTAGCTAATATGGATATCAGGAGATTTTATGACCATGATATAGATCTCATTGTCGGCTAGCTCACCTGATAGAGTGCAAGCCCCATGTACAAAGGTTCAGTCCTTGCTGCAGCGGCCTAGTGTTTGATTCCATGGCCATTTGCTGCATGTCATCCTCCACTATAAAAAAAAATATAAAGCTCATAAGGCCCAAAAAATATCTTTATGAAGAGACCTTAAGCTTGAAGATGTTCACAGCATTGACGTCACCTTCAGGTACTGCTCAGTCTTTCATTTCAGACAAAATTAGCATTTAGCATTTAATTAGCATTAAAAAATAATAATAAAAAAATCAGTTTGTAAAGCAACTCCTTTTCAAAACATACAGGATCGTGATAAATGTTACAAACATAATGTAACAAGCAGAGAAGAATCAACCAGCAAGCCAAACTGTTGGCCACACAGCAATGTCTATAAACTTAATATTAGACACCACAAGCGACTACTTATACCAATTAAGGCAGTAACGGCAAACTACTGAACTGCTGCGCCGAGTTACGAATCCAACCTTTTGTTTGCAAGAGAAAGAATGTGTTATTTCTCCTCTCAGAAGTTATAATCCAGCTCTAAGTGAGTGTGACAGTTGGACGGCAGCCAGCTTCCAAACTGCGCCAGGGAAATCGAATAAATAAATGTTTGGGACGTTTCTTCCACAGAAGAGCTAAACGTTCCTTTTGCTTACAAAATGTCAACAGTCAGCCCAGGATAACTGTGCTGTTGCAGCTTTGCATGTTAGCGTTTGCTTTGACGTGACCAGTGTTTCAGTCTGGAGCTGATCGTGTGGCTTCATGGACCATTTCATGTCCTGTGCACTGTAACAGATAAATGGTATATGAGGAGCTTTGTATACATAAAGACATTCATATGTCAAATGCAGGCACCACACATGCATACACGCAAAATGGTTGCACATGGAAGTTCATCCAGTGCGCAGCGAACAGCTGAATTTAATAAAAACAACTGATATGAACATAAAGCAATGAAAGGCGCTCACTTCATGCACGGGCTGATAAAGACATGATATTCAATTTGAGATAGTTGGAATGGAACAGAGGTCAGTTCTGACGCACGTGGATACACAAACACAGAAACGGTGCACATACCCTCCAGGCATTTATCCAGCTCTTTGTCAGCATCTCTCTGCTTTTTTTTGGCAAAGCTGCAGTGATTTATGCGCTTTCAAGTGTCAGCTTCCTTTCGTTGCCGGGTGTTACTGGCTCGCTGTGGAGGAAGCTTTTGAAAATGGGATTATTTTTCCAAAGGCAACACATTATTTTCTCAAGAGAAGACACTTTAATCTTAAGTGTTCATGAGTTAAGTTAGTAGAAAACATTACAAATGCAAAATAATGACGATGTGTCTTGATTTTTCTACAACCAGACATTTTTAAGACATCATTTTAAAAAAGAAGGGACATGACATGGTGGGAAATTTCTCTGTGGAAGATGATGAATCAGGGCAGTCACATTTCCTCCCACATATATTTTCCTCAGATGTGTGGCATTTAGTCAGTGACCACAGGACAATACAGTCCACACCGCAGCCCAGCGCCCAACAAAATGTACCGCCATGTGAAAAAATGTGAGATTTCTTTATCTCCACTTACTCCATCTTTTGCCTCTGGCGTATCAGAGTGGCGTCTTATTCCACATCACCACCTCATGGAAAGTTTTGCTGTAATTTCATACACTTAACGGTTGCCAAGTCGGCACAGGGGATTGACTCTGTGGCAGTGTCTGTTTACTTGCCGATTCACTGCTGGAGCCTCACATGTCCGTGGGCATTACTCTGTGTCAAGATATATGTGATACTGCATGGCAGGATGTGGAATGTGTATGTACCTGAGAGGACAACATGCAATAAAATGCAGATTACAGCAGCAGGATATGATATACAATATAGTCTAGGGATTAAAGTTATACTTTATGTGTATGTGAATGTTTTTATGGATGCACGTTGAATAGTTTCCTTCCTCGTATCATGCAGCCCAATGAAAAATCCCCATTAAAAGCACTGCCAAATGTGCAATCATCCATTCCCTACATCCTGCTGGATATGAGATCCCCGGTGGGGTTATAGATCAAAATAAAAGTGAAACCCAGACAAACACGCGCACACACACACACACACACAGCATTGTCCTACTGACCCACTCTGTGAAGTCTGGGGAATGTGACGGCACAGCAGATCCAAGCCTACAGACCCGGCTCTGGGCCACAGTGAAGGACTCGCGCTGCAGGACACTGACCAGGTTTAACCACAGCCTGGGTAACATAAAAGACACGTGTAATCATCTTGCATCACTTTTCTTTTCTCTTCATGAGGTCAGGGAAGTAGGTCCAGCTTGAAAAATGTTCCTCCCGTGGCAGTTTTTAAATCAAATCAAGCCCTCTCCATACTGCCATAGAGTATGGTCAAGTTATTATTTAAAAAAAAAAAAAACCTATAGCAGGCATGTGTTTTTCATCAGTTGAGATATATATGCACGTGAAGGCATTCCCCTCTTGAACCTCGTGTGTGTTGTTTCAGCAGAGCATCGTGTGAACCAGGTCAGCCTGCTGAAAGATGGCAAATATTAGACATGGCATATGTATCTGCTTACGCAAAGACCAAAACAAATGCCATTGAGTTGACAAAGAGCACAACTATAGGGATTAAAGTTTAATGTGTTTGTCTCTTCAGTCTGTTTCTCATTTGTTCACATTTGCTCACACACACACACACACAAACACACTGGCGCTTGCTACAGCTCTACCTCACATGTGTTTTTGTGATTATGTGAAGGCCCCAGGTAGCTTATGTGCGATGGGGCTGTCATGTGAACCCACAGGTTGCCTGTGATTTCTCGAGGCTCGGCTCGGTTACGCTCCCAATTGCGGTCAGGTTGGGAAAATAAGTGAGGGGATATGATAAAAAAAAGCTAATGTATGAACAGGAAATGTATTTTATTTAAAATGTGACAGGTGGAGGAATCCTCGGCTCGGAAAGAAAGACACAAATCTCTCTTTTTGCACCTTTGGGCCCCATTAGAAAGAGAAGAATTGTCATTTTTTGGTGTCCTGTTCCACCTAACTGACATCATATTTACTGAAAACTCCTCCACCCATAGTTGGTGATGATCTGAAACAAATACAAGCTGCAAACACTTCTGAAAACAGCTGGTAACGTTAGATGTTTTGCTCCTCTCATGTCTTTGGTATCCTTTGGTAGAAAGCAATCACGGATTGGCCCGGCGGGTAAATAACATCAGGTTATATGATTCACTGTTATTGTAGTTCAAACAGCTTCCAAAACCACAAACGTGCAAACCCACCTAGTGTGTCTTGAAAGTAATTATTCAAAGTCTGGGAAAATCATGCACCAATTATGACACTGATTGCGCCTCCCAAGGAGGAATCTGGGAAAAGCTTTGTTTCCGTACATACTAGGTCTAAAGTTTCAAGGCTTTGGGCATGTTTAGGCCACAACAGTGCAGGGCACGCTAATGGGTTGTGCTGGCATGCTTCTTTGTCCATAAATCCTTAGAAGTTGTTATTATTTTTGTCCACTTGTGAGCAGTGAAACCAGTTGTAAACACAACAGTGGCGTATCTCTAACATTTTAAGTTAGCACGTTAGCAAAAAACTGCCTATTTACACAGGTACGGCGCGATATTAGCATTCATTTGGAATTGTGTGTACCTGATAAATCTATGTCCAAGTTTGACTGTCTGTCTATGTAGCTGCAAAATACTCTACTACTACAATTTGGAGTTGTGTTTCTGGCTGCCTGACAAATCCAAGTCCAAATTTTTAGCTACTGTTTGACCATTGGCTTCTGAGGGAAATATCTGGCTCTTTAGCTGCTAAATTCTCCACAGTGTGGACCCATAGCGCACATTTTAGAGTCAGTGTAACAGTGCATTTTTGCTGGAAACAGCTGCCTGCTGGAAATGGAGTTGACGAGAGCTGTGAGACTAAAAACTAAACTAAAACAGTGAAGTTACAGGTTGTAAAACCAAAACAATGAGCTGATAGGTGCTAAAATGCTTCATGGCGCTAAGAAGAACTGCAGAGTCAGTCTCTGGAGGCTGTCACCACCTCGCTCAAAGGAAGGACAGAAACTGGCGACCACACATGCAGATGCTCATACATAAAGGTGAGCAGTCCAACCTAGGTGGGTGCCAGCACTCACTCCTCATGAGCCATTTCCCAGATCTCAGCAACCAAACAACCAGGACACTGGTTATGAGGCTTAGTCACAAGGTTCACTACAACCCCCTTTTACATTACACGTCATCATTTGAGCCATTGTTAGTACAAAAATATGTGTTAGTACAGTTTTAAGCAGCTTGACTTGGTCAAAACAAACAAGTTTGTTCCATTTCATTTTCTGGCAGTTAGTTTGATAATGAATAAAAGTCAAGTAGGTGGGAGAAGGCTATTTCCTGGAACCAGCATGCATTAGTCCATAACACACTTTAAAAGTACCAGCAGAAAATATTTACTAGTTTATTCACAAGTCAGAGTGTGAAACCCTGAACAGAAACTTCTGCGCAGCAAAAGAGGAAGGTGACGACCTTTGCCGTGAAGAAAAACATTCACATCCTCACGCTATTCTTTTCCATTCCTTTTACTGCTTCTCATTAATGGCCGCTGAGAAGAGCCGGGGATCGTTCCAAAACCAATAACCAGGAGTGTCCATTGGGGTGTCCTGGAGTCTTTCCACAGACAGGAAGAAAGCGAAAGGGCGAGAGATGATGATGTATCCGTGTGGTGAAAACACACACATACATCATCTTTAGATCTCAGTTAATGTGTTTAACGTATTCTGTAAGGCGGTGACTGATTGGGCCATTCAGGAATTCTCCTTTGTTGCTTCAGATGTTTCTATACACCTCAGAAGTCATTGTGCTATTGCCATCAGCAGCCACATCATCAATGAAGATGAGTGAGCCAGTACCTGTGACGCCCATACAGGCCCACGGCCATGTTTTGTCATCATCTGTGGAGGTCTACCAGTCCCTTTTCTGAACTCACCACTTCTCCTTTCCTTCGTAATAATGTTCCAAACAGTTGATTTTGGTAAACCTAAGGTTTGACCAATGTCTCTTACCGTTTCTCTAACGGTTTCCGAGACTTTTACTGGCACAACTCTGTTACTCATGCTGACTAACAGCACAAACAGAGTGACCAAAAGCGGTTAGTACACTTCCATGCAGTTCACTGTGTACTTCCTGGTGTAGTGCGCTAATTTCAGCAGGGTAGTGTTGTCTCAGCTCGAGTACGGCCGTTGTGCGCTTAATGGAAATGACGTCAGCAACATTTTATTTTGAGACATTTTGATGCCTGTAAATTTCTACGTGGTAATACCAATTTTGAATTGTTTGATTACGAATCTAAAACAGCTTCTTTAAATTGCATTAATGTCCCAAACATTATGGAGGGCACTGTATTCTACCCTCTGGCATAAATAGCGGGAAAACAGACATGCAGCGATGTGGACACAGATTTACACACACATGCACACACACCACCCAGCAGAGTTGTGAAGTCATATTTTCCCCTCAGCATACTTTCCATATTTTTTCTGATGACATAAACCAGCTCAAAGGTGTGCATGTTGTTTTTTTTTTCATACCAACTCATTCGTCTCTCAGATGTCATTGCCCACCTCGCTCACCACACGCACACAAACTCGACATGCAATCCATTTCATACTGACAGTGCTGTAACAAGAACAATTTGGAATATTTTGGACACGTCAGAACAACGAGACTCCTTTTTTCAAAATTAAAATCTATCTAATCTGCTCCTCTTCAGCTCTGGTAGAACTTTGTGTTCATTTCTTTGCTGATTTAAGAGACTTTACACGAAGGCTGTAATATTTTTCTCTTTACAAACCTTACAGGAATTTATTCATCCTTGCCGTAGTGGCCAAAAAGTCTTGTAATCCTACTCATGGCCTGTCCAAAACATCAGTCATCACTGTGGAAAAGCTTTTAGTCACTTGAAGTCAACCTGGAAAAGTAAACAAGGCAATTAGGAGAAGAAGAAGAAGAGAAAAAAAAAGCGGGGGAAGGCAGAATTCTCAGAAAGCTTTGCATCAAAACAGGCTATGGCCCGGCTCTGACCTGTGAGCAGTCAGGCGACGTCTGCCTGGTGTGTATTTCTGAGTATATATGCTTGTTTTTGTCCATGTATGTGTGAGTAAGTCTGCAGGGGAACTGGTGACAAACTGCAGACAGTTAGATCTCAGTTGGGGTCAGAGGGGGGTTGTTTCTCAGCAGAGAACTTCTCACTGTCGTCTGAATCACTTGGGCCTCGTGTGGCTCAATGTGCCAGTTCTACCAGCTTGTCTGACAAACCAGCTCTTTTCTAGGAAAACCTGGTCCTTATGGAGGAGGTGGAGGGTTGAAGGACTTTCCTTAAACTTAAACAAGTAGTTTTGGTAAAATTTCCTTCCTTAAATAGTTTTTTCAAAGCTCATATGTGTCAATTTGGAAGGCAGTAAACTTCTGCTTTGTTATTAGTACCACATTTTTGTCCCTATATCGGCCCAATACTTGGTTTCCATGCACACTGAAGCTTAAATATGTAACATTTCTGCAATAAAATAGAGAAATCTGTAATTTTATTCAAGGTGCAATTCATTTTATCGCCTGATAATACCGTCATATATCCTTTCACCCCCTCTATTATTGGAAATGTCAGATGCTGAGACAGGAAGTCAGTGAACGGGATGAATTGAACACTGAAAACAACACCTCCCATGATCCCAAGCTCCTTCACGACATTGTTTTGTTTTGTTTTTGGTCCACAGATAAGAAGAAACACACGCAGTTTTTAGTTTCTGTACAATTCTTCTTCATCATCTTGGCATATTTACCTCCCAACCCAGTCTCTTGCAAATCACACGACCCACAGATGTTGGGATGAGAAGGATGCTGTGGCCTATGCGCTGCAGCGCATATTTTCAATTATCTCAGCAAGTAAAATTTCCTCCTCTGTCCCCTGAGTGTTCATATGAAACTTTCTGAGGTTATAAAGTCACTTCTTGCCTTTCTGTCTGGACACTCTCCAGCTAGCTTTGCCCCACACTCTCACAAATTGATACGCAGGAGCCGAATCAAAACAAAGAATCTGGATGTAGGGCACGAATTGGGGCTCCTGCGCACATCGGATAAACGGCTCCCCCCAGAGAAACATACCTCGAAAACATTTCTGACCACATCAACCGCTTTAGTTTTTGCTTTTGCAGCAGTATTATCCAAACTGCGGGGGAGTAACAGGGGCAATAACACAGACTGAAGCATGCAGCTGATTGGGCATGACTGGCCTGTCATCTGTAGTAATCACAACCTTCTGGACAAGAAGGATGGTAAGAAAAAGGAAGGGGGAAATGCGGTTTATTCTTCTTTAATATCCCCTGTGCATTCACATACCATAATGTATTTTAACCACAGCGCCCCTTTCCCCATCCTCTGGCCCAGTTGGCACAGTAAAATATGATCCCGAGACAGTTTAGTGTGACGAAGAAAGTGTGTGAGAAAAAGAAAGTAAAAGCGGGGCCTGTGTGACAAAATGTATGGGCTGCTGTTCATATAAAAGGGCAGTTTTTGGTGGCACGGTGCCAGATCTTTGATGTTATAATTTGAATTTTCCAAGCACAAAAAGCAGCTTGAAGCAGGCTTCTGAGAGCCTGCGCTGACTGATTAAACGACTGATATTTTGACCCTGTGAACTGAGTGACCGGCTGACTATCTGAGCAGCTGCTGCAGGCAGAAAAAGTCCCTTTTCTTCTCCGCAGACCAGACATGAAGTCAGAAACAATATAGAGGTAAGCCACCCACTCTTTTTCGCAAACGCAGAGGCATGCTCACAAACGTATGCATTGTGCAGAGACACACACATCACCGGGGACTCTCCCTGCTCTGACACAATCAGCACTGCACCTTGTGACCTCCGACTAAGGTAAAAGCTGTAATTATTGACATTACTGTCATCTGAGCCTCCAACCTTACAGTTCAGAGCCATTTCTCCGTGTCTCAGACAGCTAGCATCCATTACATCTGTCTGTCTCCAAGATTGAGAGGGGTGTTGCTGAATAACCTCCTGTGACCTTTCTGTCTTCATCATGTCAAGCATTTTTTGTCTTTTGTCTGCCCGACGGGGCTCCAGTATAGGAGTGAATGACACAAATGTGGGATTTTGAGTGATATAAACCAGCTGAAATAGTTGTCAAACCTAATAGAGTTGTCGTCTTTGCTCCACATTTGAACCCATCAGCAACTGAAAATCTGCAGATTTCTATCCACAAACGATTGTTTACCACATAAAATCCACTGATTGATGGCCTTAGATGATTAGCATGAATAAAGTAACTCTATATTCGGTCCGAGCCTGCCGAACAGTACTGTCTGCAGACGGCAAACCAGCTAACCGGAGTCGAGTAGCAGCCTGTGATAATACTAAAATCCATGTACCTTTGTTCCACCCAGGAAAGTAAGATGAAGGTTAGATTAAAGAATTCTTGGGGAAAACAACACTGAACAGGAAATTAGCTCATTAGCTACAAAGGCAGCCGCCTAGAACTGGTCCACACTGGTTCACGACAGGCCATCGGGCTTATCTAAATGGAATGAATAGATACATCCATTCAGCTGGGGGGCGGCTTGTGCAGTAGTCGCCCAATACTCCTTCTACTTAAGTACATCGTGAGACAAATATGGTTTCCAATCCCATCCAGTATGAATCTGGAATGGAAGTAGGCCTGAGAAATGTGTTGATACTCTGTAGTATTTTGTACGTCATCTAACTACGCCTGAAGGAAACGTGGTTTTCTGAACATCTGCATGAGAAGGTGGACCGGAAAACCTGCCAATTGTACAATTGGGGATAAAAGTGCACACTTAATGTATAAATAATGAAATAAGCTATAAAAAGGATGAAATAAGAGAGGCTGTGAGAGATGTTTGTATCTTGTCTACCTATCTTTTCTTGTTGGTTTCAGGAAGCTCTAAAACTTGTCAGATGCAGCCAAGGACTTTGCGTGAAACACACCAATTCCTTAACTTTTGTATCCTATGGGAAAGTAATGTTACACCACTTTGTTGTACATCGTTCAAGCCAAACATCCAAAATGGGGTAAAAGTAAAAAAGCTGTCTCTGACAGAAACTTGGAGTGCTGGAAGGGATAATCCAGGGTCACTGAGTGAAGCACAAGCAGCTCCCATCAGGTCTCGGAGAGTACGCTGACAGATTGACTTACCAGACGGCCTCTGAGCATGCAGCTGGAAACACAGAAAAACTTGCTCTCTAACAAGCCACGGGCAGGAAAACACACCTACACGGCACTCCACATGGGGTTTTCAGAAAGGGGAACGGTGAAAGATTTGTAGAAGATGAGGCATAATATGACATGAAAAGGTGAAGGGGGGGGGATTGTGGCAACAAGTTAAGAATGAAAGAGAGAAAGGATGCGCAGGACTGAAGTCCTGAAAGATAAATGGAGGAATTTGGGAGGAAAGAGGAGCAGCGCAATGACGGATATATGCTTGATGAAATGAAAGGTGTCAGCAAAGTGCGAGAAGAGGAATGCGAATGGGAGCAAAAGTCTTGCAGAGACAAAAAGGAGACATTCTTGTGCTCTCAGTCAGGTGTGTAGCCTCAACTCCTAATTGAAAGTAATGGATCCGTTGCTAAGAATGCCGAATACTTCAGTCTGTTTGTCGATCCGCTTGCGTTCACCTGTTTTCCGCCTTGCCGGTGTCACATTTCAACATATTTTGCCTTTTTTTCCCCCTTTCCTCTACTTCCTGTTTTGTTCGAACCCTGGTAAACTTTTGCAACCCTGCCCCGTCTAACTCCTGCAGTCGTTGAGGGTTAAGTGTCTTGCCTCAAGGGCGCTCAGGTGATCACTTTCTTTGGCTGGTTTTTGTATGAATGGTTTCCAGGACACATGCCAGCTTCTGTATCTTTGAGCTTGAAAGTTGAAACAGAGTAACTTACCTGTTGGCAGAAATCTTACACTGCACATCTCACTAAAATATCTGTGTCCTGTCATAAAAGATATCCTGGGTGACAGATTCAAGAACAAATTTGCAAAATCCTGAAGATTTTCTGATAATATTACAACTTCGGTCTCAAAATATTCAACTACAAGTTTCTCTGTTGAAATTACGACTATTTTGAATTATGTGTCTGCATTATTCCCAGATTTCTTCTTAGATTGTTCCTTTATATGATCAATATGTTGAGATTAATGCATCTCCTTTGCCATATCATATCTGGTGTGCCTTGGCATGAGTCTTATTAGCCTCATCGCTACACATAATCTACTGTTTAATCAAAGCAGATGCATATTGAACATATTTTTCACATCCTTCAGCTCATAAAGAATGTCTCGCCGCCCCTGGCTGTGTTGTAAATAAGTGGATGCATCAGGGTTGGGTAACAAACCTGAAGAAAATCTGTAGCCCGAGGCAGATCCGGCATAGCCACGTGTTTGCCTCGTCTTTATCCAAGAACATAAGGCGAATTCCTCAGAGAGCATTTTACTCATTTAGTGTCTTTATCAAGTTACAGCAGGCTCTTAAGTTGCAGGCGCAGAAAAGAAGATGTTGAGGAATTCAGCAGAGGACATGTTTTTCGACTGTCACGCAGAAAGAAAAGGGGGGGAATGATTTGTTTTGACGTTTATTGATAGCCGCCAGGGGTGGGCAAGAGGTGACTCCAGAGCTGTATTTCTGTCAACCTGCTGGAAAACGTCCGCCCACTTTCTAGTAAAAGGTTGAGAGGTCAACTGCTCAGGCCTCATGAATGACTGTCAGGGCTCTGTTTCAATCTGGATGCACAAAGCTCTCGGGCAGCTTATCGCTTTTTTGTGTCACATGCAGGAACACAGATTTGTTTGACGTTTTCCATGATGGAGATTCCACAGAAAGAGGCTTATTGGATTTCAGTCGAAAATGACAAGAGGGATCAGTAATGGGAGAGCAAGCAGGAGGGGTTGCTTGACAACAAGCACAACGTCAGGTAAAAATGATTTACATGTGATGCTCTAGATAAGATTACTGAGCTCTCCTTTCTATTGAATATCATAACACTGTACTTGGTAACACAACATGTACAACCAAAAACATCAAAACAACAAAAGTATGAATTAGCAATTGTAGCTGTATATGTAAACAGGGACTTTGACAGAGGTATGTAAATCCAGAACGGAGCCTGCTGAAGAAGAGATAAAAAAAAAAAAAAAAAGCCACACAAACATCTCAAAGCATCAGTCTCGTTTAAGTTTATTGCCCTGGCTTTACAATCCGAGACAGTTTCGCACTTGGGTGAAATCACCGGCACGCAGACTGATTTCACACTGGTTTATCAGACAACGGCCAGTCTCTGAACTTTGCACAGTCAGCAGCCGGAGTCGGGATCAAGCCTCAGTCTGGAATAATCCGATATTCATTAACATCAACTAATGGAACGGAAAATACGATGAGCGTGCGGTGAGCCAGAGTGGCGATGTTTATTCTTGAAACTGTAGTAGGCAGCTTTAATTGCAATTTGGGGAAATGTTGAAAAGTTTCCTCTCGAGCTGCGTAACTAAAGAAAAAAAAAGAGGTGTAAGAATGAGAACATAAGAGCTCGTAAGGACTCGTGTGTTTCTTTCTTCCAACCTCCCACCTGCTCTCGCACACACACACACACACACACACATATATATTTATATATATACACACACTTCCCTTCCTGGACCCCTATACTCTTTGATCCTGAGCCTGTCTGCTGGTATGACTTGGCACATCTGGCACTGAGCCCCTGCTGCCCGTCACTATCTTTTCCCTGCACAAGGAGAAGAGGGAGGGACGGAGGGAGTGAGAAAGGAAGAGGGAGGAAGGGAGGGTTGTAACTTTGCACCTGCAGCACTTGGGACCTGTCTGGAGGCCAAAACTGTCGATCGCAATGCAGGGAATTTACCTGGAAATAGTTTTCTTCACCTCCCATATTTCTGTCCCTGTCTCTGGAGAGATTAGGCTCACTTCACTCCTCATGTTGGCATTTTGTGTGTGTGTGTGTGTGTGTGTGTGTGTGTGTGTGTGTGTGTCTGACTCACACACTCTCAGTTTGACATCAAATCCGCCGTCGTCTCTCTGGGCTGCCATAAAACCCCCAAAACACTTCAAAGTGGCCTTGCTTCCCAGAGTCCCTTGCTGCTCTGACATCACTTACTGCCTGTTTTCACAGCTGCCGCTCCCGATGCCAACGCAGCCCACTCCTCACGCTGCGGCTCTCTTCCGCTTCAGTGTGTGTGTGTGATGTTTATGTCTGAGGGTCATGTCTCGTGGACGTGAAGGTGTATTTGTTGGCGCTGCGACAGACGGGCTTCACATGGCGGGGGGTGTAGGGGGCCTTTACATGCGCGTCACAATAAGATGCAGCTCTTGCATTTGAGATGTGAATACAGATGAACTCTGAACTTTAATGACTTTACCAAGAAGTCGCTGGCCTGTGGCGGAATTGTCCACTCCCTCTCCACTTCCTCTTTCTTTGAAATATAATGCAAATCTTTGGGTTTCATTTTATTTGGATTCGGAGAGAGAGCATTTTTGTTTGAGGTTCTTTCAGACTGGGACAGCTTCGAACTTGTGCTCCATGACATCATTTCACGTTACACTTATATAAGACACACTTGTAGCCTAAACAATTCATGAAAGTTGGTGTAATATACTTGGTCTGCTTTGGTGACGTGAAAGTTTGAACGAAAGCCACATTTCAACCGCAGGAACTTTCCCCAAAGACAAAGAACCTTTGGATGAACTCAGTGGGCTTCGATACCTGTATGATTATATGTGACAATAAAATTAAATTAATTGATAAATTAAGTTCCAAGGGCATTAATAAGTCCCTGCTCTGGGGTAGTGCTTTCCAAAAGCATGGGAACTTTGGGGCTGTGACTGAGCATATGTTTATATTTAAATTTAATACTTTGTAATGCATAAATTAAGTTTCCTTATTATATCACAGAAGGGACTCTCCGGTCTGCTGTGCTGGTCTATTTTTGACAGGAACTACGTCACCTGAGTTATCTGGAAGTCAGACACGTAAATGACAGGGAGACTCCAGTAAATTTTCAAAAATTCTCCCTGCTGTCATTACTAATTTGGTAAATGTCTTTTACCAAACATCAAACTATGGAACTTTTCTACACCCAGGACAGGGTAAAGCAGTGAAAAAGTCCTTGATATGCCAGGCACCCACTTAGCCAGCACCATGACAACCAAGAGGGAATCTTGCTCATCCTCCTCTGTTCCCTCCCCGCTGACTGATGTCAGCTTTTGGGTCATCCTGTCCTGGCATGAAGGGGATTCCCATTATGTCACTGGTCCCCTGGGAGGGGAAGGAGGGGGTGACACTGCCGTCACCCGGTTCCCCCAACAGATAATGGACACCCGGAGGCGGCTGTCACACGGGGGATACGGTGGAATGGGGAATGCTTGTCAGTTTGGCTCCTTACATCACGACCATGGAGCGCTGCAGCGCTGCGAGGCTACGTCACTGTGATGAACTGTGAGACGATTATGAGACACGGCATTATGCCGGAGGCCTGAGTGGTGTGCTCAGCGGAGTGTCGTCTCTGGACAGTCATCACAAAGCACAATGATGAGCTTTCATGACTCTTTGGGCCATTGTAGGACAGAAACAAGAACTGATACTATGAATCTTTCTCTATGGGCTGCTGTGACCACAATGAGGTGGTGGTTAATAAGATCAGATGATGTATTGTGAGTGATGAGCGAGGTCAAAAATGAAAGACCAAAGGAAGTGTACATGTGTTAGATATCCTCCTTTTCTTCTTCACTTGTCTTCCTCACACCTCCATTTTCGTCTTTATGCTGGATGTCTACACGCTAAGAGCTCCCCCTACAGGCCGGTCATAGATAATGTGGTAAAGATCTGTCAATGCGCATGCTAGTTTGGAACAACGCTGTCCCACAGGAGATGAATTAAGATAGATAATTTAACAGAAGTGTGATACGCAGTTAGAAAGCTCCAGTGTTTGGTGAAAAGAAATAATTGGAAGCAGCAGTCACTTTGTAGTTGTATACTGAAAAGACAATCAAAATCCTCTGATGGATGCTAATAACTTCCTGCTCTGGTGTGTGCTGGCACGCAAAAGCAGTGGAAAATGCACGCCAAAGTCTGCAGAGTGTACATCTGTCAGTAGGCCAGTGAGGCGACGGTCACAGGAAGTCCAACGGGTTCATTCACGACCAAGATTAAGCTTTGCTTTCTCTTCAACGCCTCAAAGAGATGAAGAATCGCTGTTTGCACCCCAAAAATTCTTTCTTCTCCTCCTCTGTCCAAGACGACTCTTTTGTTTGTGCAATCGTGATGCAAAAGCACTCAGTGAACCCATTTATTATTCAAATAAATCACACGGAGTGCTCATACGTCTCACGAACCGCATACCCTTCACATGATGCAGCTGTCAGCGGGATCTATTGTTTGTGCAGCTTGTTAGCTTCGCCTGATGCTACTCACCCACAGGACTATATTTACGCTGGAAAGCTAAGAAACCAGTGTTTCATGCAATCAAAGGGGGTAAAATTAATAAAGAAGCGAAATAAAGATGTGTCTTCACACTTTGGGCCTCTATTTATCGTCCTGGCCTTTTGCCTTTATGGGTTTTGAGCTGACAAATAGCGAAATAAGTGCATAATTTTGTTGCCTGCGTTGCTTCATGCATCAAATTGCAGTTGGAGGCATCATTTTACGCCTTCATTTAAAGTTTAATCCACTCTCCAGGACAAGCATCCGCCCGTACGTGCTGTGAGCCGTCACTGAGTGATTGGTGAATGCAGTGTTGGTGCTTTGCAGTGTTTGTGTTTTTGAAATAATGCCTGTCAGAAGAAACATGAGAAACTGGGCTGGAAATGGAATCTGCTGCCAAGATGTCCTCATGCGACTCAAGCAGCAGGTCACACCAGGACAGAAACACACGCATGCTTTGTGTGCCAATTTGTTATGTAGTCTAATTGTTACTAAAGAAACCCATTACTTGTCAGAAAGACAAATAATCGTAATTCACATCTGTTATGGATGCTTTCACGACAGCGCTTTAGGTTTTTATTTGACTCCTGACTTCAGTCGAATCTGCATCAAATGGAGGGAAAATTATTTCACTTAAAAACGCTGGAAGTGCAATGCTTCCAGAAAGTCAAGCTCAGAGCAAAAGCAGACATCTCAGAAGATAGGAAGAGAAGGAGAGGAAGAGGCGGCGATAAGAGAAGCGAGGAGTTCACACAGGAAGCCCCGTGGGGCTTCGAGAGGATGGAAGGAAAGGAAGGTCACAGAGTTAGCGGCAGCCAAGCTGAGAATGAGCAGGAATGATAGATATGAGAGGAATGACGGACAGAAAGAATGAACCATAAAGAAGAAAAGCGGCACTTTGACAACTTGTAGGATTCAAGGGTGCAATCGATTATAATGATAGTCTGAGAAAGTTAGAAACCAGAAAGCTGTGGCTTCGAAATGGAATGGAAAAAAGGCTTGCAAAGCACCTAAACAGGTGCATGAATCAAACTCCCGGCCACTTCACTGGCTCAAATCTTTAGGTTGACTGCCTGTGTTGTAAACTGACTTCCCCCGTGTCACCTAAACTCCCACTTTGACCTCCAGGCAGAGAGCTCCACCTGCTGAGCACCCACCGAACATTAACCGTCGGCCGCATGCAGCATCTCTTTGCTCGGGCTGCCTCCTGCAGGCCTGTAGAGGAGCAGCTGCGTCTGAGGGGAAGGAGCGCTGCCTTGCAGGTGAGCAAACACCAGGAGGCGAAAAGGAGCTCGCTGTATGAAAGTAGGGCAGCCAACGCTGGAGATTCTGTCCAGAGGCCTTGCTTTAGTTTGCTTTCACCTCTTCGCTCTCTCCTTCTTACTCTCTATCACAGAAGTCAAAGTTTAGCACAATAAAGAGACAGATGTTTACAGGTGAAAGTACTGCTCACAGGTGGGCGAACGCAGGTGTTTTTTTAAAAAGGAAAACTGTCAAAATATTTTATGAGGAGTTATCCGAAGTCATAATTTCACATGGATCTCCACATCAGCACTCATTTCACTTTATTTTTTATCCGTACACTCTCCAGATTCAGCTTTAACCCTGAGGCCTCTCTCTCTCTCTCTCTCTCCATATCCTCAGGAATGTCTAACAGTGTGTATCTCCGCTGTGACGCACACACACGCTAATATAATAGAGATGCCATTGTCTTCTCATACAAGCCAGACTCATCTTTTGGATGTACACATCATCACATGGACTTGAAGCATCGGTCAAGGAAATGCTTTTGTGACAAGCCTCCTCTGCTTGTTTTGTTCGATTCCAACTCTCTCAACTTTTCTTTTTTTTTTTTTTTTTCCCCGGCGAGCAGCTGCAGCCTTTGCGAATCCCATGCATTCTTCCACCTTATACACGTACATGCAAACACCCACGCCCGCTCCTTCTCACTCATATTCGAATGAGATAAAATTTTAATGACCTTTCTGGGAAAGCTGGGTATATTCTCTCTCTCTCTCTCTCTCTCTCTCTCTCTCACACACACACACACACACACACACACACATATAGCGGTGGCAGGTGGATGTTTGGCCTAACTTTTGGGTGGGTGAGGCTGTAATGACTAACGCAGGACAGATTGGAAAACCGCACCCAGCGGGGACAGGAGAGGAAGGCCGGGGCAGCTAAATGGGAGAAACAGGTGAGTTAATCTGTGTGTGTGTGTGTGTGTGTGTTAGTGGGATTCTTCTTGTGCAAGGTAATGACTGGCTAAAAGAGAAATGCTGGCTTAAAAGGATGAGTGAGTGCTATTAAAGAAGAGGGGAAAGAGGCTATTAGGGGTGAAACGAGGGGTCGACAGGAAGTCACTTTCAAATATCTTCACCTCTTCTTCACCTATCAAACCGTCAATCCAGTTTCTGCTTACAAAATATAAGAATATACACATCTCCGCCGGGCATGGAGGCACGGTTACATGCCCAAATGTATACATGTGCACAGTAGCTCACATGCTATCAAAGCCCTCATTGTTTGCCTCCTTATCACTTTCCTCTCTGCTGTTTTTCCCCTTCCTGCACTCTCTTACCTGCCCTTATCTCCTCTCCCTTTCATCTCGGGAGAGGCCTCCGAGCACGAGAGACAAAGAGACGAGGAGCAGCAACAAGGAGGGCATGAGAAGAGAGGGGAGACGAGGAGAAACGGAGAGTAGGCCGCCTTATCTGAGATGATACACACGGGCGCGCACGCGCGCACACACACACACACAGGGGCCATTGTTCGTTGGGTTTTGCCGCGGGGCCCTGTGATCACGGAGGCTGAGACTGATGAACGTGTGGCCCCCTCTTTCTTCCTCGCTCCTCCTTTCATCTCCTCCCGGGCTTGTCTCCTGCCGCTCAAAAGGAGCCGTCTTCCTCCTTGTCTTCCTGAGCTCCTGTAGTCCCTCATCAACAGGAGATTTCCACCAGAAGAAAAGGGGGGAAAAAAGAATACAAAGACATTAGTGGACGTCCGTCCCGACTGCAGCGGCACATTTATAGCACGGATGGCTCCAGAGGGAATCAAAGGCCTTACCGTGACTTTGTTAGGGCGCTGCTACATTTTCCTGACAGCCTGTCTGCTTGAATGAGCAACAACCAGGCAGTAGCATATGGAGTTGCATATATGCGCTGGCAAACTCTCATGCAGCCTTTAAAAAAAAAAAAAAAAGGGTGCGCGCACACTGAGCCATGTGGCAGAACAACGAGGGCCATTTGCAAAGCAGGGATACAGAAAAATGAATAAAAATACTAAGTGCAAAATTGACTAACTGACCTCATTAAAACATGACACACATTAGATTATCCAATAACTCCAAAGACAAAAATGAACTTGAGTATTGGGAGGACTCGGAGGGATAGTCAAATCCCAGACACAGAACACACGAGCATCCAATTGTGTAAATGTTTCACAGCTGACAGAAGTCATGTGTGATCAATTTAAATGCATGTTTACAAGCAATTCTCACAAAACTAGCAAAATCTGTGAAGTCTAGCGGATTAAACGATGCTGACTTTGGTATTTGACCCATAAAAGAGGCTCCATGGTTTCTAGGGCTCCAAACAACATTCAAATAAATAAAAGATATTTTTTTTGTGTTTAAACCTTTGGCATTTCCTGCAGCAAGATGATGAACTAGCACGTTATCTGTTTTTACTCCAGTTCAGACAGAGACGCTAACATCCAGCAACCGGCCATTTATAGCAAACACAGCTTAGGTTTGAGTCAGGTCTCAATGAATCGGAACAGCGATGAGGATTCAGTTAATCCACTTTAAAAGAAACACATACACGAAAACACAATCAACAAATGCCACATGAGGAGGAGGAGGCCCGAGCTGCAGTGTAATCAGCACACCAAACACACAGCTGTGAATGTAAGGCATATTGCAAACAGCTGATGTTGATCAGTCCTGACTAGCAACTACTTCAGAGCTGTGAACTAACGCCATGTTTCATTTCTGGCAACCTGTTAGAGCGGTTTTGGCCTTTGTTTGGTCCTAACAAAGTTGCATATCATGAGGTATACAAATTTAAAGTTTGGGAATAAGTACTAGGAGCGGAAAAGGTGAATTGCCTGATATACTTTATCAGATGGTACGGAACACGACTTCCATTTGTGCAACAACAAGTGCATCGTGATTGGACGGTGTCAAGAAAGTGCTGAGCTATCGTGAAGTAAAGGCTGACTCAAGAGACTACAAGGTGAACACATTATTTCAGAAACTGATCCCCAGAGAATTTAAAAGAAAACACTGTCAGACTCAAACAATGACTGCTTATGTGAGTATCACAAAGTTGAAAGTCCACAGGCGAAATGTGGCATCCGACAGTTCAGTGTTTTGACGTTCGCTTACCCCCGTTGCCATGAAGACATCAGCACCTCCCTTCTCCGCATTCCCAACGTCTATCGTGATGGACAGGAAGTGGCACGGGAAGAATGTGCAAAGAGTAGTAGCTCCGAGATGTCCGACAGCGGTTCACCCGTCCCATTTCCCAGCAGCTCCTGACCTCTGGACTGCGACACCGTGACCTCTCAACTCTCCTCTGACAGGACATGCTTTCATCACAGACTGAAAAATGACCTTGAGGTAGGAAGGGAGGGGTTTCAGGTTTTAGACATGAAGGTGGAAAGGTGCTCAGGCTCGGGAGTTGAGGATTAGGAGGAAGATCTAGGATCAAGGTTTTTGGATTTAGGCTTTTGAGGTGTAGATTAAGAGATACACGCTGGATTTAACTTTTGGAGGCGCAGTAGTTGAGTGACTTTGGATTTTGCTGACATTACAGGTTTAAGAATTTCAACATGAATTCATGCAGGAGAAAGGTTCCCGGCATTTGAAGATTTGACACTATTATTATAGACATTCTTTAGAGTTTCACGGGTGTATTTGCAGATATAGTAAAGCTCACGAGTTTCTGTTCTGTTATTTATTCATTTGCTGTATTTTATGTTCTGAAGCAGATTCAACAGGAGCAGATCAAACGAGTCATAATTAAAGAAACCAATTATGGTTTGTCTGTTCATGCAGAAGAATTCAAAGTGAACAAACATTTAAAAAGACACAAGAAAAACTGTGAAGGAACTGTTCGTTGGGTTGAGGTTCTTCTTCTGTAACATTTTATATCATTTAGTTATAGGAAATGAACCTTTCCTTGCCATGTATATATATTTGTTATGCCATTTATTTCATTTTAACGTGCGTACAGTGTCCATTTGTGACTAATCTATTGTTCACCCCAATCCCACTGGCCAGATATATAAACAAAGATTTTATAGGATGACTAATAAATGTCTGCATTGCAATAATAATCTGTGCTATGACTGCTTCATTTTCCATCAGTAAGCCCAAAAACACTGAACATGAGCCAGCGGAGATATTTCATACCCTTCCCTCTTTCTGTCATGTCTCCATCTCTACCCCTCTTTGATCGGCAGCAGGAATGGGGCATGGAATCTCGGCTGAATGTTTTGGTATGCTTAGCGGACAAATTCTGGCGTTGCCATGGCGAGGGCTCACATGGAGACGGGCCCCTTCCCCATCCTTATTGTTTTTAGAGTGCGCGGCGGTAGCATTGGTGGGATGGGGTTAGCACTGCTGCTTTAACAAGGTACTTGGAAAGTATGTGCGATTGTATGCTGTGTGCACGTACACACAGTTACCATGGAGTCTGCAAAATGTTTTGTGTGTGTGTTCGTGGGGGGGTGGTGGACGAGGATCTGTCCGAGATGATGTAATCAAGATGTTTGACCTCTAACCCTTGACCTAAACAAACTGGAACCTGTTTTTTGGCAAACGGGCCACATGGTACTCAACAGTAAAGCTAGGAAGTCCTGTTTGACCTTTTGACCTCTGATGAGTTGTATACACAGACGGACACAGAGCACGGCTGTGAGGTCATTGCACCAAAACTCTGTGAATTGTCAGAGCTTTAGTGGACAGTGATAAGCGTCCTATAGCGCTTTCTCACTGGGGCTATGCTTGGGTGTGTGTGCATGCACATCAGCAAATGAATGAGCATAATTGGGCACTGGGATTAAATTCACGCAGCCCTGAGGTCAAAGAGTAAATCCTGGATTGACTCTGTCCAAAAGCTGATGTTCTTCTACATGTTTATACAATAAAGACAAGCTCTAACTCTGCCACTGACTTAGTGCTCCCATTTGATGCTGGTCCACACAAGCTGCTGAGGTGCAGTATGGTGATTTGCTGCTATAACGACAAGCGTCGTAGTTTTTCAGTCTGTTGGTCAACTACTTCAGTCCAGACAGAAATATCTCAGTAACTATAGGATGAATTGTCATGCAGTGTACGGTACCGACATTCTCCAAATTGTACTTTGTAACAAAGCGGCAACCTCCATGGCTGTGAAGTGAAGCCAACACAGGAAGTGCCAAAAGCTGCAGTTCCTCAAATGGCCACTTGAAGCTGGCTACAGAAGTGAGTAAAGTCCCCATGTGAAAATTTCCAACTTCACAGCAGAAATAAACATGTTTACAGCCTGGTACAGAAAACAGTTTTGGATTAGCCTCACAGAGACTATATTCATGTTTTATAGAGTCTAACTGGCAAATGTTAGCATGCAAGTGGTTTTGTTAGCTTATCATTAGCTAATGTTAGAAAACTTTTCTGTGTAACTGATATTACTGAGCAAGTTCACTGACTTTATGACTCTTCTCTGCTTATGCTGCTGTAATGCTGTATTTTAGCATCCTTTAATTGTCACTGTCGTCTCCGCTCAGCATTGCCTTTCTTGTTATTGTGTGCATGTTAGCATTTAGCTTAACGCTTCGTTATGCCATAACCTCACAGACCCACGAGTATGGCTGCGTACTCTTCTTGTAAACGTTGGCAAATGTTTTCCTATGAACAAATGTCACATAGAGATGTGTATGTGTGTCCATGTGTGTTGTATGTGCTTGCACAGTGACCTAGCATGTACCTGTGTCGCTATATGCACTAAACATACAGAGCCTACACTCCAAGTCCACCTCTTCCCAGAAATTGCTGTGCATTGACTAGTGGTCGACTGTTCACACACACAAACACAACACACCAGCATTTAGGCACACACACACACACACACACAAGAAAGAGGCAGATAGAGAATGCAGCTTCTTGTATTCTTTTTGAGCCATGTTGATGATTCTCATGACAAAGTGCTAAAGTTGGCGCTGCTCAAACAGCTGCTGTCCAAGGTAAATCTGAATCTGCCAATTGAACGGCCTGCAGTGTTTATTTTCAATGAGGCATCTAACTCGAGGGGTTTCGCAGTATCGGGACGTGCATATTTGTGTCAGCGGGGCTCGCACGTGTGCTTGTGTCATCACACATGTTCAGGCGTGTTTATGTGGACGTGCATGCATGCACTATGTGAATATAATGAGTGACATAAGCGTGGAATGAACCTGTGGTAAGTGTCCTTTTTAAAACAAGGGGTTCCACTTGAAAGCATCCTGTAACAGCGGGGGCCTCTCAGTCCCAGTTGACCCTTTTCTGTTGGCGTTACCTGGATACCAGGCTACTGTTTGTTTAACACTGCGGCTCCTCTCCCATCAGCTCCCCACTGCCCGGTGATTGGTTAGATTCCTTCGAAGTTTATAGTACCTGTGTGTTACCTTACATACCTGAGCACGGGCTTTTTTGGTCGTTCGCAATCCTAGAGATGAGATCCAAAGAATAATTTATACTTTTAATTTCAATATGAATAAAGAAAAACCCTATTTTTGTACCACCTTTCATGCACAGATGAAGATCAAAGTTCTTCATATATCATTATGAAATTAATGAAGTTAAGTAGATCAAAGATTAATGACAAAATAAAATGATTCCTTAAAAATATGTTTTAAAAAATAAAAAAAACAAAAAAACAAAAAGGTATGTGTACTAGCCTGTTGTAGCCTGAATTTTATGTATTTGGCTGACTTTGCTCTCCAAAGATAAAAAGCTAAGACTCTGGCAGGTAGCTGTGCCCTGGATGTGCCATCTGTATCTAAACTGTTTCCCATGATCCCTCCTGCGAGCTGGCTGGTACACCTGGCTGCAGGGTTGGTATGTCTGGCCAGTATTCACATAACCCAGGCCACTGTGGTGTCAAACAGACACGCCCACCTGGACTGCAACGGCTATTTTTACTCGGGTGAAACACACACACACTTCAAACGGACTCACCTCGCCCGCCAAACATTCCACACCAACAAGCGAACACTTTGAACGTGGCGCCACACTGCCTCCTCGAGTGCTGGGAAGTCTATATGGACATCATCACGACCCTCTATGCCACCCTGACCACGTCTGAAGCCGACCCTGTCGACCTGCTGTCAAATGCCCCTCAGCGAATCAAAGAGGATGGGAAAGAACTGGTAGAATCTGGATTTTCGAGATTTCTCTGGATGTTACAGGTGATGATGGAGTAAGGATCGTAAAATGTGTTATGATGAAATGTGAAACAAGGCAATAATTTGGGAACAGCTCAGATAGACAAATACAAGACAATAATTTAAAAGCAGTCCCCAACTCCATAAGGTTAGTCTCCTCAGGCTGGTTAGTCAAAAGCTGAGGGGTCCTGATGGCAACTCATGTTCACCTTTAGATTTAAGCCTCAACTTTGGAACAGCCAGAAGGACCCACCTGAGGACCTAAGGCTACGCCTGACTCATAAGAGGTCAACATCTCTGCTATGTAGCCTGGAGCCAGACCCAGACCTAGACGTGCTTTAAAGGCGATCAGTAAAATCTTTAAATCAATTCTAAAGCTATGGAGGGAAGAAGGATTGAGGTGATGAGACAAACAAGTAAGAAGCTGAGCTGCTGCGTTCTGAACTCGAGGGTGGAGAGGGGGAGACTTTTGGTTAACGCCTGAGATTTTGGGAGTTTTAGACGTCTAGTCTGGAGAAAATGAGTGCATGACTTTTTGTGCATGATTGTGAGATGATTGGTTTTAACTGAAGGAAACAAAACCACACAACTTTTTTGATCCGGGGTCCAAACCCGAGAACTGATTTGAATAATACAACTACGTCTCTGGCAATGGGCTTCACACATTCTGAATAAAACTGATATGTTTTGGAGGACAGAAAATAATATTTCTCATTTTGAGCTGAGGGAAATGTTGTGCCATCAGCTGACATCATTAAGACAGTCCAAACCAGCAGCTATGCCTCTTTGGTCCCAGATGAAATGAAAAGATTTCACTGAACAGAAGAAAATGAGGAAAGGAAACAAGGAAAACACTATCTCAATCTAATCAAGTCTAATAGTGGAGAAAAATTCAAGTGATGCAGAGTGATTTCAAATTTCTCTGGAGGTCTCTCACAGCGTACTTCCCCTCAGAGAAAACTGACACTGACACGGGATCATTCTCTCAGTTGTAGACCACATAATGACATAAATCCTTGACTGAGCCAACAGGCAATTTCAGTTTTTGTTTTATCAATAACAGACCAAATGACGTAAAAAGCACGTCACTGGAAGACGTACATTAATGACTCATATTCCTTGTGACTCATTTTGGGTGACTGCGCTCCCTTACCTTTTGAATGTATAGCCAAATTGTTGTTACATACCCAATTGTTGGCTGTCATCTGATATGTAATTTGTTGATTTTGGCAGCTCTTATAATGATTACTCCAAGTATATGTGTGTGTTCGTGTGCGTGCCTTGGCTCACTGTTTTGCTAAGAACACCAATCAGTGCATTTCCAGTCATCTAGATCGTACGCATTCCAGATAATGTAGATGACGCAAGACTGCTGACAAAGAGCAGAACATTAAAGCTTTTCCTGAGGTGAACCAGACGAACAAAAGGGTCAGATTCTTTACATGAGAGCTGATTCTCTTTATTTGCAGTCGGACACGTCGTGTCTCATGCTTAATTCTTGTGGTTCATTGCTGACTTTACCTAAAATGCACCTGCTAAAGAAAAAATATGATCACAAATAGATGACTTACTGTGATCCCTAAATGGAACTGAGCTTTTGTTAGGGTTATTAATTGCACATGGGCTTTTACTGCCGTGACAAGTGGCAGAATAACTGCCGAGAAAAAAGGCCCATAGGGACGCAGTGCTGGCTGGATTGTCAGCTGACCCTCAACAACCCCAAATTTCGCAATATGTTCGACTGAATTTTCATCTTTGTTATGTTTGTAACAATTAACACATCTGAATTGACATGGCTATAATCAATATTTTATATTAACAATCACATGAACCCACAGAGAACTACTACCTGTAGTTACTATCAGCTCTTTGGGGTGTTTTAGCATCTTTCAGCCTGTTTTGGGTTTTCAGGTTGGTGGAGACCAAAACAAGAGCCAGAAGGATGATTAAAGCTAATGTTTTCTGTATCCGATGACTTCGTAAATAGGTTTGCTTAGAAGTTGAGTAGACCTCATACGCTGTGTTTACTGGTGAGTCAAGCATTTGATTAAAACTAATTAACAGTCCAGACTTAAATCTACATGGCACCACAAACAAAAATCAAAGTGACTTCTCATCGACACTATGGTGGGTTTGTGAGCCTAAAAGAGACCTGTCTGTCACTGTCTTCCTTCGTAGTTCTCTGCAAACCATCGCGGAGAAAAGTTCAGAGCGAATTTGTCAGCAAGAAACAATAAAAACGTGCTGCAAAAGTCCTGAAGCTGTAGGCTGATTCACCTCTGCTGCACAGCACTGACATGAATCGCTCAGAGGTGGTGAGTGATTAAAGTCTGAACCCAACAGGTTAATTACACAGCGTGGTTTGTGGTTTGTCTAACAAAAGTCATTATGTACCTATAATCTAAGTACTTTTTTTTTAATGTAGGCTACAATAATAACTAATAATCATCCTTGTTTCCAGGATACAGGAAATATAGGCTCATTTTGAAGTGTAGCCCTCAGAGCTGCTACAACTTCTAATTTTCTTGCTCTCACAATAACATGAATCAGCCACAATTAAATTGCATACTATATTAACACTACACACACACAGAGCTATCATTTTGGTACCAATATTCTCACGCCATCAGGTGAGTTGGCCCTTTTTGCAATTCGACCTCCATGACACTGCAAATCTGTTATGTCACAGATTAGCAGCTGGGACGAGCGCTGTCCTTTTTCCTGTTAGTTAATAAGCCTTCTAAGTACGACTTAATCAGAATCACATTCAGGATTCATTTCAAGCAGACCTGAATTCTTGGTGTTAACACATGTGCACACACACATGGTATCAGACCCTCACATTACGGTGTAACTCAAACTGTAGCGATTTGTCCTTTAGCTATAGTGTTAATTGCTGCCATGTTACCTGACCAGTGACCCGAGCGGCCAGTCCTTTTCTTAACAGCTTTACGTGTACAGAACATGATCTAAGAGAAAATGTACGGCCGGAGCTGATGTTTGCCTTGAGATGGAAGTGGAGATTGTGAGAATTACGACACGTTTCCCCCCACATAATCCTACATCTGGATTAAGTCTCCATGCTAGATTAGGCACAGTCCACTATAAATAAACACAGCGGGGTATGACAAGGGGCAAATCAACAATGAAAACGTTACAGAGCTTCACAGGCAGTCGCCGCAGCTAAATCCTGACTATGAAAGCGAGTTGATGCCGCGTGTGACTGAAGAGGTTAATCGACCTGTGCACGACAAACAAATACTGTAAACAGTATGGAGTAAACACATTGCATAACTAACTAAAGTGGTCCTTCCACTACTGTTGACAATTTGCAGGTAAGGATGTCTAAATTGTCCAATCACCAATTCTCTCTTCCTGGTTGGGGAGACAGTCTCCTTTCCAGCATACTGATCCCTCCAGCGCTCCTTAGTCCACACTCCTTAATGCCAGTCGTCATTTCTCACCAAGACCTGCAGGTACTCCTCCTTTCTGGCCATATGTTCCTCCAAACAGAGCGCTTATTAGTGTTATTCAGGCCACATGTCTCTCTTAATCTGTTGTCTGCTTCAGGTGTGTAGAGTCTCTTTACTTCACACTGAAAATAACAGAAATCTTGCATCGGGGCTAGACTTTCTTGTTTTTCTCTGTTTCTCGCATCTGAGGGAGAACCAAAATTGTACAGTTGCGGCCCAGAAAACCAAAACAATAAGCCGAAAGACACTATAATAATAATAATAATAATAATTGATATAGCCACTTTAAAGGCTCATAGTGCTCTTAAGTGCTCTTAATAAAATGTAAGTATGGATTTATTATTAGAATCATTCCACAAAGCAAAAAACTAGCTCTTTGTGTGCTAATCATTTGGGTATGTACTGTAGACACTTACTCATCTTCTAAATTGGCCGTGCTGTTAAAAGTTTATTTTGAATCTTTGATAAATAAGACTAATTTATGCTCTCTGCACCAACCTCTCACATTGCCTTCCAGTAACTTCATATTTAATAATTAGAAGCATGAGGACAGTAAATTAAAGCATTTAACTGTCTCTGTTCAAACTTGACACAGCATTTCCTCCTCTCCTTGTCCTCCATACTCTCCCCTCTTGGATCACAGGGAGTCTTTTCCACTCCATTTCGACTTCAGATTTAACCCCGATAACAGTTCTTGTTTAACGCACCATTGACAGTTAGCAGCACTGAGCTCCTTTAAAAACACTAACAGCAAGAATACAGAGTGTGCTGTTACTGTTGGGATGAGGCCTCGCTGACATACCGTCTGGTGGTTGTATATTTCAATGTGTGTTTGTGCTCTCGCCGCATTGTTTGATTGTTAATTGGCAGACTTTGTGCAGCGATGAGCATCACTTGATGTTCCAGTCTTTGTGTTACTCATTTGTTCTCTTTGTTTAAGTGTCTTTCCTGTCATCCATGTAAATATTCCCAAATCGGAAAGCCGTCAGATTATCCCTCTGAGGTTTCTCTGCCTTGCACAATCGGCGAAAGATGCACAAACAACAACATGACAAAGAAAGGCTACAACCTTAATTTCTTCCCCTCAAAAACAGGAAACTGCCTGTTTTAATTACCATCAACCCCAATAGTTTAGAGAAAAGAAAACACCATTATAAACTCGTCCGCCTTTTCCCAGCAGTTTGCCATCAGGCGTTGACTGAGTGACGGCAACGGCGTGTGCCCACGTTGGCAAATTATGCCTCTGACGTCGCTTAACGTCTCCTCGTTGCAGCATAATCATTTACATGCGTGTGAGATGATGACTAACCGTATGACAAATTGGACATGAAAGCTGCGGTTGACCTTCGGATACTTGACCCCTGTCAACTACCTCAGCTGGATATCTCGCGGCGAGCATCGTGATACCCCCATCCCTGCCTCCCGCCCCACCTCCACCCATCTGAATCCAACATGTGGTTGTGTTCATGTGTCAGTGTGTTTTGGCGCTGCGGATTTGACGTCCGGCTGTTTGTTATGTCTCGGCGGCAGTATTTCAGCCGTGTTCTCGGACATGTACTGTATGATCGCGTGTGCTCAGGTCCGATTGCTCAACACCACATGCGCTACATCTCCTTCTACATCTCCCATTGTTTTTTCCTCTTGGCTCTCCCCTCCTTTTCACTCCTCCTCCGCCTCTCTCTCTCTCTCTCTCTCTCTCTCTCTCTCTCTCTCTCTATCATTAAACAGCTTTCTTCTCTTGTTCACTCTTCATCACTTTTAGCCCACTTCTCTCACCCTTTGATATCCCCTCTTTTACAAGTACAGCTTGATCTTGTTCTGCTTTGCAATCCACCCATGTCAGAGAAGTGGCTGAACAGTGAGGACGGTGTGTGTGTGTGTGTGTGTGTGTGTGTGTTTGTGTGTGAGACAGAACGAGAGAAGATTATGAAACGCAGACGGGCTACACATGTCCTGTTTGTGGGAGATGTAATCAGTTATTGAAGAGGAGCAGATTGGAGTTCTGCCTCCTAAATGAAAAACCGCTCTGCTCCAGACTGTACGTATGCTTCTCATAAACCTCAGCTGATTCATTACCCCCCTGCCCTCCGTCTCTCCGTATGTGTCCATCCCAGCACACAAACATGTTTTGATTTTGAAGGAACATCTCTCTTTATCTGCCTGCCCTAAAAGGACGGGTTTATGTGGTGCTGCGCCCGAGGAAAACTGCCTTTTTAAGTCTCCAAAGTCAGAGAATATGGCTCTGCTTTATGGAGATACCACATAACTCAATGCAAACTCTGTTTCAAGAAGAAGGTGGTTATTGGTGGTTATTTAATTAAATGATTAAAGTGTTAAAGTAGCAAAATATGAACGGAAAACTGATTTATAGGTGCAGTTCTGCTCCACGCTTCAGCAGTAACATTAAAGAGAATTCCTAAGCAACCATTTAAGTGAAGATTTAAAGCTCCCATAGTATTCATATTTCACAAATTTGCCTTGAAATAGACGTCATCTCGGGATACGAATAATGTGTTATGTGAAGTCTCTTAAGTGCAGCTTAGTTTGTATTTCTTGGATGAAGTTCTGGATGGATAAGTGGTACAACAGGCTCAAATCTGGACCCTGAATGGCAAAAAAAAAAAAAAAAAAACCCTCCCTCAATGCACACCTTCACCTTCACCCACCTACTTATTTTAAATGATGCAAAGCGTCTATGCGGAGAAAGTCCAGAAGACACGAGAAGTCAGACAGTTGTCATCAGTCGATACAGCTGTGAGTCCAGATGTAAAGCCTTAATTGGACATAAGTGAAAGTCCATGTAAAAATGAAGGATTGCATGTGCCACCCAGTTCAGATTCTTCAAAATCCATGAAATGCTGGATAAATCATTGTAAAAACGTTAATAACCCCTATCAAGGTCACTTTAAAAAGCCATGTATGGAGACTTGTGAGTGAATTAGTGGAACAGAAAAATCATTACCTCGCTGGTGTTCTTTTTCATTTTATTTATGCACATTGAGGCCAGCTGGCCATCGCTTCTTGTAAAAAGAAAACTTAAAAAATAAGTTCACTTGCAGGTTATTGTTTTTCTTAGAAATTTTGAACCTCTTCTTTTGAGTACGGAGCCAACTGAAGCTTTATGCAATGGTTGTATTCAGCTTCACACCATTTAAGGTCGTCAACGTTTCCTCGCAGACACAAATTGTTGGGAAATCTGATTAGAACTGATAACATTTAAGTCACGGCCAAGTAACTAACAGGCTAGCTGATAGCCCACCCACGCTGTCTTGAACGCAACTTTGTTAATTCCAACACAGCTGCGACTGCGACCAAGAAGTAACTGAACTACTGAATCATCTTAAAATGAACTAGCTTTAGCAACGTTATCCTAGCAACGTTAGCTAATGGTCATACCAGACCAAATAAGGCTGTAGCTGCAAAAAGCTCTGAGTGTATTCAACTGAGTAAGGATGTGGTTTATTGCTTATAAATTGAACTTTTAATTTGTAAAAATGTGTTATTTCCTCTCGCTTTAGAGCACCATTATATGTAATGGTTTAAATGTCATCATTGATATATTAGTTCTGCTAAATTGGGTATAATTAATAGCAAACTTTTCCATCTCTCTGTATATTCTTCCACACTCATGAATGGCGCACACAGTCCACTAATGGCAGCATTCATTTTATATTCCAGTTTACACCCAGTACCCTCGCTGTTTCTCATGGAGGATCTCTTACAATGGAAAGTACCCACTAAGTGATTGTGGGGTCTGCAGTGGGGGGAAAAAGGAAATGGAACAAATATTTCCCGTACACACTGCAGGCCATACAGGTGTGACGCACCTGTCCTCCCGAGACAACATTCCTCCCTGGAGCCTGCAGTCCTGCTGACGCACCAAAATGTTATTCCACCGAGGACTGGACGCGTGGTGTGTGTATATATTGTAGAGGGGGGAACAGAGGGGGGTTAAGGTGGTAGGTAAGGGTCTGGGGCTTTCCCATCTTTAAGGAATCCCATTTCCATGGCAACAAGGGAAAACACCAACACATGCTACAGTATGAAGCCCTGTGTAGGGCGCTGGGTCGCGCTACTACCCAAACCCCCAAAATTCCCTCACTGTGACCCCCCTCCCCTAAACATCACTTCATAAAACCTTGACCCCTTCTTCATTGCAGATGACATTATAGGACGAGTGTTCATATGGTGACCTCCAGCGGGGCAGTTTACGGAGCGCCTGACTCACCGAGAGGGGACGTGGACCAGCAGGAGTAGGGTGGGTATACCTGGTTGTGGTCTTGGTTACCTTGGCTACGCGGTCCAAGGGGGCCCGGAGTGTTTGCACTGCACACAGCTGTGTGACTTGGAGGTGCTGGTGAGAGTGGGAAGGTGGAGGGGGTGGGGGTGGGAGATGGGTACTAATGTCAACAGCTTCACACAAGCTGCTCCTTCTTCAACCAGTCAGGGAGATAAAGACAGAGAGAGGCAGCCCTCAGCGGTGCAGAGGTGTAGCTGCGATGTCATAAATCAGCAATTTTTGCACAGAAGGTAGCTGCAGTGTATAAACAAACATTTGCTGAAAACACTGGTGATTTTCATGCTTACTAACCACATGCCAGGGGAGATAATGGATGGCCTTTCACAAGATCATAAATAAGAAGTCAAATATTTGTATAGAAGATTCAATTTAAATGTTATAAAGCTGCTAGCCTACTGACACAGATTTGGAGAAAGGCGTAACGAATGCACAAGGGACGTTATGCAAACGTCAAGAGCCTTGGAAATCACCGTTCTATTTTCTCGCATATTTGACAAGAGGCACGCTTTCACACACACAATAAGCTCGTGGTATACCGGGAAACGGTAACGCTGAGCTCATCACTTTGCAGAAACTTCATCCAATAAAACAATTTATGGTTTTCTGCTGATGTACAGCTGGCAGGCCGATCGCTAATGGCTTTAAAATGTGGCCGTCTCTGGCCGAGAGAGGCCCGGGAGACTGGAGGAGAGAAAAAGAGGCAGAAGTTAGCGAGGAGTGAGAGAGTGTGAGGGAATTCTGATTTATGATCACACCTCCGTCTCCAAATTTCAGCACAGCTTTAAGCTCCACTCAAGCCTCAAAGTGGTGTGATGTTGCAATGTGTCCAGAAATTTTGACATCATTGCTTTCTTTATGAAACCAAGGCCAGAGCTTCTGAAGTTCAAGCTGTGGCCTGTGCCAGTGTGATGAGACGCGAGCCAAACACCAGCTGACTTATGGAAGCCTTTGATGTTAGTCTAGCAGAGCGCTCACAACACCGGTGGACACCTCTGATGGAGAGTGATCCTGAAGCTATAGGCCACCCAGAGTGGGATACACCAAAAGTATTAATTTATTATCCATGTAATTCGCTTTCAAGCAATGACTTTGCTAATTCTTTCAACTACAAGCAAATATTTAATCACAGTGCCAATCTGTCAAGCGTTTAGCCAACTTTCCCTTGACAAATGGTTAAAAAAGTGCATGCACCGCTTAAGTATCATAGCCGCTAAATTACATTACACACTGTGCAGTAATTAATACAGACAAATCAATGTACTTGTAACAAATTTGTGATGAACATCCCACAAACGCTGGTATTCTTCCCGTCATTGCTTCTTGGCTATCTTTATGGGTAGCTGCTGCTACGTTGGCAGGTCGCTACGACAATGGAGCGCCATGTGACTCATCATGGAGAGCTTTGTTTACATTTTACCACTCATGGCCTGTGACCGAATACAAAGATTTCTGGGAAATGAGGTAAGTGGGAGAGGTTTTTGGGTAGGTGGATGAATGTTTTGCAGAAGGTCAGGGATTGTGTGTGGGTTCAGGGGCACCATTGTGTCTACTGTCAGTCTCCTGTAATTTCAGCTTTACACGAAGAGTGTGTTGGTGTTAATTGGAACAATTTCCTTCGCATACAGGAGCAGAAACCTAAATCTAAAGGCGCCTGGTCACTTTTTTAAACCGTACTCCCGCTGTGTCTTGTGAGAGAGTCACAAGACACAGCGGGAGTAGGTATTTGCCGGTAGTTGCTGGTATTCTTGCTGGCTGTTTGCCAGACGCTGCTTCAAATAGGCCTCATTAACAAGCTTATCTGATGGTACCCACTTTAAATCTTCAAAACTCTTTCTTTGAACTGTCTGGTGCCATGAAATGACGATACGGTCAGGTGACAGTTATTTGCTATTCCTGACCTGGACAGTCATAAATGCATTACTGGGCGACAGTGGTCTTATCATGTTCTCAGAGTTTGAGATGCGCTGCCCCATTGACCAAAGTAGCGTGTGTGTACTGTATGTGTGCAAGTAGGGGCATGTGTGGCCACAAACACATTAACCCTTACAAGGATGTGGTCTGGACTGATTGGCCACATCATCATGACCTTTAGCCTCTGTTAAATCATTGCCTCAGTACTATAGAACAACAGTGGATGACTGTTTTGTTTGTTAGTGTGACCAAAGTCTGACACACAGATACGGTTCTTTAAATGTCTCAACTTAAGTTACTTCCAAGTTAGAGCCCGGGAAGGGTTCGGCCAGGTAGTACACCTGAATTGTCGGAAATGGTGACTTATTAGCTAATGACACTACCGCTCAGGGCCTCAGGATGTTTATCCAATAACGCCAAATCTGTTTTACTAGTTACAGTTTTAATTGAATGACCTTGAATTCTCATGAGAACTTCCATATACTTTAGTAGAAACTGCTTTAAAGGATAAGGGTGGCAATATCTACGTATTTATTTTTAATGTCAACACTGAGGCTTATTCCTCTGTGCCACACAGTGCCATTGTTGGCCAAAAACTTTTTTAAAAAAACACATCAATGAGCCACACTGTTGCAATGGTTGACATGTTCCTCCGTTACCACGAACACACACACACACACACACAGACTGTAGTTTATTTCAAGTAAATCCCACAAACACCATCCTGGTGCGTAAATACTTGCCAGCGCAGCAAATGTGTATTAATCCGCAGCTTAAAATAGTCCTCCCGATAAATTAGCTTTTTTGCCTCTGTTTGAGAAAAAAACTGCAGCGCCCAGGTTTTTTAAAGAAAATTACACAGCCCCTTTTAAAAATGGAACTATATATTTGTGAGGAGATTTACGTCGTCAGGAGGAATCAGTGGCGCTGTAAACCCACAAAATGTTGCTTTTATACTTTGGTTTTTGCATGGAATAAATAAACAAGGTGTAACATATTAATAAGTGAGCTTTGCTGAAGAGAAGGAGGCTGTTTCTCCCTTTTTTCCAGTCTCTGTACTAAGCTAACCAGCTGCATGTACCATACAGATGTGAGAGTGGTATTAATTTTTGCATCTAACTCTTGGCAAGACAGAAAAATACTGTATTACATTTAAGTGTTCAGACTCGAATGTGTTAAGAACAATGCCCTCTTCCTGTTTGGAGTAAAATGCAGCATAAAGGCTGTCTTCCTCACATTTAATGTGGGCATGTTCTATAGATGTGCAAATGCAACACATAGTTTCTTGTAAAAAATGGTCCGAAATATTCCGTTGAATCTCGATGCCAACACAAATCCAAACCATCCCTCGGCGGTTGCTGTCGGCTTATATCTTTAAGAGTCCACGTTCCCTGCTGTCAGCTGTGTTCTCGGTGCAGGAGGGTGCAGGGGTCTGTAGCCTCTTCTGTGTCTGTGTGCCATTAACATGTCGCCACTCTGGCCCACAAAGCCGCTAATAGCAGGGTCCTGAAGGAGGCTGCTTTCCACAGGGGGAATCTGTGGCTACTACAAGGTCAGTCTTGGGTTTGGATGGAAAACAGAGAGGTCTGCATGAAGTTTTTTAAACTGTGCCTCGTGTTCTTCAGTATACTCCGGAAGGAGAGTGTATGCAAAGTCATACACAGCAGGTAAATGCATAGTCAGTCCTGATACTTTATGCGGGCTTAGTTGTCTGTGTACGTGCATGTGTGTGTACGTGAAGTTAGTGTTTCTGCTTGGATTACAGAGCGTGGAGAAGGCCTCACATCTGGCAGGCTGGCTGTCTGCCCACCCTGGTGATGGGCTCCAGTTGTGGCACTAAGCAACCGTTGTCAAGGGGAGGGGCCAACTGGAGCAGGACCAGCTGGTAATGTATCATCCCTCCGTCTCGAATGAGCATGTGCAGAGGCTGACGAAAAGATTCTATCACAACTGGTAATATTGAAGTAGATTTCCAGACAAAATACACAGTTAGTTCTCACAGCACAGAGAGTTAAAGATGAGTTTTAAAGATGAGGATACTGAAAACTGACAGCTACTACATGAAAGCCTGTAAGTGTCCACAAAAGTTTGTTGTCCAATGTCTAAAGGGAAGTTCAGATATCCCTTTCCTTTGTGAGGACTTGCCCCTCAAATCCCAATTATGGAAATGTAAAGCCTCAGATATGAGGCTGCTGATGTGTTGATGAGCCTGAGTGGCTGCGGTTGTTATCTAGACTTAAGCCCTGGAAATAACAAAGGAACACTGTGCTCCTCTGTCTGGCACCAAAGACCTACCTGGACGGGGGAAGGAAGAGGGAGGGAAGGAGTTAGCTCCTAAGGAAGGAGGGGTGGGAGTCAAAAAAAAAAAAAAAAAGCAAAAACAAGCCGGGATGGTAAGGAATAAAGAAAAGAAAAAGAAAGAAGGGAGAGTTATGCCTATCTGGCAGATGAAAAATTGAGAGAAAAGGAGAAAGAGGAGAGCTGGGTTCAAATCGAGTCAGCACATGCTGGGAGATAGCAGACAGCCTGGCTGTGAGAGATTATTGTCACGTTAAAGGGACTGTAAAAAATGAAAGAAATGGGTCCAGAGGAGCTCATGGGTTCACAGCTGGGTTTACCTGAAGAGGAGGAATCGATAGAGAGAGGGAGAAAGTACTCTCGCAGGCCTCATAGAGGAGCCGTGTATCGTTTGGAGTCTGCCTTTGTTTCCTTTTCCTCTGGAAAAGATATATATCTTCTGTCAAGTGTTCCATGGGTTGCTTCTCCAACTAGGACACACTGTGATGCACGCGTGCACATACACTCATAAACACAGTGATGTATGCACACCGTTCCTGCCAAGAGACACAATCATATCTACGCTGTATAGACTTTCTGCTGTGCTGGGAGGCTGAATGGGGAAGAAAAGAGGGAGAGAGATAGAAGGAGAGAACAGCAGGCGGACAGTTTACAGAGCTCAAACACTGTCACATGCACACAATTCAATGCACTTCATCTGTTTTTAGTCCACAACTGCACCTCAAACATTCTGGGCTTCGTCCTATTTAGTAAGTCTGTAAGTGAGCTCACAGAACTGGGACTGGTGAAAACATATTGTAAGGACACTGAAGTAGAAGAAATGAAGAAATGCACCTTCTTTTAGACAATTCTTTCAAACCAGGTCACCCTCTTCACCATACTTAATTATCATCTGTAGGCGATATATTAGGGCTGCAGCTAATGATCATTTTCATTATTGCTTAATCTACTGATCATTTTCTTGACTAACAGGCAAGTTTTGTCTATAAAATGTCAAACAAAAATTAATCAATTAGTATTTAAATAAAAAAAAAAAATGCCTACAAGCTTACTAGCAAAGCTTACTCTGCTAGTTAGCAAAGTTTTTCCTGCTTTCTATACATCCAGCCAATAATTTGCTGTAGTTTTTTCTTCCTTTGTATGTATGTTTTAGTTTGTATTTTTTCTTTTATTTGCATTTTTCTCTTTCTTCCGCAGGACATGACCTTGGTTGTAAAACCACTGCATTTTTCTCACCCACAATGCACTAGAAAGAATCGCTCGGTTGCAGGCTATTACAAATGGTATATGACAATTCCCTCCTCATTTATCATTTCATGGCTTTCCAGTGCAGCTTTGCCTCCAAGAGTTCATTTCTGACTTTGACATGCAATACAGAAATATATATATATACACACACACACAAATACATATGATATACTATACATGGTGCCCGCAAACACACACACGGAAACTATGGTTGCAGAGGCACACACCCTGCACGTGCTTAGACACATAATTACAAATCATACAGGCTGAGAAACGTGACACTTATGCAAACATAAATTGAAAAATGTTCCAACATCTAACCGAACCCAAAACCTGATTTGTACCTCTAAGCGTGTGTTTACATGCACACAAAGGCAACATGAAATGTAGGTCAAACCAGAAAGGCCAAACTGGTGGTGAGCGAGTCCAGAAAGGCTCCATGTGCTGTCCAATCTACTTGCTCTGCGGGGCTGATTTTATCTCAGAATAAAAAAGGAAAATGTCACAACTTTGACATTCGAGCTGCTGATTGATGGGATCTCCTTTATTATTCCGTTTCCATGAATGACTCACGATTTGTCTCTTTGCCATTTGCCCTCAGTAGTGGATACGTTTCATTTTGTCAAGTGCCTGACACAAAAACATTTAAGAATGAAGATTAACAAATTGGAAACTGTGTGCATGTGCGTGCATGTCATCATTCAGGTCCTAAATCTTTGGAGTAGCACACGTGTTGGATTTACCATTGACTTGTATGCCCACCCCAAACACCTCCCTACGACCTGCATTTCAAGTTTATTTCAGGTTTAGGTCATGTTCGGTCATGGGTCCGACTGTTCACTGGAAGGTAGATGCTGACACTAGCTCATAGTCTGTAATGCACACCAGTCAATATCCATGACAAGTCTCTATCTGCCTGTTTTCATAGGAAACACGTAAAAATATGGAAACAAACAACGTTCTGCTTGTGCAGTTTCTTTGCTTGGCACCTGAAAATAAGAAATTTGGCCATTAGTTGCCTAGATATTTCATTGTGGAACTGAAAAATGTGGGCGTTGTTCACACAAAGACAGTGTTTTTTACAGATTAGTGTAGTTTCAGGGAGAACAGGAACAGTTTGGTGAAATGGAAGAGTTTCTAATTCACCTTTTTTATTTTTTGAGTTTTTGGAGTGTAGGAGGAAACTGGAGCGCCCACAGGAAACCCAAGCAGGCACCGGATGACCTTCAGTGATAACCAATGTGCGTGCATGGATCTGGCCTCATAAACGAATCCTCTCACACTCTGACCTGGAAAAAGTCATTCATGCACTCACTTTCTCCAGACTAGACGACTGGAACTCCCTCCTCTCCGGCATTCACCAAAAGTCACTCACTACTCACTAGTCCAGAATGCAGTGGCTTGTTGTCTTACTGGTTTTAACAGACAACATCACATCACACCTCGATCTTGCTTCTCTCCACTAGCTTCCTGTTTGCTTTAGAATTTATTTGAAGATTTTACTGATCACCTTTAAAGACCAGTTTTCAGTCCAGAATTTTGTGGGCGGTCCTTAAAGGGTGGCTCGATGACACGCTGAGGCCACCCTGAGCATACCCCTGCACCCCTAGCATAGATATAGAGATGAATTCATCTCCACAGAGTGTTTCAAAGTTAGTCGTGTCATTTTCTGAGCTCATCTGACATTCTTAAAAATGGCTGACCTGTTATATGCTGGTCTACAGCTTTAGATCCTCAGGAAGGTTCTTGTGGTTGTTCCAAAGTTGAGGCTTAAATCTATTTTTTTGCCAAAAAAAGGCTTTTGCCATCAGGACCCCTTGACTTTGGACCAACCTTGCAAAGCTACATCGATCAGTACTTCGGCCTTTTCAGTGTTGCCAATGTTGTCTATTCAGTTCTTGCTCGTTTCCAAAGAAACAGGCCACCCAGCATGATGCTGTTTGGTGGTCTAAAAATATATGTTTATTTATATTTTAGGATATAAAAATGTTGCAGATGATTACCCTCACCATTTTAAATGCCATTAGATCTTTTGTTACCATGCCAGAAACAGGAAGCTGACCCAGCCCGGTGTGTGCCACAGAGTTCAGATGGAGATGCTGAGGCCAAGAGGTACAAACATCGAGCTGCTGAACTCACTGGAGCACACATGCAGGTCAATACTGAACATTGTGTGCTTCTACCTCTGGAGGCTCAGATACTGTTTCGCTCCATGGCTTTTTACTCGTTCTCCTCTGTCTCCGCACACACACGTACACACTCTGCTGTTATGTAACTTGCTCAGTCATTGATGGTTGGCGAGGGGCGAAGGCAGCTTTCGCCTTATGTAACATGTAAGTGCAGAGAAGAAGCACTTCTTAATAATGTCTCTAACACCTCGTATTTCTCACTTTGAAGTGTCTCTGGCCTGTAAACACTCACAGAATATGGAGAGGCAGTGTTACACGTGGGCAAAGTGTACATTGAGGATATGGCTTGGGAACATTTTCCTTTGAATTATCACTCCTTTCCAGAAAAAACAAAGGGTTTCTCACCAAAAATAAAGTTTGATGTTAAGGGATTTATTCAGAAATGTTCATTTATCTCATCTTTGAAAAAAAGGTGGAAGAAACACATTACTAACACAGAGCTGATCACAGCACAGAAGAAGATTCAACATTAAAGTAATCTTCTGCCTTCATTGCTCCACCTGTTGAATGCTGCTCTGCTCTCTGATTCGGGGATTGAGGCAGAACAAGTTGAACTCTAAGCTGCCATTTAAAGCATTAAAGTAATTGGAAGTACAAGTATCTATTTCAAAATTATATTTCGGCTCGTCAAATTGAGATGTGAGATGCAGAACCATTGCATAGTGTCATTTTTGCATGGTGGAAACAAGGTGGACTACTGTAGCACTTTTAATTACCATTCAAAGGCGAATCAAAAGCACATTAAAAATGCCAGATACAATAATGATTCATTAAGTCGTTAAGCTTCAGCAAACATCAGTCTCTTATGATACTTAATTATGAATTAGCCCGGTGTTTTGCTTTCCATTGTTGGCTGACTCTCTGTAGCTTGCTTTGTCTAAACATATTATTTACCACACAAGAGGACATCATGTTCCTCCTGTCCTCATTTTGGCAAAATATGACTCAATATGACTGTTACTCACATTGAACCTGCCTTGATTACCACTTGGCACATAAACGCACTTTGTAATTCAGCAGAGTAATAACGGTCGTGACTGGCAGGTGGAGATTTGTTGGCAGTGGTCATGGATGGCCAGGTCTCAGTGCACAGCCACAATAAGAAGCGGCATGTTTTGAAGTGACATGGAATGAAGGCTGTCTGGTGCCATCCTCAGACTAACACTGTCATCAGACAGAGCAGGGGCGACTCTGAAAACAGCTGCTGGCATAGACCATGCTGTGGGTTTTTTTTTTTTTTTTTTTTTTTCAGCCAAATTCACTGTTTTGCTTCACTTTCATAATAAAAACCAAACAAAAGACAGACAGTTTGTCACGGTTTAGTAAGGCTGAACCCAAATGCAGACACGGGACAGGCAGGTATGGTGAAAACAGGACTTTTATTAAATATATGGAGAGAAATGGGGAGATGCGGCTGGCTGGGGAGAGGCAGAAGAAATCCAGGTGGCGGTTTGGCAGAGGGAACGGCAGGCATGAGAGTTGGCTGACAGGCTTGGCTGGTGGATGGGGAGACGGGAAGACAGGCAGATGAGCCTGAGACAGAGAAAAACAGGTGTAAGCCGCGGACAGACAGGCGAATGAACTATGATGCAGAGAGGACTGGCAGTTTTCTTGTAGGCAGGAGGGGCGACGAGATGACGGACAGGTGTGCCGATTGCTAATGATGGACAGGTGTGTAGAGAGAGCAGTAGCCCAGAGTGAGGAAGACCACGCCCACTGAAAACATTACGGGAAACAAGGAGAAGAACACCGAGGCCTGGCCTTTAGCTGCATCCAAATGCTAATTTTGCCCTATAACTGAATGCTAACAAGCCACTCTCAAATTTAAAGGTGACAATATGCCAAGGTTTTGTTTCCAGCATGTTCCCGCTCCCTCCAAAAGGGCAAAAATGAGTTGTCCGTGCAGGTTTAAGTATTACATTGTGCGTTTGCATTAATGAAGTTATTTGAATTTCAGAAACAAAGACGACGCCTCATTCTTATCCAATTTCCTGTGTCTAAACCCCTTTTCTCTCTCCCCTTTTCTCACTTTTCACATACCTCCTTTTTTTCTCATTACATTACACAAACCACAAGGGATTTTTCACATTTTCCCCCCACCCATACTCCTTGGGTTCATTTCTCTGACACCCTCCTGTCTACACCCATCGTCAGTCCCCATTTGCTTGAGCAAATTTGATGAGAATTACCAAAATATATAATAATCTCAATTCATGCTACATAACCCTAATGGATATAAAGTAAATGTTAAACTCACACACACACATAGACTCATAGAGGTAAGAGGATGCTCTCGAGCAGCTGGATAAGTATTCCCAAAGCCTGGCTTGCGTTTTTCTCTCTCTGGATTGTATCCTCATACGCTCGGCCTCCACCACACACACATACACACACCGGATTTCACCATCACCACCTTTGGCAGACCCGCGGGGTCAGCGGTGGACATATGACTCCACTGGGTGTCCCAGTCCACCTGTAATATCAAACACTCCTGCTCCGAGTCAGACGCTGAGTGAGATATCAATCCCATCCCACCTTCCGCCACGGCCAGTTTCATGGCTTTAAATCATTTCCTGGCTGAAATAACTGCTCGCTGTTGGTCCAGGATCAGCTGCACCTGTAGACCCACGTACGTGTGACAAAGAGTGACCACACAAAACCGTGGCACCCAAACGAATTCTGCTTTAGCTGCAGTTTCGGACGAGTGTCAGCGCTGTTGCATAGATTAACTGAGGCATTTCATTTCATATAAAGCCCCTTTGGTTCGCAATAAAAATATAGTAAAACACATGAGGGATGGAGAATGTGGGTTGGTGAATAAATGCAGATGGTTCAGTGTGATTTTGTGCGTACGTGCATATGCAACACATTGTTGTCTATACCATAATGTTTCAGGTTTTGCTTGTGTTGCACAACAGCTCATAATTCACAAAAATAAAAACAATCATTTTGCTAATGAAGAGCATTTTTACGGTACAAAGAAAAGTGTGTCTGCGTGTGTGTGACTGGTGCTGGTAATACCCGCTGGCCCACAGCGCTCTGGCGCCAGTGTCAACATGTGCTTTGTAAGCAAGTGTTGAATTTGGAAACAGGCATTGTTACTTTCAGCAGGGATTTGATTATGATGTGGCGTACATATGAACGAGGAGAGAAACTGTGTAAAGGCCAGTTAAATCTTTATATCACTCCTCCATATGCTTCTTATTAAAGCCTTGTTTTATATTTTGCGGTTTTGTGGGGAAGGGAGATGCAGCTGAATTGACTCCCCGGCTTGTATTTAATGGAGTGTCATTGGCTCACGTATCAATTAATACAGATTTGAAGCTGTTACATTGTGGCTTAGATGATCAGGAACCACGCCGGTTGATGGGAATTGATACTGGCACATATGTGATGTGTTGAATGAGATGTTAGTTAAGGAGTAGCACCATCTCGTTATAAACCTGACTCCATAATTCCCATAAGCAGTGGTTCAAGTCTGACTTGTGCTATTAAAAGTCCATTTTTGTCATGCTAATGTTTTTTAAGCTACCTTTTAGCAAGCTAGCTAGCCTAGGAGTGGTATGCCTTTTGCACCTTCTACGACTTTACTGTTTTGGTTCACTCCCATTCCTCTTGTGGTGTCATTTTCTGCCTCGGATGGCAGCTGTTAGCAGTGGAAATGCTCTAATCACCATTTAGGTGGTTGTATACTAAAGGTGCTGGATATGGTTACAATGTTAGCGTCATGTTTGCAGCTTATTCCCACTGAAAAATGTCATTGCGGGTATCAGTGCTAATTTTGATAGCAGTGTTTTGGCAGCTATTTCACGAGACATAAAAGCATTTTTACCATTTTGTACTGACAGGAAATAATGTCAAATATGCACCAATGGATGTCAAATCTGTCAGACTTCTGACTTCAGAACACATCTGCCAATTTCAAATTTGGCAATTCAAAGCCAATGGAAATTCAAAGCTTTCCAAAGATTTAATAGTGTTGTTTTCAGAGATGCTCCTGGAGCCGTTGTGCCACTGTCCGCCATTAAATTGCTTCCAGCTGTGAGCAGCTCCATTGTGCAGTACAGTGTTGGGACAATAGTGTTTCATCACACCACACTCAGAAATGTCACGTTTCAAGCTACACACAGCCTCAAGGGCAATGATGCTAATGGACATTTGCTTTGTTTTTTTTTTTATGATTTATTGAAATCGTGTCTTCTCTGGTTCCATCTCCTCCTCAGGCCAAACTTTAATTTATTTATTTGTTCATTTGTTTTCCCCATTAGCAATGTCATGGCAATCAGCAATGATCCGGTGTATTGTCTGCGTGCAAATGTCATGCATTTTATGACGAAATAAGACTTTCAACACATCTTCCCTCCATGCTCTGCCCAAAGAATGTTTCTTTTCTGTTTTTATTGAGACAGACAACCACAAAAAAAAAAAAAAAAGTGAACTGCAGTATCTGCAGTGCTGACAGCGAGAAGACAGTCTCTGCATTTACGTAGCACTGACGTTGTGGTGTACCCACTTGGCCTCTACAAAGCTTTTATGACGCCTGTATTGAACAGCCAAAAGCGCTGATCAAAATGAAGCTTTCCCTGTACTAATATGACAGTTCCCTACGCAGCTAGTACATTGAAATTTATCTCAGCATCCCATATGGCAGACAACTTCAAAGCCCTTCTTTTGAAGTCTGCCCTGACAAGTCCAGAGACTCATAAGCCTTCAAGACACCGTCACTGCTGCATAAAGAAGAACACACACCATGTGCAGTGTAGACGTCCTACATAGATCTTGGGTGCATACTGAAATAAAGGTTTCAGTGTGGGTTAGAAACACTTTAATGTCAAAACATTATGAAAATGGCTTGAATGGGTGAGCTGAGGGAGGAAAAAGGGAAAAAGCCAAAAGGTCATATTTTTAAGTTGTATGTAAATATTCAGCTGTGCGTGTTCTTGCAAATCCTCGCTTCATGAAATATAATATGCGACCTGAAAATGTGAACCTTCTTTTTGAATACATCACGCTTGCCGGTGCCTTATGGCTTAATATCTCAACCTGAAACACTGAATGTCTAACGTTGCTTGACAATTTGACCTGAAACACGGCACCAAAAATGAGCCAAACACTGTGCGATAAGGTAGCAGCAGTGCTCGTGTTTTCTTTTCCTTGAGGTTCCTAAGAATCCCAAGATAATCACACATCCCTGGAATGATAATGCCACCATTGTACTATAAGTCACATTATTAACACTCGTTCTACTCATCATGCTATGACCGGACAAAGGGATATTGTTAGCGATCCTCCTGCTCCAGGAGAGACGCTTAATGAACAGGCTTCCTCCATCGCTGCTGTGACCAAAACAAACCAGGTTGGTAAGGAAACAAGACAGTAGTCATTACAGATTTGTGTGGTGTTTACTCGCCTCAGGGCTGTTGACAGCTCTTGAGTGAGGATTTCCCCGCAGTGTAAAGGCTGCGTTGAGCAAAGCGACGCGCACATGCACAGGCACAGGCACACAGAGGGTGGTTTGATGTTAACCTCGAGTGCACTGTGATCATCAGGCTGATGCATCGACACTTAAAGCGCTCACACACACACAAACGCGCGGCAAGAACGTGAGGTTTCGCTACACGCCTAAACACACACACACAAGGAGTGATGTGAGCAGATACAATATCAGCTGTACTGTTGGTGTGTATGTGTGTGTGTGTGTGTTTTTTTACCTTACTCAGCATGGCTCCAGGCTTTCTTCACCTTAAGTATCTAGCACACATCTGACACTGTAACACACTGCCTGACAGCTTCTTCACCTCACCATGGCTTAAAATCAGACTTGTGCATGCATGTGTGTGTGTGTGTATATGTGTAGAGTGTGTGTGTGTGTAGAGTGTGTGTAGTTAAGCAGAAGTTCAGAAAGTGCACACACTTACAAAACAGTGTGCAGACATTTGACAGGCAGCTTACATGATGTGATGGATGATGTGGAGACTGACGTTGCCCCAGGCAGCTAAAAGAAGCAGTAACCGCTATTCCTATAGGAGCCTAAAGTGGGTCTATGGTACGTATTGTTGAGATTTATTCCTTTGCATTCATTCAGAAAACATTCAGAATAACACTGTTGATCAAGAAATGTTGACTTGTCCTTTGTCATGCTTTCCATTTGTTTGAAGAAGATCCAGGAGGATCGCTCGAAATAGATAAAAACCAAGCAGCAACCTTTGTGGCTGTGAAGTGAGGCCAACACAGGAAGTGACAAAAACTGTAGTACCTCAAACATCCACTTGAGGCTGTTTCCAAAAGTGAGTCATTCTCCATAAGCCCCCATGTTAAAATGTCCAACTTCACAACAGAAATATGTTTACAGCCTGATACAAAAAACAGTTTTGGTCTCTACAGCTATTTCCTGCATTCATAACACCCAATTAAATTATATTAAGGCTTAAAGTTACGCATAATTAAGAGGGTAGCTGCTTTGATTGACAGGTGGGTGCCATCACAGGTGTCTAGTTTCATTCATTCCACCTCAGATCCACCCACACTTCACCTCTTTGCCCATTTTTGCATTACCTGGTAGCCGCAAGAAGCAGGACTACCAAGATAGAGGCGACCAGAGCCACCTCACTGAGCTTCACAACAGCTCTTCAGAAGCCTGTGAGCGATGTCACAGAGACTATGTCCATGTTTTATACAGTCCATGGTATAAAACACACAGTTCGCATTAGGTTACAGTGACCAGACGTTACGGTTTGTCTGGGAATGTCCCAATTTCAGGCTAGGTGTCCCGTGTCAGGACAGATGCCCGTAAAACGAAGTTTTCAACATTCATAACCAAATTGTGGTACTTACATAGATGTATAGTACACTGTGTCCCACTCATTATTACCTAACCCAATATAAAAACAAACAATGCACCTCATGTCTGAATACAACACTGATTTGTCTGTATGTGCGGCTGTTGCACTTGCAGCTCTTTTTGACTGAACCCGTCAGTATGCTTCACTGTAATGCTGAAGAAGTTGATCCAGAGGCCTTCGTAAAGTACCCGTTCACGATGTTGAAAGGTGCGCTCAGTGGGTGCTGAAATAAGTGTCCCCCATCCTGATGAAAACACCTTTGGTGCACGCAAAATATGTACAGCTGAGTGCATCATGGAGTGACATTTAGTCGTCCAGGTAAAAGGTTGGGCCAGAAGCTTGATGATGTAGTGACTCAATAAAAAGTTACTGAAGAGGAGAACTAAAGAACTAAAGAACGTACCAACAGTTAGTAAGTGAACATATGCAGCAGTTTTCTAGTCTCTAGACTATTTTTCAGTATGGGAGCAACAATTAAGAGAATTCCTTTATGTGGCAAATCTAAATCGGAAATATCTTTACACGTTCTTGCTCATGTACTTTTCTTTGAAGTGTGTGCGCACACATCTGTGCATGCATGAATGCGTCTATGCATATGTAAATACGTGAAATCTGTTCATCTCCACAGTGACCTCTCTCGGTTCGCCTGCTCTTAAGGCTCCTCTGTTAGTTTAAGATCGCTTATCTATATGAGAACCTGCTCACACACATGCAGAATGCACATGCAGCTTTCACTTTAAGGTACAATAGAGCGAACAAAAGTAGAAAGATGATAGGTTTAAGAAGGAACAAGAGGATAAAGGAGGGGGAAGTAGGGGCAACACAAGGATCCATCTGGGTCTCTAACCGAGCAGGTTGAGTGAGCACAAGACCAATAGATACAGTAGGCCCGATGGATGGGCTCAAATGTTCGCTGATGGGGACAGAGATATGGATATACACTCATGCAGACGCACACACCCAACGTTTAATGGGAACATTTTCACCGTGCTGAAGCACAGATTACGTAAGAGGGCCTCAGGTCATACGTGCACAGAATCTCTATAAATGGGATCTTCTTACATGATGCTGTCTCTCCTAAAGGCTCCTTGTTCTTCTTGTCCTTGATCAGAGAGGTCAGCTCATGTGCTAGTCACCTGGACTTGAACCTTTTATATTCTGAGAGAATAGGCAACTAAATAATCTTTATTATGCCTTTACAACATATATATCTTTAGAGATGTTCTCCAACCAATCATTTGTTCCAGACACTCAACCCATTGAGCATTTCGTCATTCAGTCTTTTGTAACAAATGAACCATGTTCCTAGGGGTTGGTATCCATTAACAGTGAAATCATTATCTGGTAATGTTTGCCAGATACTACGCCTTCCCAGTAGTGCTGATGAGTTACCACCATTTGTTAGGCTGAACGGTAGCAGACTCAAATAGCAAACACAAGCCAGAGACCAGAATCAGTTCAAACTCTTTATTGAGGATATAGTGCAGTGATCCAGAATGGTGCAGGGCTAGTGGTGGCAAAACTCCAGGAGGCTAATGCAGAGACGAGGCAGAGCTGGACGTGGCAGGGGAATGGAAAGCAAGGAAGATTAAGATCAAGGTTAGTCTAGTCAGACCAAACAATCTGGCAGCATCTGGGAAGTTGAGCATGTCTTTTGTACTATGATTAACAAGTGGTGTAGTGATCAGGCAGGTCAGAGGGAAAACCAGAGGCCACGCCCAGGAACAACAACAGACAGTCAAGAAATGTGGTGCCCGGTTTATGGTTTATGAGACAGAACATGATGCATTTAATCATCAAAAACAGTCACGTAGTGTAAATGTGAAACTGGGCAAGTGAAGGCAAAAAGTCCAGACACTTGTTTTTCCGTCAAGGCCTTGGCAATTCTCGATGCTTTGCTTCCACACAAGGAAAAAAAAAAACATTTTTTATTTTTGTTCCCAATTAGTTGCTCCGGTCATCGTTGGGCTAAAAATTGAGCATGAATCCACTCAAAATCTATTGTTTTTGACAGTTATTAAAGACGTTTTTGCTGATTTTAGTCTGTCTTATCAGAAGATTTAGAGGCCTGTGATTAAAACTAACAAATCATCTACCATATTCTCACTTTCAGGATAATGCTGTAGCACTGTACACGTGGCACCGCTATCTAGAGATTCAGATGAAAGACGCATCTAAACACATAGGCGACCTTAATCCTCCATCTCACCGCTGCTTCCTGAATGCAGAGCAAAGTAGACCGCAGTGTGCGCGACAGGAAGGAAGGACGATAAGACAAGTGGTCTTTGTGGCGCAGAGGTGAGAGTTTGCTTATGGGAAGCAGAATAATATAAAAAGATGATATCATTTCAGCAGGCGAGCTATCTGTTGCTTTTTAGGATTTCAGATGTGTTTTTTCTTTGATTCACGCCACAGATTTACATGGCTTCCAGTAAATCTGCTGTCGACATCTATTTCATTTAATAGCTTTGTTTGCCCCACATGTACATTTGTTTGTCCGTGCAGCCGACGGGCAAAAATAGTAAGAAATAAATATGTATTTAGAGAGACTGATAGCATCAGGCAACTTGGTGGGTGGGCCATGCATGTATTTGTGTCTGTTGGCCAAAAAAAGAGTCAAAGGTTGTTGTGTTATAGTGCTTAAATATTGTGTTCCTTTTTAAATGCTCAGTCGGCTGAGGGCACAGTTGGACCAAAGACCAAACACTGGGTAAATTTAAAGAAAATACATAATAATAATGAAACTGGAAACATGAATGAATTTTCACTTTCAGTGTTAGATACAGTATGAGTGTAGTAATTGAGGTTTGTGGGAAACGGCAGCAGGATTTACAGTGAAATGCCGCCTTCAAGTGAATTATTGTTGAACATTGAACTAACCGAACGCAAATGAGCCATCAAAATAGCTGGAACGCACAGACACGTCATTCAGCTAGTAAAATGCATGTCATTGATATTCTGAAGAATGAAGAACCCGTCTTCATTTTCAGTCTTCTCGCCTCCATATTAATGAAACATCAGTTATATAACCTCTTCATTCTACCGCTGCAAAACCATAAACCCCTTCTCTGAACAAGACTTCTTTACTCGGAAGTAGGATGTTACGAGGAGCACTTAAATGCAGCGTAAACCCAACATTTACACACTGATTTATATACTGTGGATGTCCTGAGGTGGGGGTAACAGTTGTAGGTTGCCATCATGTCTATATAAGGAGAAATGCTGCTCCTGTAAAAGCCTCTGCCGTGCTGGCAGGTTAATTGCATGTTATGTTGAAGTTTAAAGTGCTTCTTTCGTGGTTGCCTTCTCAGAAATGGAATTCACCCCATCCTTTAAGATATTTTTACAAGTTTAAACAATAATACTGCTTATGTGCTTTATAATACCGGTACGGTTCTAATTAGGTCTAATCCAGAACTCAGGAAATAGGTTCTGGTTTTGCCTTTTTTTTTTTTTTTTTTTTACATTGAACCCCCTTTTTAAAGTCTTGCTGCCTTGTGTCTGAGTATAGGTACACGATGAACCATTGTTTTTTCAGCTTTAACACATTGCAATGCATCGTATGATTTATGGTTGCACGGCCTTCAGCGCCGACACACATCCACATGTATGCACACACACACTATAAATATATATTCAACCTTTCATTGCCTATTCAAACTGTACTTTCAGTATATTATATACAGGGCTGCACTCTACCTATTCTGTTTAATGGTATGACATTTACTTGATCACCGTAGGGAAATTCTCCAATGAGCTGGACCAAATGTGATCCAGCTTTTGGTCATATATATAAATACAGCTGCCAGATTAGGCAACCAGGGCCAATTTGGGCTGAGGATCAGCTAAAACTTGCAGGATCCGGGCCAGCTTTGGTCTATAATAGGCTCATGGATGAGATGCAAGTCATTCATCACCATTCTGCCATGTGATTTAGTCATCAACTGTTGGACCAAGCCATTTTAGATACCTGTAGAGTAAGTGTACGAAGACTGACATTTTTTCTAATCTCAGTGGTTACATAAATTTAAAAAAAAAAAAAAAAAAAAAATGAGCACAGTGCGATCAATAAAATGCCAGAAAATAAGCAAGCATGAGAAAGTGAGAGAATAATTGTATATGTCATCGCCGAGAAAGGCGAAACAGCTACAGAGGCAGCTGTTTGACAAATTTCCATCCAAATGTGTCACAAATCTGATCAGAACTTTCAATAACTCAGCAAAAGAAAATACCAATGAATGCTTGTTTCCAGAAAACAGGACGCAAATATGACATTTGTGTTTGTTTTATGTGTTAATGCGAGGATGGATTGACGGGCCATGGGAACCATGAGGAGACAGCTGCTCAGGCATTAGTTACATATCAGCCACATCTGAACTTCAGTAAAAGCAACATCTCCCGTTGAGTGCAATAACTCTTTTATGAACTATAAAAAAAGGCAAAAACTACCACAAGATCTAAATTTGAAAGGATCCATCAATTTTTGACTTTTTGTTCAAAAATTTGTTCTTTCTGGGATTGTCATCTTCACAACTGTGCAAACTCCATCCACTGATGAAAACTGTTTGCCACAAAAAGGTGAGTTAGAAGACTTTGAGTTGAGGTTGTTTTGTCAAGAAACCTCATTTGTCAGTAATCTTTCAATACACAGTTGACAGCCGCATATGACGTAACGTAAAAGTGATTTGTGGCGGACAAAGAAGGTCTCATGAACCCAAGTCAAGATCAAGTCCTTCTTGATCTTCCAAAGCAGCTGTTAAAAAGTCCATAATTCACAAACTGTCTTTACTCAGGCAACAAAGACAGGTTGCTGCATGGTTTATATAAGTGATGTAAACCCACTTTGTCGTAGCACTTTACTCTGCACCCAACCGTACAGTAACCACAGCTAAAACCACTGATCATTCATCATTTGATCGTTTATTTCTTTGCCGTGTGTTTGCCCAAACGTCATTTCACGTGCCTTAACCCTTTAGCTAACCTTTTCATGTGAGAATGCTGATAAACGCTGTGCCTTATTCATGCCGTCGTTCGTTAGATGTTAGTCTTGGATTTCACGCTCCTTTCACAGGTTCTGTGTGAAATGAGCCGCCACATCTTACGTTTGCTGCCAAAAGTGATCCATCCATCACCAATACACCCATGCATGTGAAAACAATGCACAATAGAGCCTGTGTGTAAGTGTCATGCCACACCCGCTCTTCGCTAAAGTGCCACGATGAGACAGGTACCTAATGCCTCTATTGTTTTCCCCCTCAGACGCACACACATATAGACACGTATGCACACCTTAAAGGATATGTAAGTCCCTGAGGTATTTCCTCTATCTAAGCTGTGAGGTGACGAGCTGTCAGACTCTGGTGATTTAAGCGATGATTATGTGGGCAGGTAGAGAGAAGAGGAGGGATGCACACGTTCTCTTCTTCTCTGCAATCTTGTGTGGTCCAACACACACCCACGAAACACAGTCACAATGAGGCTATTGTCTCTCGTGGACAAGCCTAGAAACGAACAGAGAGAGCATCAGACAGCCCTTACTTCGGGGAGAGCGAAACGGTGTGACGAAGACAAGGTGAAGGCCAGAGGTGGGAAATGAACGAGGAGAGAAGAAAGGGAGGATAGGAGAAAATTATGCGGGCAAAGAGGAACAAAAAGAGCAGATGCAAAGACAAAAGGAAGGGTTAGGTGTGTGGAGAGAGGTTGGATTATGAAAGAGAGGACAGTTTATTCAACAGTTGTTCTCAAACACTTTGTATAGATTGTCCTGACTGAGTGTACATTTGGCTTGGAGACAGAGCTAATACATAATGGCATTCTGTAAATAAGGATTATACTGTACAACAAGTTGTTTGAGCCATGTGGTCTGTTTGGTTAACAGACATGTTCCAACTGCTGTAGAGAAATGAAAATGATTGCTGCGGTTTGATATGCCAATTTTGGATGCAAACACAGAGAGAGCTTGTGGGTTTTCCTTTCTTTGTGTCCTTTCAAAAACACCCACCAGGAACTATTACATGAAAGCCCAACTATCTGAGATGTTCTTAACAAAGACTGCGCGGTGTGTGCTTTGGTTCTCACCGCTTTAGCACCTATAATCGCACCAAAGAGCGACCATTTTTCAATATAAAGGAGGCTGCACGTAAAAAAAGCTTTAGAAAATCCATTTCGTTTGACGTCAGGGCAGAGACGCCAACAAAGACGGATCCAACTTGGTTATACAGTCAGCTTATACATCGGAAGATAAACATGAATACCATGAAGTGATGGGAGAGGTCTGTAATTAAGATACTTCAAATGTCAAGACATTCCATTCATATATCATTCAATGATGGAGTAATTCTTCTTAATGACTGTGTCTCGATGCATCGCCCAAGGGTCTTAAAGTCAAAACAGTGCAAACAAAGCAATTGACGATTAAATAGGAAGAGATACTTTTATTACCCGATTTGATTACAATGGATAAAGGTAGGAAATCCCCGAAAACTGTGATTACAAAGCGTTCGTCTTTCAGTAAGGCTTAATAGAAATAGGTCGGGCTTCTATGGCTGCATTCTCACAAATATCACAGTCCCATGAATCGCTACCAGACACCGTAAACTCTACATTAACTTTTTGTTTGACTGTGTGGCACGTCTTTGATTTCATAAGCATTTCTTAGAGCTTAAAAGCTTCTATAACACCGATGTAAACAAATGTCAAATGGACTGGTATGCAGGATAACTATTTGCTGCTGGCTGTGAGGGGTTACTTTCTTAATACAATGGATTTTCTTACTTACCTCTAGTGGTATCATGCAGATAGTTTGGTTTTGGTCCAAATGTCCCAAATGACTCCACCCCAATACAACAGTTTCTATTGGAACGACTTTCTACCAAAGACTAAGTAGTTTGATGGCTAAACCAAACCAAACTGCATCAAATGAACACATGAACACTCAGTCCCCACATGCCCAAATACACTAAGACAGAAGTGCAAAAACACTCCTGGGAAAGTGTGTTGGTTCAGAAAACAAAGCCTTCGGAGCAGTGGGCTTTTGTTTTGGCCGGACAAATGGGCTTTGAGGGTTGCAGAATAATGGCCCATTGTAATGATAGGAGACACGCATCACAAGATCCTACTAGAGGTAAAGCTATGCATTTAGCAGCTACACCTACAACAATCATAAACTTCAAATTACATGTCAGAACTTTGACTGCCATTGATGAGCCATTGACAATGAAGACGATATCCAATTTTGGTAAATACGCTTATTCACTTTGCTTCAGGAGGTAGATGTGAACATCTGGAAGGCTCTGCCTGTCCAAAGGTCTGCAAAATTCACCTAGTAGCAACGCTAAGCCTTACTAATTACTTTGTACTTTGTACAGATTAAACAAGAGACATAATGTTTAAATTGGTGAGCTTTGGAAGTGGTGGATAGAGCCAGGCTAGCTGTTTCCCTCTGTTTCTAGCTTTTATGCTAAGCTAGCTGCTGGGTCCATCAATCTTCTCATCTAACTCTAATTCTCCCCCTTCTTTCCAACAAGCTAGTCTATTTTGGATATAGTCACAGTATTGAGACATAAGAGAAATGACATTTCACACCTAATATGGAGAAAAGAACTCTGATTTATGCGGTTTTCCTTTTAAAGAAAGCATCTGAGTTACAGGGTAACATTTGTACACCATCATATATAAATATCTGAAGTTTATGGGTCAGTTTTTCTGCATTTCGACAACATATTATGTGAAACTTGTCACTTTGTCAACCAAGGAATTAGTTCCCCATGACTTTACAATTGTAGCAGTTCATTTTTCAAATAGCTGACATGTTTTTCAATCAAACCTACATTTAAAAAGGTTTATAGTGGACAGAGTGGCCTCACAGTGCCCGAGCCAAATGGACTGATCACAGCATCGGAGGCCAGACACGTAGAGTGCTACACAATGCCAAACTGCATGGTCACACCTGAGAGTGAAAGCCGCACACACACACACACACAAACACAGACATAGACATAAATACACAGACACATACACACACGTAGTCTCGTACACTCGTGCGGGCGCACAAAAAGCCATAAAAACAGACAGACCGAAATACACATTAACACACACGTCCATAAACACAGACAGATATTCACACACGCAGAGACAACTACTGTACAGCAGACAGAGACGCACTGAGCCCTCAAGGTATTCCCTGTTATTTTTTCTGCCACATGCTCGCTACAAATGAATTAAAGACAGAGCATCACACCAGTAAGAGCTTGTTTAATGTGGCCATAACTGTCTAGTCGAGGGATTTCATTGTGATGGTCAGCCGCGGGCGAAAACCGCAGGCCTGCACGTCGACTGCAAGACGAGCATGAAAACGCTCCGAAGGTTGATGAGCTGGAGGAGAAGACTCCACAGCCGACAGACAGGCCAGTTTGGACATGCACCACTCACAGGCATAAATCAAGCTTAAGTAAACTTTTAAGTCAAGGAGAGAATGAGTTTAAAGATTTTGGGTGCATTACAGGTTTGTGTGGAAACACAAACCCTCAGTCAGACCTGACCTACTTCATGATGTTTTCAGCTGGTTGGAATAAGTTATGTTGCTTGTACCGTTTGATAATTATTTTAGTGGGCATGCGAGCCTGTTTCGTTTATCCAGTTGTCTGTCAGTGACTGATTATAGGCCTGATTTGTGATGCAATTTGTTAAGTATTGTTTAGCTATAGCGAACAAGCGAAAGGCAAAATGTTATTGACCCGATGCACGAAATATAAAACATTCTGAGAATTATGGGAGAAAACAGTCAACACTGTTTGAATGCAAACTTTCCTGGCTATTTCTCTAACTTTTAGGCCTGACTGCATTCACACTACACGTCCAGCATGCCAGAGTTCACTTGGAAAGAAACCACGGGTTCTCTGACAAATTGGATTTGATTTGAGGAATAGAAAAACACATGACCAAATATGGATATTTAACCCTGCAGGACAGTGCAAAAAAAAAAGAGTGAGTTAAAGGGGAATCCCTGGGAGTAGAACGCTATTGCATGATGTCTTCTTTGGAGGAACTTAACAAGAGAACGACTCACCACTTGAGTGATTCAGCAAACGTTAGCATGCTAACATGCTAAATTTAGATGGTGAGCATAATAGCCGCTAAACTTCATCATGTAAGCATTGTCACTGTGAGCATGCTTGGCTTAAAGCACTGTTGGACAGCCTTGCGGAGAAGCTAGCACGGCTGTAGACTCTTAGCGGAACGCTCAGACTGAAAACAGGCCTACGCTAAATCAATGCAAGGGGTCGTGTTGGTCGGGCTGTGTTGCCTCAGACACAGGTGAGGCATGAAATACAATCCAGGAAGTCCAGTCTGAGTGACAGATCCATGAATTTGGAGGCTTATTAGGTGCCAAAACACTGCAGAGCAGTATAATACTTGTTAGCACGTGATAACATTATCACAGCTGCGAGCATTTTATCTTTGGCCTCGGAGATCGAGCGATAAAAAGTAGAAGTTTGGGGTTTATGTCATCTACGAGGAATGTGCACTTGCATCTATTTCACTGGCCACTGGCCTGCTGCATTGGCAGACAGGTCCAGTTCAAATAGACGTGGAGGTTAGCCTAAATATAGCAGATAAGTTAAAATGTTATAGGACGTTACTGATCTCGCACAGTGGAAATTCACAGCAGCTTACAGTACACAAGGTGGATATAAAAAATACTTCAAGACACCAAGTACCAATAGTCATAGGTCAATTGAAAGCCTAATGTCCAAAACTGAAACAGGACACAGAATATGTCTTGAAAAACACATACCAATGCTGCGTATCGCAAATGTATCATATGCAGGATTTTCCCTGAACACCACCAAGCTATCATGTAACCACCATGAACCCTGAGCACAGGAAGAAAAAAAGAAGTCAGGGTTGTCTGACGTTCCTCTGCTGACATGAAGTTACAAACCCAGCGAAGCCGTGACCTCTAAGGCCCACCACGGTCTCACATGCACACATACCCCAACACACAAGCATCTATACATACACCCTAGTAACTGTTGCTGTTTGGCTTTCTCTGAGTCTACACAGAGCCCACTACCACCTTCAACTTTTGCTCAAGCATATATAATTACAGACACAATGGCTCCAAACAGATAATCTGGCACAATTTTTTATTCACGCGCCTGACAGAATATTCTACTTGCACTTACTCTGAGCATGTCTGCTCACCATGCATGCATGTGTGTGTGTGTGTGTGTGTGTTTGTGCGTGTCGGATGAAATCGCATTAATCCTCAGGGGGGCCGATAAAGCCCTGTTGGTGGCAGTCCGAGAGGCCCCCAGGCGCTCGCCACCCGGCCCAGCCAGGACCAGGCAGGAACCAGGAGCTGTAAGCTGCTTTCTCTGTGTCAGCCACCACATGCCGCACCAAGACACAGCCAGCACTGGTGCTAGCAGGCAACAGAGGACATGCACCCACAGGATACTGGAAACAAACAAACAAAGGTAGTGTGAGGATACAGGCAGGGAGACGCATGTGCAACTATATGATATTCTGTATTCTTTAAAAACACACACTGTGATTGTTCCAGTGATACCCTTTAACACTTTTTCTGACTGTTTCCAACCCTCATGATCCACCTTAAAAACAAGACCCTCCTCTTGGCTCCAGAGCCTGACTGCAGGCAGTTTTCCCATGGTGCAACACTGACACCAGCAGGCAAAAATGAAGTACTGCATGCAAAAATCTCTTAAGGTGGACCGGTGGTGATCGTTGACCTAATGGAGAGAAAAACTTATGTTGTGGCTTGTGCAGCAGTAACTGCTCGCTCAGCATAAAATGAATAAATATGTATTTGATTTGATTGGATATAATTATTATAGTTTCATCTCCAACGGTGTACTTTGGAGGAAGTGAAAGGTGCTGTTCACTGTTTCACCAAAAGAGGGAAAACCTTGGAGGTGATCAGGAGAGGTCAGATGCTCACACACACACACACACACACACAGACTCAGACAGCCACAGGGTTGCCAGCCAAGCCATATGTGATGGATGCTGTTTGAGTTATCTGCCTCCGGCCAAAGTAAAGTGTGTGTTAGCACACAGCACAACCCACACTGTACACACACCACCCCCACGGGGTGAATGGCGGGGAGCTGCTGGGTCAGCTGCTCAGTGATTGGTCAGTCAGGTGACACACTATGGGTGTCTGGAGGTGTGCAGGAAAAGGTCAGGTTCAGGACTGAGATGGAATGTGATTATGAAAATTAATTTTAAAAAATTGCTGTTGCAATAAGAGAGAGGGGAATAACAAAAACCTAGAATGAGGAAGACACAAAGAGGAAGTTGTTCTTTCTAACACTTTACAGAAAAATACATGTTTCGCTTCAGTGTTGCACCAAAAATACACTCAGGGGACTACCCATCCAGCATGCTCCCGACTTGTTTTTCCAGTAAGCCTTAATGCCTCTTCGTGTGTTTCTAAAAGGGATGAAAGAGCTTCAAGATCAAGCCCATCAAACTAATAACCTGAGGGACCTGTGGGTGAGAGACACAGAGAGGTAAAAAGAGAAGAGAGAGAGAGAAAGAGAGAGAGAGCAGATTAGATAAAGTGGAGAAGATTGAAGTCACAATAGCCAGATGAGAGAGACGAGAGATAACAGGACCAGCAAGACACACCGCAGGACCACCGCTTTGACAGGAGGGGGGACCTGCAGGGGAGTTTGGGGCTCTCACACACAGATAATCCAATGTCAAAGCACTAAAACACACACACACACACACACTACATACACGCTAGAAAAGTAATTTCACATTGGTGTGCTACAAGTTTAGAATTAAGCCCTAAAGTGAGCTTTTAGACTTTTAAACAAGAACACAGACACAGACGTTGATCTATCATGGACTTTTTACCATGGAAGTTTAATCAATTATTACCTTTAGTCTCTCTAATTTTAAAAACCAGTCTGATCATTTTATTTTTCTTGTTTCTTACCATGTTACTTTGCACTTTATCATCAGAAATGAACTCGCAAGTTAGAATTACTGATAACAAAAGCTACAAAAATAAGAACCATGCTCTAAAAAAAAAAAAAAACAGAATGAGGTTTCAATTACGGTTTAATTGTAGTCAGCGAAGGTCTTTGTAGTGATAGATTTGTGTCTGTGTGTGTGTGTGTGGCTGCATGTCTGTTGTCCTTTACTGCATATTTCTGTCTTTATGCATGCTTAGCGGATAATTGCATGGCTGGCCATTGTTGTCTTTTGTCTCCCTTTTCTTTATTTTAAGTGGGATCAAACCAAAACAACTTAATTCAGCTACTCCTCACGTCTACGCCAGCAACAATGCGTTGCCTTTGTCCTCTTTCATATTTGACACAGATTAGTATACTCTGGCAATGAAAAATGCTGTCTTTTTCCTTCAGGGAGACATGGGCCTAATGAAAACAGATTGCAGGAGTGGAAATATGAAGCTGGTGCCAAGATTTTAAATCTCAAGCAAAAACCGACTGCTCTGAAATTGTGATTATGGTGACTAACTGGGGGAAGGCTCGGGAATATGGTTGTGTTCTTTATGGCTGATGCAGATGAGTCATTTTCAAGAACAACAAGTTCAATTAGATTAGATTAAACTGATCTTGGGAAAATAAAAGAGGACAGCTGATGCATGTTCAGCAGTTTCATGACGGAGTTTCGCCTCGGCGCGACGTCACTCATCTTAAAACGAGGCGTCCCTTCACTCTTATCGGAACACTCGCATGACTCACATCACTTTTGGATGTGCTTGGGAGATTTCGTTTGGTTGTTAACCGACGTCAAATCGGCATCCTGCTAACGTCACAACAAATCAGAGCTGTGGAGTGTATTTTGGACTGGAGGGCCGAAACTGCGGCCAAGTTAAAGTTAAGATAAACAAGGATGAGAACGACCATGTTTCGAGAAAAAAAAAAAAAAAAAAAAAAAAAAAAAGGAGTAGACCAGAACTAGAGAACTAGAAGCCCTTGGCCTCTTTTTTGTTGCTGTTTGGGTTTGAATATTGGCCAGACTTCAGAACTTGTCAGTGTTATTTGTGAGATGGAGAAACTCTGATTCTTTCATACGTTCTCAATAAATTTACAGCTGCATGGCACATTCAAGCAATCGACTCCCCCCATGTTGCAAGTTTCCAAATTAAAACTGTCAAAATAAAAGCCCCAGTCACTGGAGTTAACTGTCCTCACCAATAAAACTACAGCTTTGGTGTTTCAGCACAGTATCCCAAGATATTATTGTCATATTCAACAATTTATGTACTTCTTCGGTCTGTTGCTTTGTTGTGGAGAATCTGTCGTAGCACCCAGGCGTAGCACGACTGACCCTAGAATATGGTGCAGAATATGAGAGAAACAGTAAAGGAAGGTGGAAGGGCATTTATAGGTATGCTGGAAGTGGCACAGTTGAGGTTGAGACTTGCATCCATATCATAATCCAGGGTTTTAGTATTTCTCTCTAGTAGCATGATATGGTTGTACCTCTGCAAAACCTCCTAGAGACAAGGTCTGGTCACCAAAGATCCTTTTTCATCCTGACAGTCAATGTTTCCTTTTAGCCGTGGGATTCAGTCACCTAAACTGAACCAAACCTAAACTCGAGGAGGCCAGAAAACAGGCATATGAATCACATTTGTAATGGTCATATTCGATTTGGGAGATACAAACAATGTTATCCTGAAAACATGCATCAGTTTTGAAGTTAGCAACCTATTTTATCTTTTGCTTTGGAATATGGTGAATCACGCCATGTTTAGCTCTCCTATAGGACCAGAACTTTAAATAGATGGTGCATCAGAGGGGAAATTCTCAGACCAGTAAACATGGATTAAGTGCTAATTCAAGGGCCAAACAGTGACTAATTTAAATAAAAACAGCTGAATGTATGAATGTATTTTCTTGGAAATAAATATCCTTCTTACTGTAACATATACCTTTGCCTGTAAACACATGGACACATTGTTGGTCCTCGCCGTCCTGTGTTCTGTGTTGTCTTCCTCATTGATCACCAGCCTCCAGATGGTGGGATTTGTTTGCCACGGGGGTAAACAACCAGTGCCTGGGTGGCTGTTGGACTCCGTCTCCCCTTTCTCTCCATGTCCTCGCAGCCTTTTGAGGACAACGTAGTGAAGCCGCAGACTTCTTAACCCTTATTTCACCACACAGGCCAAACTGACCATGACACATTGTTATTTGCAACTACAGGCTAGAGTAATTTACAAGGAAAGGAAAGAAGGATTCACACTCGGATGTTCCCAGCTGGCGTACGCATTCAAAAACCTCCGGTGGTCAGAGGCCTGGCTGAGGCTCTCGTCCTCGAGGGAACCATTTCTCCTAGTGTGATTTATTCCATAACATAAAACGGCATGTTTTTGAATACATCAATTCCATTTATTCGTCTTCTCTTTTTCAGATGTTTACAGGGGCTTGCACTTGTTGTACACTCTTCTTGTACACTGCCGGGACTTCACGTGGACTTATGAGGATGTTTTAATGGGACTGGAGCATAACAGTTTATATTGGCGGGACTCTTCTTCATCTACTCACTTCCTCCTCGTGTTGCGTTATTTTTGTTCCTGTCAGCTCTCTCATTCGTCCATCTCTCTCGCCTTCCCCAGTTCTTTGCCCTCGTGTTTTGTCCCCATCTCAACTTCAAATTGGTCGCTGAACCTCTTTTTGTTTCTGCTCTCTCATCCATCCATCCATCCTCATTTATTCGGTCTTTTCTGGTCTGGTCTTTTCACCTTTGCCCACTGAGCCACAATGTCTCTATTTGACCACCCAAGTCCTTTATCCACGAGGGCAGGTCACTGTCCCAGCAACAAAACCAGCTGGGAGGACGTCCTATCTAAAGTGACTCTTGTCTCGACTGTTAACATTGCCTCTTGAGATTTAATGCACATACTCTTAAGAGTCTTAAAGATGGATGTAGAGCCTGTAAGGTTTTGCAATGAGGTCCAGTCGGGTGAAATCTTATGGAGTCTCAAGTTCTAGAAGCTTGTTGGTGAAAAATGTCCACTAGATACAAAAAAAAGGAAGTGAAACATAAAGTTGGCTTGCAGAAGAAGTCAAAAAGCATGCCTGTGTGTGTGTGTGTGTGTGTGTGTGTGCGCGCGCATTATCTTCTACACAGAAATCCATCCGCGCGCGCACGCTGTCGCTCATTGTGTGCTCGACTACGTGTGAGTGTGTTCTCTCGTCCTGTCCTCTCTCCCGTGTCCATTATGGTGATAAGGGCTCAATTGAAGTGTTGCCAGCCCACAGATAAAGAGCCACAGAGAGACTTTCTGTGAACATACCGCTCCTGCAGACCCCCACCACCAACCCCGCCGGTGCCAGGCTCCCATCAACATCCGAAAAAACCTCTAGTATCCTCGCTTCTCCTCTCTTCTGCTTGTACTGTTTATACCAGGCTGGTTCCATTGACATTAGGAACACCATTTACAGAAATGTAACCACTGTTATGTTACTTTATGATGGTGTGATATATTTACTGAAGTTAGCTGTAAAAAATACGACTTATAAGAAACTTTTGTTGATCCTGAGTCTCAGGAAAGTCCAGCTCCCCCCTTGTGCACCAATTACTAGTCTGTCGACTACTTACTGTCCACAGACAGGTTGGGAGAGGTGACCACGCATGGATAAACCCTCAACACTTAACACATCACGAGTTTCGCAGTCTTGTGTGTGCGCACACTCACCCATGCTCATGCAGCCTGATACTGCACTATTACACACACATGCTGATAAATGCATTCACTCAAGCAAAGAACATTATTAACCAACCCCTCAACACACACACACACACACACACACACACACACACACACACTTGCTCTCGAGCTGGTTGAGTCTGTGTGTGTGAGGAGAGAGACGGCTGGTGCTTTGAAGTCCTGCCGGGCGGGTTGAAGCAACACTTTGAGGGCACAGCAGGGAGGCTGGCGTGCCAGGCTGGTCCTCCTCCATGCCTGTTTCCTCAAAGGACCCCCGAGACCGAGCATGCCCTCTGGTGCCGTTTACCGCAACCTGCCAACAACAAGCCATATTAAAACACTTAAGGAGGTACAAGAACTGGACTGAATGTCACATACACAGCAGGAGAACTTGATGTTTCTCTAACCTCTGTGGCTGAAACAATATGCATCCAAACTTTTTTTTTTTTTTACCTTCACTCAACCACTATATAAGTTCCTTATGTTATCCTGGTACGATCCTCTGTTGCACAGGGAGTGATGCATTCCTGTTAAGGCAGACATTGTGGTGGATGTTTGGGTGTACAAAGTGAGTGACTTCCAGACCGGAGACCACATTTTGTGTCCTACAACGGTCAACTTCTGTTTATCTTAACCACTAAAGTGATCATATTCACGACCACGAGCTTTCACCATCCCTTAAACTTTGGCCTTTTAAACTGAACCATAACATACCATGAGCTATGAGCTGAGAAAACATTCTCATAAGTCATTTTGGGTCAGTGAACAGTTATTTTCTAGATTTACTAGAAGCAAAGTGGAAATAGAGAGGCTGTTCAGTCGGGAAAAGCCTCCACATACATATCATCGCATACAAAAACCTTTACAGATATGGTCTGAGGTCTGAGTGTCTTCACTGAGGCACCTGCTTTAACGTCACAGATGAGGATGTGGAGTAGAACAGAACTGAAAACCTACAGAGAGTTTAAAAGCTTTGTCTCATTGAATTTCTTGTTTATTCCCTAAGCTCTAACACACTGCGTCATCAGAAATAACTATAGAAACACACTCTCTTTGTCTGATGGTAAAGAAGAAAACACAGTATGCCACAAAAACAATCTTATTTATGACTGAATGACAGCTGTTATGCCCCCGGAGAGGATTTTCTATGAATATGTCTCATGATTGCAGCAAAGCCAGAGACAGGACAATTACAGGACAATATGTCTGCAGGCGTCTTACTGTACTTTCATGGTTACTTAGAATTGTGAAACCAAACAGAGGAGTTGTTGTAATATAAACAGAAAACCTTTTGCCTCATACATGAGGAGTTTCATTCCAACCACCTCTGACCCCTTTTATACAGAGAATTACTGCTGGCAGCAATGAGCAGTTTTGAGTTTTGACTTTCTTAAGTCCTGAACAACAGTGTGAAATTGTATGTTATCATCCACACCTTGGCGGATTGGAGTGGATGCACAGATTTTTTTTGCTTTCTTTGCATATTCAAGTATTTGTTCTTCCCGGGTGACACCAGAAGTGGAAAAATGAGTACGAGTTGTGACCCAGTTAGGGCTCCGCTAACACAAAGACTTCATGGTTTGCTCTGGTTTTATTGGTGTCGGATCCCCCGGACCAACGGGGACAGACAGTGCAGACAGAGAGAAGATTCATGAAAGCAGACTGGTGGAAGAAATGAAGATCACCATGCTCTGTGTTTGTCAACAAAGTTTGCCCTCAAGCTGTGATGGTGCCCGGCTTAGATTTTTCCACAGTTGTGCACCACAGCAGCAGAAAAATCCAGAAAGTGAATGTGGTGACCTGATTATTTCTGATGCATCTGGTTCTCCTAAAAAAACACATTGGTGTACCAGCTTGCTTTGTCATATGTCAGAGGAAAGAAGTCAATACAGAAGGACTTTGATACCAAAGACAGGGTTATTCCACGTGTTGTTAGATTTAGGTTAAAATAGTTTATGGTTATGGAAGATTGTGGTTTTGGTTAAATATTTAAAGAGTCAAAGCCATGACCTTTCTCTAAATATCATAGGAAATCTTTGTAACTGATGATTCATGTCAATAATGCCAGCGTTCAGTGCCAGTGCAGTCTGGTAGTAAAGCTCAAAGTTGGGGGACCTCCAAGTTTGACCTGCCATCCTAGACCTGCAATTTACACTTTCACCGTGATCTTTTCTTAAGCTTAACTAAGTGTTTTAGTTTCCTAACCCTAACCTCACATTTTATTTTCCACCACCGCTCTTTCCCTCACCAGATATTACATAAGTGAGATTTTTTCAAAAGCTGGCATTGAACATAATCCAAGGTTTTGCAGATTCTAATACTGTTCTAATGTTCTTGCCTGGTGTTAGAGTTGTCTCATGCTGACCGTGAACATTTACAGATATAATCGGCATTCACTTTTCACGTTGGCAGTGAGCGGTTTCGCAGATCTGTTGTATCCTTCTAATCCATCCATCCATCCATTCATCCACCCATCATCTAAATGTGCATATCCTGTGCAGGGTCAGAGAGGACAGAGGAGCCTCCCAGCTCACAGTGGGTGAGATGCAGGGTACACCCAGAGAGATCACTAATCTATCACAGCTCCAAAGGTATGGTCGCATAAGCCTTGCATCCAAGAACACTGACTTGCACTCAGCCCTACGTTGCTGCCCAATATGTCAACTTTTCACTGTCTTCTGGTTTTATAGATCAAAATTTTAAGCCACTGAGAAAATAATTGTTAGGTGCAACCCTATTTACTATTACCCACCATCAAATAACTAATAAAGTCTTGGAAGTCTGGATGTGTAATGACCAGGGGTAGAAATACTTCCAAGAAATACTGATGAGCGTCAGGTGAGCAGCCCTGGAGTGGTGATGAGCGGATTGGAGACAGGTGTGCAGAGATGGACTGCATGGAGCTACTTGAATGAAACACCTCAGTGATTGTTTTAATTCATCATTGTATGATTTCACAGGTCATGCTTCAAGATTTAATTTTGCACAGACAGTCAGTCATTCCATTTAGAAAATCTATGTCAAAGGAGACACGGCACATTCGGGCAAATGTGGGCACACCAAAACTATTCCACCACTTCATCCTAGAGTAACTCCCGGAATGTGTTGCGAGTAATGGATTGATGACGTTAAGAGTGTCTGCGGGTGTTTTTTTCCTCATTAAAGTCTTGTTGGTTAAGAGGGGGCGGGGTAACATGGAGAATTTACTCTTCAAAAAGTGGTTTGTCATTTTTGTGGTCTGCTGCACTCAATTTTATTTGTTTCTTGTTTGAGCTCCTCCTGGCAACCACAAAGCCCAGAGATGTCCAAGACTGCAAAATGTAGCGCCTATACTTTCTGCATTGAGGCTGAAGCAGAAGGCAGACTGCTGATGAAGATGTTGGCAAAGTAAAATCGATTAATATCCTATAAAAATAACATGACTTGATGCCTTTTCTGACACCGTTTCGAAGTTCATAATACACTGTTTCTCTGGGTACCACGAATGGAACAGTTTGGATGGAAAAATCCTCAAAATTCTTCCAGTTAATCAAATTAGACAAATACAAATAACCTCCCCTTTTATTTAGATTAACTAAGTACAGTAAAGCCACCGTGATTGCAGGAAATTGCTTTTTTCGAAGAGAGGCATATTTTTCCATGACCGCTGAGTGTCTTCTCTCCAAAAGGTGGATTGCACTGAAACCTGTGCTTAGAACACTTCCAAAAGCAGAAATATCCATGTAAATTATATCTGATACTCATGCACTGTGTGACCATGAAAGGAGCAGAGCGTGGCTGCCTGTCATAATATGTCCTTGGAAAAGACCCGGGTCAAATAATTTTAGTCTTGGCATTTGTTTTGACCTGGCTGGAGCTCAGGAATGGTGGAATTTGCTATATTCAGATGATTCAGATAGAGTCAGGTGGCTTGTCAGTGACAGGAAAATATTATTTACTCCTTATCACTGCTTTAAAGCTTGAAGCTTTATGTCTGGAGCGTTACTTAACTATAAATGCATTCAACCTCCACAGGAACGGGAGCTAGATGTCATCAGAGCATCCCTCCAAAACAAACAACTAAGTGCGTGCCACATACTCAGCCCTTTGCTCCTCTAGGGAGCATAGGCCATTGACAAATGTCTTCCACCTCACCCCAACTCTCCTGGCCTGCAACCTTGATGTACTTCAGTGACCCTGAGAGCTATGCTGAATGCAGTTTAATACCCCTGGCCAGTTCAAGTGAACCGAAGAGGTTGAAGGTCAGGGGGTAGACAAAGTCGACCCTGGTCTTCAAGATTGAGGTTTGTTTTTGGGGTACTCAACACTACCCTACCGTGGAAAAAAGTGTGAGTTAGAAAAGCCTAAAAGAAAGTGCACCACATAGAAGGACCATTTAGTTAAAGAAATTAGAGTTCAGTAACTTGCATAAGGTGCTGAGGTGAAGCCTACTGCAGAAGACAGGTAGTGAAGGCCAGGGTAGTCAGTTTGAAATGTTCATTGAGCTTTACTACACTTTAGACGGACTACCCTAGCCCACCTAAAGTTTATCCTCAAAAGCACTCTTCATTTGAACGAACAAAAAGTTCAGACCCAGTTCAGTTTCTCATCTCAGCACACCTGATCAATGTCGGTGTGGAGTGGACGTTAGTGTCAGATCGGTTTCAAAAAGGTACAAGAGTTGTCGGACGCAGCTCGCCCAATTTCAATGTCGGGTTTGTTTTGGGTATGCATACTTGATTCTACGGTCACTTGAATTCCACTTGGAACTGGACATGAGTAGCAAACTGGGGACCAGAGAAGCTGACAAGTGGAGATTTGGGAGAAAACTTGAAGTGGTTGAACACCAGACAGGACGGCAGTATTGCGAATTATCCGCAGAGGTCTGCACCTTTCACTGATGATCTCACATTTCTGTCAATTTCTGACTAATTTCCCCTCCATCATCCGCTCCTGCGTTGGGACTGTGCATGTGAGGCCAGTCTGACGGAGTTATGGTTAGTCTTCAGTGTGTGTGAAGAAGCTGAGCACATGTTCATCCATCAGATGGGAGCACATCTTTTCCGAATCTGTTTGTGGTGATGAAACAGGATGAATATTGGATCGACAAGCTGAGGGAGAAAAAAAAAAAAGGGAGTCTGAAGCAGTTTAACCTAGTCTGGTGCATATGGCAGCTATCTGGCTTAATTGCCAGGGATTTCCATTGCTTCTTAGCAGTTTAATCATCTCTCGCCGATTTTTGTGGGCCATCTGGAAATGATATGCTCTCAATTAACTCTCCTCTTCCCCGTTCAAGGTTTTAAGACTTTGTTCCACTTTGAAGTTGCTTCCAGGCCTACAGCAGACTTCAGCTTCACCTACGCCGTGATGCTGGAGACTCTCATTGTAGACGCATGAGCTGCTGCTACTACCGCACATCACTTATCTGCTGGCCTTTTTCCTCCTCCTCTCTCTCTCTCTCTCTTCCTTAGTCGCACATTGTTTCATGGACCTGGTCCTCATTAGCCCTGAAAGTGGAAAACGGTAAATGATTTAATAAGTGTTGAATGCAAATTTCAGAGAGGCGGACAGGTTGTGACGTCTCTCACAATAAAGTTGGCAGTCAAAGCCGGAGATTGTTGCGCTAGCAACCCTGTTTCTGGAAGGATCCAGGTCCCTGTCTTCCCTGAAGGTTTACCCTTTTTTCATTGGTGCAATCTCTTCAACAACATTTCTAAAACACCTTTATTGCCCCTGCAGAGTTGGATAACTCTTTACATCACTATCGCGCCAGCGTGTGTAATTCTGTCTGCTGTAAAAGTCTTTGAAAAATGCCAAAGTGTTGCAGTTTTACACCTTCAAAACTAGTACATTTAAACAAAGCCAATATGCCTTGAGTGTCAACAAAGGTGAAAAATGAGCCACCCTCGAATAAGAAAATTGAGAGCAAACAGCAAAAACGCTCATAAAAATTAATTAACTTCACGAGGATGGAAAAAGTGATGAATGTTTCGCTTCGTTGCATTTCAGTCTGCGGATCCGCGCCAAGGCTATAATTTGCATCCTTGCAGTGTTTATTTAGGAGCAGATGTTTTATTGAAATTTTGTGGCGATGCAAACCTTTAATCCACGCAGTCTTCTTAATGCTTCATATCAATTGTCCCAGCATCCTGGTTTACCTTATAAATAAATGACAGAATGCATATAGTGACTTTGTTTTTGTCTGCGCGCCCACATGTACACATTTGAAACACATGTGTGGGACATTGGGAGCAGGGAAAATCAGACTTTTGGGTATGAAGTCACATGGCAAGTAGCTAGCTAGGTGATGGCGGAGTTCCAGTTTTCCACCTTATGATGGGAACCATGTATCTGGTGCGGAGGAAGGTATGGTGTCAGAGAATACCAGCGCTGCTGCATCATCCCAGCGGCTGGACAAACACCACAGCTGTCCCTGATCCTCTGCCTTATTACCTTTCCTCAGCTCCATCACCTTCCTGCCTTTTTATTCTCTCCGCTCTCTCTCTCCATGTACTCTGCACACAACTGTTGCTGTACATCGCCTCCTGTGGCCTCCTGTGCATGTGTGTGTCCATATGTGAAGCTAAAAGCAGGTCACGGGGAATCTGGGTAGGCTTTGTTTTTGCGTCGAGGTGAGCATGTCACAACAGGATTGAATACTTCCGTGGTCCTTGACACTCCGTAGGGCCCCCTGTTTCCCCTCAGCCCTCTGTTTAGATAAGGGGCCTCCTTTCCACGGGCCCCCAAGCACTTACAGCTGAGATGCAGGCTGGAGTGATTATTTGGACGGGGAGACGTGCACGTGTGCAGCCCTCCCCTCCGATCACCTCCCCCCCCCCAGGTTTTATGCTCGCAAATCCACCAGCTCAGCAGTGTGAATCCCCAGTCCTCGCATCGCAACCTCGGGGCCCTTCTCTTGTTGTTTAGATGCAACAAACAAGTTATTGTTTGTTTAGTACAGGCTTTATTACAGCATAAAGCACTAATGAAGCTGTTTGTCGACTTGCCGAAGTCTGGTGGGATTACCTGAGCGGGTTATAAATGTAAAGAAAAACGATCCCAGTGGGTAGAAAGCTCCACGACGCTACAAGGTGCTTAATTCACGGCCGTTTTTCATGTTATTTATAAGGCGTGCATCATTAAATCACTTGAGTGAGAAAGTATCAGCTTCAACATGTGTGTCTCGGTAACTTGGACAAAATAAAATAGCCGCCCCCCCTCTGCAAAAATGTTTAATTTTATAGTTTTTATAGTTTCATTCCAAGACGAAAGGAGCCACAATACATTTTCACACTTAATTAAGAAGAAAAAGAACATTTGGGTAAAGAAGTCAACATGTTAAAAGCATACACATGCATAATATCGGCACTGATTCACGAGACTGCATGTGAAACAAATTTCGACTGATCCGAAGCTTTTATTGTCTCTGCTTCTCATTGAAACATGACCGCAGCTGGGCTCAGCATTTGTTGGGTGCAGGAATAAAACTTTGAGAAATTACGCGTGATGTATGCAAGTCTGCATCCACAAATGTATCAGCTGGTGTTCCATCGAGCAGCGGGACAAGGCAATGCATATAAATATAGCAAAATAAGTGCTAAACGCACATCAGTATCCTATTATGGCACTTAATGTGGTGTATAATACACTGTTGCTCTTTTAAGCTCACAAGATCAGTTTGAAATATTGGGGGAAGCATGTGCCACAAGACTTCAGCTTAAAAGGAAATCTTCTGTCTTTAGTGTTATTACGGCCGTGCTCCTGTCACCAAGACTGATTCTGTCTTGATCCTGTCTGGAACGTCTGAGAATATAAGACTGGTCTGATCTGAACTGGACCAGGATCTGGATTGAGTGGGCTCAAAAACTGAGAAGCGGTGATAAAATCATAAAATGCACAAGTCCTTGGTTGAAGCCTCATATTTATTATGCACCTCCATGCGTGTGGTATCAATCTTCTTGCCTACCTCTTAGCAAGACAGCGAACATACTGTACATCATGTTTTGTTTGCATTGAGCTACCCTGTGTACATGGTTTAAGTTTTATGAGTACATTAGCCTAAGTTGCAGCAGCAGCTTAACTTTAAATGGCGTTCTTGCAGTCCATAATTAGCATTCACATGTAGTAGATGAAGTGTGTATTTTCTGTCAGCTAATTTGTTGTTTTAAGCTTTGTGCATGCAGGCACATTCCCGCTAAACCTGAATAGTTGTTGTGGGGAAATAGAGGATCCAGTCCCACACCACAAATAGTAAACAGTTGTTGAGCAGTCTCACACATCCTGAATGTGCGGTACTTTCACTCAGACAGAGTAGCCTGATACCCGCTTTGATGAAAACCATCGTGTAATGAGGAATGGCTCCTATAGTCATGACTCACTGTGTTTGACCTCCAGGCACCTCTATAATTTAACACACAGTCAGAAAGTAAGAATTTACTTTTAGAAAAAATGTTTTTGTGATGCTCTGTTGATCATTTGACTGCTCCCATTCCTCCACAGAGAGGCCAGAGGTCTGCAGCACTTATATCTGTGAACCTGAAAATTATTTAGCATGTTGTTCGAGGACACTTTTGAATAGGGAGGATCAAATCTGGGACATGAAACTAACCTCCATGGCCAATAACAAGCAGTAAATTAAATAAACGTGGATTTAAAACCACCTGAACCTGAGTCCTGGTTCAACATCACAATATTATGGATATCTAAACGAAGCTACTTTTTTCCACAAGTGACCCTGAATACAACTGGGTGTCATTAAACAGTGATGGCGAACAGACTATGTCCACCTGAGCCTGTGGAAAGCCAACACGTTCCACAGATTCCTGCCTGGTTCAAAAAATAAAAAAAGAAAGAAAGAAAAAGAAAAAGAAAAAAGATCATTTGTGGATAATTGCAACCACATTTTTCAGACACACTCCAGCTCTTGGTTGACCAGCGAGATCAGACAAAGAAAGAGTGATGGGTCAAACAAAGGTAAGCAACTCCATTCTATCGTTGATTTTACGAAGCTTTAATGTTCCTGGGTTTTATTTTATTGCTCCCTGCGGTACAATGGCCAATATTCCTCGGACTCCCGCTGATCCTCCCGTCCCTCTGTCTCCCACTCTTATCTTTATCTCTGTCATATGTTAGGTGGATGAAGAAACGCACCATTACAGACTGTAAGAAGAGAGTTTATTCTACCAGCCATCTGGCTTCAATGAAACAGTTGCTTTGCGAGTATGACTAGTAGTCTGACATGTCAGGAGTGGGATGGGATTGGGATTGAAGCTTGTTTACTGACTGCAGAAAAAAGGACAGTCAGCAAAAAAAATATCTGGTTCTTAAATCACATTGTCATAGCTTATTTCACACTAAGTTTCTGAAGGGGTGATCACAGTTCAGCAACAGTAAACACTGCCCCACTGACAAAAGGATGTGTCACTAATTTGACAAATGAACTGCCAACAAATTGCTGACTTTGTTTTCTGTGGAACTGAAAGCAGCACTGATGCGGATTTTTGCAGCTTTTATCGAATCTGAAGCAGCTTTGAGGTGTTTCCTCGAATTCTGAAGACTAATGCTCCGTCCGAATTTGTGTGCTTCTATACACTTGCCATTTTGAGTTCACGCTGTCAGTTACGGCAAAAATGCAGTGTACTGTGAGTACCCAGATGGTGCATTCATAATGGTAAAATGGTTGTAGAACACTGGACACTTCTCGCCCTCAATGGTCGCCTTTTTGGCTACGTAGCGGAAGGGCGGGGACCACCAAAATAGTGTCCAAGGAAGCTGGAGCTGAAGCAGTCACGGTGAATACCTCAGTATACAAAAGTAAGTTGTAGATGTGTTTTATATGAATATTTTGGCAGTCAAATGATGCTAATGCTACGATTCCTGTTGCAATCGGCATTTCCGGGAAGTGCGCAACAGCCGTACTCGAATTAAGACAATACTACCCTGAAATTAGCACACTGCGCAAGACTATAGTGCCCTACTTAGAAGTGTGGTAATGGAAGTATCCATATTGAGACCTTTTCTGCATGATCATGACTTCTAATTCTAAAATTAAAACAGGGAAAGACCAATTTAAGGATAAAATCAGGCTTAAATCCATGCGCCGTCTTCCAGTCCATAATTGACTTAAATTCTAATTAGTGGTTTATGAGATAATGTGAACAAAGACAAAGACAAATTAACCCCAATCCATAATTTCCCTCGTGCGTGCATCCCTGCAGTGCACTCATACATCTGCATGCAAACACGAAAACTTATGTTCGCACGGTTGCAAACATGTACACAGACACGTGAGCGCCCACACAGCATCCAGGTACTTTTGTTTTCAGTGTCGGCTGCGGCTTCAGTCATCACACACACAGAGACTTAGAGGTCCTTGAGCAAATACCTCGCAAAACCGACTACCCCTCCGCAGTCCATGTGGATGCAATTCTTGGGTATTTAGAGCGGAAAGTCTCCACAGGGCTACTGGAGAGAAGTCGAAATTATAACACTGCACAGTACATCTCCCGTGCTAATTAGCAGTTAGAAGTCCCTCATGTCTACTGTTTGACAGTGGATAGTAAACAGAGACACTGTTTGTTGCGCGCCCAGATTGATCAGCGCTCATTGTCTGTCAGCTCGGGTGCGGGGGTGTCTCTGAAACATGTGGGAATATAAATTTGTCCTCTTTGTTTTTGTGCTTCAAAGTACGTCCATTCATTCCCCTCTCTCAGTGGCGGAGTGCAGGGAAGCATAAATGAGGTTGTATTCAGAAGATCAAACCCCAACACGGAGACAAAGGGAAGAAAAAATAAAAAGGCCGCGGCATGTTGTTGTGTCTCGGGCGCCAGCCTTGCTGATGAGCTGCACTCGAATAACCCTAAACTCTGGAGGACCTCGCTTTGATGCCGCATTTGTGCAGGCAGTCACCTGTCTGTGATCCCATGACCTTTTCTCACAAAACAGCTGTTTAGTTGTCAAAGCTCAGTCAATTTCTGCCAATTCACTTAATCTATACCAGGCCTCACCCTTGATCCCAAAGTATATAGGGGTAGTCTGAGAAAACACAGGGCGGCTTTCCCGCGCTGTCCCATTTACAAGAAGCCGAGAAAGGCATCCATCCATCGGCCCCGCCATCAGCCCCATAACTCAACTCTCAGCCTGGGCGCCTAGTTCACCCCCACCCCTCTGTGCCTCAACCATGTGCTGCCATGTCCTTAACTCTGTTTGTATCCTACCCATTCATGCCTGACTCCCCTCTTTCATCTCATCTCTCTCTTTCTCCGTCCTCTTGATGGCGGCGGAGCTTTTTTTGTTTGCTGTCACACTCGCATCTCGTCCTGGCCCGAATCTAGGTCTCGCCACCTTTCAGTCTCCTCTCCCTTTTCTTTCCATCCATCCATCCCAGAGGAATTCTTTTTTTTTTTTGTTATTTTCCTCACAAACAGATTCCCGGAGAGTTGTTAAAAACCTTAGTAAGTATTTTCCACTCTATAAAAAGAAATTAAGTTTGGGGCTGCAGTTTAAGAAGTTGCGTTTGAGACAGGGGAAAGAAATAAATTGGGACAAATAGCGAGACGCACAGAGGGCAGGGTTTTTTTTTTTTTTTTTTTTTTTTTCTTGTCAGGATGATGCTTTACTTGTGAGTGCCTCCTTCTCATTTGATGTTTGGCTGGAGACAGAGGTACCTGCCATGAATGAATGGGCTACACAGAGCAGTCCTTGTTCCTGTAAGTCTGTGCATCAGCTTTTTTTTCCCCCCCTGCTTTAAACTCATATTCCTGTCAGGGGCCTCCCATATGTGCTGTGCAATGTGTGCTTTGTCAAGGGGGAAAAAAAAGAGACTGAAAGAAAAAGAGATAGACCTTTAGGGAAGGTGCAGGCTCTCTCTTTTCACTGTCCTGCCTCCCTTAAAGCTGAGTCTGCACATTCTCCCTCCTTCAGATTGTAATGGAAAGTTCTGGAGAAGCTGTAATGGAAGAATAACCTCAACAAATTTGACACATAAGTCCGGGCCGCTAATTGAAGGAATGCAGTCAAAGCAGAGCGGCTGCATTGTTTTTGACACTGATTTAAAGCAAAGAGTGGCTACTATTACTTTGGCAATTAAGATAACATAAAACTTGGCGGCAAAAGAGTCGCTGAAGCGATTAATCCAAACTATGAGATGATGTTACTCTCATGTTTAAAGTCCGTGCAGTGTATCGCTTTCTTCCGTATCGTCCAATGTGTATTATACCTGCTGCCTTTGTGTTTAAATCGTGACTTTAGAGGATTGTCTGTTGGAGCAGCGGAGGGATTTCGCTGCCAGCCTCCGTTTTCGGTCCAGAAACTCTGCATTCCACCGTCTATGCAACCCTGCTGATCGTCCAGATTCCAGCGCTCAGAAAAAAAAAAAAAAAAAAAAAACGTGAGCGATCTTTCTATTGATTTTTCTTAAGTTTTAAAAAGCCATTTCCTTTCCCGGCATCCTCGTGTCAAGATGTTGGCTCTCAGATTTACACCGAGGTGCCCAGCCAAAAGGTACGAGACAATTTGTCTGTCAGTCAAGATAATAATAACTGCAAAAGCTAATATGGCCCCATATACGGAGTGATTCGAGGCGCGCTGTACATCCTCAAACTTTTCTGGAAATGTTGAGACATTTAAGATGATTTCAGGAAGCTCTCAGCTTACTAACTATGTGACACTACCGTGTTGAGGTTTCAAATGAGGCCTCATTTTGGATTGAAAATTACTGCTTAAGTGGCAATGCCTCGATGGTTTCGCAAGGTTTACAGTAATACTGTCAATGTATACAGTAGCATAGAATACCTCAAATAGATCCAAACTGGATCATGGGCAGTTAAAGGACTGGAAGGTTTCCAGTCCCAACAACACCTCCTGATTATTGATCGCAGTCAAATCTCTGACCTCCACTTTAGAGAAAATTTAAGGCTCCAGTCAACGCTCAGTAAGTGGTCAAGTCTCCAAAGGATTAGATATAATATCACCGACTCCAGTCAACAGAAAGTAGCCACTTGAAACTCAACAACCCTACTTTTATTTGTATGAAAAAGAGAATTTATTCCATGGAAAATACTTCTTTCTGATTTGCTGGAAGACGTCCCTTCATATTGTGTGTCAGGTCATGCATGGTTGCAGTCTGTCTGCAAGCTACTGTGTATTAAACTATAGAAGAGCAACAATACTATACATTAACTGCTGCTTGATGTGTGCACATTACTATGCTGTATAACACCAGAAATCATATAGCCTAAAAATATAGCTATAAATAAACAAAAATAAAAAAAAGAGGGGGAAAAATATAAGCAGCCAAAATGAGTTTCCTCCATCCAGTGGAGATAGAGACTGTCCAAAATCGCCAGCTGAGATGCCTCAGGCTTCTGATTAGGATGCGCCTTCCTTTGGAGGTGTTCAAACTGTGTCCAACTGGTAGAAGAACCCGGGGCAGACCCAGATCCCCGCTGGAGGGACTACATAGCCCATGTGGGATCTAATGGGTATCTGTGGCTCGTGCTGTACTGGTTTCCCTCCCAACTCTGCTGGAAAGGAAAAGGTGGGCCCATATGACTCTGATTATATCTTTGATTCTTGGTTCATGAAAGGAGAACTTTTGTTTCACATTCTTGAACATGATGGGTTTATTTCAACCAGCACTCTAAGAAAATACACAGAGAGAAGCGTGTTTCGGAATAAATGCCCTCCACTCTCTTGCTGGTCAGGTTTATGAGCCTGGATGTGCAACGCACTAGAGTGAATATTAAAATAACTCAGGACCACACGAAAGAAGATTGGCTTTAGACTCAGAATTTAGGCTGCAGGTAGCAGCAAACATTGGTCAGTTTATGATTATAAAACATCAGTATTTCTTTAGTACAGAACTCACCAGCAGAAAATCCCCAGTGTGTTTGTTTTCTAATGATTTTCTGATTGTTTTATCAGTGATTACAGTGAGTACTTCCCGTAACTGCTTCAGCAACCAAGATGGGATTACAAACTTGGCAAAGTGGGAATCTACACCATGGCCTTGCCTGAAGGTTCATGGTTAAACATGTGACAGTTGGTCATGCACCACTAATACAGTTCATTAGTCAGCTTCACCCACACCTTTAATGACCAGTGAAGGTGCTTGACCAACATTTCTTGCCCTGTGTCAGTTTTCCTGACTCATCCCTACCCACATCCATTCGCCCTCTCTTCCCTCATTCCCTCCTATTCAATCCTGCATGCCTCATTCTACGTAGGTGAGGTTGGAAGCCTGTGAGCAGCTCAGGTGGAAACACACTTGAGGACAGGCCCCCACTCTGATTCTCCATCCATTCATCTGTTCTTAGCATCAAATCCTCACAAAGTTCCGTGAAACTTTTCGATGAAATGTTGTGCCGTGGTCCTAGCCAGTGAAGCGACATTATCAAGTGAAATAATAGAGAAATTATGATGCAACACCTGCATTATTACATATGCTGGAGGCCCCATCTTGTAGATGCTGCAAGACTATAAGCACAACACCATTTGCAGTAAAACAGAAGGCAGACACTGATATTCAGCAGGATGTGCTCAGCACCACTGTAAAAAAAAACATCCAATTATGAATTCATTTTTGCTGTTTTCACTATTGATTCACCATTATTCACTATTTTCTGGCAGACCAGAGTTGCTCAACTGGGCACAATTTACAGTGTGTGTTGTGACTGAGGGTGTTTCTCAGCACGGAAACCACCGGAAAATGTGAAACAATAACTGGAAGAGTTGCGCTGCCCTCTGCGATTGGCCAGGGAGTTGAATCACACAGTGTGGCTCAAACATTAGTCAGCCCTCTCATTGCTTCCCCTTTTGTTTCCTGATGAGCCACGGTGCCATTAACAAGCTTTGTCAAAAAACCCCTTTCCTGTTCATAGATGTGGTTTCCATCCTCTGCCCCAGCCTCACCCATGGAAACTGAGGGCGGCGTGCAGGTGTGATGAGCTCCACTCTGACGTCACTGATGATATCAGAGAGGAAGCTGCGGTTGGGCAAAGAGGGGTTCCAGATCCGGGTTTCTGCCAATTTCAGAGATGATCCTGACATCATTAGAAACATTGGGTCATTGGGGAAGTTGTCAGCTTAGTCATTTTAAGACGGATCCCCCCTCTTTTTCTGCTTTCACTAAATTTTTCCCTTTTTTGTGCATTTTCATATGAATTGAAAGAGGATATGACACTGGAATATGGTAAAAGATGATTAAGACTATGCTTCATTCCAAGGCTCTCGTTTTACGAGAAGTCATTTGTATGGTTACTTCAAGAAATCCTGCAGTATCCTCTATAAAACTCCCTCTCTCCTCTTTATCTCTCCGTCTCTTGCTCCGTTTGTCTCTAAAGGGTAAAGTGGTTAGGTGACTCCATTAGTATTCCGACTTTCCCTGGGAAATGGTCTCATAAACACTTGGGAACCACAGCAGGGACTTGGCACACAATGCACAATGTGTGTGTGTGAGAGAGAAACTGTGACTTCATATGTCATGACAAACTAAAGGCCTACTACTCTATTACGCACTAACCCACATACGCACTCTAAATCGGACAATACTAAGTCACCTTTATTAATTGGAAACAGGCCGCGTGTGAATGCTCGAGTTAACGTTAGTGTTACCACTATGAGGCACCCAGGGGTGCACAGCAGGACAGTTTGCATCACTAAGCAGAGCTTATGACGTTGTTAGGGCCCGATGTATGCGAGTTTGGGTTTGAGTCACAAAAAAAAAGAAAGTCTTAAAAACTAAGTGACATTTCCCCAGCTAAATATGCACTTCATTAAAGTAATGATCTACTAGAAAAACTACAGGGTGCCTTGGTTAACAACTTTCATTGTTCCATGCCATTGGGTAAGATTTGTGTGAATATTTGTGCAAAAACCAAGACAGGATGTGATTTGTTGCGCTGATTTAAGAGAGTTGGGACTTTTCGTCACAGCGAGTTGGTTAGTGGAAATATCTGTCAGTGGTAACATCAATCTAGTGTGTCTCCTCTTCTCAAGACTTACATCCATTGCCGAAGTAGAGTGCAAATGCAGGAAGTAGCGTGCCCTTAATGGAGCACGGAGGAAATTAAGGAGGTCCTGTAGAGGTTGGGGTGTTGTAACGTAGCTAATTATCACACGGGAAACTAGAGTTTGCATCCCCTCACAGACCTGCAATTAATGTTGCTTTTATTTTAGCCATAAAGACGATCTTTCCCAAACCTTCACCAGATGTGAAAAGGAAAATACCAGTTTATTCCAACCTGACGCATTAGCTAATTTTGTTCTCGCCTCAAACAGGTATGATAAACAGTTTGATGATGAATTTACATGATATACTGCAGGGATTTTGGTTTGTCAGGTTGGTATTGGATTAAGTTTGGGATTCAGATAACTGTTTCTTTGTTTGTAGGCCTGCACAAGCTCCGCATCCTGTAGCACCTGGGTCTTTCTTCTTGAGTTAGCACATTTTAGCGAACGTGGAAATTGTACTTTGCAGAATCTGAAAATATACGCCGTTTCATCTCAGGCACCTGACATCTCACTTACTCACAGCTGTGAACGTCATTTTCTTGAAGTGAATCTACGCTGGGGTCAACTTCTGCATTCCATCCGTCTTTTCTGTTGAGTTACCATTTTAATGTTAATACAGCGGTTATCTTCTTTAACCCTCTGGGGTCTGAGCAATCACCCATGATTGCAAAAGCAACTGTCATTGCTCAGACCCCAGAGGGTTAAGTTGCCCAATTCTAAACCTAGTTTGACTATGATTCTTCTCTAAGCTATGTTCAGATATTGTAGAACTTGTTAAGTTCATTAATCTTCATCCTCATCAAACTTAGGGAGATCATTGAGCAACAAAGGGTTTGGCCTGGATTCACCCATGAAATATGTGTTTGTTAAATATTGTGTATAGGGGATGTTTTTTTATTAAACAGTTCTAAACAATGAGTTACTTTAACTGTCGTAATTTCACAACTTGCCAGTGATAGGCGAACATTTAATGTGTTTTTTTTCGGAAACCAGCTGGAGAGGACAATCTGGGGGAACTCAAATGTTTGGGGTTAAGTGGAAGTTAAAGATTTATGAAGCCAAGTGTTCATTCTGACAGAGTCTAAGTGGGCAGGAGTGGTGACAGCTTGCCCTTTGACTTGGCATCCTTGGTGATGGATGGTTCTGCCAGGGTCAACAGCAAACACTGTCGTAGGCCTACTTGAGACGCGGCTGCTTCTTATGTAACAGGCTGTTTTCTAGGAAGTGGCTCCTGTTTGTCCGTATGGCTTGAGGACAGCAGATCCTCCAGTTGATAAAGAAAAGTATGGAGGTTGCACAAAATTTAAATGCACATCTTAAATGTAGAATCAAATGGTGAAAAAGAAGTGCTCTGTAGCATTTGTTGGAGGGCAGTAACCTAAAAGACCATGACCGTGACAAGTATGCAAAGACTGAAATGGACATGAAGTGGACATGAGGTAGCTGCTTGGCTCATCTTCAGCGTCCTTTTCCCTGATGGTTTCGCTGCGAGCTTCACATTCCTCTCCTCTTAGTCTGTTCCCAAAGTAGCCAGTGCCTCAGGCCTCATCTGCGGTTGCATAACCGGTGCTAAATCTGTATATCTGCGCAACATATTTACCTGAAACGTCTCGACCCCTACCTGAGCCTGGGCAGCAGCGCCGGGCGGATGACCAGTCGCTTCTTGAAAACTTATCAGTGGTCTCTCAAACAAAAATTTTTAAAAAAACAACGCTCCTGATGCAGCTTTGCTCTTAGACACATTTTATTTCATTAATAAAACTAATATGAATGTAACCATGGACTGTGCAGAGGGATGTTTATTCAGCTTTTCAGCACTCGACTAGACTCGAGCCTGCTGAGGCCTTAACGCAACACTGGTTCAGTTAATCAGGGGCCAGCAGCTCCCACTGACAGTTACACTCAGTTTGGGTTTATTACCCTCACACACATACCAGGAGGAGGGAAGTGACCTCTGGTAGTCTAATGGGTACCATAACACAGAAGGCTGTATGAATTTCTGCCTTATAGTGCCAACACATTGTCTTTTAGCGATGCAATATTCAGTCTTGAACTCTTATCTTGACTGGACACATTTTATGGAGGACTCCAGGTATGGACAACTATTTTATCAGGACCTACTCATCTGTGATAGATTTTTAGATTTTTCACAGGAAACAGTAATTTGATGTCTTGATTATAGGGGTTTAATTGCAATAAATGAAACATTAAGGCATAACTCCTTTAGTATAGAGGAAATTTAGACTTAATTGTGTTTGTTTTTCAGTTGTTTTCAGAGAAAGTACCATTATAAGACCTACATTTACTGACTTGCTATGATAGATATGTTTTGCAGTGCAAGATATAGCACTGGGCAGAACTCCCAATCCTCTCTCATGCTTCAAATTATGTGAGGTATTTGGAAAAAGGAACTAAAATGTGTCCCTAGTGTATCCAGAGTGCGCAAGGGTATAAACTCTCACTTCGGAAAAACACTGAGGATATGTCATTAAAACTGGAGAGGAAGCACAACAGATGGGAGAGACTGCCTTACGAGTTATTACCGAGAGGGAGAGACAGAGTTAACTGACTCTGTAACTCACTCGGCCCGATCCTCTCTTTCTCTAATAGACGTGAGCAGCGCTGACGATTCTCCCCCTCCGACGTCGGACCGCACGTTAGCCATCAAAACACAGCGAGCCTCGGAGAACGCATGCTTAGATAATTACTGTGTAAATCATGCCAATCAATTACCCGAAGTAAGGGAGGTAAGGAAAACAGCCAGAGAGAGTCTGATGAGGCCCTTAGTGGAAAACAAGTCTGGTGGCACACGCACATCCGTGAATTTCACACTGGCACATGCAAAAATACGAAAATATGAGCTCGTCCTTCCAGACACATGCGTGACTCACGGTAAAATCCATGTGCAGACATGAGACATCATCACTCATCTTCTGCTCAGGGTGTCAGAAAGGCACATTAAAATGTCTCATTTTGATGGTGTTATGGATGGGGGTCGACCTTGAAGACAGAAGGTTAAGTGACTGGTCGGTTCACGCACAGTGTGCGAGCTGTGTTTGTCAAAGTCTTCGAGGGCATGTGCGATGTTTATGTGCATGCTTTTCGGACGCACGGCGCATGTGTGTTCCAGCGTGGGAGTGCATGTGCGGATATGTAATCAAGCGCCGACGTCACATCAGCAAGTTTTGGATTTTTCGGAATCCTCGCTGTTCTCCGTTTCGCTACCGTCCCCTGCTGGAAAACCAGGCGTCGACAGGACTCTTCCCCTGCATGTAAACACAGTTATGTAATTGTACAGCAACAGATGATAAATGGGCAGAGGTAGCGATGGGAATCTCGTGGCCGTCTACGTCAGCACAGAGTGAGAAACCCCAGCGCCAGACCCTTCTTTCAGACCCTTTCCAAATCATTTTTGTGTGTGTGTCAGAGACAAAGAGGGGAATGAAAACAGGAATGAGAGACGGAGGAGCTGTGCGAGCCAGCAGGACAACAAGCCTTTACCACAGATTGAGATAAAACAACAATAAATGAGACAGCGAGTCCGGCTGACGTCTTCTTGACCGAGAGAGTACGAGCGCTATCGACGTCAGTGACGAAGCGATCATCTCGGAGGAAGCATTTTCCACCTTTCACTTTTCTATGATTAATTTCCCTCCTCCGCTCCAGACCTCTTTGTGGTGTACCTTGCTTGTCTGTACATTCTGCAGGCGTCACACAATCTCGGATGATGCTCACCGGAGCTAACAGATAGTTGGCTCGCGCTCAGGTTGTTACACACACACACACACACACACACACACACACACACACACACTCTGCACATCTCCTCCCTGCTGTCCAAGCCACATATTTAATCTTGGCAAAGGGAGGTCTCTACAAGAAGGAGAATGATGCCCTGAGTTATTGCTCTCTCCTGAAGCGTAGGATGACCTCTTCAACTTTGCAGCGATCGATAAATTACAGCGAAAACGGAGCAGCAAGGTTTTCATGCTGCGCTGTGGACATCTAAATCTGCAGATGACGTGGAAATCTGCCCCGTCTTGATGAGTTCTTACGTTCACATGCGATGCTAATCCATGCAAATATGTGCAAACGCCCTGCAAAATGCAAATGACTTCTGAGAACATGCTCAAATAAATCTACAGATGTTGCATTTGCATGATGTTTGAATGTGATTCATGGATTTCTGGACGGGTTAAATTCCCAAAAGGATGTTGTACTTAACGCTGAATTAGTGGACAGAAAATGAATCGTCAGTAATGATTTAGATCATTTATCAGGCTAGAACATTGACCTGTTCCAACAGATTTTCTCTTTCCAAATCACTGTAATATTATTTGTGTCTGGGCAAAAGAAAGCTGTGTTACATTTTTTCATAATTTTATAGACTAAATGATTATTTGCAAGGAAAGTAATTAGCAGCTGCAACCCTGAACTTCTTTAATAAACTGCCTTGATTATAATATCTATCATTCCTGTATCCTGTAGTGTTCTGGCCTTTGCCTGAATAAAACTGAATATAATTGGCAGCCTTCAACGATCAGCACAGATCTAGACTTTGCACACAAACTTCTTTCCTCTCAGAATAACACTGAAATTTCCCCACCACACGCAACCGGGCCGTTGGCGGTGATTGTCGAGGGCGAGCTTCTTACAATCCTGGAGAACGCCGGCGAAAACACCCCACCCTCCTCCTCCCTCCGACACCCAGCCCAAGAATGCAAGGTGCAAGAGCAGCAATTTCCCCCACTCCCCCCCCCTTCGCCGGCTGTCTTAACACGCCACACACAGAGGCCGTCATTACGGCTGGAGCGCACTCCCGCTGAGAGTTCCAGGTAGAGCTGCGGCATGTGGACGGAGAAGGGGACGAACATGCTGGATGTTGAAGCAGATTTGGAAATAAACGGAAGATATTTGGTATGCGTACGGATGGGTGTGCGTACGGTGTGTGTCCTTGGGCATAATGCGCATGAGTTGGGTAGAATATGGACAGAGTACACCACAGCATGTATCCGATCGTAATTCATAATTCCATATTGTGTATTCCGTTGTGTTTGTCCAGGTGCGTAGCAGCAGACTGCAGGGTTTTAGGTGGGGGTGTTGAATGGGTTTATGGGGGGTTATGGGGGGGTCTTGTTTCTAAGATAACACCAAAACACAATTAACCCCTCGTGACACATGAGAAGCACTTCCTGAGCCTCAGCTATACCAGCAGTTTCCCCTGCCAGCCAGTGCTAGTAAGGGCTTCTATTGTAAAAAGGTGTGTTTACTTTGGCCAGTGCTCACCTTTTTGCCATTACAGACCCCCCCCCCCAACTACTGCACGCATGCACACAGATTGTGCTGTTGAAATCCAACCCTTATTGCAAATTACCTTTGTCACTGAAAAAAAAAGTCTCCTCCCCGCCCCTCCCATCTCATTTGGTAACGAAGCCAAATGTTATTTTGCTGAATTTCATTGGCAATTTTTGGTGCGTGCCCACCCCCCGCACATTCCTGGCAAAGTGCTCTAAAATAAACGGCGGGCCACTAAATTTCAACGAGCCGAGATGGAGCGGGGCAATAGAGAAAACAAGCACACGCCAGCAAGAAAATGGGCAACTGGTAGAACGCAGGGCTCTGCTATTTGTTGTTACAGATGGCCACGCTCTTCAGCAGGCCTCGGCTGATTTTCATTGTGGGAGAGCGGAGTGTAAAAAGAATAAAAGAATCAATTGTGAAACGCGAGAGGTAGAGTGATAGATCTGTGCTGAGGACACTGGAGGATTTATTGTGCTTGCATTAACCATAGAAGCTCAACATGCAATATGGTTTGGGGCCTGAAAAGGACTGAACTGAGGTGGACTTTCAGAGCTGTACCTCCAGTTCTGAGATAGTCGAAGATGAAAGGCATTGCCTACAGCCACAAAGGATAAAAGAAACAAAGGCGAGGATGCAGGATGCTGGTTCCTGACACACTGATAATGACAAACCCACAGAACACTGACCTGACTCTGCAGTTCCTCTCAGCTCTATGAGTGGAAAACCAAAACAACAAGCCGAAAGGCACTAAAACAGCATTTCCTTTTTTTTTTACTTTTCAGTCTTGTTGTGCTCATTAGTGCTGTCTAGATGCATAAGGCATGAGGTTTTCAGTAATAATCTCTGATAAACTCACTCTGTGCTTGCTGCTCAGCACCAAACAGCAGATATGCAAAGTTAGCGACTCGCTAACATGGAGCTTTTAGCAGCTAAAGCAAGTGTGACTGTGGAGCATTTTTGTTTGTAGTTTTGGCCATCATTCACCAATCAGTCCTTTGGTCATTGCTTTTAATCTTGTGGATTACTGGATAGCTTTTGCCTCTTCAGACTTCAGAACAGATGAAAATATGCAACCGTTGAAGATGTGTCACATTTCTTAGTCAAAAAGGTTAACTACTATAGGTCAGACAGGTGTTTATCCCAAAGCTGCATCACACAAACGGTTACTTGTTCCTCTCTCTGCTCTGTTGTTTGAAACTTTGTGTTTTATGACCGGTACACATCAAGGTATCGGTGTTGAAAGCAAGGATCTGCAGGTTTAGAGTGAAGAAAGTGATGATTGAAGCTCATCTTTTACTCAGGACAACAGTTTAAACACCATATTTCACAGACCTACTAACACACTAAACCTTCTATTTGTGGCTGTTTCTGCTGTGGGATCTGTAATCAAAGATTTGCGCCGCGGAAGTCATAAATACACTCAAACACGTGCGTGTGTATTAATCTCGCGTGTGTGCAAGTGTACATGTACAGAAGTGGATGCTGGCGCGCACATGTGAATTCATGCATCGGTATTTATGCATGTGTTTTGCAAGAGCGACGGAGAGGCTAACAGCTGGCCACGGCTTCACACCCTCCTCTGACTGGAGCTCCTTGGACGCAACACCGCCACATCTCAGCAGAAACAGCTGGAGTTGTCACCACTCAGATACGCCACCTTCAGCACAAAGCCACCTGGAGGGGAGTGAGAAGCGAGTGGGAGCAGAGCTGGAACAAGCCAAGTTAAGGGAGTCAGAGTGAATTTATGTCAAAAGCATTTTTACACACAAAAAAACATTAGATGCGGTGCTTTCCAGAGAAACAAAAAAGGACACAGAAGTGGAAAACAAGGGTGATGGCAGGAGAGGAGGGGTGGGGAACATTTTAGAATGAGAAGAGCAACATCTGCAGTAAGAGACGCGAGCCCCAAAATATGAGGAAAAGACACTAAAGATGATCCTCCATGTAGGTACAGGGAAGAGCAATGAGCTCGTGCTCAGATGCGGGAGAAGAGAAATGAGGAGAGCCTTCCGGGCTGAAGTTCAGGCTCCTCTCCCCTCGGCTCTGTGGTTGCAATTTCCCCTCCTTTACTGTAACCCTAACCCAGGCAGTTCATATAAAAACACTCTATCTGTGGGCTTGGAACGCACTTTGACGTCAAAAGGGTTTTCCCATGGGGCCACGGGGACCCTTCTCAACAGCGCTTGCCCACGTCAACGGAGGTAAGAGTGCCAATTCTCTCTCGTCCAATTGCTAAATTGCTCTCGTGCGCAGGACGTCCCTCTGCGTGTTTTGTAATGATTCGAAATGATTTTATGTTGTGGGAGTGATCAACTGTAAGGGCCGTGTTTTGCTAGGTGCAGCAGAGAAGAGATCTTTAATATCGCTGGTGACTAACAAGGAAATTGATCTTTTTTTTTTTCCCTTTCTGCTGTGGGACTCTTTTCATTGTACCTCTCAGAAATCACCCAGTTCCTCTCTTGTATATTAAATTACTAAATTGAATTGTTAAACATGTCACAATGGGATTACTGGAGCTCCCTTTGAAACTTCCCTGTTCCCGTTTCTAAGTGACTATCGGAGAATGAGTGTGCTCGGTGTTGCATAACCTTCTGTAGAAGATCTAACAAGCTACATACACTGCTCACTTAAACGTGGATGTATATGATGTTGGTTCCATTCAATTACCCAGGCAGGAAACAGGCCGGAACAACACCTGAGGATGAAACACTTGAGGTTCAAATCCAGCGTGAGCTGTAACTCACCGATACATAATCTTGCGCTGCGAAAGCCTATAAAATGTAGCACAAGCCCTACAAGGTAACACCTGTTGAAAAGTCGGCAACCCCTGTACATAAAGCAACAACATCGGCGAAACAACAACAACAAGCGTGGCCCGGCCGACCCAGCCCTCTCATCTCTGGTTCATTCGGTCTCCTTGAAAAGCATGTTGGTCCATGCTAGCGAAGGTGGGAGGACCAGCTCCGCTCTGTAATCATGCCTCCTCTGTCCTAACAGACAGCTGTGTAACCAGGTGAGTCGCGGGTCTTTCATCCTAATGACAACCCCTGGCTGACTGCTGTCAGCGAGGCTAAAGGGGCTTAAGGCCAACTGCAGAGAGGATTAAGAACAGGACTGGGAACAGTGATAGGTTTTCCATGAAGCTCTTTTGGCTTTGTTACGTAACGAAATCTGCCCTTTTGGAAAGAAGGCCGGAGCTAGTGGGATAACTCGCTGCCTTCTGCTTCTGGCAGGCCGGTTTCGTCAAACCTACAGAGCGGCGAGCCGATACAATCAGCGCGGTGGAGGTGTTTTTCGGCCAGCCCAAGAAACAGATGGATGCCGAACCAGGTGCACGTTATGAAAACACAACAGCGAGGTGACTGACGTCGAAAAAACACACATACTTGAACACGTCCACACGCTACCGCAATGCACTTTCACATATGGATCGGAGAGAGAAAGTTAATAAACACGTGTGAGTGGGTGCACGAGTGTAAAAATGTTCACGCTGACAGAGCTTACAGGTGCAGTGCAACACAGGAAATTTCTTGCAGCCAATAAAGTCCTGAATCCTGTAAATGATCCCCACTAGATTTGGGCAGCGTACCACACAAAGTAGAAACGATTCTCTGAAGAGTCGCCATTTGAAATTACATCTGTACAAGTGTTTTGCAGGGTGGTGAAATGTGCATTTGTTCCGCAGAGTGATGCGAAAACAGCTGTACCTGCAGTCTGAACATACAAAAACTGTCGCTTACATGTGAGAGATTAATTCAATGGTGGCTCGAAGCAGGTGGGATTCATCACCGCGCACGTGTACTATGTATTATGAAGCGCACTAAATCAGAACATTACTGTCTTACTGTTTGCTTTGATTTTTCTCTTGCAGTGACCCTGTGCTGCACACACTGGTAGGGGTTGCAGCTCGCGCATCTCGACATTGACATTGTCCGTGTGTCAGCTTAGCCCCACTCCTCCTCCACACACACACACACACACACACACACACACACACACACACACACACACACACACACACACACACACACACATACTGGTTTCCATGGTTGACGAGGACCAACTTTTTGATCATCACTTGCGGGTACCACCCTTTCTAAAGGTTCTACAGGGATGAAAAAAATCAGGTACACTAACCACATCCTTGTAAGCTTATACACGACTTCAAACATCTGAATTGTTGAAGTCATGAATTCACCATGCCAAGTGGGGACCTATGAAAAATCAAGTTATCATGGTTGATGGGGACCTCATTTACATATTATTTGAATAATTCACAAATTCCTATGTGACTAGTGACTCTTGCAACAAGTGCTACTAATGACATCTTCAGTTTATTGCATTTGTTAAAAAAGTTTAATCTAGAGGTTTAATCTAAGAATTAGAAAATAAATTAGTAGTACATCAGTATTTGAATTTGAAATTCAGCTTTACTTCACAGATAAGATGTAGCATGAGGCCTGAAAAGGGAGCTATGATGCAAAGTGCAATTCTTTGCATAGACCCTCTTATGCTGTGTATGTAATCATCTTTATAGCATAGGGAAATGTATATTTGACTAATTGTAATATCCTTTGTTTTGATAGTACTATCAGTGTGATCAAGTATTTAGATGAAAGAAAGAAAGGTTGCTCCCATTTATGAATAAAAGATTCAGACTCAAAATATTGTCTTGATATTTTTCAAACCATATCATACCCACAAATCAAATTTTTAAACCTTTCCACTCTTCACTGTTAAAAGCTAGTCTTTCTTTAACTCTCACCAAGTCAAAACTATTCTATCTCTATTTTTACCCATATGTCAACCACCCAGCACCACCTAAGAGTTAGCTGATCCTGGGTGGATGACTTCATCACTTGTCACTTAAGTACCAATGCTAATAAACGAATACTAATAATTGAACAGATCTCAAATTTTAATGAGTTCAACTACAGTATATTAACAAATATAACAATATATCAGATGAACTAATCAAACTTCTCAAAAACAAAAATCAAATGCAAGATGCAGAACCTGTTTTTAGACATGAGAAAAAGCCCTACCAGATAGTTGGTGACATTCAAATTATTCACGCTGAAATTTCCTTTGTGTAGGCTGTGATTCTGTTGTAAACGTAGGAACCTTTGTATTCTGCCAGTCCCGGTTCTTAAGAGCTTCTGGTTCAGCCTTTAAACACTTCTCAGTCACCCTTTGCTGGTACAAGACAAGATGTGATGAATCGATTCATGTGCTCTTCCACGGCCTGCACCTCAATCTGCTGCCAGGAGACTTTCTTCTTCAGGGGCTTTACCTGAAGTGATCAGAAAATAAATTTGTAATTGAAAGCATATGAGGTATGTTAGAAATTGACTTCTGAATCCTACATCTGTATACACAGCCAGCATCTACAGTACAAATAAAGTTATTTACACCTTTGATAGAACTACATTGTCAAGTAGTGATTTGTATGCATTTGCATTCTTCCTGACTGAAATGATCCTTGGGGAAAAGTGAAATGATAATTTTAAGATCATATGTTTTTATAAATATTTGTTACAAGCTGCTCAGTCTCAACTCCTCTCATTATACTGTTTTCAACTCTTTGTCATTTACCCAGATGTAGATTTTGTGAAATCTACATCTTGCTGCTAGTTGTTAATTTAGATTAATATAAAGGGTATTGAAGATTTCCATGTGGCCGCTGGTTTGTACTACCAGTATTTGGCCATTTGTAATTTAGTTCATACACTGGACAATACATATTCAAAAATGAGCAGATACAATTATTGAAACAACAAGTTCACCTTTGCAGAAGGCTTCACAGCACTAACTCCTGAAGATATCTCATCTTCTGATGATGGTGGTTCACATCTTTTTTGATGGTCGTGGTGGTTCACGCCTTTTGATGGTCGTGGTGGTTCAATGCCTTTGATGGTCGGTGATTCATGTCTTTTGATGTTTGTGGTGATTCATGTCTTTGGATGTTTGTGGTGATTCATGTCTTTGGATGTTTGTAGGATCTGTCTTTTGATGGTTGGGCTGGCATTTCATTTCTCCAGTAAGATGAAATGTCTCTCAGTTGATACATTCTATGGAAATTAATCAAAAGCCACTGATTCAAAAAGATTTAACATGCACTATAACGTTATAGTGATATGAAGGGAGGGAAAATAGTGCCAGGTGATTGTGAGGTCTGACTTTTTTATGGACAACGATTTTGTGATGCAAATGTATCATGCTTTTGAACGTGTATTGCTTGCAAAACGCTTTCTGTGACTCCAGCAAACTAGTTCAAACTACTTTCTACAGCACCAAAGCTGGCCAGAAGTCGGGCTCACAGGATGCAGGGAAAATGTCACTGCTGATGCACGACACTGGTGGTGAGGATGTCATACAACTTCATATCAAAAGCCTAACTATCCCTTTAATAAGCAGAGCAACCCTTTGTGAAATCTACATCTTGTTGCTACAGCTACTTTTAGAGTAATAGCAGAAGGTATTGTAAGGCTTCCATGTGGCATGTTTTGTACTACTACAGCATTTGGCCTGAAGCAGACAGTCATTATTTAGATACAAAAGAAATAAGAGTTCACCTTTGGAGAAAGGCTTACAGCACTAACTCTGAAGATATCTCATCATCTGATGGTGTGGTTCACGTTTTGATGGTCGTGGAAGCATTTCATTTCTTCCCCAGTAGGATGAAATGTCTCTCAGCTGATGTTTCTTGTTGAAAATTAAATAAAAATCCATCATCATAAAAAGTTTACTTTAACATGTTCTATATAATACTGACAATACATTATTTATCTGTCATTTCCAGATGCTAAGGCTTAATTTAGAGCACATATATGCATTAAAACAATTAAAGTGTAAAACTCTGTTTTATTTGGCTGTGCGTATCTAAAAGTACATATTATTGAACTGATGAATTGCTGTTTATTTTCTGTTGATTCCTGGAATTGATGATGGTGGGCACACAACTGAATGTCCAGAGCCTAGTGCCACCTGGCCCATAAGGGTTTACTTACATGAGCAAGCTACACAGTGATCCACTCTGTCACACCACTTGGAAAGTAAAATTGCCATGGAGTTGAAGCTCTGTGATTTCACCACTGGCTTATGATAATGTGAGGCAAACTGTAGTTTTCATCAATAATTTACTGACAATACACACCACACCACTGGGATAGTTTCCATCTTGGATGTTCCGTCTTCCCATCAGTGTCCGTGAACCTTTCAGAAATCATACAAAGCACAGCTTGTAAATGTAATCAAACCATCTAGTAAAGATAGAATAATAAATTAAAAAGTAAAATGAAATAAAATAATATTTGTTCTATCCCACTCTCATCCAGGTTTTTGCCATAGAAACTGTGATAATCTTCCTGCTCGAGGCTGGCAAGAACTTTGGCATCTTGGCGAAGTTGCAGGGTCTTCCGGGGAGTCGATAGAACTCCGATGGATTCTTATCAGTTCCGGCGAAAGTTGGCCATCTCAGCCCGTCATGTTCAGCAATCGCAGTGGCAGCGCATGCTGCAGTTTAGATGTAAGTGCCTTGGGACACTCTTTGCACCACACACCTTCGCAGTGCCACGAGGCAGTCTGAACTCGGAAATGTGTCATAGCTTCAGGTCTTGCAAACATATAACCATTAGAACCCCACAGGCCTCTCTCTGCTGAACAAGGGAGTTCTAATGCACCCAGCATTTTTGGACAGAAGAATTGGAACAGGGCTAATTACGTCTCTGATACAACCTGAGAAGTGTCTGCAGAGTTTTTTCCATCGAGTGCCCAGTCTGCATCCTCATGTGGATCAGAATGGCCTCTTGATGAAAATGCAGATATGATTATGCTTACACCTCCTTCCTGCGCTGCTGAAGAGGATGATCTTGAGATGAGACACTTTGCCAGCTCCCATCCAGGCTTTTGAAGAGGGAGTTTTAGAGAGTGAATTGTACCACTCATTTTGCATTTGACTGAGATATGCATGCATTTTTTGACATCTTCGTAAAGGGCACAGAGTGGGCACATTCCATTTTGCTTCCCTGATGTTCCTCACAAAGCTGTGGTTTAGATCATTATACCTAATTTTTCCTGATGGACTTCTTGAACTCACTGAAGTTCTTTGTTATTTGACATTAAACCCCGAGCTTTAATAGCTGCTGTTTTAACCAGGGCATGTCCAAGTTTATTTGCTAGCTATGGAATCAAGAACTTATTAGTTTCACTATAAATACACCCACATGTAGACTTGACAGCTGACAGTCTCCATGTACTCTTGGACTGGAGGAGATCTTCCATTTTTTTAATGTGGTGACTCTCCCCATGTGAATCAGCCTTCCCATTTCTCGCATCTTCCCGCACAATACTGTTGATTCTTGGCTGAGTTCCACCTTGTTCCAGTCAAGTGCTGCCTAACATCAGTGATTACTTGATCATTTTTATAATATCTGTGATTGGGTCAGATTCATGGCATCATCCCAGAGTTGTTTACTAATGCTAAGGCACAGTCCGTATGTAACACATGGACTGAACACGATTTTTCCTGGTTTGGGGGCAACTGACCGTAGAAGTCTACACCACGCATGTGTCGCCACAGATCTTTCTTTGTAAAGTGCTTGACAATACACAATGCATAAAGTCATTTCCTCAGCCTCTTTAGGTGGTCGCTTAAATGGTACCAATTCCCCTTCTGACTCCATAACAGCAGCATTGTGAGCAAATTTCCTTGTTGCGAATGTAATCTAGATGTTTTCTCCTCTCCTTTGGAACCTTGAAAGCTTAGAGCTTTAATCCAAGACATCGACTTATTTTCATGTGCTCTGATGCCTTGCCATCTTAGCGTAAGGCTTACTGCAATACAGACAATAACAACTCTTGTCATACACTCATTCCCCACCTCTTTTTGCATGCACTAACGACCATGCAGTCATTTATGTCTCCACTGAACAGGAGTACCTCTGCTCCAGAGGCTTCAGGACAAGGATGCTGATCAAAGGTCATATTGCCTGGTGTTGTAGTTGTCACAGGATGGGGACTCAATGACTCAGAGACATTGAGTATATCATCAAGAGCCCTGAAACTTTTTGGTTTGGGAGAAGGCCATCACTGCCACTTCACTTCGTAAGTGGTATCTGGAATGTAATCATCTGCACTCTCTGGTGTAGAATCATATAGTTCATCAGAATCTTCAAGATTTGTGTCTTTCATCTAAAACAAAAACAAAAAAACAGTATTTAGAATTATGTAAACAAAAAAATAGTTTGCTAATTAGTAATGTAAATTATCTCCAAACTTTCAATAATCAATTTACAGTTTTATGATTGTAATAGTATGGGATCTTATATTTGACCAAAAAGACCTGATATTGCGATCCTGTGCTCAAAGAAAGTGAGGCGATTTTTCACTGTTTCACTATTTTCACACCAAAAGATTTATCACTGAATATAATCCACTGATTAATTTATAAAAATAATTCAGGGTCAGTAATAGTTTATATATGACTATTGTCTTGTCTGAAAAAATTATATGTTCCTTGTTTTTACTAAACACCTTCCTCAAGAACAGTAAATCATTTGGATACAAAATGCCCAATTAAGTCTGAAGTGATAAACATTATGTACCTGTTGAGGAGTGTTGTTTAATTCAGTGGCATCATCCATCTCTGATAGTCTCTGACAGGGGGAAGGATGGGAGTCTTCCTCCACCATATTAGTTGTAATGCTGGTCATCTGTAAAACAAAAGTTATAGTGACAGTGTTTTAGGAATATGAGTATAAGAAACAAACAATCTTGATGCAAATACTGCATAATATGCAAATAGATGGAACTTTTGTCAGACTTCTGAGATGAGATGCATGCCATCATCGACTGACCTTCAGAGAAAAACATTTAATTCACAGTAAATATTCTTTAATGGCCAGCCATGCCATTTCTGTATTTACACAACTTGATAGAACAGGCTTTATGGGGGACATGTCACACACAATGTTACGTTTGTCCATCGTTTTCACACACACAGGTTCTACTCAGACCCTGAAAGGACAGTGAGTTGTGGGACGCCCCTTGCGGGGACATGTCAATAAATGTTCACGCTTTTGTCCACTATTTCACACACACAGGTTCTACTCAGACCCTGGTGGAAAGTGAGTTAGGGGACGCCCCCATGGGGGACATACACACAATGTTACGCTTTGTCCAGTGTTTTCTACACACACAGGTTCTACTCACACCTTGGTGGAAAGTGAGTTGTGACGTCGTAGTGTCCAGAATACATTGATAATAAACCAGGAAAAAAATCCACAATGTAGTTCAAATTATGCTTTAAGTACCCACTACCACTAACCTTCTAGATGCATTATGAAGAAGCTATGTACTGGTTCACAAGAGATTAGCACCACATTAAACTTCCTTCCTCCTGTTAGCTGCTTAAAACAACCAGAATACTAACACATGCATAAAGATACTGCTCAATTAAGTCTAGTTATGAACATTAATGTACCTGTTGAGGAGGTTGTTTGCAATCTATGGCATCATCCATCTGAGTCTCGGACAGGGGAAGGATGAGCCTTCCTCCACCATGTTAGTTGTAATGCTGGTCATCTGTAAAAGTTTTATAGTGACAGTGTTTTAGAATATGAAAGTATAAGAAACAAATGGTCAATCTGATGCAAATACTGCATAATATGCAAATAGATGGAACTTTGTCAGAAAAATCTTGAGATGATGATGTATGCTATCATCGAATTAGACTCTGAGAAAACATTTAATTCACAGTAATTCTCTTAATGGCCAGCCATGCCATTTCTGTATTTCTTACACAACTTTGATAGAACAGGCTTTATGGGGCCATGTCACACAATGTTACGCTTCATCGTTTTCACACACACAGGTTCACCAGACCCTGGTGGAAAGTGAGTTGTGGGACGCCCTCTATGGGGACATGTCACACACAATGTTACGCTTTTGTCCAGTGTTTTCACACACACAGGTTCTACTCAGACCCTGGTGGAAAGTGAGTTGTGGGGACGCCCTATGGGGACATGTCACAATAATAATGTTACGCTTGTCCAGTGTTTTCACACACACAGGTTCTACCTACACCTTTGGTGAAAGTGAGTTGGGGACGCTGGTAAGTGTCCAGAATACATTGATAATAAAACTATAAAAAACTATGGAAGTTCAAATTATGCTTTAAGTACTCCACTACCACTAACCTTCTAGATGCATTATGTGAAGAAGCTAAGTGGGTTCACAAGAGATTAGCACCACATTAAACTTCCTTCCTCCTGTTAGCTGCTTAAAACAACCACAGAATACTAACACATGGCATAAAGATACTGCTCAATTAAGTCTGAAGTTATGAACATTAATGTACCTGTTGAGGAGTGTTGTTTGCACCAGTGGCATCATCCATCTGAGTCTCTCGACAGGGGGGAAGGATGAGTCTTCCTCCACCATGTTAGTTGTAATGCTGGTCATCTGTAAACAAAAGTTTTATAGTGACAGTGTTTAGAATATGAAAGCATAAGAAACAAATGGTCATCTGATGCAAATACTGCATAACATGCAAATAGATGGAACTTTTGTCAGAAAATCTCTGAGATGAGATGCATGCCATCACTCCACTCCTGTGAGAAAAACATTTAATTCACAGTAAATATTCTCTAATGGCCAGCCATGCCATTTGCATTTACACAACTTTGATAGAACAGGCTTTATGGGGAGCATGTCACACACAATGTCACGCTTTGTCCAATGTTTTCACACACACAGGTTCTACTCAGACCCCAGGAAAGTGAGTTGTGGGACGTCCCCATGGGGACATGTCACACACAATGTTACTGCTTTGTCCAGTAAGCTTCACACACACAGGTTCTACCCTGGTGGAAAGGGGACGTCCCTTATATGTCAATAATAATGTTACGCTTGTCCAGTGTTTTCACACACACAGGTTCTACTCACACCTTGGTGGAAAGTACAGGACGTCGAAGTGTCCAGAATACATTGATAATAAGTCAGAAAAATCCATGTGAAGTTCAAATTATGCCTAAGTACTCCACTACCACTAACCTTCTAGATGCATTATGTGAAGAAGCTAAGGTACTGTCTACAAGAGATTACCACCACATTAAACTTCCTTCTTCCTGTTAGTTGCTTAAACAACCAGAATACAAACACATGGTAGAAAGACTGCTCAGTTAAGTCTGAAGTGATGAACATTAATGTACCTGTTGAGGAGTGTTGTTTGCACCAGTGGCATCATCCATCTGAGTCTCGACAGGGGGAAGGATGGAGTCTTCCTCCACCATATTAGTTGTAATGCTGGTCATCCAAACAAAAGTTTTATAGTGACAGTGTTTTAGAATATGAAAGTATACAGAAACAAATGGTCAATCTGATGCAAATAATTTACAATATGCAAATAGATGGAACTGTTATCAGAAAAAATCTCTGAGATGAGATGCATGCCAATACCTAATTGCACTTCAGAGAAAACATTTAATTCACAGTAAATATTCTTTAATGGCCAGCCATGCCATTTCTGTATTTACACAACTTTGATAGAACAGGCTTTATGGGGACATGTCACACACAATGTTACTTGTCCAATGTTTTCACACACACAGGTTCTACTCAGACCCTGGTGACAGTGGAGTTGTGGGGACGCCCCTTATGGGACATGTCAGTCACAATGTTAATGCTTGTCCAACATTTTCACACAATAATAGGTTCTACTCAGACCCTGGTGGAAAGTGAGTTGTGGGGATCGCCCCTCTTATGGGACATGTCACACACAATGTTACTGCCTATCCAGTGTTTTCACACACACAGGTTCTACTCACAATCTGCGGAAAGTGAGCTGTGGGGACGCCGTAAGTGTCCAGAATACACTGAAAATAAGCCAGGAAAAGCATGTGAAGTTCAAATTATGCCTAAGTAATTCCACTACCACTGGGTTTAGATGCATTATGTGAAGAAGCCAAGTGTACTGGTTCACAAGAGATTAGCACCACATTAAACTTCCTTCCAGTTATTAAGCTTGGAAAACAACCAGAATACAAACACATGGCATAGAAAGACTGCTCAGTTAAGTCTGAAGTGATGAACACTAATGTACCTGTTGAGGAGTGTTGTTTGCACTATGGCATCATCCATCTCAGTCTCGACAGGGGAAGGATGGGAGTCTTCTCCTCCACCATGTTAGTTGTAATGCTAATATCTGTAAACAAAAGTTTTATAGTGACAGTGTTTTAGAATATGAAAGTATAAGAAACAAATGGTCAATCTGATGCAAATACTGCATAATATGCAAATAGATGGAACTTTTGTCAGAAACTTGAGATGAGATGCATGCCATCATCGACTGTGACCTCAGAGAAAATTTAATTCACAGTAAATATTCTTTAATGGCTGCCTATTTCTGTATTTACACAACTTTGATAGAACAGGCTTTATGGGGACATGTCACACACAATGCTACGCTTTGTCCAATGTTTTCACACACAGGTTCTACCAGACCCTCTGGTGGAAAGTGAGTTGTGGGACGTCCCCTTTATGGGGACATGTCACACACAATGTTACTGTCCAATGTTTTCACACACACAGGTTCTACCTGGTGACCCCAGAAAAGTGAGTTGTGGGGACGCCCTCATGGGGACATGTCAATAATGTTACGCTTTGTCCAGTATACACAGTGTCTCTACTCAGACCCTGGTGGAAAGTGAGTTGTGGGGACGCCGTAAGTGTCCAGAATACATTGATAATAAACCAGGAAAAAAAATCCATGTGAAGTTCAAATTATGCTCTACTCCACTACCACTAACCTTCTAGATGCATTATGTGAAGAAGTATGTACTGGTTCACAAGAGATTAGGCACCACATTAAACTTCCTTCCTCCTGCTGCTTAAACAACTCAGAATACAACACATGGCATAGAAAGACTGCTCAATTAAGTCTGAAGTGATGAACATTAATACCTGTTGAGGAGTGTTGTTTGCACCAGTGGCATCATCCATCTGAGTCTCTGACAGGGGAAGGATGGGAGTCTTCTCCACCATGTTAGTTGTAATGCTGGTCGCCTGTAAACAGAATTTAATTTTACAAATGTATTTACGCTTCATTGGGCTCAATTTTAAAAAAAGAGTGAATTAAATTGTACATTTGATTACAGGTAACTGCTTGTGCATTTCTGTGTGGTCTATGTACTTTAAATGGTTGGACTCGCGGGAGTCCTCTTCATTTATATCATTAGCTGCTTCTTGGGCCACCTATAACATATTTTTCATAAATAATCAGTCTTCCAATTCATTTTGTAATTGCCTTTACTAATTTTCTAGCACATGATATTTGACGAGAATATGAATCATGAATAAATATAATCAACCTAGATATTTTACTATCCTTCAATAGCTTCTGAAAATTGTTATGATATCCTGTCTGTCTGGTGCCTTTCCTGTGTTAGAAGATTGTCATTTGAATTTGGTGTTGGTCATGGATTGTAGCTAAGGTAATTCGTAATTCACATGATTTCTTATTCACTATTTTTCAGTTGCATTTTCTACTTAAATAGCAAATAGAAGGCCTTGTTAAAATCACAAACAAAACTCACATCAAATCAGGTTCCTGAAAATCTAATCCAACTACATTTGAAGGTGGTTTGAAATTTGATTTAACTGCAGATGTACGTTTGGACCTCAAAAGCAGTGTCTTTGCATCACTGTCAATGTGTCACAACAACAATGTTGTATCCAGAGTTAAGGAAGTGTTGAAGATGCTGCTTTTAGCAGAGCACCTGCTTGCTTATACTTTATACACATGTACCATAGTTTATGATTTGTTCTATGAAAAACAACGGTCCAGGAAGAGATGCAAAGATTATTTGTTACTCCATTTCTCTTAAGCTCCACTTTGGAAAACTACATCATAAATGTAGCTGTTTATGTCAACAATGACACCTATGTCATCACAGCAACTCACAGACTAATCTAATCCGGATGATTTAACAATTAACAATGCAGATATCAGCCTCAAAAGAATTGACTTGAGAACAGATTTGCCTGAGGTTTGAACATAGCCTTAGACTGATATCCTCTAACAGATTCAAATGCTAATCCATTAACCTACAAAGTTATTAAATACATTCTGCAACATTCTGAGTAAATTTCTGTACATTGTGTATTGTTCACATAATTTGTGTTCTCCATGGGCAGTCATCACCCCATAGTCATAGGTAATTTTTCCTCTTCTTTAATGTCGCTCAGGGCAAACAGACAAAGGTGTGGGGTTTCCATTCACTTCAATTTTTTTCATCTTCAGCGTTTGGAGATCTGTGGTCGCCATTGACCAGCCGTCCGAATCGATCCATCGCTTCTGAGGCATCGACACTTAAAAAGAAGGAAACATGAGAAAAGAGGCAATACAAACAACAATATATCACTGCAAAATCAAAGCCTCACTTGGTCTACTAGAGTGTAGTATAGTATAAAATGGTATAGTACATGCACAATTGAAACTACCACCATGTTTTCTCTCTCCACTTGAAGGCAAAACATAAAACAGTACATGACGGATGGTAAAGTTTTTCTTCTTCTCTGGGATCTTGTATCATTTATCAGATTCTATATTCAACAACAAAATCTCCTTTGCAAATTGAACCTTTTGTAAATACACCACGCCCCTGTAAAAGACAACAAACATATTTTCAACAGAACAGGAAAGCCTATCCATTCTTTCATGTCTAGATTTCACTAGATAGTAGCTAATTTGAAACAGATTAATCACATCAGACTCCACCTTACCTTTTACTGCGTTTATGTACTAATTCTAATTTGGTTGTTTTGTCAGACTTTGAGACAAATATGATGATCGTGCATCCCAAGGGGCTGATTCGAGGTCGCATCTCAAACTGCAGGGAAGAATTTTCATTTGCATTACATTCAGTTACAATTTGATGTCTTTAAAGGTATTGATTATATACAGTGGAAACCGCTTGTAGTGACTGGGCATTGGTCCAGGAGTTAATTGATCACTGTAAACTGCTGATTATAACTCGATTTTTTATTGTTTCACTTATTTTTTATGCAGAACATATTCTAACTGCCATTTGTATAGTTTTTCAATGAGAAAAATAACTTAAACTGTCATCAGGGCGATCCTCTCATCAGCTCCAAACTCACCAGTCTGCACCTTGATCACAGACCACAGCGTGGTTTTCCACACAGCATCATTTACAGTAACTTACGGATAACGCCTCAGAACAGATTGGCTACGCTTGCCGCTTATGTGGTTTTTAAAATTAGCGACCACGAGGCGCAGCAGCGCCGCAAATTTCTCATACCCACTTTGTTTGATTGAGAGTGTTTCAGGTTGATTTTCGCGAATGAATGTGCACAATAGTATGTGACTGTCGGACCGATCGACCGACGGGAGAGGGGTCGCGCCGAGATGAGTCACTTCTCTACCGCGCATTGCTGTCATGCAGTGCGCCTTCTCTCTCTCTCTTCGCCAATAACGGAAAAGAGCGCTGCGCGGAGATGAACAGAACGCAGATGTGTCGGTAAATCTATTCCTGACGTCCGTGGTCAATATAAAGTGTAACAGGTTTCATCCATCCATGTTTTGACAGATAACAATAAAACAGCCAGTGATGTTGAGTTGCGACAAGACTCACAGTCATGTGGCGAGTAGCCAGGTGACGCACACAGCAAGACAGTTGTTGGTGCAGTATACCCATGGACACCTTTGACGTACATAGTTTTGAAATTGTTTTTATGCATGTTTTCATCCATAAAATGACCACAAAATGAACATTATAAGCACATTTCTTTGATCAATATTACATTAATTATTTAAACAGCATTTGTATAGAAATGATTTTTGTCCGGAGCCTTTTGATCCATATAAGTGGTTAATTACTATATCCTGATCACTATAAGCTGCTTCCACTGTATATTTTATGCTTTTAAGAATTGAGCCCATTTTCAGCATTTATCATGCTCTAAAGCTACCTCATCTGAAAAATCTTTAAACAACATAGGGAGCTGAATTTCACCACATAACTTTAAGAGCAATCAGACTAAACATTTCAAACTGTCTATTTGGCTTGCATTTAACTCATTTGCACTCCACTTTATGCAACTAGTTTGAAAATCATAGTAAAATATTTGAGGCATACACTCAGTGGCTAATGCTAGCCTAATGCGAACTAGCTTTCCTGCAAACTAGTTAATTAATTAAAATTTGACGGTTGAACACTGATTATTCTGATTTATATTTTTAGTCATACAAATGCACTTACCTTGTGTTTCACTTTAGCTCCTCTGCACAAATTCTTCACTTGTTAAATCGCATATTCTGCAAATAATCTTCTGACATCTTTGTCTCCGAAATCATTCCCAGTGGGGACCAGGATGTGGGTGGTACCCAACCATATTTGGAATAAGTGTGTGTGAAGAGCGATGGGTGCAGTACCAGCCAGAATGTACTGGGGGAGCTCCTGTGCACACCACACACACACACAGCCACTGAAAAACATGTGTTTTGGGCCAATGCTAAAAACCACACAGGCACCCTCAGAACAGCTTTTGGAGTAATTTAAAAGGGTTTTCCTCATGGGGACCTGATTTTTTGTCCCCACACCGGAACTGGTCCCCATACCGTGACTGTGTAAACAGATCAATGTCCCCACACAGTGATGATTACCAGAACACACACACACACACACACACACACACACACACACACACACACACACACACACACCCTCCCTCCCTCCTCTTCTCGGAAAAGAGGCACTGGAGAAATGTGGACAGAGCATAGGCCCCTCTTTCTCTGGTAAACCTACCAACCTCTCTCTCTCTCTCTCCCTCTCCCTCTCTCTGTATTTCAGCTCACTCACTGACCATGCTGACTTTTTTGTCCAATTCTGATGTTAGAAAATATTAATTAATTATCCAACGTTTCAGTTCTGTAAAAGTAGACACACATGAAGAGTTTTGTAATAAGCAATAAGCTATTTGATTTATTCCAGGTGTGCAGTTTCCTACATTCCCCAGAATGCCTTTCACCATTCCTGCAAGAACAAGCCTGGACTTGCCTGAGAGTTGACCGTTAACAGATTCTGCATTACCCAAATGTCACTTTTATGGCTGCATTGCATTCTGGTTAACTGTCAGTGCTATTCATAACAACGCAATCTACTTTGCGTGAGTTGAATAATAAGTTATGACATATATAAATGCTTGTGATTCACTAGAACTGATGAATGTTTCTCGTGTTGGAGGCCCCGCGCTGGTGTTTGACCCCGTCTGGACAGGTGCCGTGCAACAGCTGCCATGTCCACCCTCCCATGGATCCAGCGGAGAAAACATCAAAAGACCAAATGGACCTGCGGGGAAATGTGCCATATTTTAAAATTTGCTCCGCAGGCACAAATATGAAATAAAAAAAAACAGCAAAAGGCTGCCAAGTGGCTCAGCGTTCCAGGACTAAAAAGCATCATATTAATGGTGTCTGTGTCAGCCAAACACTCACTCTCTGAAATCTGTGTTTAGTTTAATTGAGGATTTTCAAGCTTCATGGATATTTTCAAATATGTACGCTGTAATCTAGATGTTAGTTGCTTAACTCTGGCATTTTGGCATAAACAGCTCTCGAAGGAGCCGTCTGCTGCGAGAGTAAAAAGCTTAGTGTCGGAGTCTGTAATGTGAGAGCAGCTACAGGCCTCTGCAGACACCTCCATGCAGCTCTGGACACAGGAGATGTAACCATACTGCCCCCTGGGGACAGAGATGAGAACTTCTGGACAGAAAAAAAAAAAACAATGCACAGTGAAGCTTTATTATTTCTAAGTCAGCTTTTTCGTCCTGATTCTTGCACATAAAGATAAAATCCCTTTGGAGCTCTGACTTTGCATGCAAGGATAGGTGTTATCTCCATCTGAGCAACTTTCATTTCATATTAAGATAAGGCTTCCGGAAACTTTTAATTAAGCAACAACTTCTAAATTAATTTCTTGCAGCCCCGCCGTGTTAACTTTTATGAAGATTCTTACACTTGTGGACGTGTAACATCCTCTGTCACGCTGCGAAATCCCATCAAAGCATCAAGCAGCACATTTTGATGACTCCTCGCGAACTGCAGTTGTGTTTTACGAGGTTTGCTGCGTCAGGAGCCTCAGCGCTTTTTCACAGGCCTCATTTTATCTGCACCCGTCACTGCACTGTTTCTGCATTTACGCTTATTTCAACCCGACTACCCTCGCAAATCAGAGCCGCCGAATGAATGCGATCTCATTCCGTCTTAATATTTCGAGATTTCTTTTAAAATCCACTTTGATGCAGCCACCGTTTGAAGGCATAAATCTGTCGTCGCATAATTACGTCTCAGTGTGGCGGCTTCCAGTGCAAAGGCCACGACAAAGCAACCGCCAGACTGGGGTTTATGATGCTTAGACTTGCTAATTAACTGACTTGCAGTTGCCTGCTCAACGCCACATCATTCAGCCACATGTGGATATCAGCTGAGTGGCTACAAAGCCCAGTTTTTTAGTGCTGAATCAGCACAAGGATACATTATTCTTGATAACAGTCCTTTCAGAAAGAAGATGATTTGGAAATAACCTATGGTCGTTAAAAAGCTGGACTGAAACTCGTCATCTCTACACACTCTGTCTGTCCTGCAGCTAAATGCTGACTAACTCCTAACCTAGCTGAGAAGCAGCCATTTTGACATGAAACGTAGGGTCAACACAGGTGTTAACAATGACACTGATTAAGCTCCCCTTCCATTCAGGTCCAACAGAGTCAGGGTGCTGCTGTGGTGCATGTCGGCTCACTGCTGCACTAAATGAACCTTAATTAGTGTCACTGGTAACACCTGCGTTGGCCCTACTATTTCATGTCAAAATGGCTGCTGTGAAAAAGGTCTGCTCTCGTCTGTGCAGTAGATATGAAGCCTAAACCAGCAGGTGGCTAGCTTATCATAGCATGAAGGCTAAAACTTGTCCTGTTTACACTTAAGATTTTGTACAGGTTCGATGAAAATTGATTAACTGCTGTTTCCTGTCTTTATGTCGAGCTAAGCTAACCTGCTGCTAGTCGTAGCGCCATGAGGGCAACAATGAGAACAGTACCAGTCTTCTACTGCAGTTCCTGGCAAGAAAACAGATGTGTGTTTCCAAATATGTTTAACTATAAAAAGGTTAAGTGAGTCTTAAGCATCAATTAGGCTATATGGCCTTTATTTAATAAGATCTCATTAAGATCAGGATCTCTTTTGTTAGAGAAACCAGACAATACATAACCAGACAGCTGTGATCATTTTTTTTTATCATTTTCATTTCAGATGCAGCAAATACAACACTTTCAGCAGCTGCCTCCATGAAATGATGAAATAACTACAGCGTTCTGACTGGCCAACGAGCAAGACATTGTTTGTACCAGTTAGCATTACCACAATAACCACTATTAACCACCACGAGAGCGAAAAACATGTTTTATACTCCCAATAAAGGGTTATACACCACGGTTCCGTGCAAAAGACTAAATTGTTGCATTCAACACTTGACGCCGACAGGCAATATAAAACATACATGCATAAAATCTTTTATAGATGGCCATTAGCTGGAAACGTTGGCTGTTACAACGCTGCAATAAAGGATGTTGCATTTTATTGCAAATTGATGGAGTGCTCCATCGTTCGAGCAGTTTGTTACCACGTTAGGCTGCTTTGATTTTGCACAGAAATGAACTGCACTGCACTGAACGGCTGTAAGTGATTGGAGGACGTGAACTGAGTGGCGGCATCAGTTCGCTAAGGATGAGAGAAGAAACCGCATTGCTGAAAGGTGCAACTGAGCAAGGCAGTGACCTCTCCTAGCGGAGTCACTTGCATGTATGAGGGAAAAAAGAAAATCAGGTTTCATGATAACTTTCCTGGAGAGTCAGAAATCTTTTTTCTGAGAGGTGGGAGATCATCCAAAACTGCAGAGATAAAACGGCCCAAAATCTTTATTATTGTGACAGACGGACTTTCTGTTTCTAATTTGTCACTCTCATCTGTCATCGAGTCTTTCGAGGGTAAAAAATCAGATCCTTCTGCTTCACATGCACGCCAGATCCATTTTTATCACCATCTCACATTTGTATTTGCTCCCCTTTCTCAGTAGTCTATCTATCCCTCTGAATCTCTCATTCCATTTTTCTCTGCTTTTCTACGCCTCTTCCCATGGGGTGAGTGGGTAGGATGTGACTGTTAGAGTCATAACAAGCCGGTGGAAACGAGTCAGACATGGGAGCCAGCGGAGGAGCCCTGCTGCTTCGCCCACCTTCTGATGACTTTACAATGTGACAAAACCACTCGTCCTTGTTTTACTGGAGGCGACATGTGTGCCAACATGCTGTGGAGCAACACAACAAGAAATCATGGAAAATAACAACAACAATTTTGGCAGGAGGATGGAGAAGAGAATTGAGTTGTGGAGAGTTTGTGTGTGCATCTGAATTTCTGCATGTGCATCAATAGATCTGTTGCTCCCACACACTGAGGAGCACCAACAGATCCAGGAAACCTAATAGCGCTTCAAGCTTCCTTCCTCTGGGAAAACCCACAAGCCCACTGACGAGCTCAGCAGGCAGCAGGAGCCTCCAGATCCACCATCTACCTATCTTTCATACATCTATACATGTATGTAGCTATTGGTTAGCTTGATAGAGATGTGTGGCCACCAGTTAAGCTTTAAAAATTATTTAATATTAACAACAGTCTACAGCCAGGTTCCGAGGCTGCACTAAAGCATGGGGTGCTCTGAGCTAAATGCTAATGTCAGCATGGCAAATATATGGCTGTAAATACTGGACAACTATCTGCAAATTATTACAATTCATCTCGTGGAGACAAGAACATCTGCAGAAAATGTGATGATAATCCAACTACTTGCTGTCAAAGAATTTCACGAGACACCAGAAATGTCAACTTCAAAGTGGTGCTAGTGGAGTAAAAGACAGGAATCACCTCAATCATTAGGGTACATCAACTGGGAACCATGAATGTCTGAACTAAGAGGCTACCTCCTGAAGGCAGCACATGAAGTGCCAAAATTTGGGAGTCATCCTTTTGGGAAGTAACACCATGGCTATCCATGCCGAGCTATTTAACCCTGGATCAAAGTAAAGACTGAACGACAATTCTTTCCTGAAAAAGCAGAATGTTCCTCTGTAAAACTCTAAAATAGAAAAATGTAAAATATTTCCAAGACTCCACAACAAGCGTCCATAAACTTTTCCACTGCCTAATGTGGACCTACGGAATATATATTTTTATTTCTATGAATAAATGGAGGTGGACAGGAACACTCCTCTTTTATTCTTCATTTGCTGAGCTTTATGGTGGAGTGTAGGCATGTCAAATGTAAAATGCAGATGCTGCGTCTACACTGCCGGAAATTAAACATGAAGAAGAAACAGGTCCTCCGGCAAATTTTCTACCTCCACCGAACATAATAAACATTTTTGTGATACTTTTTAAAATTTCTGCCATTTCAACTTTCCATGCAGATATTAAAAATGGGCATAAGCACAGCTGGATGAAAATATACTTTAAATACTTTTAATGCTATTAAACTCTTAAATAAATACTGTGAAATGCACACACGGTGCAACAGGAGACTCTCCAATGAGAGTCGACTCACATTCGGTCCACTGCAGGGGTTCTGCTGTGGTCAAGCCAACAGCAGGAATGCAGACTGGTATCCCAAGGGCAGTGGGTTAAGAATCTCTCTGTCTGCTTCTCTTTTTTTACTCCTCCACCCAAAACAGTCAAGGGCCTTGGAATGGTGTTAAAACAACAGGGCTCTCTTAAATTAGCCCGGTGCGAAAGTCCAATTCAGCGTTTCCTTCATGGTTCAAAAAGAGCACTCCCCTCCCTCCCTCCGCTTCATACCCATGTGAAGGCCACGGACATGTAAACCCAATCCAAACAGCCAGGTGATGGAGACGGAGGCCTGGCTTAGCTTGACTCGGATGGCGATTTGCCAGCTAACCCGTTTTCCTCTTCACAGTTGTGCTCCGTCTTTATTTGTGCAACCTAATGAACAATGCAGCAAGCATGATGCAGCAGTTTAGCTGCTAACGAAAGCAGGAATAACTTCTCGGCGTGTCTAGTTTCCCGTCACTAACTTAGATTTGGTGTTAAATTAATTATTTACCTTCCTTTCACCATCAAACTTAACAGATGGTAGGATGTCTGTTGTCATGGTTGTATTTATCCAGACTTTATGAACTCAGTGCCCCATCCCTGGAGCAATACTAAGCATATTGTCAATTAATTAAAGATGGAGCAAACCGCTGGAGCAGGCGATCATCTCCAGATCTAAGACTCTGTGCTCTTGTGTGTAATGAAGATTGATTTATCTGTGTACCGTGACTGGGCTAAAACTGGACGCTGATCTGGTTGATTTGCTTTACATCAAGGCTCAGTCCAAAAGTGTGTGTCTGTGCATGCTTTCCTGCTGTGTCTCTCACACAGTTGGATGCAGACTTATAACGCTCCAACTTTTTTCACAAGCCAAAGCTGCCTTTGTGGCTTCTGCGTTATAGTAAGTCACCCACAGGCAACCGACCAGGAGCCCCATCAGGCTCTCCGTCATCCAGACTGAGGACAGAATGAGGTTGTGACCTTGACATCCAGAGCCAAAGAGGGCAGATGTAGGGTTCAACATCCTTTCAAGAGTATAACTCATTGCGCAGACCTTTCCCAGAGTTCCTCTGAGATTCTTGATTCCTCTTGGACTCTTTCCTGTGCCATCACTCTTCCTATCTCGCCATCTCCAACCCGGATACCTCTCTCCAGAGTCCATATGTTAACAGATACATCGAAACACACAGAATGGTGTAATTTTTCAAGTTGGCCTGCGACTCCAGACGTGCACGTGATTTTAATGCAAGTGGGACTGTGAATCAATCTCCACAACCTGACCTTGTCTCCCACTCTGACACAGAACTCTCATATTGCCAAGGCTCATTACAGGCTAAAGTAGAAGCAGCAGATCAAGGGAGCTCCCCAGCAGGTTAATTTCCTCAACTAACCAAATCTCCAACATCAAATGGATCATCTTTCACTCTACCTAAGCTCTGGAGCTCTGAAGTCTGCGACTGAAACTCGGAGGACCTCCAACTTTTACTTTGAAGTCGTAGAAATCAAAGTAAATGGCATTGGAGCGACAATACCTTTAAAAAAAAAGGTATGTATACAGAAGATAAGCTTATCAAATGGACTGCAATTTCCCTATGAAAGATAGACACCACGCTAATCTTGAAAGGGATAAAATTCTGAATGATCCCCCCTGTCCAATTTGAAATTGCAGCATTTCTCAATCACTGGAGCAGATTTTGCTGAGTCACAGTGCAGTCTGCATATTTCCTGCAAGTAGTTTCAGCTATTGTGATGGACTTCCTGACCTCCCTCCCATAGATTTTACGTCCTCTCTGTTTTACTTCCCGGGTTGCTGACACACGCCCATGCCCTTCCGTGACTAATCGTGGTAATGCCGGGAATAATCAAGGTCAACTCGCCTTCCACCTGACGCTCCACATGTGCAAAGCTTTTCACAGGCCTCACCGTCTCGCCTGGGTGTCCCAAAACAACAACCTTCCGGCTTTACAAAGAAAAGCAGGGCTGATTCAAGGAGCAGTCATTCACATGGGTGGTTTAGGCGGAAGTCAGGGTGTGTCTAAGGGAAGTAGAACGTAGAACTTCCTCAGACAGTGAAGCAAGGTAACATGTTGTTCTCACATGTCATATTCAGGGAATGACATAGAAAAGTTTTCCTTCCTGATTTTCCAGAATTGAATAATGATAAGACGGATAAGGACAAAAGGACAAAAACAGAAACTAACAGGATAAATATAGAGCAGAAATTAATAGAGTAGAGCTGAAGAAGTCACAACAGAAGACAGGGCATACGGCAATTCCCACTGTGGGTGTTGAGAGGCTCTCTGATCTGCAGTTTAGCTTTCAGTCCACAGAAGCAGCAGCAGCAGCAGCAGGCAGAAACCCTGAGTCTCCAAAAAGAGGTCAACCTTCTGTTTGGATAAAAGCTTGCTCCAGCTGATCAATGCTCTTGGGAGGAGATGGCAGAAGTCTGGAGATCAAAAGGCTTCCGTTCCAAAAGGTCTGAAATATGTAACGTCTGAGATGTTGCCCCTTCTTTTCAAACCATAAAAAACGTTCAGGCTTTATCAAAAGTGAAAAGTTTGGCAGATCTTTTTAGGGGCTTGGAAACAGCCAGAAAACTATTTCAAAGGCAAGTGAAGAAGTGTTTTTAAGAAATTCCAATCTTTTTCCAAGCCAAAGACTTCCCCGATTAAAAAAACATATTTAGACGTCTAATGATGAGTGTATGTCACTGAGAAAGATTTTTATTTCATTCTGTTCTGAGTTGTACAAAATAACCATTATGCTGATGATTTATGTATCCGAATACAAACAAGCTTAAAAAACCACAACTCCTGACGCCTGAGGGATACAGCGCTTTGAACCACAACTTTCCTAACACGACTACTGCTAGTGGTTGTTTTTGTCAACCAGACATCCAAAGCACATCTTCCAAAAGCAGCGGATGGCAATCTGACATCTTATAAAAAGGTATTTTTCCTGTGCTTTACTTTATAAAGTGGTGATTTTCTGCAAGACTTAAAGGAATAGTGTGTAGGATTTAGCGGCATCTAGTGGTGTAGTTGCAGATTGCAACCTCCTCCACCCGCGTTTAGGCCATTTATATCCACAGGCCATTCGCTTAACTGCAGATGTTTCACAATGTTCTGCACTCCTGTGTGGCGCTGATAATGAACAACAACCCGATACGCAATCTAGATACAGGAACCAGGCTTATACAAAGAGATAGGCAGAAATAGCTTCCATGTGTGGCTTATCTGCATTACAACCCAACAATGGAGCCATGAAAATTCCCCTCGATTGAAATCTTTGTTGACAATAATAAGAACGCAGTAGGTCATTGGGCTAGTGACCCTGGCCTATGTTTCAACCACGGTGATCTGGCACATGATCAGTGATGTAATTCTTCAAGAGGTTAATCAACAATCCCATAATCAGGCCTCAAGCAGCACCTAGATAACCTCGACAGTAAACATTTGGTTTCTATAACTGCACCTCTGCTGAGCCACTGCCGCAAAACAGCCAAGGCGTTGACAGTCTTCCACCTCACTGGCGTGCATTACTTGGCAGAGCCCACTAAGCAGCCCTCATGCCAGCCCCCAGCTCTTAACGTCGGCCTACTGGAACTGTGAGCCGAGTCCGGTAAATGATGTCAGAGAAGGTGGCACCACCGGAAAACAACGGCTCTGTAACAACCGGGAAACTGATGAAGAGCCACCTGTTCCTCTACGTCACTCAACTTACTAATGCACTAATTGCTTGTCACTGGACCAAGTGTCCAATCATATTACAGGCTGATAAAGAGTGACGGTATTGTAGAGCTGAGTGTGCAGCCGCAGCATTTCACTTGGTATAACTCACATCCCAAAGAGATTTTTTTTTTTGTTCTGGCAGAGCTCTTTATATCCTGAAAATTCATAATCGACTGCCAGGGACCAAAGGGATAAGGAATCGTCCACGCACAGATCGAGTTTAGATTCACTCGAGGAGTGTTCTCGAGTGACACTAAATGCAAAACAGGGGAATTACTGTGCTTTAAAGTTTGTAGGGGTCAAGTTCGAGGGGTCTCCTGTGTGGCGTAACTCTAAACCTAAACCTGTGACAGGAAATGCAGTTATAGCTCCACCATGACAATCAATGGTGCTGTAATTATCCCTGATGTAGCCCTGGAGTCTAGTAGCCGGGGGGAAATGATGATGATATAGGATACAGACGACACACATGCTTCCTGAAAATAAGCTACACTGTACACACAAGCACACACACCGGATTCATCCGGAACATCCTTTTCTTGACTGTATGACAGGTCAAGGATCTCGGGTTTGATCCACTCTGACATGGAGGAGGAAGACTGGGGGAAGAAGAAGAAGAAGAAGAAGAAGAAGAGAGATGATAAAGAGACAGAAAGGAGAGATGTTGCTTCCCCTCATCAGTTAAAGGCGATGAGAGGAACAGCTGTCGGGAGCTTCCTTTTTGGCTCTGTAAATCCACACGCCCCACACACGCACATCTTTATTCAATTGCTCAGTGCAAAAGGCCTGAGCTCTCCTGGGTGGGGTGGTGATGGAGGGTGACACCTTGCCGACACCCTGCAGCTCTACCTAACAATCTGCATGTCCCCTTGTTTTCCTGCTTTGTCCGTCTTCCTCTACTACCACCCTGCACTCCAGCGAGCTTACCACAGGAGTGCCCCACAGTCAAATGGCTTCCTGACCTATTTGTCTGTAGCCGAGGGTGGGGGTGCTGCATGTGGAGGATGCACAGGGTGTGTGGACAGTGGAGGCATGGGGAGAGTAGGGAAGGGAGGGTGGTTGTATTTTGGCATCGGATACCTCGGCCCTTTCACTTTTTTCCCCCCCCTCCTTCCTGTGGTTTTATGGCCTACTTACCGGTAGCAGACTTTCATCTGGCTATAAGAGGGGATCTCTGGCAGATCTGTTGCAAAGATTTTTGCAGTGGCTCCAGGAGAAAAGGGATCTCCAGCAGGGTTGGACCGGATGACCCAGGGGGGACTGGCAAGTTCTGGGGTGATTTAACACCCCTGGGTGGCCCATTAAGGTGTGAGGTGGGCCTGATTGTGTAAAAAATAGACTGGGCCAGATCATTTGAAGGCAAACATGACTTCAGAATAATTCAAAACTGGCTGCAAACAATACAGAAATATGCTTATTTTGAGTCTCCTGTCAAAGCAAGCAACTAATTTAATATAGAATACAGTATTTACTGAATATTTATCAAACATATAGTTCAATATTTTACACTTATTTAGTTTCTTGTTAAGAGTTAAATGCGGAAATTGATACCAATCTCACATCTGTGTCTTAAATGTGAAGCTAGAGCCAGGACTTTAAACTTTAAAGACTGAAAGCAGGAGCAAGCTGCTATTCTTGCTCTGTCAAAATAAAGATCAAATCCGGCTACTAGCACTTTTAAATCTTACTAATTAACACCTAATAATTTCTTAACAGAACCAGACTTTGAGGCTTTAAGCTAAGCTAACCTTGTGTCTCACAAAGAAAGCAAATGTGCATTTTAGCATCTTTCGGCTCTTTTTTTGACGTCATTCATGTCCATGTTGTGTCTAGACCACAAGATTCATTGTTTACTTACACATCTGATGCAACATATGAACAGTTCTCATTGTAATCTATGCAGCTGTCTGCACCGACTGTAGCACAACTACGTCCTGAAGCGTTTATTGATCCGACAGGTCTATTTTTCAGCATTTTGCAAGTTAACCTGAAGCTGATGCCCAACTCAAAGGTACTAAATGAATATATTACATTTTGCTACCTAGGCAGAGCAGAGTGTGAGAGCTGCTATCTGCTCTTGTTTGCAACGTATGTTAAAATAATGTAGCAATGGACCACATTTCCCATCATGCCAAGTGTTAGACTGAGTGGTTTGTTAAGTTTAAACATTACTGTCATGCCAACTTTAAAAGGTAAAAGCTAGATCTAGTGTTTAAAGCTTTTACTGTGATTAGTCTCCTGTACCATGAGAACGGCACTACTTGAATCTCGGGTGCAACTAAGTTATACAGCGCACCTGAAACAAATTTAGCCGAGCAGGTAGGAGGCTATTAACAAGCAACTGTACAAACCACACCACACACGTAGAGCCAACCGACACACAGACAGCATTCACTGCAAACGAGCTTCGTTAGATTAAATTAGCATTTTTTAAAATGATAATTCAACTACTCTGAAAATCTACAGACGCTGATGCACGTTACAACTACAGGTGGTGGGAAAAAAATAAAACTTGACTCCTCAAGCGAGATCTGTTTCACGGAATGGAACATGTTAGAAGGGCGCTGAATTAGATATGACGTGGAAAATTCAAATATGTTTAAGTGCTCTGCAAATTTAATTCTCGATAATGGCGCGTGTTGGATGGAACATGGAGCTGTTCGCGTAAAGCAGCTCCCATTGTAGTCAGCATGACTCTCGGTCATCAGTGGAGGATGGGTTTCATTACTGAGCAGGGCCACCCAGGCTCCAAACTGCAAGCTGATGGTGTTTTGGCTAAAATCACATGTATGATCTGCAGTACATTGTACTAAGCGTACGATATGTTGACTTGCTTCCAAGGCCTGACATTATGGGTTGTGGCAGAAACTCTATCATCACCTGGTTTATGTTCAATCATAACACAAACTGATGTGAAAGGTTGAGCGAAAAGGGGGAAACCAAATCATAAGTTGTTCATTCTTGTGTTTTTCATGGTTAGTTCTTGTTAATTTTTTGAGACGTGAGCGCGGTGCTGGTCAGCAGCCGAACAGAGACGACAACACGCCTGATGTTTTTCATTTCGCGGAGCCAATATGCTCAAACCTGGTAGAGGTTTGTGTGGGAAAACCTCCTGCCCTCTCTGTAGTCCAAGAGCCTGAGGCGAAAAAGTCAAGCGTGACACATTAAGTACTGTGATCTGGATCACCTGAGAGAAAATGTGTGTGTGTGTGAGAGAGAGAGAGAAAACAAGAGGGAGAGGTGAACTGACACAGAGAGTGGGAAAGTAAGAGGGCAAAAATCTGATCCACGCTCTTTAAATCACTCTGGGATTGTTGTCAAAACATCACTGGGTCTCCATGTGTCTCGAAGCCTTCGTGTGTGTGTGTGTGTCGGTGTGTGTGTTGGCGAGAGAGTGCCGTTGTTTTCTCTTTTGTTTCAGTGCCACTCTGCAGATTCTCTGCTACTTCAGGAACCGTTCTGGTTTTTAACTTTGATTAGCCACAGCGTCTGGACCGCATAAGGCTCCAGTGTGTTTGTGCGCTGATCCACCACTACCTTTCTACAGCGTAATAATCGCAGAAGACATAAATCATAATACTGTATACTGTTGCAGGGAAGGTGAGCCAAGAAAAGCCACGGAGAGGAGTGCTCTTACAATGCATGTCGTCAAAACAAGGAGGATAATTACCTGTAGAAAAGCACGCGTGTGAGCTCCTCAGATGGATGCATTTCACTGCTTGCTCAAGTGTTTTGGACAAAGGCAGCCGAATTGTCCAACGGGAAAAGAAACTTTCCTTCCTTCTGCCAGCAAATGTCCCACACACGAGTGCTTGACTAATTATCTCCACTAGTGTCTGACCTTTGACCTCCAGTAGTTGCTCTGTAGGGACTGGGATGGAAGTGGAAAAATCCCACAGCTGGGATATACCTGGAAGTTCTGCAATCATTGCCCAGGCTATTTCTGCCAACAGAAGTACAACCTACCAGCAGCTATGTGTTAAATCATTGACATATTTCATCATATTCGAGATCTTAAACTTATTTTTTGCAGTGGCATTTCTTCACACCTAAAGTGCCCTTTTTTTCTTTTGGCACCAGGGCAAAAATAAACCATGCAATCTGACAAAAATGTAGAAGGGGTTCCGCAGCCCCAACTTGCAAGATTTAACATTACAAGATTTACAAAAAGAAATCAATAATCACTGCTGAGATAGCATTGATACCATGCAGGCAGACCTCCCTGTCTGGTAGATGTCTTCAACACCTCATCAGACTTTCTGCTGATTTATTTTGCCTCAAAGCCCCATGCCAAGATGACCCTGATGACATCAACACTGCCCCCATGATGTGAGTTTCACTTACCACCTTTTTCCTTTCTTTTTTCTTATAAATACATGGACTGAGTTCATATTTACAAAGGACAATCCAGTCTTTCTGTTTGAGCATGAAGCTTCCCAACCTTTTTGGATTCTGGGTTGTACTATGTCCAAGATCAACACGGAAGGTGTCTCAGTGCCTCATTAGTGCAGAGAATTGTTTGACTGATTGGACAAAAGGCCGCATGTTACCTGCACGGTGTGATTTATCATTGGTTGTTTACTTTTCCATCTGACAGGTGTTTGTTTGGGACCTTGCCTGCAGCCATTTAGGGTTTTTTCTCTCTCCCTCTCTCTGTCTCAGTAAGCCTCTCCACCAAGCGTTTCAGCATTTCCCCTGCTGGTGTACAGTATATAAACATTTAGACTTCGTTGGGTAATTTTCCTGTCAAAGAGAGATTATGTGTCTGCTCCGCAATTCCCCCTGGTCTCCTCAGAGGAGTGTGTCACCAAAAATGGATTCAAACAGAGATCAGATCACTTTTGTTTTTCTCTGCAGTGCAAATATTTTGGGAGTGGGGAGATTGGGTTTCACTTCTTTTTTTTATTCTTTTCTTTTTTTTTTTCCTTTTTTTTTTAAACCGTCCATCGCTCCAAATTGTCGTATTGGAAAAAATCCTCCACATACAGCCTGAGCCAGGAAAGTTTTCCCCGGAGCTGCACTCTCAGTCTGTTTTTATGGTGCGCTGAGAGGCTAATTGGCTTTGCAGACGGCCTTTCCCCACAGTGACCCACGGTGCTAACGGCCTAAGCGCCCATCGAGGCAATGACAGCTTCACTTTAGCTCGCTGACTGGCCTAGGAAAATGAGTGGGGTCAAAATAACTTAAAGCCTCAGATGTGTGTGTGTGTGGGTAGTCTACTGTGTGTGTTCGAGTGGGCAGACAGGTGACGAGTCTCTCCAAATGAGTCACCACGAGACACATATATCCAGAACTCCGCCTCAGCAGCTTCTGGAAAACGTCAGCTCACGTTTTGACCCGATGCACTCTCAAATAAAAGGCAGAGTGGGATAAGAGTGATGTTTTGTTAAACCCATATGTCTTCCACTTGTCATTTTTGCCTGTCTTTGGCTTTCTGCACTGATAGAAATGGATTAGGGCGTTTCAAGTCCCTGACAGATTTGAAGGCAAATCATTTCCAAACCTCCTACGTGCAACTGAATCACTCCTCAAGAGAGACCTTTACCATCAGGGAATGAAGGAGATTATTTTTTTTGAAATTTTATTTGTTTTAACTGTCAAACTCCCACATAAATGTCAGTGTACTGACACGGTGGTATTGTACAGTAATCCTATGTGGGAGGCAGACCTGGGACAAATCATATCTATCAGCGTTTCTTTGCATCAGTGCATCATAGTTAAATTTATTAACTAAATACTTACATGATAAAATAACCAGCTTACCTGCCCCCTACATGAATTATCAAGATCCAGTCCAAGTGGGGAGGAGGGAAACACATGAGCCGGGCCAGTGATTTCCACCCCAGCAAAACAGTGCACGGGTAGGAGAGAGTGGGAAATACAGATGGCCTCTGCAAATGAGCTGTGACCTGAGGCCGGGGAGAAGGTGGGAGTCCCGTGAGGCAGTGTGGGATCTTGGCGAAATGAGGGCAGGGGGAAGAGAAGTGTGTGTATATATGTGTGTGTGTGTGTGGACACATTAGTGTGTAGGCTACCAGGTTTACATGGAGAGCCAGCGCCAGAGTGTGTATTAACCCTCAAAGACACCCTGTCTGCGATCGTGTAAAAAGTAGGTCACGTTTTTATTGTGTTTAATTATGTTTTGACAAAGCCAGAGGGTTTAGGTTACTGAGGCGGCTTTTGGGATTGGATGGCAAGGAGTCCCCGTGCACAGGGGCTGCAAAGCATACATAAACAAAACGCATCCAAGTGCAAGAGCACAGGCTAAATACAGAAACACTGCGATGCTCTACTTGTACAGGGGAACGACTCAGGACTGGTGTGAAGCTAATGAGACGTGACACGAAGATTTTGCAGAGTGAATTCACATCATATGAAACAGAGAAACAAAAAATTTTGGAGCCTAAATTTGTGATATTTTATGGGAAAGTTCTCCTAAATTATGTTTTTGTGTCGTTTACTTTGCAATGTACCATTAGATTTATGGAATTTGTAATTAATTCAATACAAATTTCCTGAAAAGCCAAATGTTCACCCTCATTTCAGACAGTTTTCAAGCCAATTCAACAGATCATTATTACGCACCACTTCACATGCAGATTTTGAAAATAATATGCTTGTTCTCGAAAATAAGTGTCTTGATTGACCCGACATTTGCCAGAGAACATAACAACGTTTCAGGAAAGAATGCAAACCTAGTTATAGTTGGCAACAAAACCCTCCAGACGCTCTGGCTGCAAATATATAAACTAATTTCTTCTAATCAGTTCGACACATGACTTGACACAAGCGCTAAATGAAATGATCAGATACGGTGCTCTTGCTTGAAAAAGGATGGACGTGCATTGAAGTGTACCTGAGCCCTCTGGTGGAAGATGCACGACCTGAGGAAGAAGTAAAGAGTGATAACAGTAGAGTCTTTCCCAGAAGACTCCTTGGCTGCTGCCCCCAAACCCTACCATCCTGCCTCTGCCTCCAAAACACAGCAAAAACAAACCTGGTCCGAAATGACATAACATAAAGAGATCTCAAGAAATCAAAGAGTCTGAGTTAACTACGGCAGTGCTTCGGGCTGAATGCTAACCCAAGGAATTCATTACGCTGATGTTCAAAGTTCATGGCAAACAAAAATGCCAACTTCAACGTGGGGTTCATAGAAAACGGGATCAGGGCGGCAAGAAATTCAGGATTCATCCTCTAGGGATCAAGAGTGTTGGTGCAAAGTTGTTGAGTCTTTAGCGCTGGATTGACCAACATTGCTATCCCTGGAGACATACCGCAAAGCACGGTGAAGTAATCATTCTACTGTATTGTATACTACTACACCTGCACACACACTTGTACTCAGTCCTATATGAGGCACCTTCCCTTGACAACACTCGCTCCCCAAACCCCAAACCCACACTCTAACCCGACCCCTTCACCAAACCACTAACTGTAAAATAACCTCTTCTCAGAGTCAGAACCAACCACAGTGACTTCAACATCCACCAAATATCTTCGAGTTCGTCCAGTTCAAATGAGTCCTTAAGTGTTCCGCAGTGTGTACACACAAATCCATCTGTTTTATATTCTAAAATCATATTTATCCGACTATATCTTTAATAAATGAGTTTTTCTTCTCCATTTTCTCTCATTAGCGCCTTCTAGATTTACCTCGTGTGTTTCACATTAGATTAGCCATCCCTTTCCGACGAAAGCCTGTTTCCCAAAAGTCTCAGCTGTATATTTTATCAACAGATGTGTTTCATAACCGTGCCGCCTCACTCTAATGGATATGTGAAGATTTCCCGCTCTCATTTTAAGTGTTTACCTGATTGCATAAGGAGAAATTGATTCCTTTTCTCCAACCGTGAAGCATCACGTTTCATCCTCTAACGTCAAGCCTCTAGTGTCAACAACACATTGCAGCATCTTGATCCATTGATTGAGTTAGTTGTCAACAGTCGACGTCTGGATCGGTCACGTTGTGTTCAGACGCAGATCAGCCTCAGCTGTTTTGCCCATGCGTGTGTGTATTTGTGTGATCAAGAGGAAAAAGCAGTGGTCATGGCTCATGGATCCAGAATGTTTATGAGCTGCTGTTCTGTGCTGAGCTCATCACCTCTGACCAAGGTCCCCACATTTACATGGTTACAGAGACTCGCATCCAGATACATCTGCACGAAAATCCCCCAAATTTATATGATTAATGTTGCTATATCAACAACAGGGCTATGCAGTATCAGATAACCAGAAGCAGACAGCAGAGCAGTGCTGACTCGGCAGACTGTGCATCATGGCAACAGTCACTGAACTGGTTTTAAAAGGAGCTGAAATTACTGGCTACGCTCTGATTTATCATATGACATAATTAAATTAAATCAGTGGTGTTTATGTACTTTAATAAAATTGGAAATTTTGCCTTGTTGCAGAAATCAATCAAGGAGAACAACCAGTTTTCCCCTCAGTGACAAATTTAAAAGTAGGACACAAAGTAGGGTACAAAGATTTACCACTTGTGTATCTGCTACACTGTCACCGTACATACAAAAAATGCTACGGTGTGTATGCTTAATGTCATGGCAGATCATTATGATCTTTTGGTTAGCCAAACCAGAAAGTGGCATCATACAATTCCTCCACGACCAAACCATAAACAGTATTTCTTGCCAAACTGCCCACCGCTGGTGAAGCAGTATTCTGTCCTGGATCTGACCATGATCACTGGAAGGTAGATACTGACGCTAACTGCAGCGCACAGTGGTTGGAGAAGGGATAATGTACACACTATTGGCTATTGTAAACGGCAAACAATAACTCCATCTGATGGGGATGGGAAGCTACAGTCCTCCACTTCAGACTCTCCGGACTTTATTTGGGTTTGTCAAAGTTTACCAGAGTTTAGGTGCTTATGCTTGGGTGTATCCAGAATCTCTGACTTGACTTTGATTGTTGTACCAGTGATTTGTGTGAAATTGTCAGGGTCTCTGTCGGAATAGGCTGCAAATCCGTGTGGATCCAAGGCGACTGAAGCCGACGGCCTTCGAACTACAAACGTTTTTTGCAGAGCCATGTTTCAAGTCTACAGATGGTGAGATACTCAAAAACCCATTTTTTTTTTTTTTAAAGGAAACGTGTGTAGCAACAGAAACAACAGAACCAGTCGATGTCAGCATCTGGAAGACCTCGCGGGGCCTTTTTCGAAAGTCATATTTTGCCTGGAATTGTAACTTTTGTCCCGCGGAAACGAGTCAAAATCGATGAGTCATGCTAAAAACCACAAGCGATTCTCAATAGAAAAACATGTTCTTCTGCAGCAGCTTTGGTTTTTGTTATTCACAAGTCATATTGGATTATCAGTGAGCAAAAACGATTGCTTATTTTGAAATTTTGGTTTGCCCCTTCTGATGTAATCCGTGACGGGGTCTGTCACATTTGGTTGTTGCTGCAAAGAATTAAGAGATCTTGTATTGCTAAGAACACTCCTGACGCACATACACCTCTGATGTGTATGTGCACGCCTTAATTCTGGTTTTCATGAGCTCGATGGTGTCGCCTCACCGTTCAAACCAAGAACCCAATCGGATTTCGAACAGTCAAACAATGCTTCTGTTATTATATTTTTTTTTCTCTTGAGTTTAACGGGAGCTCAGAAAAAATTAGGGCAGTTTAATTTTTTGGAAAATTAATTTCTTTCTTCAAAATCTGTTGACACCCTGTGCCCGAACTTGAACTGCCTACCAGATTATTGTGTAATTTGCACAGTTTAAATTGCTAATTAGTTCATACATTAGTCATACTCAAACAATGAAAGGTGTGAGTGTGTGTGTACATATTCTGTAGCTTTTGTCCACTCACGTGCGATGAGGACTGCTTGTAAATGAAGCAGCGGGGCTTTGTTTGTGCAGACGTGGCCCTGACCACCTCTGAAGCCCTCAGAAACTGTCCAGCTGCTTCACACTGATTCACATCTGGGACGAGTCTGCCTGCGGTTAAGACGCGAGCACGTGCGCGCACAGACACACAGTAAATCCCCTTACACATCCATACATACAGGAGGCATTTCCACTTTTCTCAAAAAAAAAAAATGAATGCCTACCTCAGCGATGTACAGTTGTTTTTGTATCGTGGCCTTGTTGTGGCCCGTGACCTCCTTTTTTTTTTTGATTCTGTAAAATGTGAACAGATTTCAAGGAAGTAGAATGGGGGTGAATAAACACAGCGACCACTCTTTCCTCTCCTCTCCTCTCTTCTTCTCTCCTCCTTTTCTCCCCCCCCTCTCCTTCTACCAATACAACTCCATCAGTGTTTGTCTGCTCCACTGAGGTTGACCCACTTGGCAAAGAATGAGCAGCGTGGTTAGAGCAAGATTAACACAGCCTCTTCACAGCCTGCCATAAGGTACAGTGTACAGGAAAACTGCAGCATTGTTTGGGCATTGAATTGCTTTTTAGCTGATTCTTCATTTTGAAGACGTTCACATTGGTTGTAAACACACACACTCCCTTCAAAGTGTGTTAGATTACTGGTTGTGTGTGTTTGTGACCCTTTTGGGGTGACGTTTTCAATGAGTGTAAGTCTATTTCCAAGATGTTGACACGCTGTTTGACTTTTTGGTGCCAGCCTTTCGCCAAAACACGATTGTGGTTAGTACATGGCGGGAACTGAATGTTGTAACGCTTTTGCACTTCTTTTCACCGTGTCTAACTGCTTCCCATCCAAAGGAAGCCTGAAAGTATTAAACAGTTTTCCCTCTTTCGTTCCTTTGACAGCCTTTGGTGTAGAGAAGCCAGTTCACCAAAATCTCATTACAGGATTTTTGGGTTATTGAAGGTTGTATTTAGAGCATTTGCAGTTTCAAATAAGATTGACGATAAGCGTGAGATTAGAGTGTAAGTCGATTTACCCAAGCCAACAAGGACTTTGGAATACACACACACACGCAAAGTCCTGTTACAATGTGCCTTTCATGAGATGGGTCCACCGTCTTACCTTGCTCTGGGAGACTAATGGCTATCACAGGTGTTAAAACAGACATTTGGTGACTAGACATTGTCTCAGCTTCTTTTATGGAGCATACTGTATATGTACATAAACATAAAGACCAGATACTCCTGGGCACGGCTCGGTGATTTCACAGTCACAACGCTGTTCTAGTCCACAGGCCTTTATATTCCACCAGAAGGGTGTCAGAAATGGAGTGTTTTGCCAGTCAGACTTTGTTAACTTGCTCAGAATTGGTCATTTTTCTTTCATTAATATGCTTCTACCCTGAGTAACAAGACTATGTAGTTGTTCTATTTTAAAAATTGATCAGATCAGGCCATGCACTTAATAGGTTAACTGGTGACTCTAAATTGTCCATAGGTGTGAATGTGAGTGTGATTGGTTGTGTTGTATCTCTGTGATAAGCTGGCGACTTGTCCAGGATGTACCCCGCCTATCACCCAAAGTCAGCTGGGATAGGCTCCAGCCCCACCGTGACCCTGATGTGGATAAGCGGTTAAAGATAATGGATAGATGGACTTCTGGCCACCTCAATCTGCTCTGTGTTCCTTGGTGCATCCCTCAAAGCGCTTCTTAAACGTGCGGCTGCACCCTCTTGAAAGGGCACGATGAGCACCTTCGGGCCGCGGTGTATCCGTAATGCACCGCAACTGTGCCTGGTGGACTTTAGTCGTTAGTCTTTGAATTTGAAGTTTCAAGGCTTTATTTGAGTGGGTGATGTGAAAAACCACAGTGCAGACAGGCAGACACAAACACATTCATTTACCCACACTCATGGTCACATTTTAGCCTCGTCTAGACACACACACACACACACACACACAAAAACTCTCGGTTGCATAGACAGACACTACGACCTGCACTGCTAACTAGATACACAAATGTGCACAAGCACACACACTCACACTTAATGCTCAACCGCCGTACTGCCACACTCGCTCACCCTCTCATCTGGAACACAGAGTAGCCTGTCAGTGTGTGAAATGAGCTGGAAAAGAGCAAAAACAAGAGGAGGAGAAGCGGTCGAGAGGAATTCATCGAAAATCTCCCAAAAAAGGGGTAAATCACTGCCCGACAGAATCATCTCGCCGTGCCGCACAGCCGGCGGCGAGCTCGCCTTGCAGGAATGCAAATACGCCTGAAAATGATCAATGTGGACACTTTTGGGTGAACTCGTCCTCTCGCAGGCTTGACTCATAGCTATTCCCTCTGGCGATGCACAGGGGTTCTGAGTGGGATGTTGGTCTAATTGCAGTGACTTGCCATGTGCTTTGGGAAAGGAGAACGATACATCATCATTGGACATATGCATACAAACACATACGCACGTGCGAGCATGCACCCTGGGTTTGCAGAGGCCAGAGCTGTGCCAAGCGATGATAAATCTATTTCTCCTCTAAGAGGTGTCTAGCAGGAGAAAGTTTTCCTGCCTGTCACATCAAATCTGCCCTGCAAGTATCTGGCCTCATAGGAAATACTGGAGTACCTGTACATTTGTGTGTGTGTGTGTGTGTGTGTGTGTGTGTGTGGGCTTATAGGTTTGTTTTTATTCTGATTAGCTGCCAGATGGATCAACTTTTCCTCACAGAATAACACAATGAGTGCCAGAGAAGTTTCAACAATCAGAAAAGTATTTGTAAGTCAGTTTAGGAAACTTTTCTGTTGGCAAACACCATGAATCTGGTGCTCGAACCAGGTTGGCATGTGAAAGAGTGTGTGTGTGTGTGTGTGTGTGTGTGTGACTATGAATGAATGAATGAATGAAACCATTATGCTTATGATGCTCTATTCTGGGCATTGTGTGGTCGCACAGGAGTCGCAGTCGTCCACCGCCGGGCCCCCCGTCCCTCCTTTAGTTACACTCACACAGCGGGCCTTGTTGACTTTGGTCGGACTGACGTTGTCGCACAGCGGGGGCGCAGCGCCTTGCTAGCCCTCATTTCGGGGTGGAAAGTCACTGCCGTCTTCCTCTCCAGAGAGAGGCCAAACAGAAATAGGTGATCCCTGCTGCCAGAGACGCAGGCCTAGGTTTCCCAAAACCAAGCGTTTACTGAGGACACCACTGTTCTTCTGTAAGTCAGTGAGTGAATTTGAATTATGGTAATTTTCTGATAGCATGCAGGAGAGTAAAGTGTCCCATTTACAGGAACTCGCGAGCTCAGAACCTTGATTCGTGGGGATTTAGTGATCGGAGTTGGAATACTGTGTATGTAAACACCATAATCTGTTTCCAGTGAGTTAGGGTTATCTGTGGCAATGTTTTTATTCTCTTGATTGCATATCGTATATTTGTGGTTTACTCTGCATCTGCTGTGAACAAAGAAACCCTAGATGTAAAGTTAGACATGAACGGGAAGCAGAATACACTCACATCACTGATAAAGCATGAACATTAACGTAAAACATGTGGCAAAGACCAAAGGCTACACATGCTACCTGTCGTCCAATATTAAATAACACCCACAATCTTGTGTCAAACCCCGAAACTAGAATAGTATATCCTTTATGATGGGGCAAAATGCGGCATGGCCCACATTTCCATCTCATACAGTAGGTCACATTCACAGCACGCGTAAATTTCACACACATTTGTAGGTCAGTTATGTGGGCACGACTGCAGAAAAGAGCAAAAAATAAAACCACACGAGGCAGCCTTGCGCCAAGCTTGTAGTCAAGCCGCTCGGTCCTGACTGGAAATTCCCAACGTGAACTTTCCATGGAGGGTGTGCAGCAAGGCATAAGTGCTGCTACTACGACTGTGATTCATTCTTCACCTCAAACGGGGTCATGGTTGCTAACAGTATTGGTTACAACCTCAGTTAAAAGTGCAACATGTAGCATTTTAAACAGCAATATATCATTGTCAAATTAGCTGTAATACCTTGGTGAAATTTCCATAAACAGTTGAAACTTGTAGCCTTTTTCTGTGCCAGCGGTATTGGTAGTGTTTCCAAATTTCCCATAAACCCTCAAATCTGGTGACACTGCATGTTTTTTCTTGACTTTAAGAGGATTTACACCTGGTTTGGTTGTGTGCCATGAAGCGACACCTCTTTGCGCTGGAAAGTAAAGTGGCAGATGTTTTGATCTGTGAGGTTTTTAAACATGCTATCATTAACTTTCACCGCCTTATCATTTAACGTTATCCGTTGGTGCTAACACGCCGTCTTCCTCCTTGCCGTGTTCTCGTCATGGTCTGCCTCTGAAGCTCTTTCTTGCTCTCAATCAGGAACAGACAGTGCGCATTCGTGCAAAAAGTCTGACTCATCGAAAAACAAACCGTAAACTTCGGTGACCCCAGACTTTTGCCCTAATGAGGTGGATGAATGAGAGGGGAGTTTATGACAGTCTGGTGGGTGGCTGAGTTTTTTTACAGCAGAGGCAATTTCCCAAAGATCCAAAGTTTTATTAATATAAAAGTTTGAGGGACATGCAGCCTTAGCTATTCCTGCCTGTAGCCAAGTGAAGATTTAATTGGTTTTCCCAATAAGAAAACAGTCCTGACACGTGTTTTAAACATGGAAGCAGACTTGGAGAGAGCTGTAGATACAGAGCCTCAGAAGAAGTTATGAGTATCGTCCACACAGCTGCAGCTCCTTTAGTCCATCTATGAGTTTGCAAAATAGAACGGTACTAAATGGAAAGCTAGGAAAGCATCCACAGCCATGTTAGCATGCTAACATTTGCTGATTAGGACTAAACAGAAGTACTGCTGAAGCTAGGAATGTCAATAGTTTGGTCATAAACTATTTTAATGATGAAGAAGCAGGTCAAGGGATCACCAAAGGTACTGATGTTACTGCAAGGAGCATGGGTATCTGTACGAAATGTCACTGGCACTCAAGTCAAGGTATATCACTAAAAAACTAAAATGAGGTTGGTGGTGCTTGAAATCCCCAGAGATGATCACCAAAGTCAGAAGGACCGATCAGCATAAAACAACATTCTTATGACGTTTGGGGGCTGATTTTTGTGCTTGAAGGTTGGTGTTATGATAAATGAGATGGGCAACCTTACTGGCACTAAAGTGTGGCAGCATCGACCCTCTACTGTGCCATCAATGGCCCTATCAATTTTTGCAATAGTTGGCGATTGGTCAGACCCAAGAGGGTTAATACTCAGTGGATTTCAGGGCAAACTGCTTATTGTATAATGATGTAAGGTAAAGTAAGGGAGTTCAGTAATATCTGCAGAGATCTCATGGCCATCTTGCTCTCAAATAGATCGAACGACCAACCTCTGTTGTCCGAGCACAAAGAAAATATGGAACAATGAACATGAAAGAAATCGCTGTGACTTAAAAGGACATCTTGAAAAAGAAACTCTAGGGGGATAGAACATGTCTACAGCAGCGAGAAATAATCCAGACACAGCCTTTGTATCTTAAATCCTTTGATGCCTCAATGATTTGATTCCTGGCTCATACCTTTGTATAGCAGAAGACAAAGCGAGAGCCATGCCAAGAAGGACGAACAGACAGACAGAAAGGAGGAGGAAGAAAAGTCGGGTGTATTGTTCACACCAATTAAACTGCCTAAGCTGATGTGTAACTGTAGACCGTATGGTTTAACTTTACCTGTTTCCGCATCAAGAGTTCTTCTAAGAAAGTGTACAGAACAAGACGATCCGACCCGGTTCGCCGCTGTGGAGAATGGAACATAACATTCTGACTCTTTCTGACCTCAAAACAAAACATTTGCTGGTCCTTCTCCTCCCTAAATGAAACCCACACCAACAAAGGCGAAGAAATCTTTGTTTCAAGCTGGTTGACTGGATTTTACTCCGGTTGGTTTAACTGCTCTGGGTCTTGAAATATGCACACAAACAGCTCTTCATCTTCGTGTTCTCTGACCACAAAAACAACCCACCCCCCTTTAGTTAGACACTCAACAAATCTAACAAGAGATATATTGAGATTTATTTCTGTTTTGACTAAAGTCTGTTATCTTCAAAGCGTATCCCCGCCCTGTCTGGTTGAGCTATATCTGCTCCTGTAAAAGATTCTAAACTAAGTGTGAATGAAAAACGGCGTGGCAGTTTATCTGCATTATATTAGCCATATCCCAGCAATTAGACACAGCCGAAACAAACATTCATTGAGGCTTGGTGTATTCCCCAAGAGAAGATTCATCAGGTCTGACTGGAATGCCGCAGGGACTGAGGTGATAATGGACCAAAGAGGTAATAGTGTGTGTGTGTGGTCGTATACATGTGCGTATATGCCGAGCACCACTAGTGCACGATGAGGAAGCAGCTATTGTTTTTATTGGTCCTCTGCTGAATGTAGGCCAAGTACTGGGTTTATGAGACCCCACCAACCCACATACCCAAAACATAACACGCACACTGTCCGTATCCTAATGACCCCCTTGCCTCCCCCACTCTCTCCTCCCTTGGCTCTGCTATAATGCAAAGCTGACTGTTAACAATCCACAGCTGTCTGAGTGCAAAACAAAGAGATGGGCTCACATGACCTCCTCACAGCACACACACACACGCACGCACACGGGTATAACTGCACAAAAACACTCAGATACATATATAAATACACCCACACAAGATACTTCCAAAGAATTCACCATTTTTAGGAAGCGGAGTAGTTAGTGAGGAGGGTCAGGACATAATGACCGCGCGGTAGACCTGTATGGATATGATTGGACATTTACTTGTCAGCTGGAAGCCAAGCAGCTGATAATTGGCGAAACGCAAATAAGCTGGTGCCAATCAGCTGTCAGAATTCAGACCTTTGCCTGAACTAACACTCGATCTTCGCTTGTCAGAGAGTCGGACGGCATCAGAAGTAGTTGTCTAAATAATGAAAACAGCTTGAGAGTGCTTTAAACCCTGCACACACTTGTGTGGGCGTCCGTTATGCACGGTCACGTTTTGTATGTACTAACTGGTGCTGGGGTTAGGACATTGGATATTTAGGAGGCCGAATGTGTGCATTTTCCTGACACGTTACGGGATGCTTGCAAGCTAATTTGTTTCTAAAGGCTTTGTGACATCGTGCCACGTCCTGGCTCTCAAAGGGGAAAAGGAAGTAACATAAAACCAGGTGCAAAGTTATTAATTAATCGAAATTCGGATCAATTCAACAAAAGGAGGTGCTGGTATACTTAATAAAAGACCTGTTTTCACCATACTTGCTGGTCCAGCATCTGCATTTGGGTTCAACCTTACTAAATCATGACAGTAAGTTGGATCATACTGTCGGGTGGAGGCTTGGCAGAGGGAATGGTATGCATGGCTGACAGGTTTGGTGGATGGTGAGACAGGCAGGCAGGTGTAAGTCTCAGAAAGATGGACAGAAAGGTGCAAACGTAAACTAGATTCATACAAGTGTGCAGCATAGACTAACTATGAGTAGAACTATGACCCAGAGAGGACTAGCAGACTGTCCAGACCTTGCATCTCAGATGTGGATTCATCTGCAGGACAGTAGTAGAGTTTGATAAGGTATTAAGCTACCCGTCCTTAACTTCCAGTCACGTCATCAACAGCACCTTCACTTTTATTTTTCTGAATTGAAACGGACCGTTTACAAAAGTCACAATTCATTTGTGGATCATCCCTGCCTATATTTAGCTTTCCTTTGCCCAAGATGTCAGTTTTGATGAGTTGGATCTTGGATCTGATTCCTCGCTCTGAAATTTCAGATCTCATTCACACTGCTCTGACTCCAGTTTTCTAATTCACAACATCTTTTTTTTTTCCTTTCTCAATAAAGAGAAAATACTCAGGATCGGGTGCCAGCGCTCTTTTGATGAAAACATGTTTCATCTCTGTTTTGTTTACATTCAGTCTGTCACATTGTATGAGAAGCTCGACTTTTATGATTGTGGCTTCGCAGTGTTTCCTTCTGCAGCAGTCAAGTTGAGGTTTTGGAGGCCTTCGACACTGCGCCTCTTGCCTGGGTGATTTTTTTTTTTTTATAGGAGGCTTATTGGATTGTCTTGGGACTCTAACTGGCCACAAACTGACACCATGACTGGCCGTGTGGTCTATTCTTTCACCAGGCCTTGGTGTAATACTAACTGCGCAAAATTCGTAGTGTTTGTTTTAATCTACTTTGAGCAGCCGATGGGTGGAGACTGCCACATTAAGACAGAGGTTGTTAAAATGGGGGTTGCATACTTTTCTGAGATATCATAACACCCCGGGGGCTTTTGACGTTTTCCTACATGGCAACACCAAAATATACAAAGAAAAAACAAGGTGTGCACGCTAATCCAGGTACATCAAATATATTACGATGATTACAGAAAACTGTTTGAGCCTTGTAAAATCCACAAATGGAGCATGGAGCACGGTGAAAGCAAAGCTGAAGCTTGTGGCTCGTCTGTCAGATGGTGTGCAGCACCTTTACACACTCAAAAAGTGATGGACTGACTAAGTGATGATATAACACTACAGTCTGCTGGAAGATGGAAAAATACACCCCAGTACAGCTCTAGGCAAGGTAATTCTGGGCACCCTGAAAGAATATTCAGTACCCTCTTAAAATATGTATTCTATATGGGCTCCACCAGCTTTTACCGTACTAGAATTTTTTCTAAGAGGATGCACAACATTTGGAAGTCTTCACCTTACAGTTACTCATAACATAACATCCTCCTCTGCTGAGGACAAGTTGCCCATAGAGGCAGATGAGATAATTATTTACTCGCATCGTTGATTTTGTGTTTTTTTTCCTATTAAATATGAATAACAAAAGTTTGCAAAACCATTTTTCAGAGTATTTCACTTGCCAGCACTGACTGAAGACTTTAAACTTACTGTTTTCAGTATTAATTAGCGCATGTTTTTCTTTGAAAACTCTCCTTGCCTGTGCATTCTTAGCTTTGGCACCAAAAACTATGGTTTGCTTTGAAAACGTATGGCTCTAAATATGCAATTTATACTGTAGCTAATGAGCTAGAACTTGCTGAAGCAACCAGTGTGGTCCTTCAATGCCATTTTTGGAGAAAGCTAAACAAAATGTGACTGTGAATGAGTCCTCTCTCTCGATAAACTTGGCTAACTTCTTAATGTGCCTGTGTTGAGGTAGCAGCAGCAGTGGCTTTGTGCTCAGAAAGGTGGACTTGTACAAACACGTGGGGTAGAGAGTGGAAATAAAAGAGTCTCCAGGACAAACACCGAACCCCTGGCCGCTCCAGAGGAGCTGCTCACTGGCTGACAGTATGATACTGTAGTTGTACTGGGCAGCTCCTCGGTGTGTGTGACCCTCCCTGCAGCTTCTCCCCCAGGCTGTTCCTGTAAATATGAGTGCGCTCTCAGACAACCTGTCCAGGTTAAATTTGAAAAAAAAAAAAAAACATACAAAGAGCTAAATCTTCAATTTTCGGTCTCGGCTTGGATACGTCAGCAGCTTGCAGTCGGCTCCAAAGTGGCAAAGTTTGACGCGAGGAAACCACGACACAAGCTGACGAAATCTTCCAGTCCAGAACATCCTGTCTTGTCCAGAAGCACATTAGATCACAGTGAAATTTAATGTACTGTACCGAGACAAGGATTAGATGTTAGTCTTTCGCTGTGCTCTGAAAATCAGATGCTGACTCGCCAGTTGCTTTGGTCTTAATAATCACAGCTCATAAAGATGCCACTCTGACATCTGAGAAAGGCAATTAAAGAGGAGACGAGGAACTAAACATCCCAGTACCATCAGTCTATATTAACATCAACGTTGGAGAAAGCCTCAGGAGCGGAGCTTTCGCAAATCCTCCTGGCTCTGGACTCCGTATGCCTGGTGTGAATTAAAATGACCGAGGTGAATCTTGTGGTTTGTAAAAATTGAGAATATGATGAAATTCGTTGTAGCAAAGCACTAAGTATGACCTACGATCACCACAAAAACATGACTTTCTTCATTACTGTACCTGACTGAAGTGGCTCAGTATGCAAAGTAAGGCCCATGTGGTTGTGATTTGATGTTGTGTACGACGTCTTTGTTTTTGGCTTTCGCTGCTGGTTTGTGTTTGGGAATTATCTGCAGGGAGTTTGTTCCAGAAGGTAGCCCATCAAGCGGTTATCAGTGTGTGTGAAGAGCAAGAGCTTAATATGATCAAAAGAGGAGATATTCATGAAAGACTGACAGTGAAACAGTGAGAGGGGAGAGTAGGGAGAGAGGAAGGACGGGGTTTTAAAGATGTGCAGTGCCCTCCAGTGGTGGTGGATAGAAAACCCTTCAACACACAGTACCTCAAACAACAGTTACCTGTCACACAGAATGAGTCACACGTAAGAAAAATGCACGTTTAGAAAGCTGCTTCCAACCTCTTTTGACCATGATCATCATTAAAGTCTTGATGGGAATGTCCATCCAATTTCCATAACATCCATTTGTGGGGGGCTAGAGCCGATCCCAGCTGACATTGGACGAGAGGCTGGGTACACCCTGGACAGGTTGCCAGTTCATCGAAAACACCCGTTCACCCCTACACTGATGGGAAATGAAGAGTCACCAATCACCCTAAGCATTGCTCCAGCCATAAACTTCCAAGCCCCAGAAAGGCCCCAGCTGGCTGGCGGGATTTGAACCCATAACCCTTCCTGCTGTGGTCTTGTAATTCTAACCACTGAACCACTATGCCACCTTCTTATATAATTGTGGCCATTAGTGCTAATTAGCAAATGTTAGCACGGCACCATGCTAAAGTAAAATTGCCTACAAACTATACAGCACAGTGCCGGAAAATCCACAAATTCCTGAAGAAAAAGTCAATATCCCAAAATGCAATGTCCCAGTAGAGAAAGTGTGTTCTCTGTATCTAATTTGGGTGAACCAAATGAAATGATTCATGAATAAATATGGAAATTTCCCTATCATCTGCTATATAAAGAAGAAAATCCATGATGATGAAACACATAATACATAATGTTCTCTTAAAATGACACATTTATTTAAAAAATAACTGCAGCTTTCTGCAGTTCCCTGCTTCCATTTGCTCTACCGACACTAGAGGGAGGCAGACCATTTGAGTCTGCGTGAGTGTAGAACTAAATTCACAGCTCTAGTTTCAAATAAGAACTGCAGTCCCCACCAGACCTGGATCCGGTCCTGCATTCGAAGAGATAAGATAAGATGAAGCAGTGTAACATACCTGAATGAATGCTCCCTCTCTCTCTCCTGTCTGCACAGAAAGGCAAACACTTCTAATTCTTTGCCACAGTGTTTGCTCTCAAGTCTGCAGGCTTTAAACTGCACAGTAACAACCTTGACAGAGGCGTAACAAGCTACTGCAATTTGTTCAAATCTCCACTAGGGGGGGAGAAGAGAACAGGGAAAAGTGAGGACTGAGATCTCATTTGCAAAAGAAGTTCTGCGTGTGTTGATTAATCTCATTTGACTTGAGCTTCTTTGAGTATTTCTTGAACTCTCGCTGGTAACTTTCCATTCTTCATCTGCTTCAGGAATTTCAATGTTTTTTAAGCACAAACAAAATTAACATATTGCAGAAGACAACAGACTGGGCGACAGATGTATATGTTACACTGCGCCTTCAGATTAATGTGTTGAGCAGTTTTCTGCGTCTGCTGCATTCTGTAATTGGTGCGCGGCGCGAGCACGCGCACATGCACTGATGTCCAAAGTCTCCAATTCCAAATGCCACACTAGTCATCCTGTGTGCTGTCACATGCAACATGTGACAATAAGAATCCCAGCTGGGAAAAACAAGGCAAAGAATGAAGCTCACACCTCCTGCTTGCACGGCATTGTGGGTAGCTTTTTCAACTGTGATGTTGCGGAACTTTTGTCCTCTCAACAAAATCAGAATGTGACAAATGTTTCCTCTAAACAAATCAAGCTTTTTCAGCTTCCGGATTTATCGATTGAGTCCTGTTGGCGTGACCTCCTTTAACGCCTCTATCCTCCCATCCTTCATTTTTTGTTTATTTGCTGTGTTTGTTCCGTCTGCCACTCACAGCTCATCCATTTCTGGGTGTTTGCATTGCACTTCCCACAGACCACTTGTCAATCAAATAGTGTGGGCGGCACCATGATGTGTTTTATGTTGGGTTTTGGGTGTTGATGTAGTTCCAAACTTTGTGCTGACACCGAACGGTAGCGTCATTCTCCGTCGCTTTGCAGTCTTACTCACGACTGACCTTCAGAGCCGTGCTACTGCCGAACATTGTGGGCAAATCCAAGCACACAATGAGCACCGCTAGATGTGCAAATCTCCATGAAAATGTTTACTCTCATGTATAAATACTTCAAATGAGTGTTGTCCAAACCTGTCAAATAGTGCAATAATCTGGTATTTAGTTAGAGAAGCCACTTTAAACTCAACATTCAAATAGCCTATTAGTCAGTAACCCCACATTCCCATTGTGACTAACTCAGCTGATGAGTCCTCCTCTTCTGACTGCTTGTGGGCAGTACAATAGGCTCTGATTGCATCCATGTAATCATCCACAGCTACACGGCTTTCAACACTTTAAGTTAGTCGTCAACTTTCTTTGCTTTTCATAACGTTACAGTGATTTAATGAGCGTATCCAGCTGGTGACGACAGTCACGCGGTATCACTGATGAAAAAAAAAAAAAAAAACACGGCCAGACAGTATCATCAAATAGCGGAGAATATAAGATGTGCCATCTACAGGCAAGAAAACGAAGCGTTGTGGACACTTGTGCCACCTACAGGCAATGAATGATACAGCAGGGTTGTGGGCGACAAATAAAAATGTATTAACAAATGTACAAAAGCTTAAATCTGATGTTTTGTCCATTGAAAGTTAGCAATTATCTGCAGCTATTACTTTTTTCTTGTAGGTGCACCTCCCCTTCCTATTGATGGATGTGGTCAGACTTTTAAGGCCTCCTCTAAAAGACACACGTGCTTCCAGCTTTGAGAAACATGATGGCTGATTGAACCCATGGGGACCGCTCTTTTAACTAAGCAATAGCAACCGGAAGCTGAGCAACGAAAGTGGAAATGGATCGAATGAAATCACATCAGATAAAAGGACTTTAATAAGCACCCACACATGAACGGAGTTTCCCTGCAGCTCTATAGGACAAGAACGGACTCTTGACGACTGCAAGGTTATCGCTGAATGAAATTAATTATGGCATGCACTTTGTCCGAGGATGGTTTAAAAGACTCCCTTTGTCCTCGGAATAAATCAGTATTGTTAACAGATTAAACCACCTTCATATGTGATAGTTTAATTTAGTTCACTAGTTCTCAAACCACGGTACACAACCTCCTTCTAATATGCGGAGGAATCTCTTGAATATTTTGTTTAAATTATTTAGATCAAAATGGTGCAAAGTTTTGAATGACAAACTATGAGATGACCAGAATATAAATTTACAACAAGTTTTGCATTTTCCGAAATGTTTTTTCTTTAAAGAAGAGTGAAACCTGGGGCACCCGGACCTGGTTGTAGATCCATGAAGACGTTTCACCTCTCGACCAAGAGGATTCTTCACAACGGAGTCCAGTTGCGTACACCTATGATTCGTTGCGAGCTAAAGAGAAACACTGCAATCGTGGAGCCAAATTGGATATATTTAAAAGAGAAGTGCGGATCAGGAGTCACCCTTTTGCACTAAATTAGCTCTGGTTGAACCGGCTCAGTTCAGGATTCACCAGGCAACAATAAATAATCTTCTTATTAGGAGTAAACCTGCCTCTTGTGTAAACTGAGCCGACCTGTGCTGCTGTATTTTAACGCCTGTCATGATGGTGGTTTGTTCTCTGACTGCCTGATCTTTTCTGAGGTGGTACGAGGTGTAAAAACTGCAGTTCACATGATAATAGAACCTTCATTGTTTGTAAGTGTTAGTCGTCTTAAAGAAAATCCCCTCCTGAACTACTGTAAGTGAATTAAAGGGAATTGACCCCAGCCCTGCATGGTACTGCTGTTATCTTGTGATAAGCCCTGATACCAACACTGTGTTTCCCCTCCTCAGCCCGTGTGGAGGTGTGAGTGGGTGGTGGTGGTGAGTGGTGAGGGGGTTGGGGTGGGGGTGAGGGTGGGGGGGGCACGTTAAACCCCTCTCTATTTGCTTTCCCCTCAAAGGGACTATGCGAGGAATGCCGGGAATTTAACTGATCCCCGAGTGTCCCGGTATGGCTCCCAGCGCTCCTGCCCCAGCTCACGTTCTGGGAACAGCCGAGCTACCTGAAACTGGACACCGGTCGACCACCCCGCCATGGGAAACCGGGCAGAACGAAAATACATTCAAGGAAATGTCTCCACAAGCACAAGCCTTACTTGTGGAGGCGCCTGAGATCACAGAGCATTTGTGGCGACTCAGTAGCACAAATATCACTCGGCTCACCTAGGAATTTACCTAAGATGCTATATTGAATAAAGTAGAACTCGGAATTTGTTTCCTGGCATCTTCACCTTAGAAACACAATACACAGGCTCTGAAAGCATGACGCAGTAAGCTAAAGCATGTGTCCCTCAGCCATATTTTACCAGTAACACCCTTTCACTACTGAACAAAACAAAAAAAAAATATATAGAAAAAGGCTCAATTCAATAGAAAACCTCAAGGCTGCACGTGGGTTAGAAGTGATGAACTTTCCTTGATTAGCCTGCATAATAGCCTGAAAAAGATGTGGCAGCAATCACAGTAAATTATAGAGGTAATAGCTGAGATAAAGCTGCCACTAATAATATTTTATGAAATGTTGCTTTATCAGATATTCACTTCAGCTTTTAGAATTTTTACTGAATGAGCAGATACAGACCTTGACTATATACGGTCTATGGTTGCCATTAAAAATGTATGCTATACATATATAGCAATCGCCAGTGCAGAATGTTCAGGGGGCACTCCAGGCTACAAGGAGTGGTTGATGAGAATCCCACCCCAACTTAAGACCAGTATGGACACTCCTAAATCAACAGGGACCCCCAGAAGCATCTCAGCGCCTACTCCTTAAAAGGCCGGGCTGTCAGAACATCTAGTTAGTCTTTAAGGAGTCAGCACTTGCCACAAAGACTGGCAAAAAACACCGGAGACCATCCTTGAACCAACCGAGCTGTCTCCATGACAACTGAGCAAGCTCCATCTACTGTGGAAGACCTGTGAGCTATGATTTTTGATGTCCATAGATGAAAAGGTGAGTGAGAACACCTTGAGTCAAGATTTAGCTTAGCTTGGCAGGGCTAGTGGCTCTGTGCAAATGCTGGCATGGCAGCATGCTACCGTGCTGATGTTTAGCGGGTGGTTATCATCTTTGTTTAGCATGTTATATTAGTTTTACATGTCTTTGGTCATGAATTACAAATGAAAGTGTTGACCTGATGCTGGCTCTAGATATAAAAGTGACATAATTGCCCAGTCTTCAGGGGGTCAGGGTTAGTGGAAATCCAGAGGAAAAATTTGTGCACCACCACAGTTAGAAGGAATTGAACATTGTGAATTTTTGCACACAGTTTTGTGTCAGTCTGTCTTGGTGATGCTGAGATATTTTGCAGGATTAGTGACAAATCTGACTTCGAGACAGTTGGTCACCAAACTCGATGTAATTCGCTGAGGACCTTTAATGTCCTTGATTGAGGACCGCTAGCACAGCTCAATAGAAATACTGAAAAAGATGTTGGCTAAATATAGATATGTTCATATTAAACTATACATTTGTTTAGAAATAAATCTGTGTAAAGAGACAACTAAATAAATAGCAGAAGTAAAAGACTAAAAAGATGGGTCTTGAGTTTGCTGTTAAAAATATGAACAGTCTCTGCTGCTTCTTTCTGCCTCTCTATTACAGTTTTCTCCATAATTATCACTTCTTTCTATAATAGGTTCTCTTTATAAACCACACGTGTCTCACCTGTCAAATGTATTCAATTACAATTATTACTTCATTAAATTATCACATTATCTCAGCATATAAACCTGAACTAATTTTAACAAACACGCGCACACATACCTCCACCTCCTCTTTGACCTCCTCACCACAACAGGTCACATTTGGAGGGGGGTCGTTGGGGTGGAGGTGGGAGGTGGAGGGGTGATGGATTGGTGGGATGGGGGCGTTTGTATCAGCAGTGCAGCAAGGGATTGTGGGAAACCGTGGAGAGGCCAATGAGAGTCCTCCAGACGGATTGCTGCTGGGCATCGCCACCCACCTATGACTGCTCTCCAGCCGTTGCCGTGGCAACAGCGGTGCTTGATGGGAGAAGATCCTACTTTCAAAAAGAGTGTGTGTGTGTGTGTGTGTGTGTGTGTGTGTGTGTGTGTGTGTGTGTTCGTGCGTGCTTATTTAAATCTTGAAAGCCAAACTCCTCATGGTTGACCTTGATACTGAACAAAGGGAAAGATGCACACAGGATGACCCCCGAGTTAGACAAAGTTAGAAAAAAAAAATCAATACTGGCCTGAATACTGTATTGATTTTTCTCTTTGGCTTAGATTTTAGAATAATCTTGGAAACGGGAATGGAATTGTTGTATTCAGGATTTCAGCATTCATCCGGTATAATGTTTCAAACCTGACAGCCATTATGTGGAAAAGTGGAGCACTTGTTTGAATGTGAAAGTGAAAAAAAAAAAAAAAAAAAGACAGACCAACTCGCTGAATGCAAAGTTTGAGAAAAAGAGCACGTCGGTACATTTATAGATTTCTTTTGGACTGTACCCGCGTGTGAAAAGATCGAGTGAATGCACTGATGTGTTTATATGTATTTAAGAGAGGTAAAGAGGAGATTTGAGCGTGGGCTGAGCTGTTCATGTTTATTCATAGCCGTGTTGATCTCTTCGCAGGTTTGGCTATCATTTGCTCTTTTCTCCCATCCATCCCTCCCTCTCTTTCTCTCCATCTTTTGTGCTATCATCATATCCTTTTATTTCTCCCTCTGACTCTGCTGTTTTTTTTACTCTCTCTCTCTCTCTCTCTCTCTCGTGCACACATACAGGTGTGGGTAGCTCAATAGGAAAGAGAGTTTTACCGAGCCTACACGCACACACAGACATGAGTCGTGACTGGTGTGGAGTTGACTTCGCAAGACGAGTGAATGCACTCTTAAATGATCCTTAGAAAGAAGGTTTCTGTAGCCAAAATTTAGAGATGATCAAAGGGGATACAGTCAGTGGGAAGACTGACAGCCTGCATAAGAGTCCAGAATTTTGAGATTTTGAACTGAAAGGGTCAAATTTAGAGAGTTTTCCGCAGTTTTCCTTCATTATTATTAAACCAAAAGTGCTCTGCTTCCAGCACAAGCACAGAGTGATCGAACAGCAGATGGAAAATTACCAATGTCTTGATCCTCTTCGGCAGAGACAAAGACAAGTGAAGTTAACCATTTATCCACGATGTTATGTAACCACTGTACAATTAGCTAACCATTTAAAAGCTCACTGTTTAGTAGTGCAGACACAGGATAAGGGGGTGAGATGAAAACAGCTCTATTATGAAGTACATAGGCGGGGATGGAGAGATGTGGCTGGCATGGGAGATGACTGACAGGCTTGGTGGATGGCGAGATGGGCAGGCACGCGGACGATCCTGAGACGGAGAGGTGTAAATCTAAGACGGACGGGTAGGCAAACAAACTAAGTTAACGTAAGCTAGCTTCATACAAGGGTGGAGAGCAACCTTGAGTGGAACTATGATCCAAGAGAGGCCCGGCTGCTTGTCCGGCGCTCTTGTAGGCAGGGGTGATGACGAGATGGCAGACAGGTATGCTGATTGCTAATGATGGACAGGTGTGTCGAGGACTTGGCGTTACCCAGTTTAACTTCTGTAAAGTTTTAGCTCTGCTCACGACACAGCACAGAGCGTTCAGGTGTACGAGCTTTATCAAGTCATAATTTCTCAAATTAGTTGAGCTACTCCACAACCCCCCGCCCACTTGCGACCCCAGTTGGGAACGGCTGATTTAGTCTTACCGATGTAACTTTTTACAAAACTGAATTCAGATTTTTCGGTCAGTGATTATAATGTTCTGAAATTAATGGTAAATTCACATATCTAAAATGCTCTGACATCAGTTACATGAGCTAAAAATATGCAAAATGATACAATTAAGGATCTGAAATGTGCATTTTTACACAAATGCATGCATTCCAAACAAAGTGCCTCACTAAATCGGACATCTTGAAGTACTTTGTCGGCGTCGGCCGTGTAGATTCTCTCAGCTTTCCCGACATTTTGCCAACTTTTTGTCTTTGTCCATTCGATCATTCATTTATCTGATACTGCAGACTCACTCTGTTTGTTAGGTAATGTGCCACAGCCTAAACGCCCCGGCATTAAACCTCATCTGAAAACAGTCGAGCAGCCTTTCTTCATCATCACCTGCCTCCTCCTCCTCCTTTCCCGCCTCTTCACCACTTCCACCCACGCTCAGCTTTTGTTGACTCTTGTCCTAAGTGAGTGCGTACTGCGTGTGTTTGTGTGCCGTTTTATCATATTTTCCTCTATTCTGCATAGTCTTTTGACATCTTTTGCTCGAGATGTCTCGCAGGTTTTTTTTTGCCCTTAAAGGCTTCTTCCAGTCTGGGAGCTGCCCAGGTGAAGGAGGCGATTTGGTGCCGTGTTTGCTGGCAGAAGAGAAATACACAAATCTGTTAATTATCAGCCTTAAAGAAGCAAGAAATAGCTGCTTAGATTTGGTTGAGCTGCATTCTAAATATATGCAATTTAGATGCAAATATACACTAGGAGTGGGTGTATCTGCCCTCACCCTGTCTGAGAAAACAAAAGACATGCTGGCAGGGTTTGAAAGTTTAAACTGTAATCCATTACATGTTGCTGATTGGCATATTAAAATGGCATACACAAAATATTACATTACTTTCAGTTCTCAGTACTTCTAAAATCCTCAGGACATGTTGGAAAATTCATGTAATTTCCAGCCCACATTAAGCACCATTATTAATAACTGATTTTTTTGTGGATTTTCTGTACGCCAACAATGGATTGCTTTTTTTTTTTTTTTTATCATTGGAATTTAATTTCTCTATCTGCATTGCGTTGGCAGCTTTTCTTCTCAGCAATCGCAGCAGACTCCATGCAGGAATTAACCAGCCAGTTTCTGTAAAGCACAAACACACTCTTCTCATCAGCGGAATTCACACTTGACTGTTGCCATGGCTCTACGAATCTGCCGATGTCTATCCGTCAAGGCCGGAGTGTTTGACAAAGATATTGTCTGGAATGATGATTCACTTTGCACTCAATAGCCAGGATGTGTGTGTGTGTGTGTGTCAGAGTTCAGACTGTTCGAATTCATGTTTGTCCAACCTCTCGAGGGAAACAAGCATATGAAAGTTCAACACAATGTCTTTCTCGACAAGCAGAAGCCCCAATAAAAGAGGATTAGCTGAGGATTTGGCCTTCTAAGTTCTGTGATTGCTACTGTTCAACAAGGCTACCACTCAATACATATAATTCACTCGGAAAATATAGATCTTGAAACTGAATGTGCAAGAGAAGTCAGCCTGACTCATTTCTATCAAGTCTTAAAAGTCTCGACAAGCAAACCGATTCTAGGATTTTGGCGGTTTTTGCAGGTGCTGCCCGCAAACAAATCCAACAGGAATCAGATGACTCCGTGACGGATTGGTGGCATTCTCAGTTTTATGTTGAGAATCTTACTGGCAGATATTAAACGTGGCGTTTTCTTGTCTTTGTTGTAAAGGAGGCAATGTGGCTGTTCTTTGCCAGAAGACGCCCACACTCCCCATGTGTTCTTGTTCGCTTCTCTTGTACACAAGATCCACACGCAGACGCGCGCACACATGCAGAGAGATGCTTCAATATACATGAAATTCATACTCTGCATAGAGATGAATCTGTCTCCATAGTGGGAGGTGATGATGTTAAAGGATACAGTAAATACTCGCTGTATCAGAGCGTCAAACTGTCTAGTTTTCTTTCAGAGTGAGATATTTCCTCATGTTTTCATCTGTGGAAGATGAAGATGAAGCTCTTAAATAAATGATGAAAAATAAATAAGAACACATGGCCAGACTTAACTTACCCCTTCCCTGGAACTCCAGCTTCTGGTTATGTTCAGAGGAGGACCTGAGGTCCTTTTTGAAATTTTATTCATATAGCCACATATTGTTATTGAAGATGTTCATTTTATCTACATGTGAAACAGTGGCTCGCTGTAACCATCTGCTGAGAATTGTGACAATCTGGCCTTCTGTCATCGCCACAAATCCACAGACTTATAATATTTGCTCTCCCTTTGCAGCAATCACAATCCTTCATAACCGTAATAACAGCCTCCGTGTCCAGATATTGTGAAATAAAAGACAGTTGTCTAAATGACGGCACTGAATGTTACTCCAATATCAGCATTCCTGTCTGCCGATTGTGAAATAGCACATGAATAGTAATGCTTAGTGAGAAAATGTGCCCGTGTTAGTAAGCTTGGCTAACTAGCTTCTGCTTTCAGTTCATTATATTTGATTATTTAATTCATCTGAGCGAATACTAACCTCACCGCAGGTTTAAAATGTAAAATGTAATCAGAAACAAAATGTGACGATGTGCAACACATTGAAATTTATCAAATTTATCAAATGTTGAACATTTCTAAAATTCTTTTTTTGTAAAATTCTAATCTCATTTTGAATTTGATGCCAGCAACACGTTTGAAAAGCTACAAAAAGTTGTCGCAGTGGCAACGAACGACTGGAAAAGTTTTGAAGTGTTAAAAGAAAACACCTGGTGGAACATCTCACAATTAATGAGGTTAACCTGCAACAGGTGAGTAATTAGTAACAATAGCAGGACCATCTGTCTTCCTTTTTCTGGGACGGCCTTGCTTATTTCATCAAGACAATGTCAAACCACATTCCGCACGTATTCCAACCAGCACGGCTCTGTAGTTAAAGAGTCCGGGTCATGAACTGGCCTGCCTTAAGTCCCGACCTGTCACCTATTGAAAAAGTTTGCCACCTTTTTAATTTGAAAGCATCAACATCAGGTCACCATCTTTTGTCCAACAAACATCAATGTAGTTTTAAAATAAACTCTTCACCTGCCCTGCATCATCGTGTTGAGTGTTTTCAGAGCAGTTCAGACTGTTTGCCAAGTCCTCACCGACTATAATCGCTGCAAATCTAAATTGTTTGCGGCTTTTCAATTAACACCTTCATTGTACTTCAATGTTTTTTTTTTTTTGTTTGTTTATTATTATTTTCATTTTGGGCACTTAAATCCAATTAAAAGCCGAATTTTCTTACCTGTATGTCGGCGCACATGCTCACTCACTGATTCACTGAGGCTTTGTTGGAGGTGGAAGACGAATTCCGGCATATTTGTGCACAGTCTGATCGCGTTCTGCTCCTATTTTGGTTAATCCACCTTTGCAAACGCAAATGATAATATATTTAATCCTGGTTTATGAAATGCTTTGATTCCTTTGTTTCATCTTTCATTCAGCTCCCTATTCTCAAACATTCAGGTTTGTTTGTTTTTTACAGTAGCTGCTTGTTGGAGTGCTCCATGGGATGCTAACATAAAAAATGCCCCATGCCGTCCATTGGGAGATTTACTCCTGTTTCCACATATGATTAACTCCTAAGAACAATACATGATACACACAATGCATCAAACAGTAGACAAACCTGCTGCGTAAGTTAGCATATTACAAAGAATAGCATTTTCTTGAACTCCTTCTAAGTCCCAGTACAACTAAAAAAAAAAAGACTAAATCTTTATGGTCCAACAGATTGCAGGCTGTAAATTAAAAGAACCACCAAGAAATGTACAGGCCCTCTCCAACTAGAAACCAATTTACGCTTTTAGATGATGATCCAAACAAAACGTTGCCTTCACACTCGAAGGTCCAGAGTTCACGGTAGAGGTGAGTCTTTCTCTTCCGTGCACATTGTTGGAAACAAGAGGCACAGCCTTGAAACTAGAAGACACAAACACCAAAATGGTGGGAGGGGGGGGGTAGTCACAGAGTGGTGATTTTCTTGAATGGGTTTGAAATATTGCACTAAAGATTGATGGAAACCTGCATTGTCCAATATGAACACAATGGAAGTCAATGCCACTCAACTCATGCTCGCCAATGGGCGACAGGCTCGTGCTGAGCTAGCTAACATTACAGCTCAGCTGAGGAGGTTAACTGATGTCATTAATGTTACATTCTGGGCTGTCATGAGCATGAGCCAGTTGTCCATGAGTAGATGCGTACTTCTTCTTCTATGTAGGTAAAATAGGTCCGACATAAAACTACTCACAACACAGGCTGTGGATTATCTTGACCAGGTCATGATTTCTGGACAGAGATAGATATATGAAGACAGAGTGATAGTGAGACAATATTTTGTTGCTTAGCTCCAGCTTTCCGTGTGCATCTATAGCTTTAACTTCATCCTCGGATCTCCAGTTTATAAATCCATCAAAATCATAACTCCCATTGTGAAAAATAACAGCTTCACCTGCTCAATCGGGGAAGACAAACACCATCCTTTAGAATCTATGACCTGTCATTGATTCCAAGAAACATCTAGGTGATGATGGAGACACGTGAAAAGATCATACTTAAAGACATGTTTCTCCGCAGAGAACAAAAAAAAGACACGATTGATCATATTTATTTACCCCGGAGCGCACGTTTGAAACTGCTTCCTCCGAGGTCACTGATCATTTATTCACCATGACTTGTTTGCCTAAAGCGCAAATTCCTTGAAAGTATGAACTCATGTTAAAAATGAATGTTTGCTGCTCTCACACTCGCACCCCCACAATCCTGCTGCCGGTTTGCCCACACACACACACATAGACACTCCAGGCATGCATACGCATGCAAATGCCTACACTTGCTGTACACGCACGCTCACACACCTACACAAACACACACATGCAGACTACGTGTGGAAGCGAATGTTGTTCATGCATGTCTAGTAGCGTTGAGCTATGCGGAGAGGATCTTTGATCTCAGCCAGGCAGCCAACCAGCTTCTCCACTATTTGCATTTAGTCTCCTGGGTCTGTTGGCATCTTGGCCCTTCACCAACTTCAGATGCAGGTTACAGAGGTAGCCAGAGGGAGATTCCCACACATTCCTGTTTGTGAGAGTGTGTGTTTAAGGTTGTGTTTGTGTGATTTTTTTGTGTGTGTGTGTGTGTGTGTGTGCATGCGCGAGCCTGTGTTGTTGCAGGCTAAGAATATAGCCATGCTTTTGTGTGTTAAGAGAGAGAATGAAGAAAGAGGCCAAGCCAGAGTACCTGGGCCGGCATCAAAGTACAGCAGCCTGACAAGAGAGAAAGAGTGAGTGAGAGACGGAGGGAAAGATAAAGAGAGAGGGGATAGGATACAAGCAAAAGGAGAGAGTGGACAAAATAGAGAGGAGAGGGAGAAAGAGAGAGAGGCCTCTCCAGGAGGTCACTGAGTTTCTGGATCTCCGCTCCTTTTGTCCCACAGCACATTCCATAGCAACAATCTGACCAGTCAGCCAGGGAGCCGCAAAAATGAAAAGAAATATAGTGGGGGGGAAGAAAAAAAAAAAACAGCCCACCTCAGACTGGTATAGAAACGCTTGAAGAGGAGTTATTCTGCAGCGCAGATTTGGTTTGAGCCTCTACTTCCCAAAGGCCACAAAACAAATTATTCAGATTTTATTAGACTCGCTTCAGTGACATTTACAGGAGAGCTCTGTGTCTTTGAATCGTTTGTAAAAACCCGGTGCCTTGAAATGATGACAGATTGTTCTCACCTCATATTAGCGGTTCACTACTGGTAAAGCTCATTTATTAAACGCAGTTAAAGCCCTGAAATATGACAGGATAAAGCATGTGCGCAGTAGATAAAGGGTTAAATCACCCACTGAACTCTTTGCCCCCCCCGATTTGATTGACATCAGTCAGGCGGGTTTGTGGTTATTTCGTCCTCGGGTGTTTTGGAGGAGAACATCATCGAAATGCTTTGATCTCAGTCGCTAACAAGCTCTTAGCCGCGCAACTGTAAACCGCTAATATGTCTTAATAGCTCAGTTAGGTTGTACTATTTTGAACACTGTTTGACATAATTGCTTCAAAACCGTGACAGCTCCAACTTTTACAAAAGCTCACACAGCAGCCTCTCTAAACATGTGATCCCTTTCGACCAATGAAGAAGGCTAACTCGGAGATTAGCTAACAGCGTCGGTTTTATGGCTGGTCTGCCGACCGCTTGATCCAGACTTGAATACCTTTTGGATTGCCAGTGAAATTCGCGCAGACACTTTTCTACTTTTATTTTATTGAGGCTTTCAAACTTCAGATTCGCTGGAAATATTCTGCATCCTGTTGAATAACTCGCTAATTCTGAAAAAAAAAACAAGCGTCCAAATGAAATTGTGTAACGCGTTTTGTTGGGAAGTATCTGAAATGAGATGCAAAATAAATTTGATTTGTTGTTCAGTGAAGTGGCCCTTTAAGCTGATATTTTCAGCTATGCAAATTAGCGCTGCCTAAACACAGGAATTCTAGAAATTACCTATTGCTCACTGATTTCAGCGCTCTTAATGCATTTCCCTGCGCACCAAAGTCAGGGAGTTCGCTCTTGTTCCCATCGGTAATTTGAAATGTAATTACCCGTCATTTTAGAGTGCTTCAGGAGCCTGACACCTACATCTCCCTCTCTGCCTGTCTTTCTTTCTTCCCTTTCTCTCTCTCTGGCTGTTTTTGTATGCTAGTGGAGGATTGTATATTTTCCACCCCCGCACATTTTTGAGCACTACCCCTACCATTACCTATGTAAATGACTCGGGCTCAGACAGGCGGTTTACAGAACCACCTCTCCTACACCGTGACTAAATGAGTGCTTTTACATGCGCACAGGATACCAGATCATATCTCTGCCGGGGTTATGTTCAGGAAAATCTGTTTATGTGCATCTTTCGTATGTATGCGTGAATGAGCATGTAGCAGTAATGGTTCAAAAGTAGTGAACAGGAAATGGTGTGTAGATTTATCAGCAATGTGTCTGTTAACATGTGTTAGCATGTAGCAACTGTTTATTTGGGGTCATTATTGATGTGCACATGAGCTTTTGTGTAATTATGACACTTCCACTCTCTTAAAATTAGAAATTATTGAATATTTCCTGACACAAATATGCACGAAAATGCATTCAGTCTTTCAAAGATAAGATAAAACATACTTGTATCCGTTATTTAGCCTTTTATTGCTTCCTAATAAACTACTCTTGGTAACTGGTTTATAATTTGTGACTAAGAGCTTAATGGTTGAGTTTATTAATGCTGTATAGATCAGTTATATAACATTAAAGGGGCTATTTTACACATGCAGTTCAGTTTACTCTAGACAAGAGTGCTACTCAGCCTGGTTAAACGGTTATATAATATCTCCTGAAGCTCCGGAGGGTGATTTCCTATGATAATTATGTTTGACAATAATGTAGTCATGATGCAGTTTCTCACTTTCTAATAAGCCGTCAAAATCTGCAGTTGTAATGAGTTAATAAATGGATTTTGGTCCAGATGCTCCGCAGCCATTTTCTGAGAGGTGAGAGAAGACGTGGACTGGAGTCGACTCGACTTAGACTTGAGGCGTGATGACTTGTCTGTGTTCATTTCATGTGTTCAGTTTGAATTCAGTGTCATACCTACATATACATACTGAGCTGGTAAATAGAGATAAATTAGAGTTACTTAAGAGTTACTAAAACCTTGTCTTTGTAAAGATGAGATACTGCAGGTATGACTGAAGTATCTTGGGGGGGACTTGTCTTAACTAAAGACTCGACTTGACTCGCCTGAGAGAAAATGACTTGGGACCAGATTGAGATTTCTACAACCTGCCAACCCAATTAGTTAGTAACTAAAAGGCATGTGAGCAATTAGTTAAAAAGTGGCAACAAATAAATCAAATAGGCCTGATAGCTTACTCACTTTATGTGAATCTGAGGCCAAGGAAAGTGGGACATTGCTATGGTTACATCAGTAGATGGATGTAAATTATAACAACAGTCTGCAAATCTGATCCTCAGTTCATATAAAACCTTCACCACTGTCAAACTTTCTTAAAGAACCAGGAGCTTATGTGCCGGAGGAGAAATCTGATTCTTTTTTTGCTTGTCCAGCCTGTCCACTTTTCACCCATGCAACATTTCATTATGCATTATTCTTAGCCTGCCTTGTAAAACAACCCTAAACCTCGCAAGCTCAGTTTTCGAGATGATATATATTAGTTTGGAAAACGTCCGCTGAGCATTTCAGAGTCCGCCGGTTTATTAATGAAGCAGGGTCCTGGATCAAGCCCTGAAGACAGAGCAGGTAGAGCAGAGGCCAGTGTTATTAGTGTCATACAGTATCTACATTATAAAAACACCAGACTATTAAATTCAGCTCCTTTCACATCCAGCACTGACGTTACCGCTGCGAGAGTGTGATCTGTATCATGGCAGACTATCAGCTCAGAGGGAAACATTATCTCAGAAAGCAAAATGGAGATAACTGGTGATTTTCATGAATATTTTGTATGTTCACAATACATTACCAAGCTTATATCTCACTAGATTCCACCAGCACATGTATCCAGATGTAACCCAGCGATGAAGTGAAGTTATTTTTTGGTTTGCCCCGCTCATCACACCGACACCTGGTGACACACCAGCACACAGTCCGCGGGAGCCTTTTTTTCCTCCGTGATCCACGATCATCCATCCTACAGCAGTTTGAAACTGTTTTCAGCTTGGAAAGCCACCCACGCACCAACCAACTACCTGCAGACTATGGGCTTTTCACAATGTCCTTGCTTTTATTTACACTTGTTTACATTCACCTGCCTTGTGCACCGAGAGGGATGCAAAGCACACTGTCACTCACCCCCATCTGCCACCTCTCTTTGTCTGTCTCATGGTCATATATTCTTCTCAGCTTGGCTGATGTACTCTGACATAAAGTCTTATCTCTCATCGTGAAATGAATCAACTCTTCCAATAAATCAGAATTAATCAGCTGCTGTCGATTCCAGGTGAATAGAGCGAACTGCTGATAACCTGCGCCTCTCGCCATAGAGTTCAATTTACAGAGCTTCTGTTGCTATGCAGATATCAGGATGCAGCTGTCCTGGTTATCCCATGTGTGGAAGTTAAGTGGCTCCAGAAAGATAAACTGATATCATCATACACTTCAATATTTCTTCAGCGTTTTTGAGCTTTGTGTGCATGTGCAGCTGACACTTGTGACAGTCTATATCATGGACTCAAGCCACAACTTCAGATATCATATATTCAGGACAGATATGTTTTTTTTTTGTCATGTACTCGCATGCAATATGTTTGGAGGAGCAAAAAACACAAGCACTGCTTTTTATTCTGAAAGTGTTCACATAAAGCATAAAGCAAAATTAATTATGATTCAAAAATTTGTACTTCTAAATTCTAATTCTAAAATATGCAATGAATTTGGAGGAACAACTACACTTTGTAAGAGTAATGCTGGCTGCTACTAAATCATCTTTCTGTTTATGCAGCTCAAAACACTTGGTTAAGGTTAGAATATTTAAGATATCAGCTCAGCATCACAAGAGAAGCCACATTTCTAGTTGTATGTTTGTTTCTATGTATGTTTATGATAATATAACATCAAGAAATGTATATGTGTTCTTTATAAAAAATAAAAAAAAAAAGCTGTATCTATGCCAACACAAATATGTTTGCTTGTGCACATGCATGCCATTTGAATTCATTCCAATGGCGGACTCCGCCACTGACAATTCAAAATGTAAGGAGATAACCAATGAGAGTAAATTCATTCAATGGCTGTAGCTGAATAAATACCAGCCATAGATAGTATCAAAAAATGGGTTTAATGTGATAAAAAATAAAGCTTATCTTTAGTTGGGGGAAGATTATGGTCCTGGTTAAATATTTCATCAATCAGACACACACACTTTTATAACCAAAAATACAAACGGAGGAAACGACATTTCATCATTTTGCGGTGAGGAAACACTGGCAGGATTACAAAAAGATGAAAACTCAAGTAAGGAAAGATTAAAATGTATAAATAGACAAAAGAAAATTAAAAAAAAAAAAGCCAAGGCGGACTTGAAGCTTGAGATTTTCCATGTTAGCCTTTTCAGTTTTGAACCAAAATCAAGATTTTCCCTCAATTTAACAGTTTTAAAAGCCCAAACCAACAATAAGTGGCACGCAGCACTTCCAGTTCTGTTTACTGAACTGTCCACCAGGACTTCCTCCCTATAAGGACGCCACACTTCAGTTAATAGAAAAGTAGCCTGCGATTTGATTTGATCCCTCATCGTGTATAGACACAAACAGTGCATGATGATGGTAACATTAGGCCTCCATACCATTATCACCATAGTAGCACCATTCTGTGGGTCGTGATTTTTCCGCAGCCATTTTTTAATGAGGAGCTCTAAGCTCATTTTCCTTTTCAATTTCACCTCCGTTTTTTGCTGCTAAGGACCTATTATTATTATTGTGCTTTTGCCTGGCATCTGTCACCTGTCAATCAGCCCTCCTTGCCTGTTCCGCCATGGTGCCAATCACCGCTCAACACCCACTTCTTATATTTTCTGCAGCTGCATGAAACATACATCACGTCCAGTCCATAAACCAAAATGGCTTCTTTGCTTAAAATGAATCACTCTTCGACCCTTTCTTTTCCCATTTTAAAGCTCTTTCTCTCAGCTCCCTGCTGACATTCGGTCAAAACGCGGCACCCTCCGAGGGCCTCGAACCGGTCATTTCTTTACCGTTATTATATTTAACCCCTCGTGATGCCACCGCTGAATCCCCTGCATTTATTCTCATCTGATGGCTTCTCCGCCTCACACAGCAGGCAGTACAGGATGAATTTAGATCACTATTTATAACCCTGTTGCAGTGCAGGTTGCTCAGATTCTCTTAATTCAAAATTAGCTTGAGAGCTGCAGAATGTATAAAACCTGTTTCCTCGCCTCTGTTTTATTTCTATTCTGTAAAAACTTGTCAAGGGGGGGTGGAAATGTCAATTTTTTGTGCATATGGTGTTGTTTCATGCAAAAGAATGGACTAAAAATGAGGATTTCTGTCATGTTTTGTTGCTGATGGCACAGCGGCAAGTTGCCGGACGGCCTGTCGCTGCCTATTCCGCCACTAAATCACCTGCTTATGTACATAATAGATATAACGACCGCCATTACAAGCTGCTCTGTGAGAATCAGGATGAGTCACAGGTGTTCAGAGCTCTTTGCTGAGGGATGCTTTGCTGCCCTTCTTTAAGACATGCCCTCCAACAAAAAAGGGGGGGAAAAAAATCTTCAGGTGACAACGAAATGTGGGCTTCTAATGGCCCTGCTGTGCATTTGTGTGTGTGTGTGTGTGTGTGCGTGTGTAGGTGTGCACACACATGCATCACAATTGATGCGTAGGGGTGTGGAGTGGTCAACTGATGAGGCACTGTGGAGGCTGAGAGCTCTGGAGAGTGGTGTGTGGGTTGGAAGCCTCCTCTCCTCGCAGTGAAACACACACACAAAGCTGGGGGAGGTGGAGGCAGCAGCGCTCGCTTTCGCCGGCTGTCCATTGATCAGTGGAGAGGTTGGTAGACTTAAAAGATCAGTGTGGAGACTAGTGGAGAGCAGAGAGGGAGAGAGAGAGGGATGGAGAGGAGGACGCTGGGAGTCCTGTAGGATACAGACGGAGACAGGAGGGAAGAAGAGAAAGAGAGAGAGAGAGAGAGAGAGAAAGAAAGACAGACATAAGCAAAGTGTGTGAAGAGATAGAGACGAGGGGCGAGGGGAGAAATGAAGAGGCAGATCACGGCGTCTGGGGGTTGCCCTGGGTTTTAACAGTCTGGAGGAAGCCCTGCTGGTAAGCACTTGATGTTTCTGTGTTTTCTACGTGCTATGTATGTGCACATTAGCCTATTTGTATGCCCGTCTGTGTCTCGTGCTGCCCATGCTTCGCTGTTGAGCCACTGCAGAGAGAGAGAGAGAGAGAGAGAGAGAGAGAAAGAGAGACAGAGGGGGATGCCAGGCATTTGTCTCCACAGTGCAGCAGGCAGGAGTACAAATCTTCCATCCACTGCAGACAAAACCATTCAGTCTGTTATCTGTTCAATTAAAAACAGCAGCGTGCTCCAGGCTGCTGCTGCTGCTGCTGCTGCTGCAGAATCCATTCAGACTGTGTGCATGTGTCCATGTGTGTTTGAGGAAGTGTCAGGGTGCGAAAATCTCACACACACACGCGCACACACACACACACTTGCTTGCTTGCATTTTCAAGTTGTCGCTGAGGAAAAAGAAGAGTGTATACATGTGTATTCCCCTCAGATGCAGCTTCTCTGTGTGTGTGTGTGTGTGTGCTTGTGCATGAGTGTTTGCTACGAAATGTCAAATTGATGTCACGTCAATAGGAGGCTCTGACAGACTGACTGGGTGCTTTTGCATTTTTCCATCACGTCCGCGCATCCCCAAATAAATCACCATATGGGACATCATACATAACGCTTGTGCTGCTGCGGGAAATTTTGAAAACAGCCTTCGCACTGTGCAAAAGAAATCGTGTTCCTACAGTGAGTCAACTTCAACCACGAGACTTCATTCTTCTGTACCTCCTGTGGCATGATGGGAGTGTTTCTCTTTTTTCAGGGTAGCAGCGTTGAATATTGAATGTAATACAGCTACGGCTGCAGTTGCTGGCGATGCAGTGAGTGTTATAAGCGGGGAGGTGAACCATCAGATGACCCTCACAGACCACCGTTCAGACCTACATAGAGATTCTGTTGATTATTCAATAGAGAGAGAGAAAACAGGCTTATTTCTGATTGGCTGTGCCGTTGTAAAATAGCAAATAAACGCGTACGAGCGCAACAAAAGTAATGTGCACCAATCAGAAATGACAGTTTCTGCATTTTGGAGCATATTTGGCAAGAAAATGGCTAAAAAATTAGCTTTAATTGTTGCCTCAGAGACCAAACTTCATTCATAAAACGCCTCATTTTATGTGAACATTATATGTACAAGCATAAACTGAATATGGCATACAGGTGTGAGTTTTTCCCAACAAACTTCAGAGCACTAACTCAATTAATTCTCCTGTTTGGATCTGTCCATTTCATGAGAAGTTAATTTTTTTTAAAAAGCAGATCTTTTCACTTTAATGAACTCACGTTGACTGAATGCAACATTTCTCAGCTCCTCTACATCACTAAACCACATTCACTTGTGGCTTGTCCCCCGCGGAGGTCCCCGGACCCCAGTTTGTGCACCACTGAGCGCCGGGCAGCAGCTGAAGAATCCCCCCTTATGATATGGAGGCAACACGCGTTGACGTGTCGCGCTGCGCTTCCGACCTCGAGTATCGGTATGCGTCTTCTGCTGCAGACACACACATTCACACACTCAACACACACTCATACTCACTCACTCACTGACGCACAACACTCTCATGGGGGACATGCGGCCAGCAGACTCTGCCACGGTAAGTGGAGCCACTTTTCTTACGGCACTTTATCTCCCGTGGGGTGGCGGCGGTGGTGGTGGTGGCGGCGGCGGCGGCGGCAGCGGGGTGTAAGAAGGGGGTCTAACAACTTTCTCCAGCCTCGGTTTGTCGGTGCCGTTGTCGCCCGTGTTTGGAGAAAGGGAAGTTTAACAGACTTTTTTTTTTTTTTTTTCGTCGGCACCGTTCCGCCGCCGTTCACAGCCTATCCACGCAGATTGCGCAACGCGGCGTGTGATCGGAGCGAAAAAACGTGAAAACAACTCGATATAGTCGTTTTTATTCAACGCTGGTGTTGATATTAAACGCTCAGTTTGGCCAAAGTCCATCTCATCATCTCAGTTATGCTTTGCTTTGGCCATGCGGGGCTTCTCCCGGGAGCACATTTCACTGTCTCCACTTTAAAAAAGGAGATTTTTACGCACCAAACTGTCGGGTTTTTTTTTTCTATCTAAAAAAGCAAAAGCCACATCTACACTGCTGCTCAACAACTTGTTGTTTCTTGTGTTTTTCTCTTTTTTTCACTACCTAAATGTTTCGTTACTTTGAGGGCCAAGTGCTGCTTGGTTTGCGTGTGTGTGTGTGTGTGAGAGAGAGAGAGAGAGAGAGAAGGGGGGGCAATGCGCAAAGTGTGTGGTCTCCAAGCTCTCCACCCCCGCAGAGACGCACGGTTTGCGCGCACACATACACACACACACACACACACACACACACACACATGCATAAAGCGTGTGTGTGTGTGTGTGTGTCACGATCGGGCATGGATGTCTCCGGGTCTCAGGAATGCGCCCGGCGTTTTCTCTGTATTTTTCACATTAAGAGCAGTTTGGGAACCGCTCTCTGAACCGCTGCCACCCGCGCGGCAAGTGAGTGGCAGTGAAACGGAGACTTCCGGTTAGGTATTTCACAGTAAAGGTCGGGTAGACTCGCAAAGGTGACGCGAACAAAGAAAATGCTGTTCCCATGTTTCCTTAAGAGTAGAAATATTGCGGTTTGCCAGTATGTGTATGTAAATACAAGTGATCTGTTGATGAACAATGAATTATTTTCAACTCATTTTTAATTTATTTTCATTATCGGTTAATACGCAGTGGATCAAATGTAAAAAATCTATGAAGAAAATGTCAGTTCTCTACGTCTTGAAGTCAATCTTTAATAAATCTTGTGTTTTCTGATCAACAATCTAAAACCAAACAATTATCAATTTGTCAGTCAAACTACGACAGACACCGTGAAAACTACAAATACTCTCAATGCCAATGCTGGAACTCAAAAATTCGAAAAATTAGGTTAAACAGCCGTCGATTAGCTGTCAATCTCGACTCTGATATGATTTCTGTGGGATGTTAATTTAAATTGTGTCTTAATTCGTCTTTCATCTGGCATATAACACTTCACTAAACATCAGCGTCACTTTGCACAAAAATTTTCTCTGCAAAAAAAAAAAAAAAAATTCATCCTTTCATTTTGAATGCAAAAAATCTCATCGCTTCCGGTTTGCTCCTGGCGAACTGCGGCCGGCTTGACACTGTAGAGGAAGGGGGAGGTTGGTGGGGGAATGTGGAGAGGAGAGAGGGGGAAATTCTTGTGTTTTTGGTATGCGATTACCCAGCGGAGAACCCATGACTGAAGGGGAGGAGAAGGAGGAGGAGGAGGAGGAGGAGGAGGACTGGGGTTGAGTTTAGGATACATTCCTCGCCTTCCTCTTTAAGTTAACCACATTATTGAAGCTGCTGACATGTTGCCTGCTCACATGACACCCATGAGCTCCCAGCTGATGCATTACCAACTGGACAAAGTGGTCGGTTGACCTCAGCACTGACAAACATGGTGCACCAAAAGTCCCAATAAAAGAAAGTATTGTAACTTAATTTACCAGGTTATGCCTTTTCTAATGAGTTAGGGACTGTGTACAAATTATTGACCTGACTTTGTTTGTTTGCAGGACACTCTCCGTAATTTTGACATAATCCAAATCATACAGCTTCTCTCGATGATGCAGTTAAGCGGAGGCGACTGTTGACTGGCAAAAATTAGCAACTTGCTAACTAACTTGCTCACTTGAAAAAGACCGACACGTTGACGTAAAGCGTTGTTACAGTGACGCGATTAGCATGTAGCAAAATGCATCTTTGCATGATCCACAGCACACACACACACACAGCTTTCAACTATTTTGAACTATTTCATCAGTTTTTACAGCCAAAAAAGAAATAAAAATGTAAATCTTCGGTCCCTGCTTTCCCAAAAAAATGTTAGACCACTCTCCCTTCGGAAAAAGTGAATAAAAAAAAAAGGAGGCTCCACCTCCGCTCAAGTAATTTGCATTAACTTCAGAAACACAGCAACATCACAATCTGACATATTAAATGGGGCTTGCCAGATTTGCATAAAACCAGTGGAGCTCTGCCTGTTCTTCAGCATCTCTGTTGAACCCGTAATCGCCCACTCGCTAATGACAATTACTGTAATGGACTGATTGTTGGATTATACCACCAAAGTGGTTTTAGCGCACATCTGCATAATTGTTCTTAGCATATACGCGCCTGTGGGCTCCTGGCTGCCATTAGCTGCTGCAGAGAAGAGAGTGATTGAGGAGCCATTCGATGCTTGAAGAACAGCCACACATTGTGTGCCGACTGCGTGGGTGTGTGTCTGTATAGTCTCTACTGTGTGAAAATGTACTAAGCATTGTCTAATTAAAGACTGTTTTTGGATTAGATTTGTTGTCAATTGCTGCAGGGGATGGAACAAAAGTTCACTCTGGGGCGTCAACGTTTAGGGGCCCTTGAGCAAGGCACTGCATGTCTAGCCTACAGCAACCGGCAGCTTGTTACTACTGTTGCTGTTTTGCTGTACAAGTGTAAATGGATGAATTTAAAGCAGGATATTTGCGGTAAACGGCATCACACTGAGTCAGGCTTCTAAATAAAAGCTCGGGAATGAAGAAGTAATCTTCTACGAGAGATACAAGCAAGCCAAGGGCCAATCAGTGACAGCGAGGTGAGGTTGCAGCTCTTTCCAAACAGTTTGACACTGGAACTTTAATCGTAGCGCCTCCACCAGGTCAGATTTTATACACATGTAATGTAACAATACATAATTCCTTTGAGCTGTGTCTCTCTTGGACTCTCATCTGCGAGCTCGTCCATTAAAATGTTGATAATTTATCAATCTGAGTTATATAGTCTTTGTTCAATTGTTGAAACACAATGTGGAGATGTGTCCAGCTTTCCTCAAGAATCAAATCAGTGAAAGTGAACGTCACATGACCAACAGATGGACGGACACATCCGTAGTACATGGGGGACTGTAGCAGCGTGAGCCAGATCAACAGCTGAACCCAGCTTTCCCGTTACAGTCCCCTGTTTAAACATGCAGTGAGGCTTTTTTTGGGGGTGGGGGGCTTGCAGAGGGGAGGAAATCTGTGTTTTTTTCTTCTCAAGCAAAAGTGAAAATGTCTGAAGCCAGCTCAGTGGTGAAAATTGAGTCAGCATCCAGGAAGCATTTTGCCTTTGCCGGTTTGTAACGGCACCTCAAATCTGCACAGAGGCCACCGTTACTTCATCTCCTCTTCTTCCTACTCTATTTGCTCATCTCTTGAAAACAGGCCAACATCCCACACACACACACACACACACACACACAAACACACACACACACACACACCAAATCATGCTCCCTCTCACTCTCTCCCTTTTTCTCTGAACAGCACTCTGTGCTAATTACTCTCCGTTTCCATAGCGATGGGTAGCACCTCTCTTCTTTTTTTTTGTCATCTTGGATAGCCCATCGCAAACATGCCTCGCATCACATCGTTCGACTGAGGCAGCAAGGTTTTTTTGTATTCATATCCAAATTATCAAGGACGTCTAAAACAGGAGTTTCTCTTTTGTGATACCTCTTTACGTAAATCCGTCAACCTGCGATTTAACATGCATTCCAGCGAGTTGTTTTACGATGAAATGTTGGATGTTTTTGTCTCATACATTTGTTGGCAGCATTTTGTGCAGCACTTTCACAAATGTGTCATTTATGTCTCAAAGATTCACGCCTGTGCAGTTAAAATTCAGCTTTAAATCACATTTTTCACAGTGTTAAAGACCCCCCAAATATAGCTTCTCCATCAGCTTCTTACTCTGATTTATAGATTCCTACATGAAAATGTATTTTTTGCCCAAATCGGAGCAGTTTGGGTCATTTCACATGAACGACTTCAATGTTTGTGGGGGTTCTTCACGCTGGTTTGACGTGTGGTTAGTAAAATTAAAACTGATGTTTTTTCCCAACTTCAACTTTAATCTTTGCTTATTTAGTCATAAATATATACTGGAATAGAAAAATACTTCAGATTTGAAAGTGTTTTTTTGCTTACATCATGCCGTCCTAGCACTGATTCTGCCTGAAAAGATGAAATCGGGAGATTAACATAAAAGAGGAAGTGCTCGGAATTGTTTATTCAAAGGGGACATTTCATCAAATTATTATAAAAGGATCTATTCAGTTTGTATGAATGAGCCCACACCCCCCTTCTTTCTCTCACGCTCTCCCAGCTATAGATCTGTGGGTGTCACACGTTAGGCTCCATATAAACGAGCCACTTTGACACAGTCACACATTTCTGTACATATATATATATACATACATACATACATACATACACACACACATATACACACACACACACACACGTAACTCAACACTGAAACGGGCCAGAAACTTAGCAGGGGTGGTAATTACAGCAGGGGGGAAGAAGAAGAAACAACTCTGGAGTGGATTCAAGGAGTGTGTGTGTGTGTGTGTGTGTTAGCGGCTTTGAGTCAAACCTGAGAGAGAGAGAGAGAGAGAGAGAGAGAGACGGGTGGAGGGGGCAGAAAGAGAGCGACAGGCTGACAAAACAAAAAAAAAGAGGGGAGATTATCGTAGCCTGAGTGGCCCTCGGTTCATTACTCATTAAACACACAGGAATGTTCTGTCGGGCTGAATGAAGCCAGACGTTCGAAGGATACGTTTAAAACTTTTAATTGATTGAATTTCACTCTAAATTCCACTCATTTAGGACGTTCTATTTGCAGGTGCAGGCGGATCATTACAGACTGAGGTGATAATATGCCTAAATATCAGTAATAAATCGGTTTGTTCTTTACTTTAATCCATATTCATGTGACATTTCATCACGATGACTAATTAACATTAATTTGTTGCATAAAAATGTTTAAGTGTGTGCAAAATAAAAAAGTGGCTTTAACCTTCCTTTTTGCACGTACTACATTATCCTCAATGACCCTGGGTTTTATGAATGGGCAGCAGGAAGATCTTCCATTGGCTGAGAGCAACAGCCAATCAGGGGGGATCATTTGCAACAGAGGCGGGAGTACATGAATGGACGAGTCAGACATTTTTAGAGGTCAGGGCCCCGGTGTGTGTGTGTACTGTATATATATATATATATATATATATATATGTGTGAGAGCTTCACACACTGACCTACTTGGTGTACTGCAGGCGTCTATACATAGCTGTGGGAAACGATTGTGGGGGGAAACGAGTAAAATTAGCAGTCAGGGCCACCTGTCTGCTTCTCACAAAGGCGGAAACGCCAGAGCAGGCAGAGCACAGACGGAGGGAACAGGAAGGAAGGAGAGGAGGGGAAAAGAGGGATGAGGCGAGAGGGGGGAGGGCATTGATCACACTGCTGGTTTAACTCATTCTCTCATGCTCTTTCTCTACTTTTTTTTTTTTTCTTCCTCGCTGTGACACAGGGAGACATTGTTAGGCGGTCTGGATTTGAGGAGGAGGTGGAGGGGGCAGTTGGTGGTCTGGGCCAAGCAGAGTTCACATACCTCTCTGCTGGATCACCGCCAGACTTTAAAGAGAATATAGGTGGAAGATATAGGGAGAGGAGAGTGAAACGACTCTGAAAACCTTGTGTGACGACAGATTTTGCGCAAAAACCCTTGTGCCACGTGCACAACTGCTACCCGCTCTCTCTTTACATATAGGCCGACCACTGTTATCACTAAATCACATACCACTCTTCCTGCATTTGTCATTTCAGACAGCCAACAGGAAGTCTTCACTGATAAAGACTTCCTGTTCTAAAACTAGCAGCTTGTTTCCTAGAATCACGATTTTTCAGCCCACACTCGGGTTTGTTCCTGCATGTCTCCACCAAAGGAAGAGTCAAAAATAGTTTTAAAGAAAGGTGACATACAACAGCAGCCATATATGTACACACACACACATTCAATTCACCTCATATTACTGCTTTGAAATTTTCAATATGAAACGTTGGATTTGTAATTTCCTGTGGGGGTTAAACGCAGCCGTCTCATTGTCACCTGTGCATTTTCACCGTCAAACTCGTCGTATGATTAAAGTGGTTCTTATCTGAGCGTCCTTCTTTTGCAGGCCTCCCTTCAGACTTCGAACAGCAGCAGATGGACGCTCCGGGGAAAGGCGTTGGTGAGAGTCCTCCGGCGTCCATCTGTGGCAGGCAAAATGGACGGCCATCTTGGTTTTCAGCGTGGGAGCGGCGCTGAAAGGCGAAAGAGGGAGATGAGGAGAGAAGATGGCAGTTTGGCTTGTTTGCCTCATGCACCGCAACCTGTGAATGCTCTTTTTAAACTCATATTCTCAAACTAATTCAATTTGGATACTTTGATTAGGACAGTTCTTACGTATGGCATAGCTAATTTCAGCAGGGTCTCAATTCAGATACGGCTGCACTTACCAGAAATGATAATCACAATATTTTACTGCTTTTTCTTCTTCTTCTTCTTCGAATAGACCTTTTTTCACAGCAGCCATTTTGACATGAAACAGTAGGGTCAACACAGGTGTTTCCAGTGACACTAATTAAGGCTGTGTTCTATTTAGTGCAGCAGAGCATTTCCAGTGAGCCAACATGCACTACAGCATAGTTAATTAGATACTTAATTAGTATCATTGGTAACACCTGTGTTGACCCTGCTATTTCACTTCAAAATGGCTGCTGTGAAAAAGGCCTATTGTAGCATTTAGCGGCAACATTTGATTGCCAAAATCCCCTCCGATACTTAGCTAAAATTGCGACCATTGAGGGTGAGAGGTTTACTCTGCTTCACACTCAACTTTTTGACCGTTATACCGTCGAGGTACTCACACAAGTTGAGACCGAGCACAGGTTTAACATCTTAGTTTAGAGTGCATGCTAACATTTGCTAATTAGCACTAAGCATAAAGCACAGCTAACGTTCCTAGAGCTACACTGCTCGCACAGCTAAAAATCACCCGTATTTTCCTTTACAGGTATTATAGTGTGTATTTAACACCTTGGCATAATAAAATTCATCGTTTACATCAGTGTTACCCAACATTTATGGTTAATAAAGCTTAAAATGAAGCAATGTCGAGCTGTTAGCGGTTCAGCCAAAGAGTGATAGTTCTTCTTTGTTTTATTGGAATAACTTTTCAAAGCCTGAGGAGTAAAAAGTAAAGTCTGAAGAACTTTAATTTTGCATAGCGGGAATGCAAGTTAATTATTTTAGGACCCTTCAGATTTAACTTGCAGTCCCTCGGCTCCTGCAGTGACACAAACAACAAATCTGTGCCATGTGGGAACAGATTGACGTGTTATTCTCCATGTGAGTCCAGCAAACAACCTTTTCTTCGCACATGTTGCCAACACGAGATATTGGCAGAGCATTCATGAGTGATAGTGCAAGTGGGAAAATGGCCTTTGTCTGCTGTATTGTTAGCAACTCTTCCTCTACTTCTGTTTGTATGTATTTAAAATGGTCTCAGGTGCATTGTTATCACTTTTAACAACTTTTTTTGTATTATATATTGTATGATATGCTTACCCACACATCATAGCTGCAGTGGCCAACACTGACGGCACTTCCGAAACCCAGGGAACCATCTTTTTCGTCACATTTCCTCTGCATGAAGTCATTTTCCTCCTCATCATTTCCCGTCTTGGCTCTAATGTGGCAACTGGGTGGCCATTTTGGCTCCAATCAAAGCTGCAAGAGCCACAGGGCGCCCAGCGGTTGCTCAGTAGTCAGTGTAGATCCTGTGGGGCTGGCAGCAGCTACATCTGGCTACTGGGTCTCTGCTGGCAGCCATGTTAGTCAGGATACATGATGACGAATTAATGAATGATTGAATTATCATATTGAGCAGCTTGTGAAGTTACATTTCAGACATTTTGAATTCCTTTCTAACAAGATTAATGTATTATTTTCTACTGGAGTTTTCTGTGTAGTTCACACCCTCTCCTTGTGATCTTTTCTGCTACGCAGGCTTTTAAATTTCAAAGAAATGTCTCGAATGCCCACCCACTGTGAAGAAAAAAAGCCTTCAGCAGAGTTAATCCTCGGCTCCATGGGCAGTGCGGTTGACAGTTTTTTTACAAAAAATAAAAATGAAAATGACATTTCTAGATACTGTGTAAGTTCTGGACCTGGCATACAGTGTAGGATTCTGTGTGTGTCAGTCTACAGCTACATTGTCTGCTGGGTTTCAGGCCTATACTCACACACATCAATGTGTATACAAGTCTTTATTACTGTAAATGGATATATGAAAATGCTGTGATATGTTTGAGGAACCAAAAAAAGCATGGATAATTTGACAACTTTGTGTTTATTGACTCATCATAAAACATTCTTCAAACAATAAAACAATTTTAAATGTCCGTTTCTGTACAATGCTTGCTAAGCAATTTTATTTATATATAGAAAATGTAAGAGGAGTTGTGTTAAAATGACAAAACTCCTTCAAATTTAATGGCAGGTACTCTGGAAAAAATAACAGCATTCCCATCAACAAATATTTTCAAGCAATAAATATGTATTTATAAATAGTGTAAATTTACATCAAGATTAGAAACATAACGAAACAAAACAAAAAACAAACAAAAAAAAAAAAATCACAAATTAAACTTTATTCCATAAGTCTATGTGCAACCCATTCTCTTTGTGACTTGGCTAGTGAGTTTTTTTTTTTTTCAAATTTTTTCCTTTTTTTTTCTTTTTTACCTAAGAAACAAACGTCATAGTTTTGAAAACAAGACAAAGATAAAACATAAAAGCTGTAAAAAAAAAAAAAAAAAACAAAAAGGAAAAGAAAGAAAAATCACCTAAACTCTTCACATTACAAATTTTTTTGGAGATTTTGCTGTCGAAAGAGTCTTAAAATTACTATCTACTGTAGAAAAAGACCAGTTAAGCAGGTGCTCAGGAGGAAAAAAAAAAAGAATAAAAAAATTGGGGAGGGGGGGGGAATTCGAGAAATGAAATCCAACATTTCATCCTGTTACCAGAATGAAGAAAAAAAGAAAGAAAAGGGGACAAAGAGAGAGAGAGAGAAAGGTTGTCAAGTCAGTAGTCTTTTACGGGTGGTGTTGCCAGTTGTGACAGTTAACGAGTATCTACAAAACATTTTTATCACGCGTTAAGAATCCCCCTTGTCCCCTGTTACCAACCGTTTTTGATTAAGTCCTCCATTAAAACAGGGCGGAACCATAGTCACTAGAGGGGGCTGGGAGGGGAGGGGAGGGAGAAGAAAGGAGGGGGGGGGAGAAAAAAGTCCTGTTAGCGAGCTCGGTTGGCGCCCCCCCCTGGAAGGGCAAGGCTCCAGCACTTCAAAACAGGTTGCATAGACAGACACACTCAGCCGCCTCAGCCTCCAGCCGTCGCTATGGAGACCAGCCATGTGGTGAGGGTGAGGAGACGGCCTTGGCTTTCCTGAATATCAGAAATGGTCCGCGTATGTAGGTGTTTGTTCTCGTTTTCTTTTTTTTTTTTTGAGTTTTGTTTTTCAATTTTTTTTTTTTCCAAATCTTAATACAAGTTCCTGTAAATGGGCTTCATGGCTCCACAGCAGAAGAAGAAAGAGGTTGTCACCTAATGTCAAGATGAAGATGAATGAAGAGGAGGGGCCTGGAGAGGAAGATGATACACGGGAATTAGTCAAGTCAACAGCTTTGGGGTGTTTCCGGTCAACATGCCGATACGCCACACAAGAAAAGCAGCATCAGGTCAACTGTTTCTGTATCGCAAATATTATCAAGCAACCAAAGGTGCCTCTTCATTGGTGTACCACCCATTCAACATCTAACTATGCAGCGTCAAAGAGGAACCACACCATGACCGGTTAACTTACAAACTTTCTTTTATTTCTTAACAGCCCTGTCTCCAGTTCTGTTGCCTGCTAACTGCAGGTCACTGGCAAGTCGTTGGGCTGTGTCCATCAGGAAGCTCTGCAGCCAGAGGACATCAGAGCAAATATATTCGGTGTAAAATGTGATCCAGTTTCACCAAAGTCACTGGACGAAGTTAGAAAGTTGTGCTTTTGTACAGCAATTGGTGATGTCACCGGATCTCCGAGTGCAGGATGAGTCATCAACACGTTTTTAGTGTTTACCAGGAAACGACAAACTCTAAAATATCATGAACAACATGTGAAATACCTTGAAAATAACTTTTGTCATTGTTGGGCCAGATACTCGAGTATAGGTGACTTGTGTGTTAAAAACACATCAACTTTATTTTTGACTTCACGGGGTCTTTAAAAAAAAAAAATATGGCATCAAAGCAGCGACAGGAAACCTGGCAGTGTGAACATTAGTCATGTTTTACCTTCCAAAAAAAGGGACCACACAAGTTGAGTGAACCTTTCTGTCAATCACTCGGCTGTTTGGTTGGAATGAAAACTTGCTGACAATCAGCACTTTATATGTGATTTAATTCCACACTGGTATTTTTTTTAATACATCAAACATTTTAATTAAGATCTCAGATAAGGTCGATTCACACGGATGTGCTGGGATTCTCTTTCAGACGACACACAAAGCGCCTCGCCCTGCAACCTCTCCCTCCGTCTGCTAACTTACTAATGTGAACTGGTCGTAGACCTGCATCAGGTCGTCCATCCTGTGCTGCTCCAGCACCACGAAGTCATCCAGCGTGGCGTTGCCTTTCCTGGCGCAGTCCTGGCAGTGGACCACATACTGCTTCTTGGACAGGAGCTCACGGCGCACGAACAGCAGGTTGAACACCTCCACCTGCAGAGTTTACACACACACAAACACACACGTATGTAAGCTGCTGTGTTTTTTTTTTTGTTTGTTATTCTCTCTGAGCTCCGATTTGTGAATCTAAATGAAGCTGAGACTGCAGCGATGACGTCAACTAGCGACAAATCCTGCAGCTGCTCCGTGGATGGTGGATAATGGAACAAATGCTGGGACTCGACGACGGCAGACATTTAACGAGACGCGGACGCATTTTCTGCTCGACAGCTGAAACACTGCATTTAAAGAAATATCATTAACATTAATTAGCTCAAACAAACAGAGTCTGCCCTTTAATACTGCCCTAAATCTGTAGCATAAATGACTTATTAGACTCCGACCAGCAGAGAGAGAGTACATTTTCTAATCCAACATCATTCACAATGTGCCCAGTTAAGGTGAGATATTTTTTTAAATGCGTGAGCTCCTGGTTACCCACAAATGTGTAATCCTGTTAAATTTCACACCCCTGATTACTGAAATGTTCCCGGTGTGCGTACTGACCTCGCAGATGGTGCAGTAGTGGGCCGGCTCGTCCCTTGTCCTCGGCCTCAGCACAGTTTCCTTGCCGGCCGACGTCAGGGCTTCCTTCACCCACTGGCACTGCTTCAACGTCCGCAGCAAGCAGTACCTGTGAAGAGGAACACGCCGTGTTCAAAACAAACCGAACAGGAAGCCTCAGAAGAAAACACAACATAAAAAAAAAACAAAAAAAAAACTGCTGACTCACTTGATCATCTCGAACAGCTTGTGGTCGGACACTTTGATGTTGCGTGCCATGTTCCAGGAGAGGTGCACCATGGGGACCATGGACTTGACACTCTGGAGCTTGTTCCACTCGTAACGCTCCACGGCCAGCTTGTACTGGTGAGCTGAAAAAGCGGTGGTGTAATATACTTATTACTTGACGTGACAAGAAACCAGCAGGTGTTTGTGTACTGAATGATGTTATCACAAAGAGAGACGGATTAAAAAAAAAAAAAAAAAAAAGACTCGAGGAGAAGCAGTATGTGGACGACTGAAAAATGTGTCTGAAGTGCCTGTGTTGTAAACAGGAAGCTGTAATCAGCTCAGTTATCAGCTAAAAAGGTCACGAATCAGCGAAAAAGCATTCCAAACATTGCGGCAAAGGTCACCTTATCAGAGCTAATTCCAGTCGTACATGTTTAGACAAGCTTGTTGCCTTAAGTGAAAGTCAGAGACAAACATAAGAGGATGCCTGGCGTACCGGTGAGAGGTCCAACGTTCCAGGCGATGTTGTTGCACCAGCCGATGGCCTGCACCCAGTGGACGGTGCCGGTGTTGAGCCACACCAGGTCGCCTGGACGCTGGATGAACCGATAGACAGGCACGTCGGCCTCGTACAGGTCCTCCAGGTTGGGCCACCACGAGCCCATCAGGAAGTTGATGTTGTTGCTGGGAGGTGAGAGGAGAGCTGCAATTAACGGAAGGGAACAGAGGGTGACGGAGGCAAAGAAATTGGGGGGGGGGGGGGCCGCAGCTTACTTTTCACAGAAGTTGCTCATCACTCCCCAGTAGGGCTCTGGCACTGCAAACCATTCACAGTCTCCCGGTCCGATGTTGATGTTGACGGCACAGAAGTTGTTGTGTTCCTGGTGACCTGGAGAGACACAAAAAAGCTCCTCAGTGCACAAATCTAAATAAATAATAACAGTCAACTGTCCGTGGAAGGAAAACCAAGGAGTGTGAGCGTGTGTGTATTCACCCGCTATCCTGCTCCCGGGGACCTTCATGTAGAGCTGAACGGTGTTCATGCCCAGGATGGTGTGGCCCACGTGGCTGAGCAGGTTGCCGGCTGACACAACTCGAGCGAAGGCGGGCAGTTTACTGAGCTCCTGGAGTTGCTGTTTCCACCTGGTGGAGAGCGATGGAGACAAACAGCGGGGGTCACTACAAGATCAGTTTTTAAAAGGCACAAATAGGGCAGATGAGAGCTGTACTCACTTCCTCTCGTCCGACACGTCGATGTTGGTTCCGAACTTGATGTGCTTTAAGGGGCCCCTTCTTTTGCGCGCAACACTGAAGAAGACAAAGAGAATTTAGAATAAACCAGACGCTGGAGCTTTCTAGTGTCGCAAAAGAGTCAAACAAAGGTGGTTAAATATACAGAACAGTGTTACGTACCTCTCTGCTGATGCTGGCTCTGTGTCCGAGGGCTCTTTTAGTGCCTTCTTCTCATTTTCCTCCTGAAAACAAGCAGGAAACCCGTCAAACCAGCAGCCTTAGATGCTTCCTAAACTGATGCAAAAATCCTGAATGAGTTTTGTTTAAGGGGACACACACTGACCCGTAGGGACTCCTGGAAGGACGCAGCCTGATACTGGGCGTATTTGGCGATGGTGGTGTGGGCTCGGGCGCTTTCGCAGCGCCACATTTTCTTGACGCCGCTCGGGTCCCAGTTCTCGTCGGCGGGCTGGGCGAGCTGAGTCCAGACCTCCACCAGGTGCTCCGGGTTGGCCTCTACCAATGTCTTTGTGGAGAAAAGACCCAAGTCTGCGAAGAAACCAGAGAGGAGAAAAGAAATAATTAAAATGCTGACGTGCCTGTGACTGATGAGGGAAAACAGCCTGCGGAAAACCAAACATTTACCCAGTTTGAGTGCTCCAGCCAGTCCTCTGATGACAGTGACGGGGTTGGAGGGGTTTGTGCAGAACTGGTGCAGTGGGGGGAAGAAAGCATCCCTCTTGTTCTCCAGCTGGTCCACAGACAGAAAACAGGAAGTTAAAATCAGGTGATGAACATCAACAAATAAATCTGAATGGTACGTTTTACTCACATAGATGCTGGGCGTGGGAGGGTTGAGCTTGTCTTTGGGCAGGGCTGGTGAGGGTGGAGGGGGCAGCCGGGGCGGGGGGCACTTATCCAGGAGGATGCTGCTGTTGGAGAGACCGTTCCTCCCAAGATTCCTGCACACACACACACAACGCAGGAAATGTTTTTGGTGTCACACGGAATACAAAAATCAGCCGACCAAGTCATCAAATTCATTTTGAGCACCCAAATGGGGGGACTCTGTTCAACTGGATAATGTGTGCAGGGTAGTATCTGCATGGCAACAACGCAGCTCAGTAGCCTTCGGTGTTGTTTACGGTTACATAATTGTTTGCCTCTGGTTCTGCAGTTACTCTGCAACTCCACTGGGAGGAGACATCTTCCAAAGAAAGCACACTCAGCTGCCATTTTCATCATTTAATATCCAGATTTTGACTTCCTGATAAGCAGCTCCAAGCGTTTCATGCTCATTAGAGTTGAAACCGGGCTCACACGTACCTTTCTTACCAAAATTTGTCCAAGACAACAAAGTACCAAACTCAACATTTAAAGAAAAAACATGCAAGAAATATATCAAGCAGCACCAACCATGCACATTTTCAGCCTTCATACTTGCACACTGATGCTGAGGAAGCCATTTATACTAATCAAGAGCATTCTCTAAAGTCCCGTCCCTGTCAGAACTGATCACCTCAGCCTGCTCGAGCGTGCAAAATGTTAAGCGCCACAAATCTCACGTAGGTGTTGTGAGCTTGAAGCTCTGTTACGGCTCGACTGTGCGTCATCTTGCCGTAATTTACTTGGCGCGACTGGCGTTCCCGCCGAGAGGAATTAACCCGAGCCCGTGATGTGAGAGAAAAACGTTGGGGGGGGGTATTCAGTCTCACCTGCAGGCCTTCAGCACGTCTGTGGAGCTGGGGTAGATGGATATCGAAGATGACGACGATGAAGACGAGGAGCTGTGTCCGTGTGGAGGTGTAGCTTTGAGACTGGTGACGGTGGGCGGCTCAGCCTTCAGTGGGCTTTGAGAGTCCTCGGAGATACCTCCCTTGCCATTACCGTTCACGGCAGGTGCAGTAGATGATGTGGTGGATGTGGTGGTGGTAGCGGTGGTGGCGGCGGCAGCAGCGGCAGCAGCGGCGGTGGTGGTGGTGGTCGTGGTGGCAGCGGGACTGTGGGCGCCTGTTTGGGTGTGTTCTGAGGATTTGGGTGAGGGCGTGGCGGTGGACATGGCAGAGATGGGCGAGGAGGCGGCTGAGCTGCCCTGCGCGTGGGGGGTGGATGGCAGGACGGCCGGATGGATGTTGTTGACTTTCTTGTGGGACTCCGGGGTGGTGGATGCTGTGGAAGCTGTCCCTTCTGACGGTCCCTCACCCTCCTCTGGGCCCTTCCCCCCTGCCAGCAGGGCAGATAGTCTAGGATTGTCTGCGCTAAGGCTCTGCTTCTCGCCACCTTCTGTCGCCTTGCCACCGTCCACCGAGTGTACGTGATTGGCTAGGCCGTCCGCCTGCTCCGTTTTACCGTCGGCCGCCGACGGCGACGGCGTCTTGCCCTCTGAGCCCCCGTTGCCGAGGGACACGGCTGCCGTGGCGAGGGCGGCTGCGGTGTTGCTATCTTTGGTAGCGGACGCACCGGGTGCTGCTCCACCTGAGGTAGAGGAGTGGGGCAGGGAGGGAGGGGATGGGAGGTGGTTGTGAGCCTGCTGCTGCTGCTGCCGTGGCGATGGGGCATTTGTGGAATGTCCAACCTGATTGTTGGGGTGCATGGGGGCGGGGGAGTTGAGGGTCTGGGGGTGAGAGAGGGCTCCCTCACTAGTGGAGCCCGTCGCATGTGGAACAGACCCCTTCTGCAGCCCCTGAAGGAAGAAGAGAGCGACTGTTAGACGCTGAAAGAAGAAAAATACAGGCGGGTAACGTGCATCAAATAAGTTTCCAAGTTCACAATATTTAGCCAACCTGATGACGATCCTTTTGTGGATTAAGCTGCTGGAACTTAATAAACATTTTCATGTGTTACTTACATCTTTCTGGCTGTGTAAGAATTCCTGCATACTTTAATTCACATGAATCTCATGGGAGGGATTTCACAGATGGTTTCAAGAAACCACTTGATGGATTTTTCTCAATGATTTCTTCTTTTTTTTCCTCTTTTTGAATCGCAACACAGCCAAGTAGGTCAGTGGGATAAAACAGAATTATATCTATATCCATTTCTTTGCTGAGTGACAGAGAACTTGCCAGAGGGAGAAGACGGAGGATGACTGTCACAGGCGGCAGACAAAAAGAAAAAGAAAAGAATAGAAAGAGAGAGAGGAAGTCTCACCTGAGAGGAGTTTAGGTGCAGGGCCTGGCGCGGCGTGGCGTCCTGTGTTTGCGTGCTTGTGCAGGTGTGAGGTAGCAGTGCTGCGTCGCCGCCGCTGCCGGCAGGTTGCAGGTAAGGCACGTCTCCGTTGGGTCCTGTGGCCGTGGGCCCTGACTGATTATTACTACTACTGTTACCTCCGACAGGGAGGGGGTCTGAGTGTCCGTGTGTCCCGGCCCCCACGGGACCGTTGGCCAGCGGCTGAGGCGGGCACAGGGGCCGGTGGGGTGGTCCCAGGTGGGGCCGGGTTGGGTGGAGGCTGGGGTTGGGGGAGGGGAGGGAGTTGGTGGTGGGGCCGTTGGGGAGGGAGGGGCGCACCTGGCCTCCCGTGGCATTCTGTCTCATCTGTAAATGGAAAAAAACAAAACAAAACAATTATAATCAGTTATTTTGTGTACACGCCCGTCAGATCTTTGCGCTGCAGTTCAACCCCCATTCGATTTATCATTCAGTTTTAGGAGAGCAGGACAGCAGAGACGAGTTCACAATGGAGCCCGAGTTTACCAATCCGTCATGACAGATGTCCTCACATATCCTCTCCGTTTCCAGAAGCCAGTCACAGCTGGATCTTCAGGCTGACTGACTGAATCTGAATCTAGAGACCTGACTGGGCAAAAACTGCCACAGTTTGTTGTCTTTAAATCTAGTTATAGAACCAGATACGCGAGTGACAAGTGTGAGTGAGAAGCGCAAACAGACACATCAGTGTTCACATTCTTACCCGTCGATGTTTAAACTTGTATCGTCTTATGTGCCAAACCGCACCGGTTTAACGCCTCCACATGCCACAACACACAATGAAAGGGGCGGCTTAAGTCAGGTCTGAATACTACTGTAGTGTTTACACGCTCTGGATCAGAGAGTTTATTTAATCTTAATCTAACTTAATGAGTTAAATCTACAATTACCCCACTACACGTGTTTAACAACTCGGGACCCGACGAAAGCATCGTGAGTACATGTATGCATTCAAGTCAATTAAACTGTCACATATAATGGAGTCTGGTTTGTGTGTGTGAGACAGTATGTTTTTTTTCTTTACCTGGTGCTGGTGCTGCTGCATCATGGTGAGCTGCGCCTCCAGCTGCCCCAACATCTGAAGCTGCGGGGGCTTCAGGCTGGCTCGGTTACTCCGCAACTGTTCCAGCACCTGGAGACGGAAAACGGCGAGTTAACATGAAAAGCTGAGATCTTAAAGTGTAGTCAAATATGAGAGGAGAGATATTTACTAACCTGTAATTTCTGCGGGGAAAGGTACCAGTTGGGAACTGGCTGCTGTGCTGAGTTACTGGCCCATGAATCACCCTGAAAAACAGATTACGGATTAGGAACACATTACAGTTTGAAAGGAAAGGTGAGCAACCGTCCTGTCACTGTCATGTTTACCTTAGAAGGGCTGGAGGCTCTCCTCCTCTTGGCTGGGCAGGACTGGTCCTCCACTTGGCCCAGCGGGCCTACGTGAGGGGGCAGAGACTGACCCGAGCCCCCGCCTTCTGCACTGTGATTGGGCTTACAAGCCTGGAGGGGGAAGAGGGTGGCGGGGAGGCGCAGGCGGAGGGAAGCAAAAGAAACAGAAGGGGACCGGGGGGTGGGTGGGAAAGAAGCGTAAATGGAGGGACAACGGAAGCAAGGTGAGGGCAAATGGAGAAATTAAAACGGAGGGAAGCAATCAAGCGTGTTTGTTTATGAGTAGCAAATGGGAGAAAAAGGGCAAAGCGAGGGATGGAGAGTAAGGAAGAGAGAGAAGAAGAGAGCAATATTGTGATTCTGTGTTTGTCGCTTCGACAAAACAATCAGGACATGAAGCGCAGAAACATTCCTGCGAATATGAAGGCGTCACTTAAGCCCTGGGGGCAGTTTCTTCCTGCTTAGGGTGGAAATTCATCCCGCTAACCGCAGCACTCAAAGAGGTCATAGTGACGTCTTTGGCGTGTTCTTTATTGGGCTTTCAGGCAATACAAAAGCTTTACAGGTGCGATGGCGTTAAGTCGACCTTTAGAGCAAAAAGGTTACGACACATTCCACACGCAGACAGCCTTACCGTTCCCTCTGAGGGAGCCGATAAGCCAGATGTGACTGTCTGGGGGAGGGTTTGCTTTGTTTTGTTAGAAGCTGCCTTAAAAATGAATATTCTAATAGTCCTTGAGTGGTGGTCTGCTACTCTTCAAGTCTTATTCTGCTGTAGACTGTCTTGTAAAAAAGGTGAAAAATAAGACACCAAAATGTGGCTTAAAACTCAAGCAAATATTTCAGTTGAATTTTAAATGTGCTGCACTCTTATTCTTTTCTCACGTATCAGGTTAAAAACCACCATGAAGTCACATCTGACCCATTGAAAATCTGTCCATCCCAAAATGTCTCCACACCGCAACAAAACTTACAGTGAATTGACTCTCACCAAGTCAAGGCCGATCAAGGTCAACACATTCCAATGCTATGAAGTCAATAACACGACAACAAGCGCACACACAGACACACACACGCACGCCAACATGGACACGACAGTGGCTACTCGCATCTACTGTATGAATGGAGGTGAGGTGGTGATGAGACACTAGGGGGCGTTGCTGGGGCTTTTTGTGAGCAGCTGCAGGACATCTAAGGTCAACTACTGAAGGAAGGAGGGGAGGAGAGGAGGAAGAGGAGGGGGGGGGGGTGAGGGAGAGATGGACAGAGCCAATGGGAAGCCTGGGTATTGCTCTACGGCAGCACGACCTCACCGATCACACAAAAAACAAACAAACAAAAACAAACAAACAAAAAAAAAAAACAACAGGAAGAAAAAAGGGCCAATCATCAAAGAGTGTGAGAATTAGAAACACGGCCACTTGATTTTTAGAATTAAAGAACTTTAATCGCTTCAGGAAGTCGAAACCAAAGCAGATTAAGAGCAAAACAGCGGTGTGGGTGCAGGTTCAGCAAGTTTGCCACCCGAGACTGGATTTGGAAATTAACTGTAGGGGGGGGTAAAAACCCTGAATACCACATCAGATAAAAAACAAACAAGGATTAATAGAAAGAGGAATTGAATGGGAGAGAATGAAAAGCCTGCACGAGTGCTTTGCTGATTGAGGTTTTTTTTTTTCTTTTTTTTTTTTTCCGGTTGAGCTGAGCATGATGGGTGAAGCCGAGTGACTACTGCGCTGTGCAGAAAGGGAGTGCAGCACTGGGTAACACTTGGCCGGACGCCCCCCCACCCTCCTTCCTCGTTTTAAAAAACAGATGCCATAAAGCAGCCATGTTGGATTTGAAAACGCGCTCACAGTGAAGCCTCCAATCAGAGTGTAGGAGTGAGGAATCATGGGGAGTGTCTCTTGCATGTTGTCGGGCTTCTTTAGACATCGGCGCGCACGTGCACAGACGGAGTGGAGGGTGGCGGTCGTGGTCAAGTGTTACCCATCAGTATGAACAACAGTGCATGCGCATGTGTTGGCCTGGGTGTGTGTGTGTGTGTGTGTTTGAGTGCCTATGTGTCTGAGTGTGCACTCAAGTCAAAAAGGGAGAGGAGGAAGAGGAGGAGGAGGGAGAAGGGAGGAGGTAGGGGAGGGAGGAGGGAGGTGTAAGTTGCTCTATCTTGGTCTCTCACCTGCTGTGGTGCACTGCTCAGGCCTCCCTGCCTGGAGGTTAGCTCAGCTGGGATTGGTAGACTCCATGCCTCCTCAATAAGAGGGAGCATTTTACTTTTACCCTGTAGGCTACTGAGCTGGGGGTTACTCAACTGAGCCTAGGGGAATGGAAAACGACGTGAAAAAACAAAAAAAATAATAAAACACAAGGCTTTTTTTTTTGTTGTTGTTGTTGGAAAAAAAACAAAACGATGACCTCAAAACAAGGAAATGATCAGCAATGGTAAATAGGTAGAGGTTATAACAAGTGGAGCTAGGCTGGAAACTGATATGTGTCTTGGCTGGCTAACACACCTACGTCATGTACAGCATCAACCACACAAGGAGGCATTACTACTTTGAATGACATTCGGCATACAGTAATCCCAAACACAGTCACAGTTTCCATTAAAACAAGCCTCTGGGCTGCTTGTCTTAATGAATCTTATGCTAACACAACTGGTGGAAATGTAACATTCCTTCATGCATGTGTAAAGGAAATAAAATGACATAGATGAATAAATCAACACATGAGATATGGGGATTGTTAGAACCCCTGATCATTAGCTTCATTGTGAATCTCTAATATCACGTTGCTCAGCTTGTGGAAAAAAAACAAAACACTACCTATCAGCCAGGCACGGGTTAAGGTCGTGAAATAATGGGGGAGGTGTAAAGCCGTCAGAGATCGCTGGATTTTATTCTAAAGGTGGGCAATGGGTGTCTTTCCCTGCTCTTGTGGGTTTTCGAAAGTTTCCTTTGTGCCTAATCGGACGCTAAAAATTCACATCCCTGTGGAATAAGATGTAGACTTATTCAACACAGTCGTGGCCGCACAGGGATGTTAACAAAAGGACAGCAGAAGGCAGGAGAGGGCGGTGATGACAGTATAGAGGAAACAGTGAGAAACCACACCCTCTGCTCCCTATACTAGTGGAAGGAAACCCCAGAGTGTTGTTAATGGATAAGCAGCAGCCAGCAGTTCCAATTAGGGATCTCCCAAACTGATCTGGATCTGTATCTGCTATATGAGCCCTGATACATTTCTGAAACATTTGATTGTTTGTGCAGGTGTGCTAGCAGTCAAATATGCCCAATTATGCTCTGTTAAATACATAAATATAATTAAATTCAAGCAGGGCAGCATTGAGAACCACAGATGTTCTCTTCTACACTTTTATCTGGATTCATGCTAAGTTTTGCGGCTGCACCACACCTGCTGGAACACAACAACCTTTGAGCTTTTGTATATTCTTACGTCCATCCCACGAGCCTGCTTTAAAACGTCTCTCTCCACCCACCTGCAGGCATTTGATGCGGTGGGCAAGCGCCGTGGTGTTGGTGCAGCCCTTGCTGCGTGTGGCGTTGATGTAGCACTTGATGGCGTCGTGCGGCTGGTTGCAGGACTCGTACAGCGTGCCGAGGTCCATCCAGGCGGCGGCGTGGCTGTGGTCCAGTTGCACGGCGCAGATGTAGGCCTGCAGAGCGTCCATGGGCTGGTTCTGCTGCTGGTACAACACCCTGAGGAGGAGGGTAAGGGTGGAGGAGGCACAGGTAAGAGATGCACAGAGAGAGAAGAGAGGCGAAAATGAGGAGGATGGAGAGGAGAGAGAAATGAACATGAAAAGGACAATGGAAATATAAGGGATAATGAAGTGATTGAATTAAGGGTTAAATGAGGAAATTGCCAATCCAAAATGTCCAATCATAATCCTTGAATTCATGATTTTCTTGCTTACACCATCAAATAAACTCTTACCCTATAGAGCACCAGGTATCTGCACTGGCCTCTGATTTGTCTATGGATTGCCGATAGGAGATGAAGGCGTCCTGGACTTTCCCAATACTAGAATAGCACCTGCAGGAGACACCGGCTGTCAGGGTTGTGCATTCAAAAACAATATGTCATGACTAATGCGTCAATAGGTTGCTTCTACACATTTGGACATGCGAGTCAAACATGAGAACTGACGGCATTCTGGCCATTTATGGGGAGAGACAGAGAAGTTGTCCTCTGATGTTGCGAGTGTGTGTATATCGCACCTGCCAAGGAAGTACCAGGACTGTCCAGAGTTCGGGTCGGCCTCCAGAGATTTCTGCAGACACTGGATGGCATAGCTGTCCCTGCTGGCTCTGTCCCCGAGCTGTTCCACTGTGTGATGCATCCAGCCTGGGAAAACGTTTCACATTAAGTTTATCTCGCAGGCAAATTGACATGTCGCACCAATTGTGTCAATCTTATCTCGGTGTTAATTGTTTCAGGCCCGGTTCTCCTCAGTTATCTTTTTAGTTATAGCTCGACACAAGATTCCACCTTCTTAAACTTAACCAAACCACGTGTGCGCACACTCTTACCTAGCTGCTGCAGGGTAGTGGCCTTCACCTGTGCAGGAAGATCCTCCGTCTGCAGGAGGCTCTCGTAGGCCTCCTTGGCAGCCCGGTATCTCTTCTGGATATGAAGAGTGGACGGGTGGTGGGGGGATAAAAAAGGGGGTCAGAGGGAGAAACGGGAGAGGGTGTGTACACAAAATTACAAAAAGGTGAAGATGTTTACACCATCAAGCATTCCTTTTGTCTTCCCATCCCTCTGATGTGCAGAGAAATAATCCCCCACTGCTCAAAAAGAGATTTGCTGCACACAACCTAAGCCTGACACTTCCACTGCAGCGCGGCATTCTGACACAGCACTTAAAGAAAAAAAAAACAAAACACATTAGTCGTGAAGCGCCTCTACTCCCAGAGCTGGCGAGAGCGACTGTACTTCTCTGCTGAAGCTGACATAAAGAGAGAAAGATAGAGAGGAAGAGAGAGAGAGAGAGAGGGAGACCACCAGCATACAAAAGAGGGGGAGACAGACTTTCTTGTTTCCGTGGCAACCCCGCCGATCGGCCAAGAGTAATCTCCTATCCCCACCCGCATGCCACCCACTCATGCACCCTGCTCCCTCCTCAATTTGTCAGCACCTAATTCAAAATACTAAAAAACAAGAAAGAAAAAAAAAAAAAAGGGCTACCCCTGGCATTCAGACGCACTGTGATTACACAGCTGAGTTATGAGCTATCGCCTTGACGCTGGACGCTAAATCAACATGCAGCACAGATTATAAATGACAGATGTCTTGTGAGCAAACAGACCTGAAAGAAGAAGAGCGAGCACTCACCTGAATCTCATACAAATGAGCAATGTGGAACTGAACTGTAAGAGGAGAGAAGACAACACACATGTTAGGCAGAGGTTATTTAGCATTGAAGAAAGGTTTCCCCCATCCCCTCTAAGAGTTAGTCCGCCTTGTATTCTCTTTAAGTCTTTGAAAAGTAGTGCTGCGCTGTCAATAAATAGGTGTGAGAAACCCCAAGGTTGCCCGTCTACACTAAGTGTAACAGACCAGATAGGTAGCTGTGCTCCTGGCGGCACCTTCCTTTGTCTGGAGCGCTGCAGTGTCTGATCTAAGCTGCCTGAGTGACTCTCAGCAGATGGAGGGAGAGAGAGAGGAGGGAGGGAGGGAGAGAGAGAGTGAGAGAGTGAGAGAGAGAGAGAGAGGGGAAGAAAGACGGGGGCTGCCCTTGCTCTGTGTGTGTGTGTGTGTGTGAGTGAGAGGAGAAATGAGGGGGGACACAATGAGGCAAAGGCAAACAGCGAGGCGCTGGGCAAAAATGGATATTGCTGTCGCCAAGGTAACAGGTACCGGGGCGGGAGAGATGAGATGGCAGCGGCATATCAAATAATGCCGGCGCTCTACCCAGACTGAACCCCTGCCCGCTGAACATAATCTCACACTTTGTGCTGAACACAATAAGATGTCTGAGTTCCAACGCTGCTATTTTTAAAGATTCGTTTGAATTCAAGGACCGGCCGTGAGTGCTGCAGGCTAAGAATGGCTCGTGCGTGGATATTTATACCACAATAATTGATGGAAATTTTATAGTTTCCACGGCTAATTAAACATCAGATGAAACCATCAAACATCATGGTGTTGAAGGACTTTCCAGGCCCAGGTCCCACAAATTCAAGGACCCAGCACTGCATCGTTTGAGGCATGGATCAAGGTTAATTACCGTTATCGCCACACTGTCTCGTGGCAGCTGGGTCACAGTGCTACAAAGCCTATGTACTAACATCAAGTAAAAAAGAAAAAAAATTCAATTTCTACTAAAATAGATCAATCCAAGCACTTCCAATGACCCTTTCAATGACATTTGAGGTCATGGTTTTTAAAAATGCGGCATGAATTTTTGTGGGTTTTTTTCCCTCCATACAGAACAACTGTGCTCTTTGTTTTCAGCTCTTGTGTAGTGGTTGTTAGAGTTAGTTATTTATATAATTTAAAAAAAAAAAAAAAAAAAAAACTTTCAAGGCTTTTTTCCCTCCCCCCTCAAATCCAAAAACTTTGAAGGATTTCAAGGAACTGTGTGTAATGCACATAAAAAGGGAAACAAACAACTACAAATACATTTACTGTATGTCCAACAGTCTGTGGAACATCGTCTTTACATACATTTCACTTTATTAATATTTTTCTATTATTTATGATTAAAAATGTAACTTATATACAATCTAGAATGAGGTGCTTACTTTCAGCTTTGGACAAAGTGCAGGGGTTGGAGTCAATCAAAGCCAGCTGAAAATGCTGAGAGAACACGGAGAGAGAGAGAGAGAGAGAGATCAGTAAGTACGTAAGTAAGTACTGCATTAATAATACAGCTTGATTTATCGCTATTGTTATTATTATTTGTTGCTACTTTGCAGCAAACAGTTTACCATCTTGTTCTATTCTCCTGTAATATGATAATAAGCCAACACTGTCCTTCATAAATAATGTGTAATAAATTGACGGCAGTGTTAGGCCCCATCATGAAACCACCTCGCCAAATGCTGCTAGTTTGGTTTGATTTTTTCTGCTTGTACAATAACTACCTTCACAAAGGAGTGGGGTGGGCCTACCTTTAGGCTTGACTCATAGTCTGTGTTGACCTTGAACATGAGACCCAGGCGCAGGTGGATCTCTTTGGCCCGGGAGAAGCCCGGGTCAATGTACAGCACCTCCTGGAATGCTTTGATCGCCCTGTGGGGAGGAATGAAGAATATGATGAAGAGAATGAGAGGAGGGTGGGGGGGGGATTAAAAATAGACAGAGAGAGATAGAACACGTAAAAAAGACGACATACGATAAGAGTAGATTGTTGGACCAGGTCGAGGTCCAATTCCAAATCTGCGTGAACTAAATATAGACTACAACTAAAACAGAAACTATTTTTTTGTTCGTTCTGGGCCAAAGGAAGCAAACTGAAGATGTAGCACTGTAGTTTGTGCTCGTCTGAGTCACGCAGTTTGTTAGTAACTTGTTTCGCCGTGCTTTACAAGCTTTATTCGTGTATACTTCTGAGCTGGACGAAATGTCACACGCTCGCTATAAGAAACAGAGCTGTATATTGGATTTGCCTCTTGAAAACAAATTGAGCAGTTTGCCTGCAGCCTTCGAGAACAATAGCTCGATGTGCTGATGCTTGCATCTTGATGCTTTTCATCTATCCAGAGGTTTAAAGCTGCCTGATTCTTTCTGGTAATTCAGCCTCCTCTGGTTGTGGGGTTGCCATGGAAACAACACAGGACAGTGCTTTTTTTTTTTTAGCTGATAGCTGATAGAAAAAACAAACAAACATGCTTTAGGGTTCACAAACCTTCTTAAACATCAAATTACAAGGACGTTTCATGAACTTTCCAGGAACCACTGCATCAAATTCAAGGATCCAAATGAGCAGCATGCAGAAAATATATAACTTACAGCACTTTCAATGACCCAAGTCTATTGTCAACAGCTTTCAAGGCCTTGATTTTGATTCCTCAAATCCAAAAACCTTACAGGATTTTAAGGAGCTGTGGGAAACCGTGATATACAGACTACAACTTGAGGTGTGAAATCCTGTTCTCTCTTCTGCGGATGATCAACGGAGCCGCTTTTCTACTATTCATGTTCTAAAGCTGAGAGTTCAGCTGCAGTGCGAACAGGATTGCTTCAGCCTTTGCAAGAAAATGCACAACAGAACGAGCGATTTGGAAATGGGGGGGGGGGGGGCTCGAGGAAGACAGCGCTCCAGGCCACAGATTAAACAAGTGTGATACTGTAAAAGATATATTTATGTGTGAGCTTCAGGCTTCAGAGGTGCTTGTAGCTAGATGTTGTGCCGTTCCGCTAACAGGCAGTTGTTTTTATGCAAATAATATGAAGATACTCACCACTGAAAGGCATTATAGTGGAAGTAGACCATTCCCAGGCCATACAGAAAGGCAGCATTCTGGGAGGGATGGAGAGAGGCACAAGGTCATTGTGACAAATAAAAGACGACTACTCACCCTCGCAGAACAGTTTTAACATGCTCAAAACTGACTCTGTATACTGGTTAACAATGTAATCAAAGATTTCCGACACTTGTGAAAAAAAGCCACACAAATTTACATCACCTTGCGGCTCTCTGTCACAGTTCAGTAATCAGAAAAACCAATAACTAGCGACGACTCTCACCGCAAGGCATCAACTTCACAGGAGAGACGCGCAAATTGACTCTGACACGAAACCTGAAACCCCGACTGAGGCTGATACACTCTTCCTGTGTATGAGCGAGTGAATGTGTGGGAAGGAAAGCAAGGCTGTAGGTGTGTGTGCGTGTGTTTGTGTGTGTAATTGACAGGGCGTGAGAGTATCACTATCTAAATGAGAAAGCGAGTGTGCAGGCACGTGTGTGTGTTTGTGTGTTTGTGTGGCTCACCTTCCAGTAGTCTGACTGTAAACTGTAGTACCTCTGGTATGCCGATAATGCTGTAATTAAAAGCAGAGGGAGGTTGAGAATTTATCTATGTCACCACAACGCCGCTGAGCAGTCAGCGTTTATGTCGAGCTGGAACGGAGCCAGCTGCATGAAAAACTAACCGCACCGATGCCTTAAAGTTGTCGTATATTTTAAAGTTTGCCAATATGAAAAGGATTAAGGGTTAATCTTAGGGTGAGGCTGGTGATTTAGAAAGACTTAAGCGCTCAGAAGTAAATTGTAGATCCATGCAAGGTCCTTAGAAGCATGATAATTGAAGGGTTCGTCAAATCCAAGATAAACAGAATAATTAACTGAGCGTCTCTGGCACATTTCTATGAACCACTCGAGCGCCAGTGAAGAGGAGGCGTGCTCGCTCACCTTTCGGGTAATCCTCCAAGAGGAGGTTGAAGTGGCCGAGCTGGCAGAATAACTCCGGCTCCACTTTGCCCTCAGCCTTGAGGATGAGCGAGTCGTAGCAGCGAACAGCCTGGGAGAGAAGGCAAAAAAGCAATTGGCGTGTTATGCAAAAGAGAGAAGAGTAATGTTACACACAAGAACTTTTCAATGTCACAGCAGGGCTGACGTCACCTCGCTAATTCTGGCCAAGTCGGCTCATTCTTTAGGGGAGATAAATATCAGACCCAGACTAACCAGCTGGACTGAGGTTTGGTGTAGATAAGGAGCTGGGATTTTTTTTTTTTTTTGGATTTCCATTGCAGATCTTCCTGCCCCGATGAAGAAAAAAGATGTAGCTGCAAATGTAGCTGCTGCCTACGACATTAATCCCAATGGGGAAACTTGTCCTGTGCATTTGACCCTAAAGAACAACACCTGGGGATTTGATGTACCCCCAGTGTTTCTGGCCCTGATCCCAAAGGAGTCGTTAAATTGTGAATAACTGCGAGTCCAAACTGATACTTGTAGTTACCTGAATGTTAATTAAATATCTGACAGGTGAGGATTAAACTCCACATGCTAACTGATCCAAATACGGAAGGTATCAAGTTGATAAGCTTGATTATTAATATGACATGAATCAAACATGTGACAGGCACGATCTGCTAGATAGACTACAGGAACAGTGACGTTACAGTGTGGGAAGCTTGCCTTTATACAAATTGTTGTATTCACCGCTATCAAATAAGAACGGAGACTACAAATTTGGAAAAACATGCAGTTAAAAACGACCAAGTTTCATCCAATTTCACCGTCGTTCTCTAACGCCACCCATCAAATCTCCTGTCTTCAGGATAACTGAAATGTTCGCTTGCACTTTGTCCTTACCCTGCATGATTTTCTCACGGGTGCCTGATTGCTACTGCACAGCTCAACATAGACTAGAAAGAAGTGAAGCGAGGTGGCTCACCTCAGCTCCTTCCATCTTTTTTTGCTGGATTTACGAGCCCGACGTGGCATTTTACCGTGGAGCTCTTGGTGGTGACAACGCACCGCTGACGCCGTTTGTCATTTTAACTAGCGACCGTTAGCACCCGCTGCTAGCTGGTTTGTGACGGGACAGATCACCGGAGAGATAAAAATAAAATAATCTTAAAAGAAAGGATCAGGATCTGAGGCACTTTAATTCAGCAGATACCAATCCATTAAAAAACACCATTTATTTGGTTATTCTGGTGGAGGAGTCCAACGCAGTGTCCATGTCATACAAACCTGAGAATGACCTGCCCTGTACCATAATGAGAGCCTATAAAAGACAGCGAGCTGTTCAGCGCCAAAGAGAAGCAGCTGCATGAGCAACTGAAACTGAGAAATGACTTCCAAGTTTATACAGAAGTGGATCATATTTCATCTCTCATCTCGGCTTTCATGAAGATTTGAAATTTAAGCCCTATTTATCACCTTTAACCTTCAAAAAAACCTCACAGACGACCTGCTGTTTGCCCTTGTCGGAGAGCGTTGTCAAAAGTTAAAATCTTTTGCTGAGACAACACGCAGCAGAAACGCATACCGTGACAGGGAGAAGGACAAGCTCACAAAAGCTGATAGAGCCGAGTGAGAAGTGATGGAGCGACGGAGCGAGGACAGACGTGCAGCGATGTTTCTTGGAGCACGTTTGCACTGTGGACGTGCCGCTTTGTCTCGAGGATCTCAGAGTCAAACAGAGTTCTGCATCTTATCTATATGAAAGGAAAGTGCTTCCTCTCCAGACGGGAGAACTTATAAGTACTCGTAAGAAACGTGACTGTTCTCCTGACAAGATGAACAAGTGTCAGACTTTGTCACAGAGGATTAAGGATCATATCATCACGTTTACAATGTCCAACACACAAACACGTCCACATATTCTGTGCTAGGAAGCAGAACAAGCTGATCTTGATTAAAACACTTCATAATTTGAGTAAAATATCTTGGTCTGTCCGTTAAATAAGACATAAAATGCGTGAATTCTCCATATTTGACAACATTTTCTGCCATTTTTGCATGAAGACTGTCGACAGGCTAGTTGACTAACTGTTGTAGCTTTCTAATATTCTTCTGGATTTTTTTTCAATTACCGTGAGTGACAACAAGGAAATGTGGCGTCTCATTAGGGAGTGGGACACTTTCATCGGCGGTGACAGAGAGCGTCGACTGTGATGTGGAGGTTGCCGCAGAGGTGGGTTTTGCTAATGAGAGGCAGCAAAGCATCTCGTCACTTTCCTTAATGTTTTCTTCGCTCCTTTACAGTTCTTGCGGTGCCTGCACGCTATCGCAGTCACCGCTGTAGCCTTGACTTTGGTTGCATTTTTTTTTTTAAAAAGGAGGCTGCACAAAAGCTGCAGCACGGGCATAGGGGGTACGTACAGCAGCTTTGAAAAAGGCTGATTAACACGTGGAGATAAAAACCTGCGGTTACACATCATAGTCACAAGACGCCAGCTGTGATTGAATTTTCAAGGTTTTGATTTTAAAGACAGGCTGGCTCTTAAATCAGCAGTCAAAGATTAATTTTCTTTATTTACATCTACTTACTTGTTTAGCTTTTGTATAGAATGTAGCCTAACCCATATTATATATATATATATAAAAAAAAAAAACTGATGTCCAGACCGCTCCACGTGCAGGGAAAGTGCACAGAAATCGTCAACTCATGCAAACTCAAACTGTGTATGTGCATTTGAAACTGATCCTAAAGCACTGTAACGTCTGTAAAACAGTACAGACTAACAGCAACATAAACATAGTTCTCATGCATAGTTAAGCATCTTCTGGGCAACAGCATAAAACCCTCAGATTAGAATCTGCAACGTGTAAACTCTGTGACCCCACAGCGCCTGCCTGCCTTAGCAAGGAGCAGCGAGTATGTCACCTCTGAGTTTTTCTACTAAATGAGACAATACTTCCATTGGATTTGTCCAATTAACACACTGCCCCAAGTGCGGCTGAGTCTAAGAGACCAACCCCCCCCCCCACACACACACACAAACACGTTTATGGTAATCCGAATGGTAGAAGAGGGCTGTGCTGACACAGCACTTTAGTCAGTGCCCGTTTGAGTCAGTTCTTCTCACTTTCAGTGAAGCGGTTATTTTGTGACATCCTCTGCACTTTTCCCCAGAATTTAAATTTTGATTTGCCGAGCGAGTGACAGGGACTCACCCTCAGAAATGTCATTTAATGACCGCAAGTGAGGAGAAATCTGAAAAATTCACCGGAAGCGATATCATTTATACGAGATTTGGGAATCACGTAAAATGATTTGAATGATGGCTTTTCTCGGAAAGGCTGCATAACAATTTCCTATACTGTATACTGTGTATACTGGCAACCATGTCTGCATTACTACGTTTCTTCCAGTGAGAAAAAACATCGTCCTTCAACACCTTCATAGTTTTGCCATGCCATCTCAGCGTCATTTTGCACAATCGTAAACTTCTCTCTCGCCGAACTGTTCCGACAACCTCGACACTACCGCCTAGCTCGCACTGTACATTGTCTGACGCAACAGAGCCAGAGCTAAAAGCAAATCTAGGTTAACTATATGCAGATCCTTTTGGACACAAATGACGCAACAGCACCGTTATCAGCAATTACACTTCCTAATGGGAGCTGAGAACTCCAGCAAACACTGAGTAAAAGGCTAGCTAGGAAGCGTTACATAATAATGTGAGAGTGTTGGGGAGCAGGGGGGGCATCACTGCACACAAGCAAGGTTAGGTGATATGACCGTGCATACATGTGCAGATATAATCAAGACGACCGCGAGGCCACTTAGCTTTCACAGACCGAGTATGCGCTGCTGTGAGGCAGCACTGAACCTCCGCAGGTGAGATGAAGTTTCACTGCTACATCTGCATCCAAGTGGCAGGAACACACAGGCCTTTTCAGAACGGGCTTACGTACCAGAAGGCTTTCCATGCTGTGTGCATGCTCTTGAGCCAAACAGGATGTTTGCAAGCAGTATTACTTCAGTGATAGGTCATTAGTTGCCATGGGGGGAAAAAAGAAAAAACGTCCTCTGCAGATGACCCTTCTTAACTATTTCGGAGTAGAGGTCAGCTACAGCTCAGCCGGCCTTAGTCAAGGGCAATGCAAGAGCGGCTCTAATGCTCAGCATGCGCGTCAATTCTCTGACGTGGCGGGAAACCCGCGCAAGCTTCACCCGATGTGACACCAATCAGCCCATCGTGATGAATAAACCCAAGCCATGTATACAAATAAGACAGGGTGTGAAAATAATCACCAATAAAGACATTGTCACACGTGGAAAATGAAAATAAGAGGACAAGTTCAAAGCTGATCTTCTGTCTGGTTATTCTAAGTTACTGTCATCGCCAACGAGTTATTGGTGGTGATCCAGTGACCTAGTTCTGTCACAAATGTTGAACCCACAGTCGTCTGCGTGTAGACAGAGTGGTGGTGCAGCGCCGCCACCGTTGCAGAGCGCCAGACAGCCAATAGAAACGGAACAGCAAAACACATCCAACCTTTCACTTTTTCAAACGAAGAACGACAAAACGAGACACTTCATGCAAATGGGGCGTCTCGTTAATTCTCAGCAGACTTATCTGACGTTGGAGTCGGATGCAGTTGAGGTTAGTCGGATGCAGTTGAGGTTAATCGTTTGTGAGGCCACGTTCCGGCTTGTCAGCCATTATCAGGTGTAAACGCAAGAATACTATTAACACGGAGAGCTTTGCTCTGAAAAGGATGCAAACAACTGATTTCTTCATGCTTCCGATGAAAAATAGAAACAGAAACTGCCTATGAATATAGTTGACGTTTTAGAGTTGGCAATCAGTGATTCCTCTGTCTTTCAGCTATGCCATTTTCTCTAGTGTCTGCTGCTCACAGTGGAGCCAATGTCTTCATCTCTAGATAGCCAAACTCTGGATATTAGCATATTCAATAGAAGCGCTCTCTTTTATGTGTAGTTTAAACTGGGGCTGTAATAACACATTACTTCTCAGCCATTTGGCTTTTTTGTGCAGATTTTAATTCCCCTGCTTAAATAAGTTTGTAAAATTGCACTTTTACAGAGTTAGAACACTGACAAGTAAAGCGTACAGGCTTTATTTGGGAGGGATTTATGAAGGTAAGAATCAACCCCCACAACTAATTGAGTGTATCAGATCTGTGTGCCGTTATTTCACTCTCTAGAAGTGCAGGCTTTGTGTTAAGTGGTCTACAAACAGAGGACCTAGGTATGCTTGGACTGATGTAATGATGACGACAAAAGACAGACACGCACTGTGCTGACAAAGCTTTTAGAACTGGATCAGATGTGAGAATCTCAAATGTAATATATTCTTTCGCCTTACATAATATCAGCCATGCTAGCTACCTGACAGACGTCGCTCTCAGACCGCAATACCCCAACACATGGAGACAGCTGAGGCTGCATCACAAAACAGGCTTTTTTAAATATGACACTCAGGCTGTTTCAATAAGGTAGGTGAGCATTTTATGGCAATATTTCCAAGCAACCATGTGTCAAACCATTGCTCTAACTTGTGCATACATAGGAACTGATTGCAATGCAAGCTATCCATATTCTCCCATAAGTACAGTAAGCCCGTGCTTACTGCTTCTGTGCGGCTAATGCTAGAGGAGCAGTCACACTTCCTAGGTATCCCACACCACCTAGCGAGCAGATTCGTGGATGGCCCCCTCAAACAGAAGCTGTCAACAGCACCATGTCCTCCACATCATCCACGGCTCAAGATAAAGTCACAACAGAGCGGCTTTGCTGCTTTTCTAACCCAGCAGTGCGTTACGTGCAGGTGGACGGTGCCTGTTAACACGTAGCTTTCCAGTCCGGGAGCACATGCGGAGCCAAACAGGGAGGGGGGGTAATGAAAACTGTAAACAAAAGACCCTGACACCACCTAGGTCAGCAAGAGGAACACATATTTACAAAGAGCCAAGAGCAGGGAGGAAACTTCAAACACACTTGAACAACACGCAAACAAGTCGGAGCAATATAGTCATCAAATTGGTGATATAGCTATCGGTGTCGCTCCGCCGTGTCCCGCCATCTTGGACAGGCAGCCAGCCATTAACGTTACTTGTAACGTTTGTCAACTCGTTCACACGGACTCCACACGAAAAACGTCCAGAACACGTCTTCATGTGCCTCCCGTGGAGTCGTGCAATGTCACAAAAACAAGCCGACAGAGTGCTGTCAAGACACTACATCAATGCAAATGTTATGGGCACTAGCTAACCGTGCCAAATAACGCTGTAATAAGCTGTATTGAGTGAAGGCTACAGCCTGAACGTTACTTCCACCAACGTTATAACAGTTATAGCAAGATAAGGACACTTATGTGTCTAATGTTTGCAATAAAACAATCTCACAAAGACATAAAACTTTCCTAATTAAAGCGCAATGCCCCCAGTAATCAATGTGCTACACAAAACCGTGACGACGTTTTGTTGTTGGTGGTACAAGTACACAAGGATACGCTGTGTGGAATAACGTTAGCTGTCCAGCTAACAGGGAAGGGCGGTTGCCTAACAAACACTGGCACACGTTAGCGTTAACAAAGTCGGGTTAAATCAAGAGAGGCACCGCTAGTTAGCTAACGGTTATCACGGCTAGCGACGCCGCGTAGCCGCAGGTGCAGGGTCGCCGTTCATCGGATAGTAGCTAACTAGCGAGCTAGCAGACAAGCTAAAAAGAGGGGCTGCGGCTAGCTGGCCTTGGTCTCCTCAGCGAGTGGGCCACTTGCATTCTCACTGGGCTTGCTACTTTGTGAGCAAATTCACACAACTGTGCATGGCGGTTAAGAGGTTGGAGTAAGTCCTGTGGATAAAAGGTGGTGCTTGGTAGTAAAATACACCCAGTTAGATTTGCTACCTTCATCAACAGGGCCTTCGTTCTGGCGCCATCTTCATGAAGCTTCTGAAATCCAAACAGTGAGCTGCAAGCAAGAAGACAACATAGGCGGCTCAGAATCACTTGCAGAGCGGCTCAGAGACATTTTCGACGTGCAAAGGAGAGAAAACAAATAAATTTCAAACTGTGCGTTTATGTGAGTGCACGGGGCTACTATTCCGACCTGTCGATCCCAACCAAACTGTCCCTCTCCTGGGCTGTCAGTGTCGGAAAGTCCTCCTCTGTTTCACTCGCTTTTCCCGCCGCCATTTTCTTTCCCTCATCACCACCAGAAGAAGCCGAGCCGAGACTCCGAGCAGCAGCGCAGGCAGCAACGGCGACCGACACACCGCACGATTGCATGGAAAATCGCGACGCGGGGACAAACGGTTTGCTCCGCCGAATCAAAAAAGAAAAACTGAAGAAAACAAAATGATCAAAAACTTTTTTTCCAGGATGAAAAGATGCGATTCGATATAGTAAATCCTTTCGGGGGGACAGAAGCGCTCTCCGGGTAGCTCCTCAAACGTCACATTTTTCATCACAAAGTGATATTGTGCCGCTATTTAAACGCGAATAACTGAATACAATATCCAAGATGTGAGTATTTGACAATAAAATGCGTTTCGGCCGCGAAGATAAAGTTGTTATAATTGTGTCACCCAAGCGAACCCACGCGCCGCTCTAGCCACGCCCTCTCCCCCCTCTTCAGCCAATAGGAGAGCCCACATCCCACCATATGACTTCCCTGCTATATCATTCTTTTATCTCAAATTTTCATATTATCCCTGCAAAACACTCATTTTTTACACCACGACTATTCTAGAAGCACATTCTAAAATATTTACCCTACAAACTTACCCCACACGCATCTGTATTAAAGTTAAAGCGCTTTATTTCCCTGCCAAATGTAATAATTTCCACACGGTAAAATATAATCTCGTATTCACTAACATGCACTGACACTTGGGTGTCTTTTTTTGCTTTACATACTGGTTTAAACGATGACTGCAATGCATCATTCGTCCCCAGCCTTTCACACCATGTAACCCCCACCACCACCACCACCACCACCACAACCCCCCACCCGTCTGCACTTTACTTCTAATTCAATGACATCTTCCTCAAACAAGAAAAAGTTGCAGCATTTCAGTTCCGACGCTGCTCAAAATTGCTGAGCCTAATCAAGCGAGATTAAATAATTTCAACTGACGTGGCAAAAGCATCATCGCGTGGGCGTGGCTTAGTATTGTCAACATCCTGGTGACATAACCAGTTTCTCCAAAATGGCGACGGTGGATCACAGGGAAGGTTAGTAGTTTTGTTTGTGAGGATGCGGCGTTATTTCTCTTGTTTATATTTAAATTTAGCACTTTTTTTCCACCAACGACAAACACACTGGGATGCGGCCTTGACCTCAGTCCAAAAAGAAGGCCTATAGTGCGCACTGTATGGACCTGGTAGCCATTTGGCGCTAGCCAGCTAATATTAGCTTCCCATGTCATTTGCATAGAATAAACAAGAAGACCCCAGAGCCCCGGGGGGCTGAACCGCCTTTAGAGGTGGACTAACAGGTTTGAAAGGCCATTGTTACATTTTTAGGTTTGAACAACTAGAAATATGGCGCTGTCACTAGCTGAGTCACTTGTAACATGTCTGTAATATCATTTAGTGTGCACATTATTCCCCTTATTCTGGAGGGCTGCTGTCATTATATGTAAGGTGTGTACATTTTTTTTTGTTCTTGTCTCATAGCAGGTCAAGACGACCCAGAGAGTGACGATGAGGTTTACGAGGTCGTGGACCTGACAGAATATGCCCGGAGACACCAGTGGTGGAGCAGGGTGTTTGGGAGCAACTCCGGCCCCATTGCCGAGAAGCATTCCGTGGCCACCCAGCTGATGATGGGAGGGGTGACCGGATGGTAAGGCATGAAGTGCTGTCCAACATTACACCTGCCTGATTTCATTCATTCAGAACTGCAATTCATAAGGCAAAAGCATGCACATATGTAATAGACGCTCCTCTCGACACATACAGGTGTGCAGGTTACCTCTTCCAGAGAGTTGGGAAAATAGCTGCTACTGCTGTTGGAGGAGGGTTCCTTCTTTTACAGGCAAGACAACCATAACACCGTGTTTACACACCCCCAGTAATTAGATGTTTACCATGTCTACATGGTCTCTAAGTGGTTTAAACAAAGTCAGTTACAAATCCTTTGTAAGATCCACATTTTGACAAGTGAATATACCAGCTGTACAGCTTGATGCTCAGCTGGTCTTCTTTCTAGAGCAGAAAGACTAGCATTGTGTGCCATCTGGACACTCATTGGGTGTTGCGATCCGCATATTATTTTGCCTTTTCTCTTACAAAACATTCATGTAACAGTTTTAGAAGTGGATTACACCAGATACTTCACAGTCCAAACACATACATAAAACAGTCATTCAGATGCGGTTTATGGTCTTTTCACAGTGTTGCATCTCGCTGCGTTTTTTAATTTTTGTTATACCAAGATTTCATGTCTCAAAGAGAAATCTCTGCACCCAGAAAGCAAATAAATACATAAAGCAAATAAATTTTTGTTCACTCAGTCCTAGAGTTCAGTTATTGTCAGCTTGGAACAATAATTGAAGTTGGTTAATTCTCCAAATGGCGTTACCTTCTGAAAAGTTTTATTATACAGATAGAATCATCTGCGTCATGATTTTTATTTTACTTGCGGAAAGGAAATTTGTTTTAGATGGTCTCAATAAAACACAGATTCTATCTCACCATAAACCGCCAGACAGTGATACAATAAAGCACAGAAAAAAAATCAGATAAGACCAGACAAGCACTCAGTAGGCTAGTAGAGTGCAACAAAGGTTACTTATTAGCAAGGACAGTGTGTGACGTTTGTGTTTCCTAATTCTAATTGAATATTTCCAAACGATCTGTTCAGAATTGGTTCTGAATACGACTCTTTTCTTTCCCCCGCAGATTGCCAATCACAGCGGCTACGTGCAGGTGGACTGGAAGAAGGTGGAGAAGGACGTGAACAAAGCGAAGAAGCACCTGAAGAAGAAAGCGAACAAAGCAGCCCCAGAAATAAACACGTTCATTGAGGAGGTAAAGGTACCTGTAACAAAGCTTGCTTTTTATTTCACGCTTTTGCTTATTTTTAATCATCTAAAGAATATTAAACTCTTGCAAACCCAACGTAATTAATTGGAATTAAATGACTTTTACTTTGATAATTTGGGTTTTGTGGGGAGGTTTATTTCTTTATCCGCAAACCAACAGTGTCCTCTAGTGGACAGTTAGCAATACTACACCCACTAGCTGTGACACAGCATGCTTGAGAGAGCTGGTACATTTTGGGTTAATTTGAGATATTGCACTCATCAGAAGTTAATTTTCCATTTTCTAATCCAGAATACACAGTACGCTGCTTCTGAGCACTTTTGACTCATTCTCCATCTTTTCCCGCCCCCTTCCTCCGCAGGCCACCGACTTCATCAAACGGAACATCGTCTTGTCAAGCGGCTTCGTCGGCGGCTTCTTTCTGGGTCTGGCCTCATAAAGCTGCCCTGCGCACGTCGCAGCCTCCTCATACTGTGAATCTCATCACTACATAGGTCACTTTCCTCTCCATTGTTTACCTCCCGGGCCCTTGTGTGCATTGATTCACCTTTTAACAAACTGAACAGCGGGGGAGTGGTTTAAACATTAAAGCATGATCTGTTGTGACAGTGGTGTTAGCTGTGTAACCGCCCCTCCCCCCTTTGTTTTAAAAATCAATCCTCGCTAATTATTTCCTATTGGGAGCAACGGGTGGATTATACTGTGAAGACTTTTTTCTGTGGGATCCGTAATGGATTTTTGCCAAACTGCTGAGTACGCCACGCTGCCGCACAAACTCGCACAGCTTCCTCGTTGCTTTTTCAACGCTGACCTGAGTGTAGATTGTCCATCCCCTCACATATTTGCCAGGCGGATGCTGATCTCAGATTGTTAGAAGCTGGCATGTGTGGGCGTCTTTGTAAATATAGTCAACCCCCTTTTCCAGAGCTGTATATTATATAAACAACACGGAAGGCAGCAGAGTGGGAAGTTAACACCACCTCCCCAGTCTAGTGTTAGGAGTTTTTTATGTAGCTGTGAAGTTTGGAGAGCTTCTGTGCTGTTTAAGCATGTAAGCAATCCAGTTTTTAAAGTTTGTCACACAGGCTGGGGGGTTAAACAAAGTTATTTTTCCACTCTGAGCAGGAATTATTGATATACAACACATATCATTAGTATAAATCATGACTAAACGCTCACATTGATAAAGAGTATTAAATACAGATCCTTTTATTCCAATAATCCTCCACAGCTCTACAATGCCCTGTAATGACAGGATGAGACTCTGCTGTTACCCTAATTACCACCATCAACAAGCCAGACAACAAAAGAGTCACTGCTCCTGTCATTAAAGAGCATAATGGAGCAGAAACGGTGACTCCTACGCCCTCGCTATTGTCATTGTGCGTTTAGTAGTGTCAGTGTAGCAATAACACAACAGCGATGCCGCCGAGTCGTGTCCTCACATTAATTATCTAGATAGGACATCCACACGCACGAGTCCACTTAAGTTGATCACAAGTTGCTTATTTTGTGTTTTGGTTGGGTTCTCTTTTTTTGCCTTTTTCTACCAGTGCAATATTCAGTTATGTTTCAGATGTATGTCATTGTTTCTCTTTATTATTTTGTTACCTCGGTTGGATGGATTTGGTTCAGTTATAAAATAAAGCTGCCTGATTTTGTTTGGAATAACACTCAAGTATAAATGTGTTTTCTTTGGGGGAGAGGGTGGGAAGATTGCGTCATGTTTTTATTGTCTGAGCTTCTGTAAAGCTGCTAATTCTCACTGTTCAAGCAGTATTGAAGCTTGATCTGTGCCTTTAACTATGTCATATTGGATCCTTAAATTTGACGGATTTGGGTCTGGAAGGGCCTTGAATTTGATGTTTAAAATGTGTATGCAGCCGGACCTCATCAGTTCATTTGAATCCACATCAGTCAAACATTGAAAACCTTCAAGGCTTTCTATGAATTCTTAAAATGGACACACAGACACAACAAACCTCACCCACAGGTGCTTGGAAGTGTTCAGGTTAGTCACCACACTGCATGCTTTTCTGCTTTTATTTACATCCATGATGGACAAAAATATAGAAACAAGACAAGAATATATGTACAGTAGTATTTACAAGAGTAAACCAGTGATACTCAACTTAAGGCCCTCTGACCACTTACGAATTAAAAAAAAAGAAAAAAGTCAAACCTTTTCCAAGAAAATGCCAGCGACATAAAGCTGCATGTTGAGTCCTTTTTTACAAATGAATGCAGTGATTGTAGTCCTGTGTTTCCTGGAGGTGTGGAAAGTTTTCTGCCACTCAGATGGGCATTTTCAGGAGGGCACATTCTGTCAGTAGCGTCAGGGTGGTGATCATGTATTTGCTGTTGGAGATCTGAAACAAAAAGTAAAAATTAGTACAATTATATTTATTTATTTTTTATATATACACTGTGTGTGTATATATTGTATGTGTGTGTTGAAAGACTCTGTACCTTTATCCTGCCACTGTACTTGGCTGAGCCCAGTGCTGTGGAGACCTGGTTCAGGCTCCCCGCTGACAGATCCAGCCTGAAGTGTCTGTAAAAGTGGCTCTTTAGCGCCTGCATGAAGCTCATCACCTCCTCAATGTCAATACTGTTCTCCTTCCCCTCCTCCCCTCCTTTATTCTCCTCCTCAGGCTCCTTTCTCACGCTGCTCCACAGCTCCCAGGCATCTTGCGGGTCAACCGTGTAGGTGATCTGCAGCGGCGGCACCACTGGAAGAGTCCAAATCATTTTTAGGTGCTGGATGTTGGACTCGGAGTGACAGTTAGTCCATAATGCCACAAGCCACTGCAGGCTCGTGTGGCTGATCTCCAGGGGGCCGAAGCAGCAGTCGAAGTTCTGCCGGAACCAGGATTTGACCACGGTAGTGAGATTCTCAGGCCCGCTGCTGCAGAACAACGGCAGGCAGATGAAGTCCTCTGGAAGTGAGTGCAGGTATTCGGGGCTGCCGTTGATGCAGGTGAGCCATCCGCTCCAAACAGACTTCTGAGGCTCGTCCTGCCTGGCAAACAGAGGCTTTGAATGGATCTGTGGCGGGGAAGAGGACAGTTAGAAAGTCTCACACAGGAAACACAAGGCATATTTATCTCACCGCCTCTTTGGAATCTTGTTCTTACCTGTATGAGGACTGTCTCAGCATCATCGCCCGCCTCGACCATTCCCTGCACCACAGAAAAGGAGACTCTGAAGCCGCCCTGTGATCCCTCCACCTCCACTGCCAGACCTTGCTGCTTCTCTGCAGCGATGAACGCAGACAGCTGCCTAGAGTAGCTCTTTAGCTGGGTGTGTCTGAACTGATAGAGGGGAGTCACGTACGACAGCTGCCACTCTGTCTTCACCAGTAAGGCCAGCTGCTCTGCATTCACCTTGTCCTTCGATGGGGAAAATAAGAGGATAGAGAAGATTCTGTGTCACTCTGGACGTGTTGTTATGGATTACATATGATCACTGGGATGAAACATGGAGAACAATAGCCTGGATTGACTCACTGTGATATTGTGTGTCTTTGGAGCTCTCCTGCTGGTGTTGAGCCTCCGTGCCGTCAGCGCTGGAGTTAAGCCGAGTCGTGAAGCAGCACCAAAGCAGCTCTGGTACGACTGCCGGTAGCTCCTACTTTTGGTTCTCCTCTTGACGACAACGCTGTTGGTGGGAGTCCTTGTGATGCTAGAAAACACACACAGATCACGTCAGCTTCCTCTTCCCCTCGGTCAGTCCTTGTATTGCTCTATAGGCTTAAACTGTGATACAAATGATCTGGACTGCATGATGAATGATGACTCTGCTAAGGCTACTGCAATAACAGGCACTGACTTGTTACTGTACGTGTACTTTTTCATGTTTAGAGGTAACACAATGTTACAAAAACATTAGCCAACCCGCATTTTATCAGTAGAACTAAATACAAAGCAGCTTCAGTACGCATTCACTTCCATTTTTAGCTATTTTGGAGGAAAAGCATAACAAAATGTGCAATTTTGATACAACACAGTGCTCCCATGGTTGTAAGATAGATGGTGAATTGAAATGTGGACGTCAACGAGTCATAAAATGTTGAATATATCACTCTACCACATGAGTACGTGTCACGAAAAACAGGTCAACACTAAGCTACTCGATTATTGAATGTTATTTGGCGTGACAGTCCCTTCATTACAACCGGAACGGTAAGTATGGTGGCTAAAGGAGCCGTATGCAAAATGGGGCCGTTTCTGTTGTCGTGAAAGCTAGTGGACTGCAAAAAGAAGTGTTTTTACTGCGAAATCAGTGAATAAATACGAGTTTTACCTGGTGTAGTGTCGCTCCATGTCTGCCGCGCCGACCGACCAAACACATTGAAACCGGAAACAAATTTGAACATCGCGCTTTTCAATGAGTCTGCGCGGTAAGCATCAGCCAATCACATCAATCCAAACAGGAAGTGGGGTTTTTATTTATTTAAAAAATGAATTAATAAAGAAATAAATGAAATACAGAGAAAAGCAAGATAGGGCAAAATAATAAATAAATAAATATAATAAAACAATAAATAAATATTTAATTATCAAAATTTCTGCATGATTATGATCATGATTATTATACAACGTTCATTAAACCACTAAAACACTACAAATGTCAACATGTTTTTTTTAATAAATCAAATGCTATGAAATACTATTATAAATAATATAATAGTAATAATAATAGTTTAATATATATATATATGTGTGTGTGTGTGTGTGTGTGTGTGTGTGTGTGTAGTTCTCCAACTAGTGTAGAAGGGATGAAAACATTAGATAAATGAATGAATGACACGTATGTATTTGTATAACACCTTCTATTGCACCTTCCTTTTTTTTTTAGGGGGTTAAGTTCAGGTCAAGGGATGCGGTAAGGTATCTGGTGGTTATGGTTAATTTTTGGGGAAGTCTCAGAGGAATGAATGTATGTCAGTGCAACGTCCTACGTGACAAAAACGAGTGTGCGTAATGGTGTGTGTGAGCACTCGCTGCCAGTTTCACAAGCAACCACCAAAACCGTTCCCCTCCCTGTTACCATGGAAACTGTGCCCTTTCATTTTTTTCTCCACATGTCTTTTCTTTCTCTCCCTTTTCAGCACACACTTTCCTCCATCCTCCATATTTATTATTCCCATAGTCTTCCACATGCCCTTACCTTTTATTAATGTGAGCTCTTGTGTATACGTGCTTCTAGATCTGCATATTACTGCAAATATCTGTGTATTGAATGAAGAACCGTTCAATAGCACATGCATACATACATCCAGTATGATGACCACATCAACAGCCAATCGGATTATCGGTAGCTGCTGGTGGGGCTTCAACCAATGGGGGATGTTCGCAGATGATGTGTGAGCAGAAGGGATGCAGCGCCATGGAAACTGCAGAGGGTGCCATGAGAGAACAGCGCACTCTTGTGGCACCAGATGTCTTTGTTTATCCTCGTCTGCATGGTTGAGTCCACCTTTCTGCTTCAGGGAACTTGTGCTTTTACTTTTGCTTTTCACTTATCTCTCAGCTCTAACTTTTTTTTTAAATGTTCTTTTGTCTCTGATGGCCAATGGAGGAAGATCTGACTGATTTGTCCTCAATATCCAGTACTATTATCAAAGTAGTAGTTTGCTTTAATGACAAGGTATTTCTTAAATTATACCATAAAACTCTACATTTAATAATAATAACCATTCCAGCAAAAATATTATTTAACATTTTATTAAACATAATGAAAAGTATGTGTTTGTAATTAGTGGAAAATTTAATCCCCCTAATAGGCTTTATTAAATTGAATGATACTGTATATTTGTATATTTTTGTGTAGAAAATGCTTATTATTCATGACAAATAAGGTGAGAATGGATCGAGTTAGACCAAAGCTCTATAACAAAGTGACACGTTTGCATCTTCTCAGACAGAACTACACCTTGATTTCTGTCAGTGTTTCCTCATATTGTCTTCCAATGTACTGCACTCCATCATGGATGTTCAAAATGGAGCAGTGGGGAGGAGGTATATGATTCCTCTAACCACCATAAGGGGGCGTAACTAACGCATCTCAGGTCTCGTCTCCCCACACCTGAGAAAACCGCACCTGCGTCCCTGCACCTGCTACCTGCACCTGCAGAAAGATTACATGAAAATGAGTCGACTTAATCCTGACATTATTACACACTAATCGCCTCTAACATGGTTCTCCGGTGATCTTTGGCCCAAATGTTACCCATTTGTTTAGAGAAAAGGTCCGAGATTTGCTAGCCAATCATGCAAACTCCAGTGGGGAGCGTTTTAGATAGTACATCACAATCACCAGTGTCACTATCTCACTGTCAGCCACATAACTGTCCCTTATTTTGCTGGGGAACCTCCCTGCGGACCCATGGGAATTTGGGAATCACTGGAAATGTCAGTCTTTATATTGCATATGAGTAAATGCATTAGTTTTTATCATGAAACCAGCAGTCAATGTGTGGAGAATACATCATTACTGCATGTTAAAAGGATGGAGATAAGAAGGGGGGAAAGGCTGACGTAAGGTGATGGGGGTTTTGATGTTCGACGCTTGCGCGGGACACACTGGATGCAACCGTTGGAGGAGATTATGAAACTGCGCCTAAATCGGACCCCCACCGCACGCCATCTTGGCTCGAGCGACTCGATAAAACATAAACCTGGGCCCCCACTATCCTGGGCCATTTCGGCTCTGGCCGGACCAGTTTCCTGGACGAGAAAGGGAGGAGCCTGGCATTTCTGGAAGTCTGAGGAACAGCCAGTCAAAGCCAGCCAGCCAGCCAGCCAGCATCTAAGCCAGCGTTGGAACTGGAGCAACGGTGGACGAAGGGTCGGCGGTGTTGGGATATAATTTCAATATTCACGGGCACAGACGGTGTATGCAACCGTGTGGTCGTCGACATGCATGTGAAGGTCTTCCATTTGGGCTCGGGAAGCTGAAACATATTGCAGCCCGACCACATTACGTTTTCGGTGGGATAAGCCATCTGTGATACACTGGGTGTGCACAGCGCAATAACGGCGCGAGCCAACCGGTGATTCCATCGACAGCTAGCTCATATTAACCCAGCTAAGCTAACCGTTTTCAAGAGCCCCGTTAGCTTGCGGCGAAGGGAGCATCTTCGGTCGGTTGCGGGAAGTGTCCGTGGATGCTACAGAGGGGAGTCCTGTATCTGGCAGTACGGCGACAGTAAGCTTCAAACCCGAGGCATGCAAAGAGGGGTGTTTTTTCTGCAAACGAGCGAGGAAATCTCCACGCCCTGGGGTCTGGTCTGTGGTTACTATTTAAGCTAGCTCGCTGGCTAGCCAGCCTACCGGGAGAAGCAGCTCAAGTGAAGGTGGGGCCGCGGAGTGACAGCCTTGGACGCCAGCTAATGTGGCTAGCCGGCTAACTTGGACTCTAGAGTGGCCACTGTTTGAATTTTTTTCAACCCCCTTCTTCCTCCTGTCACTGACATTGTGGGGGTTTAAATTACAAGGAGTGTGCAGTCTGGCACAACTGTAACCACTTTAAGTAAGAAAATACGTTATTATTGATCAATCCTAAACCCGTGTGGGTGGGATATCTCGAGGAGAGCATCCTCGTTTACCTGTATGACCATGGCGGACGACGACGTGCTGTTCGAGGATGTCTACGAGCTGTGCGAGGTGATTGGCAAGTAAGTCTCCCCTTGTGTGCTTATGTGTGACTATTTTGTGTGTTTTATAGTGTGACACACACACACACATAGTGCAGCTGCAGGGGCTGGTTTGGCTTGGCCACTGTGATTATGTTTTAGGCCCACAGGTTTTTCAAGGGGAAAGTTCACTGGGTAGGTGAAGTGAGGATGATCCCCAAAGTACAGAGCTATTTAACTTTACATGAGGTTTAATAGGAAGGACATGATTTCAGACTGTGCCTGACAGTATGACCTCCATGCAGGATGTGCTAACTTCTTTGATTACAGGTGGAGCAGCACAGATATTAGTGTCCTTCCACCTTTTTATTAAATACACTGTAAAGCAGACCGTACGCCCGAACTAATGGCATTCATTGCAGTCAGTCTTAGCTGCTAGACTCGGTTTGAAACTCAAGACATGTGGACGAATCATCTGGCCGCACATCTCAAATGTCCGCCGACAGGATTTTCCTTCTCCTAATCCCTCTGTTTGACATGCAGCCATACCTGTGTTACAGTTACAGGCTCATTGAAGGTGTCAAAGGATAGCCACAATGAGGTTGTTATGCCTTCATGCAGACCAGGAGACTGACAGAGACAGGTGAAAAGCGTGAGATGAGAAAAGTTCAAAGTGACGTGAGAATTGAAAATCACCCCGGGATGCATGTTACTTGTGTGTGTGTGTGTGTGTGTGTGTGTGTGTGTGTGTGTGTGGTCAGAGATGGCTCCTCAACTCCTGCTAGAAAATGAAGCAGGGAAGGCTGACAGGCCCATCACAGTCCTGGGCTACCAGTCAGTCCCCTCCCCCCTGCAAGCTCCGCTTACTGGAGGTCTGAGGGTCCATTAAGTTTGTTCTAGGGGAGAGAGGCACACTCTCTCCAGACCCTCAGGCCCTGTCCTTTATCCTGAGACTTCCTGTTGCCTTGGTTACTAATTGATGGTCGGTTCAGGACCACTACCTTGGAGACCCATTAACCAATACAGGGAGCTACTGGTGAGAGTTGGTCCGGAAACAGTGCATCTATAAGTTTGTGTGGTTTACTTTGACAATATAAATCAGCTAGAGTAGTAAATACAGACAAGTGGAAAGATTCTTTTGAATCCACCTTCATGAATGATGAATGAAGAAGTTTTAATTTACTTTGCTCTCCCTTTCAGTGGAACAACATTTTCTTTTCTTTTTTTAAATCGTTTGTTTTAATCCACCTTAGCTGTCAGATGAGTGGAGTTAGAAGCAGGAAAGCTTTGCCAGCTTTGACGGGATGTCTTTTTAGTAGAGCTGCATCGATCACTTGTCAGCTATTGAAGTAAACGCCATTGTTTTTAGTAATATTTTAAGAAAAATGCCCAAATATTCAGATTTCAGCTTCCTAAATATGAATATTTTCCGGTTTCTGTCGTCCTCGATGACAGTAAACTGAATGTCGTCGGACGAAAAGACAAAAGGAAATCTGAGGATGCCACTTTGGGAAACAGTGATCAATATTTTTCATTTTGGCATTTTATAAATAACATTTTTAAAATAACTCATTGATTTAATCAAGAAATGATTGACAGATGAATCCATCATGAATAGAATTCATGATGCAGCTGCAGCCCTATCTTTGAGCACTTATCACCCTGCATGGCAGTATCCTGACTGCCGCATTTGTAATGGCTAATTTTATAGCCAAAACGAAGCAACCTCCACCAGTTTGTGCTCCTGGGAGCCACAAACAAATACACTATTTGCAAATACTTCTTGACTGTGCCGAGCAGTTGTGCAGGGTAAGGTCCACGCAGGTCAGTAGAAAAGTAATGCATGAGCGAACAGTAGTGTGGAGCACATCGTAAGCTTCAGCAAAGGAGCGAGATGGCACATTAATGTCACCGAAAAAGACCCGAAAATCCCTCTCATCCTGCCAGTTCCTCTGTGAAACCGTGGATGATGGATCAAGTGCGTTGAGTCCCGGCGTCTTGGGATGTGTTGCAGGAAGAAGGGGAGGATCATTTTTCCCCAGCCCTCGAGGTGGGAGGGGAAGGGAGGCAGAGGTGGATCAATGGAGACAAGTGGAGTTGGGAATGGGATGGCCCTGAGGCGAAAGGATATAAATAATGCCAGCAGACATTGACTGCAGCACTCTCTACCATCTCGCACTTTGTTTTTAACCCCGTGTTTTACTGTCAGCACTACAGTAGGTAGTGGACGACATGGCAGACAGCTGAAACCCGAGGACGTTAATTAATTAAAACTTCAAGTGGAAACGCTTTATCGCCACAGGAAACCATCACAAAAACTTTATTCCACGTTATCTTTTCTGGTTGGAGGATATTCCTGCTCCCACTTTTTTTTTTTAAAGTGTGTTTTTTAACCGAAAGAAGGCCATTTTGGCACATAGGGGGGTAGCCTGATTTATCTCCACACAAAATGGATTCAAGGCAGGATGATAATTTAGCCATTTATTCGGCGAAATGGATTGGCAACAGTGTGTCCGTGAAGACCTCCTCCAGGCTTCCATTAGTTTTGTTTTTCATGTTCTTCCGCCATTTTAATGAAACTCAGGAAGTGTTGTTTTCACTGACTTTTTCTCACTGAATCTGAGACTGGTTTTACTTCAGAAATTCTGATGGTTCTGATGGTGTCTGATCAGGGCGTCCTGATTACAAAGTACTATAACTGAGAGTGGGTGAAAAGATTAATCCCTAATAAGTTGATTGTAATCAATCCTGTCGTGTAACGGGAGAGTTGTCATGGTGATGGTCTTGCATTATTGGGTGAACTTGCGTGTCTCCCTTGACCTTTGACCTCAGCTCCTTTCAAACTTGTACATAAACCCTATTATCCGGCCATCCCTCCCTTCAGACCACTATTGTTGCTCAGAGAAATCGTCTGTTATTGTCTCTGATCGGCTTGTGTCGGGGAGGAGCAGCCCGGCTGGGTGGGATTGAGGGCGTCGGGGACGCCATCGCCTTCCAGTAATCATCTTCTCTAAACTGGGATTGTGATTGGAGCAAATGTTTAGGGTGAGTTCTACTGGAAGACGGTTAGTCATTTAATTTTTTTGTTTGAAGTTATGTTCTTTTCCCTTTTTAATTTCCTTTCAGTGTCTTCTGGATGCGCTTTTTCAAGTCTTTGTGATAGCATCGAGTTTAGACTGCGTTTAAGGGAAGTGCCGAGATGGGCTCATTGTCCAGTGGGATCCTCTCCTTTCAGCACTGCCTCTTTCTTCTCATTATTTTTCGCCGAGCTTCTTTTTTCCTCATTGCTGGCATCACTGAGAGCTTAGCAAGGTTTCAGAACTGGGAGCCAGAGAACAAAAAGTCAAAAAATATTTGAACTTTTAGCAAGTCGGACCCCTGATTCATCAGGGCTCGTAGTTGCATGGCAACAGCGAGAGCTGCATATGTCTTATGTAGCCAGAGACGCATGGACTTTGTGATTTTTACAGCTCATGCATGACCCCCCCCCCCCCCCCCCCGCCTGTGGTTATACTATACTTCAATAGAGGAAGATCAGACAGGTCAGGTGTCAATTCCACTTGTGACTGGATTAACCGCGGTGAAAGATGACACGAACTGAACAGGCGTAGGCAGCCTGCCCTTTCAAGCTCATTGTTTGGAGTTTATATAGTAAATATGTGGAGATGATGGGACGCAAACATACTGCACTAACCACAAGGCCTGTTTTTGAGATCCAGTTGAAGTGTTTGCACAGCGCCGAAGCAATTGAATCCATTTCTGTCTGTAATGATTCAGTTTGAATAGGACTGAGGTCGTTGAAGAACACTATTGGAGTCACAGTGCTCTTTATTTCAGCCCTCGGGCACTAATTAGAGCCAAGAATATTGAGATGTGCAACTCACTCTAAACCAATGAAGTGATCAGTCCTCTGGCTTATTCTGCTTTGAATAATTAAATTGCTTGGTCCTTTAAATCTTAAATTTTTCCTTGATTGTTTTTAGACTTTTTTTTTTTTTTTTTAGAGGTTTAATGAAAGTTTTTTTGTTGCAGCCTTTAGCATACAAATCTAACACAAAGTGCCATGCGGCAGGAAGCTTTAGCTGTGCCTTATCTATGTTTCTCGTTTGAACAGCAAATGAGATAAGGCACAGCCATTCAGGAAATGTTTAATATCAACCTTTTAGCTTGATGTGGCTTTTATCAGGTTCTCTGATTTGTCAGATGTGTGTCAGCATGTGTGGAGAATGTCAGAAAAGAGAGTAACATGGCCATCATCATTTCTCAAGAGCAAGTTGACCAACAGTCTAAAATTCAAAAAAGAGGAGAATTAAAGATGATGTGTAAATCGTCACATTAGAGCAGTATTTTTCAGTCATGGTCCTCGGGGAACACTGCCCTGCATGTTTCAGATGTTTCCTGCTCCAACGCACCTGATTCAAATGAGTGGCTCCTTATCAGGCCACTGCAGAGCTTGATGACGAGTTGATCATTTGAATCAGGTGTAGTGGTGGAGGAACCATCTAAAACATGCAGGGCAGCGTTCCCCGAGGACCATGACTGAAAAACACCGCATTAGAGGAACTGGAACTGTGAACGTCTGCGTTACAAATCATTGAAAGGTCCATTGTGTAAGATTTTAGAGGCCTCAGTTTTTTAGACTAAGACTCATCAACATGTTTTCATGGCCTGAAAATAAGAATCATGATGTTTTTGTTACCTTAGAATCATTTTTTAAGCATTTATCAATCAATAAAATTGTTGCTGATCAGTTTTTAAGTAATTGTTTAATTACACTTGCATACAGATTAGGGGAGATTCATTATTAGTGGGAATGGGCATTTTTGACCAAATATTCATTTAGTGATTATTTGATTTGGTCTGTACAAAACATTTGGAGAACAGCGTGTGTCGGCCGTAGCGTTTCTGCAGCACTAAAGTACTTCATTATTCTGCTGTTTTGTCACACATTTGACCTTTTTAGCCAAATTATATTGCATTATTGCAACACGTTGCGATTTCAGTAATATTTAGATTAATTGTGCAGCTCTAGTTTATATTGCAATCATTTGTAATGGCAGGCAGCAGATCCTGTCCTCAGTTTATTTGGCCATCGTCGGCGCGTGTGCCAATTTGGTTTGCATGACGATATCTTTCTCCTATTCCGCTCTCTCATTTATGTAAATGTGATTTGAGAGGGCGTCGCTCAGCCGGAGAAGTGAGGGTTGAAGCCCCCCCCCAGCTTGGCGAGCGTCCAACTGAGCTGAAGTGTCCTGAAGCATGACACCGAACTCCTGCTGGGATCAATAAAGTATCACGTTATTGAATGTGTCATCTTCCCATCTGTTTGGTAGAGGAAGATGTCAAGAGAGAGTAATGTTCGTGTCATTAAAAACTAATGTTGTCTCAGGTTGTTTTCAGCTTGCCTTTGGCTCAAACACTTAGAATGTGTTTACTGTGATATGTGTGCCAGGTTGTGGTGCTGCGTCGAGCAGCCTTTTTTTAAACCATGCCTGGCCTATATAGTATAGTCATTTTAATTGTTTTCTCTCACTTAGAGCACAGAAAATGCTCCTTTAAGCTGCCCACACAGCAGATCGATAGTTATGAATGGATGGTTGTAAAGTTGAAGCGTTCTTTCAGACTAGGCCAGACTCTTCGGGTTGTTTGAACAGACCTGGATCCTCTTCTGGCTTATGCAGACGAAAGGATTTTCTCCCAGCTCCGGAGGGTATCTCCGCTCTAAATTTCAGTTTGCAACCTGGAATGCTAATTTCCCCACTAATATTCAAAGGCTTGTTTCTCTGATTTGCATAAGGGAGCACTCTGGATTATTGTTGCTTCGAGATTCACAGCCCACAGTTGAACAGCGCTGAACTTTGTTGAACTTGTAAAATTAACAGCTTTCTCACTTGAGCTCAGTTGGGACAGCGGGGCCAAACACACGTATGCTCGAAGCCTTCTTCTGGCTATATATAACTATATATTTGCACGCGTCTTGTTGTTAGTCATAATGGTGTTGTAGTGAGCTTTTTCAGAAACACTCCAAATGATGGTGTGCAGAAAACTACCGGTGTCGGCTTGTCACTGCAGGCCGCTGATGATAAGGTGCACAATGCCTGACCAGATGAGATGCAATTTTCTTGGCTCGAGCGGCACAGACAGTTTGCCTTACCTGAGGAACTCAAATGATGTCGGTGCATTTCACAGCTGTGCAAACACTTCCCTCTCCCTCCCTATTTTTGGACACGGGCTAACCGAGTGTATTATGCTAGCTGCTTGCCACAGCTAAAGAGCAAAATGCTGCTTTAAGCAAAAGATGGTTTCTCTCAGGAGAGCAGTGCTGGTGATGTTGAGTCCGCAGCTACAGATGTGTCCCATCCCTGTTTTGGGGGGAGAGAGAGAGAGAGAAAACCTGAGAGGGAATTTGGCTCGTAGCCAGCGTGGTTGTTAAAAATGCACCCTGACGTGCAGTCTTTGATTTATGCCGAGGTGGAGTCTGTAAAGATTGCCACTTTGAGCTGATGTTTGGTGACTGCCGCTGTCGGATGTGAGCCATGTGTGGGCGTTTTTGTATGAGCCCACTCAGCACAGCTGCAGTGATGTCAGTATGGCATGCGGCCTCACCACTTCCTCACAATCACACCCTCTCTCTTTCTCTTTCTCTCTCTCTTTCTCTTCCACATACTTGCTCTGTTATAAATGTCTCCATAATAGCTACTGTACATGGCTGAATGGCCATGCATTGTTTTTTTATTCCACATAAAGAGATTAACTGCATTCTAATTTATAAAATTAAGCATCCCCCTCCTCCGTTTGGGAATTGATTCTCCCTTGAATTGACAGCCAAGACTACAAATGGGGTTGATGCATAAAATCTGGCAGGTTCACCCAACCTCACCTCATTGCTTAATGGCTGTAATGAGTTTTATTGACACACATTAGATCAGTGCCAAGATGGCCTCGCTGCATCATTTGTATCCCTGACTTGACTCCCCCAAACCTTCACTGGTGAAACACACATCTGAAGCTAATGTAAGGTCAGAAGGGGAGGGGGGGGGGGGGCACCCCCACAGCTCCCGGGCTCTTCCTTTTTTTTTTTTTTTTTTTTAAATGGGAACCACAGCTGCTACAGCACATCAACCCAGGAGGGCAAAGGTCAGCGGGGTGGCGGGATCACCAGCAGGATTCCTGCGGACACTGGAGGGAACAGGGTCGTGTTTTTTTTTATGGTTCTCTCAGCCCAAAGCGCGAACGTGTTTGTTTGTACGGGTTAATCATTACAGCAGATGTGAGAGCCAATCAGCTGCGGCTCCAGGCTTAAACTGCGGCTTTGACACCAACGCGGTCAGGGAAGTTCGTTTGCTAATTCAGTTAAACCAACGCCTGTTAATGCCCTCCACTTTGCATAGCATAGCAAATTGAGTGTTTATAGCGTGTGTGTGTGTTTTAACTGTTTGTATATGAGCGGGGGTGTGTGTCTCCAGAAGCATTGGTTCCGCCTCTGAGGATTGTAGACTTGGGAGATGTGGAGACAGCTGTAACACGGCAGGGGTGTGTGTGTTGGTGTGTAACTCTCAGTGGGCTCGGAGACAGAAAATGTGCGAACGTCTCGGCTTTCTGTGTCTTTTCCCGCCACGACGTTACAGATTTAATCTCACGCCTTGTGCCTTGGCATAATGAGAAAGAATTATCATATACATGTGTGAGACTAATGACATACATGTGTTATAGATTCTACATGGACCTGACCCGTGTGTTCATGTGAGCAGTGCCACTTAGTGTGGCTTGGACTGTGTGCAAATAGTAGGAGAATGTCTTATGTAAAAATGTAAGGGTAACGGCAATACCAAATTTTATCATTGTGTCGCACGACTCAGCAAGTGGAACATAGTGACAATCAATTGTAGCTTAAGGGGCTGAAGAAGATGCTCGCAAAAGTTAAAGTTGGGCACCAGACAGGAGCGTACGGCAACATGTTTTTTATTTCTTCAAATATGAAAAAAAACAAATATGTAAACCCGAAAACATCTGTAAAACCAACAAAATTCAAAAGTCCAGCTAGCTCAAGCCCGAGCTACAAAAGATAATTACCCCAAACAAAACACTGCTCAACAAAATGTCTGACAATGAAAAATTCTTCATCAATCACAGGCAAATCAAAAATCAACCATATAAATCACTGTAGGCAAACAAGAGTTAATCAAACAATTACCGTATTTCCAAAAGCAATAATAATTCAAATTTAAATGCAAGTTCCAAAGTCCATATAACTGCATAACAAAAAAATCACCATTAGAAAACCATGAGTGAATGGTTGCAGATTCAGTTCAGTTCAGTTCTTTTTAGTTCATGCTGGTCGAAGTTTGTGAGTGGGTGTGTAAGGGGGTGAGGGGTATAGTGATGAAATCAATTCAGTTTGTGGGAAAAGAAAAATATCCCAAAAGTTCAGTTGAGTCTTGTGTAATGTCTGTAATGCATGACTGTGTATACGGGGAGGTAGAAGGGAGCAGGACAGGGAATAGGGAGAGGTTTTCTGGATCCGGTGGGAGACAAGACAGTGGCTGAGAGGGGTGAGGAAGCCTGGAGAGCAACAGGCCGAGACCACTTATCTGCAGGATTGGTTGAGGCCGGACTGGTTGTAGCTCCGAGTACCGCGTAACAGGACATCCAATGCTTTGACACACACGCCGGGGTTGCTGTGAGTCCTTCTCGGTTTTGTCTCTCCACAGAGCAATAAGTTTGGGTTTTCTCCTCTTCCTCTCCTCCATGCTGTCATTGTCTAACTGAAACAAGTCTCCCTTCCCCCGAGCTCCCAGGTGTACTTAATTGTTTGCTAGTCCCTCCCCTTACCTCTGAGGAGGGAATGCAGTGATTCACTTCCTGCCACACAGTTTTCCACCTTCCTGTAAATCTTTCACAATAAAAGCCTTATTAAGAATTGAAGGGATTCTGTCCATCGAAACGCTTTTTAATTTTGAAATGTACACAAGAAGTGTTTATATTCACAGCTTTAACGGGGTCAACAGTAGCAGATCAAAACGTGCGGGCTATACTGCTGCTACTTACTGACTGTAGTAGCTGGCTAGCCACCTCGCTAATAGCAGATGTGAGAAGCATGAGTGACATGAGTCAGTCGGCTGTGATCCTCAAGCCAGCGACTGTTGTGTTCTAAGTGAAAGTCATTGTTTTCACATTGGATAAGTGATTGATTAATTTATTGAAAACACTTTCCTGGAGTTGAGATTATTTGTGGTGATCTGCCACAACCTAACTTCTGACAGGAAGGATTAGGAAAGTAATTTTCCCAGTCTGTACTCTTACATATTTATACACTGTTCTGTTTATAAATCCTCAGCTTTTTTAAAACTGCACTTCCAGACAGACTTCTAAAAAAAAAAAGAAAAAAGAGATGAAACACTGTAATTACAACAGAAATGAAAAAACAAACCTTCAGGGTGGTGGCAAATCTGTTTGGGTGGCCCACCCTAAAAAAAAAACCTGTCTATATGGGAAACATTGGGACAATACTGCTGATTTATTTTCATCCAAGGAAATCAATATTTTACCAAATTCTTGTCCACAATCCAGGAAGTGAAGCTACATTTCTGGAACAATTTGAACATCAATAGAAGTCATATCATGTTGCAGTTTTTGTTTATTTCCAATAAATAACATAATCCAAAACATTTTGTTTTATGGGGTTATTCCTGCAAACACACCTGTGTTCGGACTACTTTGTTCACCTTTTTAATACAAACTCTTGAGATTTACCTAGTGCCTACTGGACAGAGTGGCTTATAGCTTCCATATGTCTGCCCCATTGCAGTTATATCAGGAAGCACAACCTTACAACTCATTTGCCCTGAAATAAACCTTGAAGGGAAGGCCACCCTTGCTCAGGTCTCTATAATAAAGCTTTTTATTTTAGCTTTTACAGCTGTGCTGCACATCACTGCTCTATAATTCCCACTGGCACGGGCACAGAGGCTACGATGCGTAGCTAGCCACGCACTGTAAAGCCAGTGTATTCTCAAAATTGGCACTATGTCTGCCCATTGCACCAGGCCGGTCTGGTCTGGTGTGTGTGTGTGTGTGTGTGTGTGTGTGTGTGTGTGTGTTGGGTTGTATACATCTGTTTCTGCTGAGTACATGCTGAAAAAATGTTTCAGGTTTGTGTCTGTTGTAGGTGTCTGTGACTAACTCATCATTTATTTGTGTGTGTGTGTGTGTTGCAGGGGTCCCTTCAGCGTGGTGAGGCGCTGCATCAACAGGGACACGGGGCAGCAGTTTGCTGTAAAGATTGTCGATGTGGCCAGCTTCACCTCCAGCCCTGGCCTCAGCACAGAAGGTGAGAATTACAGCAGACCTGGTTTGAAGGCTAGCACAATCAGGACAAGAGAGGGTGTGTTGTGTATCCTTTTAAAATCATTTCCAGTGTCTCAAGTTAGTTTAAGTTGTTTCCAATAACCAGAACCAGAAATATACATCAGTATACATCTTTCTTGGGGTTACGGAGGCTGTTTTCCGTGGGACGGTTCGTTGGGAGAGTTGGCAGGGAGGCCTGACCGGGTCACGCTGACTTTTACACATATAAATAGTTTATTCTTATAGAGGAAATTTACAACTGCTTCAGTGCTATTTGTTTTTCTCTCTGATGTTTAATCAAAGTGTGTTTAAAAAGCCACAAATGCCACATATTTGGCCCTAAAAAGAGAGATGAAGTTGTGTTTTTTTTAAATGAAAACAACTTGCGGTTGCCAATTTCTTTCTGTTTTTGAAATAGAGCTGTTTGTTTGAGTAGGAAAAAAACTGCTCATCTAATTGAGGGTTCTCAGTGAACTGCAGCAACACTCTGAGTCTAGAGGGTTAACTAACTCACGAGTGGCTTTCCGTGCTCTAATGCAAACCCACCCACCTTCTTCTCCTTGTGGGTTAAAACAAATGTTGGGTATAATCTGCAAACACTGGCTCAGATCTCAAACACACACACAGAGTGTAGCATGGCATTCTCACACACAAATAAATGAGGCATAATATGACACATGCTGCACTCAGATGAAGTGTGTGTGTGTGTGTGGGTGTGTGGGTGTGTGTGCACGTGCGCTGATCTTTGTGTATGTGGTGGCAAGAGTTGGTGAGATATTGAAGTATGCCACATTCTCACCATGTGGTTTTGTGCTTTGTCATGCTGAGGTCTATGTGTGTGTCTAAGAGAGAGGGTGTGTTGGGTGTGTGTGAGTGTGAGTGTGTTGGTGCTAATGTTGGCATTCACTCTGTGCCATCTGTGATACCCCAGTCAGAGATTAGCCTGGGAGCCAATAACAGCAAGACAGGAAATGACCCAAGGGAGGAAAAACAGGAGAGATTTACACCAGTGTTTCCCAGAACAAAGCCCACATCATTTTTTCATTAGTGTGATATTATCATCCTAAAATATCCATGTATTCTCCTGAAAAGCTGAAAAATCTGAAGAGTTTTTCTTGCGTTGGAAATTTGGAATCATTTTTTTTCTAGCTGACTTCACCCCTGTGGTCAGCTGCACCAAGCACGGTCCAATAAAACCACAGCGAGATGACAAGAATGCCCAGAGGATGTAGTCACAATAATAAATAAATATGTAAAGCTCGACCGATCTAGTCAGAAGAATTTTTGTGATTTTATAGAATAGTACTGATTATTTCAAAAGTTGGTCTCAGTAATAATTTAGATACAGGTTATTTGGTGTTTAACAGTCATTTGATACATTGAATATGATTATTAAAGCACATATTATTGAAACCGAAACATTTGATATAACATTATCAAATGTTTCAGTTATTGTATCATACACTATTTAGTTATCAGTGCTGAGTTGTTACTCAAAGGAATGCAATTTCTAAAATGTCTCCTGGACCAAGAATAATCAACAGATTAGAATTTTTCTTTGTTAATATATTGTCTAACAATCCAGAAGGAGTGTGAGTATCAAATTATAAATATTTTATGTTCCTAACAGATGTTTCAGAGGCGTTTTCCTGGAAAATAAATAGATTCAAGCCCTTGTGACTAAAGAAATTATGCTTAGAAACAGCTTGCCATGGTCAGCTTGTACTTTAATGTGCTAAAGGAAATAATAAATTCCACTGTGGTCACTGAATTCATGTGCAAGTCAAAAGCAAAGTATGATGACTCACATGGCCAGTACATGTCATATTGTAAAAACAGAAACGACACAAATGATCCCCCATTCAGATGAAACCCGAAAGAGCGAAACAGTCAAAGTTTCCCCTCGCCTTAGAAGAAAGTACAATTTTTTCATACCTGCAATTTTTAAAAAGTCACAAGAGAAGAAATAAGCAAGGGGCCACTCAAAGTGTCACGGCAGAGAACTGGAGCGCAGCCAGACCTGGAGAGTGGTTTCCTGAGACCACATACTTTAGCTTATTAGAAAGAAAGAGGGAATCTGCGTCAGCACAAATGTGAGTGAAAAGAAGACAGAAGTGCTACAAGCTGCGGAACAAACATTCATAGTTCTGTATGAATATGTGTGTGTGTGTGTGTGTGTGTGTGTGTGTGTGTGTGTGTGTGTGTGCGCATGCAAACATGTGTGGAAGTGATTAATGGCGTCATTAAGAGTGCGAGTGCTGAACAAAAGCAGAATAAGCGCGTGTGGGTTTGTGGAATATAGAGTGAACTAGTGAGCACTCTCAATCAACATCAAAGCTTTATGGGTATTGAAGTTTAAAGAAGAATACAGCAGTGCAGTTTGCAGCCGTATGAGTTAGATGTGTTAATGAACAGACCCCAGACAAACCAACAGCCGTGCATGACCAAGCATTTCTGACTCCTCCGTATGGTTCCTGTATACGAGATAGACATCTTCCTCAAAACTCTCCTCCCAAACTGAGATTATTGAACGTTGCATCATAAAGCCGTGCGCGTAAGAACCGATTTGGAATAGGCCCAGCGAATGGCAGATTGCTTTCATGCAGATAGTTCTCGGCCTCTCCGGCTCCCTCCCCGCCGTCTGAGCGGTTTCCCCGTTACCATGCGGACACTGGGCAGCATTGTTCAGTTAAAGAATAGATACTCGATGAGACGAGGACGAGGACAAGCCTAAAGAGGAGAGGAGAGGAGAGGAGAGAGAGGGGAGAAAAAAATGAAAGCAGGAGGAACAGTAGAATGGGGGCTCTGTAGTGGGGACGCGGCGTCATTTCTCTCTGTTGCATAATGATACTGGTCTGTCACGACACAATGAGCTCACGCACGCACACACACACACACGCACATAGATCAGTAGACTTGCAGATGGGGAGTGGAGTGTGTAAATGAGGTTTTTATGGAGTGAGGAGCTCAACAACAGCACATTATGTCTGTCAGCCTTCCTCAGCAGGCTGTCTGGCTGCTTGTCTCGCCAGTTGTTGGTCATTCTGTTCAGTATCATGGTTTTCTTTTTCTTTAGATAGAGAGAGAGAGAGACGGTGTTCTCCCATCACTGTAGTTTTCTTTAACGAGAGTCATTAAGCGAAGAATGCCACAGACATGATGTAATTGTATTTGCAGTATGGATTTTGATGTGGTGATAACAAAAGGGGCCATGTTGAATGCCAGACGTGCATTATATACATGTGTAACAATGTGAAAAAACCCCTGTTTGCTCAAGTGTGTTTGGAAATGAAATTCTCTGTGACTCCCTCTGGTGGTGAAGTGGAGGTGCAGCAGGTTTGTAGAGGTGTGACAGGAGAGGAGAGGAGAGAAGAAGGAGGAGGAGGAGGAGGAGGAGGAGGAGGAGGAGGAGGATGGTGTGCTGCTGGGCATGTCCTCCTCGCTCTGCATCTCCTTAACGTCACCGAGGGACACAAAATGATTTAACAAAGCTCTAATGAGTATCTCAGCCGGGGAGCTCTAAAAAGTCTGTTTTCCAAATTTTGTTTTTTTCCTCACTGAGATACTTCTTTCCACCTTTCAATGAACATATGAATAAGAAAAAGAAAGAAAGTTAACTTTAACCACATCATCATTTTCAAGCTTGAGAAATTTATCGGAAGTGACAACCATTTTCACACCCCTACAAGGCCATATGTTCTGCAGTGCTGACATTTGTCGTATGTCATTACTAAAATGGATGTAAATGACTATTTTTATTTTAAAACTCTGCAACTACTGATGCCACTAATTATATAAAGTCCTGGAATGAGTCGCTGAAAGCACAAATATGGACACATTAAAAGGATAGATCAGTTAGAACATTTCGGTGTGTGGCGGATAAATCATGGACATTACAGGACATTCTTTTATACACCTGATTGATAATTGGTTTGTTGACTGCATTAAGTGTAAAATTTGAGTTCTTCCTCCACAACTGAGCGATAATTACATTGGAATATGAATTGTTGCATGTGAACAGTTTCTCACCACATCCCCTTCTCTTTTCCACCAACAGATCTGAAGCGAGAAGCCAGTATCTGCCACATGCTGAAACACCCCCACATCGTGGAGCTGCTGGAGACCTATAGCTCTGATGGCATGCTCTACATGGTTTTTGAATTGTAAGTAACCACATGTGCACGTCGGCCACCATTTTTAAAGTTTGCTTTTGTGTCTTCTAATTGTGGTTGTTAATCGGGGCAGGAAACACCTGTCTTTGTCCACACACACCACGGCTGATCAGTGCCACGCACAGGAAAGTAGACAAACAGCCACAGACTAAATTTACCAGCAGCTGGCTGAAGGTTCCTGATAATTTTGCACCTTTTCAGCAACACTACAAACCCCTCCTTTAGTGGTTAGAGACTTAGGCGGTCACAGTGATTTGCATGAACCAAATGTGTTTGATGTGTTTTGTTCTGGTGTTTTATCTGCGGAATGACTAAAGAGATGATGAGACGAGAGGTTAGTACAGTGCATTTTTGTATTGAAATTTGTGCTCTGGAATAAAAGGAATGTATCGTGTGGAAATGCTGAAATGAGAGGCTCACACTGAGCTCTTGGTAGATTGCAGCCCTGCCTAATTGCACAGTAATGATAAAAAAAATAACACGATGTAATCTAAAGCATCAGCGTTCAATATAAAATCCACAGGAGTCAGAAGAAGAAGAGGCAGCTTTCTGCCCCATCCCGCAGTCTTTGTTGTGAATGTAATTTTCTTAATCAACTTGCTAATTTGTTTCCTCCGTGTGGATTTTATGTCGAAAATATACCTCAGGGATTGTTCTGGTTGAAAAGTGCTATCATGAAAATATGGAGTGCCCGCGACAGCAGGTCATGAAGTTGCTCCCTGACATCTGCAGATTTATGAACTCCATTTTAAACACTATTTTGACAGTTGCTAGCTCATCTGCTCTCCCATAAACTCTCATCTACAATGGCGGTCTCTTCTCTTCTTCCCGTTTTCCCTGCTCAGTATGGACGGAGCTGACCTGTGTTTTGAAATAGTGAAGAGGGCCGATGCTGGGTTTGTGTACAGCGAAGCAGTGGCCAGGTAAGACGCGCAGTGTGGGGAACTGCGGGGAGGACGTTTTTAAATATTAACAAAGCTTAAAATAAACAACAGTGCCCTAAACGATCCCCCCCCCCCCCTTCTCTCCACCCAGCCACTACATGAGGCAGATTCTGGAGGCGCTTCGATACTGCCACGACAACAACGTGATTCATCGCGATGTAAAGGTGAGATCTCTCCCATGTGTCCCATGTGACATAAACTAGATGACTAGATAACTGAGATGTTACATTTTTTTCACGATCTAATAGACGACCTTTCATGTGCCTGTTTTCAGCTGTGTGAAATTGATATCTGTACCGTGTGGGCAGACAAAGGTCATTTACCAGAAAACTCCCCTTTAGAGTTTTTCTGTGCTGCTGGTTGTTGCAGAACAGAAAAACAGTTCAGGCTGTTTGTTTCGAGCAAACCGCTGCGTCACGCTGGGTTGTGTTGCATGTCACAGTTCTTATAGTCAGATTAGCATCAACCAGCGATTGCAGCAGGATTAGCCATCTAACACAGGCGAGAAAAAAACACCAGACCAGATGGAGCAGCCCTGGACCAGGCCGCTGAGACACACACACACACACACACACAGTCCCTAAGGGATCAACACAGCCTTGTTTTCAGTGGAAAACTAATAGCTGTGCGTGCTGGCGGGTCAAACCTGGGTGAAATGGCAGTTGCACATTACTGCCGGTGTTTGTTTTAATTCACCTGGAGCGCCAAACGGGTGACTTTTAACACAATTAGGAGAATTCAAAAAGAGGTTTCAAGTGAAACTGACAAAACAATGTATTTGTAGGTATGTATTTTAGTCTCGAATCTCCTTTTTTCAAAATAGAAAATGTCATTCGTATGTTGGTTTTAACATTATTCCTCTGATGCATTCGGTCCATTATTACCAATATACACAGTGACTTATTTTTACAAACATTGTACACTCAAACGCACTCTTTCTGGCATGTGATCTTAGAAAAACTGCAGTCCCGGTAGTCACTGGCATGCATCTACTCAGCAGTGTCAGGCATTAAACTATAATTGAAACAATGATTCCCACGAAGCGCAGATGTTCACGAGTTGACACAATCAAAATATCTCAGTAAAAGTAATAAAAAAAACAAACATTTATTATTTTAACAAAAGAAGTAGGTAGGAGTGCAGAAATTAGATTGACAAACAGGTCGTGTCCCTTATTTATTTCTCCTGCGTTCAGACATACGTTATTTGATCACTGTCTGCCAAGAGGGGGAAGCGCGTTCAGTCCTGTGCGGCGGAGGTTCGAGTTGATGACGCAGATACTTGACCTGGGGGTGCCCGAGGGGGTGTTTGGTAAACCCAACGCCACAGACGGTCGTCTGAACTCCGTCGTCGAGCTGTTGGACGTCGCGTCGTTCAGGAAGAGAAACCTGTTGCCCAGTCGGTGGCCGAGCGCTTGGAGCGCAGTTTTGCGCACTGAGCCGGACAACAGAAAGTACATGACAGGATCCAAACAGCTGTTAAAGGCGGAAAGTAACAGCATCACCTCGTTGGTCCGGTCCACCTTTTGCAACTCGACACAAGTCACAGTACTGCTGAGCTGGGAGAGGATGTAGAATGGGCGGAAGGCGTGGTATGGCGCAAAGCAGACGGTGAACAGGAAGAGGACAAAGAAGGACTTTTTGGCGGTTCGTTTGTATCTCTGTGCATTCGGGAGGTCAGGCTTGTCCCGCGACACGCTCAGCAACTGCGACGCGATCTTCCCATAGGACACCACGAGCATGACGAAGACGAGCCAGAACAACAACACCAGCACCGCGTTGAAGTAGGCTTTCCCTTTGGCTTTGCTGCTACGCTGCTTGTACTGGAAACATTTGTCATTGAACTCTTTGTCTTCTGCTGTGGCAATCATGGGCACCAGCGCCACCAGTGACAGACCCCACAGAGTACCGCACACCACCCAGCTCCACGGCCAGCCGCGCCCCAACATCGGCATCCTCATGCATCTCCGCGCTCGGCCTTTCCCCTTCAGCCTCAAGAATCTGTCCAAGCTGATGAGTCCCAGCAGTGTGATGCTGATGTACATGTTCATGTAAAACAGGTTGCCCACCAGCTTACAGGCCACGTATCCCAGCACCCACTTGTTTCCGTTAACGTGGTAGAAAATCCTGAAGGGCAGACACGCCAGCAGGACGAGATCAGCCACGGCGCAGTTGATGAGGAAGACCCGCACGGAGTTGCGACTGGAATGCAGGAAAAGGAAGACCCACAGGGCGAAGAGGTTACCCACGAGCCCGAAGATGAAGAACAGGGAATACAGGACCGCGAGCGGCAGACGGAGGGCCTCGTCATCAAACAAACACTCTGGTTCCGACCGGTTCGGGGAGACCGCCGAAGAGGCGGAGACGAGAGGGGCGGCCGAGAAGGAGGGCAACATCGACACGGGGAAGGATGAGGCGGACGCCGGAAGAGAGGAGTTGGCGAAGGGGGAAGAGAAGGCGCTCATCACGTCTGAGGGTCGTTGATCGTTAAGCTCTGGGAAAGAAGGGGGAAAAAATCAGTCGACTCATTGATTCGAACTGAATAATTACAAAAAACATTTCACACAAGACATTTTGAACAGCTAGAATGCCCTCACTGTGAAACTGCAGTTGGGTATTTTCTGAGTAACGCGCAGACAGGTGAGTAATGTGTGGGTTGTCGTATGAAAGGTCATGTAATACTCGACGTGACGTGAAAATTCTAGTAACTTATGTAATGCCGTGAAAAAGGCACAGCGCCATACAAAAGAGGAGCACAGATTTCTCACTCAACAACACTTGTTTTGTGCTGGGATCATGACTAATTGAAACTTTCGTGCTCATTTAAGATACAAATTCCAGTCCGGCGATATTACAATAAAGCGGGGGGGGGGGGGAGCAGACACACACGAACACATGCTCATACGTGGAGTCACTCTCTGACTGCTACACACAGATGTTTGGATTAAGGCGGAACACTCACCATCAATTTTCCTCCGTGGGAGACTTCAGCACAACTGCAGTTTTAAATGTGTGGGAACGTGCAGAGAGGTGCGAGAGCGCAGCAGTCCAGTGCGTTTGAGTCCTACATCAAACTGTAAACCACAACCACAGTTTCTTATGTTATTATTAATAACATAAGAAAAGAAACAGTCCTGTCCTTTCACACTTCTTCCTTTGCTGTCTTATCGGCCTCTGAATGAGTCATGAATCCAGCAGTCTCCACGTTCCTCACATCCTTTTAAGAGCGCCTGCCTGCTTCTCCCCGTCCTCCTCGCAGCTGAGCTTGCCCTTCAATCTTTTTGTGTCAGTCTCTCTTTATTTCTTCGTCCCCTCTCCGCTCTCCTGCACTCACAGATATGACTATGTTTGGTCTGCCGGTCCTCTGCTCTCTGCCTCGTTTCTCTGTCTCTCACTCTCTCTGTCTGTGATCTCGCACCTCCTTAGTCAGCTCCACGCCCCCATCACCAGAAGTGCAAAAAAAAAAAAAGACAGGAAGTGAGCCCACCACAAACACACTTGCCCTGTTCCTCATCTGTAACGCAGCTCTACCCCTGCACCATCCTGTTCAGAATAAAAATGACATGCATTTGCAAGAATGCTACATTCAACACAATTTATTCCTCCAACGGAGGTGGTGTGTTTTTGTAATTTTTGCAGCATTCTTCTTATGAGTGCATACAGCTTAAGTATTGATTACAGCCGTGAAAGCGTGTTTTTCAGCACGCCCAGTGGTCCTTGTATAATTTAAGTTTGCATCCTAAACTGCATCTCTGAGGTTTTGCATTTAAAAAGCTGCAACCCCATTTTTTTTTTTTTATGAGTTAATGAGCTCAGTTTAAGATCTGTGCCGGTCCAGACAGACGGCAAATTAACATCAATTAAGAGTTCTTGTCTCGGTGAGTCATTTAAGTGTTTGCAGTCATCTGTTGAAATAATCTGATGTGAAATAAACTTTAATAATAATAATAATAATAATATCAAGGATGTTATTTTACAAGGCTGCCGGAGAACCGCTCTGAATATCCTTGTGTTTTACGACCCACCTGTTGGCTAATGCTCTTCTGTAAAATGGCTTTACTTACCGCGGGGCACGGCAAATATTTTATTACCTGCCTCCTCCTGCAATATTAATCCTCTACAAATAAGGTTTAAGTGTGAAAACTGTGGAGCAGACATTTTCACACTGAAGTGCAAGTACACACTACAACAGAAAACGGACGACGCTACCGCGTAGTTTATACTTCGACCATTTCTCTCACTTTAACCTTCCTCGCTGTCTGTAATTCTTAAGCTTCCTGTGTCAAGGTTCTGACCTGCTGCTATCTTTCTTCACTAATGTAATGGGTTGTAATTTGCAGAACAGTTCCCTTCTGTATTTTGTGATGAACTGTTCACCGTGCTTTGCAGCTTCTTTCAAAGAAAAAAAAAGAAATTACGCGCCTGACTTATCGCAGCGACTAAATCAGGGGCGTAGGAACAGTTTCCTGTATGTATAGGCATCATAATAAAGTTGCGGTTGTAGTTGCAAGACTCTTCTTCTCATTATGAAACCAGTTCACTAACTAGCAATTGAAACATATGGGATTTTGCACTTTGCACAGGAAGAGCAAAGCAATGCTCTGCACGGTCACTGTTCTTTGCAAAGAAATGCTTTTTCCCTCTTTGTCAGTAAGAGAATATGTCAGAATCACATTTCTTGGTCAGCTGGTAGATTTTGTGCAGCTTTACAATTTCCGTCCTTACTAGGACGGCCCCTCGTTGAACCTGTTGAAATATATGAAGCATAAATCGGAGTTTTTCACTCAGTTTGACCCGTTTCTTTGTTTTTCCCTCTGCAGCCTCACTGTGTGCTGTTGGCCTCAAAGGAGAATTCTGCTCCAGTCAAGCTTGGAGGTTTTGGAGTGGCAATCCAACTGGGAGAGTCTGGTTTAGTAGCCGGAGGTACGCGAGCATGACAGTCTTTTTTTTTTTTTTTTTTCCCCTCTCTAGCTCAAGACCTATACCGAAAGAAGTGGAGAACTCGCTGATTAATCATTTCGTATCTCTTATGTTAAGATATGTTGGCTTGTGAATTCCCCCAGCGCGGGATCAATTTTACCTTATCTTTTATTGGCTATGTGCCAGACCGAGAAAGAAATGTTCAAAGAGAAGTAGACTGTGGTGACGTGAGCAGTGTTTTGGATATGAGTAAGTACGATTGTGTGCGTTTGTTTCCACAGTCCAAAGACACACGCACAGTGGGTGAATCAAAGAGTGTGTGTGTGTGTGTGTGTGTGTGTGTGTGTGTGTTTGCACTTTAGATATGGACTGGATTATGTGTCCAGCGTTCTCCCACCTTTTTCCCCAGTGGATCCAAGCTGGTTTAGATGGATTCCTCTTAAGACATTTTATTAAACAACAGTTGCTGGTTTCTACTTCTCAAATTGTAACTTGATTGTCTTTTCACTATTTTCAGACATTTTAAAGAGTAAACAGTGAGTGGATTAATCCTAAAACATGTCTTAGTTGCGTATCTATATATCCTTAGACCTTTTATAGCAGCAGTTATCTCTTTAGATTTCCACCCGGCGTTGGTTTCTCTGTTTCAAAGCAGATAAGCGCTCTTACAATGACCTTTCTGCCTGCTCTTCAGGTCGAGTGGGTACTCCCCACTTCATGGCCCCGGAGGTAGTCAAGAGGGAGCCATACGGCAAACCCGTGGACGTGTGGGGATGTGGCGTCATCCTCTTCATCCTCCTGTCTGGCTGCCTTCCTTTCTACGGCACCAAGGAGCGCTTGTTTGAGGCTATCATTAAGGGGAAATACAAGGTAGGGTCTGCTCTCTGATCGAGCACAGACTGCCGTCCGTAACCAAGCGCGACAGTCTGCTCCTTTTTGTCGCTGTGCTGCAGTGTGTGTGTCATAGGTCGACCTACCGGTTTACGGAGAACCATTTCAATTTAAGATTTGAGAGAAATCTCAGCACCTCTCAGCTCTCTTCATATCAGTTATGACTCTTGCGGCGGAAGTTATCATACAAGAAATGTTTTATCTGCTGTTCCCTGCCGTCGGACACGATTTGGTACATGCTACACGTTGACAGCTTTATGATATGTTAGTACATTAAAAGGTAAACTGTGGCGACCTTTACGCCAGTGAGAGGTGATGGAAAAACCGATGTCAGCAGAAGACACTAAAATAAAAGTCTGTGCAATTTTCAACAGAAAAGATCAGATTGATTCTGAGAGTATGAATTTCCTGCACGGTGTGGTAATCTGCAGCAGGTGCAGTCACCACAGGACAACGCCACAATGTCGCCTGTCAAGCTGCTGCAAAATTCACAGATTTTATTTAGAAAAACGCAAAATAAAGAGCTCTACCCACACTGCAACATTTCACGTAATGGACCGTGATTATTATTGTAAACATCATCGTGATCATAATAAAAAAACAAAAATATCCTGGCTTCTGAAAATGTCTGTTTGTACAGATGAACCCGCGCCAGTGGGCCCACATCTCCGAGAGCGCCAAGGATCTGGTGCGACGCATGCTGATGCTGGACCCTGCCGAGAGAATCACTGTCTACGAGGCCCTCAACCACCCCTGGCTGAAGGTGAGAAGACACACACACACACACACACACACACATTATTACTGCTAGTAATAAATTCTCCACAGAGCTTTCTGCGGGCAACACCACTGTGGTAAATATTTCCCGCTGTATTTGTAATGATTCAATTACTTAGGATAGAGAGTCCTTGTGCAAAAACAGGCGTACAAATGACACCGTTTGCCTGATTACAGGTCAGTGTAGCATCAAAATGATTTCAAATTTTAAAGGTGCACTTTGTAACTTTTCTGTCATAAAGTAACAGAGACACTTGGTTTGATATGAGCTTTGCTCACTCCACATCACCTTTTAACTACTGGCCTCTCTGATGCTGACTCAAACTCTTCCTTCAGCTTAGAACCATAATGCTGCTTTCACATCCGTTCCGAAAGTGTTCTAATAAATGTACAAACATGATGATAGCGTGTTTATGTCCCCGCTGTGGTTTTTATGGTTTCTAACTGTGCTTCGTGTGTGTGTGTGTGTGTGTTTAGGAGAGGGACAGGTATGCCTACAAGATCCACTTGCCTGAAACGGTGGAGCAGCTGAGGAAGTTCAACGCCAGGAGAAAGTTGAAGGTCAGCACCTGCTGCTTATCTGACAATCTACAGATTCATAGAAAACACAGAGGAAGCTGTGCCTCCTCCACAGAGCACAGCTGCTCTGGATGATACAGATCAAGTTCTTTCAAATCTTCTTGTGAATATTGTCACCACGATCGTCCTCTCAAAACACGTTCACCACAGCGATTCTGTTCTGGCTGTAATAGCTGTTATCTTGACTGTGCATCGCAGGGTGCAGTGCTGGCTGCCGTTTCCAGCCACAAGTTTAACTCCTACTATGGCGACCCCCCAGAGGAGCTTCATGATTTCTCAGATGACCCCACCTCCTCAGGTAAATTATTCAACTGGGAGATCTAGAGAGAGAGAGCGAGAGAGAGAGAGAGAGAGAGAGAGAGAGAGAGATCTAGTTAATCTCGTGTTTGCAGGCAGGATGGAGACGTTAAAGGTCAATAAAACGGATTCAGCCGGCGCAGGAATGTCTAGTTCTTGATGTGTCATGTAAAGTCAAAGACGATCTAACATGCATCCGCACCAAGGCGCGCACACTTTCTTTCCAGTTTCTATTCTCGTACTTTCTATTCTCGTGTCTTATCATGACCTCCAGCTGTCTGTGTAAACTTCCCCTGATTTGAATGAAGACAGATGTTTGCCCAACATCCTCACTTCCCTGTCTGAGCGATAGACTTTCACTTCCTTCTGATGGGAAGGCTGCAGGCCGCGTCTGCCAATCGCCGTCACGAACGGGAGAAAACGAGCGGCGCGTTAAATATCCGCCTTAATAAATTCGCGCGACGAGCCAAGCTCTGCACATTTTCTGCTCTGCAGCCAGATCTCCTTACACCACCACGTATGTCCTTTCTGCTGAGGCTGGCAGTCTGCTGCAGACGTGCTTCCTGGTGACTGGAGGTCTACAATAGTAACGGAAGCAAAAATAAACCAGACGCGTTGCCGGTCACGGACGCTTGCAGGAGCACGGCAGATTATTCACAAGCGGCCGCTTTTGCTGAGTTTTCTCTCTGTTGCCGCTCTTTCCTCTCTTTTTTTCCTCTGCCTCCTTTTATTCCCTACCTGCCCTCACGCCTCCTCTCTCTGAATATTTGTGCCCCCCCCCCCTTCCTTTTTCCCCTTTTCTTTTGACCCCATCCCATTGTGATGTGTAAAACTCTAATCTCAGCCTCTCTTTCTTTGGTGTTTTTCCTCTGCTCTGCTGTCTCTAGGACTGCTAGCTGCTGAAAGTACGTATCCCCCCTCCACCGCCCATAAAATGTTGATGTGTGATATCATCATGACATCATCGTGTGCATTTTTTTTCTTAGTCTTGGATAATGTGGGTTCTAATCCTCCCAAAATGGCTCCCTCTGTCTTCTCCCCTGTCTCTCTTTAAGAAAAAAAAAAAAGCCATTTGGTTTGACGAGTGTGCTCTTTAATCCCAATGCTTCTTCTTTTTGACCTGTGAATCTGATATTCTGTTCACATGCATCTTTAATATTCCAATCACAGAAAGCTCTGTGACCACAGATTAACTAACTATTCAGATTGTTTCCGTGTGAGAGAAACAAAAGATGAGGAGAATAAGGTGCTTACATGCCTCCTAACAAGGGGATTATCTATCATAATCAGGTTTTTGCGAAAGCTTTTCTGTACTCCAAACACCCGTTCCCAGTTTTCAGATTCAATTCAATTTCAATAACGCTTTTTTAAAAACGATAAATCGATTATTGATCTGACTAAAAATCAGTTAAGACGTCGCTATTGCTATTTAGATGGGCCCGATGCATGTAAACAGACCTGATGGCATGTCTTCTCTTCTGCTGTCATGTCACAGTAATAATTGAATCAAACGCTCATTTATAGAAGTCCATCATTAGTCCAGAATGACATGTTTGCAGTTGGGATTATTTATTTGTTATTTCCCAACCTCTTTCTGGAATTATTGTATTAATTAATTAAAAAATGGTGAGTCAGTGCAGGATTAAAAAGTTTCAAGGATGGAGTAATCCACAGTCTGTAAATTGCACCCATGAGTCATTTATTCAGACATTTGTAAGAGAGAGCGAGAGAGAGGTCATTCCCCGGTTTGGCCGTAGAGGCCTTGGAAAAGTCCCGATCACAGTGGTGTAACATCATCTCGCATACCACTAATAAATTCTGTGGTCAGTTAAGGATCGGCCCGCGGGTCCAGATGTATCGAATCCAAATGATTGATGAAGTGAGCTTCCTGTCTGGGAGATGAAAATGTATTCCGACCACACGCCGCCCGCCCGTCATCCGATACGTAGGCGGCACATATTCGTGCATACTATTTTTTGATGTTATTAGGTATGTCAAGGTTTTCATGTATTTATTTTTAATATTCCTGATTTGCATTTTTCTCGGGCGTACTGCCTCTAACCCATCATCCACACTGTGACTTTCTGAAGTGACTTTCTTCTGATGTTGTATTGATGCCATGTTACCGCTGTTTCTCTGGTTTTGCTGCATGTGTGGGCGATGCAGCAGGTACTTGGGGGTTAAATAGTTTTGAGTGTTTGAGTGTTTGTGCGTTTGTACGTGTTTTCTGTCGTGTCCCGTATTGTCCGTGTCCTCTTTCCGTGTTGTTTTTGTCGTCTTTTTATTTATTTAAGCGTTCACTTATTTTTGCCTGTTTGTGTACGTGTAACGTGGCGTGTCTCGTGCTCCGTCTGTCGTGTTCAGTGTTTGCATTTTGCGTCGTGCCGAATGTTGACAGGGACTGCTCGGTGTACTTGCGTGTCATGCGTGTGCTGGCGCTGGAGTCCGTATTTGTGTGTGTATAATCGACGCGTGTGTTTGCGCAGGGGCAGTATCGCAGGTTTTGGACAGCCTAGAGGAGATTCACGCATTGACAGATTGCAGCGAGAAAGACATGGACTTCCTCCATAGCGTCTTCCAGGATCAGCACCTCCACACCCTGTTAGATGTGAGTACCTCTTCCCCTGTAATACCAAAAGTTCACAGCAGGTGGCACGACAAGTCAAGAGTCAGCCACATGCAGTAGTCGTTAAAACGCAGCCGCCGTTTGGGTCGTTTTGGGTTTTTCATTCCAGATTGACATAACATTGTCAAACGGTGATGTTGCTTTACGGCATGGCTTCATTATATGTGACTTATTGTGTGTCATTTCAGCTTTATGACAAAATCAACACCAGGTCGTCCCCTCAGATCAGAAATCCTCCGAGCGATGGAGTGCAGAGAGCCAAAGAGGTAAAGAAAGAGAAAAGAAGAGAGCGCACATTCACAACGGGGTCTCCTCCGTGCGGCTTCTAAACATCTAGTGGGATATTTAATCGTCTGAAAATGCTCATTTTTCACGTACTTAATTATCAAGTCCAGTCTTAAACAACGAGCGACGCTTACCCAACAAGCTTTCTTAGGCAAAGCAAGTAAATGACGATCAGACGCCGTGCCGTGACGGCGTTATTTAATCATGAGCGTTGTTAAGATTCACACCTCTTTCTCCCCGTGTTCACCAGGTGCTGGAAACCATCTCGTGTTACCCAGAGAACATGGAGGCCAAGGAGCTCAGGAGGATTCTCACACAGCCACACTTCATGGTGCGATATTCCAGCTATTATTATTACATTCAGATGTCTTAGAGAGCACGCTCATTGGAGCGCGAGAGAGATTACAACCTAATGTGTCAGAAGCGCGGTCCTTTTGACAATCCACATAACTCCCTCGGCCGCAAAGCCGCTTAGCACCTGAGCCGAGGGAGCCCTCGGGCAGGGACGGGCACAGTTAAAGGAGGAAGAACAGAGGAAGAGAAAATGCACTTCAGCGTGGACACGGTAACTTTTGCAACGGCCGCAATGTTTGTCTGGCGGCCGTAGCAGACCTGCGACCGGAAGAGCAAACGAAGGGGATATTATTGACAGACGAGTGGATTTCATGTCAAGGTATGACAATGTTAGAGCTGAAGGAGCGTAGCTTGTTTTGTAGCGTTTTGCTTTATTGTCCAAACACAGCAGTTAAATGTAGAATTAGACAGCCGAGAAGGCGAGGCGTTTCCCTGCGCTTCTTCAGGCTGTCACACTTTCCGGAGCCGTCAACCTCCAGGTCGGTTCAATCCAATTAGGCCGTCTCGCCTCTCGACCCGACCGGCCGGGTTATCCGCGCTGCGCTTCTGCGAGCAGAAACTATCGCGAGGGGTTTTTGCACGGCGACACGGTTCACTTTGAACCTTTTCCTGTGTGGCGCACGGCTTAATTTCAGTCTGTATTCAGACACTTGTTAGAATGCCTTGTCGACGTCTTTGTCTTTAGCGCCAGCTGTTTGAACTCTCCATGACTGTCACGCATCATCAGCGAATGCGTCGCCGCTCCGATGAGCAGATGCGATCATTTGGCAAACGCATGACTGTGCGCGAGTAACGTGATTAGTGCCCAAAGAGGATTAGCGTAAGCCACGCTGTTTGTTGCTCTCTCACACACAAAAATGCTGTTTTCACCCACATGTACCTTCCTCTTGGCTGGCATTTGACAGTATTGATTTAGTCTTTAGTTTTTCAGAAAGAATATTTAATTGAGACGGCGTTCTTTACCGTCGTTACCGGCACGTCGAGCGCATCGGTCGGCATCACCGAAGCGCCAATAATAACAGTAACGCTCACCCTCGAAGCGTAACATTGCAATTATACGACAGTTACCAATGAGATGAAACACATGACTAAAATCATTCATCTTGTCGGGCAATCTGCTTCAAAATAAATGTTATTTTTATGATCCCCCCCCCCCCCCCCCAGGCTCTGCTGCAGACCCACGACGTGGTGGCCCATGAGGTGTACAGCGACGAGGCGCTGAGGGTGACTCCCCCGCCCACTTCGCCGTACCTGAACGGAGACTCCCCGGACAGCACCAACGGAGACATGGACCTGGAGAACGTCACCAGGGTTCGCCTGGTTCAGTTTCAGAAGAACACCGACGAGCCCATGGTACGCAGAGAGAAACCGGGACACGCGCATATGAATATTTACAACTTACTTACTTTGTGTTTTTTTACTTGTTCGCTCTGGATTTATGCTCTTCGGCCAGCTTTCTAAAGAGACGCACAACGAGTAACGCGTTGGTGACCGAGCATCAAGTTAACACTTCCCTGAAAGACTTGACAGTAAAAGTATTGTAGCGATCATTTAGCACGAACATAAAAAAAGCGCCACGTTACTGTGACTGAAGGCAGGTGTTTTTCAGACCCACCAGACCCGTAAGCCGAGCAGCAAAGACATTTCTTGTTCCTCCTGCCCTGGTGAGGGAGGGGGTGCGAGACAATGGCATAAATGATGACGATTGGTTGAGGTAGAGTAAAATTCCACGGTAAGCCAATCAGGTGGAGTCGGGCGGGTGTTGCTATAATCCATGACATTTTATTGGATGCTAGTCTGACTTTCCCACAGCAATGTTGAAATAGTTTAGATTTGTGTACTGTGGATTTGTGTTATGTATTATAATTTATTATTTCATTGTAATATTCAGATGTATCCTAAATAATTGAACACGCACATGTATTTTAAGTTCAAGGTCCAACTGGTTTGACACATTTGAGCATGTGAAAAAATGACTTGAAAGTAACGCAATAGTTACTTTCCAATCATGTCGCTCAGGACAAAGAAGGGACAGTCACGATCAGGTATGGATGACGGCAGGGCACGTAGCTCGTCTGTGGGACGGTAAACGACGACGGCGTAGGCCTGAACGGGGGCCATTTGGAACAGGGATCCGTGTGTTGGAAATGAGCAGGCCAGTCCAACCTCGTTGACCAGAAGGACAGGGGGTGTGGGAGAAGGTGTAATTAGCGGAGAGCGCAGCTGGGGCGGCTGTGTTCTGAGGGAAGGCAAGGAGCTCCAGAGAAAGGTGGTCGGCGCAAGAGTGCGCGAGGAGTGTTTTGGAGGCAGGAGGTCAGTGGGTCTTGTGGATCTTTTGACCAAATGTCGTCCGTGCGGTTCCGTTGCCCGGTGAAGTTGCTTAGGTAAAGTTGCCTGTCTTTACCTCGTCCGTCTTCACCACGGACGGCTCACGCTGACGCTCCAGCCGCCGCCCCGCTTTTCTACTTTCGATTGGAATTGAACGCGGCTGCTCTCGCGTTTAGGCTGATTGCGGCTAGTGTAGACTGCCCTCTGCCCTTGCCGTGAATGGACTTTCAATTGAGGTGCAAATTGCTCACACCTGTACATGACTGCAACTCACACCTCCCTTTGTTCACTTGCTCTCGCTCGTTTACAACGTGCAGAGTTGAATTCTGAATGATTTCACAATTCAGGAGGACCCAGGTTTACGCCGCCCCAAAAATATTCTGACCGCCCCAGTCAGTATAGTGTCATGCTTCCACTTTCACTGTCCCTGAAAGTATCGCACATGCACATGTGAAACTGAACCACAAACCTCGGCGACAAGTGCGCCGGGGTATAAAGCTTTCAAAAACAGGATTGCACTTTAGCCAACTGCTTTATTACAACACTCCAGCTTGACCAAATACCAATTTGACATAATGCATCAGGGTGCACTGGGGTTATGCCACACAATACCACTCTATGTATCACAGTACTTTACTTGGGATCCGTTCTCCCTCTGACCCTCTGTCTGTCTCTTCTAGGGCATCACTCTGAAAATGAACGAACTCAACCACTGCATCGTGGCCCGAATCATGCACGGTGGAATGATTCATCGACAAGGTAAAAATACCGCTTACGCCGTGCGTGCGTATTTAAAGCGACATTTCAAGTCATTTGCATCTTCCTCTCTCATTGGACCGGCTCCTGGTAATTGAAGTAACGATGAAATGTAACTCTTCCTCACGTTAGCTCTGGTCCCCCCCGGAGCCGTCTCAGTAATCCCCGGGGATTCTTTTCTTGGCCTCTGCTTTGCATCAAAGCGCTGATGTTTCAACACCCAAGAGCCTCGTTTGTAGCCTTTGTTAATTCATTATTTCTGCGCTTCAGGGACTCTGCATGTAGGAGACGAGATCCGAGAGATTAATGGCATCAGCGTTGCCAATCAGACGGTGGAACAGCTCCAAAAGATGCTGGTAAGCTGCTCGTGCTTCTTTTTTCACGTGTATCTTTGCATGGTTTTCTGTTGGCGTGTATGACGGAATGTAACATTTGATTTGTTTTACTGGTGGGCACAGAGGGAGATGAGGGGCAGCATCACCTTCAAGATTGTACCCAGTTACCGGTCCCAGTCCATGTCTTGTGAGGTAAGGACTCACAAATACGTACACTTGTGTTTGCATAAAGAGGGGGGAAAATTTTTGTTTTGCAATTTCCGTTGCAGAAGGAGTCACCAGATTTGTCCCGACAGTCGCCTGCAAACGGTCACGCTAGCGTCACCAGCTCCATCCTGGTATGTTCCTGCTTCTGTTTTCACTCTGACGCACGCTCTTTACCGGAACTCATTAAACCCAGTTTTTTTTAGTACTTTTTTTAGTCGTTTGCTTCCTAAATCTGAACCGGGATCAACCGGTAGCTAACAAAATAAAAGCATGCAATGTCATCGCAAAAGCAATTCTAGCCGATTTTGCCCTCCAAATACTTAACGCAAAAACTTTTGCCGTCCCGACTAGGACCTGCCGTCGACGATCCAGCCCAAAGGCCGTGTGGTGAGATTTCCTACTTGTTTACTACTTACTACTCGTATGACAAACTGACACTCGTCCCAACAAGTCCAAATCTGCACAAATGTACTCGTGCGTATGTACTTAAAAGCACTCTTCCGTTTTCATTCCATCTCTTCTGTTTACGTCGAGTATTACCCTCCAACGTCCAGACTGCTTTAGGCTCGGTTGAACGTTGGAAAAACGGTTGTTCTTTCCCGCTCGGTAAAAATATTTCATTGTAGAGTGGTGTTTCTCTTTGCTATATTGTGCTGAGAATACATTTAAAGGACTCATATAATTAGAGTTGGAAAACATCAGGAACCCCGGTTTGTCTCGGTCACAACCTCCTCTAAAATCCATTTCTCATTTGTTGATTTCAGCCATTTTTATCTGTCTCGCACCCGCACGCGCACACAATGCATTATAAACACTGTAATGTATTAGATTTAGCCTCCGATTGTGGGTCCTTCGTCGCGCCTCCTTTGTTAATGCCCCCCCGGCGTTTTCTACTGCATGATATGTGTGTAAGTGTGTGTGTGTGTGTGTGATGCTCTCAACCCCATAGATCTCCAGATCTGCTATCAAGGACAAATTGTCCATCAAGGTAAGCTGTCTCTAAGTGGACCCTTCGTAGAACTAGATCCCAACTTCTCCCACCCCCAGTGGCAAAGTTCAGTTCTTCATCGTAGTGGTGTCTAGATCCCATGCCAGCTATCGAGGCTTAGTCTCCATTCCCGGTTCGTCAGTGGACGTCAAAGGCGACAAAAAAAAAATGGATGTATGCGCATCGATAAAATGGACTCGCCTACGGGTGGAGATGTGGTAACGCGCTTTGTTCTCGTCTTGCTGTTCGTCTATCTAAATGTCTGTGGCTTTCCCTGCTTCGGCTTCTGCGCTGCGCTCCGCTTCCCCTCCCCGTCTTTATCTTCCCGTATTTAGCAGCCAGGCCGCTTTCCCGTATATCCTCTGATGTTCACCACGCCGTTCTTTGCCTCCGCGTCCGCGCCTAACGACTTTTCTGTGCCGCCGTCCCGCCCTTACAGATTTATGTACGCGCTCAGTTTGAGTATGACCCGGCGAAAGACGACCTCATACCGTGCAAGGAGGCGGGCATTCGTTTCCGGGTGGGCGACATCATTCAGATCATCTCCAAGGACGACCACAACTGGTGGCAGGGAAAGCTGGAGAACACCAAGAATGGCACCGCGGGCCTCATCCCCTCGCCCGAGCTGCAGGAGTGGTGAGAACGCCGCTGCTGAGGAACAAGAAAACAATTTTTTTTTTTTTTTTTTTTTTTTGAAGAGTTTCTGTTTCCAGCTAAAACTAGTCTTCTGGTCTTTAGCGTCTATGATAATGTCAAACCGCAAAATACAACGGTACGTGTTGTTTTTCAGGCGTGTGGCGTGTATAGCGATGGAGAAGACCAAACAGGAACAACAGGCCAGTTGTACCTGGTTTGGCAAGAAGAAGAAGCAGTACAAAGACAAGTACCTGGCCAAGCACAACGCAGGTGAGTCCGCAAAGTGTGCGACGGCAAAGCGGTTTCGTCGAATAGCTCGCTGAGACAAAGCGGAGAGGAAGACTGTCCCCGATTAAGATTATGAAATGTGTGCTTCCTCGTAATGTTGACGTAACCTGTAATTGAATCTGAAACACGATCTCGCTGATTGCTGATTTAGAAATCGCATGTTTGGAGGTTTAAAGAGCATGTGGGATAAATAATAAAGTTGTCTCGCCTTTGTATTGTCCGGTGCGTGTAACTGCTGCACGCCTCTTGCGTTTTCCCTCTGACTGACCTCTCCTACTTAACGGCTTTTGATGTTTACAATTCTTTGTTTTGTTCTTTTGGTTCAACTTGTCTTCTTTTATGGTGTCTTTCTATTAACCCTTCCGCTCCCACCCTTTGTCCATATTTCATGCTGTCTCTTACCCAATGACATGGCTGCATGTAAGTAACTCCAGACAGCTGGTGTCCAGCTTCTGTGTTTTTCTTCCTCCTCTTTCTGCTTTTAAACCTCGTCCTCCTCCCGACGTCTCCTTGGCTTTTGTTTTTGTTTGGTCCGTCGTTAGAAATGTAATTCAAATTGACGAGCTTCCGGTCAGCTTTGTTGTGTTCTTCTATCTGACCGAGGTTAGCGCAAATAAGCTCGTTTTAATGTTTTAGCGAGGTGCGTGACCTTCCTCGAGTCCGCCTGTCGTACGTTATCACGTCGGCATCGTTTGAATGACTCTGCTCTAAATATTCAAAACCCGTGTGATCGAGCATGTTTGATTTAAGCCACGGGGACAAAACACTGAACTTGATGTTAATCTCATTAGCATTAGCATTGCTTGTGTCCCCTCTGAGTCTCTATTAGTTTTGCATTTATTGTGATACGTTTGTTTTTCGCACTATTTTTGACCGTGTGCACTCAGTTGCCCTGCAATAAATTATACCTTCATCTTCTAATATCAAGTTTTGTTTTAACTTATTTTGATTCGACTTCGTGGTCATTTTTTCAATTTTTTAATCAAAAAATAACACATTCGACAGAAGTAGGATTTATTGCAGCGCCGAGTGTATCTTTACCACCCGCTTCACAATTTACCTACAGAGCCAAACTGTTTTTTCCATTTGCTTTTAAATGGCGAGCTCACTGTATATTGTCCTATAATTTACATCTAACCCCTGAGGAGCTTCACTCATTCCCCCGTGTTAGTCCTTTATGGTTCGCGGTGCTCATCTAATGGTTTTCCTCTGTTCTGCAGTGTTTGATCAACTAGATCTGGTGACGTATGAGGAAGTGGTCAAACTGCCATCGTTCAAGAGGAAAACACTGGTTCTGCTCGGTGAGTTAAAGTAATCTGGGTCACGGCGTCTGTTTAAAGTTATCCGAAGTAAGTAAGGAAGTAAGTAGTTTCACCGGCCAACAGGGAGACTAGGGTGTGGACCGGTCTTGGGTGTGTTCCTTCGCCCTTTCTGAGCGTTCTGTAGGGGCGGGTATGTGGTCTGTTTGTAAAACTGCTTCTCTCTTAAAATACACCGATTTACCATTTTAGCCAGCTATTTATTTTCTACAACTCTTTTTAGGATTATTTAAGATTAATTATACATAAATAAGCTGGCGTCTTAAATAGGTGACGATTCAAATAGCACTCAACTTAAACACGCTTTTAGATCTAAGCACGCACGGGACATATTTGAGTGCAAGCGAAATGTTTGAGTCCGAGCACACATTTTGAAAGAAAGCAGCAGAAATCACAAAATGTGAGCACGAGAAGGAGAAATCATGCTCTCAAACTTAAAATCGACGCTCTTGTTATTATTGGAGTATCTCTGGCAGCTGAGTCATAGTTTACAAGTGGATTAACTAACCCGTTGTCTCCTTTCACTGCCCGCTGTCTCTTTCAGGTGCACATGGAGTCGGTAGGAGGCACATCAAGAACACACTCATTACCAAACATCCTGACCGCTTCGCCTACCCCATCCCTCGTAAGGACGCACGCAACACAGAAACCGGTGTTCAGCAGAATAAATCAGAGCAGAATAAATCGGCAGAATAAATCAGAGAACTGACTGAGCCCCGTTCAACACTTATTCAAGGTTTAACGTTGTTGGAGGAAGACATCAACAAGTCTGATTCCAAGCGTCAACAGTCAATGTAGTTTTATGTACAACCCTTTGTAACAAAGGCACACGCAGACGCTTCATCCCTCTCTGTCGTCTCTGCTCAGACACAACTCGACCTCCCAAGAAGGACGAGGAGAACGGGAAGAACTACTACTTTGTGTCTCACGACCAGATGATGCAGGACATCAGCAACAACGACTACCTGGAGTACGGCAGCCACGAGGACGCCATGTATGGAACCAGGCTGGAGACTATCAGGCAGATCCATACGCAGGGCATGATCTCTATTTTGGATGTTGAACCACAGGTAACAAACAACGTTAGTGCCTCAAAACTTTTTACAAACATACGACAACTTAATAAAAGTCATGATGGCGAGCGGACGAGTTTGAACCTCGTTTTGTCTTTGCGACGCAAAAGCGGCTCCTCTCTGAAGCCCGGCCAATGTGTGTAATTCGTGAATGTCCACGTACTTGGGTGGTGGCTAAATTTACTGTGCGTAACGTGAATGTGAGAACACGTGCGGCGGTGTTTTAGACATCGTTGTGCTCTGTAAGCTCTGCTGAGCGGAACTTGTTTATCACAGAACTACAACTGCTATGCACAAACACAAACGCACAAGCGAAAGCGTCCCGGAGTGCTTAGTCAAGATGGCAGCGACGACACGACAGCACCTCCTGTTTACACCTAGGCAAGATATATTATCGCCGCGCGTTCCTGTTAGGAGTAGCCAGCTAAAATTGATTTTCTAAATATAATCTAACCTCGTTATTTTGCCGTTTCTACATTTTGTTTACTTAATTAGCTGTTAACGGGTAAATCGTTTCAGTTATTTTCCTCGACTCACACTGACGCCAAACTACATTTGCCAGAGATTATCCTAACTGCATATTCCTCCAGTGATTCAATAAATCCGTGTAATTAAAATACACCAGTATTTGTGTTATTATCGTAACAGCAGGGTCGTGTAAATTAGACTAATTTTAAAATATGCCCCAATCGTTATTCTAATGTGCTTTAAGGATGCTTGAGTAAAATATTGAAATATTAATGATTCAACTCTTTAGTTTGGCTAAATGAATTGTTAAGTGATAAAATTCTCTCTCTCTCTGTCATCAGGCACTAAAGATCCTCAGGACAGCCGAGTTTGCTCCGTATGTCGTCTTCATCGCAGCTCCCACCATCACTCCGGGCATGACTGAGGTACACGCGCACGCTTTATGCCTCCTCTCTCTCTCTCTCTCTCTCTCTCTCTCTCTCTCTCTCTCTCTCTCTCTCTCTCTCTCCTACTTTCTCCATTACTTTATTTTCCACGCACTAACTCTCCTCAGTCTGAATTCAAAGCGCCTACATTTTTTGTTATTTGTCATCCTTTTTGCTTTGCTCACGACTCTCACGTGTCCTGTGTGGCACTAGCATATCTGTGTTTTTCTTTAGCATGCCCGTTTTCCACATTTTGCAATGAAAGGTTCCAAAGTGGTGCAGAAACTGCCTGTAAGTACTGCCTCGACGCTGGGGCTGAGCATTTGGCAGAAAGCGCGTCTGGCCTCTGTGTTTGTGTAAGTTTGAGTGGGTCGTCTGGCTTTGTCACTCTTATTCCTCTTGATTTCCTCATAAATCCTCTAATCCTCTAATAATCCTCTTAATTGTCGCTCTCTGCGGTGCATCGTTTGTCTCTTTCTGCCCAGCCCGCCTCCTCCGTTTCCTTTTCCCTCTCCTTCCTGTATCTTGGGCGATTTGAAATATCTGAATTGCAATTTGTCTTCTTGGTATTACGATTTATATCACAGGTTATTCTATGAACCCGAGGCCTGTATTGATATTTCTACTTAATATTCAACAAGATAAGTTTGCTGGGTTACAGATTATTGCTCGATGTTGTTCACACATTAAACAACTTTACTAATAAAACATATTAACTTTTTGCTAGCATCTGACAAATCAGGGCTCCGTTGCAAAATACACTTCCAATCTTGGCGCTTAAATATGTCATGAAATTAAGTATGAGCATAGAGACCTTAAAGAGACCCTCTCTCTCTCTCTCTCTCTCTCTCTCTCTCTCTCTCTCTCTCTCTCTCTCTCTCTCTCTCTCTCTCTCTCTCTCTCTCTCTCTCTCTCTCTCTCTCTCTCTCTCTCTCTCTCTCTCTCTCTCTCTCTCTCTCTCTCTCTCTCTCTCTCTCTCTGCCTCCGTCGCACCCTCAGGACGACTCTCTTCAGCGGCTCCAGAAGGAATCCGAGATGCTGCAGCGGACCTACGCCCACTACTTTGACCAGACCATCATCAACAACGAGATCGACGACACCATCCGACTGCTGGAGGAGGCGGTAGACCTGGTGTCCACCGCTCCTCAGTGGGTCCCCGTCTCCTGGGTCTACTGACATACGCTCAACGACAACGACAATTAGCTCAACGCCTTGAACGATCCATCTCCGATCCGACGCGGATGCTAAACTTTGGTCAAAACCCCCTTTGAATCACGTCTCTCATCAGAATCATACATTTCTGTAGATAAACTGTTGCTGAAAAAGAGGGAAATGAAGAAACTGATGACTCTGATGCCTCGCTACAGAGACTTCATCCTGCCCCCGCCCCCTTTTTCTCAACAGCCTCAAAGGCATATTGTTGTGTACATATATACATATATATATAAATGATAAAAAAAAAAAACTAAGTGAATATGGTTCTGTCCTTACATAGTTGAAGGGTGTGGAGCGGAGGGGCAGTGTGGTAGATATTTTGTACTTTTCTTTTGTAATCGATGGATGGGTGGTAACATTGGAAAGGCAATAGCGAGCATGACCGTAAACCAGTCTTATGTGGGTGCCTGTGTGTGTGTTGACCTTTGAAGGCACTTCTTGTGGTACTCTGTGTCCCCCCTCCCCCTCCCCCTCCCCCTCCCCCCACATCCCCTCAATCCCCTCGGCCCCTGTGACAAACAAGCCGAACTTTGAAGCACATTAGAAGCTGCTATAGTGGCGACAAGTTAACTCCCTCAGCTCCAGATGCAAGTTTGAGTGAAGCGAAAAGCACAGAGAACTTGGCGGTTTCTTTCTCCCCCTCCCCTCCCCTTCCCTTCCCTTCCTTCCCCTCCCTTTATTTATTTCACCGGCCCTCTGTGCCTGTCAGTCTGTTGAAGGAGCACACTGCATCCCTCTCCGCTGTCTTTCCGTGTGTTGCTGTAGCCCCGTTGTACCATGCTTCCCTTCTCAACCTCTGACGGTCTTTGTTTACATCTCAGTTTGCACAAAATGGACAAAGAAGAAGAAGAAGACGTGTACTGCATCTCCTCACCTCACGGTACTCATTCGGTCTTGCCTACTCTCTTTCTGGCTGCGTTTACCCCTCTCCCTGCGTACGTGAAATACTAATCGGCGGTCAACGGACCTGGAATCTCTAAGCTATGAAAAGGCACATGCGTCCACCACTAAACACGGCTCCTGAGCTGGAAGACAAAGAAAATAAAGAAGAAAAGAAGAAGAAAAAAAAACACTAATGGAAAGGAGTAAAATAAACTGCCTTATCAGAGCCTCGGGGAGGAAGTCGGTAACACCTATGCACACCTCTGGTTTCTGCCAGGCAGACCGCCACGACAACCGTTCTCTTCTTTCCTCGCAGTAAAAGTGAGCCGTGCTTGTTAAACTAAAGTGTTGATAGGAATGTGTGTGTGTGGAAGGGGAGGGAGGGCCTCGTGTAGGTGGGATAAGTCCAATCCTAGAGCCACCGTTTTGGAACTGTTAACTGTTGTCTTTAAAAATATAAAAAGGAGTATTCTTGTTTTGAGGGAGAGAAAATAACTAAATTTTGTGTGTAAATGTTTCAATGGTGCGTACGTCATACGAGTGAATTACCAAGAGCCAGTGTATATTAATCCTTAAAAGAAGCTCAGTATGTGACATAACCTCTTCATGCTTTACCGGAAGTGGCACGACGCTGCCCCGCCGACAGTAACTCAGTATGCAGGCACATCGGCTGAAGGGTCTTTGAAAAAAAGAAAAAAAAAATCCAATCGAAAAAAAAAAAAAAATTAAATATTTTCAACTGTGTGGTGCGGTCGCTGTTGTTCCACTTCAAGTAAAGTGTTTTCATTTCAAGTCCTGTGTAAATTACCTCTGCAAATGACAAAAGCAGCTCTTCTGTATGAAATGTTGTTCTTTTTTGTTATTTCATTTTTAAAAAATATATATTTCCTTTTACGTGTTTAAAGTAAACCGCCTCGTCTTCCTTCTGTTTCTCTTGTATAATCATTTTTTTTACTGCTTTACATGGGCATTAAGAGATTCAACGGGGATTTTGTTCAAACGCTGCATGACTTTTTAAAAAGACAAACAGATCCTGGATATTGTCTCGTTGCTCTCGTTGTAACGAGTGAAGATTTGTCTATTGGATTTCTCAATGATCCGATTTTAATGAGACGCTCCCACAGACACGACTATGTAAATCTATATTCAATGTCATGCCCGCGAGGAAAGCGTATATAAAATTCTCATAAATAATACAACGTTGCATTGTTTGCTGTAGCCACAATGCTTTGAAAACTCATTGATATCCTCGTGCAGATTAGTTCAAACAGCTGCCGGGCTCTGGTTAAGTAACGCGGGAACGCCTAATAAACTGATTTCTTTATGCGTCTGTATTGATTTGAAGCGCGGTTTTCAAGGAGAGACGAGTGTCTAGCCATTAAAAGAGGATTGCAGAGCCTCGGCGGAATCCGTTCCGGGGTTTACCGGTGGAATCCAAGGCCTGTGCTGCTAATGTACCTTTGGGATTGACAAAAATATGTATTTGCACAAGCTATTTAAAAACATGACGTGTTTAAGTTTGAGGATAAGTCAGTCTTCATATGAACAAACGTTATGTTTGAGCTCGGTGGTGTACATCAAAATCTTTCAGTGATACTGTGGAATTAAAGTTCTCAAAGTTTAGCAACCAAAATCATTCAACTACTGCCTACAGCGAGAGCATTTTAATTTCTAAAGTTTAATAGATAATTTCACCTCACATTCATATTTGATGCCCCTTTTTTTCACTGGCTGGCTGTTTGAGAATAATGTCAAAGTGAAAAGTAAAATGACGACAAACACCCATAAAAGCGCAGCTATAAAAGACCGTCTGAGTTCACGCAGAGTTCAGAATTATGAATCAAAGCCGCAGACTGAGGTTCGGTCGTCAAGGACGTGCTGAGTGTCTGCCTGCAGGCTATCGCTTCAGGCGTGGAAGTCTCTTCTAGTTTGAACAAGATATCGCAAAGAACCAGGAAGAAAAACCACAACACGACAAAACCCTACAAGCTGCCAGGTATCACATCAAAGGGTCACTTCACCCAAATTACAAAAGAAAACACTGACTTTCTTTTAGTGGCACTGAGGCATGCAGATAGTTTAGGCTGTCCTGCTGGCTGGAGTCGACTTGGACACGGGTAAAGATGGGACTCAGACAGTTCAGGACTTTTGGTGTAGATGAACCAACCAGGAATATTAACCAGTCTCACAAAACCGTCCAACTGATGGAAACATAATAAGTAAAATAAATGATTAACCAGGAATCAACATCACTACTTTGGATACTACTACTACTACTACTACTACTACTACTACTATATCCACCATCCAACATCCATCCACCCTTATTGATGCACGTGGGGTGCTGCCATTGAGCTATTTGTGACGTTGGTCCTGTGTATTTTGTATTTCAAACTTGTGAGGAAACAGGGGAGGGGACACCCCCCCTCCCTTTACCTCCACTAACTACCCAGCTTCAGGTACTGCCCACGGGTGGGGTAGCGTTAGTAGTGTGGGCTTCCCTGTGCTTCCCTGGGGCCTCCTTGTCCTGCAGCAGACTAGTAGTTGCAGCCCTGCAGTATAGTTTTCTACCCATCCCTGTCTCGTTCTCCTCTCCTAGTCCTCTTCTCTCTGGCTTCCTGTCCTACTCTTTCTGCCTCCTCTTCTCCTTCTCTCTTTTCATTCTTTTTAGACACAGACCTCAACATTCAGTGAACCTCACAAGGAACTCGTGAGGACTTACCATTCTGAGCGAGTGGATCACCTTTCTTACAGGTTTTAAGGCTTTCTCTGGGGTTTGCACTTCAAAAGCATTTGAGGCTCAAACCCACAACCTCAAAACTGCCTCAACTCTTTGAAGCAATGCCTCCCGTTTCATGAAAAGTTCAGCTGGGTGGTGTTTTGTGTTGCATTGCCCTCTACTTATAAACAAAAATATCTGCAGCTTGATCAATACTGAAATAGATTGTCCTTAAACATAAAAAAGTACTTTTCTTTAGTCATAGATTTACCTGATGGTTATTGTTACTGATATTTTCTGATTTAACAGACAAAAAGAAACTAGGCTCTATAATACTTTGCATATATTCTACTCTATTACTGTCTCATGTATTTTGTTTAAACTAATTATCACGGCAACCAAATGGTTACATGATAATTCTGCCGGCATTTATGCTTAATTAATTTTAGCATTTTTGCTAGTTTAGCAGCATATAAAATAATATGGCAAAGCACTCTATAGGTAATAAGTAATAGATAAACAGAAAGTGGAATCGCATGCTGGAGGCTGGCTGACTGGCTGCAGGGTAGACATGGACAAGAAACTACTAGACTGCTGCAGGACAAGGAGCCCCCAAGCAAGAATCATTGTGATGTGATGTTTCATGTAGGTGTGGTACAAGAACACAGAGGCATGTAAATTTACTAGTCAAATTTACTTAGTCAATTAAAAGATTTTCCAAAAGAATCTATACGATGATAAATTATCAGCGGGATCTGTTCACAGGTAAAAATCAAGTTCAATTTGTAAATGTGATTCAAGTCTGTCTAAACCCTCGCTCTAAAAAAACACGCTCATCGGTTTAAAAAACGGCCCGTTTTTCTACACTCCTCAAGAGCTGACAGTTTGGAGATAAAAGGTCTTCCCCTGACAGCGGTGATATGCCGCCTGTCCATCCGCCTGCCGTCCTTGTGTCCAAGGGTGAACGCATCAGTCTTGTGAGACGCGGCGAGCTGATGGGTGACTGATGTTTTACCTCCGGAGACAGACAGACAGGCCTGATGGAATAACTCGGTGCTAAATGGACCGGGGAGTTTGCTGGCTCATCTCGGGGCTTCGCTTCGCGGCGGACTGTTGTTTTTCCTCGCCGATGTGTTTGCAGAGATGGCTGTTTGACTCTGTGCTCTGGCTCTGACGCACAGATAAGTCACTGCTTGCTCCAACAGTTATGAATTGGTCTGCTTTAAGCTGAGAAAGCAGGAAATCCTGTGATATGATGAGAGGTCAGCAGCCGCTCGTGAACCGCTGTCTGGTGATTGTTTTGATTTACTGGATATTGGAAACATTTCCTTCACTTGGGTATTGTCTGAGCTGCAGTAATAACATCTCTGCAAAGACTGTGGCAGCTTAACAACAGGTTATTTATCAAAGGCCTCATTTTACACAAAATGTCTGGGGACATAGTGGTAAGAAGTGAGAAAAACTTTCTGGTTGTTGGCCAAAGCTTAAAATTGTACATCTGATCTCAAATCATATATTATGTATATGACAAACAGGAATAAAAAGTTGGCCTCACTATCTATTTTTTATCATTTTAAATTCAACATTTCGGGGCTATTTCACATTAGCGAACAGTAAATGAATAACTAGCTTACCGATTATGATTCAGCATCAATTTAGCACTGATTAACATACAGACACTGAAATAAATGTATATAAAAATACAGTGCAAATGTTTTTTGTTTTTTTAAGATATTTTTTCTTGCCTTTTTCGAGCAAGACAGATTTTATTTATGCGATAATATATGATCAGTCAAGTCAAGTCATGGTGGTAAACCAAATGCGTTTCAGAATTGTAGATTTCTCTTAGTTCAAGCGATGCGCACTTGAGCACAAGGTCTTCTTCTCATAAATTGGATATAAAGATAAAACTGTAACAAAAGGAGAGCCCTCTATGTTTTGACTCAAGGATTTTCTCGTCATTGGAACTTGTTTGAAGCGCAATGTGAAAAGGCGTGAGAGGCCCTGATAATGAATGAAACTGTTTCTAAACAACCCTGAGAAGTACAGTAAAGGATCCTTAGCAAAAACTGATGAAAAGCGTCTTAGTCCTTCAGAAGTCTGCATACAATATATCCCATTGATTTCCTGGAATAATCTTTGTATAATTAGCATGATTCGTTCCTGTGTTGAATTCAGACTCTTGTTTTTTTGCCACACTTCCGTTACTATAGAAACGGTCTGCTGTACAAGGAGAAACATCTGGCCTTGTCAGGTAATTACACACCGAGGGCAGCTTTCTTTTCATGCTCGTGTCACTCTGCTGCTTTAAAACCTGCGGCGGAGGAAATGGAATTAAATCTACTGATCGAGTGTGATTAGATTCAGTGTCTGAAAACTTTACCGTCTTAATAATGTCTCCTCAATATCTTCCTCTGTCTTGACCCCTCAAACATTTCTTAAGTGTAGTTTAACTTTCATTACCTGCATGGCTCTACATGGTCGACCAGTACAAACCAGTACAAAGTAGATCTGCAACTGATGAACTTAAAATCCGTAGGGCTCATTTTGGCTTTATTTGTTTTGCTATCACCTTTAGGAGTTGCACTTCAACACTCTACTCACATCTCACTGCTGTTTGAACCTTTAAAACTTTCGAAAGGTTAACTTGATTTTTTTTTTTTTTAATCTGATGGGTTTTTTTTTCCTCAAAGTGTTTCACAAAAGCCCGACACGTCCTGACAGTCAGAGATGAGAGGATTTCACTTCAGAGACACGGTGAGTGATTTAGTCGGCCGGGTCACTCAAATGTCACAAAGATTACCTTTTTTTTTTTGGTGCTTACCCTTTTCAACCAAATATTGAGTAGCACATGCAGTTAAATCGAGAAGCGATTCCGGATGCAGACTAGAATTTGAATAACTTCACGTTCATCTGCTGGGGATTTTAAAAAGTACACGGAAAACCTTTGAAACCAATCTGCAGTGTAGAAGTTCACTTTTGTTTCTTACACAGACTAACTGTAATTGTTGCTTTTTATATTGTTTACTGAAGTGTATCATTTATTTTCTATTTAGTTTTCATGGTGGATGTGGAGAGAAGACAAGCCTTCAAATAAACCATTAACAAGAAAGCCACTTGTGTCTGCCTGTGTCCACTAACATTTCTTTGTACATGGATTCTACGAGTAATAAAAAAGAGAGGGGATTTACTTTCCAACTGCAATTAGATAAAACTGATTAGCTGAATATCAAGACAGACATCAGAATCCTTTATGTGAAGTATTCAGATCACCTTATAATCCAGACTGATGTGTGCTGAATTCATAAAATGGATCTCACATTAACAGGAGCCCATCCTGCCCTCTGAAACCCATCTGCATAGACAAACAGGGCTCTGCATCTCTGACACTCTGCCAAGCTGATTCAAAACATCTCAAATTAAGCCTCTGAGACTGAGCTCACATACTTATGAAACTCAGAATGGACTGTAAGCTCTGCTGTGTGCTGCCTGTTATAGATCATTACAAACAAACACATGCAAAACACACACAGCACAATGAGGAAAGCCTCCCCCCCAAAAAAAAGTCCTGCTCATGGCCCCTCGGTGTCTTGTGCCAGCCTTGATTTGACTCATTAGCCTACAATAAGCCTAGTTGGAGGCTGCATCAAGCCAGCTACAGACAGCCAGACTAAGACTGGATGTTGGCAGATTTTGCTTTCAAAATTAAGGCTTCTACCACACGTCAGAATGCTCAAACACGTCAAAAAATGTCATGAACTGAAATCAAATATACCGTGGATACAACCAGAACTGTTTGCAGGGATGTACTAAAAGTAAATCAGCTGTTATCAGCTGTTGTTAGTCTGTTTTCTTGCTGAGTTTCACACTGGGCTGGAGGTAACACCTCTTTGCACTACACTTCCACTATCTTTGAACAATCTCCTTTAATCAATACCAAGACAGAAAACATGGTAACAAACCCAACTTCACTTTCTCTTGGTTCACATCAGACTCTCCTCTCTGCTGTCTAGTGCTCTCTTTACATTTACAACTTTAAAACAACAGCAGGTAGGAGCCAAACTCAACCTGAGGCAACATGAAGAAGACATTTAAATGTTAAAATCGTTATGATGTTATTACCACTGGAGTAAAAATAATGAAATGTACTCCTGCAACAGTCCAGAGTAATTCAATTGAATTATTACATATAACCCTTATATTATATGGCTATAATTTACTGGTGTATTGTACTTGCTGCTATGTTGTTATGCTTTTATTGTGAAAATATTGACCGGACGTATGTTTTCATGCCCCAAGTCTCGTCTATAAAAAAGATGATATTCGTCAAAAGAAGCTCATAATCAATCGAGGAGCGCCATGTCGTCTTGCGAGTGTGCAGACCGGGAGGACGCAGCCCGGGGGAGCATCCTGTACAGCATCCTGAACGGAGGCGCTCGGTGCCCGCAGGGACTCGCGGAGACGGCCGCTGCGCACCAGCTTTGCTCCTGCGCGTCCAAAAGGAAACTGGTGGCGCTCCGGGCTCCGAGGTTAGTTTTCAAAGCGGCTTCGGAGGTGCTCGTGAAAACTTTCAGATTCGTGAAAAATGTCCCGTGTTTTCGGGGTTTGCCGGCGGAAGACCAGCTACGGCTTGTGCGCAACAGCTGGGCGCCGCTGCTGGTTTTGGGCATGGTGCAGGACTCGGTGGACTTCGACACGGTGGAGACGCAGCAGCCGAGTCTGTTGCACACGATTTTGACGCACAGCAGAGAGCGGCAGCAGTGGATTCAAGACCCAGGGGTGCCCGTGAGTGATGCGGAGGGGATCAAAAGGTTTCTGGTCCGGTGTAGAGGACTCCGGATCAGCGTCAAAGAATACGCGTTTCTGAAGGGAGCGATACTGTTCACCCCGGGTAAGAAACAAGACTGTCACACCGTTAAAAGTTAAATACAGGATTTTCTGTTTTGTCTAATAAACATAAAGTTTGTTCACTGGGAAATGAATGCAGATTTGGATTCATGCTGACAGACTGAAATAACTTTATTCCGTCAATCATCATGTGCGCAATTTCTCTGTTTATCACTGAATCTAACCCATGCATCCTCCTTGTGTGTGTGTGTGTGTCCTGTAGAGGTGACAGAGTTGGAGTGTCGCGACTATATCCAGGCGCTTCACAGAGAGGCTGAGCGCGCGCTGTACGAGCACGTGAGAACGGCGCACCGGGGTAGAGCGGGCCGCTTCGGCAGACTGCGCGCCGTCCTCAACACGCTGCGGTCCATGGACCCGGACGCGGTGGCAGGACTGTTCTTCAGACCCGTGACTGGGACGCGCAGCATAGATGAACACGTGCTCGGGATGTTTTATGAGCGACAGAACCCAAAATGAAGGAAGAGTGTGGACAGCCAGATAGTTCAAATATACGTGACGTCATTGAAAGTACACGTATATTTGAATTAGCTGGCTTTCCGTAGAGACTGAATGAGTTTTTATGTCATGTATTTCAACTTGTGTCTTCTTCTTTTACATTTAAAGAACTCATTGTCGCCTGCACATTATGAATCCTGCTGCACATCATGACTTTTTGTAAGGACACGCAATGACTGAGGCTGACCACGATCACTTCAAACATCTGTGCCGGTACTTTCTGCCATATTCCAATCCTTACGTGACAAAAGCTGTAACGCAAACATCTGTTTAAACACTACGAGCTCACAGTCAGCTCGAAACATCCATCAATACTCTCAACAAACTTTCAGCATCCACAAACATACAGCATTAAAGCTCACATCCCACAACAACAACATTACAACCACCAAAGCCGATATGAATCAATAAGCAAACAGAGCAAAATATGAGCACAAGAGCACTGCTGCTACTTATTCCCCACTTTGAAAGCAGACATTAAATTCTGTATCTGAGCTCATGTGCACACACACATACACACACACACACACACAGACATAGACCCTTTATCACACCTCCGATAGCTGCTAGATGAGACAGACTACATACCCGTGGGTTTGGGCTCCGTCTCTCTGTTCTTCGGTGAGTACATCATTCATCCGGGGCCTCCTTTCATTAATATCGTCGGGAGCCCCCGCTGACCTGTTTCTTTTCTTCCTCCTGCTCCCAGGTGCCGGAGGATGCCGTTACCTGGGAAATAGCAGCCTGAATTAAACCACATGAAATGATACTGCAGATTACCACCCCCACGGCGCTACGGGACACTGTGTGTTCATAACGTGAATTAACTTTTCATGCTGAATCACCTCCCGTGATGCGCACTTATTTCCCATCTTTGTCTTAACTTGGAGATGTGATTAGAACAGGATGCTCTGTGCTGAACCCGCCACATTACCGCCTCTGTTTGCCACATTTTAAAGCTGTTGTTAACATTATGTGACCGCTAAAACATCTGAATAAAGGGATGTTATACAGAAACACTGCAGCATTGTAACCACAGCGACCGCTTCACATTTCATGCGCTTCTTCACTGGAAGCTTTTCAATCTTCCCTCAAGGCTACCAGCTCTGCATTGTTAAAAGTCAGGTATCAAAGTCTGAAAGTTAACAACTCCACATTTCTGCTGCTTATGACAATGAGCAAATGCTGAGCACAGCTTCTGAGCTTGTTCTCTCAGGGCTTTTCTTTCCTCTGGATGCAGCCTTTCAAGGCAGCAATAGACATTTAAGCTCAGCCTTGAGTATTAGCACCACAATCTTCCAAGCATTTGCATTAATGGCTTCTCCCCCCCCTCTCGGCTACCGCATCTAACACCAGCTAAGCTTGCCTGAGATTACTGTGGTTTTTCCTTTTCGGTGGAGGATCTCACATCACAAACAACGCAGCCGGTGGGGCTTCGACACGAAATCTCGGGAATACAGACTGATCCCTGTGTACACAAAGTCAGACGTTTGGACTTCCCGCACTGGCACAAATAGACCCTACCCTGTAAGAGATATACAGCATAAAAAAAAGCTACGATAAAGGATTCTCGAGCTGACGAGATCATTTGATTAGTAGAAAATTAAAGCTATTTTGATATTAATTAAAACGTTTATTAAGCAAAAATACCAAAATCCGCTCCTCTCCTCTCTGGTTACAGCTTATCAAAATGTAATTACTGCTCTACTTAATCATATGTGACAGGAAAAAACAAGACAAGCATCTCAGAGTTTTGGACTGTGGGTCAAACAAAACGACATCTGACAACTTCAAGTTGGGCTTTAGGAAATTGTGATTTTGGGAAATTCCTACAGTTGTTAACAAGGCTAAACTATGTACAAAGTGACTAAATAATAATTTTAAAAAGGCTGAATATCTTTACCTTTACATCTAGATTAATATTTTTCATTCATATCTCATTTCATCTCAACTGTTTCTATATTTTATTATATTATTTTTTGAGGTGCCTAGCTTGGAGTTATGCACAATTTGTACTGCGCATGTGCAACTCTCAACATTGAAAGTAGCTCCGGGATGACATTTTAAGATATTCTTTATGCTATCACATTATTTTATTTTTTATTAAACATTATTTACTTCTGACTAATAGCTAGGGTAGCATTAATCATTTAAAAGTCCATTCTTGCCGCTACATGTTTTAAGTCTCAGACATATAAGCTCATAAAGTAGTCATATACCTGCTAAACATAAGTCACCACAGCTAATGAGTACGCTATTTATTCTCACCTCTGTTCAGCCTTGCGCAGCCGCAGTAAGGATTTCGGCGGCCATACTCAAGCGTAACTTCTTGGGGCTGTTAAATAAACAAACAAACGGAATAAGTTAAACACTTCTAACAAGTTGAGCTTTAAATTAAAATTAACCCAGACAGCCCTATGCACTATTGTGCCGTTTAATGTTTAATATTTAACGTGAGGCTACGACAGTGACACACCTGGCGTCTTAATTAACGAAGCGCGTGCCGTTCAATGTGGTGACGCTGATATAAAAACAGTCGTTTGGTTCATAAGCTCATTTAAAATGACCAAGTCTGAGCAAATATCAGCTTTTAAACGTCGCGACGTTTTATTTTCAAGTGCTTACCTGGTCACTGGTCAGTTTTGGTCCGTAAATATCCATTTCCTTGCAAGCGCACCTTGCGTGACAGTTTACTTCCGGGACATCACCAAACGTACACAAGAGAGTGACAGCTCCAGAAAAACAGAGGTTACCAGGTAGTTAAGCATGATGGGATGACTTACTGACAGCATTCAAACCCCTGGCTGTCAATTAGTGCCATTTATATATCAGTGGAAGTGAACATGACAGGCATAAGTTTTGCAAAGCAGTCCTGTCAAATGTTGAAATACCACAAAGTGAGTGTAACTTATTGTAAGTTATCCCAACAGAATAAAACAATTTGCAGCCGCATATCCCCAAATGTACACAGATGAGAGGAGTGTTTGACTGCCATCCATTTCAGCTCGTTTCATAATCTGATATACAGTGTGCGGTGCACACAACACACACACACACACACACACACACACACACACACACACACACACAACATAGCACGCCTCTCATTATACACACTGTGCTTGGTCTGTATCATTGCTCCTTTGGGAGCCATAAAAAGTGCTTTGTAAGTAACAGCAGCACTTTAATCTAATGGCAGTGCACTGCTTTAAAGGGAAATGCCCACACTTCCATTTATCACAATTATAGGTTTCAGATAGCAAAAAAAAAAAAAAAAAAGAAAACAAGATTTCAACTGCTGCAATTTAGAGAAGATGTGTGTGATTTTTATCATGACTGAATGATCTACACATCACCCCTCTTGCACAGTAATGGCACAAATTGGGTCCTTCCCTCCCAGCATGCCTTGCGAGGGACTGAATCAGCCGAGGTGCAGGATGAAGTCCGTCCAGCAGATGACACCGTTTCACTTTGTATTTCCTCAGGCTGGCCAGATTTCTCGCCGCATCTTTTAATTGGAGGACAGAAGCTGCTCAAATTCGACGCTTTATTCTGATTATGTAAGACGTTAATGTGATTTCACGTGTTTTTGATTTGCTCACTTAGGATGTGAAAACAGCAGTGGGGTGTGCTTTCTTAAGCCGGCTGTATCCACAGTCAAATCAATACCCGACCTCACCGCACAGACATCAATACTATTGTAAAATAATAAATAATTGAAGATGGAGCCGCTCTTGCAGGAAGTAACAGTAAATTGAAGGGCTTGGTAAAGTGATCAGCCATCCATGACTTGCATCTTCTACACACACACAGTGCATGCACAGGCAATTATGCTGTGCTGAACCATGGTTAGTCCAAAACTGGGTTAACAGCTGCCTGCATTCAGTCTCCAAATGCTTTCAGCTCACTCACACACACACACACACACACACACACACACACACATACACACACTGCCTCCACCGCCACCTATCCATGCACAGACAATTGGCCTGGTTCTTCAAGTGGAAGACATGTCACATAGGGCGCGGAGCACACAGCTCCGAGTAACAAGGCCCTCTGGGACATGGAAGGGCATGGTATACCTGCCAGAGTGAGTAATACTCTTCAGCAGTAAGTGTGTGTGTGTGTGTGTGTGTGTGTGTGTGTGTGTGTGTGTGTGTAGGCAGAGGCAGAAACAAAACATCTGTGCATGCGCACCTACACTCATATCCTGATGTGCTCTCACTGCAGTGTCTCCACTTTCACACTGTCACATGCTTTTGTTCAGGGAGCTTATTATGCCGTGACATCGTAATGAAGTGAAAATGATTTCATTTGGGGCGAAAAGTGCCAAAGCTTAGGTACCCACCCCCCTTCTTTTCCACAGATGCGCGCTCACACGCCATATGGCAACATGTCGGCTCAGATGAAAACATCTGGCAGCTTTCTATGTTCACACGGGCACAGATGATTAGGATGTAGCTTCATGCTAAAGCCATGGTGGCAGAAAAACAAGATGGGCTGCGGGGAACATTGCGCTTTCTCTAGTTCAGCGAGATACAGCTGCTCAACTCATCTCTGTACCTCCACCTGTGGGAAAAGACTTTTCTTTACACTGATGTTGCATTCTGGGTAGCTGGTCTGAGAGTATCAATCCTTAGAGGGGCTGAGCTCCTGGCACCGAGACACAGGTTTTCATTACAAACCAGCAGATTGCAGCGTACAGGTAATGATGTGATGAGCATGATCAGATTCTGCTTCCAGGTAAGGGAAGAATTATTGAGTGCATCTTATCCCAACAGAATAAAAACCATTTGCAACCCTATGTTCCCACGTATACAAGGATGAATATGTGTTTGTCCCTGTAAGCAGAACCACTGTAATTTAATCCTACACGGGCAGCTACTTTTGTTGCAGTATTGCACCTAAGTTGCTCATGTGTTGCAATCTGTAGAAACCAAGACGGTTAAGAAAAAAGAGTTTGCCCTTGTCTCCAGCCTTTATGCTAAGCTAAGCTAAGCTAAGCTAAGCTAAACAGCTGCTGGCTCCAGCCTTATGTTTACTGTCTGGACATGAGAAAGGTGTCGATCCTCCTCACTGTGGTGTGAACGGGCTGACCTAGCCAAACAGCTGGAGCATGGACCAAAGTGTCAGAAACGCATTCAGCCATTCAGTTTGTAGCTGCAGCAAGAAATATATGACAGTCGAGCAGAATTAAGGCTGTAGATAGTGAACGGTAGGATATTTAAGGGGAAGAAAGATTTCCCTTCACTCATATAACTTGATTAATATGGGCTTTTAAAAAATAATTTATGCAATTATGCATATTTCACTGGCAAGAGCTGCAAACAAGCCTCAGCTAGAGAACTCATCAGTGATATTTACATGCTGGAGTACTTCATTTGTAGAAAACCAAACATCCATTCACATTCAAGCTGGTGTGAGTCATAATACTTACATTTTTAAACATACAGACAGCTCCTGATACACTTCAGCCACACTCACCTGTAACAGATGATGCAAACAGTCGATATCGTTAAGCAACCGAAACTTCTCATCAGTCAAGATTAGCATATAAAGGCTAATTAACACTGGCAGTATTTTGAGATTCTCCCCAATGTGCCATTGGTTTTTTAATTTCTCTCCAGTGCTGTTGCTTTGATCACAGCGAAATAAGTAAATGTTAGTTAAAAGTAAATGGCTACACTCTTGGCAGAATGCTCGGAGGATGGGGGAAATAGAAATGGATTGTTTATCTGCCTCCAAGCAGAAGAAAAAGGATCCCGTTATCTTTTTTTTACAAACAGGAAAAAGTAACGAGCCTTGAAGACTCAAGAAAAATCACTTGTGAAACTATCTCTGAACTGTTTCTCGCTTCTTTTCTTTATTCTTTAGGCTGATTTTAATAATAATTGATCATCGCGTTCTGCGGTTCACTTGTCCGGCGAAAAAACTGACTCCAAGTGTGTTTTTTTTTATTAGGAACAAACACATTAAATGTGACAGTTTAACTGAGCAAACTTCTCGACACAGTTTCTACATCTTCAGTTGTTTTCTAGACGGTTTGAGTCAAAAATTTAAATAATAGCATCATAAAATATACTCACAATTTGCATCATCATATAAAATGAGAGCTGTGTCTTTTATACGAAACAACAAATCTGTTTCCGGCTCTGGGAGTCTATCTGTGCCAGTTGTTTGTGGGATGTGTCCAAAAGTGCACTAAGGTCAAACAACAATCAGCGCGCGGGCTTTTTAAAAGTGTTTCTCGATGCATCGACTCTCCTGATTTAGTCTTATTCTAAAATGAGGCCCGGGCTGATTCAGTCTCTGAGTGGAATAAGGAGACGTATTGATTGTTGTTTCAAGGTTTTACGGGAGACGGCAGAGTTATGGCGGTTGGGGCCGCGTCGGCTCCCCGCCAGGAAAAAGGGATCCGGGCATCGTCAGCAATCTATGCCACTGCTCCATAAACAAAGTGAGCCGGGTGGTGTTTTTTTTTTTTTCTTTTTTTCCAGCAACAAATACAACACTCGCCACACACACACACACACACACACACACACACAGCACACACAGGACTGAGGAATCACATTACCGTAAATGTGGTTTTATTAATAATAACAGTATCTCTTTTTAATGAACATTGCAGATACATAATAGAAAATAAATCAGAAACAGGAGAGACGTCGTCTCAAGAGTCGTGAAAGTGCCTGGAATAATTCTGTGCTATATATTGTCATTGTTATTCATCCTCATCATCGTCTTCCTCATCAAAGCCAAGTCACCCAGAAATGTTCGATTCATCATGAAACAAAAATGTGTACCACCCCCCGCTTAGGAAATGCAAACATTTGTATTCATACGGCCTCCCAAAGCAGGAGCGCTGACGCCAAACTCCTGTCAAAATCTCATTGATTCTACAAGTTAACCTCCGGTCAGGATTGGTATTTCTACTCTGAGAGACCTTGTGAATAATGACCATTGGTTTCATGAATATGGCTCGATTGTCTTCATCTTAATCACGTTATTGTCTTGATTATATTTACACAACGCCATGTCATAGAGCACAACAAACTCTGTTCTGGAATGGTGCTCTGGAACGTAATCCATATCTTACTTTTCTTCGGGGTGGGGGTGGGGAGGTCTGATTGAGGTGGATAAAAACAGGCCTGGCTCTAATAAACTATTGATTGAAAGACCTCGCATGAAGAGGGCCGTTCCTCCAAAATGCAAATCTGTCAGCTTACGGCAAACACTTTAAAACTTTAAAAAGAAACGTAGAAAAAAAAAAAAAAACCCAAAAAACAGGCCTGTTCTGAAATATTCTGTAAAATCAAAAAGCAATCACTGAAAACTGCAAGAAGATACAGGGGAGAAACTTCCCCCACACAATTCTTCATTTATTGTTCCTCACTTTGCATATTTAATGGCACTAAATGACACACCTCTACGTGATGAGATGCTGCAGGTATTTTTAGTATGAGGTTAGTTTCTTGGAAAAAAAAACAACAAAAAAAAACAAATAATATGGCACAGCTGCAGGAGGAGTACAGTAAGTACACAGGCCGCCTTCACAGGTCTCAGTGGGTGTGTGAGATAGCTCTTGTTTCGTATGGTTCGATGAAATCGTACTGATCATGACAGAAGCGTCCCTCAGAGGAAAAACAAAAAACAAAAAAGGGTTTGTGAATGGAGAACGGTTCACTGTCACTTGCTTTGGTCTACGTGCTCTAAGTAGCATCTCTATTGTATAGTTAGCATACACTCCAGGGTTTCGTTTGCATTTTTAAATACTTTCCTGTCACTTTTAAGCTTTAATTACATCTTATGTGGAAGGGTTTCATTCTAAAAGGCTACTGGTTTTAAGGGAATACACTCCATGATGATTACTGGTCAGTAGGTGGAAATATAATTGATTACATCCTCTACACTTTATTATATTAATAACTAAACATTTCAAGTTTGAGACTCTTTTCAGGTGTTCCACATGTTTTCAGACTCATTTTGGAATGAAACTCTTCATCACTGTGATCATTACACTCCTACGTCCCGTCGCCACAGCAGTATCAAGCTGCCGGGGGGCCGACTCGAGAGTGTTCAAGATGTGAGAGCTCTATTTTACAGAGCGCAACTCGGCTGACAAATCATTTCCGTTGACAAGGGGGATGGCAAAGAAATAACACAGCTGTCGTTTAAGAGGAAATGAATAACAGAGATAATGGTTTAGCCCTGGACAGCCTTGTTTGGTCCTACAGAGGAAACCAGGTACAGTAAATGCTTCAGGTGACACTGGATGTCAAGGCTCCTCCATCTGTGCTGACATCATCGATAGTGTGTAGCTCCGTCCTTGTTAAATCAGCCGTGAATCGCTGCGATGACTGTTAAACCGGCGTACGTAAAAAGCCTGCTGAGCTGCAATCAGTGTTGGTGTGTTTGAAATGTCAAAACTCCTTTTTTTTAATGATGAAAACACAAAAACTCTTTTTTTTTCTTGCAATATAAGGGTAAGACATTTAGTGAATGACCTATCGATTTTTTGTGAGCTGTGCAGTTCCACATAAAAAAACATTATTTTTTTTTATTACGTTTTCCCCAATTCCATCTATCAGAAACTTTATAGTATAACTTCTCTAAGCAAATATCCCTCAGTTACAAAAATAGACTTTTCTTTTTTCATAAAATAATACACATTAATTAATTTTCGGTGATATATTCATCTGTTAAGGTAAAGAGCAAGGCTGTTTTTTTAAAAGTAAATGTTATCGGGAAAGAAACAGAGATGTGAAGCCTAGCACCATATTCTTCATATCCCCCTTCGCAGATATGACTTTTTCTGAAAGCATAGGAATATGATCGATTTGGACAACCCATCCTTTCCCGTTTCTCCGCTCTCTGGACTCCTCATATTTTGCATATTCTGGTTGAGTCCAGATTCTCAACCCTCACGGCGGCCGGCGGAGCTGAAACTCCCCGGAAATCCCAGAACCGAATCATTCTCATCTCCACGAAGGCTGCGACTTATAACGCCCACCCGCCCCCTCGAACCCGCCCAACCCCCGCGCCCCGAAAAAACCCAAAAGCTTTATAAACTACACCAGCCAACAAATTAAGATAAAGGTAACAACGGTTTATCCAAAACATCTCACAGGCCATTGCTTCACTTTTGTACAAACGGAAACAAAAAAACAAAACAAAAAGAAGAGTCCCAACTGATGTTAAAACATAAACGAGAAACAAGTCCCAAACACTGATGCTACAAAGAATTAGAAAAACGTATGTACAGGACCCTGTATTCCTTGACTCTCTGGGTAAATGATCATAGGTGTTGGCTTGTGTTACGTGAGTGTTTATACAGGCATACAAAAGAGTTCTCCTTGCTTTTTTTTTGTTGTTGTTCAGTTTCAATAAAAGCTCTTATTGGACCAAAAAAAAAAAAACAACCAAAAAAATTAAATCTGCCACCACCTCCATTATCAACGTGTCCAGTGTGTCTGATGTCCCACCCTGTGTCCTCCCTCCCTTCCCCCTGGTGTTTCCTGGTGCAAAATTCAACAGCAGCAAGTAGCTTAGTGCCATTCAGGTCCATCTGGCTCCGGTGCATTCAGGGTCCAAGTGCCAGTGGAGAGTCGTCCTCCCTGTGGCGGACATCGCATAGATCCACAGTCTATCCTCCCGCCCTGCACCGTCCCTGTCACCAGATGACGCTGGATATACTGGTCTCCCTGGGCAGCAGCGGCAGCATGGCGTTGTTGCCGTGGGCCTCCTCCAGGCTCTGCTGGCGCGGCGACTTGGACTGCGGCCGCTGTCCGTTGATGAGCGTCATGGGGATGTTGCAGTAGGTGTGCTGGTTGCCTAGCGAGGAGAGCGGAGGGAGCGTGCCGCCGGGCGGCAGGTCGTAGTCGTAGCTACGGTAATAGTGTTTCTGCCTCATCTGGGTGTGGCATGAGTTGTGGAAGGTCGAGCGCAAGTCCGGGTGTGCCGTCGCCATGGCGGTAGAGGTGGCTGCCGCCATGGAGATGGCCGAGACGGTCTGGAGCTCGCTGAAGGGGCCCTGCTCGCTGACGTCCAGCACCTGCTCGTGGGAGATGCTCAGGGGCTCCATGCGCTTGAAGGGCATCTCGTAGAGAAGCTGCTTCCAGAACTTGGAGTTGAGCTTGTTGCTGGACGGCCCGCGCCACTTGATGACCGTCAGCATCTTGATGGTGTGCTTGAGGGCCTCCACTTCCTGGTAGTTCATGATGCCCCGCAGCTCGGCACACTCGATCAGGATGACCTTGATCTCGCCGGTCACCAGCATGTTGCGCAGCCTCGTCTCCAGCTCAAAGATGCTCCACCCCCTCCGCACCACATAGCTGGGCGTCATGACGATGATGAGCCGCTTGCTCTGGTCCACACAGCGTGCAACGTCCTCGATGTAGGCTGAATACACAGACAAAGATAGAGACGTAGAGAGATAAATAAATCGGATTGAAAGAATTTTTTCTACTAGTTATTTACTTGATCACTGTAATTGTACATGAAAGTACACAGAGCTAACGGGTGATGGAACTATGATGAAACATATCACATCAACTGTGTGAAGAACTCTCTTGGCCTCATAGCGACTGCTCACGGACTACTCCCTTTTATCAAAGTTTCAAACGACCAAATCCAATTAACTTTAGACGAAGAGAGAGAGAGAGAGAGAAGTGTCTTTAAAAAAGATGAAGGGTGTTTAAATCACACATAGTTCTTAAATCTATAGTAACACTAACGAATTCCACTGTCTGATATGAGGATATTGATACATAAAATGAAGCTGGAACAGATATATAAACTACCATCTTATTATTGTCTTATTTATATTTTACCAGCGTGACAATTTTTTTTAGAAACAGGGTTGTAAATAAGAATGTATAGCATTAAAAAAAAAAGGAAGACGATCACTTTACTAGACACGAAACACAACACGATACCTGTTTAAGGCTAAATCTGCACCACGAGATAAAATAAGTTGAGCTTACAGTAAATACAGCATTGTGCTCACGTCCTTAATGAGTAGCTGCTGCTTGTGTAATAATTAATGTGATTAAGTGTTTCCCCAGGCCTGTCCTGGGTGTCAGGAGGAGGAGAGAAGTGTGTACATGTGTGTGTGCGTGTGTGCAGCTAATGCCTGCTTTTAGCCTTTCTTGACGGAGACAAAGACCGAGTGGCTCCTCAACAGCAGCTAGACGGGATTAACTGGGCTTCTCTTTGCAATCAAAGCTTATGACCCTCTTGTGTGAGTGTGAGTGTGTGTGAAGAAAAATCGTGTTTCTATTTCGCTCCCTCCCTCTCTGTTTGAGTCAAGGGTGTGTGTGAGTGAATAATATCGGGCAGGTCTTTAAGCAAACAAACGCCACGTCTCCTCTCTGTCCTCCTCTCCATATGTGTGAGGGTGAACTCGGTCTTTCATGTCACGCTCCGCCTGAGGCTTCGCGATGACAGCGACCTGATTAGAGTAAACTTAGATTTGAAGCCACCCTTTACTTCGGCATGACAAGTCTATCTCTTTGCAGTTTGGTAATTGTTCCTCATGAGGTAATTTGTCACACCGCGCGTCCCTGGAGCTACAACTCCCCTGTAGGCCTCGAGCCTGTTCAGTTTAGGTCAGAGCAGTCAGGCAAAAACTAGTTCTTTCTTTTATCTTATCATGAATAAAACAAACGGGAAGGGATAAATGGATACTATATAATTAGCTAATGAGTCGTAGTTTCATTTTATGTTTTGAATTGATTAAACTGAAAGTAAATCTGCCCTCTTGGGGTGCGCTCTGGTAACACTTTATAGCTTTATAGATTAAATTCCTGCTTTCAGAGACCTCACAAGCTTTACAGTCAATGCGTTGCATGTGTAATAATTGATTCCTGTCTACATAAAAACAAAAATCAACAGGAAGTTATACGAGGTAGAAAACCACTGTTACCCTGCTCTCTAACATTCCTCTCAAATTTGATAAAAGGCATGCCCGAAATTCCAACTTCCTACTAAAAATAAAACGCGGAATGCAAAGCAGAATTAACTCCACATATTACACAGTAATACTTTGGTCTCTGGTTAACAAGTCATTTGCAAGTTGCAGTTGGAGTTAATTCCCTGTGCTAAGCAGCCAGAATGGCATTTATGTCAGTCAATGAAAACCTTTGTGACCATCTTTCCTCCATATTTTATGTCTGGTTTTCACCAGTAACCCACTGACTTGCAATGAGGTTGTAATTTTTCCAGCTGGGAAATCCTGACTTCCAACTTCAGATGACTTGCTGGCACCATCGGCGCAGTTTTGTTCCAACAAAGCAGCGGCGCAGAGGAAGATTTGAGGTTGTGACATTTCCGTAACAACTCCCCTGAGCCGCTACATAACAGACTAAAAGATCATCATGAAAATCAAATCGTCCACCCCTCGTTTAGTCACAACCCATGACTCTGTTATCCTGACTGTGATTTTTATAGGTTGTGCTTACGCCTCAATTTCAAACAGGAAGTAGAAGTCAAACTATTTGACACCACAAAAACATTCTTTTATGTTTCTGGGAATCTGTGCGAACAGTTTAATGCAGTAAACCCAACGCATCTAATGCTCTACGCACACTTGATTTTTTTTTTAAATCAGGCAGATGCAGATGGAAAAAATGAAACAAATGATGGTAAAACATTTAATAATTAATGTTTTATGAAGGCTTTATAAGTTGTAAATAATGGCTTTATTAACTGACCAAAACATTACCCTATTAACGGCTAATAAATCCATTAGTAACAACTTATAAACCCTTGCAAAGTATGACTTATTATAAAGTGCTACCAAAAGTTTCTACAGAACTGATCAGAAAATCAGTATCAGTGTGTGTGTTGACACGAGCGTTAAAAATCTGGGGAAAAAAAAAGTACCTCTAAGTAGTCTTGTGTCATCCTGGAAATGATCATTGGTGAAACCTAAACATAGATATTTACATTCAAAGTAGGATCAGAAGATTTAAAAAGCATTAAAAAATGATTCAAAAAAACAGTTCTGTCAATGTGGGGACATGGCTCTGGCATAAACTGTGTTTCTGCAACTGTCGTTCCACTGGCGATTGTAAGACGGTAATCGCGCTGACCAGTTTATTCCAGTTTAATATGGGACATGTAGCATAAAAAAGACAAGGAAAAAGCTTTGGATTTTGGTGGCACGACTACAGCCACGGTTGTTTGCTGCTATATTTTCTTAAAAAAACACTGAAAGTACACTAGATATATGTTTATAAAGAAAATCTATCAGATTGATGTTGTGATGTTAAAAATAATCCAGCATAATGTGGAATAACACTTATCAGCAGCTCAGGAGAAGGATTGTTGACACATGCTGAAACCCCAAATGGCCAAGCTGTGTTTATCTGTAGCTGTGGATCATGCTTTATTATATCGACTGTTGAGATGATAATCCATTCCCAATGGGAGCTAAGTGTTTATACATACACGCAATAATCCACCGAGCTGGAATTTGCGACACGCGCTTAAGATTCCTTCAATCCTTGCATTTTTATGCCATTTTTCCCATATTACAACAGTCCCCCCGCATCGAGCACATAATCACAGCAAGGGATTCAGTTTATAACCTTGGCACGATGCCACTGAAGAGGAGCATAATTAGTGATGGCGGTGTGTGCGGGAAGACAGGCAGATGCACGTATTCAAATGGAGGCTAATAACATAATGATATTATCAAACTCATCTGTGTGATGGGTTAATCAAAGATAAGCGCGGGGCATGTGAGACGCTCCATTAGAAATATACTGTGGCAAAACATGCATTAATATCCATGCATATAAAGAGCTTTTTGATTGTACAGCTGACATCATTACACAGCAGCATGCAGAGGTGCAGTCTGTATGGAGCTGGATCAGGAACATGGACTGTAATAACAGGGTTGGCTCTTTCCACCAATTACGCTGTACATGTAATACAGGCTATTATGCCTCCGACAGGCTTCATATTGTTTTGATAATGTACTTTAAATACTTGAGCACATAAGACTTTTCTAGGGAGTAAGAAGTTTTCAAATCACTCATTCACGCCTGCGGGGACTGAACTCGACAGCTGTTACAGATTAGTTTGTCAAGTCAAACTGAGTTTGTGAACTCTTGTGGTGGGAAAAGTATTTAAAAAAAAAAAAATCCTGCAATGAAACTCTCCCTTCAGTAAAAGTACGGTGGGTAAAGTTTATCTTACAATTTAATGTTGCATCTAGCAGAGGTGGACCTCAGTGTACCATGCTTTGTAAGGTGATCAAATGTCTTAAACCTGCGAAGTAACTAACTAAAAGTATTCGCGCTTGTACAGAACTTTACTGCTTTTTACCGCTCATATACAAGTTATTTTCACTCAAGTATGATTTATCTATTGATCTTTTCACATGTCTGGGCTAAAAATTGCACACTGTAATTATAACACAGTGTTTCATTACTATTATCTGTTATCAGTGACACATTTCTCACATTAATTGAGCTTCTATTTTATTGTCTGTCCTCAAAACTACCCGACCGCTTTTGTCAGGTGATAATAGATTAGTTAGCACCGTTTCATTGTTTAGTGTCAGATTCATGAAACGTTGTTACATGTAATTAGTTGCTCTTCAACCCCGTTTCTTAATATACGGCCTCCCCGCACAGCAGGCGCGCTACAGCGGGGGAGGAGCCGTTACAACAAAGCCAGACTAAACTTCAGGGGTTCTTCAGGGGCGCTGCTAAGAGCACTGGGATACTTGTGTCCCCAAAACCATTTTTGATTATGTATGACTTCCCTGAATAGCAACATGGATGGCAGGTTTCCTGGAAGGGGAACCATTGTTTGGAGGTGCTTTTAGCAGTGGTTCCCAACCTTTTTGTCAGACACCGCCCGTCATGTTCCACATGTGCTCATTTGAACTGAAGAACAACAATATCTGGATATATTTCTGCAGTCAAATAGTCATTTCAATTGTTTTATTAGGTATTCGACTTCACAATCTTTCCACATACCCCCCTGGCGACTGTGTAAGCACTAAAACCCTGCTATCTTGTTCCCAAGATTTACCTGAGGGAGACCATTTGTGGCCAAAATAAAGTCCATGTAGACTTAAAGAAGAACTGGGAACAAGATAGTGTGAAGACACTTTTTTTGTTTTGCTTGTGCAGCTTATTCTTACCCAGCACATGCAAAAATGTGTGCCCCAGAACTGTACAAGTACCCCTCTGGTTGGGAATCACTGCAACCCTTCGACGACATGCAAATGGTTTCTTCGGAACTGTCTTAGGATGTTTCTCTCTGCATTGCTAACTAGCAGGTAAAGGTCAGTTGGGTTCGATTGACTACACTCTCGTTTAGTTTCCTATTTTTCCACGAGAATGTAAACTGAAGAACCCCTAATGCCACCTTTCATCCAACTGATCCACTTCAGTCCAGCCGGTGGTTAGAAAAAGCCTGTTTCATAATGATCAGATTAAAACGATGATGGTCTTACAGGTCTTAGTTATGCCACAACACAAATGCATAACAGAAAAACCACAAACAAGGCATGTCACCACGGCACTGACAACACGAGCAACACGAGCAACACCAAGCGACAAAAAAACATTCGACACAACTTGACATCGCCGTGAGAGAGAGAGCTTACTTCCTGTGGGGATCAAGTCCCTGTCTGGAATGAAGAGTTTATACCCATAATGCTTCTCTAGCACGTCGGGGAGGATCTCCAGGGCAAAACGCTCCTCCTCTCGGGTCTCCTGGCTCCACTGGTCCGGGTCCACTTTCGTGTAAGACAGGTAAGCGTCGTAGTCCTTGTTATCTGCAGGTTGGAGGGGGGCAGAGAGGGAGATGGGTAAAACATCATAGCTCCTGTTATCCACCAGTGACCTGCGAGGTTTGTTAGCAGAGTCTTAATGGTCCTCAGGTCCTTCAAACCCTTTCATTTAGTTTTATAACCCCTGCTATCAAGCCGGTGCAGAGAGAGAAAATAAAGCCTTGGTCTGTACCGAATAAAAGAAAGTCTGTTCCCTTCAATACTTGCATCAATTCTTGTACAGGCATTAAAAAGCTCCCAAAACCACTTTGCCTCAATTAAATGCGTATATGTTTTATGATTTGGATATAATGTTTCCTGCTTTGGTCAGCAAAGTTATGCACTGCTATACCCCAGATGCTCACAATCTATTTTCATACTGGTGCACAGAGAGCTATTCATTCACTGGGAGACTTCATTCAGACAGGACGCCTCCATTACACTGACCTCTGGGCACCTCTGCCCATCTGAGTGCTTTTCATTACAGCTCCGTCCCCACTGACGAATAATGTTACCTTGATAGCTACTTTGCCCACTGCAGGCAAAACAAATTAGACTCCAGCCTGAGCTAAATGCCCAGTGCTGCCTGCTAGGCCGAATGCATGGCATGGCTCCATCACCCACATGAAAGCTCTGATTGATGGCGGGTTTGAAAGGGCTGAACGCATAGACGGAAAGTGAGAAGTGAGGGAAGATTTTAATGTTGCTTCTCAAGCTGAAGCACTTCTACATTGAGTCAGGAGGAAGTCGTGGAAGCGAGATATCCCCGAGCCTCAGACTACTACAGGGTGGACATGAAAGCTTCTCGCTCCTGTGCTCCAACCTGACTGAACAACCAAGCCACTCCTTCGTTTGATCCTAAATCCCACCCCTTTTTGCTCTGTGCACCAATCACAGTTGGGCAAGCCTTGATCAGAATCTGTACAAGCTTCCTCCTTTCCTTTACTTAGACAGGCTACGTATGCTAGGCTAGTTTATATTAAAAAGACAACCAAATTTTGAAGATGGTTCGAAGATAGTCACTAGCTAAACAGCTAGTTTTTCCAAAGAAATAATACCTATGAAAAATGTTCAACGTTCAATGTTTTGAGAGGGTCAAATTAAATTTCATTCACCTCCATTGTATTAGGGTGCAGTCAAACAGAAACTATGACTTGATTTTTGAATGATAAAATCAAATTGTATTTTGTAATTTTGATGAAGTGACCCTTTAAAATCACAAAAATAATGACCTGCCAGAAATGTAGTTCAGCCACAAATCAGATGCAATGTCATATTTCGAGGTTATATTCATCAAAACCAAAACTATCAGAGTCTATGTGTTTCTTTATTCACTAAAGGACTCATATCTGGGCCACAGAGGGAGGGAAAATCTGAATTGGGACAATCTGAGTTATAATGTGAGCACAGCCTCTGAGGTAAACTCATTAGAGACATAAGCAGGGTTTAGGATCTAAGAGTTTCCTGCCTTTATTATCACTCCGGTCCCATTGCTTTATAGTGGCCACATGCAGCGTAAGAGCCGTGAGGTGACGTTTTAACGCGAGAAGAAGAGAGCCGAGGATGAGAGAGCCGGGTCGAGAAGAGTGGATTCAAGAGGAGGGATTTTGGGATCCATTCTCGGTACAGTATCTCATTTTAGAAGCTTTTAATATCCTCTCCACTTTCCATTTTACACTCCTGCCTCTCTCGGGGCTATGAGACTGTCAACAAGATTCACTCAGCTCCCGGTGGGTAATCTTGATATTTGGCAAGTTATCACCACTCTTACACGACACCGTGTAATTAATCTAACTCGTTTTTATAAGGTGCAATTCATTTTACAACATCAGGGACATGTAAAAATAATTGAAATGTAACCTCATAATCACTTAGTATAACTAACTCTGAGGCTTATATTCTACTTCACGGTGACATAAATCTACCTCTCTGTTTTTCTCGGCCAGCTTTTAAATGAAAGCTGTGTAGGCAGATCAAGGGCTATTTCAGTGGAGCTGATTCACTCGTCTGTTGTGAGAAAAGAGAAAAGAGAAGGTAGAGGAAGAGGGAGAGGCAGAGGGTGAATCTCGAAGGCGGAATGACCCTCCTCTTGCATTTTGAAGAGTCGCTCCTTAAAGGAGACCGGTGAGGTGTATCAGAGGGCGCAACACACCTCCGAAAACCACATCCAGTCCTCCATCCCACATGCCGACTCCAAAGGGAGCTGCTTGACTAGTGCTCACTGGGAGAGGAGGTAATATATGCATATGCGGAGAGCCCACAGTTACATTGTAAACTCTTGAACTCGTGGTTGAGAGCGCCAAGAGAGTTGGAGGCGTAATCTCTGGGATATCTCTGGGCTCCATTACATTTAATGGAGAGTAGATTGGAGGTAACACTCACATACTTAACTCTGAAGCTACATGAACACATGGTGGGGACTGCTAATGAGCAGCTGAACAACATGCCATTTGGTTTTCCATTTCCGTTTGGTTTAATTTAATTTTGCCAGAAGAATGTGACTTTGCATCAGACAATGGAAAGCAGACTGTCTTTAAGACACAGTGATTGAATTCTGTTTAAACATATAGTTTGGTTCTTGGTTGCTCTTCTGCACTCTGTATTCATCATGTTGAAACAGTTCTTCATATACGTCCATTTATTGGTTTGTCAGGCATACATGGCTAAAAGAAATGCAGACAAATAGTCTACTCTCACTGAAATAAATAAAACTAAATGTTAGAAATATGGGTATAACAACACAATTGCAACAGCTAAAGCGATCAAAGAAGTAGGGGCTTCTTGCGATATAGTTGCTGATTGCAACCTGGTCGCCTCACCCTCTGCTTGGACACAGCGTAACTAGCATACATTATCCTACCTGTAGTCGGTTCATTTTTATGTTTTATGTTTTAATTTTCCACTTTATTTTAGTCTTTACTCACAAGCTACTTTAATCTGCTCACCTTCATTTTCTAGATAGAGCTTCCTAAATCCTGTTGGCAATGATTATTTGGCGTTTACGCTTGATAAATGACTCAAAGATCAATCAATAAATCGACTCATTTCAGCACTGGGGTTTGTCATGTTCTGGAAATAAAGTGTCTCTATAGTTATTTGTGTTGTTTCATACACACAGAAGCTATTTAGTGTAAACTTTCCACTTGTCTTCTTTGTTGTATTACATCTGACAAGATCGCTTTGGAAAAACAAGACACCGCTTGACCTTCTGATTACAAATGAGCTACTTCCTGATGTCTACCTCTGCATCTTAAATATGCAAATCAAGCGGGATGCATTACAGTTGCTGTGAGCGTGAGATGGGGGAAACTATTAATGCTCGGTATCGCCAAACTACACTGAACACAGACGGAGCCTCATAATTCCACGCCACGCTGACAACGCTGACATTCGTATTTATGGCAGAGCGTTGATGAGTTCCCACCTCCTTGACAAGCTCGCTCGGCTGTTGTCATCATGAAGCCTATTATTGATTCCACTGACACCCACACAATGTGACAACTGAGTGGTCTTTAACTAAATTGCGCCGCTGACAAATGGCTGACAGTCCCTCCTTTTGTTACGTAAAGCTTACAATTTTACATCTGGCAGAAGAGGGAGGCAGGCGTTCAATTAGTTGTTCGAGTGGCCACAATGAAGCACAAGCACTTTCTTGGCAGAGTGTGCAGATTTATGTTGGGTGGGGGGGAAATCTGTGCATCCGAGACACAGGATTAAGGGCTTTAATAATGAAAAATGTGTGCAACTACATCTTACATGCAGCTACTTCTCCCTGTCAGTGCAGTGGTTACCATAGAGATGGGATCTCGGTTAACCGCCTCCTGCCAATGTTTAGCGACTGTTTTGTCTCCGCTCAACTGGCAGCTGTTCCCCCGTTTGGCTCCTATTCGCCATTCACCTGCAGTACACAGTCTCTGGAAGTCAGACATGACTCGCGGGGTGCAGGTGCGAGTGTGCGTGTACGCCAGAGATGGCGGTGAAGTGATCTAATCGACCGCGGCGTGGAGGAAAGTATCAAGGGTCTCCTGAGAGCTCCGGCGGCAGCGTGCTGTGTCTTATTGAACCTGATCCCCTTATACTGGAGAACAAATTGAAAATCTGTTTCTCTCTTCAAGCACTCACTCGGGTGGCACAATTAAAGGAGACAATTGCTGTTTGGCATTAAGTTCAAGGCCCGACATTTTTTTTCTCCTTCCCTTTTTCAACACAACCGCCTCTGGGCCATCCGTTACGGCGAAGCTACGCTTTCTGTGGGCCAGAGGCCCGACACAGCCAGAGGTAATGACTTTCATTGAAACGTCTGATCTTGCAGCCATCACAGTTAAGCAGAGCCGGGAGTGTATGAGTAGAGAGGGCAGGGAACAGAATACTTTTTACCTTTTAACGCTCATAACTCTCGCTGTCTCTTTTTCCACTACGTACAGTCCCTCAGCCTCTCTGAACTAATCTCATTCCCCCTGAATTCACTGCCGCGCTTGTACTTGAGAGACTCATTACAGGGGAATCAAATTAAAATTTGCTCCTTGTCTCAGTTTGATGCATACTCAAACCAAGACTCATCCACCAGGCCCAATCAGAGGCTTTTTTTTTTCTTTTACTATTGCTGATGGGGCCTCATGTTAATGTTTTTGTCTGGCGCAGGGCCTGTGTTTTGATTTGCTTTATAGAAAGTGTTCAGCAGGATATATTATCCTGTCCTGTGTTGCGCTTGCTCATGTGCAGTTTTCTTGCAGGTACATAGGAAGCCGTGTAGAGTAAACACATGCGAACTCAAGAGAATGTGCCTCGAGGTATTGGATTACAACATCTAGAGAAACACTGGTACAATAACTTCCCCTTTTGACAAAAAATAAATTGCACCGCTTGGGCCGTGTTTGGACAAAAACTACCACTGCAGCCTCCTCATAATTCTACTGTTTACAGTCGTCACAATAGAGATTAAAATAACTGCCGGCATGAAAGCCTTCCAGAGTTGTAAAACTGTGTTCATCTTCCGTCTTTCCTCCTCATCCTTTCCCTGCCACCTGTAGGATAATAGGCTCATCGGGCGCAATAAAAAACATTTTTTTTTGTCTCGGCATAGAGTGGCCTTCTCACTTCCAACTCAACTACAATGGAACAAAACAGCCCAAAGAAGGGCTGGTGCATTAGAAAAAAAAAACCCTCCCCCCAAAATAACAAACCAGTTAAATATACTGTGCAGCAAATCTGTTTGTAAGTCATGTTTTGGTTGTCAATTTTTGTCAGCTAGAATGCATTCACATTATTTTGTCTGCCTGTCTTCACTGGTTATCCACTGGATTATGAAAGCAGAACAACCAAATGTACCCTGAACAACAACAAACAAAGCCCATCACCAGCAGCTGCTGTATTCACAACGTTTAAGTGATCAAGGCTGCATTTTTCTTTTAAAGCTCAACTCGGCAACTCTGCCTGTTGGGGGCTCTGAGACGCAGCGAGAGGGAACTGTTTGAAAACCTGAACTTCATTACCCAAAAGTTGCGCATTGTGATGTCAGGAACAGCACCCAGCGTGAACAGTTTTACAAGGCTGGCTTGTGATTAGTTTTTACAAGGATGCAAATGTGACAAGAAAAGGAATCACATCAAAGATTGGTGAGTCGTCTGCTGCTGTTTAGGAGACAGTTTACAGAATATTTTGCATACATTTGTATGATTTAGCTCTTCCAGCAGGTTGAGAAGATTCCCTGAAATCGACAACAGAATTTCTGAGTTAGCAGTGACGGGAGGCTTTTTTCTGTGTCATTTTCACTGATAATAACAGGTGCATATTTACATAAAAATAGTGCCACATGCTGCTTTAAGATATGAAAAATAGACCAGGTGTTTTCTGAGTAAAAATAAACATGCATGCCGAGCAGCACTGATACTGCTCAGGGTTTGGGATTTGATTCCAAACTGAGGAAAGAAAGGATGCTTTCACAGCGTGTGGAGGGTGCTATAGAAATCATACAATAAACAGCAAACACTGTGGTATCACAGAGTATTATATAACGGTGGAAAAGTAAATTACGTCTTGCACCTTATCTCATCTTACCTCCATCTAAATCCTCGCTGCCAAAGTGGTTCCTGTAGAAGAGCATGAGCTCGATCCTGTAGCACTTGTATAGCGTCACCAGACAGATCAGCAGCAACAGGATGGCTCCCAGACCGCCGGCCAGCTCCACCGTGTACATCAGCTCTGCTAATGTGGCAAACACAGCGAGAAAGAGGAGATTTTAATAACCTGTTTAAGTGAAACTAAGAAAAACAAGAAATTGTTTAAATGGTTCCAGATAACATGCAAATCACATTAAACATTCATGGCGTATATGGGCTGTAATTTGAATATCTGTGCGATAAAAATGACCCTTTTCACTGTCACATTTATCATTTTAATGGGTTTTTCTGGTCTTATTGCAGACATTTGAAGCTGTGAGGCTGTATTTATTCCCCTCTGAATTCCACAAAAACTCACAAAGTTGCAACTGCACATCACAACAATATTCCTTTCCATCTGATTTCTCGGCTCTTATGTATATTAAAGCCAGTCTGTATCCACAGGGGCATGAACACCAGATTACACTGTGTCTGAGTGCAGAACGTCAATAAATGTGAAATAATGTATGATACTTTAATGATGGATAACGAAAAGTTGCACTAGCTATTGTTCAGTCTGTGTTGTCAATTGACTTTGCAGTACCTCTCTCTCTCTCTCTCTCTCTCTCTCTCTCCCTCTCTCTCTCTCTCTCTCTCTCTCTCTCTCTCTATATATATATATATTTTTTTTTTTTTTTTTTTAAGGCTTGTGTTCAATCTCCATCTTTTCATGTCCCTTACATTATCATTGTTGCTGGATTGCATCCAGATGACACATAACTCCAACCGGAATGAAAACAACAACCACTTCTATACCTGTCACTTACTGCCTTCTTTGCTTGATTGGATAATAATAAAAAAAAATTACATCGAGGCAAGCCGGTGCGACAATAGCATGCGACAGATCAAACCGCCACACTTATGAAGATTGGTTGCACATGTGTGTGGCTGCAGAGGAAAAGCTCCCGGCTGTTATTTGAAACGCCTGTTCGTCGGTGGATCGAAACGCTCCACTCTCCCCCCGCCATCCGTTATCGCGGCAGCCTGACGTCAGCTCATGGAAAGTGTCAGCGGGAGCTGCATTTAAGGAACTGCATGACTTCACTGTTGATATTTCAGTTTTACACAACAGGTTATTCTTAATCATGGTTCTTGCTGCATTCTTACAAAGATCCGCAAGCCAAAACTGTTCAGTAGAAGTAAGACCAGATCGGAGGTGTTATTGAGGAGGATGAAAGGTGATATTTTACACTGCAGGACAATGGACTCAACCATTAAGCTCCATGGTCTAGTAACTTGCCTTGAAAACCAAGTCGTTTGCTTTGTCTTTTCGCGCTCTTGTCTCTTTTTCAAGGCTTTTTGCCTTTTTTTTTTTTTTTTTTTACTTTTGTCTGTCGGGTGTCACTCCATCTTTGGCAGTTCAACATTTCCTCATGGATACGCCTCGCAAAATCTGGGTGGTCAGCCTTCATTGGCTGACTAATGGACAACAGTAAAAGGCTGGAAATCGCTGCAATGCTGCACACACACACACACACACACACACACACACACACACACATAAACATGGACAGAGAGGACTCGCGCGCATCGCCATCCATCAACCGTTGCACATTTAACCTCGTTGGAGTGCGTGATGCCCATTCCACTGCAGTGGCCATCAGGCTGACAGCTCCCATGATGAAGGATGATGTTCTATAGAGCTAACGAGTGTGGCCCCGCGCCGCTTCATCACGCCTGTCTGGGTGACGACCTTCAGTCGAACCTATGGACAGACGGACGCGCGAGCACAAACTAAAGAGCAGACACAAACTCGGGGAGGAATGAACACAAGTTTTCCCAGTGAGCCTCCGACTTTCTCCTTGTCTCGCTTTCTTTCCTCTCGGCCTGGGATATCATCATGAATTAGTTTAGTTGTCTTAGAGAGGTGTTGCGGCTAACAAGCACTGCGAGAAGCTGGATCCGAGCAACTCCACTTCTCCCTCACTGTCCTCTCCACCTCCGCTCTGCCCTCTCGCCTCAGTGAACACCGCTTCTCTCCTCTGATATCTGGACAGTATAACGAGCCAGCTGCTCCTCAAGCAGCAGAGATTATGGTGGAGGAGGCCAATTCTTCTCTGGCTGGCATCCATATTGTAGCGACGCTGCAGTGGGACGGATTAAGACAAATTAGCTCCTGACAACTAGAAGGCTGGATTTGATGGAGCCACATGGCACCAGGTGATTCATCGCCCCTTTCTCACCCTCCTCTCTGTCTGTTGTCTCGGGAGGGAGATGAAAAAGGAGAGGAGGAAAAAGGCAGACGAGGGGTTGAATGGTAAAATAAAAGAGAGGCGAGCTGTGGTGAGAGTTGTGAAAGCTGTTTCTCATGTTCACAGATCAAAAATCTTATATACAGTACAGGCAGCTGTCTAATAGTTGATGTTGCTGCTGCTGGTGTGAGAGAAAAAAAAAATCTGTGTGAGGATACTTTGCTGCTGAAAATAATAAAACCACAAATTCTTGAGTAGTTGTACAACAAGTGAAAATAAGCACACATCTCAGTGCAAACTTTCCATACAAGTGAGGACATATTCTGATTGATGCTTCGCTAAGACGACCGAATTCATTTGAAGCGTCGAGTGCTGCGAGACGCAAGAAAAACTTTGACGCATTACGAAAGGCAGCGTAAAAAAATGCTTGGCCTCGTGTTGCGGCGAATAAAAAAACAACAACAACAACATGGAAACCGGTTGATTTCTTGTAGAACCGCAATCCTGCGAGGACTGGGCTAATCTTCTCTGGTTTATTCTGAGATTCGACTGTGCAGCATAAACCCCTTTAATATAGCAAATGGAGGGGAACTGGGCTGCCATCAAAGCTGGATCCAAAGCTGCGAGCTTAAAAGAGAGGAAAAATATCTTACTATGTAAATGTATTCAACACTGACAACTTTAAGGATGCACAGACCCCCCTAGCCTCGCTTAAAAAAAAAAAAAAAAGAAAAAACTCACTTATATAACCACGCTGGAAAGAGTGCATCTCTATTTAAAATCACCACGGAAGCAACTTTTAAACAGTCACGAAATCAGAGGGAAAACTCAAATATTTGCTTGAATAAAAAGACAAAGAGGAAGGGAGAAGGCAATGGTAGCCATTGACGAATGATGAAATGTCTGAGAATCAAAGGAAGATATGTGTGTGATTGAGGAGGTCATTGCCAGACAGTCAAACAGCTTGTCTGGGGTCATAACATTAAAGGCTTTCGGGTAAAGGCATTTTTTTTTTCTTTGTCTGCAAACAAACACTTCCGCAGGCTGAAGTGGATGAATAGATTTTCTGCACTATCTGCAATACTGTACCATCTTTTTTCCCCCCCTTCTTCCCCGAGGCGAGAAACAACTGGTCAATTCCCACAATCCCACTAGTTGTTCTTCTTTGTACTCCATAAATTGCTGCGAGAGATTCATTCGATTGTCACAGTGAAGGCCTGTGGTATTAAACGTGTTTTTCACCTCCAAAGCTGTAACATGCCATTATTAAATATCAAGGCTTCTGTATTCGTCTACTAGATTCATGTTAAAATGCTGTATATGCTTTACAATGTTTTTTTTTTTTTTCCTTTGTGTGCTTGCCTCACCTTTCTTAGTGAGCTGGATGTTGGCCTGCCGCCTCCCGTTGCCGTTCTCCACGTAGCAGGAGTAATTGCCCAGGTCGCTCTCCTCCAGAGAGTCGATGGTCAGGGAGATGGAAACCTCCTGCTCTCCCAGGTGCTCCCGGATTGTCCTGCAGAGTGCACGGAAAAAAGGGACGCATGGGTGATGGTTGATACAACCGCTTGAATCAATTGTGAGTTACCTCTATCTAAAAAATGAAGTGTATGACCAAAAAGCTAGCCAGTAAGGGTTTTTTGCAGCCCCCTTTAAGAAGTGATTTATGTTATGTTACGTTCTTTCTGAGTGATGACACCATAGTAAATTATTATTAGATTTGATCTGCATTTCCCCTCAGCTCATTGCTTTGGTTTTATTGTTTCTGGTTCACTGTAATTTGTTGGATGTTATATTAAATTCCACAAATTACAAAGCGCCAGACTTTGTTAACTTGCTCAGATTTTTCCTCGGTTCCAACTTTTTTTTTTTTTTTTTTTTGCTGCATCAGAACTGCAGAGTTGAGTGAATTTGGGTTGTCACAATAAATTGCACCTTTCACATTTGATCCATTGTTAATATAAAAATACTGACTGCTGTAGCTTTAATCAATATTCGTGACTAAAATCTGTCAAAACAAAAACTATGTAAACTAAAGTAAACTGAAAAAATAGAGCTTAAGTGACAAAAACATTGCCATGAACTTGATTTATGTCCTAATTTACCAGGAATGAAGGATGTGTGTGTTTCAAACTGGATGAATCAAAGGTGGGAACCTCTTTGGCTTTGGTCATTTTACCTGAAAGACATTGCAGACTTTCGGAGCAAACCCACTCTGAAGCTGAAAGAATCCGTTTTTGCTGTTTGATTTGGACCCAGACAGATCAGACCACACTGGGCTTGTGTGGTGTTGTGTTGTTGATAAAAAGAGGACCACAGACCTTTTTGTTGCCCATACAGTTTCTGGACATAACTAGTTATTTATCAGGGAGAAGTTACTGCTGCATCACTGTCTGCTCAAAGTTTTTACAAGTTCAAGATTGATAGTATGGTTAGTAAAAGAAAACCAACCAAAATGTGAACACCAACATGACTTCAAACATTTGCCCAAACCCAGCTGCCTCCTTCAAAGTAACTTCTGACTGTCTTTGTTTATCACATCTGACTAGGATGAGGAAAAGCACTTCGAACAAGATAAAAATTGGATTTAGAACATGAGAAAACACGCAGAGCTGAAGTTTTTATTTTTATTTTCTCGTCCCAAGGTTTGCAGGTATGCTGACTACAGATTCCACAAAACAACGTTTGGTAAAATTTTCTAAATCTCTACCAAAAAATACAAAAAAAAAAGAAACTTTGAAAAACAATATCTCTAGACTGCAGGCGCTGAAAAAGTCATAAGGAGAGTATTGACTCCTTAATAAAATATGGATTTTTCTGCCAAAAAAAGGTTTGCCCCAAGGAAATTTGAGTTGTGTCGACAGTATGCATCCTAAAATCCATAAATCATGACCTTGAAATTATGAGCTTCCATCTGGGTGGAGTGCGGTTCTGAGATGTTGATGATTTTTTGGATGAAAACTACTCTGCACTTTAAATCTGAAGCTCTGTAATCTGCTGACATTTGTGGCAGTTTTTGCTTCACAGAGGTAACTTTTGTTGAAGTAAAACAAAAGTACATAACGGTAAAGAGATGATGGTCTGTGACTGACTGGAAGCCAACATTATATGAGTCATGACAGATTCCGCCGTATAAAAAATAGTCCTTTGTTGACTCACTGAAGCTCTTGATGTCTATCGGTTGTGACATGTTGGGACGGGGATAATAGCGCGACTGTCATGATGCGCTACAGTGCCGACCTATCACACAACATTTTGCCATAAGGGTTAGTGAAAGGAAAAGAAACATCTTTTGATGTTTTTGTTGCATAGAATGCAGTCATTTTCCTGAAATCTATACACTTTGACAACAACAACACACGCAGAGGACTAGGAGACTGCTTTGACTGTCTAATCACAGTGACTGTACTGGGAGGACTCTTTTCTCCACGACACTGCTTAGATGCTTATTCTTCTTCCCTGAATGCTTGGCAGGACGTTGTGTTCATTAAGAAAAAATGGATTTCAGCAGCCTCCTCTTCATTATTACTGTCTTCCTCATTTAAATTAGGGGAAGAACAGCATCAAGCTGTGGCTAACTGGCTTTGATGAAATATGCTGACATTGCTAACAAGCCATTGGGAGGAGATGGCGCCTCAAAATGTCAAGATATTCCTTTACACTGTTGAACAAACCAAGCACTTTCCAACAAAACTTTAACAAGAGCCTAGCTGATATTCAGTAATCTGTGGTCAAAGCTGAAGCTCCTTTTCAGCTGAATAATCAGACAGCACGGGTTTAGTCCCAGTATTTAAGATTTAGGAGGATCCATTGGCAGAATACCACAGAAATTAGTTGTGTACTTACATTATCCCAAATGTTTCCAGCAATGTTCAAACCCAGCCATCGGTGACTGAGCAGGATCCTACACTGCTTCACGTCATACTCAAACTACATCTTTTGTTATTGTTATGACGTTGAAAAACTCAGTCTCAAGGACAATTTTTGAAGTGTCTCGATCTTGTCTCAATCAACCACATTTTTACTTGGAGTTAAACAAAGATGACACGATCAAGACCACATCTACAGGGACTAAATTGCCTGCGCATTGTCTGATATATTTGCCTCTCCAAGAATTGCTTCTAACACGATGACGCATTTCCCTGAAGAAAGTAAGAGGAATGCGGCCTTTCTGACGTTCACAGCCATAGTCACAATGCCTCAGCAATAGCTCATGCAAGAACCACTTGAAAAAAAGAGTTCTGATCCAACTAATAAAGCCTGGTTAAAGCTTTTCTAAGATACCCTCATGACATGAGGAGAACAACAGGAAAACAATGTTGGTTAAACGAGCTGAATCTCTCCTGCTGCGTTGCTGTGCAAAAGTAGGAGTGATATACGAGCAGATAATCTTTTTAAGGTTACAGAAATTGCAGCTATTTCAAAGCCCTGTTTAATGATGCATGGAGCTAATAGTGCGAAAAGGTACGAGTGCCACTTGGGCATTCATCTACTGCGTGCTGCAGGGCATCTGAATATGAAAACTCATCTAATTCTTGCTGATCAATGAACGGACTAAACAAAGCAGATTGCAAAGTGCTGCGGAGATAAAGACAAACCACAATACAACCGCCGCTGCCATTGCAATATCTTACATTCGCTTTACAAAGTGCTGCTAATAATTGGTATCCCACGCGGAAAATATCACAGTCGCGGGGAAAGTTCTTTTATTGACCATGCACAATGAAGACCCATTAGAGGTAATCACTTTGTAGCTATATGGACTACCTGCTTCATAAAAACTAATCATGAAGTAGTACTTTTTACGCTGCAGTAAAGCAAAAAGCTGACTTCCAGGGTTAAGACTTGTGTGACTATGTATGTGAGAAGGAAATTAATTCAGCCTTTTCTCTTAATTCCTTTGAGCTTTTCTGACACTCATCCTTCTCCATTGTGCTGCCAGTCAGGCAGAGACACAGAGCTCCACAAGGTTGGGATATAGATCCATGCTGATGGCTTTTTAAAGAGGTGGCACCCATGTGTGACTCAACATGTGCTGGCAAAAAAATACAAATAAAAATCAATCTTTGTTTACAAAAAGGCTGCTATTCATCATACTTGTAAGTGAAAGTTTTCGAGCGGTGGAATATCTGTGCAAAACAGGAGTTGCAGAAAGTGTGTTCTCGTGGAAAAGAGCAACCACGAAGCGTGAATACACCTACACAAACATCTGGCAGGTGGTGCGCATAAAGGTCGAGAGCAGTGGTGAACTGGTGCCGTGTAGCTGGATGGAGATGAAAGTGCACTGGGATACTTGATGCTGTATTCAGCGAGGAGGCAACACAATGACTCACTGAGAGGCTCAAGGAAACACGCAAGCACAACACCTCGGGGTAGTCTTGAGAAGCATCCTGGAGTTGGAGTTTGGTTTTTATGATACAATACTATCAAACTTCAGAGATTAACTTCACCGTAACTTCCTTGGTGTTAAAGCTGTTGAATTTTGGTGAAGTTCAGCAGCCACCCTAAGCATTATCTGCCACTACGCGATGTTATCTAGTACAAGTACCCTCAATGTGACACCTGAACTTTTAAAGTGTGCCATGTTGTCATGCTTTGCTTCATTGTTAAAAGCCCCCCTGGATGCTTGGAGTTAGCATCCTTGTTGCATTAGTGGTAGCAGTGTTCCAGTTTTCAAACTGTCTGGCCTAATTTGATTTGATACACTACAAACTACTGTTACTACTAAGTACTGTTTATCCAGGGGTGTCAAACCCATTTTAGTTCATGGACTACATACTGCTTAATTTGATCTCAGTGGGACAGACCAGTCAAACTGTTGCGTAATAACTTTGTTGCGAAATAACAATTCAATTTCTTTTAGTGTAAAGAAATACAAGTACATTCTAAAAATGATCACAAGTAATAAACCATCCATTTACAAAACAGATTATGAACTGCCTGACATGTCATTAAATAAATATGTGCAAGTATGTCTCAGTATTTCCACGTTCAGTCAGTCTAATGCCATTACGTGTATTAAAATTTACACATCACTGTCAAGCAACAAAAGCAAAAAGTGCAACAGCACTGTTCAGTCCCATGTCATTTTGAACGTGAACAACAAAAGAGTATTTTACTTCTTTCTTTGCCCAGTGGACCAATCGGGACCCAGCTCCAGCCACGAGAGTAGAATTCATTTTATCATCTAACTCTCTGCAAGAAAGGGAATATGCATATTCCACAAAATGTAACCATTAATGGTGAGGGGCTCCTTAATGGTTGTCCCTTTAACCTAACTACTAACAGAAAAGGAAAAAAATCACAAACAGTTAGCGAGATACAGACTTCCTCCACTTCTGCAAAGTGTCTCCATTAAACCACCAAATCACAAATGAAAAAACCTCAGAATGATTATATGACCGTTTGCTTGTCACTATGGCATCAAAGTCAGACAGTAAAATGCTAAGAAGTACTTGGTTTGCAGTGCTAATAGGCAGTGGGGGCATTGCTGGACTCCGTAAGTGCCCTGATTTCCCATGAATGTATCTATGAGAGAATTAATTGGAGTTAGAAAATGAAATTTTACACTTGAACTGCTGCTCAAAAGGGTGCTGCATGCTCGTGCACCAGGGACTGAAACTTCTTCTGCTTCTAAACTTCAGAAGCACGGCCTTTATGTCTGTATTCCACGCTGCGACTTCGCCTCTGAGATCCATGAAGTCTTGTTCTGCAGCCACAAAAATTTTTATATCAGCCTGGAATCTCAGTGGTGAAACGCTGTGCCAAAAGCTCCATTTCATGTATTACAGGCAGCCCTTCAGGGAATACTCCCGTGTGATTAATTTCCATTTCAAAGCTAAAAGCTCATGGAATGATGTCAGGGAGTGGGGGGTTTGAAGTGGTGCGCGTTCAAATGGGAACACAAAATAAAAGAAATAAATAAAAACACAGCATCATGCGGTGGCACACAACAACAATACGCACTTGAAAAACTCAAATGTGCACATATTGTGGGCACCCACTGTATGCACACAAGCCTCCTGCGCACACAAACACACACACACTCTTTCAAAGTAGCTCAGGGTCACAGGTTTGATCTCTTGGCTTGTTACCTCATTTGACTATCATATGAAAGCAAGGTTTTTAACTGCGTGTAACGCACGCCTCAGTAGTCTTTCGTCTCATCTTTATTATACCACCTACGTAATACTGCCACCTGCCAACCTCCCCACCTTCACCACCCCCCTAAATCCTGTAGGCTCTAATTGGCCTGGTGTCCTTCATAACAGAGCGTGGTGCTGAGAGCTGGACGGAGTGTGCTAGAAGGCTAATAGAGACATCTCGAAATGCCAGGTCACTGACTGGGCCGCTAACACCCCCCCAAGCCTTGTCATGCTGCTTACAGTTAACCTTTTCATTAGACGGCATTTGTCGACAACAGGGATTTTCTGGTCATGCGTGGGGGGTCGATCAAAGAATGTACAGTAGGGCTGGACATGAAAGAGTGTGTGAATGTGTTTGATGTGTGTATTCCAGTACAGACACACTGAACCGAACAAATGATTGGCTTTTAAACTGCTTAACAGTGAATTCATTGTTTCTTAGTATGTTAGTATGACTATGGAAAAACAGTCACAGGAAATGTGATGTATTTGCACTAATGCACCAGTGGTAGTTCTGTTATATTTCTCACAACATGCACTTAAATCCACCTGCTTAACTTAATCAATCACCATGAAGTCAAAATTTATGTTTTTATCACACATGCCTGCTCTATATGTCACCTATTCTCCAGTATGTGGCCAACAATGAAACAAAAATGTAAGTATTCTTAAACTTTGTCATTTCCTGATAAACGATAAAAACTTGTTGGTGAGTCATCCTGCACTCGGGGGTGTATACTAATTTTACCTCTAATGAAACGCTTTCTCGCTTATGACGTGATGAGTGATTCTGAGGGCTGCTACATGCATTTATGGCCGGCCTCACTGATTACTGTACAAAAGCCCAACTTTCTAACTTTATTCAGTGATTTCGGCGAAACTGGATCGTATTTTTTTTTTTTACAGAATATATTTGCTGATTTTCCCACGGATGTCCTCCGGCTGCCCAGCTTCAACTCTCTGTGGTTTACAGAGTTTCCTGATGGACAGATCGCTTTAGCCTCATGACTTGCTAAAGTAGCTAACCGCTAATTAACTGCTGCTAACTTAATCTGCCGTTAGCAGGCAAAAGAAGTGGGCTCAGCAGCCGGACCGGATCGGGCTTGAGCACAGCCTCTGAGACCAACAGGGAATAATGTTACACTAGCAGCCGTGTTCACTGGAGAGTAGACGCTGACACTAGCTCATAGTGCAAATATATATACAGTACATATATATATATATATAATTGCATTCGTTATGCTAAAAATGCTGAAAAATAACGTATGAAACAGCAACATTTCCTTCCAGATAATAGGGAACAGTTGGAGCTACACTGGAAGGAGCTGAAACTCCTGTAGTTTCTACCAGAACAAAAGAGAAAGTTCCTATGAGAAAAGTTGAGTGTGATCTGTGGATATCCACAGCAACCAGGAGTTTTCTGGCAAAAAGATATTGCAGTGAGCACCGCAACTCCTGAGGTGGAAACAGAAATCTCAGAGACAGGCATCTCAAAACCTGGACAAATAAAAACTATTTGCACAGCTAACCATGAACAGTATGATTTTGTTTCCTTCCTCCAATTTATTTTCTGAATGCCGTGCAAAAAAAACCAAACAAACAAACAAACAAAAAAAACACATTCTTGAGGATCAAGAAATTCCCTAAATGAAAGATTATTTGTTTTTTGTAACAACATGTGGGAGACAGTGACCACACCGCTGCACAAATACATGCCAGTTCACACATTTCCCACTTGGAATGTCTGTCAAGCTATATTCTGTTTATTTGGTTCATGTTTAATTTAGATTTCCTAATCCTCTTTTCTTCAGGAAGTCTCTTGCCTTTGCTATGCTCGCACTTCATCTGACATTCTGATCATAATCAACCTGCCGGTGTGTATATATAATAAATAAAGACAATACTTGTTGCTTGTATTTCTTACACAGAGAGGTTTGATATCTACCACTAACATAGGTTGTTTCACACACTTTGTCTTTTAACAGACTGAGGAGTCTGATTATGATTGATTATCCCTCTTTTGAGGATGAGTACTCTACTCCAGCCTTGATTGACCTTTACTGCCTGAACATCAGCTCATCATCTCGAAATAAAATGTGGGTTAGGTACCACACAGTATCAGCGCTTTGTTCTACTCTTGTCAGTCCACCAATCAGAGAAACTGTGACCTTTTACAGACGGCCATGTGTATTTACAGACGTGTATTTTTTGCATGTACTTTCTTGCCCAACTTTAAATTGGCTCTGGGGAATTTCATAAATTTAATTAAATTCTAAACGAGTGCTAAATGCAACAGCAAATCCAGCAATGTTGACAGTCAAAGGTGAAATAATAAAATTATATCACAGTCTTTTACAATCAGCTATACTTAGGAAAGTTAGGCAACATCTGCTGCACTTTATTTATGATTGATTTTAATTGAATCAATAAAAAAATATTCTGGATGAGCTCCACATGTAAATGTTTTCAAACTAAACCGAAAGACGCTTTGTCCTTCTCTTCCACTTTTTTTCCATTCTGACCTGAATGCAGCGTGAGCCAAAGAGCCCCTCACATTCAGAAAACATCAACTTGTCATTCAGCCAAATGCTGCATGCAAAGTTCTAATAACCTGAAGCTGTTTTCTGCACAGTCTGGCCTCTCCAGAGCAATGTTTCTTGACTTTTTTCCACACCAGGCCTCTCTGTCTGAACAGCAAATGAAAAATCCATGGACTTGTTTCCTGACATAAATGATACATGAAGCCGTTATCAAAAAAGACAAACTGTATGTGATGAAAAGGATTCATACGTCTGTTTGAAATCTAATTCTACTTGTTGGTGAGTCCAATCAACTGAAGACAATATTTCCAAGATATAAACTTGTTGTTTTTCCCAAAAGACCGGAATGCATCATAACCTAAAGCAAGGAGAGCACCTTTTTAAAAAACTCAGCTTCATACCAGCCAATTAGACGGCACTGTTGGAAGGTAAACCACCTTCAGGCAGTGTGTGTGCTGGCCGTCAGGTTTCCACCTGATATTGGAGTAAACAGACCTGTTTCCAGTGATGAGTGTGTGCCAAAAGATGGTGGAGGTCACCCAAATGGAAACTGAGGCTAACGCTGACATTCAATTGGAGTTTCCATCTGTTGTGCTGCTCTGCTATTACTGCCTCCACTTATATCTCAGTGCAAAGTAATCGCTTATCACTGATGGAGCGATGCCTGAACTGTGCATATATATTGTACATGATAAAGAATGCATAGCTATATACATTATTAAATAGCCACATAAAACATGCATGAGCATCATTTAAATGATAGTTAGGTCGTCAAAAGTTCCTTCTATTGTTGGGTGTGTTGATGTGTGGTCACACGGTTGTGGTAACTGGGTTTAAATAGGTGTTCATACCAATTCAGCCCCAGGGTCCTTTTGCTGGTTCTGAAGCGATTACAAGTACTTCATGAATTTGTTGTGTTGTTCAAGCTCTGTTGTAATATTTACAGAAGCAGAAAGCATTCAATGGATTTAACTCACAGACTGAACTCATCTGACTCACCCCAATTATGCACCTAAAGTATTTAAGCACAAGTTATCCGTTCACTTCCTCTTTCACTCAGTTCTCACATCCTAGCCTAACAAACTCCTTCTTTTTTTTTTCTTTTTCTCTCTTTTGTTTGAATACAGGAACCACAAGGGCTGTTCTCCACAGTGCAAAGAAGAGACGGCTTCCCTACTCATAGTCACAACTCCCCTGTGGTTCCCTCCTCCTGTCTTCTCACCGCCAGCCGACACAAACCCATCTCTGAACTCCTCCATCCATCTGTCCACGACTCTGATTTCTCCCCCTTAACTCCTTTTTGTTAATTTCACCAAATCGAGACACATGCCATAGATTTTTGCCAGATTTACACCTCAAAATCAGCTTCAGTCTGATGTTGAAAGTCTTACTTGATGTCACTCTCCTGAACCCGCTCCTCATCCAGATCTTCAATAAACTTCTCCCCCTTCATCCAGTAGATAAGTGGACTGACGTCTCCGCTGTATCCAAAGAAGGCTCGGCACGTCAGGTTGACAGGACTTCCTGTGGGAGACAAGAGACAGGATATGAGGTGAGACCTGCACGTCTTGTGAAGATATATGAGCAAGATCATCAGCACTGTGGCTTTTTGATTACCTAATTCATAAATAGCCAGATTTATCATTTAAATATGATGAACAATTGTTGAATTATTACGCTGTCCACTGCTCGTGTAAAATACAGATAGAACACTTCATTATTTATGCAACATTTACAAAACAGTAATGGCTGCTGAACGACATGAAAACCATTCTTCACTTCCCACAAGTGATCTAAAGGAAGCACACACCAGCTGTGTACGATGCATCCATTTTTGTCCTGTCACCGTGATCATGCGTGCATCTGCATCAATATACCGTAGTGTTGTATTTCCAAGCATCAATGCATGTCAACCCACTGGAAAAATAGCAATTTTATCACATTTTGCTCCCTGGCGTGCCTTGACTACTCTTGTCTGTATCAATTGTTCATGTGTGCTACAAGTGTCAACTGTTTATGAAATGATGCAATGCTCTGTGACATGGCTGCTGTGTGTTGCACTAAAGTCTGATTTACTGGAGATGAAATGTTGCCTTAAAGTATCTGACTCACCATCAAAATCCAACATCTTAAAAATGTGAATTGTATCAAAAAAAGCAGACATTCTTATTATTCCAGCAGCATCTGTGTTGCAGGTGCTGGTTGGAACCTCAAAATAAATAAATAAAACATCACAACATCTGTATTTTTCCCCCGTGCCCTCAGGTGGTGGATATCTGGTCATATCTAATCCTGCATCAGTGGGCACCAGCCCCAAACACCTTGACTTACATGTACCTTCTGTTATTTCACTTCTTCTCTTTTCTCTTTTCAGGCTACAATTCTTGCCCTTCAAAACCTCCATAAAGGCCTCTTTGATTCCATCAATTCCTAAAACTGTCTCTCACTCTCCAGAGGCACCATCTTAAACCATCTCAGACCCTTTTTCAATTCCCTCACGGCCTTTTTAAGTTTAAAACACTCTCTTGAACACTCTTTCACGGCAACTTCACAGTACTGCTGTACCTTCATAAAAGCTCTTGTACTCTTCAGCGGCCCCCTTCTCTGTCAGACCCTATTTTTAAATCTCAATCATTGTATTCAGTCGGCGGTACAAGAACAGAAAAGTACGGTGAAGCTTTTAAGGACAACAATTTGCACTATTAATGAATTCATATAACGAGGAAAACTCTCGGTTCCTACTCATTTTTTGCTTTTCTATATACTGAATGTATGCAAATCACCTTTAACAAACTGAATTATACTTATATACCCCTACTAGCATTCTTGTGACAATGAGAGGACACCGTTTGTCCTTGTGAGTCCATTGAACTAGACTGTGACTGAGTCAACCTTCAGCCCGCAACTTACACACATGCTATATATGCTAAACATAGCCTGCAGTGTGTATGTAATGAGAAAATAAAGGCTCTTTATACATTGCCAGAGGATATCATTGCTGCTGAGCAGTGGCTTGATTGCACACCAATTCCACTTTTTTCAAACACTGCCACCAAGACACCGAGAGCTGCGACAAAGTGCGATAAGGCACTAGTGGTTATTTAGCAACCATTTCAAGAATGTCACTCATGCACGCTCAAGAATTGAAAGTATTAATGGATACTTTTCTGTACTCACTTTGATTGAGAATTTGTGCTGCAAATGTTCTAAAATGTTGGCAGCAATTGAAATGTGTTTCGGTTGTAGTAACAACTGAAGTTAAGGCAGCTAAAAGAAAAACAAATCTGAAAAAAAAAGTAAATGCAAGACTTGGAGCAGACTGTAAAAAATGTTCGAGAAAAGTCAAGCTCTCAAGACGTTCAAGGTCATTTTTCTGTAGTAGAAGCCAGTGTGATATACAGATCGGCCTCCTGGGATGACGAGAACGACGAAAACAGAGGGATAAGAAAGTGCACAGAAAACACATATCAACAGACAAACCCCCTGCCTTCACATCAGCGGGGGTTCTTCTCTCCACTCGGCTCATTTTGAACACACACCCTGTGTGACTGGAGAGAGATAAACCCCCATAAACCCGCTTTCTCTCTCTGCCGTGGATTAGACACCTCTCGTTCTTATCACGCACATGCTGCAGCCCACAGCACATCCATGAGTGTGCTGCGACGGGTTCGCCAAAGAAAAAAAGAACTGCATCATCAAAGCCCGGGAATGACTCTGATCCATAAAAAAGCTGCCGATGATCAAGGGGGCTCCACCAGTTGTGCGTCCGCGAAGGCAAAAAGGTGATTCAGCATCTCTTCATTAGCACTCCTTGCTCATTGGGCCTTTGGCGAGGACTCAGAAGTCTGTGAGATGGGAGATAACTGTGGCGTATAATTGGGTACTTGCTAGTTCAAAGATAATAGGGATTTTATTTTACCAAGGCCTGCTTTAATTTGGCCCTCTAGTGCAGTCTTGCATGCTCAGATGATAGCTAAAACGTTAACAGGGAAAAATCTGGTTTGGAGATTCAAAAAAAGGCCTAGAGTCGGAGGATGGTTTTGCATTTTTGTCTCACGGTCGAAAAAAAAAAAATACAGTCCACAGATGAAAGACAAGCACTGTCTGTGTGTGTGTGTGTGTGTGTGTGTGTGTGTGTGTGTGTGTGTGTTTAGACAGTAAGAGAGAAAAGGATGCTGAGACCTGTCTTGGACCACACACACACACATCTTCACACACACTGCTATACTTCTCAGTTCCACCAGGGGTCTCTGTGGTGCTACAAAGCAGGAGGGCCAGTGTGCAGCAGGAGCACATAAAACAACAACAACAAAAACCCTAAAACACACCATTTTGACAGGTGCAGACAACAGTAAAAGGAAACACGGATCCTTCTGTGTGCCACCTTTGATGTCAAGAGGCTTCACCCATGGATCCGAACAGCATGTTGCAGCTGTAGCATTGACAGCTCCACTGCTGTGTTGACAACAGCCACGGTGTCACTCTCCAAGACTTATTCCAAAGGGCTCTTCGCGCATGTGGCTGCCTGTTGTTCCCTTAACAAAGGCGTGTTAATTTGCGCCGGCTTTACTGCGAGCCGCTAAGCCTGCACGCGCAGAGGTTGTGTGCTCGGTTTGGGAAATGCATCAACAGCCGTGCAGGGATTTAAGTGCACAGATTCTAACATTCAAATCCCAACCTCTAGTCTTGGTCAGAGGAGGGGGTAAAGTGAGTCTTAATGCGATTGTCTCCTCTCTCTTATCTCCCTTTGCCTCTAGAGCATCTCTCTCAGTAGCTGTGGCTGCAGGACGGAGACGTCAGCAAAGATTCCCGTGGCTAAGCAGACAGACTGGAAGCTATGAAATCATGAAACGCCACGGAGGAGCGGAAAAAAAAAAAAAGGGGAAGGAGGCACAGAGGGAGCAGGCATTTCTGCATCTCTGTGCATCTGACAGGTATAGCATGAGAGAGAGAGGGCATATGTTCAGTCAGTGTGGATGTAAGTGAGAAAAAAAAACAGACAGAGGAATCACACACATGGGAGAGAACAAAACATTCTTCATGGAGAACTGAAAGACTTCCCACACAGAGCGAATGGAGCATCGTATCGCCCTTGTGCACTGAAGATTACACAGATTACAGATCAGTACATCCGTATGCAGTGTGTGCACCATCCATGTCGAGTTAATCTACCAGCGTTTCCCATTCACATCCAAACAATCCAGCTCTTGAGTAGGGAAGCCTTTCTATTTTTTTTTTTAACAGCCTTGAATAAATTAAGCCCTGCAGCTAGCAGGAATAATACTTCAGAGAGGGAAGAGACTACGCTTTTCAGAGTTCTTTTTGGGTATTTGCTATCGTAACAGCAATGAGGACACAAATAGCTTTCTGTTTAATGTTTTTGGGGGAGATGAGAAGCAATGAGGCTGGCAATTAATGACAAATAACGCTGCACAAGAAGAGCGTACTTTTTAAATTATCGGTAATCTGCAAGTTGGCTTTTCTACCATAATGATTCTTGCGTTTTTCCTTGGTTTTTATCATATGTCAAATGTTACAATTTTGGATGTTGATATCAAAGGAAATCAAACGAGCTGACATAAAATCATGTCGCAAAAATAGCTTTTCAGTTGCGAAATAAAGTCACATATTTGCTGTTTTTTCCTCTGATGTGCTCTACCTCAACTCTGTGATTTATGAGAGTTTACCGATGGACATAGCTTGACCTGTTGTTAGCAGATGAACTGAGGGGCTGAATGAAGGCTCATTAAATAGGATAAGATGAGTGATTCACGCAAAGCTACTCTTGTAGAGTCTCAGACTATCAGAAGAATATAGAGAGGGAAAATGAGAATAATAAGTCCACTTCAATGGAGACCAATGGCTGCTTGGAAGGTTATGCAAGGCATACAAATCTAAAAAAATACTACCTCTACTGAGTAGTTCTTGAACTCTCAATCATATCAAACAGAGAAGTCCTTTAAGTGCTCAGAAAAATGGAGCTAAAAACTCCATTTCCATGACAACTGGGCAAAAGCTCCTGTAAAGCAAGTAAATGGACTTTGTAGTGCGATTATTGTCAACTGCAATCTCAAGTATGCATGATTTAAAATATACTGACACGTAGATACAGAAGGGTGATGTGGAAACACATGGATGATTCAGTGCAGGGCATGAGGATGGAATAGGTTTGAGGAGGATGAAAATGATAAAGGCACTTTATTTTGGACTTTGGTTAAATCAGCGTGTACTCCTGAATCTATCAAGGCAAGTATTAAATGATCTATCGTTAAGCAAGATAGAAGATAGAAACTCTTTTTTCCCCTCCATCCAGCTGAAATGATATTCCCTCTACTCTTTAATTAGTCCTTCCTTTAATGCAGTAGTCTGGGCTCTATATAAAAGGACTTGAAGAATGCCCTGTAGCTTGTGATCAGCAGGATAGTGAGCAACTGATCTGGACTGAGAAGAAGTGCAGGAATTGAATCAGTCGATAATATGATTGTTGATAGTGAAAGGGGGGGTTTCCCAGATTTAGCCGGGCATCTGGGCAGCACGAAGCGATTCCTGAAAACATTTTTACAAGCTTTAAATTAGAGTGAACATTATCTTTATCATCTGCCCACAGCATCCGGGCAGTGAAGGGTTACTCAAGTGATGGAGCCGTGTAATTGCAGTGGTGTTGCCAGATGTGACGGTTTAATGGTCTCTCTATTCAGCGTTCACTTTGTTTTGTTTATTACAGCCCGAGCCTCTCCAATCACGCATTTTAAGGCAGTCATTGACTGTGCTGTGTTTAGTATTCATTTGGCTACATCCCACTTGCGTATGTTCTATCTCCTGTTGTTCATACTTGACATTGCACCTCATTATCACTAAGCAGGTAAACTGCTGCCACCATTCCCTTTAATTAACACAGGAAAAGCAGAGGTAAAGAGACACAACGCAATGTTTAAATTGTATTTGTGATTTTTATAAGCATGTAACAATCATAATAGGATATGCTCAACGGTGGGTTGTGAAATTACGATTTTCTACCCCGTGTTACATTTTCCGAGGACACGTCATGTGTGAAAATGAAATAAGGTAGTACTGTTGAATACTGCAGGACAGTGAGAAACAAACAGGCTGGGTGCTGAGTGAATAACAAGTCCAATTTGAGCATCGTGGAACAGAGCATGACATTTGCAAAGATCAACACCCACTCTTTACATTGATATTCTCATAATACCAAGTTCTGTGGCACAAAAGCAGCCCCTATTACTGCCACCCAATCCTGGTGTTGCTTATAATCTTGCATGGAGAAGTCACAGTTGACTTCTCCTAATGGAAAGCTCATTAGACATTAATGAAACACTTAAAGGGTACTTCGCAAAACATTAGACAAATGCCATGTTGAATGGAGGAAACATGGTTATACCACAATTAGGAAAGCATCAAATGATGTCAACTTTGAAGTAGATGCTATTTTTGCTAATGGTTTTACGAGCCATTGTGAGATCTTTCTGTGTCCTATATACTGTCTAGTGGTTTGTGGTCAGGTCTCTCATCCATCCTGTCATGAATCTAAACATATATGTCCTCAGAAATGTTCCCTTTCCTGCCTTTTCAAATGGCTCTGTCACTTACAATGATACACTATGGAAAGTTAAGTAAAGTCGAAACTTTGTTAAAATCTGTCTTCTTGCCCAACCTAATTATTACTTTGAAATGCTGATACTGCTGTTAGCTGGGTATTAAAAAAAAAAAAAAAAGCTTCCCTCACAGTGAGAAGGGATTGGATGCTAACAGGACCTGAACGCTTACTGGGCTTTGGTGCAGGACTATGCAGACAGAAAAGGGAATTCTGGTGGGCTTAGTGCAGACTGATGAAGCCATCTAGAGAATCCCTAAGTGCTAACTTGTAGTTAAGCTACTGATGGAGGGCCAGAAAGCTGGAGAAAATGAAAAATGTGGTAGGGAAGAAAGCAGAAGAGACATGTGAACAATGAGAGGAAGAAAAACACTGATAGCATGATATAGCAGGCTCCTTGAGGCCTTGCCGGGTCACCTTTGAAGCGTGCCCACACCCCCAACAGTCCTATTTCCGAGCCGAAGCTCCCTGTGGTTAGACACTCAGCTTGGGCCCACTTTAGCGACGCTTTCAGTGAATTCTCTCCTTAATAACTGTTGTCCAGGAAATCTGAAGTATGCTCTACCTCCAGACGGCACAAGCCTTCATGTACTTTTCCTCCAGTGTGCTTACATGACTGGAGACTAAATCTACTCCAGTAAAAAAAAAAAAGGGGTTTTCTCCACAGTCTCCATCCAGGCTTGCTTATGTTACTTGAATTTGCTTGATAATGATGAAATGTTATGACTCATGGCAGTTGCATGGCTGACTTTCAGGAGCTGCCGAAACTATCAAATGCTATTTCTAGCCCCGGTCTGGCTCATTCGTGACAAATTACAGCAGTGAAGAATTGTGTTACTCACACTAACACATGCTAAAACAGGTCAATGCACTCCCAGTGAAGAAAGTCACTTCTTGAACATAAACCTAAAAATCTAATTTTACATTTCAGATGCGGCATGAGAACTTGTCTTATGCTGTTGCTAGACTACACAATATCATTCTCTGAACTGATCCATGGTCACCAGGGAAGACAATTATATGAGGTTATCCTTTAGTGTGTGAGGGGCGATACTGGGTTTAAGATGTGTTCGGGGGCCTTTTTCTTTTTGGGTATTTTTTAGGAAGTCAACAGTAGAAAGATGACAGGAAATGAAGTAGAATGAAATGGGGAATGACATGCAACCAGAGTCCCCAGATAGACTCCAACTAAGGATGTTGCGGTTCATGGTATCATGAACCCTTAAGCCATAGGGTTCAAGTGCGAGCATGGTTGTGATCCTGGAAGTCTCTGTGACACATGTGAGTCACATGTCTGTAGGCCAAGTCACAACAGGAGCATGTTCCTCAAAAGGCATGCATGCTGTATGGTTTGATCCCTGCATTAGAGATGCTATATACACATTTCATATCTTGCTCCAAAAACCATTGGCATTAATCTGCTGCCATAACAGTCTACACTCTTCTGGGAAGGCTTTCAACAAGATTTTGGAAACTGGCTGCAGGGATTTGCTCTCATTCAACCATAAAAGCATTAGTGAGATCAGGCGTGATGGCTCATAGTTGGCGTTCCAAAATTATTCAGCTGTGTAAAGGCCTGTAAAGGTCTTCCACACCAAACCTTAAAAAAAGCATGGCTTCAAAAGGTCCCAAGTGTAGGATTTAGTGGCAGCTTGCAATGAAGTTGCAGACTGCAACCAAATGAATATGGCTTGCCTCACTATCTGGACTCAGCAGAAGAGGAGCGATGGTAAACTAATGAAAACACACTTATTATATTCCATTTCTGCCATATGTTGCAAATAAACACCCCTAAATCATACACACTTCAAAACAACGGGGTATTGTCAGATTGTACAAAACATGGACATTGTCTCTCAGTGGTCCATCTTAGTCCTGCCTTCGCCGGCTCCCAGCTAATCTAGAAAAAGAGCTGCATGTTCAAATGTTCAGCAAAACACTGATTGGCTGAACCTCATTGCAGGAGACTGGCCTGAGTCTCCTAAGCCATCAGAAGGAAGAATCTAGTCCCTAAATGGTCTGGTGGAGCAAACTCACCAGCCAAGATCAAGACAGCTTACTGTGCTCAGTGAGCGAGAGAGAGAGAGAGAGAAAGACAGAGAGAGAGAGAGAGAGAGGAAGAGCAAGAGCAAGTGAGTGCTGCTACACCCATACCCTCTCCTGGGGAGTCCATGTAATGAAAACAGGACACAGCAGAGGCTGGTTGGAACTGTAGGTGCTTTTCCCAGCGTTTCAACAGGCGCCGTGCTGGATTTCTGCAGCACATGTGAGCCGAATGAACAAGGAAGTCGGGCAACTTAACAGAAGCTGCGACGTGACGTGAATGGGTGAAGCGGGTCTTCGAAAAAGCGGGAGGAAATGCTGCTGCAACTTATCACCTCAAATCTAAGTGAAGGAGGAGGGGTGAGGGAGTTGGTGTTAGCGGGTTTGGAAATCGTTGCATCACATTTCTCCAGGGGGAGGCAGGAAAAGTAGAGAACCCGGGTTACATGGTGTGACTGTGGCACTCCCATGGTAGGAATGCATGTACAAAGATGTTCTCTCGAAAATACATGTGAAGATAAGACGTTGGTGCTGCATCACATTTTCCTCCTATCGCCTGACATGTGTGAAAGACGGAAAAACTTTGAGCCTTTCAAGTCAGAATTTTCAGGAAAGCTTGAGATTTCTAAATGGTCTCAGCTGCAAATGATTATTTGAACTATTGATTAAAGCTGCACTATTTTTTCACGTTTACAAAGAATCAAATGAAAATTTGTGAAATGTGTCGCTTGTAATAAACAGATAAATATCACTCCTCATTGTTCATTCTTCTTTTCTAGCTCTGCTCATTCTATTCATCTCCTCTCCTTTGTCTATTACCTCACCTTTCTTCCTTCTCTCTCCTGCCTTGCAGCAGGTCTTGGGAGAGCTTTGTGCATAAACAGGTTTCTATAATGAGTGCCGAATCAGGACGGAGACAAACAATAGGACTGTGTGACAGAGGGGCCGGGAGGAAACAGAGACTCTGCAGGAAGGACGCTGAGGGAAAAGGTTAAAGCTCTGGTGAGAGCAGGCATCATCTACACAGCGTCCTGCTGCTTTCTCCCTGTCCGTCATGTTCACAGAAAAACACAGTGTGAGATCTACGCCTTTGTGTGTGTGTGTCCTTCATAGGCAGGATGTGTGGAGTGATCTGTATTACAGAAGCTTCTGTCCTTCCAATTTGCATAAACATATGGAGCTACATAAATTCACGTTCACACGTTCAAAAAGGACATTTTGGGCCATTTGGGTGTTGTCACGCTCCAAATCCAACAACAACGTGAGATTGATAATGTGCATTTTTGATAAACATGCCATGATGAGAAAACATGTTCAAAACCTCTCCATGTATCCATCTGGATAAATTACCATAAGATTGACACGAGTGTCTGGGGACGTGAAAATGTCACCATGATAGGAAATATCTGCCGTGGAAAAGGCGACGAGAAATTTCCTTGGGGGCGCTGACATGACCGCTCGAGTGATGCATTTGCAAAATAAAAGATTTTAATGTTGTAAGGTCAGGAAGGTCAACGGGACATGAGTATTGAATGTCAGATCGCCATCAGAATGAAATCAGAGTCTTGTGAGCGGCTACCTAGAGCAAATACCCTTTGAGGCACACTCTCCAATGACCTGATATATGGAGAAATCACATTTAATGCCAGTCAGAGAGAATAAACCTTCAGAGTCCATAGCTCACCATCTGATTATTCAGACATACATCTCAGCTTGGACTGTGGATAATCGAATTGATTTCCTCGTTCCCACCCACGACTCCCTGCTGCAGTATATTTTCCTTATTAAGCACTACGGTGGTCTGACTATACTCTTGTAAGGTTTGTGCAGCAAGGAGTGGACTGCATGCACAGATGGTGGCATAAAGCAATTAGATGTGATATTTCTTACAATTTTTAGAACGTGAAATTACCCTAATTTCTTGTAATCTTGTTTTATAAGATGTTATGTGCAGAAATGTGGTTTGCTTTCTGCTAAAGGAAGAAGTGCTGTGCTGAGCCTGCTGTGACTCCATTTAATTTAAACTTCTTCTTTATCGGGGCGAGCATCTCTCTAATCCAAGGCTGGTTCCTCTCTGATCCTCTATGCTAGACTGCAAATACAGGAGCCAGCCTGCTGGAGCTGTGAATCTGTGCTGTCCTGATGTCTGTGAAGTTTGTATCCACCGCTACTGAGCCGTCGCTTTATTATCCCCGCTCTTCTCTTCTAAAGGTGACATTTGTCTAACTGTTCAATCCCTGTAACACGTGGCACAGCAGTTTGGGACCTATTCAGCTTTATAGTCCTGCTTTACAGTAGGTGTGCGCTGAATTCAGAATTCAGATAAGAAATGGCACGTCTTGGAACTGCTGGGCACTTAAACCCCCTTGCCATCCATTTAATTAAAAACAATACAATAAATTACAAGCAATGCTATCAAGAGGTGGGAGGGAGGGAGAAGAGGAAGTAACTGGAGGCAAGGTAAATTATGACCTTATGTCGGAAAACATTTTAAAAGGGGGGATATCATGGTGTGTGCATAAATTTAAGGGTGCAAGTGCTGATCTGTCAATCATGAATCGTTCCCTTGAAATGCAACAGTGGAGGACTGAGAACCGGTATGCATCCATATTTCATGGTATATTTCAGGCTGTAAATATCACAAAAATGCAAATATGTGCATGTAGGATGAATGAGAAAAACACATGTGGTCTGGCACAGTGGAATAACACAGCCAGTGAGGTGTGGGGATTTCACTGATAACATCGTATGATATGAGAGGCAGAATAGGTACAGAATAATGATAAAGATACAGAAATGGTTAAAAAAAATCTAATTTTTGGCAATTTTTAACCAACACCACAATGACGTGCTCCACACTCATCACCAAAAAACCCTTTATCACTGTTTGCAGGCACCACATTTCACCACCGAAAACAGACTGACAAACATCTGTTATAATCTGTAAACCAGCAGGCACATTAGGAGCTTTTGGGCTTATTTGCTTCATCCACTGTTAGACTAGTAGCTTCTCTACTGTAGAGGTTTAAGTGGCGCTCCAAATCCACCGTGTGCTCAGTGATAATCCACAAAATAACCCAAATACTGTATCAGCAGCAGCAATAAAATCTGAAAGAATATAAATGTATCAGATGTTCCGTTCAAGCCCAAATAATCAGTTCAGATGAGGCTTTGAGGGCAAAACGAATGAAAACGTGTGTGAAGTAAGTGTGACTGAAGGTGTATGAGTGTTTTTTGCTAGAATTTAATGGATAATACACCAATTTTACATATAAAGGTGAGATTGTGAGTCATAAAAAGTAGTGTTGTTGCTGTGAAAACAGCATGATGAGGTCTTTTGTAGAGCTATGCACGGAAAAACCCTGATGATGTCATGGTGATGTCATCAGGGTGTACTACAAACCCTTAAAAGAAAGCCTGGATTACAAGTTTGAAAGACATGGAGGGTCTAACGTAAGATGCATATAGATTTTTTTATTCAAATGAGGGAATAAATGTCAGGATATTATATATATTCTTTTAAAAAAACTCTCATCACCTTTCTATAAATTCAATGCTTTTGCAAGAACGCAATATGATACATTCTTCTGGCAATGCTTTAAAATGTAGGGATGGTATGGTTGCTAACAGTGCCAATACAATCCCTAATTTCTAGTTGGAATAAATTACTTTTTTAGGTACGGTATGTGTTTGAAGCCATTTTTCCTATAAAAGACATGCTAAAACTTCTAAATGCATCAGCATTAAATAAAGAACTTTTCCAAAATAAATGCAGCCTAGAGTTAAAAAAAAAAAAAAAAACTTTCCTGATTTGCTGAAGTAAACAAACCTAATAATCCCTAAAAAACTTTTGCTACTCCATGACACATTTAGCTCTGCACTAAAAATTACTCAGGTTCAATGCTCAGCCCTGAAAATAGGCAGAAAGCAAAACAGACATGAGAATCTGGGAGTAACTGAGGTCAGTGTTCATGAGTATCATGACAAATGTGTGCGTGTGTGTTTGTGTACGGGCTGAACGGGAATGATGGAGTGTTTACATGATTACATTAGTCTGTTATTTGTCTATCTCGACTGCCATTCTTGCGCAACTTGTGTGTGTTTGTGTGTAGCGCACGGCGAGGGAGGGAGTCGTACGTGCGAGGCATACCGATGAGTTCCCAGCATGCGCCGATCAAATTACACAACCTGCTCTCTCTTTCCCTTTGCTTGTCTTTCAGTCAATCTCGCCTGTTGCCCCTCCTTTACCCTGCTTCCCTCTCTGCAGGTAAACAACTCCGCTATTCCACAGAGTGATGCTCTTGACCGGCTGCTGCCAACAGTATTTGAATTCCAGATGACCTGAGAGCCTTGGCTCGTCTGTAAGATAGCTATCAGATGTACCTTTGTGTACGCACTTCAATCAGACTAACAGCTGCTTAAATACACACCCTTATACTGCCGACTTTATGATGATAAGGACTAGGATCCACCAGGGGCTCAGGTTAATCTAGCTTTATGTGTCCGGGAGCATCTCACAACAAATCTAATGTTAAAAGAAAACTTTCATCATCTAAAATTATATTATGTTTAGCAGTCAATGGACCAACAGTTAAGTGCCAACTGTGACAGGATGAAACACTGGTGTTATTTTAGGAAACTTGGCAGTACACGCTCCTGTTTCTCGTACCATTTCTGGGCACCACTCTGGCATTTTATTTCCATCTTGGTCATGTCTGTGATGAGATATATGGGGACTAAAGTGTTCTATATTAAATGATTAAGTGATGATGAAATAAAGAGTCACATGAAGCAACACAGACAATAAAATGAAACTGGAAATGCTATATTATTATTCTTTTTTTTCACAATAACAGAATCTTTATTTCATTCCTGCAGTTTGTATTGAAAAAAATAATTTTCTTTAACAACATACTGTGTGAAGACCTGTCTGCCTCGCTGAGGTCGCACTGGTTTTACCCTCGATAACTCAGCTCACCCACCCATCTCACACACATCACTTAAGACAAACTGACTCAGGAATGATGTGAATTAAAACTCAGACAGAGAATAAAGTAAGAAGTCAGAACGAGGCAGCGAGGGAGTTAAAATGAGACTACAGCTATGTTAGTGGATCTGCGAGGCTTTAGGCACAGCAGTGCTAAATGCTAACATCAGCAGACATCAGCATACTAAAATGCTCACTGGCAATGCTAACATGCTAACAAGCCAACTTACTTTAATGTGTTATTATGTCGCTCCTTAGCATTAAAGACAAAGTTAGTGCAATTCATCATCTTGGAACCATCTGTACAAAATTTTGCAACAATCTGTCTTGTAGGATTTAAGATATCTCACTGGATAAACAAGAACTTTGAACTACTGGTGGCACCAGATTAAAAGTGAGTGGAACAGTAAAGTCAGTCGACTTAACTCCCCGGATACTGTGAATATCTGCACAACACTTCATGGTAATCCATCAAATACTTTTTGGGATATTTTAGTCTGTAGCACAGCGACTGGACTGACTGACCAACCCATATTGCCATCCCTAGAGTCAGTGTGACTGATAAAAAAGACTTTACTCTTTGCCTCTGAGAGAGAAGTGAAAGAAGGAGGGATAGAGCAAGAAAGATTGAGTTAAAGCAATAGATCGATAGAGATATACAGAGAGAGACAGTGAGTGAGAGAAGAAAGAGAATCTATAAAACACACATTAAGCTTCCTAAACCGGCCTAAAACAGAATATCTAATATTGGTTGCTGTGCAGGAGCACTGACATACAGAGTGGAGGTAGAGCCCTGCTGCGGCTCTTCACGCACTGCATGCTGGGATTCCGAAAGCTTGCTTGGAATCGGCAGGCACCGACAGATGAGATGTTGTTCTGAATGCCGATTGGTTCAGCGTGGGGCTGGACACCGGGTCTAGGTCAAACGCTTTCGGAGGTGAAGCGCAGCAGGGCCGATTGACCCGGAGGTTGAGAGAGTGCAGCAGAGACAGAGATGAGGTTCAGTCAGTGCGCAGGAGGAAAGTAAGTGGGTACAGCTGCTCTAATGGCTGCACTGTGGGATTTTTTTTTTAGAAACAGAGTACACATGGTACATAGAGATCAGGAGTCACATCTGATATAAACTAATGATTCTTTAATTCCCAGTGAGGACAGTTTGCCGAAGGGTCGGCAGGGAGGACTGACAGGGTCGTGGTGACTTTTACACATATAAATTAGGCAATTTTTTCTTCTCATGTAGCTGTACTGTTGGTTGTTCTTATAAAGGAAATAGCTATTTCCAACAGTTTTTAGTGCTGAAACAAACTCTGTTAAAATATTACAAATGCCAAATATCTGCCAAAGAGGAGACTGGATTTTTTATTTTTTTAAAGATATTTTTTTGGCCTTTTTGAGCTTTAAACAGAGACAGCTTGAAGAGTGACAGGAAGAGAGATGGGAAATGACATGCAGGAGAGAGCCACAGGTCGGATTCAAACCCTGATTTTTCAAAATGAAAACAACTTGTGATTGATTTGCCCATTGCAAAGTCCTAAGGTGAGGCTTGCAAGTCACTTGTCTTGTATGCAGCAAGTCCAAAATATCATGACTTGTAATCCCGAGAATGGATCAAGCTGCAAAAATGCCAGATCCTACAATTCCCACAATGCAACACTAGAACACATAATAAAAACAAACAAACCTGCCAACACTCACTATACTACAATACTCATTGTGGACTGTGACCTTATGATGCTACAAGCTAAGAAACTGCTAAGACGAGGCACCATTGAAGGCCCCAAAAAATTACAATGCACAAGAAATAAAGAGGCTAAAAACTAGCATGATGAAGCCATGAGCTACATTGCTGTGAGGCCGGGGGTGGGGGGTTAATCTGAGGCTGGGTAGTGAGGCAGTAATGCCAGAGCTCATGGGGAATTACTGGGGAGATTTGGAGGAAATCTGCTGGCAGCAATTTCCCTGTCGCTTTTATTAGCCTAGATGTGCAATTTGCTGCTGGCAGCTTTAATATGACAGGCTACGTCTTGCTTGTGTCCCCCACCACCCCTCCATAACATGAGCTGGGTGTTGATTCGAGTTCAGAGATGCACGGAGAAATCATTACGTAACACTGCACTTTGCGCTCATCGGGCAGTTGCCCTCTTTGAATAAGTTCAAAAGGTCAGATGCTGGGATTCATTGTCTTCCTTGAGGGCACTTTAGCGGGGTGAATTGTTGAACTCAGCGGTGTAATCACAACACGGTCTCTCCGCTTTGTTTCCCTACTGCCACATTGCCTGCTCGTGTGTGTGTGTTTGTATTTGTGTCTGTGTGCAGTGCCAAAACGGTATCTGTACTAACCCATATTACCCCCTTTAGGATGCATGCACACATCAAAGCATCCCCCCGGCAACATGCTATACATGCACCTAAGCACATATTGTCTATCTTCCTGTAACACTCACACACAGTTGCTGTCCGTCCAGGCCCGCGGGATCTCTGCTGTTGTGCATGTAAAGGGGCAGGGCTGAATATGAAGAGAGGAACACTGACAGCATATAATGTGGCTCTCGCAGTTAATTGTGAAACACTGTGGTCGAAAGAGGTTAAAAATGCACACTGGCAGCAGGGTAACCAGGTGTGAATGTTTCTGATATAATATTCAGAGCCCGTTGACTTGCTTAAACATTAGTTGGGTGGAAAGTCAATAGTTTCAGACAGGGAGGCATGCTGGAGCTTAATTACTAAATATTGTATCTTGCTGAGCCCTTGAAATGAAGTTTGTTTCATTCAAAGCAAATCAAACACGAAGCAATGAATGATTAGATGCGTGCAAAGAGGGTTCACAGTACAACCTCTTCTTTCTGATTGCTGTTTTCCGATGCTGGAGATGAGCGACTATCCCATACCTCCCTCTGTCTCATTAGACCAGGAGATAAACAACAACAAGATTTCATTTTTCTACAAAATGCCAAACCCTCCTCACCCCTGCATTTGCTTCTTATTACAAAGGAAAGCTACACAGGGAGGAAGCTCGACAGAACTGCAGGACTACTGTGCACGAGCTGTGCCAAGACAAGTAGGAGTGAAAGGTGGGAGGAAGAGGAGCCGCAGCTTATAGCATCACTGCGTTTCAATCAACAGCGGCTTTGGGTTCTGATCCCGAGTTGGAGTTGGTATGAGTAAGTGCAGATAGAAAGACAGTGAACAGTAAAGACTATACACATGACAGTTTTAGGTGGATCATGTATTTGTACTCCCCATCTCACAGACAGTCGAATACTACCACATCTTTGCTGACTTCATATGTAACTCTTGAGATATGGGGTTATATTGGTTGAATTATGTGTGTCTGTTTACTGTTGTGTAAGTTTTATGAGACACATGAATCACTCAAAATGAAAATGAGTTTTTGTATTCTATCTCATGGATACAAACAATGTGTCACATCCCGTCCCATCTGGCTATGGTGGATACTGTCACTGCAAAACTACTGCTTTTAGAGGATTCTGAAGCAACGGCGTGCAAGTCTGTGTGTGGCTCTGCGATAAAGTCAAACCGGGGGCCAAACGCAGAACTGGCCCCGAGCATCAAGCCCACGGCGACAGTGTTCAGGCCTCAGTCCAGGAGCTCTGGACTGACTTCACAAGGAACCCTCCAGCTACTCAGATGATGTGTGTTTGTGTGAAGGCATTCACATTCACATTCACATGTATCTTACCCAAGTCTGAGTCTTTCTGACTCTCTGCTACTCTGTAGGGTGCTGTTTGGTGCAACCGCACATCTTTGGCACTCAAAACGTCCAACGAGTTGTCTCGTTAGAAAAAGTTGTCTAAATTAGATGGAGCCAATTAAGAAAGCCATGGGTGGTAAACTCAATCAAAGGCAACATGCCAGACCACCCCAACTCATCTTCAAGGCATGATTCTTGAATACCTAAAAAATAATTTGCTGTGTTTATTTCTTGCTGTAGACACACTGCATGTGTTATCACACTGGAGGAAGTTTCCAGCGGCAGTAGCTGACAGGATGTTTCCTGCTGTGACGAGTCTCTTACTTTTTGGGTAGATTTCACAAGCAGTGTCTGTGAAATATGCTGTGAATATATATAGGAGGCATGCCGGATTGCAGTAGATTGATTCATGCTTTTGCTGAATGTTTTTGCACTGCACCCTTTTCTCTGTGGAGGCAAACTGTGAAATCATAATTTGGTTTCATGATGTGTTTTATTTTGAAAGAGTTTATAGTAATTATAGTTTCGTTAAATACTTTGTTTAATCTACAGTCGACCATATTTGTGCAGGGAAATAATGCTTCTAATGACTACCAAGGGATCAAATTGTTTCAAATATTCCGATAAAGTGATGATTTTGCCATTCTCTATTTATATAATGGAAAAAGGTTCATTTTTTTCACATGCTCAGTCATGCAGATCCAGTTATTCACCCTTCCCTATGGATGGTATTTTTCTATTCTGAGGTAAAGCCCCTGAGGGACATTGCACAGGAAACTGCCTGTCTGGCATTCTTCGGTCAAAGTCTTAGAAAATGTGGTGTTAGAGGAAAAAAAAAACAAAAAAAAAAACAGAATCACAAAAAGGTGCCATACCTTGAGGGACAGAACTAATGAAGCGGGTAATGAATGAACCTGCTACTGAAAACATCAGCTAGCACAGCTGGAGCATAATGGACTCCAAAAACAAATGAGTCACTTATCAGGTAGGTTGTGTCTCACCCACTGATGTTGTTAGCGTAAACACCAGAAACTATTAATGTCCAGCTCATTATAAAAGAAGAGAAATAACTCTTTGATAAAGAGAAGAGGGACACATGATTATTAAGCGGTTTGCAGACCTTTTTCAGATGCAAATGGAAATGAGTCATTTTTGAACTCGTGTTCTTAGAAACAGTGGCGTGAGTCAAACCTGCACTGTTGTCTGAATAGGTCGAGGTGCATTAATTAAAGGGGGACGTTCATACATTTGGGAGACCTGTGAAAGGCTCTATAAAAGGAATAATCAAAATTAAAGCAGCCGAGGCCACACGCATAAGCCATGTCCTGACTTTTATTTCCAAAAATGAGTCGAGTTCTGAAAATGTTGGATCCTACACTTCCCATAATGCATCTTAATGGTTGCTTGCTATTGTTAGACCGTACTTGCCTGGTTTGACGAAAATCGTCTGTGATAAATTTGTCGTCTACAAGTCCAGTCTGGACAACATCACAATGACATCATCAGCGTTACTTTATTTAACTCTTCTAGAGCTACTTTGTTGAGTATTAATAGGGTTGTTTAACAGCACCATAAATTATATTCATGAAAGAGGGTTGACTTCATTATCACAAAAAAAGGTCACAGTCTATACAGTATAACCCAACTCCTGATTTATTTTAATAAATACATTTTTAGAATATGTATTATTATATTTTCATGAACACTTGCAGGATAATTTGCTGCTTTATAAGCTGCTTCATAGCATCCTAAAAAACAAGCTCCAGCTCTGGCAGTTATAATGTTTCCATGGAAACTGCGGAGTAATATTTTTAGTGATAAACACGATGATGATTGGATCAAGGTCTAAATGTCGAGTTAATCAAATTTTCTTTTTTTCAAACTTGTATAATTTATTTTAACATTTGATGCTTTGTTACTAAATTAGGTCTCATGATATATGTGTGTTTATGTTTTTTCAGGATTTATGGGTTTGATTTTGCATTTTGATTTGGGGCAATTCAGGCGCTGGGCTTTGTCTGCTTTTGTATAGATGGTCTTCTTTGTTATGTCATGTTTTAATAATAATAAAAAATAATAAAAATGTTTCCCCAGAGCCACAAATGACATTATACAAGATGAATATTGCTACCAATTATGACTGACGCTTCATATACACTAACACAAACATGTCGTGTGGGTAACTGAATTGTACAGTTAACTCTCCTAGCAGCCGTCAGAATGAAGCTTGAAGTTCCAAACAGAAATGAGGCAAAGAGTAAAGAAACCAGGCCAATTCATCACGGGTGAAATGGAGTGGCAGGTGGCCTCCCTACTGGCCCAGTCCTGTTGTCCTCTGGTGTCCCGCTGCCCCCCTCTTGGCCAGATATGGCTCACCCGTCTGCTCCCCTTCTGGCCCCTGTTACGCCCCATCAAGCTGGGGAGCCGCAGCCAGGAGCCCGGACCTCCAACACCCCAGCCTGAAGGATATGTGTGTGTATGTGTGTGTGAGTGTATATAGCTGTGGACCTTGAGGGCGCTTCCGCCTCTATCAACACAGCCCCCGCTGAGGGTGACACCTGCGAATAACAGTTTAATAGCTGAGTAATGTCTCTGGCCTCCTCCCCAACTGAGCTGGGGCAGCCTGGTGGGGCACGAGGCAATTGAAAAGCCTTTCCTCTCTTTAGTGTATAGATGCAGACATGTGCATACACACATGTACATACACTGTATATATTTACACATGGACACACACTGATATGAGCTGATAAAACAGTCAGAGGGCTGTAAAACCAGGGCAGGAGTGCCAGCAGCCAGCAACCGAATGGGCCTATACATCATATATCTTCATACGGCACCTGCTCCTGATGCTAATGTTTTTCCTTCCATTACAGGTATGTGGGTCCGCTGGGTGAATTGTATCGCACAGTACAATGCATTCTAAGGCTGTGCAATCTCTGTAGACCCAACAGCTTTATTGTGGAGGTGAACATCCTGTCTTTCTCTCTCTCTCTTTTTTTTTTTTTTTCAAATTTAATCCATATATTTTGCAGAATAGGACTATTACAGAAAAATGCTCCCGCCTGCGCTGAATATTGATTCTGCAATCTGATGAAGCATTCCTATTCATAGAGCCCTCTGATTATCCACCCAATGAGATTATCAGACGGGCTAAGTCAACTGTACACAAGATGAAGAGATGCCGGAGAGGATAAATATTTAACAGTATGAAATTAAAGATTTTCAATGGTAAATTGGCAACAGGGCCATGCATGGCCGAGAAGAAGCAGGTTTCTTACTGTTCAGTTACGGTTTGTAAGCGTCTGTGTCTCTAACCACTCGACAATGAAGCAAAATTTAGAAATAAGCATTTTACCCCGAGCCTTGCATATGCAGCAGATATTTTATCTTTGAGTACACAAAGTTTAAATTGCTCTTTCTGTCAGCGTATGAAACTTTGCTGGGGAATTTTAACTGTGGTCCTGACAGACCAATACTAAAAAGATATCAGGAACTCCAAACGCTCCTTGGAGACATGGGAAATAAGTGAAGATGTTACACAGAACCTTCGAGGAGGCTGAAAGCAAGTAATAAAAAAAAGTAAACTGCAAGTTATGAAATAGCTGTAACAAAAATAGGACATTTTTGAGACAGTTTTACATCTCTGGAATGATAAATGATCATAAAAATTATGCTCAGGTTTTATTCCTGACTGAAGAAAATGATTTACTCCACCAAATTTCCTGCAGAGTTCCTCTTTAAATGAATGTAAGACGTCTGCCACCTCCTTACCAGATAAAATCTCAAATCACTTTTCCCTCACTTTCCAGAGATAATATTCTCATTGATTGATCCAGCCTCTTCCACACATAAACAGAAACTGTGTAATTTTCATCATTAAATCCAGTGCTCTCCAGGGGATGATGCTCCGGCAAATGCCTTCCAATTGTTCCCTAGACTGCGCTCCTGTAAACGACAAGGAGCTTTCAATGCCTATCAGGCCAAACGTACTGTAATAAAGGTGTCAGTGTAGGTGCACTGCTGGCAGTGACCACTGGATGTCACAACACTTTCTGCACTAAAACAAAGGCTGAGAGTTTTAAGGATTGTACAGATAAGGCTCAGAGGCAAGAGATCAATTCCTATTTGGTTTCTCCTCTCTCTTAAACAAAGTCAGCAGGTCAGAAATGCGGGGTGTTTGTATCAATCCTTAACTTTAACTCTCAAAATCAGCCGTTGGCTTTACATTTACAGAAGCTTCTTGCTCCAGCCTGGCTCTGAAAATACATTAGATTAATGCCCTTTTCACTCGACTTCCCAAAAAGAGAGCAGCTCGAGATGCTGTAGCCAAACTGATCACCAGGGACAAGAAAAACTGAGCACATTAGTCCTGTAATAAGACGACCACAGGGAATTGGATATTCCAAATTTGGAGAAATAGAAGAAATAATAATAAAAAAAGTTTTACTTCCTTGGCACCTTGGAGGTGAACGCTTAATAAATTCTCAACTATTCTCAACTATCCAGTGGCTATGAACTTAAGAGATTTCTTAGCTCATCAGACAGACTCATGACCAAATCTGAATGTCTGTCTGTGATTAACCAGTATAGTCCTACTTTTTGGAACAAATATTACGATGATGTCTAGCTGTATATATAACTTTGCTATCCTATATCCTATGTGGTTAAAAGGGTGCTTTCATATCCAACCCATTTAATGCAGTTCAAACTAACTCTGGTGCATTTGGCTGTTTGGTTCAGAGGATGTGTGGCAGTGTGAAGTCAGGAAGATGTGAGTTTACCAAACTTCTGTAGCCTGCTCATCTCTGCTTGAGGCTCGAGGCTACATTAGCTGCTACGAGCACACCCAAATCTCTAAGTGAACTTAAGCTGGTCGAGTTGCATAATGTAGGAACGGAGACGAAAATGCATGGAATAAAAAGATGAAATCTCTGGTTCTGCTGCATCAATTTTAATATTTAAAGAAAGTCTGACAATATTATAGGAGTGCAATGCATTAGTGATGGAGTACTCTTTTAAGGCTGGTATGAAAGCTGCAATTTGAACTCAAACAGCCACATCATGACTGCTTTAAAAAGCAGGTTTCCAAGCCGATCTGTAGCATCAAAACTGTCAGAGTTAGAGCTCAAGAGTTTGAGTAGTCAGGATCTTTCTTTAATCTGGACCACGTAAACTAAACCACAGGTGGGAAAACCAAACTGTTGTGAATTGCTGATAGGTCACATAATCACACAATCAGCTTTGACTGACCATAGAAGCCTAACAAAAGCTGTCCTAAACAGCCAGTGAGGAATGACATTGCACCGACTGACGTATTAGTCCTAAAGCTCACGTCAATCTGAGGGTTTATCCCTGAAGTCCAGCTTTGTGATGAGGACTCACTTGAATTAATAATAATGAGGTTGTGAGTCATCTTACTGTATGTGGTATAATGGGCTCTCTGGCATTTGCCTGAATAATTTCTGCTTTCTAAAGCAGTCAAACAGCCAGCATATAGACTAAAGAGACAGAATGCTAGGCTCACCCATCTTTTGCTTCGCATGGGAAGAAAATCCGTCTTGCAGCCTAATTATTACTGACGGATGGATGGCAGGGTCACAGCAGATGCACCCACTTAGTACTAAAACCACCACTGCACCAATTGATCTTGATGTTCTTGTAATGTTAAAACCTTAGAGGACTGAAATGAGAACGGCAGCGGTGAATAATGGTGGAGGGGGGCGGGAGAGTGGGACAGATAACGTACTGACCGAGCGGACTAATTAGCGAGGAGAGAATGAGTAAACCGGAAACATGAGATGAGGAGTGAAATGGGTTTGATAGCTAATCACGAAATCTTGTGATTTCCAGCAAGTGATAATTACCCTTCGTAATTTTCTCCAAGCTGCACGTTCCTTCCGAACACCATGGAGAGAAAAAGTGAAGGAAAAAGACAGACAGAGAAGCAGTGGGAGCACTTCTTTACATCTGTCAGCCGTGGGAGCTGAGTGGCATTCATCCTCCCCTCTGCTTTCACTGGCCTCGTCAGTAAATCACAGTCTTTTTTTTTTTTTTTTTTTTTTTTTTTAGCCTTTCCCAGCTTCTGCTGAGGTCAGCTCAGAGCGGTCCAGACGTAAGGAGGAGGCATCCATCACCTTTTTATACGTCCGAAGCCTCGGCTGCTTAATGCAGCCTGAGATAGAGCAAAAGACAATCCAATCAGCCAGCTGAGATTCAATCCTGTCACATTCCCGTGATTCCGCTATTTTCGGACTGAAAAATGCAGAGAGTTGCAGAGAGGGGCTTTTGGAAAAAAAAAAAAAAAAAGATGCAGAGAGGAAAACAGAAGCTGCATACTGCCTGAGTCGATACATTTGGGATGGATGCAGGTAAGTGTGGGCAAGTTAAACACAATGTTTGTTGAGAGGGAAATAATTTCCCAGGAGGCCGTTCTTTAAAGAGACTGTGATTCAACATAAACAGAAAATTGATGAGTGCTCTCATCATGTCATGGTAAAGAATTCCACTCACATCAGGAAGTGGAGCAAGATAAATTCAGAGCCATTTTCTGGAAACAGCCTCTTGAGACTAATAAGACGTTCTCAGAAAGAATTAATATCCACTGCATTGTCCCCCTCATTCTTCAGATGTGTGTGCGTTGTCAAAACAGGGAACGAGAGTCAGCGTAAACAGATTATGCCTACTAGAGACAATGGCGGATAGCCGACATTATGGCCCACTGCTGAAAAGAGCCTGTTAACCTCAGTTTTGATGCCAGGAAAACAGGAGATGATCTACTGTCTCACCAATTTTAAACCCTAAAATCCTCACACAGTCCACGGCTACCTAACCTCCGTTTGGATGTCGAAATCTGGGTGGGGTGGAGGCATCTCCAGGGATGATCCCAGACATGGGGACAAGGTTTTGGTGGATAAACTAGTCCAGGATCTGATGTTGCAACACCCCCACCCACCTCTCCTCTAAATGCTGCCTGTATTACCTGGCCATTATGTTGTTGCCAAGGTATTACACAGGCTATAAAGGTTGTTGCCAAGACAACCTTACACAGGTTGAATAATGCCAGTGGTGCATGACTCCAGGAAGTCTTTACATGGCTGTCAAATATAAATGTGCATGTGTGTATGACAGGAAGGACAATATAATTAATGTGACATGAAGGCAAGCAAAAACTTGATTGTCACATTTTGTCACATTGTATCATTTCAAACTTTACAACTTTAATACTCTGAGCTGGAACCATTAGAATTCAGAGCTGTGAAGCTGTCTGTCTGTGATGTCTGGTAATTTTTTGTTCCTTTTTTTCCCCATTGGAAATTAGACAAGTGTACTCAGATATTCAGTGACTGGTTTGAAAACAAAAAAAAGAACTCTGGGAAGAGTCCAACAATAAAGAACTACACTGATTTATCCGATGTCTACCAATGTCTGTTCATATTTTTAAGTCTGCAGACCACTTAATGTGTCATATGTCATCCAGATTATCGTCAATTATGATTATCGTCAATTCTTTCTGGTTGGCAGCCCTACTTATTTAATACAGCCACCTGTTGGTTTGTAGTGGTGGTGGGAGATCGGTGTATGAATCATTTTCGGTTAGTCAGCAACGATTAGCAAGCAACATTTTTAAAAGTATATCTGGGATCAAACTTCACTGCTGCTCCTCTCGCTGAATCACCATCCATTCGTCAACTCTGACTTTCAGAGAGTAGGAGTCGAGGAGTGGAGTGTTCGGGGGCTGACTCTACATCCATAATGAAAGGCTTCAAAAACAAACTGCCACAACAAAGCCGATATGATAATCAAACATCATTTGAGACTTATTTGTTCTTTCTTTCATCTTAAAAATGAAGTATGTGCATGCACACTGAGAGCCAAAGTGCGTCTGCATGCACTTGTTTGTATTCTGCCGCAAGGACATATTAAGATTCGAATCATGTCTGCCTCCCATCTTGATAAATGGAAAGAGTCTGCAAAAACTTCCCTAAATGGCCCTCTGGCATGGCTGGGGAATAAATTGAGCTAATCAAGGGTGGCCTCACAATCACTGCATCCACAAAGTAATCAAAGAGTTGAAAAGGAAACACACTGTGCATGTAGATGTAGGAGTGTGAGTGGATGTGTGTCAGAGTCAGTTTCAAGATATCTCCTTGTCTGGGCACTAAAAGCCACTTTGGAGCATTGAGGTCATAATTGGCGCTTTTCCTCTATCCATTCTACATGTGCGTTGTCACGACACATGTAACAGCCTTTCTGTCACAGCTGTATGGACGCGGTAAGCACACGGACAAGTGTCTACATTAATAACCGCCTCATTCAGTTGACAGGCTGCTCAGGGCGACCCCGGAGAAATGTAGATGTACGCAGGCACGGTGAAGATGCATGGTAAACTAAATGTTGACACTCAATAAAAATGAGCTCTTCTGCGCAAATGGCTTCTTCATGTCAGGATCCAAACCTCGGTGGACGCAAACAAATGACTGAAAGGGGGATGACTTTGCAAAGTCCCTGTTAGCTTAACCCTCCTTCCTCTTTCCCCATACACTTTTATTCTGTTCAAAATGAAACAAGGCCAAATAACCATTTATTCCTCAGGGCCTGATGACCGTGGAATAAATCCTGGGATTTGGGCAAACCAGTGCACCTGCTTTCCTTTGCTAATGGGCACACTCGCACTTCCTCCAAAAAGTGTTTCCTGCAGCCAATTTAGTCACTGGCGAGGATATTCTCAGAGGTGGCAATCGCAACAAACAGTGAGTGTGTGTGTGTGTGTGTTTCTTTGACCGGTTCCCCCTGTGGAGTTAGACTGAAGCCTGATGGATAACCACTCGGCCGAGCTGCTGTTCTTTTCTACAAGCCTGGGTCCAGTCCCAGGGGCGTCGCTACATAAAACTGGGTTGGGAAGGCAAATTCCACACAAATTCAACCTGATCATCTCATGCATTTTGAGCTCACAGCTCTGAATGGCACTTTAGCTCCAAAGACTGTTGATTTTATCTGCAGGCACAGACTAACTTTTAACATTCTGACAGCTCTTACTGGTGTTTAAACGCCACTTATTAACCTTGTGTCGTTGTCTGTGCAAATCATTGTTACTTATGCCCATTTCCTCCAAATAAAGCTTTTTCCTAACAAGCGCAAAAAGCAACAGCCTAAAGCCAAATCACTCTGCAAAAGGTGAATCAGGGCTAAATACACAGGAGGAAATATTAAAACTGTGAGTGGACACTTTACACATAACCCGAGGCAAGATTGTCCATGATCATTCAACGGTAAGGGTGCTCTTAAGTGCCAACGATAAAATTTTGCACACTCAATTTTGGCATTTCAATGCCCTTACTTACCACCAATGTTAAGCATCAACTAAATATGTAAGTCACCTTCTCAACTGTCATCAAAAAACAATCAGTTCCACTAAACCAACAGCCAGTGCTCAGCTGGCGCATAATGAAAATGTGACATTGAAGTCCGATGTGGGAAAAGTCACAGAAAAACTGAACCAAATCATACTGTCTAAAGGAAGGACAAATGCAAATCTTTTATTTGAAATGGAAATCTGATTCACCTACAACCTCTGCTGACTCCAAGTTTTGTCGCTGAGCAAAGGCAAATGTTTAAGAGCTTTCCCTTAACCATTCATTGTCAGATACTTTTAACATCCCAGCAGGATCCTGTGACTTGCTATTCTATTGTATCAAAGGGCACAGATGGATCGAGTCAAGCTGACATCCTGTGAATCACAAGGACGCGAGTTTCTGCAGGTAGCACAAAGAGCAGCCTCTCTTGTGCTACCCCAAGTGCTCAGTCAGTGTGTTGAAACAGGTGCTGGTGAGCAGCATGTTGGTCTAATGGCTCGATGATGGTAACATAACTGAGGAGATGGAGACAGGCTTTGGTCCATAATCCCTCTGTTTGTAACAACAAGAGGGTCTATCAAAATGACGTCCGACCTGAAACAACTCTCTCGTCCCCTCAGTCTCTCAGCGAAGAGCTTTTATAAGAGGACTGCTGAGTGAAGGGAACTGAAGCGAGGGAAATAGACTTGCATTTGGAAAGGAATTACACAGATATCCTTCTGGATATCCACTGTTCGGAGGCCAACCAAATCTACGTCAGGATTAAATGCGATGTACCTTCACAAATCTCCTTTGAAGGTGGCACGGCTTCAGATGTATTCTCTTTTTTTCAAGTGCTGTTGGATAATTTGGAGTGTGCTTGTTCAATATTGTGTTTCCATACCTCGGTGCAATCATGGATGGTCAGCGGCAGACCTCAGGAAATACAATTTCCTGTCTGTTAGCATTACTCAGCCAGGAAAATGAATGCAGTATTAGATGTCTTTGATTTACAATAAAAAGACAAAGACAGTGATCGGCACCGCATGCACACAGAAGCGCACGCACACACCTGCGACTCGCTGGCTATGTTTGATTGTCCGTCTTCCTCGCCTCTGCTCCCATCCTTTGCTTCTTCCCCCCTTTTCACCCACTCTCAGTGCATCTTATCTCTGTCGACCCATGCTTCCCTCGCTCACACACCGCTGCCTCGCCTGTTAAGAGGCGGGACCGCTGTGAGTGAACAGGCCCTTCCTCTGTGCGGCGCTGATAGAGCCTTAATCTGAAGACTGATGCTCAGGAAGAGGCTGATTAAAGCGGACCGATGAGAAAGAGGCAGGGCCTTATCACGACGTGTGAAAGCATCTCAACTCTCCGGGCTAATTGGCCGGGGAACGAGTGGCCAGCTGCTGGGCAGAGATTGGGTCACCTGATGGCTGTCCTTTGACGCTGTCGCTGGGTGTACTTTTACGCACTCTCTCCCTCGAGTTTGCTCCCGTTTAATGAACTCGGCCTTGTGATCCTGCTGAGCTCTCTCAAAGCTGGGCTGATTGTGCTTCAGCACAACCTTCCCCCCCTACCTCCACATGGGGTGAACCTGATGTAATTCTTTGAAAACCCAACTCAAAGAGGGTGGGGACAGTGCTGCAACTCCTAGGTAAAAGGATTAATTGACTTAACAATAGGGGCCAGTGAATCACTCTCGGGATAGCTGATACAAATGCCTTGTTTACACAGTAACATTTCCTCATGACACCCCCTTGATACTTGCGCAAAATTGCTGAGATAATTTACCCACTAAAACGTGTCCAAACCTTCAGGCCTCATGACAGTGTGGGTTTGGACAAGAACTAGGGCAAGAAATTAATTACTTTTTTTCCGGTTTTCTCCAAGCTGACTCTGTGTTTGGCATCATAGAAGCAAGACCTCTATGCAGCAGCAAAAGCTCAGCACAAGAGAAATAATGAATCACAGGTTTTCACTAGGATACAGCATGAGAGGGATAAGAATGCAAGAGTGCATTTTCTTTGCTTTTCATATGCATGCTTATAAAGGTGTAATGTATTGCCCACAGTATCTTAATGTTTCTTTCTTTGTCTTTGTCCGTTTTGGCCCCGGAGGGGAGGTTAGATTTGCACAAAAGTCCTGTTTAAATAAAATGTAACCTGGCTTGACTAATAGGTTATGTTAATTGGTATTTATGGTAATTGGGCTCTTTCTGTATTCCTTAATCTATGTAAATTTCAGTGAGATATGGGGACAGACAGGGAGTACATTCCTTACAATCTCTCCAACCCTTGTACTTTACATTGTTACTTTCTGGCAGCTCGTGTATAATTAGGCCTTAAGAGGAACGTTTTGGACATAAAATGAAATAGCTTAAACCTCAAATGAGGCGAGGAGCTCTGTTCTACATGCAACCAGTACAAGATGTCTGTTGGATGAATCCCGGTCCCTTGTCATCGCCCCTCATTCTGCCTCCCCCCCTTTCCAAACTGCTTGCATTAGCATAAAACTCTTGTCAGACAGCGTGTGGGATTCAGCAGAAGTGTGATTGGAGAAAGAGAAGGCTTCTAAAAAAAAAAAAAAAAAAAAAAATGAAGTGAAAAGGAAGAGTGCTAGACTGGCATTGCGTCTGAGGGGAGAAAAACTCATTTCCCCAACACAGATCTGCACCACAAGCAGAATGGATGCGAAGCCCCTTAAACGTGCCAAGTTCAAGCCCATTTCAATATTCGCTCTTCAGCAAATCTAATACCTGTGACATTAAAATAAAGCTGCTTTCGCCGGATTTGTGCTCTAGCTTCCCTGATAAGATCAACAGGGCAAGGCAACACTTGAATACTGACAAAGAAAAATTGGCTGCGAGTGCACTTCCAAATCCACATGAAAGTGAGACCAGACACTCAGTCCTCTTATACATGCAATTTTGAGCAGAAAATCATTGTAAAAGTCTGATTACTAGGATTTTCTGTTATCAGAGGTGAAATAAAAGCACTTGTCAGCTGTTCCACAAAACAGTGAGATACAGGAGTACAATGTGTTGTAAAATGATGTATGAGCCAGCCATCACAGCGATCATTCCTGGCATGAGAATCTCAAAGGCACCAAGCCACATGTGCTTTATCCATGAGGGTTAGATCACTTTATGTTTACACAGCCTTACAGTATGTGATGTGTGGTGTCATGCCCGGTTAGGATAGAAAAATGACTTAATAATCCATGAGATTTCTCTTGCAATGTTTGCATCAGAACTGCCAACGTTCAGTATTTTCCTAGTTATTCTTAGGGTACATTTTAAACCCCCCCAAACAATTCCCTGGTCAAAACAGAAAAGTGCAAATCAGCAGGAAAATCCAGAAGAAGATATCAAAGATGAAACTGTCAGATTTTTTGTGATTTAACAAGCCGAACCGAATGATAGCTGGCAAATAAAAAGACATGCGGCTATCCACAGAGGTTTATATGTCCGTTCTGTATGCACAGAGGCGCTCATCCCACTTACTCCACAGCACACTTGGACTGAACACCGTGTTTTTACTCACTGTGTCAGCCCATAGAGCTTCTTTTATGGTAAAGATAATTGAATCTATAAAGAGAAATGCATCACCTGAAAAGCAGCAGAACAATTCATTACCCGCCATGTACTTCTCTATAAATTTACACACAAACATGTCTGTTATTTACCCAGGAGTCCATTGATAATGAATCATGACTCATTTGTCCTTTGTCTATCATAGCCAGTGTTACAAACCTTTAATAACTTCTGATGAGCGCATTCAAAAATAACAATGGTACAATTCAAGAGAGCCAATAATAGCGGATCGTTTGGAGCCCCAGAGATTCAGGTTAGTTAGGTGACGAGAGACGCTCTGTAAAAGGTCTCCGTGAACTTGGATGTTTCAAGTTTGAAGTTTTTCTACCCAGAGGCATAATGAACCGCTACACCAGAGGGTCACAACGTCTGCCAACGCAGGGAAAAGGTTGCTGCTGGATTGGAAGTTTTTTATCTTCAACACGCCAACTTTTTCAGGATTTATAAAAAGAAAAAAAAGAAGAAAGAAGTCAAGCTGACACTGAAGTAGATGTGGAATGACAAAATTTGTGATACATAGTTTCAAGGAAACCTTCCATCGCAACACATCCTGAGGGCTTAACAGGAATATTTGAAAAGTCAGTTAATGCTAACAGATGTATTGACATTTCTGTAATCACTCAACTCATTTATCTAAATTTAGAGTTTTTTCAAGGACACTTTAACTTGGTGTACTACTGGTATAACACTCAGAACACTGATGATATTTTTCAGTTGTCTTGCTTAGTCTTAGGTTACATTTTTATTATGGTGTAAGGCAAGCTAAATGAGACTTGAGAGCTTGTTGCCAAACAGCAAACCTTTTTATGCAAGGAGCTACTAAATTCACAGGATTACCTTCATGATGTTTGTTCTTGTTTTTGGTGACTCCATCAGGTTTGTTTTATCGTAACATAACAGAGAGAAGTGATTCCCAGCAGCGTGTGAATGCACCACAACAGAAAAAATGTGGGACACAAACAGAAGATGTGTTGTTTAGCGTGTAGCCAGCATGTGTGCTATCTGTGTGTTCTATAATTGTCTATGTGCGTGCACATAGGTGTCCACATGCATGTGGAGGTAGCTTGCCTGCACAAATCCAGCCATTTTTGCTCCTATCCTACAAGATAATAACTTTCTTGCACTTCACAGGCCTTTGACATCCTTCAGGATACCACTGGCTCAAATGATTCGCACCCCTGATAAAATAAAAAGAGAGAAGATGATATACCAGACTAGAGCCTGGCAACATAACCAATATCACTGGCATAACATCTTGAACAAATGATGTTATGACTCTTTGGCATGTTCACCTCAGCATTTTGATTGGTAAGCTACACGAATTGAAGAACTGGCCACGGTCAAACTTGCGTCTTTTGAGTTTTGTGAGACTCGTGGAGACAAGCGGCGGGAATTACAGGGGCAGAGACACTGAAAGAGACAGACATTAAGAATTAGAGGTACACAGAAGCGGCGCGGGACAAAAAGAGAGAGAGGGAGCGGCGCTTTGCATGGTGTAAATCACTAGGCCTGGAAGCGCGGTGCCAGGCCTGCCAAGCAGCTGTTTGGTATGCAGTGTGTAAAGCCTGTTCTCTATCCGAGCTGACATGCCGGGCAGAGGAATTATGATGAGAGATGATTGTATCATGACTGTAATTGTAAATGTAAATCCTGCAGCGCGGCCACCCTCTTTTTTTGTGCATAACGATGAGTTGCCCAAACAAAATTTACATTCCACTTCATATCGTGCGGCGACTGCATTACTTTGACAAACAATAACCATTGACGAATGAATAACATAAAAGGAGATGATTAACTCCAGAAAAGCAATCTGGGCAGATAATTTACGCTGTGCTCACGTGCTGGAGCTTCCCCAGGCGCTGCTTGCTTTTCCTGTGTATGTACAGTGTACAGCTATGGCAGCAGAGATTTATATTGTGTATAGTTAGTGTGCAGGAGGGCCACGCGTTCACTTGTCTTTGTCATTAGACCACTTTGTGTTCCAGCCCCATATTAAAAAAATGTTATACTAGAGCTGGAAAACTAATATCAAAGTTCAGATTAAATTCCAAATGATGCAACAGCTGCTGATTCTTCCCCTTATTTATAAAACAACAACAACAAATATGTGCCACAGTAATTAGAGCAGTGAAATTACTGGTCTACACTGATCATACACATACACAGACAGAATAAAGGTATCGTCTATCTATTGCCTTCTCTACAGGACTCCAGGGGCATCCATCTCATGCAGGCGGTGCAAAGAGACTCAACGCTGCACTCATACAACAACCGCAATTAGCATGCACAAATAGCCGTGTGCTGCTGCTCATTTTTCAACAGCCGAAGAGGTAAATGAGCTAACAAAGTTGGCTCAAATTAGCCTAATTAAAGAAGCTAATTGATCCTCCTCTCTTTATACCAGTCCTCCTGTCTGTGGAGGTGCGTGCGCACAACACTGGTTCACCAAACTAAACTACTGGACCCATGGGCCTCAGAATCAACTCCTTGGAATCGTGCCAAATGTTAAAAGGGTCAGTTTGCAGACTATCTAACCATGGCGATAGCTTCTGTTTTGAGATATTTGCTTGACGGTAACATCTGACAAGATCGCAACACAATGAAGATACATAGAATTTCATTTATGCTGCTCGTAGCATTGAAAAAAAAACATTTGAAAGCTCAAAAGCAACATTTCTTTCTAGAAATAATGTCCAACAGAGAACAGTTTTCCATGGACTATTCTGTTACCAAAGCGGAAAGAAAAAAGATACGAATGAAAACTGTCAATAACAAGGTGGGTTCCTTGAGCAACACAAACAAAATCAATTTTACCTTCACTGAATTGGTGTGATGTTAAATTTCAGAGGCAGATGTCTGAAAACCTCAGCAGAGAAAACACACATTTTACAGTTTTTTGGAGGGATTTTGGTGATTTGATTTCTGACTCACTAAATCACCAATCAATCTTGTTGTGTATGACAGGAAAAAAAAAATTGCTGGGTGAAATATCAAATTAAAAATTCAGCTACTTTACCAAAATACAGACTAAGGCTGTCAAGATATCACACAATTATCGCGGCCAAGAGATTCTAATGTCGCAAAAATTTCAAAAGAAAATTTATAGTCAAATCTTCAACTTTAGACCTGTGTTTTGTGTCTCTCTTTGTCAAATTAATTCCACTTATCTGGTGGTAGATTACCGCAACCTTCTATGTTGGAGTGTGAACCACAAAGTGGGGATGGCAGAAAGAGGCACTGAGTATTTATGAATAATCATAATCATATATATGTGCATTAGCAAAATAGATAGCAAAATAGCCACCATGGGATGTTACAAATTCTGCGAATATTTGCCAATGTGAATGCACCTTTTGATTTTCTTGCTTTCAGCTAACCAACTAGTAGCTGCTAATCTGTTGCTACTGTGTTAAATGGAAAATGATCAATGCTAAGACTCGAAACTCTCCAGTGTGCTCGTCAAAGGCTGTGCTATGTCCTCCTACCGTCTGGGCAAAAAGACACCCCTTCCTTTTCTCCACTTTACTTTCTGCCCATATCCCCTCCCAATGAAGTGATTGGCAGCTCTGGTTAAGTCTGCGACCCAGAGTCCAATTACATGGAAAGGGTGTGAAGTATATGAGTCCGATTACGGGCCCATCTTCCCAGAAATAAGGACTCTGTCACCGGGGAGCTCTGGGCCTCACAGAGCCAGCCAAGCCTGGCCGCAAACGAGAGTGGTATTCTCTCCTCTGTCACTTCTCATTGTTGTGAAGCAGCCGCTCCGCGCGCTAGCAAAGTAACCTGCAAACAGGCGGCGTAGCAGAAAATGCAAAGACAAAGTCTAGCATTTACATTCATCAAACGCCTAAGCATGCACACACAGACAGATATGCACACACACAAATCTAACACGCACAAAAACACTGTTTTTTCTCTCCCTTTCTCAAGTGACATGCATGAGTGCACATCCATGCATATTTGGACCTTAAGCAGCCTATTTTTAAACGTTAATAAACTGAATTCCAGAGGAGCTCCGTCTCACATCCCCAAACACAACATCAAGTGAACACTAACATTAATAATGCAGATCCCATCACAGTGGTTAGTCTTATCTACTTATAGAAAATGAAGCCCATAGCATACTGCACCAAGAATACTAAAAAGCAATTATTGCTCTCAGCTGTGGTGAGCCCCAAATTAATGAGGGAGAGTGAGACAACGGAGGTTTGGGTAAAAAAAAAAAAAAAAAAAAAAAAAAATCTGCAGGATAATTTGTTTAGAGTGTTAGGAAGAAAAAAAAGTTCTAAGACTCGAGTTAATTGTATTCTTCTGGTGAAGTTGGGAAAGTGCAAAGGTAAGAGTGCCCCTGGTAGAGAGAGACCCAAATCTAAATGCAAGCAGCTCCTTTTAAGACCACAGAAACATTTGCTCTCCTTAGAATTAGCATGCTAATGATATTGCACCTTATTACACAAGCTTGTCTTTTTGCACAGATGCCAGATGAAGCAGCAGAATGTGTCGTCATTTGAGTGACTGCAAGGATGAATAAAAATATATAGTCCTGGACTGACCGTGACAACAAGTTTACATGTTCTTGCTGCAGTGTTGGAGAACATTTTCTTCTCTGCATGACCAGATAACGATTGCTCTCCCCCTTTTTTCCTGCTGACACAGGAGTCAACCTCTCAACAGTGAGAGTATCTCCCATACTTGCACCACTGGGGCCAGAGGAGGCTGACTTTCAAGTGGGGGCTTCAAGTCAGGGCTAAAGCCTTCTCCGAGTCCCCTGGCTCTAAAGCTTAAGCTGCACACACATACTAGATCTGTGCATGAGCGAGTGAGTGTTCATGTGGGAGGGGTGTGCATTGAAAGGTCAAGAATCAGCCTACATCCTCCCTCAGAAGGAGGAGAGGAGAACAGAGGAGAGCTGGGTGCTGGGTGTGGGTGGGAAACTGTATAAATACAGTAAACAGCATGACAGTGTGCCTGCCCTGTTCTCAAACTTATTTATTTGCAATAAAAATGTATATATTAGTGTGTCTTCATCAGATTTTCATAGATTGATGGAAAAAGAAATCTGACATTTGACATGTGTCCTCCCACCATTCTGAATGAAAATATTAACATGGATTTTAATGAGACACATGGTTTCAATACGAGAACATATTCTTACACTCATCACATGTACTGTAATGATAAATAAAACAACAACCACACACACATAAAATTAAACCGAGGCCCACGTACTAGCCTTTTCTGGAACTTCCAACTGCATCACCATAACAACAGAGCAAACTCCATCTATTGATGGAGACCATGAGATTTGGTTGCAAGGTCCTGGAAAAGCTTGTAAGTGGACCTTGAGGTAAGCTTTCTTTTTAAAGTACTGTTTGCAATGTCGTGACATTATACAAGTGTCTGAAGGATGAGTCTAGTCATATTCCATCTGTTTTCTTTCAACGAAATCACATGAAGACCAAAACCAACAATGATTTTTTTAACTCAAAACTTGATCCATTACAATAAACACAGCCACTGAAGTTTATTTTAAGTCGATCCCTCATACACCATCTGGCTGAAAATAGCCCCATACGAATACTCTGTTTACTTGAGTTTGAGTAACATTTGCATCACCCAGCTGTTTTAGCAAAATACTAACCAAAAAAATGAAGCTATAATGTAATCGTGACCCGTGTGAACAAATGGGCAGGGTAAGGTCAGAAGGCATTGACAGATGGGGTAAGACATTTTGGGTTTGGGCCTTTTTCATGTTGACAAATATGACAAGAATTGTCAAATAACAATCTTCCAACACAATGGAGAGAGGATAGAAAGTGATTTGTTGTGTTCCAAGCACTGGAAGTTGTTAGATACTGTTTCTGGAAAGTCAAGGACTCACTGAGGTTTTAATTTTTCAAAGCTACAAGCCCCCATAAATCTAATTATGATACAAAGTCTCTATTATATTGAGGTCTACGTGGAGTTAATACTATTTGCATTACAGGCAGAACAATGTAAAATATGTGTTTTTTGATTCAGGGACTGTAAAATATATCATATTTCCCCCTCTGTTAAAAGACCACCTTCCATCAACGCTTACATCTTACAATAAACAGCTCTGCAGACCTGCTGTGTTGTTCTACCTCACATCTCACAGCAGATGTTGCCATTGCAATAATCTACTTTCTTATGAGCAACTTTGTTTTCTCGACCGCGCCGTAATCTCTGCAAACCAGACTCCTATATCAATGCCAACCTGCATTACCCCTGACACTCAACGGTGCTGTGGTAAAACATGAAATATAGTCTCATAAAGGTCTTATCAGCCAGACAAGTGGACCTAAGAGTTCCAGATGAGTGCGCTTAAAGGCTCATGGTGAGTTTAAAGGATTTAAAGATGTCTGGCCTTAGAATAATTTTAGCTGCATGCATGATACATGACTCTTTGGGAAGCAATTAAACACTTGGGTTTGCCCTCAAGCCCAGTGGTCCAGTGACTTTTGTTCATAAATGTGACACAAAACAAGCAAACAGTGTTGCAGTGTTTTCTATATTTGTGCAAAATGGGATAATTGGTTGGTTTAATATGCTTAATATGATTTATGTCAACCGATAGGCAGATTTCAAAACCTTTGGATAGAAAAATTAGGGTGCTTATTTGTTTTAACTCATCCGTTTCAATCCACGCTGTAATGATCAAATCCTCAGCTGCCAACTTGCTCAGCACATGAGACAGATTTCAGGAGCAGAATTCACTCTCATTAAACAGCGGACACAAACTCAGCTCCTGCTGTCCAACTGTTTGCTGTTTACCTGTCCTCTCAATCAACTTTCATTCATGCGGACTTTTCCAATAATCACTAATGTTTGTTTATCCTTTGCCTTACCTCCCGCCTCTCAACTCAATGGGCACCATTCAATCAATTCACCATGAGGCAAATTCAAAAAAGAAACACAATTACGACTCACCAGGGTGACGTTTTGTTCTGCTAATGCCTTGCTTTAATCATGTGTGTATCTGCTCGTGACCGCTACGGCACAAAGTCACAGAGAGCATATTTTTCTCACACCAAATAGCAGCACTACACTTGGCACCACATAGGCCAACAAAAACCTAAGCAATGATGTTAAAACTACGAGCTGACAAGGTGAATGAAATTACGGATGCAATCTTTTTTGTTGGATACTTAAGACAAGAAAACAAGTTCTGCTCTTGCTCTGGCCTCAGGCTGGCAACATCAACAGTGTGACAGAAGAATTCATCCTGATAAGCAGGTTGACAACCCTTGCTACTACAAAGCATCATTAAATGAGTTTGCTCCACTATCACTCCCTCATCATGTACTGCTTAACAAAAGGGGAAATAAACACTATTTATATGCAGTCACTCAATCTCAGACCCCATCGGCTGTCATCTGATGACAACTTAGCCTCTTGAGGAAACGGCCAATGTTTCTGGACTTGATTTGTAGCCAGTAGATAATCTGGAAAAAGAGATAATGAATATTCAGACCAAGATGGATCTATAATGCATATAGTCGAGATGACTGCTGTGGCCAGTCTAGGTATGAATATATAGAGAGGCAGGATGCAAACAGCTGTTTCTACATGCCTCCCACCTGCTGATTTTGACAGAGAATATAGAATTCATGTAGTTCAAGTCCAGATCAGCTAAAAGTTCACAATATTCTGTCATCTTTTTGCTTTGAGGTGAAGTGACACACTGTGCTGTTTCCTTACAATCTCATCAGCTCCAAAACTGCTTGACTCGCAACTGACTGAAATGTCAGTTGCACACTGTGGCAACACCTATTTCCTGTTAATACTTTTGTTTGCTCATTATCTCCGAAAAAAAAAAAAAAAAAAGGTTATTACAACAAGTGCAGGCTAAAATTATTGGACTGGTCAAACCCAGAGAGCCCTTTGCATGCCTTATTGTTTGAGAAACCTGTGTATATTCAGCAGCCCTGTGGATTCATCCATTGTCACTCCGGTCGAACTTCACTATGCCGCTGCAGCGTTTATGGAGAAATCAAAAAGGGCCATCCGAAAAACTGGGTCACTTTGAAGTTCCACATTTCCAAAGCACTAACAATCTACTTAGACCATAACTTCAACACACACGCACACACACCCTCACCCCCACCAAATACACTATTTTGCTAGTCCCTAAAAGCAACCAGTGGTGACCAAATGCATATGAATCAATATGGATTTCCTTCAAACATCTTGACTGTTAAAAAGGTGACAGAGGAAGCCAGAAATTTACAGCAGCTGACACCTGACTGGGAGAAATTCAGTGCTGTTTTCAATATAATATTCAGCAAATGCACTAGTGGAAGCTATGGCGATTTCATAGTATTGATTTGATAAATAATAATGATATAAGTGTCTACTGAATTAAATGACTGCACTGCTGCCAAGCCATTCAATAAGTGAAACAGTCTCCCAGCCCTCACAGACTGTTGCACAGGTCCCATGTACATGCCGCATGTCCCTTAACTGGTGCAGTGGAGCTGTTAAATGGCAAACATTGTAGAAGACTTTGCTTGTAAAAGACAGTTCCCAGGTGTGAAAGTGTATAACTATGAATCTGAAGCAGGATAGGGTGTTCCTAAAAAAAGGACAGGCTGAATACAGAGTTAGAAGTTGGCCTCAAGAATCAATGACACACTTTTGGCTATTCAGAATACAAGAAAAAATATGGGGTGAGGAAAACCTTTCAAAACAGATACTGTCATCGTGTCTCTGCTGGTGATAAATGTGACGAGTAACAGATTTACATGCTTTGCGATGATTATGGATTATGGACTGTTTATCTTTATCTTTATCTATAACTAGTTTTCAGGACAACAGATAAAAAGGAAAATTATAGCCAAAATGAATCAAAAGGTAAAACCAGCTCACATTATATACTAGAATTTTTTGAAATATACCTCATAACCTACTGGATTATGTGGCTAGTGGGTCTATGACTGACAAAACTGAATATATTTTACAACAACAATCCTCTGTACTTTTATTTCACAAAAAGAGCCCCAAGTATCAGATCAAATTACACATGCTTCCTACAGTTGGCAGACCAACCTCAGGCACTACTGCACCCTTATCACTACGAATTACTGTTATACTGTAATGCAACTGTAAAGTGTGGACTGCATTAGAAGGGGAAACCATGAATGAGCCATTCCCCCTTGGGCTGGAAGATTATAACCCCGCTGCTAAACCCAGGGATAATCACAATTTTCTGTCCTTGGGTGTGCTCTGCTCGATAGAAAAGTCCTTCAAATTCTGTCAATCTCTACCTGTGGCTATAGATAATTCAACAGAGTTGTCACAGCCCACTATAATTGCCGCCATTGAACCACACAGAAGCATTTGTGTTTCTGAAGTTGAGCTTGGCACAAAAGAAGGAGAAAGTTTCATTTCAGTTGTAATGTTAACTTTATCAAACTAGTTTTTAAGAGAACAAAAGGAATGGAAAATTATAGCCAAAATGCGTCAAATTTCTAAAGAATGGAAAGATTAAGATAAAGATGTCACCAACTGTTTGGTGAAATCTTTGTTATCATTCAGCTGTGTGAGTGTGAATTTTAGACTTACTTTCATTGTGTGGCCAGAAACACTCCAAATGAATGCTAATGTCTCTGCATGATATGCATGTTGGATATGAGTAGGCAATTGTTTGCTAGCGTGTTAGCCAGAACAACAATTAGTTGAAGCATTGTGTTTTCAGCCTGTTCTGGTGTCCCCATTGGTCCAAAAGAGAGAGAGAGAGAAAATACAAACAAAATCAATAAATGCAGGATCCAATTTTCATGTCCTACACCATAGCATGGGTTGTGATGTGTGGGCTATTTTCAGTGAAGATCAGTGTCAAAACCAATCAGAACTAAAGGTTACAGTGCTTTTGCTACTGTTGCTCCCCAACTTCGGAAATTCAATTCTTTTCTTTGTCTCGCTCTTTTATACCGTAATAGTTTGTGATGGATTTGTAGCCCTGCAACTGACCTGGATTCTGAACGGCGTGCTAAATCTGAAATGATGTACATTAAAAAAAGTTGACGTACTGAGAGGCACACCGCCGTGTGCTGAATGAGAAGCAGATTAAGATGACTTGAAAAAAACGGATTAAGCCATGAAGACGGAACTGCCTTTGCTTGATAACATGGAAACAGAGTTTGAGCTATTTGTCCCGGATTGGTGGTTGAGACCTTGATCTTAAGATCGCATGTATGTCCCAGGAGGTCCTGCTCAGTATCATAACAACACTGATGACCAGATCAATCTCAATCAATACCCATAATGAGCCTGCTTAAGGGTTCCCTCATTTAATCGTTGCTTATATTCATCTTCGATGTGAACTCATAACCGCAAGTTTTTCCTGTACCACCGCTTGATTAATACTTAACTGCCCCTCCCGTTGCTCTCTAAATCAGTCGTTATTGTGTCCTGTGACGCACGCAGTCGCTCGAACACCTTGAATCGATAACCTTGGCTGTGTTTTAGCTAAAGTCACGGAGACTGTAATGATGCTTAACAGCCCATTAAGGTGATGTAGACCTCCAGTATGGTGTGGGTGACATGTCAGGGACAAGCTGTGGCTCGGAACACCTGAGGGAGGTCATGTTCACAGAGGCGAGGCACTTTACATGTTAGATACATTTGTAATTTCAAAGGCGTCCCTTTCTTATCCATTTATTTACACTTGAGCTATCAGGTTAAGACTCGAAAACGGAAAAAGGTGGACATTTTGCTTCAGATATGTGTAATTATGTGTAATTGCTGAGCAGAAGAGGGAATCCTTTCTCTGCATACACACAAAGTGGTTATGATGTATATTTAGCAATTCATGAAAGCTCTCTGTTTCCCTGGCTACAGTGGCAAACAACTAACTAAGGCTGGCTAAGTTTCTTTTGTCTTCGCTCTATTGTTTCGTGACCTCAGTTGTATAAGAGGCTTGTTCTCCATTGTTTGCCTCTGCAGTGAAATTGATTAACATTGGGCTATAATTGCAGCAAAGATTTGGGGACAAACATTGGGCGCCATTATCTTTCACACTGTGTGACAAAATGGAGCCGTAATTAGTATCAACCGTTTCAGAAAACAACGCGTCTAAATCCAGCGGAAGAGCAGTCCCATTAAGTCGTACGCGCATTTGCACTTGCATGTGTAATTGATGATTACCCCTTGCTGATCAAAAGAGACTTAATGTTGCAGCAGATGGCAATAACAGGGGAGGAAGAAGAGGTGGGAGAGTGTGCGAGCAAGGCTGCATAAAAGCCAGAGAAAGAGCACGAGAGAGCGAGTGAAAGGTTAAGTGCAGCCAAAGTCCAAAGTGAATATTCATGTATGTAAAATGATATGTTTTGCTGCCTGTGTGAATGCACCTTGTTATTAAAATGATACATATCTCTTGGCTGCCAGCACTCTGTTCATATTCACTGACATAACAGTTCATTTTTGTCCATATGTTTGAGCAGAAATTCACAGGAGGAAGTGTTTAAGTCCCACTTTACATGGAGTGACGGCTGAGTCTTTTTTTAAATAAATCACTTTGATGTAGGTTACACTCGTCAATGCATCCAGATGCACACACACATACATATGTACATTAATATACACAACACTTTATGAGATTACACAACACAATGTTCTACTAATCCCACATGACATGAATACATCTGGCCGACAGGCAGATTTCACAGCCTTCAAAAGCCTCACCGACGGGGGAAACACTACAGCGCGCAGACCTCGAATGTTCCTTTGAATTTTAGCAGCCAAGTAACACATACTGTAAATAGCACCCATTTATTTCCAGTCAACAGGCTGTGTGGGTCAAGACTGCATAGCATAAACCAGACATTACACAACAGGCTGTGGACTGTCAGCTAGGAGAGGTGAGTGTGTATGTGTGTGTGCGCGTGGGGGAGATTTATGCATTTATGCACACATACACATACACACACACAAAGTCAAAGACACTCAAGCACTCTACTGTGCTGCTCTTTGCCTTTATGCAGGTTGACACACTCATTTCGATGCTTCAGGCCCTGACCGCATTTCACTACTGGGAAAAAAAGGGGGATCTCCATGGCAACAGCTTCTGCAGTTTGTAGGTTGTAACGCGTGCGATGACATCATCCAGACATCATCCAACAACTTGGATCAGAGGTACCTGCTGATGCGCATCCCCTCAACTGTCAATCAAAGCTTGTGTGCACTCACACGTAAAAGAAAGGAGAGGAAATCCATCAGCCTTCTGAGAGAGTATCCATGTTTACAAGATGAATCATACAATAAGGCATCTATCATAGAGAAATTAAATTAATATCAATATTACATCATATATTATAACTATTTCCACCCAGATAAACTACCAATCTCATTACCTAAACTTCTCTGGGTCTATCTTATTTGTCAAGATTTACTTTTATAAAACAACTCTCACCTACTGCAGCTTTAAGACCTCACTGGACAAAACACATTGTTAGACCAACAGATGGTACCCTCTGTATTTAAAGCTCCACTGAGGAGTTCCTGACCACTAGCTGGCAGAAGGAGTCCAAAACAAACTCTCCAATTTTCTACATAACTCTACATATCCAGAAGACACAGAAAAATACACCTGGTTTAACCCCATTAACTCCAAATTACAGTTTTAAAATTGAAATAACTGTTTTTTACTTTGGGGCAGTAAATACAAGACTGATATTATTGCCTTTTTAATTATGGCTAAATTATTAGCACAGTTGCCTCAATAAGAGGGCAGAAAGTAATTTATTTTCTTTGTACCCACATGATTTCCTGTGAATTACAGACAAATTAATGAGATCGGTTTTCCAGTGAAGGACACGCTGTACCCTACAACACAATCGCAGTCACAGTTCAACAGTGACACTGAGAGAAAAGACACTACAGGTGCACAAAGAGAATAACGGTTGTTGCATGCTATCTGAGACAGTGAAATAACTGTGAGAAAGGAGCCACAATGGCTGTTAATGATGTGACACAAACATGGGGAAGGCAGCAAAGGGAAAGAGCTACACAAGAGGAAGCAGGGATAAAAATGTTGGGAGAGTTGAGATGAGAAGAGTGAAATATGGCAGGGGAGGGAAGACAGATAGAGAGATGCCACAAGCATGAACAGATGGCTGAGGAGGGAGTCGGAAAGAGCGAGAAAGAGAGAGAGAGAGAGAGCGACAGGCACAGCGAGGCAGAGAGAGAGAGAGAGAGAGAGGGAGAAAAATCTGGATCAGGCTGAAAAAGGCCTCGAGTTCACTTTGGGGAATGCAGTAAGTAGGACAGGCAAAACTTAAATTCCAAAAAATGAGACCCAAAAATAACCCAAAGGAGAACAAACCACTGAAGCCTGGGAGCTATGTTAGATGGTCAGTCAAAACAGAGCTGACTCTCCTGCTTTGAAGAACCGTCCTCTCTTTAGGATTCATAATCTACCTGAGGATGAGCCCAGAAAAGAGGGTCTGGAACCTTGATGCTAATCTATGCAAATTCAACTATGGTGGAAAAATGATAAACAGGGACATTCGTGATGCAAATTAAGTCACCTAAAGCAGACATCATCATCTATATGTATATAAAGGTGGAGTTATAGTATATATGGTATTTAATGTTTAAGTTTGGAGAACTTCTTCAGAGTTGTCTGCAAACCCGTGCTTAACGCTCATCTCCTCTACACCTTTTTGCGTTCAGCAACTAAAGGAACAGTTCCTATTCTTTCAGACATTTAAACATAAGAAATGATGTGACTGATTAAGTTGGTTGAACCAATACCATTATACTGTAATACGAAACCAACCCCCATTGGTTGATATAAAACAAGCCTGCGGGGGTCATCTACCCTTATGCACTAAACTCTTTGCTTTTCTCTTCTGTGTGTGCTCCACCACGCAATCTCTAACCCACTGATCTCACTCGCATGCACACATCTTCACACACAAAAGCACCCCTGGAGGTAGCGCGCATTGGTATTCTTCACCAGATGTGGGATGAGAGTAGAGTGGCTGGCAGATTGACACCTGCTGGATGAGTGTAGATGTGGCACATTATACCCCCCCCCCCAAACAAAAACGACATGAAGATGTGACGCTGCTGCGTATGTATGCAGCCATGTCAATTAAAGCGGAAACCCTTCAGAACCCTGCAAACCCGCGTGCACGCCGACAGCACGATCCAATTTGATTCAGTGTTTACCGTCCGTGCCTTTTGGGATGTGTTGGTTCTGCTTTTCACCTGATGAGTCATCCACTTCTGTGGATAGAAAATAAGAAATGACATAGTGTTCGAGTGTAATATGACGTATGCTCTTGATTTGTATGCCCTCCAGAGAAGATATACTTGTTTTAAGCCGGGCTTTTTTTGAGGAGAGAACAGTGTGCAGTGTTAAGACTTCTATTGGTTGGCTTGGTTAATGGTTGGTGGTTTATTCCAGATAAAATGTACAGATGCACGTTAATAGAAGTTCCTGTAATCTAAATTAAGTGAATTAATTCATTCAGTTTGATGATTCATTGCTTTTGAACTGCCGTACATATAATCTGTTTACCTTGAAATGTGTAACACAGTCAGGTCTTCGCTTACGAACATGACCATGTGCATGTATAAGATCTAAAGGTATAATGGAAGCATTTGGACTGAGCTACCGGCCGTCATGCCCTCATGCCAACAAAACCATCCACCTCGAACTTTCAGCATGACTGACATTCAGCTGCCATCATTACCCACCTTTAGAAAATAAGCAGTAACATTAGCCAGTAAAGGCCAAGTTCAGATGGTAACAATCATGACAATCCATCAGAATGTGTCTACTGGACATCCTGTCTGACAGGGAAAAATCAATACAGCAAAAGCCATAACCTATTGTCAGATTCTGACAAATTCTGTGAAAAGTGTCCATCCACTCTGAGTGTGTGTGAGTGTGATATTCGGCCTTCTCTCAGTTAGCTGTCAGACATGCTGCCTTCAGGTCATGTTGGAAATACAGGAGTTGAGGATATATGAACGCCCAACACAACAGTAAATACTGAAAACATTCCTAAAGCCACAACAACACATACTGTGAACATAAAGCACTGTATGTTAGGAGGTATGCAGTCTGCAGAAAGCAACTATTATTTAGGTCAAATGAAATTTATCTTTAGCCATTACAGCACCCTTTCCATTTGAAAAATCTGTTTTGTTTACCGTGCAGTTGCTTATTTTAATCCGCAGCTGAAATAGTCCATAACCAGCGCCAAATGTACTCCTGTTTAAACAATGTTTTGTAAAAACCACAGTGACCAACTGTTTCAGGATTTCAGTAGATATCAATGGACTTGGAACTGACTGCAGCCAGTCAGAACATACTGAGAGACAGACTAACACATTGTTGGTTTTAGTCTTTTCAGAGAATATGTTGAGAACATGAAAAATATTGCATCAGCCTTACCTTTTTACTATAAATGTAACTGCTGTAGATGTTAAACTGCAAATGAAGTCCATGTTGGACATATTGTACATAATACTATAGGTACGATACAAAAAATTATATGAAGGCATAAAAGGAAACCTGTGCTGCAGGTTTACTAGCAGTTATATAGCTTAAGTATGCGTTTTACAGCTGCATCATATAAGGAACAAAAATACACAATCATAGCTAATAAAAATAGATCAAACTTGGCCCCCTCGGGTCCCTGTGCCGATGCCCTGTAGTCTCATCCTCCTTGTTCAATAATCCATCCATGTGTATACCTGACATTTCATTTTCTTGCTGCACAGGCCATCAATTCAGGGTGGCACAATCGTCATGGGCTGTTGTCGTGATTTCAAATGACGTGGAATCTGGCACAACCTGGCACTGTGTCAGGTCCAACAGACAAGGCCATCACATATTTTGAAATATCGGACCAATTATATCAAAGTGGCCCTCTATTAATATCTAATTAGTGTTAGGCTACTTCAGATTGATGCCTCACTGTGCTACAGTATGTCCCACAATAACATCCAGTGTCAACAGGACAAGTATACATTTTATTCATGGTCTTCTCATTGTGTAAACAACCAATGCCGAAAGTGATGCATTATGTTATTGTTTAGCAATATGGGTAAGTAGCTACATATAGCATCGCTTTATTATTCTGAATTCTATGCTGGAAATGGTCCAACGTGCAGAAATTGGACTCCATTATATTTAATGGAGTTTTCTGCAGGACACAGATAATAATGTAAACTGTATTTAATGGTGACTAATGAACTATAAGCTTCAACTGAACAAACAAAGAGAGCAGAAATTAACATAAATTATTGTCTCTATTAGTCTTGCGGCGGCCATGTATGTAGCAGCGACACAAAAACATAAAATGTTATGAGCGCCGACATCAGCTGGCAAATCGGCAGCCACTCACAACACTGCAGAGACGGCGTTTCTGTCAGGAGAGACAGGAAGAACAAGCTCAGGCATGACAGCAAATATACATTTGTGATATGACGGGCGGATGCAGCATTGTTTGAGTGCTTATCTGAATTCATTTGCTGCATCAGCTATGTAAAAGGAAGCAAAAGATGTGTGTTTGCAAGAGCACCAGGTACAGTAGTGAAAGCGCCAACACATCTGCCCCCCATGGTTCCTAGCCCCATTTTTTTTTTTTTTTTATAAACAAACGTTAAAATATGAATACATACACACACACACACACACACACACGCACACACACACACACTGGCACAGACAGTCATGCAGGCATGCTCTCTCTCTCTCTCTCTCTTGCTCACACGCTCACTCCCCTTCGCCTCCTGCTTTATTAGTTGATGAGTCATAGCTCTGGGTTTTCTAAACTGGGACAATCCACACACTCAACACACACACACACGCTTATACAATAGAGCACCATGCACACACCTACATGCACGTAGAGAATACACTCCCAAACAGGAACACACATACACACAGGGGCGACTTGGCAGCAACCAAATTCTCTGCCGGGGGACTCTGAAGCTGCCTGGTGTTGATAGGTTAGTGCTGTTTTTCCTTCACACATCCGAAAAAGTAAGAGTGCTAAATATCAGTGCCACCTGCCTCTTCCGTGAAATGGACTAATTAAGTTTATCCTGGGAAGACCTTACTTTATCTACTCTACCTACCACTGAGTGGAGACAGGATATTGATTGTGCAAATGGACTACAACTCAATATTAGGAGGTGGACCTAATATTTAGGTGTAAATGTCATGCAAAAAGAAATTTCCCCCGTGGCATCGATACAATACAAATTTTTGCATCTGTGGTGCTTTGCCTCTAGAATTTGATTTATTTATGATACTTTGATGCCACTTTGAATTTATGATCTGTTTGTCTGCACAAAAGCAAGACCACAGTAAGACAGTTCAGCCAAGCTCTACTTCCTCATTGCCAAACTAAACTAAACTAGAAACTAGACGTTTGTCGGCGCAACTTGGGAGCGAAAGCACTGCCTTTCATGCTTATAAGTAAAGCTGCACTGGGCACTTGCGCACTTCGACAGCCCCAAGTGGCAGCAAGAGATAACTGTTTGAATTTTTAAAAGTTGGAAGGACTTCATTACCAAGAAAATATGCATGTGGTGTCAGGAAAGATGCACACTTCTAAATCTTTAAATTTTCTCTTGCTGGCTGCTAAGGGGTGAGATGGAGAAGAAAAAAAGCCTTTGGCAGCACAATGAGCAAATCGTTCTGGTGAGTTTGGTTCCTCTGTACATTTACGCTTTGGTTGCTGGATGGGGAAGATGCTTTGTACTTTGTTTCTAAGTTTCCATCTGTCATATTCTGACACAGATCTCATGTCAGTCCCCATACTCAACAACCAAGCCTTGCTCCAAAAGCAGTTCTGGCTGAAGATTCTGAAGATGTGTTCTTACCCAAAGCAGTGACTAATATATACATAAACCTTTTATATCAAGAATAATACATTCCACTTATATCAAGCGCATGGAACCACTCAGCCAATCAAGATGTTCTTGCCGTGTTTGATAATGGCTGCGTATGGAAATGTTTGCCTCGTATCATGATTTGTCTGAATATTGCAAGTGTCTGAGAAGATGTTAAAAGAGACTGCACAAGTAATAGAGAAGCAAATGAAGAAATCAAATCTTTCTCTCTTTCTCTGTGTCTGTGTGCAAGGAAGTAAACCTTCCCTAGTCATAAAAAACAAACTCAAATCACCAAAGAGTGCCAGACAGGGTGCACAAAATGTTAACTGATCCTTGGTAAAGCAGCGTTTAAAGCAGCCAACCGTGACTGAAAACTGGCAGCTTTTGCCCAGAGTGTTAGCAGGGGAGCGAATAACTTGGACAAACCGTGTGTGCGACTGGCGACTGTCACCATGACGATGACCTTCTTCCTAACCTTAACCAAATACTTTTATTTGCCTATACTTAACCATACCGCATGAAGGGAGCTCATGATTCCATGCCCTGAATCCGAGACCTTCTATGTCTTGTGTACAACTGAACAAAGATGTGTCAGGGACATGTCATAAACTTGAAAACACTGCATGTGGTGAACAATAGTAAAAGACCCGGTCCAATCCTGTTACGGACAATTCAATTGAAAAAAATAAAGAAAAGCTGAAAAATCTGTGGATGGCTTTCTAATAGCTGCACCAGCTAATGGAGCAGGGACCCCTGATGCACAAGTCCTCTAAAATACACTTTGTCTTAACTATGTCGCTGCCATAATTGAAATCAATATCAATACTCTGTCACTGCATGGAAGGATGCTCAATATCTCCTATCTGGCCTGTGGTTGTCAGGGAGAATGAATCGTCTGGTGGTGTGTGCTTGCTAAAGAAGAGAGGGAGGCTTCTATGTTACGGTTAGCCTGAGTCTCAGAGATTAAACTTGAATGCTGCCAAGACAGCTGGCACCGTGACTGTGGTTTCTCTCAGTAGGAACTAGGAAGAGAAATAAAATCTTCTTTTTTTTTTTTTACAATAAAATATTTTCTGGGCACTTTGGTTTCATTGTTGGGAACATTTCGGTCTCTTCCAAAAGCAATAAGTTGAACTGTGAAGTAACAATTTTGAATTTCATGTTGGCAAGTACGTCTCATGACTCACCCAGAATGCTCGGGGAGGACTGCCTGCTCATAAGCTATGCAATAGCATGATACTCTATGTCCTGATTCAACTGTGTGTTGAAAAAAAGACTGAGTATATCTAACAACTCCAGAGTAAAATGGCTTTTATTTTGGAGCGTAGAGTTGGTGTTATCTAGACTAATTATGTATTCTAAAAAAAATTTAAAAAAATATTTGTAAGACTTCCCTAATCACTAAATACCAGCCTGTGCTGTATATACAGTAAGCCAGCGTATCTGCATATTCATGTATATATGTTGTAGTTGCTCACTGATGGAGATGGCTTACAATTTATACTGGTACAATTTAGCAGCACAATTAATGTTTTGGTTCTCAGATCCTTCCTGAAACATCCGCTGTACCTTTTTTACTTCCAACAATTTGTCAAATTAGAACAAAAGACAGACAAAATCCCTTTGTGATTAATATAATTGGGATTTGGTTTCAAGTGCAAATGCTTTTAAGAGTAACATTACAACTGTTCCTATTATCTCTGGTCTGGCACATCTGAACCTGTTTTTAAAAAAAAATGTTCACAAGAATGACAAGCTCTCCATAGTTGAGGTATTAAAACAAAAGTATAAAACTCCTACTTACTTTTTAAAAGACAAATTAAGAATTCAATCGCTAAAACATAACTCTGGAGCTAACCCATCTCTCTTCCCTAAAGAGAAAGATTTAAAAGAAAAAAGAAAAAGAACAAAGACCTATCTTTTATTCTTTGTTGGTTACTCCCATGATTCATCAGAAAGCAGAAGACTAGCTTTGAATAACATAAACTTGAAAGTCTTAACTCCTCACCCCAGGTTGAAATTTTTACAATACAAGAGGTTAACAATCTGTATGACTAGATGCTGACCAATTTGTGTTTCTGATATAGATACAAAATGGAATTCAGTGGCTTAAAAGATAAGTATGGACAGTACTTCCCAACAGTGCTCAAAACAGGGACACAGTAATTACTAATAACATTCATTTGTATAATAAATGTTATAATGTTGCATATCAGGAAGGTGTAGAGATGAGAAGACTCTCTATCTCTGGTCTATTATATTCTGTCCTGGTCTGCAGCGAGGTCAGGACCTATCTGAGCGCATCATAATCCCTCCCACTGCTCAGGAATAAACTGTTTCTCTACCCAAGGTATAGAAACAAGGTGCTGCTTGACTCATCGTGGTTATGAGACAAATATCCGCAACATTTCATCTGACACATTCATATTCCCTGTTGCATGACCGCCCACGGATCAAACACAGGACCAACAACTGTGGATACAATGGAGCAACACAAAGCAGACAAATGCTGCATCTGTGTGGAGAAAAGACAATAACCGCACCAGACTGCTTTAGCACAAATCCCTGGAGGTGACAGTGTGAGGTGCTAAAAGCTGCATAAGACCTTTGTGTGCGCGGATGCTGAACATTTGCCCATGTTTCTGCTTGTTTAAAGAACATTGCATTTTGCCTGTATGCGCATAAATCTGTGTGTGCAGCAGCTGTATCATGACATCATACTGTACATCTGTGCTCTCATGTGTTCTTATGTGTCACTTGCCAAAGTTTATTGCCACTGTCATCTCCTTCCCCTCCTGACTGTGATGCTGGCCCCTCTAGCTCTCTGGCTAGACATCAGAGGCTGCTCTATCTCTTTCTGTCTCTCTCTCTCTCTCTCTCTCTCTCTCTCTCTCTCTCTCTCTCTCTCTCTCTCTCTCTCTCTCACACACACACACACACACACACACACACACACACACACACACACACACACACACACACACAATCAGAAGTTGGCCCAAAAGACAAATGTGAGACCAAACCAAGGTCATGCTCCGGGCGGAGAGGAGAAGCTGTCATCTCTGTCCAACCTGGACGCACAGGCACACAAATCCAGCCAGAAGGAAACCAATATAGCCACCTGTTTGGCTGGAAATACAGGAGGGGCAATTAGTTCAACCAGGCAGCACACGTGCGGTGCCGAGGGAATGATGATGAAGGGAAAGTTTGCAGGGTTTGCATTTTGGCCGTGGGTTTTGCGATGGAGCTGACTTTTGAGGGGAGGCTGATAAATGAAAAGTGCAACCGACTCTGTTTCTCTTAGCATTCAGGGGGGCACCACAAATTCCAGGCATGAGAAAAAGCTTCAGAGGTAAGAAAGGTATCAAAAAACCAAAGAAATTAAAAGGAAAGGCTTTTCTTTGAGTCACCAGAGCAAATTAATGACTCCCCCCGCCTGCTCGCAGTTGAAATTTTTGAATAGTGGCTCACAAAAGAGCAAGGTGACACTGCCGTGTTCAGGTTAAACTGAGGGCTAATCTAATGGCTGTAAAAGTCGCTGTGCTTAACTGCCACACTAAAAGGTGAGTTTAATTTTAAAGCAGGTGGCTCTTGGGTAGCAAGCTGTCACACAGTGCCGAACGAATCGCAGAGCGAGTCCTTCTGCTGTCGGCAGTCCATATGCCGGTGTTTGAATCAAGCTGACTATCAGACAGAGTGTAACTCTGCTACAGTGCAGAAGCTACTGATACATGACGGCACTGAAGGGAGCACAAAACAGTGTGAGAGTGTGTTTGTGTGCGCACAAAGGGTTTTCATTTTAAAATTCGAGCTCAGGTTTGAAGTACACAGCTGTTGATAATGCAACAGCTGGATGGGAACTGCACAGACCGCGCTCTGTTAGTACATGTGCTGTAGAAGCACTGGAGACGGGAGTCAGACAAAGGCTAAAAAAAGCAAAATCCAATGATAGCCCCGAAAACTCATGGCTTTAAAGTTACACTGTGCTGAAACAAACCCAAAGGCACCAGAGTAACAATCACAGAACAAGCGCCTGAAGGAGCTGCTGTACTGAAACATAAGGCCCTACACACACCACTACTGCAGCTCTGACAGCCTGATAGCTAGTCCGAGGCTGTTAATTTTTAAACTCCGTGAACTGTAATTTATAGTGTAATCCACAGAAGCAGGTGGAAGTCAAAACACCACCAACACTGCAGGCTTTCTCACTTATAAACCACTGTAGCGTATGTAAAGGATTTCACCCTTTAATTGCAGCATTTGCCAAGAAATGTGTCCGTTACTTTTATATGGGATGATTCTGCAGTGCACAGTTGGTTCACTGCCATGTTCAGTGAGGGTAACTAGGGTTTCTTGTGCCCTGATGTTATGGCTGCTGCTAACACTGCTGTGTGTAACAACATGTTGTATTTATATGTATGCTGAGGTGCTAGGCCTGTGGTCCCTTGTACATGATTGCCTCCAGCTGAGAAGGCGTGGCCATCATTGTCATCACTTTCTGAAGAGCTGGAGGTGGATCTTGACTGGACCCTCCAATCCGCAGGGTGCAGTTTTGGGGACAAGGTTAGACTACATTCATCCAACACAGGAGGGCTGATTTCCAAAAACAATTCACCCAACTCATCCTTGCTTTCAGTGTCAGTAAAACTGCATTCAGTACAACTATAGCACTGCAGTACGAGCAGCACGTCACCAGATAGTGCAACACACAAAAAAAGCAACATTGGCAAAACCACTGCAGAGATTTCATCAAGTTTCACAAACAGCCTGTTGTGTCAGTAGCCCTCTTCAGACTGTTCCATAATCCATCGATCTGCTAAACGATGCAAGCCTGACAAAGCCTTATGACCTTCCCGAGGGCCGACATGCAGGTGCAATGCAGGAATGCTTTGGCCCTTAAACATAAAAATAGAAAGCTAACAAACCAGACTTTCTGTAAACTACATGCCAAAGCCCAATTTATGATTAATAGGTCTACCCAGGGACGGGAAGCATTGCTGGCACAGACGGGAGGCAGTATATCTTAATACTCAAGTGCCTTGGCCAGTTCTCGATGCTATTTTCTGCTAAGGAGAGCAAATGCCTTCAGCCAGTTTTCCTGATAGTTTGCAGAGGCAGGTACAAGGCTGTGAGTGGGAGTGTCTGACAGGAAGCAGAACGGTCAATGCAGGGGCTTGACTTTTGAAGTCAGCCACGATCTAAAACATGAACATGGGTACCAACCCTATGGTCACGCTCTGGAGAACTTCCTCCATTATCGAGTAAAATGATCCTTCCTTTGGTCAGGTCTCGTGAAGCGATTACACAGACTGTCCCCCTCATTACTGTACTTATGTAAAACACTAATCGGAGCATTCCTTTGCCAAGAATCCCTTCCAATCAGCACCAGTAATCCCCCACACCTCTAATATGACAGTCACGATTTATGCCACCATGCTGCGGGGCATATTAACCATTTGAGACACCGTGCCATCTTGTATCTACTTTCATCTGTAATAACTCAAGGTAAGTCACCGTCATATTTCATCCCCTCTGTGAATCTTAAATAATCTTGCTCACGTTTTTCTTCCTTGCTCTGACTCTTTGCACTTCTCATTCTCTTTCCTCCACTCTCTTCATCTTTATCTCACTCTGTCTTACCCTCCCTCCAGGCCCTTGACTCATATGGAGTCTTGCCAGGAATGCAGATAGGATCACTCGCAGATGTACAATAACTTGAGGGGAATAAATAATGCCCTAATTGAGAGAAATGATGTAATATTGATCCTAGGGCCTCTGAACCTTTGGCATCGTTGGAGTGTTCTGCCGAGCCTGTGACATTTAGAGGGATGGCTGTGTGTATGGGAGAGTGAATGTGTGTGATATTGGGGATAGGTGTTGCTGAGGTTGTGCAGTGTGAGACTCTTTTTTTCTTTGTGAAACTAAAATGTGTCTCGTGATGAGAACTTCCTGGCTCAAAAGCACAAGACTACCCGAGCGCGAACTAGACGGTGATGCTTCCCTGCCTGCAGAATGTACCGAATATAACACCGAGCTCCTGCATTGTATGGAGTGATGGTCTGAAGATGTGTTTAATTTAAAACTTGAGTGGGAAAATATCAGTGTGTGCCGTCTGTACCTGTGCCATAAAGGCGGGCGAGTGGCTGTAACACAGTCTGGTTCCAGGCTGTCGTTGGGATTAAATTGAAAACAAACACAAGCAGCCTCGTCTATAAAGAAAAGTGTGAATTCTGCACACATCAAAGCCAAGTCTAGTTTGTTTAGGCTGATGTGAGAGCTGTCAATCAAATACTGGTGGACTTGACTACATGAACGAGATGGCCGATGCTGCAAGATATGTGTTTTTAGCATAAATTCAAAGCTGGACTACTATTATACCCAGCTTATTATCCATGAACTGTCAGAAAGCACTCTCTGCAACTGTATAAGTAGGCTAATGTATATATGTATGTATGCCGTTTGGTTACCATGGTAACATGTATATGCATCAGGACATGGGGGTTTTCCCTGATATATCAACGTGAGAAGGGAACCATGTGAAATGTACTGGTATGACATCGAAGAAGAAATATCTGTCAATTACACTGACTGTCCACCCTGCTGTCCATGTCCAAATACACTCACTGGCCACTTTAGTTACACCAGTACAATCTAGTAGTGTGATCTAATACAACGTATATAAGTGCACATCATAGCTTTTGCAACTGAACATACAATATATTTATTTCTGCTGTTGATCTAAAAAATGTGTTTGTTTGTTTAATGTGTGCTGTGAGGAAAAGAAAAATCAATAAACCCTCATGTGATCATTACTGTATGTCTTTCTGACCCTTCAACATTTATATCCTTTCTCCAGGACTCTAGGTATTTACCTTGAACGTGATCTATCGCACATGTCCACCTCTCTGTGGCATGCTGTGCCTTCGTCCCACAGCTGGTTGTCAGCAGGACATTCAAGGCGTCAATATCAATCGTTAAATATTGAAAATGGTGCTTGGATCAATGCGAGAAGATCCCAAACATCACACCATCAGAAGATCAAATCGATACAGCAACAGGTAAAAATCTGTTCCAGGATAACAGGATGATCAACATTCATAGATTGATAAAGTCAAGTAAAGGTTATACATTTCAAAACCATCTGCTGGACTGAATTTCAACCACATTCTCTCATTCCCAGTCTGGTGAAAGTTGACATTTTGTCTGCTGTCTAAGCGCACTTTATCATTTCTTCCTAATGGTGCTCTGTTTCTATAGAGGATGTGATAAAAAACACACAAGTAGAAACTTACAGAAAGGATTTGAATTCGTCAAGTCTTTTTAAACATAATGTGAGGCTTTAAATGGCGGCATAAAAGAATTCTTATTGCAACCTGACCCGCACTCAAATAACAGTAAATTGATGCGGCTAACCTCATCATCACCAAAGGACTGCAAGACTTTAATTTGATGTGGCTGTCGACTCCAAGTCAATTCGGATAATGATGGTTTTGTTCTGAGGTGTCCTCTGTTCGTATCATTAGACAATGTAACTCCTTCCGATGAGTGACTGAAGAGCAACTTCCACACTGTTATTATTCACCAACTAACAAATGGGGAAGCTCAACCTCTGAGAGGAGTGTGGATTGTCAGCTTGTTACAGAGAGGCTGCGTAGAACAATGAGCCTTTCTGAGAGGAAGTGATACTGATGTTTAAACTATGCAATTAAAGAATGCCTTTTGTATTACTTGGAAGTGCTTCAAAATCCACCAGGAACATATTTTTCAGCATGTGTATACTACTAACGTCATATATAAAATCATAAATTCATTACTATTATTTTGCAATATGACCCCTAATCTATATTAATCCTGTTGTCATGGTCCAGTCTTTTGTATTGTTTTCCATGTGGCTGCCCAAATCCACAAAGCAAAGGTGGAAATTTTTCTGTGAGCGTACAGGGAGAGATTCATTTTAAGACGCAGAGATAATTTATCCCACGACAGCATTTTTAAAGGAAATAGGTGGTTTTCTGGTAGGGGAGTATATGTGTGACCTTTGACCATTTCCTGTGTTCACAATTTATTGCTGGGTTACTGCCAATCATTGACTGAGAGCAACAAATTCCCCCATTCCCTAACAGGTCCCAAAAGGTATTGTGGGGAACAAAGCAAATCACTAACTGAGGCGCAAGAAGACAAGGCATTTTTGGGGAGAGTAAATAAACCCCATTGAAAAATGTATTCACTTACTCTGACAAAAGCAACTCTTGAGATGAAATGAATATTAAACTGATGATGCATAACAGTATGACAGAAAAGTGTACTGTATGGCTATGAAGTAAAGCATTCATCTGAGAGCTAACAAGTCAATCGTGGAGGAATTCACCAAAGAGGCTCAGACACCATCACCTTGGTTTCTCTCTGTTGCAATTTTAGAAAACTCGCTGCGGTGTCGTAATGTCAAGTGTCAGGGGATGAAGTGTGATATCCCGAGGAAGGAGGCAGTTGAAAGGGCTTGAAGTTTTAACAGCCAATCAAGATCACAGGGGAACCTGCTCTGTATTCCCACAGTGAACATCACAAACAGAGTGACACAATGGTCGTAAATTCAATCTAAGCCAAAGTAAAATGTCAGGATAGGTAGGCAATGAAGGCCACGAGTGACATGTCAGCTCTGCATAGAAAACAGCATTACATCAAATAAAACCTGGCAGCAGAATAAAGCCTAGCAGAACAGGTTTGTGTCTGCAAGTTAGTTTGTAGTTGCATGCATTCATTCACCAGGCAAAACACAAAAACATGTAATGCATTAAGGAAATTAATCACCCCATTGTCAAAGTGTTTAGTGTTTACAAATCGTACGCATTAGCACTCTACTAGAAACAGACTTGCGCTGCGGTTAGTCTGCTTGGTTAGACTGCAGTCAATTATTCTGCATCTGCCCAAGACGGAGTGAAAGCAATGCGCATTCAACTGTCAGACTGAATTACGGACCCAGACCGCATCTGATCTGTCCCACGGAGAAAGCAGTGGAAAGACATGACCACCGAGGGCTGAGAAGAGCATTTACACAACATGTTTTAAATCAAGCATTTTAAATTGAATCAATTATAATTGAGCAACCGCATGCATTAGGAGGCAAAAAAACAGAGTGGGTCACGGACGAAAAGTGCACGCTGGTTAATTGGGACCGCCCATTTACAGATTCCTGTTCTCTCTGTTCATCCCTCGAGTTCTACAACGAGAGCTTACAGAGTGTCTCTCCACGTTCGCCTTTCCCCACTCCTCTTGCTTTCTCCCTCTCACCTGCCTAATTAACTGTCAGCCGAGGCCATTTGCGCTTCTATATTTCATGGAAGAATGAATATTAAAATTCTGCAAAGAAAAAAAAAACTGCCACAACCACGAAAGGATACGCCGCGTTTGACTGGGCTCTCTGTGGATGACAAGAGCGTGCTAGCCAAATACTGAGTGGAAGTGATAGGGGCTTGTACAGGCAGAGAATCAAATAGATGTTCATATATTATGTACACAGAGCTGCTGACTCTGTGCAGAACATCAATGGGCGCAGAGGTGGTGGGAGGAGCATTAAAAACACAATTCCTACTCATCCACTGAAACTCAAAATCAGGATGAAACATCAGTCTGATAGATTTAATGTAGTTAAGGGGATGAATGTCTAGAAAGCTCAAAAAACTACAATAAAAATATCAAAATTAGATACATTTATTTCTTTTCACCATGCCCGTTCTCCCAGCTATCTCTTAGGTAATGGATTTGGAAAATCACCATCATCTACTATCAGTCAGGTGAAAAAAAGCCAGAAAGGCTTTTATCCATCATCATTCTAAAGCTACAATGATTGGCGCCTATTTCCTGATTGCCACCTTTTACCTCTGCGAGCCAGTTGTGTTCATTGTCCATGACAAATTTACTTCAAAGGAAGCCTTCATCATGACCCATTTTCTGTTCCACCAACAGCTGAGCTCTCGCCCAATAAGGCACAAAGCAGGAATTTTCCCATGAGCCCCCCTTTCATCAAAAGGCAAAGGCAAACGAAAGACTGCCATTCCGAGGCGGCCGTATGAGGTAGAAACTGAGGCAATCGTTTGAAGTAATGCTAACATCATAAACCTGGATGTAATGTGAGGGAAGATTATCTATGATTTCTCAAAAGTACCACTTTGATTCATTACTGACTCATTAAAGCTGAACAAACACAAGCTGCATCCATGTTGCACAGTGTGATTAAAGAGACACTTGATAGGGCAAGAGAAGAAAAGGCAGCTTTCAGGCCTGCTGATTCGCTTACTTCTTCATAAATGTGGCGAATGACTAATCCAGTTTTTCTTTGATCAGGATGAAAACTCAAGGTCCATTTACAAAAGGACAGAGACAGAGAAGAGACCTAATTGAAAATCTTGTACTGAACACTGGTTCCTTTCAGTCAGACCTGTGCAGATCCGGAACACTAATTAAACTTATAGGAAGGTATAGGAGATCAATACAGTTCAATTGCTGAAAACATTCCAGCGCTATTTATTACAAAGTGCGGTAAATATTTGTTGTGACAGCACAGGACACTGGACAGGGTTCATTATACAACCAATGAAAGTCCATCCACTTCAACTGTATTGAGGTGGAGGCAGAAATCTCGTATATATTTTAAAACCCCATGAAATAAAACCAAAACTATCTGCATGACTAGATAGCAGCAGGAGCAAGTAAGTTCAATATGTTCTTTTGGGGTTGAAAACAACAAGCAAAATATGGTTTTCACTTTCGATTGCTTCGATTTTTTTCCACTTTTGCTCAGGTTTGAGCCACTCTCAGTAACTTAACACTTGCAGCAGATGTTTCACATTAAAGACCTGCTAAGACAGGATTATTTAACTTGAGCTGCTGGGAGCCTTTTAAATGAGATATCTGTGCAGCAGTTGTTGAGTTGCTTAAGAGTAATTAAAAAGCATCAAGGTAGAAGTGACTTAAGTAGTCCTTAAAATAGGTATTTCTTTTAAAAACGAGGAAAGTAGGAGAAATGGAGCAGTGAGTATGATATAACTGTGTTGTTGCAGGGATCGAATGAGTTGGGATGATCCTGATATTATTAAGTCAATAGCATCAACAACAAATTAAAATGGGAGCACTTAAAAAACAGGAAGGACTCTTAGGGATAGAGTCTGGAATATCAGCTTGTTTCAGATAATGGCAATTGTGAAAACCATAATGTTTATTTGCTAATGGTCTATGGCCACAATATTTCCACCATGTATGCACAGCAGTGAAGGACCTGACATATATTGGTCAAAACAAAGCAGCCGTTAAGTAGAACAGGACCTACTTTGAATTGGCTTTGATCGACTTATCCAGAAATTTGAAGCAATGCCATTATGACGCCACACATTTCGTCAACGGACAAAAAGTAAGCTGTCAATGTGGAGAATGAAACACGTTTTCCTTACCTATTGCCATCTCTATGACGCTCATTTGACTCTCTGAAGGGGAAAGGATTTTTGGTGGCTTGTCTGTCAGGGGAGCTGTGAAAAGACAAACAGAAGAGAAAAGGAAGAGCGCATTAAATTCTACATCTTTCTCCCCCATGGATAGTGGGAGTATGATTTATTCATTAAAAACCACAATAAAGGCTGCATTAAAATGGGAACAAACACATGGAAATAGAATATTTAAAGAGTGGACAGAGAAGAAATGGATAAATTACTATGACTCAGAATTACCCATTCAAAGCTTTAAACATCAATGCACATGGTTTCAAAGCAGCAGCTGCTTCAATGCTAATGCTATTCACTCCTTGTAAAAATGAGTGTGTAAGCGATGATATGGCTTTGACATGGCCTGCAATACAAATGGCACTGTATATACAGCAGCTGTGTACCTAGTCAACCATTTCTGAATCTACAGAGTCTACCCTAAGGTAAAAATCATTCACAGCTGCAGTGGGCATGGGAAGGTTAAGAGCTGCTGCAGGAGATGCAGTATTTTCAGCTGCATTTTGCTAATATGACTGGAAAATGTGAGCTTCTCGAAATACCATAAATGCATAGAGTATCTATTAGCATAAGCAAAAAAGGAAAAAAAAAAGTGAAACAAAACTTTTTGCCCAAGAAATGTGATATATTGTCAAAATGTCAGCCATGAGCGAGTTCCTCATTTAAAAGTGTATCACAGTTACATTATAACTGCCTTCGTCCAAACTCTCCTTCGAAAATACACCAACTCCAATTAGACAGCTGCTGGGTAACAAAAGACGTGCACTTAGAGGCTCCTCATTATAATGATTCCCTAATTGGTTCTAGTCTTCAAAGTGGCATCAGAGAGGTTTTCTATCTCCGCATGCTTGGAAACACTCGGAGGGATGAGGCTTGTTTCGGTACAAATGGCTTGTGGTTTGACTGGAGCAGTGATCGCCGAGCTGAACCTCGAAGAAATGAGTTTTAGTGAGAGGAGTGAAAGAACGGAGGAAGGTTTTCCAAGTTCACATCGAGCCGGTTTCTCCACACTTCGGCTCTCTGGTGATATAACTCAGCACAGCAGAGAGGGTTAGCTGCAGTCGGTATTGACGGTTTTGCTGAAAAAAAGCCTTCTAGCTAGTTATCATCCCAACAATTGTGGATTAAAAGAGCAGGTGAGACGTTCCTAGTCTTCTATTTAGATATTTAGTTATTCTCTGTGAACATTCAAGGCTTTATTTGGCCTCCATAATTGTGCAATATACGGCAACTGAGATTTTAATGATGCAGCAGCAAGATCCTTGAAATTCACTTTTGCACTACCGCGTTGGATTCCGTAGGCGAGATTCTGTCCTGACGAGGTTACTTAAATACATTCAAAAAGTCAGCTATTTTGGCTGTAGTTTTTCCAAGGACAGTAAACTTGCACAAGTCCTTCACACTAAATGACAAAATACAGTCATGGTTCACAGTCATGGTTAATTTGTGCAGTCGCTAGAGGTTCTTGCCAGGTAAACCTACAACATAGGCCAACTGGGGTATTTAAACAACATTTTTTGAGGCTCTACTTGCAGTGAAAAAGCACTAATGACTTGATTGGCTTGATTTATTTTCAGACACTATGTAATCAGCGGAAGACGCTAAGACTTTAAACTTTGCAAAAAAACCCCAAAACAAATCATCTTAGAGAAACACCGAGCAGACATGTCTGATGAGCAGATCAAGCAAAATGTCAAACGCTATCGGTGAAACATTTAAAAACACGGAGGCCGCACAGTATGCAGATATTTTGTCTTTAGTTTGCCTGTGTTGGCACCAGCTTTTGATTTGTTTGGATGTTCTGCTTATTTCACAGGCTCTCTGCAAAAGATAGAACTCTCCTTCAGCGGCATCCATTCGCTCGTGCTAATGAACGAAAACTTCCATTGTTATGATATCCAATCAGTTGACAGACTAAACCATAACACGGGCTCAAATAAAGGATCATGCATTTGTTAAAGTGAGTGGGCTGAAAGCAGGCGAAAAGGGAAAAAAAACTGCTTATGTGAGCTCATTAATTACAAATTTAAAAAAGAACCACAGCGAATTATGCGTTTCTCTGTGCCTGGCACGTTTCAGCGCTGTGTAAAGAAATCTCATTACCTTAATTACCTTTTTCTTGACGAAACATGCTCAAATTATTAGTTTGTTTCATTACGATTTGAAAAAGAAAAACGAGTTCCTCCGCTCTGATGGTTTGTCTTACACGACACAATGCTGAATTTGAGGAGAGAAAATGGTGCACGGGCAGGGATGTGGCTGCATGTATTTATAGTAACATGAAAAGAGAACCAGCTGGGGATACAAACATCAAACATGGAGGCACAGCTCTTTGCTTCTACTGTTAAGTTTTAAAGTTATACATTATATATATTTGCATTAATGATAAAACAAGAAGAACACAGAAAAAATCAGTCTTAACTCTTTTTTATAATTGTGATAATTAGCAGACTCCAACTAAGAAACATCTAAGAAAGATAAGGCACTACTGCAGTATCTGTCTTTCTCCTTTAAACTGTTGGAGATTTCGTTGGCCAAGTGTGATGTTATTATAGAGAAGCACTCCTAGCAACTGCCTTCAGTAGCACCTGGAAGTCAGAAAGCATGATCGTGTTTGAAGTAACACAATCGACTGCCAGGATGTTCAAAACGGGAAGATGGAAAATGCGGTACAGGTTGAAAATAACCCGAAAGCTTTAAAGCTGCTCCTCGCAACTGCTCTACACCCAGAATACCTGTAAATTTAGTCATGTCCTATTAATACAACACGCAGAACATTTCTGTTGACCAAACCAAACGGTTTCTGATGGAAGCAAACAGAGCAAAATGAGGCATGAACGAGATCTTATATCAATTCCAGCCTTCAGAAGTTAAAGACTGAAAAGGTGGAGCTGTCAGCCTCTATACAAACAAATCATCTTTACCTACTGGATATAAATCTAAGAAAAATCTTGTTATCCTGATCCATTATATTTAAAAATGTCTCTCCTTCACAATCAGTCTTATTTCATCTTACTTAACCTATAAGAAAAATGAAACATAACCTTTTGCTCTTAGGTGAAAAATGTTATTAATTATGCATTTTATGTCTCATGTAAGCAGCAGGAGATGTATTATGTTGTCTGGCAGACGTGCATGCATGAGGGAATTGCCATCAAGTAGTGAAACATAAAAATCAATTTGGAGCAAAGTGTGCAGAATCAATCTGGACGTTGGGAACATTAAGTATATATACGATTAAATATTCTTTGTGTTTTTCTTTTTGATTCTTCCCTTGGATGTTTGGCCTTCACTGTGCAGAATGATGCATGAGCAGAGGGCTGTTTTCAGGTCTGCTGGAGGCAGAACGTTTCTCTGTGCTCATCTTAAATCTCAGTCTAACGGTTTGTAAGATCACAATTAGTTTTGAGGTCTATCGTGGTCCAATATGTAACTTTCACAAGTATGATGTTGAAGCCTGAAGTCTCCAGGTCACGCACACTGAGAATGGACAGTGAGGTAGGAAACATCTCATATGCAGCATTAATACTTGTACTGTAATACTGACTTCTACTGTCTGTTGTTTATCTGCTGTTTCTGCCATTTTACCATCCTTGAAACGGAGACCTGGGTCTCCTGTATGCTCTGCTTGTGACAATTCCTAATTCATCTGAGCAAACAGGATTACTCTACTGAGCCTCAATTAAAGTAGCATGACACACTGTTCACTGTCATAACCCCCACTTTCAAACATAAGCTGAGAAGATTGGTGCATTTCAATTGTTTCTATGCTTTAAAGTCAGACTTGCACGGGTAGCGAAAACACAGAGGCTATCCCTCATTCGAATGTGAATCCTTATTTTAATTTGCAGGTTGTACTGAGCCAGGTGAAGGTGAAATCCCAAAGCTGGGAGGTAATCAAAGTTCTGGCATATTATTTTTTTTAAATAATAAGCTCATTTGAAAGCTAAAGGTAACAAAGTAGGAGAAAGCTATTTAACTCCTGTAGAAATACTGCCCTTCATCCAAATCAAGGGCACGCAGCCGATATGCCGTTCGACAGTGGGATCCCACCATGCTGGAAGGCATACAAACACACACATCCACAGACAGACACACACATTTGAGATGCATTAGTGAAGCTGGCCGGTCTTCAACTACAAAACCATAATTCTGTGGTGGGTTATTATGAGTGGGAGTGGGCAGGCTTTTCGCTGAGGGGCTAGCAACACATCCAGCCTGACCTGCTTCGCTACACACATAAGCGCATCACACGCACACATATTCCTGCACACATAGACACTGAAAAGCCTGACGTTGGTATCAGCTAGGGAGAAAATCTTTAAAGTGTCCCTCACAGGCCCTGTGATCTGCTCTCGCTGTGATCACATGATGATGGATGGGGAGATGAAGTAATGAAATAGAAAAAAAAAAAAAAAGACCCTGTTCTCTCCCATTAACTCCACCATCGCCTTCGCTCTCCCCACCCCTGTCTGTCTGTCGCTCGCTGTGTGTCTTTGTCACTCAGTCCGTCTGTTTCTGTCGCTCTCAGGGGTGAGAGAGCGGGAGAGGGGAGATGAAAAAGGAGGGAGGAGGAGGAGGGAGAAGGTTGTGGTCCTCTGTTCACACCTCATTAAAGACCACTTCAGCAGACATAGATTAAGAGGAGCACTGTGTGTGTATGTGTGATCGTTAAAAGAAAGATGCAGTCTAAGTTCCATGGGAGAAAATAAATGAAAGCAGTTTTAGAGCACCTTGAGGGGCAAACCTTGTTAGTCATACACATGCAAAACAAAAAAAAATAGATCATTTGGTGCAGACTCCTGCCGTCTTACAAGAAACATAATGAACCCCTGTTATGTTTCTAATTCAATTTCTTCAGATCAGAAATCATAAATGGGCTGATTTTCTTTATTAAATGCCAATCATAGTCAGTGACTCGTCTCACAGAATGCTAATGTACTGTATACATAAAAGTATTTTAGCATTTCATGCTAATATTGTGAAATTCACTCATAAAAAAACTGGTGAGCTAATTATCATTAACCAAAGAGGCCAAGGGAAAATGTTTGCAGGGTCGCTACTGACAACAAGTGAAACTGGGTTTTTTTTAGTCCTCTGGGGTTCTGAGACCTGGCAGTTGCCCAGTTGGTAATCCAGTCTTGGCAAGAGCAGAATTTTTTGGCTGCATAGCACCATGCACAACTTTTACAAAATGCTAGAGTGATGAAAAGTTTCATGAATATGAGCTTGTAATATATGTTTCCTTTCATGTAACTCTTGCCCTTTCAGTCACTCTGATGATTTTAAAGACAGATATTCTGTCGTAACAAGACTCTAGAGCCAGGCAAGAATCTTAGACTTAGATCAGCATGCTAACAACAACAATGCTACCATGCTTTTAATAATGCTTTTGTTAGGACTAAGTAATTAATTAATCATTTACTAATTAGCGCTAAACATAAAGTACAGCTGAGGCTGATGTTGTTAGGTGTTGAGATAATACAGTCTGGACCAAAGTGGTGCATCGACTGACCAGTTCCTGTAGAGGTGTGGTGCTGGGATTGTTCCAGTGCAGAGTAAAAACTAATTAAATTAGAACAGTAGTTTTGGTGCCATTTCCACCAGAGGACCGGAGGAATAATTTAGATAATGTCTGAAATACTGTTTTGTTTTTGTATATATTGTCCAACACCACAAACAAATGAGTGCAGCTGAGTGAATGGGAAATCGTCCAAACTTTTATTTTGAAGAAATTATTTTAATTTGACTGTCAAATCAAAGATAAAATTTTTTTAAAAAGTCTTTATATTAATGAGCTTAACAAATTATATATTTATGTTGTCAGCTCATCACTGGATTTGAAAGAAAGCCTGACTTCAAAGTGTACAAAATCTGCCAATACAGTATAGGTGTGCAAACCACCCCAGATAAGATCCGATAGATTAGCAGATACGTCATTAAAGTGAATCTGACAGACAATGAAGGACTCGAGGACTTTAATGTGTTGGATACGTTGGCATCAAACTGGACTTTAGCTGAAGGGAGCTCCTGAGCGCTGGAAAGAAGAAGAAATTTGTCAGCAGCTGTCAGAGCCTGTTAAAGTTTTGAAAAAGTAACTGGCTTCCTCAGGGCAGAGGGGATAAATGGACCACGATTCCAGATAACCAGCAAATTGAACTCACTAAGTCACCTTGTCAACTTCAGTTTCTGTTAGGTAAGATGATCAAAATGAAGCTAAATTACGATGAAACACTATAAACAAAACATTACTTGAGTCAATTGCTTGACTTTAATACTAGTAGTTACTGCACATTAGTACATTTAATACTGACTGTGCTGCTTTTGGAAGTAGATTGTATTTTCAGGAGGCTGTCATCAAGCACTTCCAAGGTTTTATTGTGCACTTTTCTTTTTCATGGCTAAATATACAGGTCAATAGACTGGAAAAATGCCATTGTAAATTGTTAATGTGACCTCAGCTGAAGGAAAAGTGCTTTCATTACCGCGCAACATAACTGCTGCAATTTTCATTCAGCAAACAGATTTCACAAACAGCAGTGACTGCATAAAATGTGCAGACCAGTCAGATATACAGAGCAGTTCAGTGTTCATGAGAACAATGATGCTGCTGTTGCCTGTGATGGTGCTGCTGTGTGGGAGTTAAATTTTAGAGCTCTGGCAAAATAACAGTTATTTTAGCGGGAGGACCTTGCGGCTGTTGCCCTGAAACATCTGCCTGAGGGCGGCGGGTGAAACGGAGCAGAGTCGGGATGAGTGCAGTCTCTGATGATCTCTCTGATGGAGTAGATAACGTTTAACTACTACATGAGGAGAACAGGAAGCTAGAGAGAGCATAATGTTTGAGAACTGGATTTACAATTCTTCAGAAGCTTTACCATTTACCCTGAGTTGCTACGATAGCAGCATTGGAGGTGGAGCAGTCACTGTGTAGGCTTATTGGTCCTCAGCTTTTAGGCAACATTAGCAGCTATTGTTAGAGCAAGCTTCTAAACATGGCACTCAACAATATTAATACAAACATTTTTTCCTGTTGTTTTTATGCTGAACTGATCATTCCTCCATTCATACATCTGTATGATTATGTACGTGTTTATACAATTCCTGCTTGTAAGCCTTCAGGTCTTTTTTGCTCAGGTATTCATCACTGTGTCCTTGAAAGCACATCTGATTTAAACTGCTGAATTTATGCATATGGTATAATACTGTAACATCAGTGGTGATTATGAAAAGAATTGCAGTGAGTCCTCTCAAAACAAACTGTGGACTTTTTGAATTTTGCATTAGAATAACGTTTTAAAATTGCAGGTTGTGTGCTACCTGAGAGCCTCAGCTGAGGGCAGCAAGGTACGCCGTTCAACATACTGTTACTATCCTGGGCATTTAACAGTGGATCCATTCACTGGCTAAACATGGAAGCATATTATTATTATTGTTATTATTGTTATAAAAAATATGGACCATGCAGGCATTGGTTGAATTCTCCACTGGACTTCCATAAAGGGGTCAAGTAGAAGTCTCTAGTGTTACAGTTGTTGTTCAGTGCTCCACAGTAACTGTCCCTGAGAGGCCCACCATTTTGAAATTGCAACATTTATTTGAAACTGTCTAGTAGTACCCAGTGGTGTACTGGTGCCTGGAGCAGTGGGTACACTTAATTTATGCCCCCAATTTTTATTTTTTTTTTTTTAAGCGGACCAACCAACAAAGGACAAACAGCCTGTGTTATAAACAGTGAAATGTAACTCTACTCTTGCATATTTTTTTCACCTAAAAATGGGCCAATGGGATCTGCACATTATCATTTCTGCTGCTTTATACCATGGAGTAAGCATCTCTATGAAATCAAAAAAAGCAGAGGGGGTTTGAATAAGCATCACTCATTCACACTAAAGGTGACAATACCTGTAGCAATATACAGTACTCACTTAAACATGCTGTACCTCTCTGAAATGGTCAGATATGTGCAGATGTGTCATGAAATGCTTTGGAACAAAAGGTTAATGGATCCATTGCTTGTCACCCGCCACTCCAAATCATCTTTTACCTCCTGACAAAGCTCTGTTGACTTTAGATCTGGAGACTGTGCGGGTTATTGGACTAAACTGATATCCACTGACATGTTCCTGGAGCCATCCTGAGATGATGAGTCCTTTGTGCCGTGGCAGATTGTACTGCTGGTACAAGTATCCATTTACTGTGACACAGTGAGAAACATTATGAGTAAGCTGTGGCTTTCAAGTCAATGCTCAGCTGGCTTTGAGGTGTCTGATGCGGGCCCAGAAAAGTCTCTCTACGCAACTGCATTCTAACTACGAGCCTGTAAACAAGGCAGGATGCTTGCCTTTTTCTCCAGCCTACTGTCCACATATGTTGCAACAAAAAATACAACTGGCCAGGTATGGTAGTGGTGTGCCCACAGTGGCCTCATTTTCATTCCGATCTGTTCAATGCTTCCTCAGCACACCGCTTTTTATTTGGACTTTCTAATACCTTCATGCCTGGCCAAACACCTCTGACCTTGCTCATTGGTTTCACCTACAGACCTGCTGCTAATGGCTTCGATGCACCACACTGAATGAAAAACTCCATATTTACAGCCGTTTCAGAGATGCCGCAACCACCACGTCTGACACCAACAGTCACACAGAGGAGATCAAATTCTGTCTCGCCTATTCTAATATGTAGTCAAAATGTAACTGAACCTTTGTGTGCTTTGTTGAGTTGCAGCCACTTGTTATGATGGATATCCTTGAGGTGCAAGAGATAAATCTTTCATCTGAGAGAGGACGCTGCTTGTTAAAAAATGAGCTGGATGCTCTGCAAGACTCCCAGAAAGCACTGAAATATACACTATTGGAAAAAAAATGAACCCTAAAGAAATGACAATGCAACAATCTCTGAGGATGCTTGTTGAAAAATACCAATATAGAAACCCTGAACACACCACAATAAGGATATATTTCCTTATTGAGAAAGGCGTTGTTTTAGAAGATCCATCAAAACAATTGAATATGAGAAACCTCATAGGATGGGACAATATATTCGGGGGAAATCACATAAATCATATAACTGCAGGCATTGGGAATAGCTGGAGTGACTTCACTCTCCAGTGAACAGCTTTGAAAAAGAAAGGCACTCCACATAATTACTCACAATGGTCACATATGGTACACTGAGATCTCTGCTGTAATGAGATGTCTTTCTGAATCTGTTGCATACTTTTTGAACCTCGAGCAACTGTAAACATTTGCACTGCTGAACAAAAACTGTCCACACATGGATCATGTGCGACTAATCATGCATGGCAGAGAAAGAGTTGCTCGTTAATTAGAGAGGCCTGCACTCATTACTCACCTGTTTCCTCAGCGGGGGCCACCCGCCTCAGAAACGTGTTATTCACTCGGCTATAAGGAGGGTGGGAGGTGGGGGAGGAGGCAGGGCGATATGTTTCAAGCCGCCTGGCCTAAAATATCCCAGAGGGGAGGAGTTGAGCATGAGTCAGAGAGGAAGGAGATGGTGTTGGAAAAGAAGCGGAGATGTAAGAAAGCTCAGAGAACGAGCTGAGAGGAAACAGAAAGAAATAAAATAAATAATACGGAGTAGAGGCGGGATGGGACACTTAAGTGTGTAAAGATGATAATTTCTGCTTCTTAAACGACATGGAGCGTGTGTCTGTGTGTGTGCATGTGTGTGTTGGGGCGCTGTTTCATCACTTGGGTGTAAATATGCTTAGTGATGGAGGCTGAAGGAGGAGAGCGGGCTGGGTTACTGGGTTAGCATGCATACATCAAAAAAAATGTCAAGTGCTTGGGAAAACAATTTTACAGTCTCCATTTTGCATGTATTATTTAGACCCTGAATAGATCGGACTTACTATAACTCCACCATAAAGCTTTCCGATTGGCCAATCAAAAAGCAGCTCATCGAGTAGTCTGATTGGTTAAAGGAGGTTAAAGAACTGTGGTCTGGAAGTCTTTAAACAAAGTTTTGCTTTGAATTTTATTCAAAATGTTTGTTTTGGAATTTAAACAATTTGTTTTTTTGCATGTGGAAAAAAATTAACTACCTTAACTGTGTTTTATATTGAAAGTGATTTCATAAGCATTGAAGCATTGAAATAAAATAACACTTTTGATCTTAAAAGGGTGAACGCTCTTCTTTTTTTGCATGATGTTGCACATGGCTGGTTGTTTGAGTCAGGGTCATCGCAGGGGCCATAAATCATATACGATTACATGCAACCTGGTTGAGAAATGTTGTGTACAGCGTCAGACATCAACCGTGAGAACATGTGACTTTTGACCGAGGCCAGCTGGCCTTCACGAACATTGATAAGGCAGGCAGGCGTGATGTTGAACTCTAACTCTATAGCTTTCTGTTGATGGAAGTGAAAGTAAGTGCTGCAAACCAAATTACACACTGCGAGAAATCTATTTAAAAAATACTCCTGTGATTCCCCTATCATTACTATGTTACCCTAATAACTCGTCTTTAGAGAATCTCTGATGTGAAAATCGACTAGGAGATGATCGTCCCTCATAAGCACTAAATGGTGTTAACATGCAGGTTTCTGCTTTTGCACTGGCTATGAAATACATTAACATTCTGGAGAGCTTTTTCCTCTGCAGGGAAATTGTATTCCTGCTGCATGAAAACAACACAAAAAGCAAATGAAGTAAAAAGAAAAAAAAAAATGTAAATGATGTAAGAGAAAATTCATGGAGGGGTTTGGTGCACGGAGTAGTCAGCTTGACAGTTTATAGGACAAATTTATACAAGGCAAGGGAAGAAATAATGGAGTTAAACCACATGCATAAAGCAGTTCTCTCTCCAATTTCCATTGAGCATGAATATGCTGGAGAACCAAATACAGACGCGGGTAATTTCTATGAGGCAGAGTTGAGGAAAAATGAACTATTGATTCATACACTTTCTTCCATATACTGCGTTCTCAGCAAGCATTTCTCGCCGTTTGTCTTAGCTTTAAATTTAACTACTCGACAGGCAATACCTATGTACTTCCCTGTAATTAAAAAGTGAATTAATCTTGAGCGCTGGCTGTCATAAATTCCACCATTTTTCCCCCAGCCCGCTTTCCAGTTCCCCTCAATAAATATATTCAGAGCAATCAATAGGGGCATTACTATGTATATATCGCTGTGGGAATCAGCTTGGCAGGTTGCCTTTGGCAGTGCTACACTTCCCGCTTTGCCCATGTTATCCTACAAAATGGCCGTCTCCAGTTCTATATGAGGAGTTGGCTGCCGTTGAGGGGACGGTGGGAGTAACGCGTGTGGGAGTGTTTGAGCAAAGGGCTGTTTAGCTGGATTTTGCTTTAAAAAAAAAATGTTTGGAGAAAAAGTTGAAGAAACAACGTGGCAAAAAATAGACTTTCAACTCCTGCCTGGGCAGGAACACACCAGAGAAGCAGAGAAGAGGAGAAAAAACACATCTAATGTGAAGTTCTGCTTACTTGAACATTTGAAATAAAGTGAAAGAAAGTTGCAATTAGGCAGATGTGTAAACCGAGGCTGTGTGCTGTAATTAATCATGATTGCGTTAATTACGCTTTGTTTTTCCCATAATGAGGACTAAAAAGAGACAAACAGCAGAGGAAAAAAAATATAGAAAATTAAGGTTGCTTTGCCAAATGACACTTTCCCGCCTCACAGTTTCTATATTGAGATTTCATTGCTGTGGATATTAAAAATGCCAATTCTCTCCCCATGGCAAATAAGTTCTCTCTCATTCCAGCAACCGCAACACAGTGAATTATTTCTCGGCGCCGTCTGTAAAAACTTCTCTTTTAAGTCCATTATTTCCCTATTTTCCGTAAGCAAAGCCATGTCCGATACAATCTTTTAATTAAGATTTTTACAAGTTGCTTCCTCCAGCTCAAAAAAATGATTTTTTTTTTTTTTTTTTTTTTGCACGCTTCCCAAGGACAAATTAAAATATCTTTGTCTAGCTTGGCAGATCACTCATCTTGCTTATCTCATCTGTAGTGAGGACTACTGTTTTAGTTACCCTGTGCTGCAGGAAGTTCACATCACACACATCACACAGACATTATAATGAGGATGCCTATAACCCTCTAATAGAGATTGTTTAGAGGGATGGTGCTTCATAAAGTTATTATCAGTGCAATCATACACTCAAACTTTGATTACAGATACAAGCTTGGCCGAGCTCGAGTTTTAAACCAACCGTCCGTGTTACGACCAGCTTGAAACACAAAGGCATATTCCAGATATATCAAACTGCTTAACAACTTTCACCTCTAATTTTACTTTCATTCACAGCCCATCAAAGTGATAGTGGGTGATGATGGTTAATTGTGCTGTTAGAAATCACAACACATTATGTTCGATTCACAGTATTTGCTTTGTGACTTCATAAAACAAGAGCTGCAGAAAATACTTAATACTCTTTTGGACTCATTTTTATTCATGCATTCCTATAAAATGCCTTTGTTACTGTTATTTTAAATAATCGGTACAAAGTTTATTGCCTGCTTTGACCCACTGTTAAAGAAATTTGACGTATATATTTGAGAATAAATTAAATGACTACTCATATTTGTACTTTTACTAACAATAGTACAATTATAAATGAATTGTTGAATCATTTAAATGAAACTTGATGTTATTTGGATGATGAAGAGTCATTACTTTTCCCAGAAAAGAAAACAGCACAGAAAATAATTAATTGATAACAGGAATGTATCCACGTGTGTAGCATGTAGCACATGTAAAATTAGTTATGGGGCACAGAGTGCATGCTATCGCTAATGCAAAGTTGGCTTCAACCAGCAAGGTGATTCATCAAGACCACTGCACTAATTGTTATCATTAAACCTGGCTTAATGATAGTCCTGCGATGCCAGATCGTGTGGTAATTTCCCCCCTGCATGCTATACAATACATATGCTGTGTGTGTATAGTTTCTATATTTCATACTGTATTATTAGATTATACAAGAGGGTTGGTAAATAATAACATGTGAAAAGGGTGCTTATGTCAACCTGAGTGCCAATTTCAGGAAGTGTCAGCTTAACTGGCTGTTACTGCTGTTATGAGTTTTTAAAATAATTTCATGTGGCATAGAGAGTAGTCTTTAAATTCAATGCAATAAACAGTCATGGACAAACAACATCCACAGGACGAAACTGAGCGAGCTGGTAAAATAATGGTGGAGCTGGAATGTCTGGGCCAGTCTGAAACCACAGCAGGTAAATATCGCAGTCCCCCCCAAAAAAACATGTTGCTCCCATAAAACAAAAAAGGATACGTTTTTGATCTTTGAAAGAAGTTTGAAGTCTTCCATCATTAATATCTGTTATGATGGTAAAAAGTTGCTAAAATAAGTTGTTGTGGGAAATCATTGCGTCAAAGTCTAACAGGGTTAGAAACACAAGCACCCAACAGGTTGTAAACAAGCCAACATTTCATTCAGATGATCCAGACTGCGGTATTATTGCAGACAATAACAAAAAATTATATCATAACAGACTTGTCCAGGGTGTACCATGCCTCTTGCACAATGTCAGCTGGGATACAGACCCCCGTGAATCTGATAAGGATAAGCATGAGTGAAAATGAATGTATTCTAACATTTTTTTCAACAAGTTTGAGTCTCGGTTGTTCTTGATCGCAATATCACAACACTTTATTTCATTAAGGAGAAATTAGGACTGGGGTGGTATTTGTCCCCCACTTGTATCCAATGTCCAACCTTGGTGACCCAGTACCGGATTTATATTATGACAGGTAATTGGCTTGTCATCATTAATGGATGAAAAACATGTTGGCCCAGTGAGGAGGGACCTGAGTTCAAAGTTGGTTGTCAGCCTTCAACAAAACCAATTATTTTAGAACATTTACAGGATACTGTGCAATGCACAAAGACAAATGGGTCCCAATCATGTTCACCCCTTAAAAAAATATAAGTTTTCTTGGTCCAATATCCCTCTCAGCACAGTTTAGACTTTGATTACAGCAATCTATCCAGCCCTTGTGTGTTAGTGACCACTGTACAAAATCCATACTATGCTTCAGGGCATGCTTAACTGTGATGGTGATATAAAAGCTACTCGGTGCAGATACGTATTACTGCTATAATAGTTTGTACCTCCATAATACAAGACAGTCTGTAACAGTCTCTGTTTCTCTGCAGTCCTCTCTGAGCAAATACAACCAAACTGGATTTGAACAGTGTTCAACAAACCGGTTTGATCAAATATTGGCATTTGACTTTAACCACTGCGAGGTTTGATTGCTGATGCCTGGGATGATTTTAGCCAGTGTTTTTGGCACTCGGCTCAGTGCTCAAACATCCTTTGGAATGCGTACTGAGTATAGCACAAACCCTCTGCATTATTCATCAAAGCTGCCTACCAACATACCTTTGGAAAAAAAATGATTAAACCAGTGGGCTTAAGCACTTCCATAAACAAGGATATGATCGTCTTTAATAATAAAAAGCTCTCAAATGGATGTTACATAAGCAAAAAAGAAAAATCCTTAGCCAGGCGAACAGTGAGGGGGCTTTCATCTCAGAGGTGGCATGACATCATCTACTGAAAAGCAACCAAAACCTGCTGGTCCCTCAGAAGCTATTGTATAATGACAGATACAGTATTACCTTCATTATTCAAGCTTTAAATATGACACTAATGCTGTAACTGTGCAGCTCAGTTTAAGCAAACCTCAAATGCTGCACACTGACCCTCCTCCTCCTCCTCACATACTATTCTAACAACCTTGTTCAATATGACTAATAGAGATAGCAGAGATAACATATAGCACCTCTCTTACACTCTCTTTCATCTGTCTCTCAGCCTTGTACCCCTCGCTCGAGTTCAACCTTTTTTATCACAAACACACACACACACAAACACATCTGACCTTCCATATAGCCCTCTGGCTCAGGACCAACATATGAACCTGGGCTGTCATTGACATTCTCTTGCATCATCATTGCAAGCTCGAAATGACACCGTGACCCGCCAGGCACACGATTGTGATCAACTGACATCACAAGGAGAGGCTATGACCGTGAGATAACAACTACCTCCTACTCAGACCGGCACTGCCAGTGCACAATGTGCTGCAGTGTAGAGGTCTTCATGGCTCCACTTGGTTCCTAGTGACCTGAGTCAAGCTGGGTACAAATTACGCCCAGGCTTATTGGATCCGGGTAGGGTCTATTGCCAGAGGTGACATTGAATACTGGCATTTACACTGTGCTGTATGATGGAGTTGAAGTAATATTTAGACACAAGAGTTTTAATTTGCCTTTTTATGTACACGTTTTCTCAACCTGCACTACTTTCTTGACTTCAGCTGGAATTAATCTCCATAGATGGATATTTGCATTTGAATGCAGAATCTGTAGGAATGGGACCAATATTTTAGGCATCTGAAGTGTTTCGGTTTACGTTTGCAGTCCAAATAATCGTGACGATTTACATTCGAGCAAGCTTTGGTTGTATGCAGGTGAATGGTCCATCATTTCTTTGATGTTCTGGTCACCCATACATCCACTGGAACTGATGCTGTCTTGGGTAAATTGTAGGGTACAGACACAGAGGTTATAGATGAGGTGACACAAAAATCTCTGAACACCACCCGTTCAGGTTTGCTTACTTGAATCCCCGAGAAGCATGTTTTCTCCCATGGTATGGATTGTCGAATATCAGAGCAAAATGCCAGCTCTACAAAGACGCCTAGGCCCCTTTGATTCAAGCTGACACCAAAACCTGACATTTAAAGATGATGGTTAAGCTCCGTTGCAGCTGCATGAGGAAAATCTGGATATAAGATGGTGTGTCTCACATTTCTACACAAAACTCACTCATCTGACAATCTGAGCACAAACTATGAAGAGCACAATAAAAAAAAACAAAAAAACATGAGAGAATGCTCTTGCCATGCAACTTCAGCCATTATTTCAGGTCTATCAAACACCCCAATGCCTCCTCCAACCTCCAGCCCACTTGTCCCTCTCAACCTCTTGTCAGTGACTGCTTAGTTTTGGTTAAACCCCTGCCGTAAGCTACTAAGTGCTCCCTTGTGTGAATCAGTAACCTCCCCGCCCCTAACACACACCCTAAACCCCTCTGAAACACACACTCTCTTTTTCTTGATGAAAACAAAACAGTTGACATGGCAACTTCTCAACAATCTATTTATTATTTGTCCTGATCACCCATTCATTGCACTCGCCAACCAAAGTGACCCCCGAAACCAGCCAGCCCCCTATTAAAAACTGTGTCTATTTGACTTGAACTTTATTCCAACCTCCTCCTTCTCAGCTTGTTGCCAGTGCCCTGTTTAATTCCTGCTTGGTGCCATTTCTGCACAGTGGTCCCCTATTGCTGAGCTATGAATCCCTTCTCCCAGCTCTGCCACCATGCCTCCCATCCCCCTTTCTTCTCCCCTCCCCCACCGCCTCCCCCTCTTCCTTCCTCTCAACCCCTTTGCCAGTGGCCCTGCAAATCTCCGGAGGCAGGCAGTGCCAAACGTTCCAGCTGTTTAAACAGGTCAGTGGGTGGTGCCGTGTGCCAGCAGGGGTAGCTTTGCCATTGTGGTGCCCTACATCACTGGTTTGTGCTAACCCCCCTGAATCCGTTCTCCCCAAGGGAGCTGAGGGCCCAAACTATACTGGTGCTCAGCTGAGAGATGCTGCATTTACTTGCATCTTATTGCCTCAGCCGCCTCTTTTGTTCTCGACTTTTGTGTTTTTGAAAAGAAAATGGTTTTAAGGCGGGATGAAAAGAATCGGAGCGATGTCACAAAGGCAAGAAAATACACTAATTTAAGCTGGCAGAGTAAAAACCACTGAGTGTGCACAATGTTAGGACAGCCTGCTCTTTCCATGAACAGGTGAAAGCTGTGAACCTTTATTGATTTCACCTTTTAAATCCACTACAGTCATTCAGGGCAGATGTGCTATACATAGATGAAGGCAGGAGGGAGAGACATGCATGTAAGACGTAAGCCTCTGGAAAACTGAGACATAGGTTCTGCAAAAAAAAGTGCAACTCATTACAAGCAAGATATATGTGACATTTCTCTGTTCACAAAGCAACGCTGTTATTTTATCACAACATTCAGCAAGACCAGCACTGGGAAAACCTTCTGTTTCATTTAGCTTGAAAAAACTCATTCTACACGTGGAGTTGACCGGTCGGGTCACGATCACAGATTCTGCAATTTTTTGGAAAAACTGAAGGAGGACAGTTGTCTTTTTTCTTCATTAAATGTGTTTAAAAAGACATTTTTCCAAGGAAGGTCTCCAAGGAACTTCCAGATTTTGAGATACTAAAATATAAAATGGTTGTTTCACATCTTAAAAGGTCAAGGTAAAGGCCACTTTTTATGTTTGAATTAGAAAACCCCAGTAGAGGAAATGATGTACTGGAAGCATACGCAATAAAAGGCTTTAATCATGCAAACTGTAGAGTCAACGGTAAAGGTAGTTCATTAAGAGTTGGACAGCTGATGAATGCAAACATCGGAATTCTTGAATGTATATAAGATCAGTCCATTGGGATGATATTTACCCTGTTTTCTCATTGTTAAGTAACAGTTGCTCATTAAAAAAAAGGCCTGATACCCCGTGGTGCTCCAATTGTTTTTCTTATTTTGAACTCAAAACACTTGCACTGAAGCAGATTTTATAAACAAAGGAATTAAGGCTACGTGGCAGCTAAAAGATAAATGTCTGGAGCATTTGCACAAATATAATAGATGAGGATGCTGAGCACATAAATAGGTTTCTTTTTCTGTATTTTCCTGCCCATACATGGTCTCTGAGGGAAATGCATACAAGGACTGTGCAGCAAACTTGTTTTTAAGTCGAATTATGCAGCAACCACTGCAGGCTAATTAGTACAGCACACCACCGCATTCATGTTTGGGGACAAAAGAAAATCTGTGTTTTACTGATAAGGTCTTTACTTTTTATTACATCTATTTCCTATTATTAGAAAATTAAATCTTTTTTTGGAATATTCTTTACCATAATGAACATCAAGCTCTCTGAAAGATCTCCCTACATTCTTCATGTTTTATCTTTTGGTCTTTATTATTATAGATCATCTTTTTTTGTTGTTGGGGCAGTAGAACAGGCTATCAACACAAAATCGAACATATTGTCAGCTTATAAAGTTATAATAGTGAATGTGTTAGCAAACAATTGTCTGTCTACACACCCAGCAGGTATATATGGATTCACTTTCGTATATTCAATCTCCTTTTAGCTCTGTTTTAGTTACAGACATGTAAGAAGTTGAAGCTGCTAGAGGTTCCACTTTCCTCACATGCAAGTGACTTTCATGTGGTGCTGAGCAGCTAGCTTTCTGTGCTTTTTTCACTGAAACCAGCTGCCAGCTGCTGGAAACAAGGTTTTGAGCACTGAATTTGTGGGCCATAAAACCGAAACAGTGAGCTAAAAGAGGCTAATCAACCCCACAGAGCTCCGATCTTCCATGCTGCTTCACATCTTCATTAAATAAACTTCCAGCATAAAAGAAACTGACTAGTGCAGCTTTAACCACGGAAATGTCAGAATCAAAAGAGCTCACATAACTGGCTTTTGTAAGGCGCTGACAAATCGTTCTGTTTTTGGAGTATGAGAAAACACAAGAAGAGAAAACCAGGAGGCCAAAAACAGCTTTCTGATGTCACTGAGGGGGGCACTTAGTGCTAATGATAGGTCTGCCCCTGTATATATTGTAAGAGACAGTTCAGTGAAATTACTATCTAATTTAGACATGCTCCAGATCTGTCACAGAGGGAGCTGAGATGTATTAAAACCAGCTCTATAAGCCCACAACTCCATGTGACTTGAATATGAATTGAGCATATTTGAAGTAGACGAGTGACTCCTCATTGAATATATGGGGGTGGCTTCTCTCTCTCTATCCCTCTCTCACACACACTCCTCCTCTCTCATGCTCTCTTTCATATCTCTGCATGTGGCAAACACATTTCGCCCACAGACGCAGCTGACCAGCCACCTCTTTCCCCCCTCGCGAACCTGAGCCGCTCGCCCACAGACATTCCACATCAAAGTTAATTTCCGGACTCGTTCAGATGATCAAGCAGTATGTGAGTGAGGTCTTGGCTCTGCTGACCCGTGTGATGAGGCTGACCGCTGCACACGGTGGACAGTGACACCGACGTGGGCAATCAGCACGGTGGGCGTGCATATGTGTTTGCGATTTTTTGCTCAAAACCCGACTTGATACCTTCATCACGGTTATCCACGACAGCCTCGCTCCTTCGGGCCAAAGCGCGAGATCAGTTTTCACACTTTCAAATCAATACGCCACCCGCGCATTCCGTCCAACCCACATATGTGGTAATGATCACTCGTGGTGGGTGGTGACGGCTGTTTTAGCCCAGGTGCTGGATTTTAATTGGCTGCTTTAGCTGTCGAGGAGTGCAGGGACCTTTTGATTTGGCCAGACTGTCACACAGAGCGCCTTAATTGGCCGGGGGACAAAACATGAGGGAAACACATTACTTGAAGTGCTCATGCAAGAGCCATTGTAATTTATTACTGAGACATCGCAATCTGAAATGCCATTAAACTCAAAATGCCATTAAACTTTAAAATAAATTAGGAACTGATTGTGTTATGAGGCACTTAAGTACTCATCGCAAGTCCTGTATGTCTTTTGCTTATAATATAAATCATTTTGTTTATTATGTAGCAGCTAAACAGAGTGGGAAGAAGAAAAAGCTGCAGGAAAAAAAACAAACAAAAAAAAAACAGAAGAGGAGACAGGATGGCAGACTGAGAGTAAACAGCTTCTGCAGAAGTTTGCCCATGGCAAAGAACAGCCAACTCTCCTCCAACAATACAAATGCACACGTCAGCAAGTCACAGACCACCTCTGCTAGTTACCCGCATGCAACATGTTGACAGGAAATGACCTCACCTATGGAGCAAACATCACTGGAGAAATGGCAGCGGGATAAAGCCTCTGCCTTTATTATTATTATTGTTTTTCAAAGTCTGGATGAGGAAGGGAAGAAAACCTGGAGGCGAAGAGAACCTGGAAAGTTCCGTCTGTTGCAGTTCTTATGCTGGAGCCATTACCTGTGTGAGGCCAATAAACAACAGATTTCATCTCGGCTGAAAATTTCCTTCTTCCATGCTTGGCAGGTTACTGCTAGGATAAATGGCTGTATACAGTATATGGCTTGTATGTACGATACTGTACCGTCATAGCACTGACACCTAAATGTACAGAGAAAACCACAAATCATTCTTTAATTATAACTTTTGTGGCTCACTTCCACTGCTGCAACCACTTCTGAGGTGGTAACTCTCACGCTGGCAGGAAAATGGCTCTGAACTGTCACCCCAATCACCCGTCCACCGCCATAATTTTCTTCTCAATCTCTCGTTGTGAACTATTTTTTTTCCCGGAGAAACATTGTGCTATCTCATAAATAAATAAAAAGCCTTGCAATGCTGCAAATACCCCCCCCGAGTCACAGTTCTGCCCCCGCCCCCCTCCTTTTAAACTTCAACATAAGCCTGCTTTAGTGCCATTAAAATAACTTGTCATGACAGTGTAGCCTGGGAGCAGTGCAATCAATTTCCATTACATCAAGGCCCAACTGGGCATCGCCACTGAACTAAGCGCTGGTAAGCAATCTCCCGGACCGAGGGTTTGTGTGGTGGCGTGTGTGTGTGTGCAGTACTGAGGGTGTGTGTCAGCGTGTGACGGGAGCAAGGGGATTACTTGAATAACACAAGCTTCCATTTTTCTCTACAAGTTCTCCGTCTTACCAGTAGAGGGACCGAAAATAATGATATATGTTCCCAGCATTTTATTCATTGAGACAATTCTGGTCACATTCCAAATCAGGAAACGAGCCTAATTTTCCACCATAACATCATGTGAAATTATCACCAGCTGAACAATTTAGTCCTATCTCCGCACAGCGACTCTCTCCCTGAAGTAATTTAGAATGCACCTAGATCAATCTACAACTAATTAACATCACAGTAATTTATGCCACAAAATTGATTTTTGCTCATTATAAATTATGCAGGAGTCCCGTCCACTGTCCCTTCTCCACCGTCTTATCTCTCTGGCAGAATCGGTGGATTGACACATGGCTGAAGTGTCCTTGATGGGGCATTTCTACGAACTGTCAGAGATAGGGGAGGCAGGAAAAGGGGGGAGAATATCTTCAAGGCTACAGACGCATGTACTCGTGAGTCTTGACAGGAGCCATAAATCAAAATCAACCAAACAGCAGTAAGTACAGACAAAGTCGAAAAAAACATTTTTGACTTTTCAAAAATCCTAAACCGATGAGGAATTTTGATTTTCCACATTACTCACTTTCATCCATTCCTCCGAACTCCGCCACCGTGCTGTGGAATTACATTAACACTAGTTTAGCACAGATTTTCACATCTCCAAAGCTAAGGCACTAAGTGAGCGCTAATTAGTCAAGTGAAGGCATTAATTATGTAACACGTCATCTTAATTAGCAATCCCAGATGTACGGGGTGTCAGAGGAGCGTTTGTAAGCACACTGTGTTAATTGATAGATATTTGACAAGATGTATGACAGCAGCCCGCTGCAAAGGTGACGACCGGTTTGGGGAAGCCAGATCAGCTGGGATAACGGCAAACTTGTTTGTGAGCGAAGGACTGAAAAGGAGGAAGAAACTAATGTTGAGAAAACATAGAGAGAGGCGGTGAAGGACTGCAGTGAAACACATTTATTTTCATGTCAATCTTGCCTTGTCTGCAGTTCAGTTTCAGCTGTCTGAGTAAAGAATATACATCAAAGGCATCATTATACTTGTCAAATCAGGAGAAATATGTCAAACAGTTGCCCAGTGTTCGGAATTAGGGCTTATAAGCTCTTGATCCCACTTTCATGCAGGGGGATTATTGTCGGGGATTCTGTCTTCCTTCTTAAAAAAAAAAAAAAAAAAAGCCCAATCAATGTGCAGCACAGACACCAGACCACCTGACCTTTTTTTGCATTTTTGCACCATCTGTTCAAACCAGCATCACATCTGTTGCTGGGTTTCACCTGCTCCACAAAGACCTCGTCTCTCAGGCAAAGAGGTTTTGGTAAATATTCGCTCAGTACAGTTCGGGGTTCAGGTTTCTCTATACAGGCTGATTTAATCACAAAGAGCAGCACAAGCAGTGTCATGAGGGCGCAAACAATGACGGGCTAACGAAGTGCACCTGCCAATTTTGTTGCCATTTTCTGCATCCATGAGCATCACGGGCAAAATAAATTGGCAAATGCAGAGTAAGGTGTGGTGATGAAACATTTCCCATTTCCCTTCTAAAGAGCTATGCTAATCACCCATGATGAAAATGTCCATGCATAAGGTAGAAAAACCAGACCAGCACCACATAACAGATGCCCTAGTGGTTTGGTTGTTGGCCAGAGTTAACATTCTTTCACAATGCAACCCACAGACATCAGAGAGAACACTGATGTGGTTGCCATGCTGTTGTTTAGAGTGTTCATTGCCAAGGTTTGTTTTACATGGCAACTACAGCTTGGTTAGGTTCAGAAACTAAAACATTTGGTTTTAGTTAGGAGGGACAAGCAAGTCCACCTGCACACAGAATTATTGGGGATGAGACTAAACAAGGACACGTAAATTGATATAGGTTGAATAGAAGTTGCTGTATTTATCAAAAACTATTTAAAGAACAGTTTGCATTTTTTGCATTTGAGTTTAAAAAAAATAAACACATTTTACTGTGATGATACTTGTACGTGTAAAAAGAACATTTTCTGTCACATATATATGTTTCAGTAGAGTACAGATTTGATATATATTCATGTGTAAATGTGCCTATCCGCCACCCCAACCTCCACACCTTTAAAGGCATCAAACACAGCACAATATAATATACCACAAAACACCTGCACACATTCCTTTCTACTGTATGGTAGACCACACAATGTCAACGTCACAGCTCATTAGGAAATGTCAGTGTAACTTCCATTCATTCCCCTGATGTGCACATCCTGGCTATTACCACTTCTTTCTGTATGGCATGACACACTCAGTATACATTGCATTTTACTTCCTGCCTCATTACATAAAATTGCACACTGCTTTCTACATTGTAAGTGAACCCTGCCACTGGATGTAAATCGTGTACTGTAGAATCGCCCTATGTGAACAGAATTTCGAGGGATACTGGGTTGCATAATGCGTCATCTGATACGAGAGATGGCATCCAGTTAGCTTGGGCTGCTTCTACAGTACATGCAATAATGATGCCACTATTGCGGAAACTGTGAGTGCAGGAAAAACAGTGTGTTCTCAGTCAATTACTCGGTGCTTACTGTAAATGACCAAACAACAAAATACTAACATGTACATGGAACTCCAACTTCACTGTGCAAAGAAAAACATGCAACATGCATGTCAAAGGCAGGAAACACCAACATGTGCAGTAACAATACTTTCTTTTCCCACCCGTGGCAATGATTTGTACATCTACACAGCTCTAAGTGTCCAGATACTTAGCACTAAACATGCATTAAATCCTCCTGTTCACCCTTGCTAGCTCTGTGTCCTAAATCTTGTGACAAAATGCCAAGGGAGATAGTTCTTTGTTTGCTTAAAACAGCATTTGTGCCCAGAAAGTGCCACCTCATCAAACAAGGGGACACTGATCAAAGTCATCTCACCTTGTGGAAAGCTGGCCAAGTCAAACTAATTCCTGGAGCTGTTCCTCGGCAGTTTGTTCATGGGGCTCAGATCTGCCGGGCTGAGCCAAAGAAAACAAACAGAAAAACCAGGCATCCAGGAAAACGTTGCCAATTACCTGTCACTGTTTCACAAGAGCAAACAATATCACACAAATACTGGGAATGACCACAGGATATAGAGGGAGACAGATGGAACGATAAGCTTGCATCCATTTTTTATCTTCACAACCAAACATTTAAACCTCCTTTTCAAGTATAACTGCAGTGTTATACACGTACATCTCTGCACAATTACAGCCTGTACTGATATGCAGTAGCTAAGTAACCACTCCAGTCTGAGAACACAGTGCTCTGCACATGCTTCATGCTCAGATATTTTCTCTCCTGCTTCGCCCACTTCCTCCCCTGCTGTAAGCTCTGCAATCACATCTCCTGTGTGCTGCTCCTTTGATGGCGCCAGCAGGTGGAAACCCACCGGGATGCTGAGTGTGCACTACAGTGTACACACGCTGCTGCTGGATTGATCAGAGCACAGGGTTGAGTTGACTTGCCGGGTTGGGTAGCGATGGCAGGGGAACGCATAACAAACAGCCTGCCAAATCACAGGGGGGATAGGGGCACCGCTGAAAACATGGGAGTTATGGCAAACAGCTGGACACAGAGGAGAACTACAGCGCTGACTGCGGGGAATTGTAACATGTGGAAAATCTACAGAGTAGAGCAAAAGTGCAGAGTGGAGGGATTCTTATTTAAATCAACCTGCTACAATGGGAATATGCTTCATAAATTTAACACTAGAACTACCAGAAATCTATAACTACTAGAATGAGCAGCCACTCTGACCGTTCATACTTGGCTGTAGTGAACACTGTACTTCATCATGTCAGATTTACATTTGAAGCTTTTTTTGAACTTTTCAAATGAAGTTTGAACGCCTTTTGACATATTTTATGTTTTAAATTTGGAGTTCAAACATTTTGACTTTTGGAGTGTCAGAATAAAACAGACCCACATTCAGGAAATGTCAGACTCCTATATTTACGCTGGTTTTATTTAGTTAGGTTATTACACTGCAAAATTTGAGAACAGTCAAAATGGCTGCATTTGTAGTTCAAGTGTAAAATCAGTTCAATGTTTCCGAACTACAACAAACATTTGAATTGACAGAAAAATAACTGGTATTACTCTTAATAAAAAGAAGTGAATCTAACCAGATTTGTCTACATACAACATGATAAATAACTGCAATTGTATAAATATATGTAATGCAGAAATGATCCAATTTGACTCCATGTTCTGGTTGGCTGATCAAAGCTCATCCATCAGAGGCAAGTGTTGTGAGTTTTTTTTTTTTTTTTTGTTGACTGTTGAGTCAGCTACACGTTTTCTTTTAATGTATTAAGCGACTGTTTGCTGCCAGCAGAGGGAATTTAGCAACCATAGCTGTTTTGCCCAAATATGCATTATGTGATCATTTATTTTGTCATTTCTTATATGACAGCTTAGAGTCCCAGTATGTTTTCTGTTTGAGCATTTTTAATGACAATAAGTTAGTCAGTGCATTTGGACCCGATAATCCATAAGCACAGTCCAGTGTGTCTCTTGAATGTGAAGGTTGTGTGTGCCTGCTCCTGTTGTGTGAATTACCTGAGAGAAAAATTACATTCATGTTGTGAGCCTAAAAAAGATTTTCTATAATTAAAGATAACGCATTACAGTCTCCACCAGTGATATGAAATGGTACACACTTCCTGTCTCCTAGGTGGAAATGGCACATTTTCTAGAAACTACTATTACTAATTAAGTCAGAATTATCTGCTGCCACCCCCATGACTTTTTGACATTCTGCAGTCACACATCATAAGCTGTCGATATTATGATGTGACATATCATCTTAGAAATGATTGTTTCTTTTATAATTCAGCAAAAAGGTAAAAAAAACATTTCATTGCTCACCTTCAGAGCAGTTTTGTTAAAGATTTCTCCGGTTGATGCACCTTCTGCAAATTACAGCTGCACAAGGAAATCTTTTATCTAAAAATACACCTGCCTCATCAGTGATGCGCTGAAAAGTGCTCATTCTCCGCCATAAATGAGACCCAATTATGTCATAAACCCAAATTAAATTCTGACATGTGGCATGGTCAGTGGTGGGAAATCTTTACTGGAGCACAGCGAGTGACGAATTGCAGCTGAGAAAAATACAAAACTCCCTTGTTAATAGCGGTGAATGAGGGAGATGAAGCGTGACGGCAGTGTGAAAATAATTTGTTGACATCCTCCGGCCTTTCTAGCCATTATGAAAATAAAATGTTGATCATGTGACTTTTAGGCGATAAATACCAACACACTGTTTCAAAGATAACTCGCCACCACTCAGGCAAGTGGTTCTGAGCTGGTCTCAGCAAACTATAAGACAAGACTGTTTCTATAAAGTGAGAGTCCTCTGCTAAAATTCTCTCTGACCTCTATGTCTCTGTCTCGGCGGAGGTCAAGGGCGTTTTATTAAAAGGAAAAAGCCCCAGGAAGAAACTGCTTGGAAAAAACATGCACTGCATACATTGAACAGAAACAATAAATGTCCTTGAAGCAGAAAGGACATTTTTTCAGTCTCTCTCTGGTTCAGTGCTAAAAGCTGATGACTTTCATCCCCATTCTCACTACATTGTCTTATTTTTGTCTTCTTTTGCATTGATCTCACTTGACCGCCTTATATTCACCACTTTTTTTCACCCAAGAACTGTAATATAGACCTCAGGTTACAATATGTAATACTGATTTCTGAATGCAGTTATCATGATTGTGTCCTCGTTCAACCAGGTATTCAATTTGGTGCCATAGTTAACTATAAAATTTAGTTGGTGGCAGTAGAAGAAGAGGGGCAAAAAAGCCACTGTGAAAGCGCGGCTTGAGACTTTCCATTATTGGCTGTAAAGGAAAGCCTGAGGTTCTGCCTTTCACCTCTGATTGATATTTGGTTTTGACTGGGGCAAGGCAGAGCTGGGACGTGACAAATGGAGAGACAATGGCAGTGGCATGAAAAGACGATGATAAAAAAAGATGGTATCATAAAAAGTCCCCACCATTTTATATTTGGCATTTTTGTTTTGCATTATTCCTGCTGTTTACACTGGCGATTTAGCATATTTTTTTCCCCCCCTTTGGCAGTTTTAAATGTGCATGATGTCCTCATATTCTCCAGAGACCCCTTCAGTGAAGAAAATAAGCATCAGGGCATATGAAAAAAATCATTTAAATTGATGAAAAAAAAAAAATAAATAAAAAAGGTTATCTCCCATGCTTTAAGAGCTCTTCACTCGTGCGTGAAGTGCATTTTATACGAGAGCACATCTTCCTTGTTGGGACGCAACTCATTGCTTTTTCCTGCAAGTCTGTCCCTTTTAAAAAGACTAATTAGCAGCATTGTGTTTTGTGAAAGGGTTCTGTATTATGTCATGTATTATGTATTAAGTGCAACAATTATATGTATTAAGACTCATCTAAACTCTCCCCTTTTATAGAGCAGAACTCCATCTTGCAGTCTCAATCAGTGAGTTTCAGCGGCCATATATGGGTGGAAAGCTCTACTGTATAACCCAATATGTAAGATTGTATCATGTATAAATAATAGCTTCTCCTATCCCGACCTTCACATGTTCACCTACCAAGTCACCAACTAAATAAATAAACCAAAAACCTGAATAAGTAGATCAAATTGCACAAATTCATGGCCTGCAACTTTACTTTTTCAGGTACCATTCTCAGTAGCATTGTCTAAATCCAGCATGCAGTTGTTTCCATATAAAAAGCTCTAAAAGCTACCTGCATTTGGCAGCAAAGTGAGCAACTAGCTGGTGAACCTTGTAGAGTATTTAGCAGCCAAATGTTTCTTTCAGGAGTTGGCAGAAGTGATTTGTTTGCCATATCAACTTAAAATGTGATAATACGTGTTTATAGGTTGTTCTGCTGTCCCTAAATGGTCAAAAATATTATTAAGATATTTATTTTCACAGGTGCTTTTTTTTCATTTTATTTCCTTCTGACTAACTGTTCCCGGTTCATTTGAAAGTCAGTCGAGTAACCAAGGGCAAATACTGTCGTTTTTGTCATGGGAGATAGTTATTTTTGGGCTATTACTTAGAAAATGTAATAATGAAAGTATTATTGCAAAAACCAAGTAATTATAACAGCTCCATCACCCGCACTGTTAATGTGGTTCTGCCCATTCAATATGCTATAGTAACTACAGTGTGAGCTTTATAGTCTGGCAGGCATGCACGCTTATACACAGACATATTGTGTCATTGAATGCTTCCCTCCTCCTCATTTTCCCATCATGCTATTCTATGTATCATCTTGAGAATTCAAAAATAAGCCTGGGCCAAGAACCACAAACACAGAGTGTGAAGATCATAATGCCATGCTAAGGCTACAGTATATCTTTGTGCAGTCCCTGCAGTCGACTTTTACCAATTTGCATTTAATGGCTACAGCGCAACACAAAAGAAGGGCTTAATTTACCCGTGCCCCGCCGTAATGGATAACTCTCAGTCTTGAAGTCGAAGTGCACCATCGGCCCCAGCAGGAGATGATGAATTCAAATCACAGCAGACTTACAGAATAATGACAGGCTTCATTTTTTATGGATAAGTATGTTCTCTAATAAACTGACAAAATATAAAATGTAATGAAATTAAAAAAAAAAAAAAGATGCGCAAATTAATAAACCTCATCAAACACCTGCTGATTACACACTGTATAATATTCACAAGAAAAGAAAGGATTACTGTATGAATCCACTCAGTGCATCTTCTCTCTCTTACATCAGCACCTTGGCCAGATTAATTATCTTCCATCAATTAAAGGAGCAATTATATTCCGACCTCCTTCATATGCTAATGAATCAACTCAGAGATGTGACAGAAAATTGGTTATGGCCACCAAATGGTGCTGGCAGGAGAGGTGTAAGAGGTGGTAGTGTCTGATTGAGCTGGAGAGGTTAACATTTTATTAGGATTAACAAGGACATAGAAGCCCTGTTAACATTTTAGTGTTTACCAAATGAGTTCATCCTGTGCATGATTTAATACTGGAAGTTATTTAAACTCCACTGTTGGTGTTCTTGTGCCACAAGCTGTCTGTGGTCCTCTCACTGCCACCACCAAAACAAATGCCACATTTATTTTTACTCAGCAAAATCATTTAGCTGCTCCTGGAGAACAATAGACTAGACTGAAGTATAAAAAATCAATATGTTTCAGCTTTAACAGCATTCATCATGGTGACAGGATTGCATATATTATAGGTAATGACATTCAAGATGTGCCAGGTCAGGATTTCAAAAACAATGACTCTAATATTGAAAAGAAAACCAACAAAAGTTTATTCTAAGGCAGGGATACTTAACTTGCTTCACCCAGAGAGAGACAGGAGCCAGTTATAAACAAACATTAATAACATTTAACAGTTAAATGAATAATCATTAACATAGTTGATATGGCAGTATAAGACAAAGTTGTTATCCTCTCTTTCAAAGTTGCGGTGTTGCACTGATGTCTGATATTAGCAACCTTGCATACAGTAATTGTCATTTGGTCAGTTAAATTCAGCAGATTGCTGTAGGTGTGAGGTAAAGGCAAATCTGTCTTTTTCATTGAATTGCCTGTTTTCATTGCCAAATTTGAGATACTAGCTGTCCTCAAGGACACCACTTCTTGTCACCACTTCTGCACACATTGCTCAAAGGCTAATATGCCACTTTCCAAGTAACAGCCAACAGACTTTATTGAATATTTAATCATATGTAGACAAAAAAATCTAATTATTTTTATTAGGGTTAGAAAATGGTCAGCCAAAGCCCTTGAATTGAGTATTGGTGTCCTAAAGCCTCTGATGTTCATACTAAAGGGACTGATGGTCGTGTTTCTGAAACATGACTTTGCTTACTCAGCACTACTGTGTTTGTTGGCTTGCTGACACGGCATGGTAAGTCCGGTCATAGCCTGCTGTAAGCATCACTGCCATCAAAGATCCTATTCACATCTGATCGTAACACAATGTATCTGCATGCATTATCTGGACAATGACAACTGGGCTTTTGCGTGTGTATTAATACATGCTCTTGTATTAATACATGCTCTTATATCAATACATGCTCTTGTATTAATGCATGTTCTTGCATTAGTACATGCTCTCGTTTGCAGTGCTAGCAGAGAAGCTTTCCAGCACTGGTACTAGGCTCAGTTACTGTTGTATGGTCCCTCGAGAGCCACCCAATGTGATAGTGCTTGTTAATCTTTATTTTATCTTTTTCCAAGGAACAGGTTGTTGGCAGGCTTTTGATTAGAAACTAGAGATAGCATGAAGAGGCAGAGTTAGGTGACCACCATGACATGTTGGGCAGATTGGTTTCCAAGAAGAATCAATACAAATACAATACAAATTGTATTTACACCTGAAGGGGGTCTGCATTTGCACCTAATAAAATGATCATGATCTTGTTAATGTTGAAAACACCTTCATTCTTCATTTTTCTGATCCCAATTCATCTTGAAGACTAAATACAGTGATATCATGATATCATCTTTAAAGCAATGGTAACTTCTTCTTTGTGTTTGCATTTAACATGCAATTCAATTCTGGGTTTGTCCTAACTCTTTTTATGTTCCTAAGAACTCAAAGTGAAGGTCATGAAGAGTCTTGTTCTCCACTTAAAATTCATGTTTTAAACTTGTATTGCACTGCTTTGTTGTTCTTTATCGTCTACATTGGGAGAAAATAGCCTCTAGCTTACAAATGCACAACAGAGAACACATATCAAGGCAAAGGTTCCCATCATTCAAGAGCAGCAGTTGAGCTCAGGAAGAAAAATAGTTCCTTTCATTTCCAACCAGTCAAATCACTGTGTAATCATACTCAGTGGTAAGCAAGACGCTGAAATAGAATGGTGCTATCCTGTAAGAAGCCATTGTTCACTTGAGAAATTGGTTTTGAATGTGCTAGACTGAAAGACGAGTTTTGCAACCGGAATTACTTTAAGCCACAAAACTACTAAAGTCTAGTGTCTATTCAGAATGTTCAAAATGAAAAAATATCAGGTTAAGGAGGAGTACAGTGGCGTTTCATGCAGAGAGATGTTGGCATGATTGTTTTTGACCTTTCAGGATTCTTTGGTTATTTACATACTCATGCTGCATGCCTTTCCCATCCTCAACCAAACACACCTCATTTCGTACCGGTTCAAAATAAGAAAAGCAGGTTAACAGCGTCAGTCCCAGCTCATTAGCTACACTGACAGTCTATTTTACACACCAAAGTTGCTACCTACCCTGTATATCTATTTCATCACTGCTCCTTTGTTCTGTGGTGTTTAATCTAAGACATCAAACAGTGCACCTCACAAAGAAGTCATAAAACCCCAAATTTCATTTAAAAATGAATGTCACTTCCAATTACACAGCAAGGGAGCTCATTATAATCAAATGGAATCTGACCTTTTGTCCCATAGCACTGCTGTGAGAGGGCCCGTAGGCTGTTGATAAAGAAACAAGTGACAAGGGTTTTGATGGTGAATTGGAAACTATCTGTGGGAGGTTGATGATCATATTACATAAAGGTTCATGTATACTTATTCCAAATTAAAAACGGGAAGTATACAGATGGAAAGGTCAGCTCTGAACCACGTCTCTACTACATGTCTCTTCTAATGTAACTGTCTTCTGCCTTCTTTGGGGACACGTTCCTGGAACTAAACTTCTATACAGCTCAGGTGGCGATAATAAATGCAAGTTCCAGGTAATTTCAGGGGTTACCAGCAGTGCTGCAGGTTGTAATCAGGCAGATGTGGCGTCACATCATAACAAGAATGACAATAACAGAGTTTAATAAACCATTTAACTGCTGCCTCTTCATCAACTAGGACATCCAGTACAGAGAATGCTTGTTGGACGAACAAAGATGTCCAGGACTTTGGGGGAGAGAAGGGCTTTCAGAGTGAGATAATGAGGGTACAACACACAGAGATTACAGAAAATATCTATCACATATTTATATTACATACAAACTATACATTATAAGAAAGTGAATAACAATATTAGCCCTACTTTTAACATTGTTGTCTGCTCCATAGCTGCTTACTGTAAGCACTTAGCAAACAGCACATAAAAATGACATACTGTCAAGGCTTGGCAAAAATCCCCAATGTCCCATACAGCATAAATACAAACCTTTTCCCAAATTCTTACATGTTTTCTACAAGTTCTGACAAAAAGGCCAATTAATGCAACACATATAATATACTCTAGGTAATGGCTCACTTTGGAAAACTTCCGTTTTCTGCCTTAGTTAGCAGACCAATTGTTTTTTAGCTCCATTGTGTTGCTGTGTTGTTAGTCTTTTTCTCTTGTGTACTTCTTCTCACTGGCCTCGATAGGTATATAATAGGGATAAATGGCTGACAATTTCCTGAACAATTCAACCCTAGAATGCTTGTTATCATGATTAATTGTGAAAATTAGATGAACTTGAGTCACTTGCACACACAAATACTGTGTATTACAACGACTGGAAGAGACTTATCCATATGAAATCAGTGGATGTATAAAAATCTGTGTTTTTAGGGGGAAACTGGAGATTACGTGGACTGACACGAGTCCTGCCTCATTAATTGTTGTTGACAAGCATGTGGAAGTTCGAGGTGTTCAGGACTAAAAAGTGATTCAGCCCAGTTCATGAAAGCTTCCACATTTACTGGTCTAAACACGGTGTGCAGGAGTTCTTTCCAAGAATGAAGTCTCCTTCCTAACAGGGTGTGATGTGTTTCATGTGTACTGAGGCAGCAACAGCAGACAGAAATAGGATGAGATCAAACGAGCTGGGTAGTTAGCATGATCAGTACAGCCACCGTGACTGCACAAAAGAAAAACACCACGTACAAAAAGTGAAAACTTCTTCAATCGAAAAAAACTCTAAATAAATAAATAAATCTAAAACTCAGAGGGAGGCAATTCTGCCTAAAAGAAGAGTAAAGCAACCAAGCCAAAAGCAGAGTGAACACTGGCATTGCTCTCCAAAGATAAAAAGAACTCCAAGTTCAGAAAGAACAATGAGAACTTGCATTACACTTTGTTACCTTGAGGCAATATTGTATCTTGCAACTTACAAAGTCAATTTTGGGTGAAATTATTTATTTGCATCTCTGCATCCTAAAAAGTATATCTAAGTATACCAATAAAGTACTGTACCACTATGTAACCATGTACTGCTACTTTGTTTTATTTATTTAAGTGTTATTTCCTCAACCAAACCACAGTAAATTATAGGAGTGAATACTGCAAACAGCTGTCACACATACTGACAAGAGTCTATGCAGCTAAGGGTTTGTGAGGGATGGAGCCTATCCCAGCATGCATTAGGTCAGAGGCAGGGTAAATCCTTGACAAGTTGCTGGTCTATGGAAACGCTAAAAAGAGATGCATTCACACCTACAGGCTCGTTGGGTGTGGGAGACGACCCAGGACATAGAGCCAGGTAGAAGAGTATATTTCTTTCTTTCTTTCTAAAAAGAAAAAAAAATCATTAATGTCGCTTCTGCTGCCATTGCCAATCATCAATCATCTTTTGCCACCTGTTTTGAGATGCTTAATGTCTCCAAAGTAGATAGAGAGATTAGGACTACTCCCCCAGGATGACATTTTGAGGCTGGTGAGAAAATGATTTATGACTTAGCCCGGCCTTCGCTGGAGTCTGTCTGTGTGTCTTTAAAGGGACTATAAAGTGTAATCAGGTAGCAGTTAACAGCAAACACTTTGTCTGACCCTCACGCCTACGACGCACGATGGCAGCTGCGCTGAAACGTAGCAGCCCCTCTAGCCACCCAAAACCTCTTCACTTCTCTTGGTTTTGTTTCACGGCTGCGTCATCCTGCATTTATTCGTATCCTTGCAGACGTGAGCCACCACAGGATATGTGAGCCCGGCCAAATGAGTCACAGAGAGAAGGAGCTGTCGTCGTGAAATAGCCTGAACGGAGGAACATTTTTACTTGTGAACTCCACTTTGGCAGAAACATTTTAGGATGGAGCAGATTCGTAATATTGGATCATTTTAAACAAGCCATGGTGCTATTAATATTTTTCTTTAATGATTCATCATGTCCAGAAATTTAACATTTTAAAATCAATATTAGCTGAATATTATTGATCACAAGAAGTATTTTGGCATCACTCAAAAGGTCAAAAGAAATTTAAATAATTCCAATAACTTACAAAAAAACAAACAAACAAAAAAACGTGTGTATAATTAAGTTGTACATTTTTGGGTTCTCCCTATCCACTGTGCCTGTTCTGTGAACCTTGGCTGTGACAGTGTCAGCAGCAGGCAATCTGTCACCCACTTTAGGTTCAGGCTTAAATATTTCAACAGCCTTAAGAAAAAGTGCTGAAGTGGCTCTGTGTGAATTCCTCTACTTAGCAATTAAAGCAGCCTAGAAGTCACAGAGACAGCGATGCTATTGACTGCGACACTTTGGCAAAAGGTGCAGGGATCAGCTTTAAAATGCTTAATTTTTCAACAACAACAACAACCTGAAGCCGCATTTCTTTTGCCAGCTCGCAGTGTAAGAAAACAATCACCCAGACATTGTGCACAAAAACCTAAGCAACAATGAGGATGGTCTTTTGTGGGAATACTTTTGTTCTGAAATGAAGGAAATATAAATGTATTTGAATTGAGGCATGAGTGAGCGTTTAAACATCTTGACATGTGCAATCAAAGGATTTGGAGCACTGAAGAAATGTAGTTTACCTGTGACGGACAGCTCAGTCGTCCTTCGTACCACAAAGTTCCCAAACTGTAATTCGCAGGTGTAATTCCCAATGTCATCTTCCCGTACTTCCTTGATGGACAGAGTGTCTCTCCTCCTCTCTATGGTTTGTCTCCACTGCTTTGGCTTGCATTCCTTTATTGAAAATACAGAAAAAGACCATGGGGATACAAGTAAATACACTGTGTCGCTTCAAGTGTAACTAATGTTTGAAATCAGCAGGAAACACACTTTTACTTGCATAACACTAATCACTACCAACAGAGAAGACACTTTATATTTCGTCTTATCTTTAAGCATACTAAATGAAAACAGACTAAATCCATAGAGAGCCCTTTGTTACTAAACATCCTGTCATAAAGAAGCAGCATTTTGACATGCAGTTATAGTAGAGAGACCTCATATCAATATGCAACTTTCTTAAAATATGCTTCTTTTCAGACATTATTTAAGTGTACCCCTGTTGCATAGACACAAATACTGTTTAAGACAGTGATTTATGGGATTGAATTGTTGTGCGTTTATTATTCTGAGGGAGGACTGCTGTACTGTAATGGACTGCGTTGCACCAGATATTTGTTTTTTCATAACTAAGTTTATGTCTAGTCTTTCCTAAGCTCTTTGTAAATACTTGTTTCAAAGTTAGGATTTGCTAAGTTGGGTACCGTCATCAATACTTTAGGAATGTGATGTCAAAGACTTAAGTAACTCAGTTGCTTAGAAACAGCACAAAAAAAGCAATATATGATGCAAACATTAAGTTACTTCAGCAGCACACATTTGGAGTTTGATTTATTCGTGCATATACTGTATAGAGATATAACTGTGTCAGTGTGTATAGCAAACTTCTGAATACCTAACTAACATTCAGTCTTTTGGCATCACATTTTTGTAATTTGGGGTGCATCGTGATGTTTTATTGTAACTTAATTTCCAGTTCACATTGTTATCATATATATATATATTATTATAAGTGTCATGTCACATGTCAACCTCATCCCCTTACCCCTAAACAGATTACATATTACTGGGGTCAAATATTTAGAAATGATTAATCTATTATGGTGAATGGGTGTCCAGGCTAAAAATGTAACAAATCATGTCTGTGTGGACAGAAAGAACAGAGTCAGGGAGAACCTGTGAGTGTGTGAGAGTCTAAAAGTATTTGTGCAGTAGTAGTATGTACTATTTTTTAATCTTGGAGGATATGTTTGGATTTGAGAGCTGCTCAGGTGTGAAAGTTGTCCGTGTGTGTGTGATGCAGTGCAATTTAAAAAAAAAATTTAAAAAAAATGGAACACTACGTAGAAGTCTGAAGTTGAGCTTGCATAAGCTGACTGGCTGTCAGACCTATTTGTGGAGGGAAAAGTATCTTGTTTCTAATACTTCCAGTCTCTTTCGCAACCTCTGTGTTGTGTGCAGTATTAGCACTTTCCCCATTCTCATTATGTGGGTAGTAAATCGTAGTGTGTGGTTTAGCTTAAAGTTAGCTCTTAGCGTTGTCAGCACTTTGTTTCTGTGTATATATCACCATCCAAGGAAGTGCAAACATATTCAGCCCTCCATTTTCTATACCAAATTTAAGATGTTTCATTTTGTAGTTGGGGTTTAGGGATACAGGAGGAGATTATCTGTTATCTGTATTTCCTGCCAGTTTCGGAGGTTGTGCTCAGTCCCGGGAAGGTTTTTACAGGACATATAAACGTGTTGAAGCAAATAGCACTTTAAGCAATACATGTAAAATCAGGCAGAAAAAGGACCCAGACTGCTACTTTAAAAAGGGGTTAAACTGCAAGATTCAACTAACCACAACCAAAAACTAATAAAGCACCCTTTGGATCTACAGAAATCATGTGGGTGCTATATTTTTTTATTGAAAACTTTGACGACTTTGGATAGGGAGGACAGATGGTAGGTGACAACTGGGTAAACATAAATTGTTCATGTATTTTAATGTGTGGCGTCAAATACTTGGAAGGCTGTTGGTGACAACTGCTGATACAGTTTACAGTCTAATTGAGTGAAGATTGTAAAAAGTTACACGTTATTAAAACATCACCCAGATAAACTTCAGAGTGCACTTCCAGAAGAACTCTTGACTGACTCCTATTCTATATTTCTACAGCGTACTGTCATGTAGGCGGTAAGTATTAAAGTAAGGCCTTTCAGATTGTGGGCCACAGAATACCCGAGGCAAAGGAAACTGGGGCACCGTGGGTTTGGTTTCGAACTACGGTCCAAGACAGGCCTCCCAGAATTCAATCAACCCCCACTGACAAAGCGAGAGCCAATAACTGGAGGGTGTGAGCCCACAGTCATTATCTGCTATTTTAATTTGATTCAGTGGGAAACCGAAGAAGCTTTGTGGCCACCTAATCCAGCAGACTTTCACGTTTGATGAATTGGCCCTCAAGCTTCACCTAACAGTGCTGTCAAAGGTGGTTTGTCGGACATGGAAGGTCTGACTGTGTCAGTTACACTGTGGGCGTAACAGCTCTCTGCGAGGGGAAGACAAACTTTAAGTCCAGAACATAGGACACAACAAATAGAAAAAAGATGTTTTTTCTTATATATTTATTTTGTTGATGCTTTTAGTTTCAGAGGGCGATAGTATTTGTAGCAAATTTTATCTGAATATAGCTGACCGCAACTCTTCAAATAAATAAAAGAACTTCCTGTTAAGTTGAACAATGTGCATGATGGGTTTTAGGTGGCTGACAAAACCCTTTTGTTTAGACGACATCTAGTACCTCTTTATTTAAAAGAGGAATTAAATTGGTGACAAATATTGGTGCAGACAGCAAATAAAACAGGAATATCTTACCTTGTACCACACAATCTCAGGCTCCACTCCCGGCTGGATATAATCCTCAATGCCCTGGCAGGTGATGTTTTTGCTTTTGCTTAGTTCTGCCTTTTCAAAGAACCTCATTTTGGAGTTGTAGCAGAGGTCTGTGTCATTCTCTGCCACTGTGAGAGACATGGACACCTTCATGCAGTATGTGGAGTTTCTGCAAAAATACAAAGTTAATGAATCAGTTGGAGAAACAAATCAGTTTGCATCGTACTGAAGTCTTGCCAGATGCAGCAAAGAAAAGCTGCCAGCGCTCCGTCTCTGGCTTCACATACATTCAGAGTCAAAATCTCCACGAGGCTCATTCATTAGATTCCACATGAATCACTAAATGCAGCAGAGGGAGATAGAAAGAAATCTTCCTGTGGAAAGCAATTAATCATTTTCACATTCTGTCATTTTTCTTTCATGTGAAAACTTTCCTTTAGTGCTGAATGTTGAATCATCATCTCCAGTATGACCATTAATCTGGACAATTACAGGTTTTTACTGAGTTTTCTCATGCATTCAGGTATGAATATCGTTAACGCATGATGAGCCTACCTCTCTAAACTATTAATGGAGCGATAAAAGTGTGCATGTATATATTATATATATATGTATATGATGTCCACGTGCGTGTATAGGCAGCAGGGACGGGGTTGGTAATGTAGAGCGACAGCTCTGAATGTCAACAGCGCTTGAAGATTGATTGAGCCTTTTGTTTTCACGTGTTATGCAGATACAGTTCGAGCTAGCAGAAAATTACTTGCTACAATTGATGTACTGTAACTGCTCAGGTCATACACATAAAGAAGAGAATTTACAATGCAAAGGAGAGGGGGCATAAAATGCAAGATTACCTGTAATGTTTGGAGACTACATGCTTGCCTGGCCTCACAGATATTGGTGAATATTCATCCGTGGTGGAATAAACATTTCATTTCGATGGTGCTGTATAGCTTTAGTGGCATAGTGTTGCCCTGTTGTCTCGTTAGTACTACACCGATCAGGATGGAGTGTTCCCATGTGTATATGCAGAACCTTGTAGGAGATCCTGATCAGATCTAGTCGTGCCCAGGAGAGCAATGCTCCACAGCCACGGGAGAGGCAAAGATACAGCTGCTAAGCATTTACAGCTACCCTGTTTGGGTCATTAATGGGACAGCGATTTTTAGATTGGATCTGCTGCTTGAGTAATTCTTAACAGAACATGGTAATCAATGAACACATTGATTCACTGTGAAAGTTGTGCTATTTGAAGGAGGGAAACAAAAGCCAAGGTCCTTGATGATCAATGAATTCAATAAGAGCACCTTTTCTTTGCCCAAACTGGCTAATAAGACTGTCACAATTGACAAGTACTCTGGCCTGACTGCAGCAAATCCCTCCTGGTTAAAAGACCAAACAAACTGGCAGTGTTTAGGAAAATCTCATTGCTAATTTTCTAACTAAAGCTGGTTACACAAATTGAGCTGAACCAACAAACAATTACAAACATGTTAAATCCTTACATAATTGCGCGGCATTAACTGCCTCGTGGATTATCACAGCACACACTGGTCTTCGCTACAATGTCGACAAACAATCCCTCGGCCTTCGGACTGGCCAGTGCCGCCTACACTCCGCTTACAGTGACTGTGTCATTTTCATGAAGCCCGGATGCAAATGTGACATGATGTGGAGATTATCCCGGACAACTTCTACCAGATGGACACCTGTGCAAATGAGATCCCACGGGTGCGCTCTCTTCCCTGTTAAATATTCTGGGCAGCACTGATAAAGTCGCCCGCTGGAAGAGAGAGAGAGAGGGAATTGTGTCATCTGCTCCGCATGAGTGATCGATGGTGTGGGCCAACACTTTGTCCTACGATGTCTTTCCTACGTTTCACATCCATCACTGTGCCTTTTGAGCCTGAAGAGCCGGGTGATCTTTTGACTATCCACTCAGCAGGTATAATATTCATGAAGACTAACCAGAGAACTAAGCAGGAAAATTATCCCACTGCTGCACATTCCAGAGACTTGACTGTAGCTGACGCACTGAGCTTTCAATGCTTGTGGAACCCTCTTGCGTACTGCAGATACAGTGGTAACAAGCTGGGTGATACCATGGCATTAATGGGCAAGAGTGTCTGTCAAATGTGTCAAACTGAAGGGGATATGCAATGTCGTGGCAATGATAGATAGCATCCTGCATACATCACCTGAGAGAAGTGCCAGGCTGACAGCTACTGTATACAGCTGGAGGGCAGGCAGAGGACTTGAGCTGCAATATGCGGCAAATGCAGTGAAATTATGTGCAATGGTCAGTTAGGAGTTAAAGCAGCCTGCTGAAAAGATCATGATTGGCATGCTGTGGAAAAATACAGCAGTTTCTACTTACTGCGAGACACTCGTGGGAATTAGCATCAGTTAAAGTCACCAGTTAATTTATATATTTATGTATGCGGCTGTTTCTATTTTAATTAGATCTCTCCTAACCAAAACCATCCACAATTTAATACATGTTTTTCTTTTATTTTATTGACTGTCAATGAATCTGCCCCACCAGAGAATGAAACCAGATGGAACCTGCCCTTTAACTCAGCAACTGTTCGCTCTGATATTAAATAATAGGCAGCAGAATTGATTTGAAATTCTCCTGAGGATCCATGGCACCTGGGGGGAAATTAATGAACTAACTTAATGAATCTCTTAATTAAAATAACTCCTCTCTAATAGAAAATGGTGATGAAATAATTCCTGATTACTCATTACAGCTTACTTTCAACTAACAATAAGGTTTTCTGAGAATTGACTCAGTGTAAAGCACGAAGCAAAAGTCGAAAAGTTGATTGAAGGTTACTTTGGCATAATGTCATTACTGGGCAGCGAAATAAACCCACCACAGATATTAACCCTTTAGAGATTCAAATATAGAATATAGCATGACCTATGCTGTAGGTCTTGACTCACCTAATAAAACGTTATTTAAATGTAATATAAATATAGAAATGTGAGTCATTCCACAGAACCAGTATGATGAAGTCCCTCTCAATATGTACAGCATTCAGCAGCAATAATATTGTTTCTTAGTTAAACTACATCTTTAATTAAAAATGATGAAGTTGCCGTCTCAAAGAGTGTCAATTTTTAGAGTTATAATTATTTAGAGTTTTAGAGTCTTAGAGTAGCAAACGTGTCAGATTTAATCAAATGTTTCTATTTGCAGTTGAAGTTGAATGAATGTGAGGGTTATCTGCTAAATGGGAAAGTGTTGATTTAATCACAAATACATTTTATCATATTTTAATCACATTCAGACACTTACATTTAGTGTCCATAACTGAGTAGAAGACTAATTGTGCCCATATAATAAGAAAAAAAGCCAAATAATAGCAGGAATTTTATGCATGAAGTGGAAAAATATGTTTGGGGGCTCAGGAAAGTCATACATTTTGGTCAAAAATCTGAAAATGTCAAAATCATACCTCTTTCGTGGAATGACTTATGTAATGTCTATAAGGGCCACACTTGAGCTTGAAAACTGCCCATTGGTCTCTCCATCCAATCAAGCACATCCTCCATCAGTGCAGCTTTTTTAAAATGTTACTGGAATTTTCCGACTGTGAAATGTTGCTAGCATCTGCCATATCATTACGGTTATTCCTCGGCAGCACACTGAGTGTATGTATTTTTGAGTGTGTGCCTACAGTGTGCAGCATCATGAAGTATCAAACTCTAAGTCCACTTGGAAGGTTCAAGGTTAGGTTAAAATGAGCCTCAATTAAAGTGAGGAGTCAGGACTGGCATCAAAACGGACCCTTCACATTATGTTGAAAAATACAACCTTGAAAGGACTTGTGAAGGACACGTACTTTTTTATGACCTAATGTACCAGAAGAAAAAAATCTGGCCTCACTGCTGTCAGTATTTGTTATAGTCAACCATATGACAAATAAGAAAAACAAACACCATTCTTTCAAGAGACATTCCCTCATTTTGTATATTGATAATGATGGAGGAAAGCGCTCTCTTTAATTAAGTTAAAATCTTTTGACCATTCAGTGACCCCTAAGCATTTGAATTTGTTTCTCAGATCATTTATTCATTCATCGCCTAATGACCAGATCCATTGAAGTTATGTTTTCTAAAGTGCGTCCTGTTTCTGTAGACGGGAGACTGAATCGAGAACTGCTGCAACTCTCTAAAAGCCCATAAATTGTTTCCATTCCTTTCCATTAGACTTCACTTTGGACCAGCATGTCGAGAAAGCTAAAGGGAATCATATCAACAGGGACCTAAAAAGAAGTGACATCACTTATACTATCCATCCTGTTGCCACTTGGGTCAGCATGTATCTCAGACAAGATATGGGGGGCAGATCTGGCCAAGTTCTTTCCTGAGAGAGCACATACACAGTAGTAAATGTAGAGTGGCATGATTGGATGTGCCACGTCCCTTTAGAGTCAGATGTATAAATGGTTTTAGACAGGGAGGAAAAGGTATGGTCGACATCAAACAGTGGCTGAGACCAAAACAGGTCCAAGTCTAAACTGTCACAAGACTGAGGGGTCAGGAAAGTGGTCTTGATACTGAACTACAGACTGAGATTGGAGCACAAGGCTTACTCCTAAATTCCACGGCTGCAACTTGCTCTGCTCCATGGCTGCCAGAGCTAATTGTAGCCATTCTAGACAATGCTTGTGATCCAGAAGCGCAGCACCAGCAGCATAGAGCAGATTGAGCTGGCTGGAAGTCAGACAGTCTCATCAATTTTCAAAATAAAACTCCCTGTGCAGACTCTTAATCATAAAAACAGACAAAAATGAAAGCATTATAGAGCCTAAATAAGTTAGAAAAGATTGGCAGACAAAGTGTTCTACTTCTAAATCCTGGTGGAGTATCGATGGACAACAAGTGCTGCAGCTGCAATGTCACACACTTCTGGACACAGGTGTAAACCTATACGATACTGTATAAGCATTACATCACTTCCTGGTAATCTTGGACTACTTTCCTTGTCCGCACAAAACCTAAATTAACCCAGACCAAGAGGGGGTCGGCCCAGTTATCCTAAATCAGTTTTTTATGGTTCTTGCATTATTTATGGCCAGAGCGAAGGTCACAGTGAGCAGTGGGAAGACTGGGGTTCCTACCTGTAGCGCCCGCTCATAACTCACCTGTCAACTCTTGCACCAAGCCTGGGATGATTAAGCACCCTGGCTCCCTAAATCTGACTGTGGGCCAACTCGCTCCTACTTAGCCTCTGTCTAAGAGTGTGGCACTTGTCTTCCATGCTGGAACAATTGACTCCTGCCTCAATTATAATCCATCCACCTCTCTCTCACTCTGCTTGTGGTTTGTCTCTGTCCCTACCTCTACCCGCCCTCTTCTCTCTTGTCTTGTAGTACACAATTTCCCAGAGAGGAACACACACCTCTGTGGATAATTTAGCTTTGCCACGCTGTGAAAAACACATGCCCGCACCTGTCTACACGCTTGCATCCACACATACGCAGCTACAAACACTAAATAAAGTATAAGCGATATGCAATCCTACAAGACTAACTACAAAGAAAGAATTCACACACATGATAATAAAATTTGGTTCACGTATTGAGTAAGGACGTGCCATTTTCATCCTTACATTCTTTTTTGGATTAACAAATTCAGTCACAACTTGGGTAACAGATGAAAAATAGACTTTTACCGGGGAGCAAACAGAATAATTTTTCATCCAGATGGTTTGAGGAGGGTTGAGGATTTGCTCAAAACCGAGGTAAGTGTTTGACAGTGTTTAACAACCTTCTGGGTTTTTCAAAGATCTGCAGGTTTTTTTTTTTTCCCAACAAACAGATGCTTAGCTTTATGAGGCACAAATTAGAGCTGGAGCTATTGTAGACTTTAAAGGCACACAAATAAGCTGAATTGTAATTTTTCCTGTATTTAATTGGAATTATTTCCATTGTAGATCATTAAAGAATCCATTGCAGGACGCCAAAGTCCCCAAAGCCCAGCTTGAAAACTACTCTCCAAAACGTGCACAATGCAGTGCATATTCAGCTGCAGACGCAATCAACTTCCTCAAAAACCTACATTAACCCAAGAACTTATTTTCCAACAAGTCCGTGAATTCCTGCAAGCCTTCCCTTGAGTTGTGTGTCTCAGACTGACAGCAGCACTACAAATGCATTAGTCAGTCATTTCCTAGTAGATGCCTTCAGGGAACTCATTTTCCATTCCACGACACCCTCAACTCATCGTTATGCTAGCAACCTGATTTCATAACAAGCATAAACAATTTGTCTCCGCTGTATTCTCTTCTAACTCCGTCATGACCTTATTCATTGGTCCTCGGGCCACCTGGGTGTAATGTATAAGCAGCCATACCTCTGTGCATATCAAATACAAATGCATACTAACAATACTGCTGCAGGAATGGGGTATGGGCCATATAGGTGAATGAATGAGAGGAAAGCTCTTTTGGAGATGCAATGAAGGCCATCACTACATAGATCAGACATCCTCCAACAAAACCAGGTAATTCCTGAATGTGGGTTTACCAGTGCCTAACTAGCAAGTCAGCTAAGAACGATAAGACGAAATTCTGTAAATTCTAACATTTCCGTCGCACGTCCCAGCCACTTTACTATTGTCCTCTCACCCTCAGGATTCAGGCCAGTTATGAGTTTCCTCCTGTATCACGGTTTGACTGATAGCTGTGGTATTGCAGATGTCTGGCTGGCTTGGAGCTCTGCCGTTCACAGTCCAGAGGGTACAGGAGCGGAAGCAGGGAGGGGGAGGAAAAGTTGGCTGTGGTGCCAAAGTGATTGTGCTTGGGGAATGGTATTTCTGACATTTGTCTGGCAGATAAAAACCACCATCAGATATGAGGAAGAGAAGGTCAGTGTCCCTGCTATCAGATAGCTATGGTTTGGCATCTTGTTTGATGACTTCCTCCGCTCAGTGCGGAACAGGAGAGCCAAGAGCCTGGATATATGGGGAGGTGGCGCTGTGAATGTGACTGAATAAAATCCCTCAGTGGGGAATGTGGAAATATTTAACCTGGATGTTATTTTGCACTCCATTGTATGTTAAAAATGGAACTAGAATGAATAGAAGCCCTCTGTACATCGCACGTGAGTGTTCAAGATTAATAGAAAATGCTGAAAACAAATAAATTGGTCATATATGACTCAATTGTCTTGGTTAGTCATGCAGATTGAGACAACTGATTTGAATCAAAATCTCCACAGCCAACCTTCTCCCCCCGTGTTCCCTGTAGCCAGGAACCATTTGAGCTCGGCTTAATCAAATGGAATCGAGCATGGGACGAATGTCCAATCAGAGTGAGCGTGAAGGGCATGCAATGAAATTGGCTGAGACCATAATGCAGGCACATGGTGGATTAAACTTACATTCCAATTTCTCCAAAGAGTACCCAATGTACATCAAAATGAGCATATGTATGGCTGGTTACAAATCAGAAATGCTGGCCGCTTTTGCAGCATAACTGAATAAATACAACCAATATCCATTCAGAATACTAAAGTGTTCTGTTTTTCATTTTGTCATGAAAATATCATTTTCCATTTTACATAATGAGATATGTGGAATACCTTTATCTCTTGAAATACTGAAGAATATGCATGTTTGGTGTTCAGTGTTAAAAAGACCAATATTCAACAATATGTCTTTTGTATTTACATATTTGCGACTGGTAGAATATAGACTTGTCTACCAGATGGGGATTATAACCAGGATAGGGACTATTATTAAAAATGCTAAAAAAGTTTCTGCTGCCAACTCTGAACGATTTTCCAGAAATTAAAGAAGCTAATACTAATCTTATCTTTACTTTGAGTAAGTCAGTGTTATCTCTTCCTCACATTGACAGTACCAATATCTGCATCTGCTTCTTCCATAATATGTTAACTGTCAGTCAGTGTTATTGAACTGCATTGCTCCTCCACAGCATGCTAAATATCTGTGGATATAGGTTAATTCAAATACTCAAATGGACTTGAGCATTACAGTTAGAGCAGAGGCTTTACGGGTGGCCATGGGTGAATTATAATGGTATCGTATGAGGTTTTATGGATGGTGCACTAATGATTGGAGTATGGAATGATTGTGGTTGAATGCATTGGAGCAAATCTTTGAATATATGGAGTTATGCAAATGAATCCAGCCCATTAACTTAATGTGTGGCAAAACAGAAGTATCCACACACCACATCCTATTCTTCTTATTATAGTCTTTATTTATTACACCTGTATAGCAATTTATGCGTTGATGACACTGGCCGTAATGCATGACGATACCGTAATGCACACGTGGAAAAACATTTATCTGCACTCTGTTTTTAAGCTGCTGACCCTTTTCTGTAACATTTCTATAATAAGAGTTTGAATAGAGATCAGCAAAAAATGAAAACATTTTTAATTAACAGCATTTTCAATGCATTCTATTTCCATTTGAGTGCCAGATGAAAGTCTATTAGTATCCAGCACCTGGCCCCAAAACTGTTCCATGTGCAGGGTCTTCTTTGACAGCGCCATTGTAACTTCAGACGTCCAAAGTGAATATCAGGCCAAGTTCACACCGCCACATCATGCTGAATAAAGCATAGTGTGAAAGGTGGCCTAAACCCAAACAGCAGCCCATACATCATCAGACAATGGCTGCTGGAAAACAGCCTCTACTAAACTGCACAGAGCCAACTAAAAGCCTGTCCAAACTCTGTGTCGACAGAGCAGTCTCTCTATACAGGTGTAAAGAATACTGAATATAGGGGAACATCATCAATAACCCCTGGCTGGTGGATGAAGCAGCTTGGCAAATCCATATCACACAATTATCTAAAACCCCACCTGGGCACTGTGAATAACTGCTGCCAGAGATTTGGCATCAACTCTCTCATTACCTCTTAAAGTAGTAATGTGGAAGATGCTCCTTTATTTCATCCGTAATTGCTGTGGCGTATCTGTGCTGCACTACTTTCTTGGATGATCAGTTGAAGTTTATGTAGCATCTGTTTAGCCAATTTGATCATCACAGTTGAAGTTAACGGTACATACGGTATCTTCTGCAAACACACTACTGAGACCAGATGTATAAAACATGGTACCTTTGTGACTTTCTAGATATGCTAGCAGCCAGGCTCTGATGGTGGCAGTGTTTTCAGCTCTGGTCCAGATTGGATATCTCAACAAATATTTTATCTTCATGAAATTGTGTGCAGCTGTCAGAAACTCTAACATCTCTACTGATCTTTGTTGAATTTTACTTCAATATCATCATGAGGTTAAAAATTTCAGTGATCCATTAAAATGTCTCCACATCATCTTGATGGACTGAAATGAGGGTTGGCATTGACATTCATAGCTCTTACACGATGTATCCTAATGACTGACTTTTCCACATTTCCATTAGTCTCAGCTGTGTTTTGTGCAAAAAAGCAAGCATTAGCATGCTTACTCGGGTTGTTCGGATACCAGTTTCGGAAATGCCTCAAATACAGTCCCGGTACCAGCAAGTCTATATCAGATCGGTACTCAGTATCGCTGATATACAAAGTTCAGCGATTAGAAATGGTACAGGGAAGGGAACATTAAATGAAATTAAATGTTTTGTGTTTTCATTGTGACTTCATCAATATGTGCTCTGGCACTTCACAACACATAAATAAACTCAATTAACGGACATCCATCAGGGTGCCTTTGTTACAGCCCTCCTTGCCGAAGCTATTCCACAGAGCCACAGCTAACTGATTGTCTCCTGCCAGGTAGCTTATAACACAAACACCATCCTTACATTATACATCATCCATAACCGTTGGCAGCACAAACCGTCCCCGCTGCTCCTTAGTCTAGCGTCTCTCATTGGCTTTGACAGCTGGGCTGGATCAATTGGACAGGCCCTGACTCAGGCTGAATGACAGAGTGTTCCAGACGGCCCATTCTGACTGTCACTTCCCTGAGAGATCACCAGCCACTCCTGCCCACGAATACTAACACAGTCAACATGGCTGCGGTCCGGGGACGGGTGGGAAGCGCTTTTTAATGCATGTGCGTTCTCTGCGGGAGTTCTTCTTATGTATGTGTGCGCACAGGTGCCAGGTGAGATGCACTGCATTCAGGCTTAAATAAGCAAATGGATGCGCACACACACACACACACGGAGATGCAACCTGCCTCCTTTGTTATCTTCCCCTCTTGTTGTCCTTTGCTGGTGACAGCCCAGGCATTACAGGACATGCAGGAAACCCATTAATAAGCCTGGGACAGCGGCAGCATGCCAAAACCGGTGAACAGGGTCAAAGGTGAAACATTAGCTACCTGCCAAGAAATAGGATCCTCCCTGCGCTGCTACATATGTCCTTAATCTGACACTGTAAGCCCTGCGCTTTCCACTGCGATCAATGCACTGTGGATGTGTCTATTTTGGCATTTTCATGTCCCAAACTGCTGAGTGGGGTGTGTGGGGTGCATGCTTAGGGTTGTGACTTGTCTGTGCATGAAAGTGAGTGTCTCATTATATTAAAAGCTGTTCAAGAAACACTGCCTGACCTGCTCCTGTCTTTTCATTTTGTTCACTAAGGTAGGATGTTTTTGGAAACTGACAACCGGACACTACATTGTTTCCCCCACATAGAATTTCGTCAAGATCCCACACAGCTAGCAGAGCAACACTGACCTAATGGACACCCAGGGAAATACTTTAAGATTACTGAAAGTTTACAAAGATAAGACAACTCACGCATAATCATCTAACCAGTCAGAAAAGTTGATTAAAGTGACGTTGATAGCTAATCTCTGAAATTCATGCGTGTGATTATATCAAAGCAGAAACAGGCATGCGTCAAATCAGTTTGCAATGCTAATTTACGGTGCATTTGAACATAAAAGGCAAAGTGAGAGAGAAAACATGATACATTATGATGATAGGGTGGATGGAGGCAGGCAGGGTGGAACTCTGCAGCTGCACAATGACTGAAAATGAAGATGAATGTCTGATGACCTCTGCACTGAAACATGGATATTAAATAATACCTAGTCACCTCCTGAGCTCAGCACCATTTTAGTGTTGCTCGCCATTTTCTTCTTATTTTTAAAAACTAATTTGACGCACATGATGTCCTGATTCCTGTTAATGAAAATCTTCCAAATTAAACACAAAAAAACAAAACAGAAAAACTGAACGCACCAACATCACACAGTGACTCCACGTTTTTCCTGTCATGATGTTAACCAGACCAGCTTTTACTCGGCTGTCTCTGCTGTCAGCGAGGTATAAAATAGCAGGAATTAGCAACTTTGTAATGCTAATAGGCTTTAGGATTTAGTGGTATCCTCCACTAAAGTACCCGGATGGCCCGCCTTTGTGTATGTGTGTGTGTTTCCTGTCCCTCTCCAGTAAGTGACACACTTACTGGCACTGCAGATGTTTTCGCTCGGCATACAACAGAGCTCCAGGGGGTATAACATCTGAGACACCTCGATTTGACACATGACCCTGATCATCTGCTCCCTTCCACTCCCTATACCACACAGCACATGGCGGTCCCTCATCATATGTTTATAATGCATGTAGATCGGTGTGTGTGTGTGTGTGTGTGTGTGTGTGTGCATGAGACAAAATGCAAGAGAGTAAAAGAGACAGGCACACATGCTCAGAATGCGGAGCGCGTGCGTGGTGAAGTTGGCCTGCTTTTACATACAGATTGAAGTTCCCGTCAGTAGTAGCTCGTCTCAGGGGAGCAGAGAACTGACATGTCACGTTTCTGTGTGTGTGAGAGTGTGTGTTAGTGCATGACGATGCCCTCTGATGCTCTTAAGTGCAGCTGAGCAAATTCACATGTATGCTTGTTTGTATGTTAAGAGAGGTAGGGAGGCCACAAGCGTAGAATCAGAGGGCATGATGTAACACATGGAATGAGGGCAGAAAGAGAGGAGTTGTGTGCGTCGGAGAGAATGAAATAAATAAATGAACACCAGCATTATAAACAGTAAAAACAAAACATCCTAAGAGCAATTTAATCTAATGTTTTAATTAAATGGCAAGTTGCAGCGCTGCGAGATCTACTTCACAGCATTCACACAGATCTTGAAACAAAGAACAAACAAGGGGAGTTGATTCACACGCACTATTAATAACACGCATCTTGATTAAGAAAGCACTCGAAACTACATGATTTGAATTGGAAATAATTGTGTTTATCTGCACCGTGTTAGCACATTTCTCCCAGCTGCTTTTCAAAACTTTGCTAACTGTGAAACTTATTAAGATGTTCGTGGTGTTTGTTTTTTTTTTTCCCTCTCTCCGCAGTGCAGATGTGCCTCTGTCATCTGTATTATGCCACATGGTGTTCAAGCTGCTCACAAAGCCTATTTCTATTATACTTCACAGGGCTTTCTTGCACACAGATAAATGGGTCTCTTGACGTGATGCTCGTGTGACATTTGTCTTGGCGTTTTATTTGTTACCATAGCAGTAATCATGGTCAGCGTACTACCTTGAACCTCAGTCCTCACAAAGCCTTGAAATTATAGTCCTATGCATGTTAATATGTATGTACATTTAATGCAAATGGACTGTGGTTCAATTAAATAAAGTTAAAATGGACAAAATGAGTAAAACAAATATTTAAATATTATTTTGAATTACAGTTTGCTTGGAATCATTCGTTTGGTACAGCAGAATTTTGCTTAACACATTGGCCTCCACAGCCAGTGTGTTCAGTGCCATCCTGATGTGGGTGTATTATGAATATTCTGCCCACACTGCTAAGCTTTGCCTAGTGCAATAACACCTGTGACAGACAACTGGCACACAAATCTCTTCCCTGGTATGTGAAGAGCCTGTCGACAGGACTGACAGTCCCTGTAATACCGATGCCATATGAGATTCATATCATAAACTCCTAAACAAGTGATGACCAAGACGAGACCAAAGCATTGTGATACAAAGTTACACCATAAAACAGTCCTGTTCAATAACAACAGTAACATGACTGTGTAGGAGATATGAACTCATTATAGCTATTATTTCACTATAAGTTGATAAACAAGAACCATTGCCGAGCTTTAATCCTCCCTATCTACATCACACAGATTCTTGAATATAAACAGAAATGACAAATACCATCTCAAAAGACAGTCAGAAGATCCTTTCTCCACATTGTCTGAGTACAAAAACTGCAGCACTCAGGCGTGACACAACTCTCTGTCAATACTTGCTTGAGACAATTACCTCACGGGTGCCCATAGTAACTGGGATTGAATTGTTAGAACATGCTCAAGTATGAAATGTATCCACTGAGAGATGATTTATTGTTGTGCTGTGATTCATTCGTTCCACTGCTGAGTGCTCTAATTCCCGAGGTCCCTTCATGTTTCCAAAGGGTGAGGATCCTCAAGTTAACGTGCTGCCAGGAGCCTAATCCAAATGTGTTAACATATGCAAGCGCTGATCATCTATAGGACCCATGCTGCTGAGACAAAAGAGAGAAGAGCAATCCGCCGATTTGGCTGCTGTGACTGAGAACTCAAATGAGTCATGTCGCAGCTATGTGGTTGTAAAAATGGAATGGATCCATGCCTGCAATTTTTAACACGATGTAGCGCTTGAGCGTTTGTGGCAAATGTGGTTGCAAACGTCATATTTAGTCATTTTAAGGTTAATATCTTAGCCTTTGAAAGCAATCGTATAAGTGCTCTCACTGCAATGTGGTCTCTCTGAATAACAAAAGACATATACGCACATTTTATACTTTACAGTTTTAGTTCATATGTGGTATGACAAAGTAATCAAAAGTCCATTGCTCTGTCAGTCATCTGGACTGAGCATTGGCCTCATTATTGTGGCTTTACTCAACAGAACTAACAATATATGCTAATACAGGACTATAAATCATTCTGATTTGATGGTCCCATATGGTCAGTTCTGATGCATTGCTATGCACTTCGGAAAGCTGCATTAAACTAAACATATGACACACACACAGTATCCAATAACCTAATCCTCCCAAGCTTTTTAAGAGGGCCCTTCCCCCAGTTAAAAGCCACTGCATGCCGCTGTATAGAGCTGACTAATGAGCCAGTCAAAAGAAAACGCCCTTTACCTACAAGGTTAATAAGTTATTACTATATAATAAAGCATGTGCAACTCTGCACATTATTCAGCTTATTTCTTCAACTCAACTGTTGCAAGACTGACAGTAAACACCTTGTGACAAATGAATGTTTTTCCCTTGATTTTTTTGCACTTTTGGCTTGTTCAGTGAATGCAGCTGGTGGAAATTTAATGCATTATGTTCACTTTTTATGTATTCATGGGAGACTTATCAATCTGAAAACCAAATTAAAAAAAAATGTAACAAGGAGGTGGAAACGCTACACTTTAGTTCATGGGGACAAAGTTTCGTGTAGCTGCTTGGTCATTTAACTCATTGAAAAACTGAATTAACTGCAAAATGCTCACATAAACCAACTGAACACTACCAAAGACCAAAGACGAGATAGTAATAGTAGTGAAGATAGTAAAGCAGCTAGCAAGCTAAAAAGACATTTTAATTAATTAATTTAGGTTTATTTAGTTTGTTTTGGAGTTCTTCTTCAAGTGGCAAAAAAGCAATCTGAATAATTCAGCTTTTTCAATTAATTTGGCTGAATTAATGGGTATTTAAATAATCATTTAAGTAATTTATCAACTAAAATAAAATAAGTAAATGAACTATCTTGATATTGTATGGACTGTTTGAACTTAATATGGTAGTTTTTAGAAAAAATGTCATCATTGGACTATCACATCATGTGCTTTTGGGATTATTCACATCCTAACAAGGATTTACTTTGAGTGTGTGTGTGTGTGTGTTTTCTATAATACTGTGTAAATCCGAACAACCCCAGCTGTATCAGATGCTTTGATTAACTCTGAAAATCAGCGCAGCTGATTGTCGCATCAGTGGTGGCACTGTAAATAAAGGTCAGAGTTGTAAACATGCCATTTCACTGGCAGATATTTTGAGCTGAAATCTAAGCGTTGAAGTGAACATCTTTGTCATAACTCCACATTGTAAAGCACAGTTAGAACCTGCAGAAAGCAACTATAGACAACAATGGTCCAAAGAAACCCAGAGAGAGAGCAATCCTGTGCGACGGAAAAGTGCTCTGCATTCAGAACTATTGTTATTTCTCTCCATGATGGGCAAATAAGTGTTGCCCCTTAATTTGGTTCTGAATGGTGAAGACTGACGACAAAGCAACACTACTCGTCCAAATCAAATCTCATGGCTCTACTTTCTGCGTGATTACACAATAACTCTAAGCTGACTGATTGTCTACCTCCAGAAAATGCTGCCAACGTCGTTGAATAGAGCCATGAGAATTGTTGGACTGGTGCTGCCCGTTTCTATTCACAGCGGCTGTCACAGCAAAGGGGAGAGTGCTAATGGTGATGAATAGTAATGGCCAAAATCTCTTAGAATTGAGCTTGTGAAACACAAGGAAACCTATGCTGAATGCAACTGCTCAAGAGTACATTATTCACCTTTTCTGTCAGTGTCCCAAATTGTTTGTGTTTAAGGTTGAAATACAAATGCTTCTGCTGATTTTCCTGAATTCTACAAAAGATTACTCTCCTATCTTTCAGGGAGATGTGTTTCAAAGTTACCCCGTCCTGTGAAAAAAGAAATTGTTATGGGCTCTAAGACAGCGGCTTTGGTTTTTTTTCTGACTGGCCTGAGACAACCCCCACATTAATGAAAACTTCAGCCAATATGAGCTCAGAAGCCAGAAATTTCACCACATTATAGAAGTCATAAATCAAACAATTGTCACCTTCCACCATCAGGCAAGTGGAAAAGGAAGATAGTACAAGTCCCCTCCTTTTTATCTTAGCTGCCGTTTCCCTTTCCTCAATCTTCCCGTGCTGAATTACTGTCCATTCTCTCATCTCCCTCCTCGCTTTTGCACGTTTTCAGAAAGGACTTTTGAGGGCCCAAGAATTATGGATTTACCAATTGCACCTAATGGCTTACTGTCCCCCTGAGGAGAATAAAGAAATAATTTAGCATATAAAGTGAAGCAAGGGGGCCTCATACTGTTAGACGATGCTCTGTGGACCGAGGACCAGTGCACTTTTGGCCAGAGATGAGAGACTTCATTAGAAATCAACAGGGGAGGGCTTTAACATAGCTTTACTCATGCCTGCGGGGTTCTAGAAAATGTTATTTACCCCCACTATTTTACTGACATACTGCTGGCAAAACAAGTCCAAAATGGTGGAAGTGTTTCTCTTGAATGCTTGCTCCAGTTCAAGGCATGAACAATAAAAACAGTAGCTTACATTTAACAGCAATGAAGACTCTGGCTGATAAAAACTACAGGATCTTACCTTAAAACGCAGGAATAGTACCCCACGTCATCCAACTCTGCCGGTCGAAACCATATGGCGTCCTCCTCTTTGCTCATCCTTGTGCCGTCAAAACTGATGGGTTCTTCGAAGTCCCCGTGCCCTGCACTTTTGTACCACATAAGGCTAAGTCCTGCGCTCTGTGCGTGGGTGTAGTTGGCCCGTATATATCCATAGAATAAAGCACACTTAATCCGTACAGGTTCCCCCAAAAGCACCTTATATTTCAGATAGTCCACTGACCAATCCGTGCAGCCTTCCACTGAAAGAAAAGACAGAAAAGGAGAATTAATCAGGAGCTGCTCAAAAAAAACAAAAACAGCAGAGGAGATTTGTAATCATGAAATGGGTATGTGGCAGCCAGGACAGGACCATTTTCAGTGCTGTGTCTGTTAGTGTGCTTTGCCAGCAACCCCTGTTACACAATAAGTCAACACGCTATTTAGCTCCATGCAGCACTGATCACTACAACGTCTCCTTTTTGTGTTTCACAAGAACAGACAAAGCAGCTGCACACATGGACACCTCTCACATATGTAGTTTTAAGTGTCCCTGAAAGAATCCACTTCAGGAACGCAAGCAGGTGCCTTTGGAATATTAAATGGAATATTGATTGTTGCATTCAGTCATTTTTCCCTGTTTACCCCAGCCTTCACCTACAGTACAAACATTTCTTTATTTATATCTGACTCGTGTCACCAACTCATACATAAATGGAGTCTATTGGCAATAAACTGTGTATAAGCAGCCATCAATATCCATTTTGGCAGTGGTGATGGCACTCATCTACATTTTACCTGAGAAAATTAGAAGCTGTACGTCTGAATTCATTCCCTAAAGCTATCAGACTATCATCAGGTCTCAAATGCTGTTTCCAGCCACATAAATGGAAAAGAGTGTCTCGTCTCGTATTGCGCTGCTGCACAAGGCAAGGCTGAGCAATAGGGGTCTTCCTGTTAAGACATCTAATAAAGCCCACCGACTGTCAGTTAAAAAAGTTAGAAGGATTGAATAATAACTCCATTATTCATGCTCTGCAGGCAAAGGAGTGGTTTGGATTTGCAGACTTATTTTCCATCTTTGAGTGTATGAAAGATGAATGCCAAACATTAAATGACACTTAATCCTTATCAACTTCTCGCACTCCAGTGAAAACTCGCACAGACAATGGCATAAAAATAACTTTTTTTTTTTTTCGGAGAGCTGTGACCTGTATCATTGAATAAGAATAGTGGGTTAGTGAGGCATCTGTGGGCCTAGGCCTGGCACAGTGGGATAAATTGCTATGGTAACTTATACTGCACAGCTAACTTGCTACTGAGCAGGCTTAGTTTCGCAATGCCGTCTCTCAGTTTCGGACAAGGTCTACTTTTGATGGATGCGTGATAAGCCATGTCAAGAAGCACACAGCAGATCGAGCTGGCTGGAAGTCAGCCATTGAAGTGACACAGAGAATCCAGTCAATTTTCAAAATAAAACATCCTTTGCAGACTCTACATCATAAAAACAGACACAAGGGGAAATGATTCAACTACATAGGTTCTTTCAAATCTGAGTGAATTAACAAAATGGTTTTGGTGGGCAAAACACTGCTTCTAAAATGATGTTGTGGCCACAACATCTCAACAACATAAGTTGACCATACAGTGCAAACATCACTACATAACTTCACTTTCATTTCCTACCAGATGCCTGACTGATTATTTATTGCAGATAGCTTTTATAATCTTTTTCACTGCAGCTCAGGAGCTGTTTTTTTTTAATTCAATGAGTTGATTATTGGAAAAGAAAAAAAAAAGAACATTCCATCTTTAAAATCATCCACTCATATCAGAGTCCTTATCAAGTATCCATTTCTTTTTTCAAGTTTTATCACACGTCTGTATTTTATTGGAATATTCGCTGTATTAACTACATCTTATGAATCAGATAAAAGCAGCCGAGCTTAATAAAGAGGCTTTATCTATTTCCGATACAGATAAAGACAAACCACTTGTCTGAATATTTTAAAAACACACCGGGTCCATATTGAATAAGAAAACAAGCTCTCTGCCCACTACATCCATTTTTTTTCCTCCTTCCTGTTCCTGACATCCTATTTTTCCCTTGCTTCACCTCGCTGCACCACTCTTCCTTGAAAAACAGCTGGTGAGCACAGCTGCAGCACACTCAACAGGCTTTGCTAATTGAGCCCCTATAAATGTTTTATTTACCAAAGAACGCAACTCGACCACCAATCAGCGAGGTGTGGTGCATGCTGCAGTCGGTGGGGGTAACCGGGGGGAGGGGTTATGCAGCAACAGCACCCGTGGGTGCTTTAGGAGCTGGAGAAAAGATGAAAGAAAGAAGGGAAAAGAATACTCTAAATCACTTTAGCTGTGAAAAATGAGGATGACATAATGTCATACTGAGATACTTCCAGGGCAGCTGCAGTGGAGTTTAATAGCAAAAAAATCCATCAGTTAGCTTGCACTAGCAGATTTTTGTGTCAATCCATCAGAGTCAAGGAGCAAAGTTCAATAGTCGATTCACAGATCCAAAGTCTCGTCTCCCTTAGTTACTTTTGCTGGTTCGGACAAGCTTGAGAAAAAGAAAAATCGTGAAGGCAGTTCTGTTTGTTCTGAATGCCTGAATGAGTGTGAATCTGACCATCAGGTAATACAGAAAATACAACAGTATGCGATGGAAGGATACATTCATGTTCCTGTGTTAAGGATGACAAGACTACAGTATCAGTCAGTGGTGTTCCTACACTGAAGGCTGATGAAGGGTCAATTGTGGGGAGAGATCCATTACTGAGGCAATGAAAACAATAAAAAAGCCTCGGTGTACCAGAATGCAATGCAGTAACATGACATGCTATTACGACTGCAGTCGTATTTCGTTGCAGGTATATGTGTTTCTTTCCATCAGTGTTAAACTCGGTCATTTTTTCCCTGGCCCTCTAGTAGTTTGATTTTCCCAAGCTTGATTTATTTGTACCTTGATGTAAAACAGAGGAAGGAAAGAAACTTTCTGGAAAATGTAGTAGATCAGTTGAAGCAGGTTAGAGAAAAATGACGGAGATTTAGAGATTTATTATAAACTTCAAAATATACACTGTAGAATATTTGAGGAAGAACGTTTCCTTTAAATGTCCTGAATCTACCATTAGTCCTGTAATTTCTCTGTTAGGCAGCTCATTTTTCCTGTAGCAGCGCTGCCAAATCTGCAGCACCTTTCCTGCTCTGAACTGATCCTAAATCAGTTCAACAATAAGTCGCTGTCTTCATTTTATGAGGCTGAGAACACTGCTTATAGATGCAATTCTTTGACATCACCCTCTAAACCTCTTTTTGATGTCCTCGATTAACTGCGTCCTCCCAGGAGCCCAAAAACCCCAAAACATCTAATTTGCACAAAGAATGAATAACTAGAAACAAAATGAAGCAAATAGAAATGCCGGAGAAGGTGGTGTGTCCTCTGCGAGCTAACCGACACCACAATCCTTTCATTGTGATTAAGTCTAACTGTTGCTATGGCAACACAGGGTCTACCCTCTCCTATCAAGAACTTGCTAATTAGTTTGTGGATGATAATAACTTGAAGGCTTAAGGTAAGACACAACCAAGACGGTTTCACTTCTGATCATTTGTCCTAATTGAGACTATGAAGTGTTTTACTCTCGCAACTAATAAAAACAGCAGGGGGGTGTAAAAGGTCATAAGCAGGCGTCGGCTCAAACAGAGAACAAGATTAGTTTGGAAAAAGTGTGCATGAAATAATGGCTAATCTTTGTCTTCTTATGTGTGCATACGCACAAAACACACACGAAAGACTCTAAAAACAGGGTTTTATCTGGGAGTTGGTGCAGTGACTTACTGTGGTACTCTGCAGTACACATGCAGTGGTAAAAAAGCTCGATACAGACAGTAACTTTACAGTTCTCCCACATTACCAGTAGCGATAGGGTGTAACTGTATGTTGCTTTTCAACTGTTTTATCTTGAAAACAGCCCTTCACATATCTCCCACCTGACCCAAACACTGTTGGTCAAACGCTCTTCACTCTTTTTAAATCCAAACTCCAAGTGAGAGCTATGTGTAGTACCTATAACTATAGTTTATGAATTCTAGATGAACAGCAGAGCCGATGGAATAAAATAGACTCTCTCTGTTACTCTCAATCGGGGAGGTTTTGGCCAGATCAGAGTTAACATGATGTCGACTTGTACTTCAGAGGCAACATCACAGAATTTCTCCCCCTTTTTTTCCTCTCAAAAAAACTGCTATCACATTCACAGCAAATAGTACAGAATCAGATGATATAATAAAGGGCATGGATTAATCTGTTTGGGTGGCCGACAGGCAAATATTCCCAGCTGTGCCCTTACTGACACCCCCACCTCCCTCCCCATGTGCAATGTGCATGTACCCTGTCACCTCAAAGTTCCCATCAACCATTTCTCCTGTGCTGCAGTGTTCCTGACCTTGTGGTAATTTCATCAAACACAACTCTATACAGAAATAGGAGACCATGAGAGCACAATATTTGATATAATAAAGCATTTTAAGATCGATTTTGAACCCTCTACAAGACGCGACAACAAAATGGCCTAATAATGCAGGATCCACTTTATTTGACATCGTACTTTGGTGGTGCAAATTGCCTCACAAATTAGAAAATTATCAGATTACCAAAACCAATTAACATGCAGTAAACCAGGTGCTGGCACCCTGTGGCTGTTGTCCCATTGGTTGTCATATCTTGACGGCATAATTCACCGGCTCAAAAATGAATGAATTTTGTGTTCAGTTACTTTCTACATACACTTATGAGGTACTTGTTTTACTACATTTTTTTTAACGTTCTGCCAAACGTTATTCATGAGGATATTTACTGATGAAATATGAAACGCACCGTGTACTCGATTCCATTACTGTCAGATTAATTTGACAGCTGTTTGTACATGCAAAAAAAGAAAAGATTATTGTAGAGAATGTGATGCCATGAAGATGATTAAATTACTTAAAAGTATAAAGCATTGAAATTAGGAACACCTTCAACAGCTACATTAAACACTGTTCATATTCCCATAGGATAATGTTTAACAATGTAAAATGTTTACTCCAGTTGTGAATATGGTCCACTTGTTGACCACTACATCGGTCTTAACAGTCTGTTGGCCCAGGCAGAAAAGAAAAAGACAAATTTACCCAGAAGTGCTTTCAGTTTGGCTGCACACACTGGATTTGGTACCAGAAAAAACACACACAGTCAATGCATCACTGCCACACATCAGACAGCCGAGCTTCTGTCATTGCCTTTCCCATCAGAACTGCAAATAAACACCCGGTCACTCATTTTTGTTTTGGATTTTTACAGCTGAACACTTTCTCTCTCAGTAAAAAATGTTGATGTTTTCTGAGTACCACAATATTTGCTACCACAGTGCAGTGCATTATCATGCAAAAACTGTTGTACAAATGTGTCTGCATAGCTGGTTTAGCAGAGTAAAACAAAATGAGACATACTTAATGTGAATATTACAATCTTTGGACCAAATAACTGAATTATATACATTTCTTCATATTAGTATGCATCTGATAAAAAAGAGAAATGAAAAGTGAGAAAATTAAAGGCTTGATTACGACTGAAAACACGTGCAACATGTAACAGTGGGTCCGATAAAATATGCCTTTTCAGCTGCCCTACAGCATTCGATTACCGGGGCTTTGAAAATATCCACAGCTTAACTGAGAAGTTAACGGAAAAAATAAAAGCATCAAAAATGCTAAATTAATTTCCCTTTAAGGGTGAACTCCAGCCCAACTGTTTCAAAGAGCCTGCTGTATTTATCTCTAATGCCGCCATGAGGAGCTTGCCAGCACCAATATCTGTTATCTTCCACCTATTCTCAAATTGCCCGTTTCAGACTTTTGACAGAGGGTTATCGTTCATTTCAGTAAGTGAGGGTGGGGATTCTGCATAATCTGTTGGCAGGAAACAAACATGGTACAAAGCCTAATTGAACTCGATTAACATTTCCCTGCTCACCAGATTTCCATTCTGCTGGATCACAATTGGTGAGGGAATTGGCCAATCTGCTGAGTGATAATAACAACTCCGGCGGCTCTTCAGCGACTGGGGCCATCAAGCATAAGCAGCGTTTTGCGGCGTCGCTACACATGACCCATAAGTAAAAAGGGGTAATTCCTCTGTCGCGAGTGTGTCTGGGATCCAACAATTATGTTTGTCAGCTGGAGAAATGGTGACTGGTAACTGTCAGCTGTCATGTTTTGCCAAATGATCGCAGAACAAATGTTTGCACGTCACTGTGCATGGAAATCGGGATTTAATAGAGCCTCATTCACTGACACCACATCGAAATGGGGTTTTCTAGCCATATCCCGATTTAACCACGCCATTAAACAAAGGCAGGGCCATTTGTCAGGCCTGCCTTGTTTTTATGTTTGTCATGTTTGTTTCATTTGCCCCACTGTGTAAAAGACTGAGGCCTCATTTATAAAATGGTTCTTATCCTCATGTTTTACGCGTGTAACCAGAACCCAACCATTCAGTCATTTATATGAAGAGGGAGAAAAAAGGTTCTAATTGGCTGCATAGATGTATTTTTTTCATATTAAATTCTATTTGTAAAAATCATCATCCAAAGTTTAAATGCAAATATAGACCACAGTGTATAATAAAATGAAGGTCAAGTCAAAGAAGACTTTACAAATAAGGTCTTCTGAGTCTTAAAACTAATCATACTCTTAAAATATATACATATATGCACATTTATGCTGTAAATTTGACCCTCAGACTTAAAGAGATCACACTGGAAATCAGCCTCAAGGCATTTTACACTTACCTACTGCAGTTGTTTTTCTGAATTTAAATTACATTACAATGTGTAATAGTTTTATAGAAACCAGCTTGCCTATTTTAGTGGCACTTTTTCAGATTGGATATACTGAAATATATACGACTGCTGAAATGATACAACACAGATGCGACCAAGATGCTGGCAAACGTGCATTAAAATAAACAAGCATGATGCATTTGTGGTTTAAAGGGCACCACAATAAAGCTAAACAAATGTTATGTCATGGTGTTCCCACTACATTTTACTGTCACTTCAGAACGAGCGTGTGCTCCTCCTGGAGAGGAGGTGATCAGCTCATAAATTGGGTTACAGGTCTGCTGAGGGGTAATCGTATGCAGATTGAGTCAGGTCACCACTGAGACTCCCACAAAGTGTCTGTTCCCCCATAAGCACTCAAGGAGATGGTTCGCTACCATTTTTCTCCATAAAAGCTCCGGTGTAATTCAATCAGAAAGGCGTGCATACATTAGGCCGAGGCTGATTGGATAAACACACAAGCATTGGTGCACACATCTACACACACACACACACAATCTATGAGGTGATGCGACATCAACCTTTACTTGCCCTCATGAAGTGTAGTGTCTTAGCTGGCTTGGCTCCAGGGTCCCTAAAGGAACTTATCAACTTCACAGCCACTTTTTGCCAAGGGAGGGAGGGAGGCACGGGAGGAGAGAGATGTCTCGAAATCTTGACCTGCCATTTTCCACCTTGTGAAAAACGCTGTCGCAGCAGAGTGGGTCTCAATTAAGAGGAACATAGCTCTGATGTGTGGGAAAGGTAACCTCTCAGCTGCCGGCATGCAGGAGGAGATTACCTGCATGATTGAAGTACCTCCAGCAGGTTGGAAAAAAGAGAATGAGTCATCAGCCAATAAAGTAATCAGCCACGGCCATCTGCATGTGAGAGTATTTTCTCACACACACCATAGGTCCTAGGAACAATAAGAAAGATGCAGGCTTTGGCCTTGAACACAAAATGATCTACTTCCCAAATTGTAGGAGGCAAATTAAGGGCCGTATACAGCTGGTGTAATGGCACTGCAACAATAAGGAACTACAAATGCTAAAATTACCAAAGTTATGGGCCATATGGTGACATAAAGAAGAATCTAAAACCACCTGGATGTGAACAGTGGTCTATAAATATATAGAGAGGCGGTGCAGATGAGGGGGAATGTTAAAGGAATAGCTGCTTTTCCACTTTCTTTGCGAGAGTGATATAAGAAGATCAATCTAATATTTGCAAGTCATCTCCGAAGCTTCAACGTTATGATGTGTTCAGCTTAGCTTAGCATAAAAACTCAAATTTACTAGTGCATTTACAAGGTATCCGCATTAGCATAATTTTGTCTTGTTTTGAAAAATGACAAAAAACGTATGATTTATGTCGATGAAAAGATGATTTTTGCAGGGTGACTCCAGCTGCCCAGCTTATTTCATGATTGCAGTGACATTTACCTCCCATCCTCCTACCCGCTCCTCACAAGCAGATAAAACAGCTCTATCTCTCCCCGTCTCGCCTGCACTTTACTCTCATGACACTTCATCTTCATTTGTCGTTTGTCTCTTTCTCTCCCCCAACTCTCTCTCTTCCTTGACAGCCACCAGGGCTGTCATTTATATGCAAATACTCATATGTGATTGGAGGAAAAAAAAAAAATGTTTTTTTTTTTTTCCTATTGCAAAATAAACATTGCCCGCAATCTTGCCGGCTTCCCACTTCTGTATCAGATTCAGCTCCCCTGATTGGACACGGCCTCCAGAGAGAGCAATGCCTGCTGTCTCCAATCACGGGTTAAATGCTGAAGGGGACAGGGAGCATGGAGAGAGAGCTGATGGGAACAGGGGACAAGGCTGACTTTGCCAGGATGGACCCTTGCAGTGAAGAGAATAGGAAAAGAGGCAAAGAGGAAAATAAACACACACACGCACAGGTAGGTAAGACTAGTTGACTGAAATTATTCAGGCAGAGTAGAAGTTGTTCCTTGCTGTCACAGCCTGTGAAAGCATGTCTACACCCACACACCAACAACTGATACAAATCACCCATTTTATATGTACATTTTGAAATCAATTTGACAATCAGTCAGTTTTAATGTACCATATAGATTGCCTGATCTTCAAATGTGTGCACACTCATTTATAGCTATTTTCCGCATTGCAAGAACTTATCTATAACATTTATTTTAAACGTCACCGAAGTGCTTCTTTTTTGTGGGGGTGATTGTGGTGACATTTGTGGCTAAGATGCACCAGAAAAAGCAAGACAACCATAACTGAGTTTGACTTTAACTCCAAAAACAAGAGCCTGTTTTGACTTTGCAAAGAGGCAACACATTCCAAGTGGTGCAAGAATGTCTGCTAAGGACTCTTCAGATATATTTCAGATGCAGATTTCTGCAGCGTATGTAAGTATAAAAGGATCGTTCTCAGGTAATAAAAACATATCAATTCTTATTTTTAGGTCATTATACACTAATGAAAACATAGTTAGGCATCCTGTACATATCCCGTAAATAGAGGTCCCTTAATCAGACGCACTGGACCTTTAAAACAGGAAATGTAAAAGCTTACATCGAGTGGTTATTGACTGAATAAACTATCAAACATCTTCTAAATATTACTTTAACCGGCAAAAATTGTAGCCAATAAATGTTTCCCTAATTTCATTTTATTCAGGGTGTTATACAGAATAGTAAGTGAACTCCTAAACTGCATATGAAGTAGAACTGCAGTCAACTGCATAGAAACAGAAGCACATTTCTCTTCAAAGCAGTATGTAAATTAGCCTGCTTGACTCTATATAGGTGATTAGGCCTGTTTTCCCTTTCATGCTCAATAGCACTCATATCAAATTTGTCATCCAGCACTCGTCTACATCCAAATCTGACAAAAGTGTCTTATCGTCCCATCGGATCATCTCACCGTGAGAATCTGTGATGACTTCTACTCCGACTTTAAGGGGTGATTATGTCTCCCCAACAGCTTTTTGATTCTCCTGGGCAATCAAACTATGAAAATTTACTTGTATCCGTATGTTTTCTGCCAGTTCGTGCCTATTTCAGAGGAACATTTGACAAGGAGCAGATGCAAAAGTGATCCTATTATGGCTGGGGTGTCTCCTCCAGAGAGAGCACTATATAATCAGAAAATCATCCTTCTGTTCCCCACAGTGCCAGTAATCCTCTCATCTAACAAACAGACAAACAGCCTTGGGAGGCGGCGAGACACACAACATACTGATTCCTGAAAAAATACCCGAGTGCTGCATTGCAGACATGACTGCGCACATAGGACAAGAGTGTGGATAAGACATTTTTTTTTTTTTTCCCCACACACTCTCACCCACCCACACAGGTACAAAATACACGGTGAGAACACACAGAACGGGCCACACAATCCGCGTGCCTCCGCCGGCAGCCTTGTCAGCCTGTTATTCTGTGCTGTATCATGGCGGTGTGGGTGCGCTAAGCCGGTGACTCAGACCCTTGCCGGTCCACTACAGACGCCGACACACCATTTGGGCGTTGTGCTCCGGTGCCCCCGCGAAATGAGCGTCGGTGAAAATAGAGCGTGCCCAGATGGATAGAGAGCCTTGTCACATCAGCCTCTGCACCAGCCGTCTGTGAAATGATAAGATGGCAAGAATATGTAACAAAGCAAGCGGCGGGCGCCGTCCTGATGGGCACTGGTGTCAGCTCTCATACGTCAACTCTGACCTTATTTTTTGTCTCTCATTTTTTCCCACACTGTTAACTACCAGGGCGTCATCTCTCTCCCTTTTTTTTGTCTTTGTACTTCCCTCTCTCTCCTCCTCTGTCTCTCATTTTTACCCTTCCTCTATCTCCAAGCTATTCAGTGGAGTGGGAGGCTGAGGGGAGGTTGTGCCTGCAGTTCAAAGAGATGAGAAGAAAATTATGATAGAGAAATGATTCAAGCTGCAGATCAGCAAGGACAGCAAGGTCCCCAAAAGCCGCACGAGTAAGGGCGTCCGTACAGTAAATCACTTGCAATCTGCAATAATTCAACAAGAATGGACAGTGACTCAGTTTCACATCTTCAAGGTCGACTTTGTTTAAAACAAAACAGGAATTTCAGGAATACTGAACAGAATTCAGGCATGAGGCTGCAGAATGAGCCATTTCTGCCAGGCACACACACAAAAATAAACATGACCGCATTCTTAAACTGCACAGCCACCTTGTGCACACATACACTCTACAGTCACACACTCACAATGGCAGCCAGGGATCCAGGGAAACCTAGTGGCCTGGAACAAGAGTAGAGCCAGAGCTTCCCATTAGAGGACATTACTGTCAAACACTGGAACGAAAACTACCTGCTATACACTGATTACCAACCTACCTCCCGCTACAATTCAATTACAAACTAGATAATATGATGCACTGCACTCATTCTCTGTGACAGTGTTCAGGCAGTGACATGGGGAAGTGAGGACAGCTGGCTGAGAGGTTTCCTGAAAATGCCGATGCCGGTTTCTTCATATTTCTGCACCAGAGGTGGTATTTTTGGCTTTGTCTCGCCAGCACGTCTCTTTGCTTTGATTGAATTTGCATTGAGTTTGGAGACTTCCACCTGTGAGTGTCACAGGTGACGCAAAGGGCAGTAAAATTAATCTTTTCGCTCGCTTGTTGTTCCCATAAAACGTTGGACCAAGGTCAAGTTTTGCATTATTCATCAGATCAGAGCGTCATAAAACGGATCAAAGCTGCAATTAAAAAATAATCAGGGTTGAATCCACTCATCATTGACCGCACTGCAGCAGTTGGCCTACAAAGCCTCCCATCTTGCCCAATAAATCCATCACATAGATCTTATTTAATTACCGAGTAACAAAATGTTGGTTTTCTGTAAAAAAAAAGAGCCAAAAAGCATAATGACAAACAGTGTCAGTGAGATCATTTCAATTTAAAGTCAGACATCAATCAAAGCATTTTGAAAGTTTGAAGGTGAAAGATAGTTCCCAGGATGACAGACTGCGAGGTAAATGAGCATGAGCGCCACATGTTGTGATCTGAAGTCCTGAGAATGACATCTTCTCCCTGTATGACTGATCCCACCATTGAGTGTAATTGCCTCTGTTTAATGCTGCAGCATTGACAACAAGTGGAGTTTCTCTCCCAAATTGCAGTAACAAATTATTTTTTGGAATGACTAGCTATGGTGGACATTGTTAGCAGTGGCCTTCATATTAACTCTTGCACAATGCCTGATGATGCAGGATACTGTAGAAGTCCTCTGCAGGCTTTCCACAGAACATGGTTTTTCAGTGTTTGCAAGTGGGAAGCCAGTGAGGGATCATTGTTGTTACACTAGTGCGTCCTCCAGGACTGAAGAAAGCTGCTGTTATAATAAGCTGCTGTGTAGGAGGCTCTCTTACGCCCTCCCCAGGCAGAGATTAGGAGTTAGCAACGACAGGGGCAGTGGTGTGAGGAGATCACAAATCGTAGGGATGGAGGGGGAAAAAAAGAATGTAGGCCATTTGCAGAGAGACTCTACCGCAAGTCAATCATTTGTGTTTTTCTCTCTAGACTGAAGATGACTAACAGTCTCAACTGAGCCTTTTTAAAACTGCTCTACCTTTGAGAGGAGATTCTCCTGATGCTACAACTCCAACTATAGTGCAGACTGTGGAAGAAGAAGTGCGTTTTCAAATCACATATTCACTTATTCGTGCTCTAAATCTAGAAAGGCAAGTGACTCATTAAATGTACCAGTAAAGCTGCCAGCCTTGGTATGAATGTAAACTGTTCTGACGTCTCTCCAAAACAGTCTGAGGTTAACCAAACTAAAGCAAGAGTACAATGGCATAAAATACGTCTGACTATGATTTTAAATTTTCCGTTTTATAAATAATAATAATGAAACTTTAATTGAATAATATTAAAACACTGCAAATAGGGAGTCCTTGTATTTAGGTCAGAAACACTTTCAACTATTGAAACTAATTAAATAAGTGATGATGGTCATTTTGAGAAACTTTTCAGTTACATAACTGTGCAGGCACACTTAAAGCTCCACACACACACAAACACAGCTATACGTTCCGCTCGATACACACATAAAAAAACAACTCCCTCAACACACACACTGTAATTCCCTTATCCCTCAGCCAACTGGCTGATAACAAGCAGTTCATTTTCCTGATTCGAAATAAGCCGTAATATTCTGCTCCAATTAGAAGAATTCCATTAGCATGTGCTGCACCCCATCGTCTCCCTCCAAAGGCACCCAGTTCAGGCATGGGTGGAGGGTGAACGCTTGCGGGTGCTGATGTGAGTAACAGTTTAAAAAATGTATCCGTGCACACAGTGTCAGCAAATTAGAACCTTAATGCAAATTGAATTTACAATAAATCCACCTGGAGCCGCCATAGGAGAAGGAAAAAAGGAAGGAAGAGCCAGAGAAGAGGAAAAAAGCCAAGAAAATGAAAATGGAGATCCTGGCACTATGAGCATACATTTGCATATACATAATTAATTAAACCAGGGTTCACTGCTTTAGATGGATGACCGTCTGAGGGGAAACCAGGGAGCCACTGAAAGTGGAACAGTAATAAAAAGGTTAAAGAAAAGGTGATTCTTATTTCAGGGAAGGGAATAATCACCAAGATTCCAACTCACTGACTCATCATGTTAGTGTTTATGCTATGTAATATGTGATGTGGGCTTGTATGATCACTCAAAAAACAAATTAATATAATCAACAGCTCTCACTCAGTTAGCTTGACAACAACAAAACAAAACTCAAAAAGGACTCGGTGGGCTTGTTAGTGAGAATCGCGGGTTTGGTCGAGGTAACAATGGGGTAATTCAATCTAAACAGACTATCCGCAGAGGTGGTCGAGTACACTAAATTAATGCAATTGTTCCTCGGCTGTTCAGAACAGCTCTCATTTGATAAGTGCTCCCACTGCAGCTGCTGAATGTGGGCACGCAAAGAAGCGAGGCCTTTGAAGGTGTCACCAGCTACCAAAAAAAAAACAAAAAAACAACAACAGTAGAGGGGTAAAAAAGAAAAAAATGTATTAAGATTTTTTTTTACAGCTGTGGGAAAATGTTGTGGTGTTTGGGGGTTGGCGAGGACTATGATTCTCCTCCCAACAAGCTACATTCACGGATGCAGTTTGCTTTCGTAGTAAACGTCAAAACATGAGATACAGCAGCTAATATCGATGCGGTGAGTTATTCTGGAAGCGATTTTTACATCTGGGGAACTCTGAAGCACATCCAGAGTAACAATCTAACAAAAAGTCTAGACTTTTAATGTGGAAGGAAACCAACTGTGAGAATGTTTACGTCAGCAAACATCACTCTTATCACAAACTGGGAAATATACTGAAATATGCCAGCTCTGCAGGAACTGTACGAAAGGGCTCTCTTTCAGTGCAAAGGGATTTAAATAACAGCAGATAATACATTATGAAATAAATAATATGATGAATAAATATAGACAAAATGTAACCGTGAAATTGTAAAATAATTCAATTCTAAAACTCATTATTATGAAATGTCATTTCATCTTTCTTCCTTTCATACTGCAGGTCATTTTTATTTCATTTTGCAGTTTTTTTAATTTCAAAATGTCTTTTTCCCGCAGTCTGTTTTCACTTCACAAGGCCAGTGTGAGCTTAATTGTCAGTCCTTTATCACAAAGATTTTATAGGTCACTCAAGACAAACAGGGCATGGTGCGTGTAATTAGCTGTGAGAGTGTCGGCTGTCCAGTATCAGCTGATGTGTTTACATGATTTTAAGGAAGCTTTTGGTTGTGGCATGGCCGTTTATCTGATTTTTGACAGGTGTACATGCTCAGTTTTCAAAGGAGACCTTTTTTTTTTGAAGAAAAGCTACCCTCCCTGTCATTCCAATTTTCTACAAAACTATAAGCCTTGAAACAGAATAGCTGAGCAACAATGACAAGGCTGTTTTGGTATAGAAAATTGGATACCAGATGGTTGCATCAACATCCTCTGACCTGGCTCTGGAATAAAGCTGCGTACATCTACAAAACAAACGTGGGAGGGAAAGAGTGTACTCTCCTTCTGCGGCTAATAAAGTAAAAGACAGAACATTCCAGGTTCAGCTACTTGGACCTGCACAACGTCCTCTTTCCCTCCCAAGTTGCTTGGACTGATGATGTTAGAAAAGGCTGGAGGTCAGAGTAAAACAACTCCAACTACAGTATATCTGTGCAGCAGCTGCACTGGATAAAAAGCAGTGGCTCTGATATTGATCAAATGCTAAGACCGGTGCTCGCGTATATCAATCGAACCCGACCAGCTCTGCTGTTAAGCCATCAATAGTAAAGTATACCTACCTGGATTGCAATTCCAACACATTATAGTCCTTTTTGATACCACTGGAAATATGAAGAGTCTTTTTTTTACTTTTTTTAATCTGCTTCGTTCTCATTTATCCTCCCTTGGCTGTCCCTCTGCTAGTAATCAAGCAAAATCAAGGAGGCAGCGCCCTTGGTTGGACTTGGTTGGGGAAAAAAAAAACATGATAAAGGCTTCAGGCTGTAAGAGAGTGATGGAAAAATCTCTAATTCCCTGACTGAGATGAAGAGGATGTCATAAAGAAATTGAATTAGATTTTTCTTGCCGTTAAAAAGGCTAAAGAGGTCTGATGTGATGAAAAAAAAGATAGTCATTGTTCGACTTTGACAAAGCATCAGGCTGGTACTCGCTCAAAGGTTTGACAGAAAAAAAGTCATTAATTCATAAATCGCACTAATGTTGAGTGTTGTCTTTAGTTAAAATTGATCTGTGCTGCATCTGGAGACTCTATTAATACAGGTTCACAAATAAAAAACAGCAAACGAACAGCAACATTCTAATTCATATGAGAGATTTTTGAACTTTAAAGGATCAAAACCTAATCAGGTTTCAAACAAAGGCCCTCGCTGTAAGATTACTTCACATGTCAGTCACACCTTCATCATTCCTTTCTTCTGTCAATCTGTTTGAGTATAAAGGCAGTGCAAATGAAATGTGGTAGCCAAGCTGTCATCTCGCTTTTCCCTCTGCAGAGAAAATTATAATATGAAATGCAGCGTCAGTATTTTAAGGGGGACACAGTCTTCTTGCTTTTTTTCCCCCTACATTGCCAGAAAGTTGCAGTTTGCAAACCGCTGTCACAATCGGTGTATGTGGAGCAGTATTGTGAGGTGGTGAGTAAAAGGACCAAATGATTCTTAGTTCCAGTCTCAGTTCCTGCTTCAGTGTCCTTGAGTGAGAAACAGCCTGATGCTTAGAAGCTGACCTTTGACTTCTCTTTTAAGGGAATCAAGGCATGAGGAAGATTACAGGAAGAAAGACAATAAATAGCAAAGTTGGTTACTTGACAAAAGACCTCTGTCATTTGTCATTCCTCCTCTCCTTCTATCGCTCTGTCTCTGCAATCTTGCCTGGCTGCACGTTATCTAATAAAGCGGAAATGCCATAAAAATAACCTTAAAAACCCTTCAGCCTGCCAAATTCTGACACTGGCGCAATTGAGATGCCATCGTAAATTCTGAAGTCTGTGATTCTTTTATAGACAGTATGGGAAGAGGTGAGCTAAATGGATGAGGGAGATGGTTGCCAGTAATGTATGAAAAGAGGGGGGGGCAGGAACGCAGAGCGAGAGAGAAGGAGACAGTTTGTGTGTGTGTGTGTGTGTGTGTGTGTCGGGGGGGGGGTGAAAACAGACTCAAAGACGGGCTGAGAGCCCATCTCCTAACCGCGTGCATATTAATGCGGCACTGCGGAAATCCAGCCAGGCAGGCAGCAGCCAAGGTCACCAGAGATTACCAGGACCATGACTAAACAGGCCGGCCAGCGATTACCATCCAGCCCCTCATCCCCAACACCTCTCTCACCCCGCGTTCTGTCCGAGTCTCCTGGCTCAATCCGATGGGTGATCGCTAATAAACCAACAAGTCGTGTCTTTCTCGGTGATCTGAGAGTGGGAGGCGGGCTGAATACATGAATTTTGATCAGGGAGCACATAATACCAGGGGTTGTGATGATGTAACAAGACAGAGTTTCTTGCCTCTTCTACACAGTCTCTCTCCCTCCTTTCCTCACCCTCCCCTCCCTCCTGGGTTCCTCTTCCCAGCAGCGTGGGTGGGGATGACAGAGAGGAAGGAGGGACGAAAGAAGTGGTGGTGATGGTGGGGGTCGGCGTTCAATTGATTACTTTAGCCACCAATCGCAGATGAGCCTCTGTCCACCCCTGCCTCTCCACCCCCGCCCCATCACCTCCATTAAACAAGCTGTGTCATTAATGAGCTATTTTAGGCCAATGTGTTCCATTAGAGCTCGCCGTGACCGCTCATCTGAGGAAGCAGGTTAGGATAATATACACATACATGTCATAAAGCATTGTGGGGAAGAAGTGCTGCTCACAGATGGTGGTCGCACACCATATGTGAGCTTCCAGAGAGGCAATGGGATCGAACACACACGGAGTTGCAGATGTACTTGGAAGCACCTTGATTTCTTCTTCTTCTTCTTAAAAAAAAAAAAAAAAGAGAGAACACCCTGATTGGCTGGCATGCAGACGCCATGATTGAAGTGGTGCTATAAAACAAGCTAAACGTCCACTGACACACATACACAGTGACTTCTGCACTCACACATCTCCACTGTCTTAAGACATCCCCAGTGCACGACTCCCTTTCGATTAACAACCAAAGTTTCCCGCAGAGGCTGAATATATGGCTCTTCGCTGAGCGGCTACTACACAATCGATTCCACACTTTGATGATCTTCTAATGAAAGCAGTAAACATGCAGATTAGAGACTTGTCGTGGCCTTTCTAAATGTCTTTCCTCCTCCCACTTTATCTACTATCCACTATTTAGGAAACCATCAAGAATAATAGATCCCTAGGTAAATAGTATTTATCATTTGTCAAAGAAGCAGAAAACTAATTTTGGGCTGTATTTATCTTGTTAATATTATGCTGAAAACTCGAGAAAATAATGTCAAACTTGTTACTGTTGATATAGGTATGCCCATTAACCAGTGCTGTCTGCTGTATCACGGCCTTCTGTCACAGTTAATGACATATCACTTCTTCTACGGCACGTCTAACTCCAGAGAACTTCAGCATGTGAACATCTTTTCCTCTCCTCTGCCATATCTATATGAGAGATAACAAGAGTTGTATTTAATCATAGTTTGTCAAACTAAGCGTGGGTGCCTCTGCAGGGTTTGTTTATTTAGATCCCCATTAGCTGCATTAACTACTGTATTAACAGTAGTAGATAACAGAAAAAACACATCAATAGAAAAACACATTCATATAATATGACTCAATACCTAACACAACCAACACCAGGCCTGTGTAACACATGCAATAGGTCTATATAATTCAATTTTGTAGATAGTCGAGAAAACATATCATTTTGCCAATCATCCACCGCATCACAAATAAAAGTAGGATGGATAGCTCTCTACATCCATATCACATCTTCAAGAACAGCAACAAATCAATGAATAAATAAAACAAGGAGTCGTGTCAGGTTTATACAAGTCCTTGTGTAAATAAATGCAATCTTATCTTTCTGTTAAAACATGCTGCACTACTTTCTGCAATCTGCCTGCCAATAAACTCCATCGATGCCATCAATGCTTGCTGACCTTTGTGCTACTTCCAACCTGCAGCAATTCATTCGTGACTTCTGTGCAACTACACTGAAACTTTTGGTACAGTAGCACAGTTATAATACGATGTGTAAGTGACATTTTCAGATCAGAATGCCAGTTTCTGTTGGACTTTTTTTTTTCTTCTCAAACAAGTTTCCCACTAGGGTATGATAACTGTAATGAGGTCCTGCAGTACATTCCATTTCTTATCCTATGAACCTTGTAAACAGCTTCTCAGATCAACACATTGACAAGTGGAGCCGGCGGTAATGACTTCTCTTTTTTTTTTTTATTGGAATTAATCTGTCTTGCAGAATGTTGGAGGAGATAATTAACTGGTGCTTTCATCTTCATTTTAACTGGCATGTTCATTAACGTATTTGCTGTATCCGGTAAGAAAAGAGACCTAATGTTTCTGTTAATGAAAATAAACAAATAAATTACTTGGACCAGAAGCAATCAAGTTGAGGTTTTGGCAGGGTGACAGGTATCAAGGCACCCAGAGCCAGCTTCATTAGCTGGAATAGGGCAATCATGTGAGGATCACACGGGCGTCACAGACGTAATGATCATGATAATGTCAGCTCGCGAATAATAAAATAAACAGGTCCCTCTGGCGAGGCTACCATCTTTTTAGAATTTAATCCTGTCTACATAACTTCCTGGCTATTTCGACATGGAGTGATAATCTAAAATTATTGCTCTTTACAGCATTATTTCCACTGCCTACTGTGCTGACACTGTGCACTTCACCGTGTCTTAGAAAGCAAAAATACCTCAACATTTCAGAAAAAACAGGAACTGCTATTCACATTAAATATTCCTGAGAGAAGATTTACAGCTCATGAGGAAAAGACAGGACTCTTGGGCACTGAAATACACCTGAAAAAAAAGCCAAACGGACTCTGTGTCATACCTCGTCAGATGACTTATCTACCCTCGGTGCATGCCCAAAACCCAATATTGGGTAATGGAGCCCAGCTGTCAAAGATGCTTAATCTTTCTGTCAAGAAGGCGGATATATTCTAAGAAGGGAGAACATATTTTCCCCATCTATCCCCAGAGTAGCTTCTATATCTCTGCTCAGGCAGTCAGGACACTATCTGAAATATCATATTAAAATAATAAGGATGATAGTTAGATGGATAGCAGAGGAGAATTCTGAAAAACAGTAGAAACAGAATGGATGAGACTCATTGCTTCGTTCCTTTAACGATTTAAACTGAATGTTTTAAGCATAACAGTTCATCTACAGTTTTGTTTTGGAGTATATGCTCCCACACATTTGTTTGCCTTCTGCAAGAAGACACTCTTCTTCTCTACAGTTTACAGTAAACACGGTCCTCTCACGATGAGAGTTCAGTATATGCTTCGGATAGAAATGCAAAGAAAGATGGTGATTATGCAGCCCGAGTCCAAGATATCAAAAGAAAAAAAACTACAGAAACTGCAGCTTTGTTTATGCACTGCAAATAATGTGTTCACCCAGAGAAAACATTATTCAGTCAGATTATTTTGAAAGTGAGCGTAGTGTACAGTATGTGTGTGTCTGCAGGAGGAGGGTCCATTTAAAGCCTCTTAAAAAGAACACAACTAAAATGTAAATGTGCAAAATAATCAATAACTGCTTTTCATTACAGTGTTTACCTTAATCAAGAGGCCGGCATTATTTTACATGTTTTTCCCTGTTAAAAAATAACATAAAAAGACCAACCAACAATGTGCTAGTCTGCCTCCCTGTCTCCCAAGTCCTGCTGAGGACATACATCTTTAAAAATGGCTCATAAATACAAGACAGAAAAGAATGAAAGAAAAGGCTCAGTAAGTTCCTAAAGTAACTGGACCCTCGGTTTTAGCAAACAAGTGTAAATTGTACATTTGTTGGGGACTATTTATAGCTGCTGATAAATAGACATTTGGAGCTCTCTGTGATGTGCTGTATGTGGGACTGACTGAAAATACTACTACCCATGCTTTTGCTAATGAAGGAACATGACACCCAGTGGAACAGTGTGGCTCACTGATGTGTTTTTAATAGTTTTTGGACAACACTGGAGCTCTATGTCACAGAGGAATAAGCTACATCAGGCTTTGATACACAGGCAACGGCAACTCAACCATGAACACTCATTTCTGAAAGGGATTTGGACACAAGAAAATCCCCCGTACTGGCACTTCAGCCTCCTCTGTTTGCAAATTCTCAGACTTACATGTCCTAAATTTATTCCGTCTTACTTGATACACACGCAGCAGCGACACTCAGCCAATACATAATATATCACACACTGCTCTTGATGTGTGTACAATCAGTGTGACAGCATTTGCATATCACCTTGTTCAACCTGCAAAAGATCTTGCAAACTGAAAAGTTTGCGTACCTCTTGGTGGGTTCCCTGTCGCACTTTGAGATAGCTTTTCATACAATAGTACTAGCTTATCGCCTCCTGTTTCACCCCCCCTCCCCCTCTTCCTCTCCTTCAATCATTCTCCTCTTCTGACTCGCCCTGTGTCTCCCCCTCCTCTCCTCGCTGTAGCTGTACGTGGTATTTGTATATCAGTCGCAGAGGAGCTGTTTCTCTGGTGGCAGCGGTTGTCGCCCTAGAGTATTCTTGTCTGGCATCACAACACAACTCGGAGATCAGAGAGCCGAGCACTGTGCCTCTTAATGGGAAGATCTCCCCCCACAGGCTCCTCTACCGCATGCATTCTCTCCTGCTTTCATTTAATCCTCTCTCCTCGCCTGCTCCTCTTATTTTTCCTCTTCCTTCCGCTCTCCCCCTCTGCAATCCTCTCTCTCTTTCCTTCTGCTCTCCATCTCTCTGAAACCTCTCTTAACTTTTATCCTCCCCTGCCCCTCCCCCTTTCTATCTCTTTTTCTGCTCTCTTCCTCTCGTGTGCTTGTTTTGAACACACCAGAACCAGGACATGGGTCTCTGGGGGTGCCGGAGCTTCTTATATAACATTATAAAAAATTCACACATTGCATGTTCTTATTACGGTGAGAAGATGAAGAAAAAAAACAAAAAAAAAAAAAAAAAGGAGGGAGGAGAATTGTGGTTGTTGTTGGTGGTGGGGGGTGGGCTTGAAACCACAAATTAAAAATAACTTAGAAGTGTTGTGCAGGAGGGGGGTTCAAGTACAAAACAGCCTTCAGTGCCATTTTGGCAGCCGAGATTTTGAGTCCTGCCACCATGCATGATCAAAAACAACCTAGCCAGCTTATAAACCGCCTCTGAAATACAGTACAGGAAATGCTGCACAATTCCTTTTCATATCCACCACTGCATCTACATAATGTGCACTGTGTTGCACGGCGTAAACTCATTTCTTCCCTATATTACTTCTCCGATGGAGGTTTCCTCATGAAAAAACAATACAATTACCAATAAATTGATGCCTGTCACACCAGGGCCTTATTTCTACATGATCAATCATCAAAGGGGAGTTATTGCCGGAGCTGCAAAAGGATTCTGGTGCCTAATGGTGCACCACTTACAATATTCCCCTCGTCAACAGAAAGGAAAGGCGTTTCAAACAAATATCATAACAAAGTCAAGCTTCCCATTCATGAGGCGACTCATTTTTTCTGCTAGCCACAACAAGTTGAATCCAAATTGCACCAACAGCAGAGTCATTGGTCATTTTCTTTTTTGTGCAGGCATGTAATATAGCTGATTTAAAAGCCATAAAAGCCTGTTTACCACTGCGTTTCACAGATCATCTGCAGAGCATGAATTATTAATCGACCAGAGTGTCTCTTTCTCCCTTCTCCCTCTTCCTTTCTGGCTGTTTAAAAACGCCATTCCATAATGTCACGCAGAGGCATTAGTCATTACTCAACTACCTGCTAGGGAGTGGAGGACTCTGGGTAGGAATGTGCAACACAGAGCAGTGTTGCCAAATCATGACTTAAATGAATATCTGCAAGGTCATGTCAAACAAGATGGAGAGAGAAGAAAAAGGCATCGATGATGCTAAATTGTCTTAATCGTTTCCTCTTCTGTCCCCACTTCCGCATCTTTCATTGGCTCAGCACGCGCACACACATACACACACAAGAAAAACACACACACGGCATCATCACATCTCCCTCACTTTCTCATAGTTTTCGTCAATCCGTGTTTCCTTTTGTCTCTTGGGTCGAGTTAAAGCTCAGCGTTGCTCTAAATGTGGCCTAGCATGGTTGTTTCATAGCAATAGAGCCCTTATGTCTGCAATGTTAATAAGGAATTATCAGAAATTAATTAAGATTAAAAAAGGTCCCAAGGTGAAGGACTTGCTTATTACAGCGCCATGTAAATCTTTTATAATCCGCCAGTGCGAGAGCGAGCCAAACACTGCAAAAACTGTGAAAATGCGCTGCAATGTTCACTCCCATGCATACTCACATGTACTGTACATGTAAGCCTATTCAAACCACATATCCAGCGGGCCATATAGTATGTTTCCCACAATAGCATACATGCACATACTGTGAAAATAAACCCAGCTGCCTCCTACACTCAATGTGTATGCTAAGAAAAAGGAGAGGCAGCTATGGGACGACAAGACAAGCCTCCATCTTCTGCTAATGAACAGGTGAGGAAAACAGCGCCGGCGCTGGATTACACGGTGTCACGCAGGGCCACAAATCCCGCATTAGTGATCCATCCTGTGCCGTGAGCTGATTTGTTGACTAATGGACGAATGCCAATGACACATTTTCTAGTTGCCTTCCCGCTTGTATGGTTTGCTGCTGCTGGCGTCGTTGGTCTCACCAAACCGGAAAAAAAAAGGTCACAGCATCACAGCATTACAGTTAGACTGACGACCTCTTTGTGGAGTGCTTTTTAACTACACAGATGCATGCTGGGCTTCATGTCAGGGGCTTTCCTACCAAAGTGTGTTTGTCATTATTCAAAGGTGGAGAAACCTGCTGTGTTGCCACAATGGACGGCAGTTCAAGGTTAATCAGCGCATGAGAAAAAGCGCCTCTCCCATGTAATAAGGGCCATGCTTGTTTCCTCCCAACTGGTGGCGCATTATGTGGTAGATGCCAGTGGAGTGATGTGACAGTTTACATCAAACATCTCTGTCTCACCCATCATGCATCTCTGGGGTACGAGCCAAGTCCTTGTTGAGATCTGGATGCCCGACATGGAGTCGACAGCAGCTCGGGCTCCGATTGCACAACAGAGTCATCTCTCACAGACACATGCACACACTGACGCAGCAGTATTCTCCGTAATAAATAAGAAATGAAAGCATGAACTGCTGGCTGGCCGGCCTCTAAAAAGTTCAGTATCAAAGTCATCTGGCTTCTGGCTTTTTTTTTTCTTTTTTTTTTTAACGCATGCTTGTCTTGCTTTCTACATTCTTGTTTTTGGTTTTGTTTCTTGGGAGGAAGACAGTTTATTGACACTGACAATGTGCCGCAGTGTCGGAGGAGTGGCCCGGCAGGTGGATGAGTGAAGTTTAATATACAAAATCTGTCCAGTGGTTTGCACCTATGGAGGGCTCAATGTGAAGGATATGAAATCAAGCGACAAAGTCTGTGTCCCAAATTGATTGTGACTGTCACCCAGTTCGCTAAGAGGAAGGGACCCCGTCTTACGTTGAACATAGTTATAAGAGTTATAATGTTTCAGAATGATTGAACTAACACAAAGGTTGTACAGTGTGTTACTGTTATTAGCATGACACAAATGTCAAAACAGCCTTCATTCCATGGGCTTACTGTTTTTGTCTACAACTATTTGACCTTTTTTTTTATGACTGCATGCCCCACATAACAAAGCAATGATATCAAAGTGCAACAAACAGGAAGCTGCTTAACTTCATCGCAATGCATACGAATGCCAAATTGTGCAGATTTTCCACATACTTGCCCGACACCCCATAGCCAATAACTGTTTCATTATGAAGGGGAAGCATTCTGTGGAACTGGGTAATACCAGGGCAAGACATGTTAAGCCTGTTCCTAAAATGGCTGAAAGAAATGTTCTTTTTTTTTTTTCCTCCTCTCTCAGTCCTGTTTTAGGAAGCAGTCTAGCGTTTGGAAATTTGCATTTCTTTGCAGGAGAGACTCATTAATTTGGAATGATTGTGGAAACTGTGCCATTTGTTCCACTCTTGTGACTTTTAATGCACCGGAGAAACAGGGTTGTTGCACAGGGGAATGATAATCTGAAACTGCACACTGGCACATGTATGCATTCGTAACTGATCAGCAATACGTTAACAATGCCAAACGGCCATTTATTAATTCATTCACCGAGTTCACAGCTTCACACACATTTACGCGAATAATTTATATGTTTACTTTGTGTTTACCAATCACCATTTCAAGGAATTGATCTTATAATGAGCAGAAAAATGATCAAATGAAACGTAATCAAGCAATCCTAATGATGACTAACGTGATTTTTGAGTTTTAATGACATTAACTGTGCACCGTTTTGCAGAACAGGCTGTTGGTAGAAAGGAAATCAATACGAGAGACCCGGCGCTGGGAATGCATTGAGCTGTATTTAACTATACTGGTCAAATGTATATATTTTGTTCATATCCTGAAATAGAAATTCATAGTTCATAATAATAGCACAGGAACCTCTTCTTTTTTGGGAAAGCACCTGTGCAAAGTGGACCAGCATACTTCTCTGTACAACGGACTCATTATTCCAATTATATACAGCGCAGTCGTGAAGCAGTAGGCCAGTGACACATTTTTCAGTGTACTGGCTCAGTACTCTGACTCCTAGCTTTAATATGAGAGTGTTTACATCCATATGAGACGAACGGTATAGGAATTTCAGAACTCTTTATATATAGCTGGCCAATTTTAGGGGAGAAAAAGTAATTGGACAAGTTAACCTAAACTTAAAGTTCTCATGTTTAATATTTGAGACATCTGCAGACACCTTGCTCTGTCAGGCCTGTACCTTCTTTTAATACTTGTTTCTGCCTTTTTTTTTGCTCTCAGTCTGGTCTTCAGCAGTGAAACACATTATGATTTGGGATGAGGTCAGTACGGGTGTGGACGTAGACGTGGGTGTTTGTTCGTCATCTGTGATATGAAATCGTGAGATTTTCACACAGTTTAAGACAGTAAAAGTGTGTGTCCTGCTTCATAGTTCAGTCATAAAATCCCAGAGCACCACGGAGCATCACTCCTGCCGGGCTGCTGACAGCGCTGTCAGCCCAAGAGTCAATCACAGTGGCTGGCACCATGGAGCAGGTTATACCACTGCCTGAAAGTGGTTTAGCTGATTTCACCGACAGTCATCGTCACTGTCCGGCGTCATGCTGCCCTCTGCTAACTATCACTCTTCTCTGCTTCCCTCACAGTTAGTATTGTGATTGGTGGTTATTTTGAGATTTGATTTGTAATTTTTACAGCCCACCATGCCATGTCACTGCTGCACTGCTCTGTGTACAGCGACGCAACTGAAAAGGTGCAACGATTCGGATCACTGAGCTTATGGGGGCAGCCCTGCTAGACTGGTCACCAAATATGGATGTGAATAACCTCAAATGAAAACTGAATGTCACCGCTTTCAGTGCAGCTACAACAATGATATATCACTGTCTTAAAACTTCCTGCTTGGAGTGTACAATATGTGCGTCTTATAGCAAATCACAGAAACACAAATAGAAGAACTTTGCAGCACAGTGTCTCCTATACAGCAGGTATGCACACTGCATAGTCCCCAAACTGCAGAGCTTTGAATTTCAGCCAACAGTAACCATTTAATCTTCGGTGTCATCAAAGCAAAGCGAGGAACCGGAGAGGCCACACAGCGTCTGTATCCAACCAATTTACCCACAATGCTACCTGAGCTGAAAATAGCCTGGTGAAGCATATTTTGCTGCTTAACTACACAAAATAGAATATTCAACGTATCAGTTTTTGATATAGGTGGCAAGTTATCAAATTACCCTGCCAGCCTCACTGTATTTTAAATCACTGAATATTATACAGCAAAGCAAATTGAATAATGTGTCCGTTTATATTCAAGTCAAGGAGAGAAAACGCTATTTATTCACGCTGCATGAAAGCAGCCCAAACTATCTTTGAATACAGGTGATGTTTTTATATGTTTTGGACTTTTTGTAAAATATATTCCAGAATTCTCCATCACAATAGCTGTATACTAGAGAAGTCTATGAAAATGTTGAAAAACAGGCACTCTGGTCACTCGGCCTTGAATGGGCTGGAAACCAGAGCAACACGGAGCCATTTTTCCTTTAAATGTGGCAAAACATTACGGAATTCCATTCATCTTCAAACAGAAAGCTCTGCTGAACCCTCTATGATTTGTAAAGACCAAAATAATGCTAAAAAAAAGAGAAAAGAAGCCTCTTAGACTTGCACACCCAAATGAAGCTTAAAAATAAATATAAAAACAGCATCAGAGTCAAGCTTGTACAGTCAGCCATCTTCTGTTCGTAAATCTTTTCAGCCTGGTATTCTAACCAGATACAGTTTGAAGACACAGTAGGATTTCAGCACTCTGTCTTGGCCCTGATCCATAATTTAACTAAGAGCTGATTCAGAGCACATCTTAAGAACTCTGTATAAACTTTTATTATTGGAACACAGAATAAGAGGATGTTTTCGCCCTTATTTTAAAAATGCTGAATAAAGTTTTGCTTGGTCGTTAAAATTCTGTTTTGTGGAGTCGACAAAACGGCTTGGCTCTCAAACAGTTCTTATTTACGTGCCAGCTGATGTTGCCTGCCATGTTGTCGGTGGAAAAGCAGTCCGTGTGTGACAGTGAAGGATATAGCACTGAATATAATCATCATGGGCAAAAATCAACCAAAACCACACCAGAGCCATAACGCGACACATTAAAAACAGTAAACAAACGTTTGCACCACCTTGAGATAAAAATGCTGATTCAATACAACCAACCTGAATTGTTTTCTGCCAACTCTGCAGGTGTGTGAAAGATTCTCATTTTTTTTCCCTGGGCCATTTAAATGAATCAGTGTCATGCATGGCTGGCGCCATCAAGACTCGATGAATACTTTTGCACATGAAAAGCGAAGGTGGGGAAGAGGCGGCGGTGAATCCATTAGCCTTGCTATGTCTCACTGACTCCATTGTTTTATTCTGTTTCCTGGCAGCAGAGGATTCACCTCTGCGATCCTGCCGCACAGAGAAGAGTGGAGGCGATGAAAAGCATGAGCCCGGGCCACACACGCAGATCCAAACTGGAGAGCAGGCAACATGGCGAGGAAACGAAGGTTGGTTGTGTGGGTGGGTGTGCATGAGTGATGAGAGGGTTTGTGATGGTATGTATTGTAAACTGCAATTCACCAGTAGGGATTTAACTTACTGAGACCTCAGACCAAGCAGAAGAACCTAAAAAAAAATCCAGTAGTATTTGTGAAGCTGGGCTTTTCTATCCTTTTTAACCTTTCCCTTCATTTCCCATCTATTATACCTATTAGCCCTGATAACATTTTACTCATCTCTCTTGTAAAATGGGGATAAAAGAATGAATAAAAAGTACAAGCCTCCTATAGCGTTCCAAAAAAAGTTCACTTTGACACAAATCATCTCAAACACTTGTCTGTGCAGCCCAGGTCACTAAGAATTACATTCATCCTGGATGATTCTGCAGTGCATAATTTAAGTCCAGCGCTAATGCTGAAAGCCCTTTATGTAGTGAAGCGGAAAGTGAGGGCATGGAGGTCGAGGTGGTGGGAGGACACCGAGCCCATCCAACTTTCCTGCAGGAGACCAGAGTTTGTGTCCCGTCATAATCTCAGAGTTAATGTTTTTTTAACTCTAACCACAACCTGTGCCCTAACCTTAGCCATCTGTTGCTGCTGAACTTTAACCATAGTTCGTTGGCTGCAACCACAGTTTTCTCTAGCCTGGCCGAGGTAATCTACTCAATTTTAAAATAGTCGACATAGTAAGACATGGGGATTTTGCAGATCATAGCAAAATATCAACATTCTTTTTAGATGATATGGTTGGTGTATGGGTCTGATCAAAAGTCAACGCAGGACGTTTTCCTCTAAAAATTCTCATTGTTTCTGTAGCGAACAGATCCACACATCTTTTGGAAGCTAGGAAGCTCATACTTGATTGCATGTGCCACAATTATGCTGTTTTGGCCAGAGCTACATTTCACAAATCTTTTCAAAAAGGGCCAGTGAATAAAATATTATCATGAACAAAATATGAGAAAAGCACCCAGGTTAACAAATATTCCTTTAGTACAAACTGATCATAGGATTTACAAAACTTACAAAAACAGCACCATAATTTTTTATTCTTTGCAGTATTTCCTTTTGAATATAATTTAAATAATTTACTTGATTGAGAAAGAAAACAAACCTAATTGACCAAATTACAGTACCTTCTCTCCTAGCACTACCTACAACTGGACATTAGAAAGCTACCCCTTTAAGAATTGCCATAGTACTTATTGTTGTACTAACGCTTTCTTATCACACTGCACCTTGATTGTTCCCTTCTCTGTAAGTCGCTTTGGATAAAAGTATTTGCTAAATGACTAAATGTAAATGTATTGCTGTATATAATCAATCCGTCTTGGTAAATACTGAAGATCTCAGGTCAAGATACAAATAAAGTGCTCAGGACATTCCTGATTTCCACCTGACAGTCGTCAACCTGTACTGAACCATCTCTGATCTCTAATCTCTAATCTGCAGCAGTTGAATACCTCTGAGTGAATTTGTACTTTGACACCAACCACACATTTACATACTGCCCTCCGACTGTGATGGTGGTCATTAACAGGGAAATTGCTAAGAAAACTCTGGATCGGTGCAGCAGGGCAGCTTTGTTCTAGCACCCACTGTGCTGGGCTTTAAACAGCGCTCTTGACATTTCTATCCAACTAAAACGCTGATTGCAAATAATAGCATTAAAGCCACATGCAGATGCACTATGGACAAAGTTAATGACAGCAATGTGGGGTAGTAAGTGGAATGATGAGGACTTCAAAATGTCGAGGTTATCAAAGAAGAAACGGACTGGTTGATAAATATCAGTTAAAAAAAAGTCAAAGAGATAATGAGAAATATTCAAATCCACAAAAATGACATTTGTAATGATTAATTTCATTAGAAAGTCTGTAACGAGACATGGCAATCAAAGCCATTTGTCATAAGAGACATTTGATTAAATACATTTTTCCGTCACAAACCGTACAAGCAGCAATGGTGTTATCGTTTGAGCGCTGTGCTCACTAATCTATTCAGCCACTCGCTGTGGACAGATATAACAAAACAAAGGCCTGATGAGAATGAACAGTCAAGGAGAGTGACTTGTAGTGCGAGGGAAAGGTCAGCCAGAGTGATGAACTCTTTGGGTCAGGTAGCATCAAACTGAGCATTGATCACTCTGCTGTATGGATCCGTGTAATCAAGCTGGTGTCTTTGCTTAATACACCTATTTGTCCACACAACATTGCTGATGTCTATAAAAAGGCAGGAAGTAATAAGCAACTCTGCAATGCTGTATGCACACACACACACACACACTTAGACCGGCCATTGTCCAACCTTAAATGAGGCCTGCAATCCGACACACTGGGCTTTACTGCTGAAGACTGCAGCTCCAGGATGGGTGTCGCAGTCCTAAATGAGTCCAAGTGCCCAAATGGGAAAACTGTGGATCCTAAATGAGGCATTACTAAAAGAATTTGGATTCCTCCCACTGCACACACAGAGGCTGGAAAATAATATTTTATTTAGAGTTTAATTGCAGCTTGTGGCCCTGAGTGCCCCATCAGACAAACTATAATGGAATCTAATATGATCGTAATGGTTACTGTTTTCACTCTGCTTCTCTGCGTGATCCTGGAGCATATGGCACCGCAAGCATTTGTCCTTTTCTCTTAGAGAAAAATGTGACGGCTTGCACGGCAGCGAGTGGAACACTAACAAGACAGATGCATTGTTAAGTCTTTTAGATTAGCTCGCACCCAATGCAGCACACAGCAGAATACCGGTTTATGAAACAGAAAGAGTCCAAGTGTCCTAACAACAGCAGAATGTCAGTGAAAATATTCTTATGAATGCAAATAAAAATGAATGAATTAGCATTGAACACTCTGAATTAACTCATAGGTCAAACATGCTATACTCTACTGTTGTACAGTTAAAGGTCAAGCTTTCTTTGTTTAGAGAAAAGCAGCAAGCATTTATTTGTAGCTGACAAGCTGAAAGGCCTTTCATTTTTTTTCCAAGTTATTGGGTGTCATGATGAGGAAATTGAATGTGATGTGAAAAAAACACGTTGGATTACGAACTTTTATCATTTTATTAAATTTTCAAAATGCAATAAGGCACCGCTTGACCATTTGTACCTGCATTTGTGTCTCTTGGTTATTGCAACTATTGTCTGCCTGTTGGAACCATGAGCCTCTGGTGAAGTCTATCCTGCAAATAAATGGCTAAAATTGCCTCAGCACCTGGGAGAAAAAACAAAAAAACACACCTTCTCTGCTCATTATACCATGTCTGACTATGAAGCCCTCAAGTTTCACTCACAGCAGGATTTGTCACGGGGCGGGTGTCCACTTGCTTTACTTCCAGCTGCAGTTGTGAAGAATTCATCACAAGAGTAGCCCTTTGACTTCACCCTTTGTTAGTGTACAGAGAGTTGGATAAAAGCGCAACAATACAGCATCCTGGAGGCCTCATCAGGATCTTGACAAAAGGATCCAGAACTCATCAAAAGGTCAATGCTACAAAAGTAACATGAAAAGAGTGTTGTTTTGACATCACCCCTTTTAAAAACCAGTCTCATCCATTTTATTCACAGAGGAGAAGATAACAATGCCGAGAGACAAGACCGCCTGAGAAGTGATTGTCAGGAGGAGGGATGCATGCAGCAAATGACATGACACACTTCCAAAGGCATGCTGGCGGAGACAACAAATCCACCCACATCTTTATCTGTGATCAAAGGAAAGATTTATGATTCTCTGCATTTGTAGTCCACCCTCTTCCCCCCATCTCCCTGCCTCGTCGCACATTATCTCTCCAAGATAGGGCTATCAGAACGAATTTGCCCGTCGACATTTTTGACCCTCCGCCAACGCGAGGATGAAATTTCCCCAGAGTGACACTTTCATCAGGCCACTTACTGTCTTGACCTTCTGCAACTGGTGCCCTTTCTGCGGTATAAACATGGCTAATGCACATTAGCCTCACAGTCTCAGGGCTATCTAAAGATGCATGGAAACACAGGGCATATGCTGGAGTCACAGCTCGTCTCGCTCTTGTCTCTGGACTGACAGACAGCCAGCAGGCTGGATGGATGGTAGTGTAGGCTGCCACAGAGATGGGTTCACTAGGTTGGTGATACTTAAAGGAACAGCTGTGTGGAGCATGTGGAGCTTGATTTGTTTGGATTTCCTGATCACCACAATGGATGCTGGGTTTGCCCCAAGAGTGAGAGAAGGAGCTGGTATCAGAAATCCTCAGGCGGCATTCATGATTGCAATTTTTGGACTTAAATGACACGCAAATACATATTTATGTCTCTCACAAACAATACAGTGACTTCTCTCAAACCGTGTCACAGTCTTACATATGCAGAGCAGTAAACAGGTCAGCCAGGGGATGACCGTTCCCAGATGGTTCATTTGGATACCAGACGCTTAAAAATATTCCGTTTTACAGGAAAACACTGAAATGCATCACAAAAAACAGACATGATAGCGAGTTTTCTGCTCCATTGATCATCTGCTGAGTCTCATGAGCCCCTTGAGAGTCTCAGCATCTAATTAACAACATGTAGCATGCAACGAAATACCTAAATGACAGAATAGGTTGTCAGTGGCTCCCAAAATACATGCTTTGCCTATTGGGATATTTCTATTTTTACCCACTAAACTTCTTTGTCACTTGTGCTTTCCAATGCAGTCCACAGTCTCTGGTGTTACAAGTAAAAAGCCATCCTTGTTGACCTCCTCCCTACTCAGACACTTTTTGTCTGCCAGCTACTCTAGGAATGCTCCCTGCTTCTGTTTTTGCTCCATCTAGAGGACAGTCACTTCGCACAAATTGCGAGGTTGCTTCTCAGGAAAATCAGTCATTTTAAGCATTTGATTAAATGATCAAAGTTAAATGATCAAAATTTTCGTCTGAATTCATTTGCAATCATAGGACCTGAAGAAACATCTTCAACATTCTCTTAACCCACTTCACCAGAACATCTCACTAAATACACAGTGTATTATCACTGTTGTTTGAGAGCTGTCCTTTTCCCTGGTGGACAGAATAGCTTATCAGCAGGAAATGCATTAGCACAGTTAATAAACTACTTGCGTGTAAGAAACTTGGAGTGACACTCCACTGCCACTGTCTAAACTTTATTTAAGCAGGCAGTTGACTAACAACACACTTTCATTCACAGTGACAGCCTGGCAGAGTTTCCACAGAGAGCAAGGTGTGCACAACTGCTTTTAATATTAGCTGCCAGTGCCATCTGGGTTAAATGCCTTGCTCGAGAGCAGTTTGGGGGTATAATTGTCTGAGGTATGAAGTGGATGTGCAGCATGCATTTCTTTCAGTTCTCGTGTAGAGAGTTTGCCTCCTGCTTTGGGGATTTGAAAAAGCTCCTCTTTTAACCACAAATACACTTCCCTTTCCATTAGGCTATCACTGCCCCAAAACTTCATATTGGTTTTCTAGCGGACTGGAACCAATCTGCACGACAGGAAGCCTTCCCCAAAGCTAGTGCCAGACAATCTCTGTCTCACAAACAGCTCAACAGGCCTCTATATGTGCCTCCGTTTCTATTTTGCTGTTGCAATTGCATGTTTTTTTTTACTGACCAGGTAATGCATTAAAATATATTCAGAACATCTGCAGGCATCTGCAAAGATTACAGGCGAACCCATGTGATTGTAGATACATTTATGAATAGAATGCATTGCATGACAACAGCATGAAGAGACAACACAACAGAACTGTGTGTGTTAGCTAGCAATCATTTGACAAATCTGAGGCAGGTTAAACCCGATTCAATCTTTGATGGCTTTGTTCCAAAGGAGGCCTGGCCCCAATTTCTTACAAGGTTGTCCTCTAAAAATGAGTAAACCCAGGTCAGTGTAAACTAAGGGTTAGAGTTCAAAATGACAGCTGAGTCACATTTTTATTATTCAGTCAAACTTCTGAAATACATTTTGTTTTTGCACTTTTGTGTTAGCCAACAGAAAGACCTTGTACCAAGTGCTTTTATCCTGTCCTTCAGACACTGTAGCTATGGTTACTTTATGCAATGCTTTTTCTTCCAAGGATAACAAGATGGAGGTAAATAGAATGACAACTTTCCATTGCAGTACACAGTGTAACTCATATGTTATGCTTTAAAGCAGAACAGCCATGTTGCATGGGTTAACTTACCCTCTGGGCAATCAAAGGATTGTCTTTTTTAAATAGATTTTTTCTTATCTCTGTTTGTGGTGTCTAATTTAGTTTAGTTCTGTGCCTTTGCACACTGTTACAACTGAATTTTGAAAGAAAAGCAATTATCGAAACAATATAAAAAAAAGGGTAAATTAGAGAAAAGACAGATATAGAATAAGATCAAATAAAAAAAAAACATATGACAAGTCAAAACTGGTCTAAAGATTGAAGGTTTGTAAGTTAATACTGATGTTGCTGAGTTAGCTGGATGTACTGGCTGTGTCGATGCAACTATTCCCCAGCTGAGTTATACTGCAAAATCTCTTGTAGAGAAGTAAGAATGAGTTACTTTAAATCAGCAGTGCAGACTGACTGTCAGTGTGACTGGTGCTGCAAGGATGAACCTGTGAATAGAAAGAAACTGAGTCGCAGAGGAAGGGGCTGAGGCTCGGTGCATGTATTTCAAAATAAACATTTGACAGATTGGAGTTTGAGTTATTTAAACATTTCTCAGAAGCAGGGCTTCTCTGGAGGATGAAATGATCTGACTGCATTAGTTAAACCTTGAGAAAAAGGAAGCACAGAGACGTCTCACTGGCAGACGTGAATGTCCATGAAAGGACAGGTGAACTGACATTTAAGGGGAAAAAAAATCAAAACAGGATTTTTAAAGCTTTGTTGCATTTTTACAAACATGCTAATTTTGGCTTTCTCATCTAAAGGCTTTCAGTCTGGCTAAGGAAGGTGATAAAGGAAGCTGCAGATCAATTGTGGTTTACCACTAAAAGCCACAGAATGGTTACACTGGCTAGAGAATGAAGGAAAGAGATTAGCAAACCAACACACACCGCCTCTTGCCCCTCAGCCTCAACACTGCAGTTGCAAAGCGTTCAGTTGTGTGCATCCCATTTTCAAGGAATCATTCCTTGCATGTGGTTCGTGTGGGCAGCTGACAACCCTGCAAAAAAAAATGAGCCAGCGTGATATCAAATTACCATGTTCACAAGTTTGATTTCCAGCAAACAGTCGCAGTGTATCTATGCAACTAGAACTGGAGTGAACAAAAATAGAAATGCCACCAGCAGTAATGCTCTGTGGTGTAGTCTGGACTACTGCACAATGCCATGTTTGAGACTTACTGTATATCCATGGCGACTCATCTAATATGTATGCAGTAGCATATGAGTCCAGAATGCAAGTATTCATGGGAATATATTTAGGATATTTCACTGGGGAATGCAAGTTAGTAGCTATCTGTGATGCTATTTGCAGTCCACTCAAATAGACTTTGATGTGCTGTCAGAGTATGTTTCGTACTTTCATAGAATGCATTACAGCAACAACAGCATGGCTACAAATTGCCTTGTGCAATTATATAAAAACATTCACATTATTCTCTGGATAGTTCTGTCAAAAGTCTATAGAAAACAAGAAAAACAGCATGCACGTTTATTCTCTGCCGTACTACTGCATACTTAAGAGCTTGATTAAAGTCAAGGTGACTGTGGGAGCACCCCTGGGCGCTGTCTGGGGTTAGTGGAATATTTTTCTGACAAGTTTCTATCCCTTCAGACTGTAACATTATCTAATAGACAATCTCCTTCCTGCAAGAGCATGGCAACACTCTTGGGTGAAAGCAAACCCTGCAGGGGTACATAAGGTGTGTGTGAAAAGGGTTAACCTAAATGAGGGCTGAGGGTTAGCTGTGCTTTGAAGTGGCCAGTGGAGAACTAAGTTCTTAGTGTGAGCACATCAGGTCAAGATGGGTAACTGAGACTGTTCAGTGGAATCACTGCGCATGTTCTGTCTGTGTTCATGGACACATTAAGTGTAGCTCAGATTGTGTGTTGAATGTGCGACTGCCACAGCAAAGTAAATGTGTGACTGTCATTTGGACAGCTGAGACTCCTGATGTTTGCACAGCCGCCCACTCAAATATGTCTGCAGAGCCATGTGTAAGCTGCTCAAAGCACAGAGAAAAATATTCAAGGAAAATGTCTTCCATGGGTAATGATCCTTGCTTGTTTAGCAGCTCAAAGGCTCAGAAATACACACTCGTAAAAATCTACAAATATATCAATTTTTAGGAGGATCTCTCTCTCTCTCTCTCTCTCTCTCTCTACATATATACACACACACATAAAGCACAAATAGATAAAACCACTCAAAAACAGCAATTGAAAACAAGTGAGCTTTTACTCTCACCTAGAGTATAGTTTGAACCATTTGCGGTCAGTTTAGGAGAGGTTATCATTTCCCTCCAGTGTGCTTCAAGCAGAAAAAAAAAAAAAAAAAAAACGCCTGTGTTTTCACTCTTCTAGTCTTATCTGACATCTATATACTTTATTATCTGACACCTGCAGCTGCTCCCTGCTTTTAAGAAAGTGAGCTGTTCAAGAAAATGAACATTTCTGACTCTGGGCCATTTAGGAAGCAATCACAGCGAGCATAAATGGACCACTGACCCCTTTAGCTTAATCCATAGAGGTTAATGCATTAAAGATGGAGCACTTCCAAGCACTAAAATGCAAGGACATGCTATTGAAGATTTACTTTTACTTTGAATGCTTAAGTACACTATCCCTAACACCTCAAGACTTAGTTATCTAAATTTTGAATGGAGAGATGCTGCCACAGTATAATTCCAGCAGAACACTTTTCAAAATGGTCGAGGCTTTGACTTCCTTCTTACACATTACACATGCACAAAATAAAGTACTATTGCTATAAAATACTCATACTATTATACTACTTCTAGGTGACAAAAAAACCCTGAATAGATCAGTGGGGAACACAATGAATTCAACCATTTAAATTCCATCTGAGCAGCTGTTGCTGAGCAGCCCCAATTGACCTTCATTTTTGATCAAAATGGCAAGAGGAAAGATCAAAGTGCCGGCTAAACTGGCTGCTGCGTCAAAAGGAGCAGTGACACACTTTAAGTGTGACCTGCATTTCGATCACTGTCTGGTACAAGACCTCTGAATCTGCTCCTACTCTTAATATTTGTTCAGCACTTCAAACATGCTGGTTGTTTTGCGCATTACAGGTATAGTTTGGGTTATCTGAAGTGGGGTTGTATGAGGTACTTATCCACAGTCAGTGTATTACCCATAATAGATAATAATACCTAACTAACGCCTCACTGACACATTTAATATTGATTCTCTGTCCTGTCCTTCCTCTTTCCCCATAGCCCTACAGAGCTGAAAACCAACTTAATGCTACATGCTCAGTAGGTAAAGCTCTCACATCATTTTCACGAAATTTGCACAAAGTGAACAATTCAAGTGTCTTGCATACTCCTTTGCTGACACATTAAGCACTCATTCACAGTGTGTTTAAGCCTTGCCTTCATCCACAGTAGCCTTGGAAAACCACTCAAGAAACATTTCCATTACTGGAGTGAGCAACAGGGCCCACTGGAGGGTGGGGGGGTTGCTGAAGCAGGAATGTATTGTATATTGAATCAATAGAGGTCTGCACAGTGCAGCTAGGACAAACATACAGTAGAGCTCTGCAGGGCCTGTGACAGGCAGCAAGCACATAACCACAGTGGTCTCTGATGTTTAACCTGCAGAAACATAGGGAGGAGGGGGGGCAGAGTGAGAGGGAAATGGAGTGTGTGCCTAGGAGGGGGTCACTGAGAAGGCCAGATGGCACAACCTAGACGAGATGCATAGTGTGTGGAGACAGGAAACACACACAGACAAAGATATACAGGATACAGAATAAACAGGGTAGGCTGGAGGGTGAAGCCCTGCTGTGATTGGTTGAGAGAGGAACAAACGTATGCCCTGTCACTGGGAGTTGGGTGGCTGTAGTGACTGGAGACTCCATGCCAGTGGCGACAGATGAAGGAGCAGGGGGCGCTGGAGCTGTCAGGCACATATATGCAGCTCTTTGTGCCACTGGGAGAGGCCTATTTGTCACTAAGAAACAAGGCTGTGCACAAGATTCTAGTTTTGAATGTACAAATGTACAAAGTGGCCACAGAACGCACTGTGTCAGAGCCTTGAAAAGGAAGATAGAACATCCATTTCCCTTTCAATTTTGGGTTTATTTTACTGGCCGCTGTCAAATTTGCCAGGAGATATTGCCCTCTTTGTTTTCACGCTCACTGGCTTTCCTTTATAGGGAAATGTCAAACATTATCTTTAACACTGGGGGAATTATTTGAGGTACAATGTACAATGATATCTTCACGTAATTTAGGGTACATAAGTATTCTGTTTGTTTACTTCTCCTGCATTTATAATAATCCTTGTAAGATTATAGCCAAATTATGAAAGACCCAAATATGATGAGCTTTGATGCGCTGATTTAAGCAAAAATACAGAGGCATGTCATCACTTTCTTCAATTGTTTCCTGCAGCCTAAGCAAGTCCAGTCTCTTAGATTTCAAATATTGTTTTTTTTACTGGGAAGAGAGTAGCTGTTCAGCCTTGAACTGTTTGAGAGTTGCATTATTACTTACATTTTTCATCAACTTTTCTTTCTGGTAATGACTCCCTACATCTCTGACTTTAGCTTGAATCCCTTGTGTTCGCCTGTGGGTTATACTTAACGTGTGGGTGGACGGAGAAGCAGTGATAGCATAAGTGGAGGAGGAGAGGTTTTTACTGCTCAAGAAAAGGTGAGGGTTGGCTACATTGCATTGTGGGCTTTTGGGTCTACTGTCGTCAAAGCAGTTGGTATCTTTTCCATCTCTACTATGGATTTCTCCTTGTATGGTGCCTGAATGTTGGTGCAAAATGTTGAGTGGAGAAAGAAGCCTCTGCACTTTGAATTCAGAGCCGACAATGTTTGTGCTGTCAATTGTTGTTGTGGCTCCACTGGAACTATCTGGACATAATGTCATGTTGCCTGTTTGGCCACTTATCCACAGAAAGAAGAAAAATACACAGCTGCCAAAATAGAATCAGAGATACAGTGGCATCAACAACAGCTCTTTTGTAATGCTATGAGGTGGACCTTTTTCTTGAAGCACAACATGTGCAACAACTTGTTGTCACTGCTTCATCAAAACTTCGCGAAAATGATGAGTTTTTTGGGGTTTTTTCTGTTAATGTTTTTCAGTCAATCCAGTCTTTCTATTATTCATTATTCCACAACTTATAGCCAAAAAGCCCACAAAGCAATATTATTAATCTTGAGGAGGAGGGTAATTTATTTTCTCTGGCATATAAAGATAATTACGCAGGGGGGTGGACGGGGTTTTGAGTGCGCTCACTTGTTGCCGCCTCACATGCCTTGGCATCATTCCCAACTCTGAGTTGATGTCAAAATACAGTTACTCACCCAATAAACCACCTTCTGTTCCTGGGGAAAGCACTAATCTGCATTTTGCAATATCACAGTTAAGATGCAACTGAATGAGCACAGTATGGGCATTTGTGTGGATTTAAAAAGCAATGAGGCATCTTGTAAAAACGCGTGGTGTTTCAAAGAAAACTGTCTTCTATTTTTGGACTTGTAGTAAAAATGGTGCCCCTGTGTGTGCGCGCAGTATATGAATCTGCCCATGCGCCCCTGTTAAGCTTTCATTTAATTCCACTTCTGCCACTTAAACTAACCTTCAAATTTCATTCAAGTCCCTCTCACAGAATAACAAGGAAATAAAAGCTGTTCTTCCTAAGAAACCATACTGGCCATTCAGACTGAAAAGTAGGCTAGTCAACAAGTGTGTTTTAATGGGATCAGCATGAATTAAACTTGAACATGTTGAGCACTGAAGTGTAACCACAGTCAACATTAGACAACCCTATACTTTAGCAGTGTTTCTGTAGTGGTGGCAAAATGCAGTCTGAAATAAAACAGAAACTCTCTGCGCTGTTGGGGTGAATATTACAGCAGCAGATTATCATTTTTGTGAGTAAATGCACATTTAAATTCACACAAGAGAGAGTAAAAATTGTACATTTATCATTTCACTATGATTATTCTTTTATAAATATGTGACAGGTAAATAAATAAAATATTCAGTATAAATTAAATATATATTCAGTTTGAATTAAAACAAGAAAATACCATGACATTCTCCTCAATATAATAAGCAATCTATAGGATATTGAAATATTAATATATATGATGAAATAAGATATATTTAAGATAAATATCTAGAGGAAGAAGTAGTAGTAATGTTAACTAAACTTGAAGTTTCTTGAGTGTTCGTACTGACATTACAGTATTCAGCAATAGCAAAACTTGCTGTAAATGCTGTGTCAGCAGAGGGACACACAGTAACTGTCGTACCTGCAGGTGTGGAGGCACGGGATTTGAATGTGTTTTGCCCAAGTTGAGGCTCCAGAGTATTGTATGTAAAAAAAAAAAAAAAGCAGTACTCTTGGAGATCTGCAGCAGCTCAGGAACTGTTCATCAGTCTTATTAAATAAATCTGGACTGGATGGCCCAAGACTAAGAGCAGCGTGGATGCCATTCAGAAGCTGAACACACACAATACTGTCTAAGGATTTTTAACTTGAATTTAATAATTCAATCATTATAAGATAAGAGGAATACGTGGGCATGTTATGTGTGCATATTATATTATTACTTATTTTGAATCATGCTTGGCGGTCGGTACTTGAGAATCATGCGTAGACCTTGCCAAAAGTTATCTTCTTTACAGAAGGTGACTGTAAGTTTGACTTTTGGAATTTTTGGACTCATGAGTAGAAGATGTTTCATACACACAGGCCCTGATTTTAGCCCGAGAGATGAGATTCTCATGAGAAAACATGGGCTAATTTTTATCTCAATAAAGACAGTGAGTGGGCGAGCGAGCACAGTGCGGCACAGTTCAATATGATCTGATTATAAAGTCTGCTGAGAAAACACCGCCAACATATCTTTCACAACAGCTTTAAGGTTCCCATTGTGCCTTTGCTTCCCATATGAGGTATCATAGGAATGCTATCACTGTCAGTGGACATGCTGGCAGTATGTTGAGTGCACTGTGGCCTGCCTGGGGGGACACTGACTTCCCTACAGCCGTTCCCTGTCACAGTAGCCCATAATTGGCCCCCTGCTTCTCACCGCAGTGTGCGTTCAGTGTGCAGTATGTGTGTTGGTGCGCGTACGTGTGGGTGCCTGCGCGTTCGCCTGTCAAACTCTCAGATGACGCACAGATCCACGGGCACCGAGGAGCCCTGAACTGCTATGAAGACATTCTGTCAGCTTAGAGATGCTGGGAACTGCTGAGATAGTTCAATCTGCAAGCTTTTTCACAAGGTTAAAGTTGGGGATTTTCGGGAAGGATGTGCCATATCTGATCGCAGTGGAATAGTGCAGGAATAATAGATGTATGCTGTGGAAATGCACTGCAGGGAGTGAGATTTGGCCACAATGGTAGAAATGTGATACAGGAGAACAATTCTTTGTTATCAGCTGGAAATGTGGGCTCTGATGCTGAATGAAGCAGTTCATATCGAAGTCGTGACTTTAATTTCAGGCGGGTTTCAGAGTGGAACATGGTGCAGATCTGAAGGGAAGGACTTTGCTTCCATGTAAACAGGGTTGTATGAGAGCTTGTACCCAACTCAGGAGATAAGGAAACACAGCAAGCAGAATTCAGTCTGGATCCAGAAGCATTTTTGTGTGTGTGCAGAAAACACAAACAAGCCATTAAGCTCCAACCAAGGAACATACTTTGGCACATTAAGTCTCCAAAGAGGCTGAGAAAGGCTGCAATAAATCCACACAAGCCTGACACACAACACAAACACAACTCCAGACAATTATGTTCAGCCAACAGGGGTGGGAAACGCACCATATGATGTTATCACTACATATTACCCATCGATGGCGTCATTTTGCTGGCAATTCTACACAAAAGTGTGTGTTTCTCAAACATTTCTCCTGTTTTGGTTTTCCTTCTTGTACGAAATATGAAACGAAATGCAACTCAAGGTACAATCCAAACTACTTGACATGTACCTGCCTTGCCCTCCAAAATAGCAAATGCCAGAGAAGAATTGGAAATCACTACAGGAATTTGTATCTATCTACTTTACCTTGCTGGCCATTCAACTTAGCTTGCTGGCTAACCTGACCTCAAAATCCAAATTCATAAAACATTCTCTTCCAGTATTCATCTGTACCCTATTAAATAACATAAGTTCTGTCTTTAGAGCATCTATGATCCATGTTTTTGTGGTTAAACTAAAGCAAAGACACAAGTCCTTCTAATTAGTTCTAACCAGTGTCTACTGCATGAGGTTAATGGCTAATTATGGAGACGAGACAGCCAGCAGAGACATCTGTACATCTCAAAACCTGTTAAACTGTGACAGATGGGAGGAATATGTATTACCTCACCTCCCACCTATTCTCCACTACTTCATGAGTACCAACTACCAAGTTTTATTCCTTGCATGATACTTAGATTTTAGACTACTCAAAATGCTGTCTATAAAGCATGGTGTTGCTAAGGAAGAGCACCAAACTCAATAACAAAATCATGATCATATTTGAGAAGTATGTATTTTTTGCCAACTCTTCCATGTCTATCAACACGTATTAGGCCAATCCCGAGTCCCTCTCTCTACTCCCTTGGGGTCAAACATTGGAGGTGCTGCTCCTGTTGACAAGTGAGCCCTGGGGGAGATGGTGTTAGCGCAGACCTGTGATGTGTCGATCCTCTGGAGAAGTGAGTTTGACAGTGAGGGGACCTATAAGCGGAGGGGCTGTCAGATTATGCAGTAGGCCGGAGGCACAATGCATTAGTAGTGGGATTGGGGGGGGGTTGGGGGGGTGGTAAGTGTGGTTCTACATGTTCAATGACAAATGTTGAAAAGCTGCCATTTATGATGAGCAAGTTATGAACTTTTATGGGCAACGGAAATACAGAGTTTTCTATGAGAGATGAAAAAACAAATCAAAACACCTGTTGAGTAAATGTGTGTACATGTGTGTATTGGTATGCGCTACAAGGAGAGGCAAGGACAATGAAAAACCCTGGAGAATGTACAGTATGCCCGAGAGAGAGATAGCAGCAAGATAGAAAGACAGAGTGAGTCATCACAACACTAAAACTTTACAATACCTCAATCTGTACCGGTAAGCACATCAAGTAATAATTTTAACAGGCTGTCAGCGCAGCAGCATCAGTTTAGTGAGGTCGATACAAAATTTAATTAAGAAGCGAGGCGCTGTTATGAGGAACACTGCTCCACTTGGTGTCAGAGGGCTACAAAATGTGAACTGTAATCTTTCTTGATTTACATTAAGATGATACTCAAAGACAGGAAGCGACAGCACAAGCTTGTTTTCTTAATTTCAAGATGTGAGCAAGAAACTATTAAACAATCAGAGTTTTAGCTGCCGTGCATGACTCTACATTGTAATGTGTAATTCTATAAAGAGCAGAGCAAACCAAGAGGGAGAATTATTCTGTCTCGTTGTATTTGTGTGTGTTTCTTTTGTGTCTATTGATGTATGAGTTTCTGTAAGTACTTGTGTGCTTCAGGAAGAGTTTGTTTTTTGTGACTGAAGTCTTTTTCTTCATTTTTAAGAAGGGTGCAGTTATCAGATCAGCTGTCAATTTTATCATAAGCGGAAGCATCACTGAAGATCTAACTTCATGTCTTCTGATGGATGCAAAATTTACTGGACAGCATTAAAGTCAGTGTCTCAAATTTTTGACTTTGGAAACACCACAAAGTGTCAATAATAAAGCCATGATTGCATGACAACAACAAATCATGGTTGTCTGATGCATGAGCTGTCTGATTAATAAAACAAAACATATTCAGAAGAAGGATTTCCAAAATGAACCATCAATTATATACTGAAAGTCACCAGCTGATGACTTTATCCGAAACTTTCAGACAGCTGATGTTCGGAACAGTAAAAAAAAAGAAGCTATTCCAAAAGGATGAATGATTTATAGAAGTGTTTTTATGTCTTATCGGCAGCAGCCATATCCATTGCCTGCTGGTACAATCCTGTGGGCAGCTCCTTAAAGTTCACAGGCTAATCTCTCTTACCCAAAAGTGCCATTGCACCACCAAACCTGCCACTGAGACCTCCTGCGACTCTCAAATTGCGAAGGAGAAGCAACGTTTGATGGAGACAAAACCCACCTGAATAACGACATCATTTAATTTGTAGCATTTTAATTTTATATCCACGTGTAATTCACAACAGATTTTGCTGTAGGGAAGTGTAAAAGGAGAGCCCACCTACAGTTATCGTTTCTTATATTAGACATCGTACATTATCTTCATGTTTTTTGTACGCTTTTTCATAAACAGCAGGCTGATTAAACCTGAAACCTTTTGATTACTGACTGGATTTCATGGCTAAGCTAGCTTTTTTCTCTGCCTTTCTGCGGGAATAGAAAAAAGAAAGGCTTCTAATTAGCTAATGTACATTAAGGGGAATGATTTACATTATCTTTAATGCACTGTCAATCATCAGTGATAGTGTTAGGAGTGTGTAGGAGACAGAGAGAGATGTATGAGATGGAAGTGGGGAGTAGGCGTACAGAAGAGCAATTCAGAAATAGACATGCTGAAGGTGGGATGTATAGAAACAAGCCGGGGAAGTGTGGAAGGTAAGGGGAAGAGAATCATAGACAGAGACTCTTAAGAGGCAAAACTTGGAGTGGAAGCGATGGAGCGAAGTACATAAGAGAAAAAAAAGTGGGGTGGAGGGGTAAAGCCACAGCAGAGATTACAGATTTGCACGCAACCAATCTTTTCAGCTGACACAGGAGAAAACCTACACTGTAGATTCGCATAACGAGACCACTGGACCATCATTAAAATCCAGAGGCCGCAAGACAAACTGAGCCCCACCTGACTGTCGGCTGTTGTTGCCCCCTAGAGAAACGCGCCTTGTTGAACCTGCTCCTCTTCTGTCAGCACTTTCATAAATAATTCACCGAGCACTCTGGGGCAAGAGAGCCATAGAGTGTACGGTACTTCTCCCCTGTCTTTCTCTGCATTATTTTATCGCCCCACAATTTTGCCACACAAACAAGATGCACTCATTTACATACTTTGAGGAGACCGCGGGGTGCAGGTCACCAGAACCGTCCATTCAGAGGTAATTTAAACAGCGCTGTGCTGAAATGACACTCGGTCTGCGCTGCAAGAAGTTATTTTCTTTTCATGTGTACGAAGTGGAGATACATCCGCCTGTGCTTCAAAAGCCTCATCACTAGTTTCAATATTTTTCAACATAGTGAAGAGCAGAGAGGCATTAGTGTTATGACAGTGTTATGAAAAAATAAAGCACTATAAACAGTAGGAATACATTTTGACATACCCATGAGTCCTTTCCACTATTACCTCTGTCTCTTACATTTCCTCACAGGTTGCACAGGGGTCCCTACTCGCTGCCTCATTTACATAATCAGCTCTTAACACTGGCATCAGACACTTGTTAAAGTGACACTGAAGCAGTTATGACAACATCTACTGCTTCCAGAAGTGTTAAAAAGGCTTTGTGAATGAGAAAAAAGCAGCTGTGGATATCAGCGATGGCAAATTTAAATGCATTTTTTATTTTCCTTACACTTGGTGTGACATTTTGACAAATTGATCAAAATTGTTAGGTATCAGAAAGGAATAAGGATGTTTTTGGGAAGTAAATGTTCCAACAGTGTGGATGTTTTCACAGCATCTCAAAAGCCATGAAGATTAGACACATTAGACCATATTTATCTCATAGTCATAGTGATGCTTTTTGTCATTTGCTGTCGAGGCATGCAGAGGTGGAAGGGGAGACTGAATACTTCAGATATTCAGGCAATATACCTGTTTTAAAAGCAGCATTTCTTTATTCTTGTCTCACAGTCTCTTTTTTAAATGCCAAAAAAACATTTCTCAAATGTTTAGCCACAACCTTAAGGTATTGCTTTTACTGTCACAGAGACCTTAACCAGAAAATATCCACATCAATAAAACAGGTTCTCAGAAAAGTACTTACAGTTACAAAGAGCTAAAAGTAGTATGTAATTATTGAGACAAGATAAAATGAAGGACATGATGAAGTGGAGAAGTAAAATTTATAACTAAAGAGGCAGTATTCTCCGTAAATTGACACTTACTACCAAGAAATAATAACTTTCTCTTCTTGTTATGTGTTTCATATCTGCTTGTCTCCCCATTGAGACAGAGTAAAAAGATTGGATAGCTTTCTAAAGCAGTTGTCTTAAACAAAATTGGATGTATATCTCTGCACAGCGTGTACATATATATATTTTTTTTCCCTCTTTCATTGGTGCAATGTCATCTCAGAATCAGTTTTTAGTGATTTAGAGAGCCTTGACAGCCTTGAGAGGGAATAAAGGAAGACGTGCCCTCAACAAGTATACACATTCTGCACTGAATGTGCACTTTCACTACGTGCTATGCATTATACAGTAGTTGTAGCTGTATACTGTACTGAAAGCTGCTTTCATAAAAATATATATCCCAAACAGCAGTACATATGATAAACTATGATTGAGGTTTGTCAAGCATCATATATATATTAAAAAAAAAGCCTGGCACCTCATGTAGCACACCCAGTATTACTAAAGCCTGCTGAGATCGACACCCCAGTTATTGTCACATTATACTATGTGACCAGAAAAATTCATGGAGGTGTTAACAGAGCAAAATGGAATCTTCCAGCGAGGTATCAGCATCTGTAATGTTATTCCTCACCATGAACCTGGTTTTTATTTCTTGCAACAATGCTTGCATCACAAAGGATGGATTCACAAATAAGCATGAAACACACACACACACAAACAGTATGTTGCCGCTCCATGTACATTTTTTACAACGTGTTTACCCTGCACATTTTAGACGCTTAAAATCTTCAGCAAATACATGTCAGTTTTCGTTTTATCGTTTACCAATCTTCTTTGCGGAAACTGGGTCATGTGGAGCCACAGTGGCTTTATCGGACAAGTTACTGAACCGTCCTTCCTCGCTGTCCTTTTTCCATCATGAATGCACCCCTCCATTTTTTTAAATTATGATTTTTACATCATAGCCGTTTCTGCGCACATCCTTCAATCTCTCTTCTTCACTGACCCACCCTCTACCATCCCTCTGCCGTCTTATCTCCTTTTTCACTCCTTAACTCACCGCCTTGATTCTGACAGGTTGAGGGGAAAAAAAAAAAAAGACTTTTCAGTTTAACCATTTTTACAACTGTGGACATGAGTTTGATCTTTTTAGCCTGACCATCTGGTACAAATTGTCAAACAATTCAGATTTTAAATTCTGTTTGAAGCATATCTTTATTTTAAAAAAAGGGGTCTGATCTTAACATGATTCTGTTTAGTCTTTGTATCTTTCTTTTTTATCTTTGAAAGACAGTCATGAATAAATGTGTGATGCAGGCAGTTTCTCACAATTGATTAGCTTTGCGGCATTAAAGTCAACCAGTCAACCACACCATCAATAATTCTAGACAAATTTGATAGAAAGTCCCATATGTGATTAAAACATCAACAACATCATATAATGCATAACTGCCCAGACATACAAAACAAAATACACCACTGCACAAAAGTACATGGACACCTCATCTATAGACCCTCATGGGTGGCTAAACATCTCCTTCACCCATGGGCATTAATTTGCTGTCAACAACCTCCACTCTTTTGGCGGGAAGCTTTCCCTCAGGAGTTTACAATCTGGTTGCAGGGATTTGCTGCCGTTCCACCACGAGAGCATTACTGAGATTGATGATGTTGAGTGATAAGGCCTGGCTAGCAGTCACCATTCCAGTTCATCCCAAATATGTTGGATGCGGTTGAGGTCAGGGTTCTGTGCAGGCCTAATATCTGCATATCAATGCAGAATCTCCTTTGGCATTAGAAGCGTTTTGGTTTCTGTTTGTAGTCCGAGTAGTACTGACCAGTGATGTTTGAGCATGCTTTGGGTTTGTGCAGGTAAACACTTGTGTGGAGAGTGAGGTGCAATGGGTTGGCTAAAATTCTATCTTGGAACCCATCAACTCTGATCTGATGCAGAGGAAGCCTTGGCCCCGATATCCGTTATCTGCTTTCCAGATTCTGCCCAGATTCTGAGATTGTTCCACACCAAATTGGTAAGAAGCATTCCACACCTTTCCAAAACTGTTGCCACAAAATTGAAGTGCACTTATATCTCAAATATTGCATTATGCTACAGTAAGACTTTACTTCACAAGCGAAAAGGCCTAGACCTGAAGTAAACAAAAGAGTGTGTACTTCTGTGCCCTGTAGCATCGCACAACATCTGAAAAAGGGTTGTTTTCTGTGCTCAAACATAAACAATGACTCAAACAGTTCTCAAATTCATCAAACTATTCATTTAACATTAGAAAAGACAAGTGGTTCATGTCTAATTTTCTGTGTTGTCTAATATCTGGAACAAAAGACAGTCCATTAGGCACAATGCACAGACTTGACTAATTTAATTGCAGTATATGATGAAGTGAGAAACCATTTAAGACAGAGTAGTTGGAAATTATGAACATTTACATCTATTTCAGCTGGAAAATCAAATTTACCCAGTCCCTTGGTACCACTTCAGTGTACTTAGAAAAGAATGAAAAATCCCTGTGTGTAATCAAAAACTACTTATTTTTACTCAAAAAAAAGAAAATGTTTGCATGCTCTCTAGTCACCAAGTGTGAGGTACACTGTGATCTCTAAGCACTGACATTTGCATATTCTCAGTAGCTCTCTCTGATAATCATTTATCAAACTGATGAATGGCTGTCATATTATGCATGATTTGTATAGACGCTCCACAAACGCCTGAGTGAAACAGATTCTTTACAGCAGCAACTGTTCAATGAGAAGTAGGGGGTAAAACCAAGCCTTATTGGTGACTGAAAGGTAATTAGTATCTTGGTGTTCTGTGTATTACAAGGGAGAAATATGCCTCGGCTGCTAATGATGAGCCGCTGAGTGAAGAAGACACGGTTCTTTTGTTGAGCTGTTAATAAGCACGAACAAAGAAAAGAATTAAACTAAAAAGTAAGAAATGAAAGCAGTTTACAGTCATACCACCGGTGCTTCTGCCAGCATGCACACCCCAGAGAGTAATTCAAAAACTTCATACTAACAAGGTCAACACGCAGATACAGGCACCACTCCCCCCTCCCAGGTCTTATTACAGTAATGCATTTAGACAACTAGCCTCGTTTCTCTAACATGAGCTCATATATCCTTGTAGTTGAAGCCCCAGCGAGCCACTACAGTTTACCATGTAGGGCTCAATTCCTTCAAAGAACCACAGTGTCCTCTCTTTTTCATACCACAGCACCACCCATTTAGCAACCTGCCCCGTTTGTTATCAGGTCAGAGGTCTGTGGAGACGCCGCAGCGTCCCTGCAGTGAAAACCAGACAAACAGCAACTGGGATTTGGTCCGATTTCATGCTAGAGCAGAGGTGACTGACAACTTGTAAGATTCATCCCCAGCGCATGCTAATGGAGGCTTGGAATATGGCAAAGAAATGAATTGGGTCTCATAGGGCTCATGTTTTTTGGTGAAATGCTTTGAACTATTCTTAAAAGAAAATCCCTCAAGTCACGCTGTGAATATTTGCTGTGGCATCAATGGTCTTACTCAAGTGCAGTAGAAGTGTGTTTCCATACGTCTGTTTGGATGTGCTTTTTTGAATTTGTGAGGAAAGGGGGATGCCAGGATTTTATGACTCACAAATAAATGTAAATTAATTTTCTAAATATTGCAAAAATGTTCTCTTTTTGAGTTCACTCTTGACTTCAGACACAACAGCGACCAAAACAACACAGATTCGAGGTCCACTTACTCGCTTTTACTGTAGCTTTTAGCCTGGTCATCTTTTTTTTTTAGAAATTCATGCTAGAATTTTAACACTGAATGGAAACATTATAACAGCACACCAAGTCAGCAAGTGTGTTTGCTCAGAAAGGGTTTTCAGATGACTTACTAGATAAACCCTACAGTTCAACGACTCGTAAACGTGTCTGTCCAAATAGTTACATGAGTTCAGTAAGTGAAATAAAGAAAAAAACAACTACTTCAGGGCAGCTTTAAACTTTAGACTATTTCTGGACAAGTGGACTGTTTTTGCTCAAGGGGTGGAAAATCCTTCAGGTGAATCCCTGATCCTCCTTATCTCTTCTCTTAGCCTCTCCAACCAGGTCTTATCGCCTTGTGGACAGTAATTAACAGGAATTACACAGAGCTCCTATCTGCTGAGCCCACATCGTTACAGCAAAGAGCCCTTTCCCATTTAAGGCCTGTCTGCTGGGAGATTACCAGTGGAGAAGGGCTCCTCGATCAGGAGGTGCCACATAACTGTTGGGCTTTTGTGTGGCGCTTGGCTACAGCTTTGGTCTTGTGAAGATAAAGGCCAGTTTGGGTGTAGGATGAACTCCAGTAATGTCTTGCAATTTGTGCACACATGCAAATATTTGTTTGGTAAGTCTGGTATAACACGCTAACACAAAGCACTCAGTGGCTCACTCTACGGTAACAAAAACATAATGATTGTTATTTTCAGGTGATTATACATTAATTAAGCATATTATATTCAGTTTCTGCTAAATTATCCCATAGACCCGCCTAAATCAGATTTGACCTTTAAGAAAATTACACCAATATAATTCATATTCCATTTGAAATTAGATATTAAAGAGATATTGGCGGAGTTAGCAAATTCAACTGTACCGTAAAAATTATGCCTTTAGGTAAATTGGAGGTTTGTGAGCTGTATAATTTCATAACTTCCAACTGTGTTGCTTGGTTAATAGAAATGGAATCTTTTACTTACAACCAAATCGTGCAAAGTTTACCCACATCATTTGCACTTATAATTGAAAGAAGATGACTACGGATGGAAAGACGAACAATTGTCCATGACACATCTCACTTTCTCCTTCACACTCTCTCACTCTCTCTCTCTCTGAGCCTTGCACTCTCTAAATGTTTAACAGAATCCTTGAGAAAAGCCTCTCCACTTCTGTTTCCGTGGCAACTGGCATGCATTGGGATTGATGACATCTCCTGATCGCCCACTTACTTTGCACTAAAAAACGCTCTCCCAGTGAACTTCTCCAATGCCATTTCCCTCGCAGAAAGATGATGCCACTTCTCCCACAGCAGAGGGGAGATGGAAAGGAGAAGGGGGCTTTTCCATTTGACAAACACTTTTATTCTCTCTATCTGTGAGCGCCAGCAAGCTTTAAAGAGGACATTATTTCAGAAGAGCTCCAGTGACCAGTTCTTTAAATGTGTACAGGAAATAAATTTAGGGAATGAGGGTGTCTTACTTTTAAAGAATTTAACATGACAAGCTGAACAGGGCCTCAATAATTCATGGTCTGCTGAGTGCCTGTGGTGAGATCTGTATACCTCACTTACCTATGTGAATGAGGGTCTCGGCATGAATCGCTGTCTATTTAGCTTCACCTCGAAACCACAAACTGGTTTCAGAGAAAGAATGAAACTCTGTCCTTATCCCGACCATCGAGTTAAACGTTTTTGTCTAACAGTGTCCCCATACCTCACACTTTCATTCTCTCCCTTAATTAACATAGACGGGCAGCCAGACAGCTCCGGAGGCCAGAACCCGTAGCAGGACCACTCACTGTCACCTTGTTACCACCTTAATGGGTTCAGTGGAGGTCCCTCTGACACAGGAGAGAGGGGAAATGAATTCATGAGGAGCCCGGCCTTGCATACCTTCCACTTTGCTTTTGTCTCCCTTTGCCCTTCCCACTATCCCACCTACACAGGCTTGTTTAAACTGTCCTGGCACCACACAACACAGCGAACATATTCGACATAATCACGCTGCACGCACCAGTAACCCGATGCACAATTCATTCAGCTTCATTAAAACCGCACACAAGTGCGCGTGCGCTGACAGCAAATTAACAAACACATTCCTAGAGTGTCCATTAAAATCTATTCATTAACTTTGAGCCACATTTCATCCGCTGTTGGTTTTGTTTGTAAGTGTTTACAACTCAACAATAAAAATGCAAATACTCAAAAAAGGCAGAGTGAAGTCGACAGCGGTGAGGCATCTCATGATCGCTTGTTTAAAGATTTGCTCAAGTGCTACTACCTTTGACAGCCAAAGGACTGCAGAGGCAGGCCACTCTGTCAAAGAGCTGGATGTCATGTGAGCAAGAGGCAAGACACTGTGCTGTCAACCCAATTAGGCTGCTCAGGCACACACTGACTCCATTCTGTAGGCCTAAAAGAGGTCAAGGAACATATAAAACCGAGTCATTTCCACGGCTAGCCAAGGCTGAAAGGCAAGAATGTCCTTTATGCTTAAGTCATTAAGGGTGGATGTACACACAAAACCTCTGTGGGGAAAAATGTCCACACACTGACCAATTAGAAGAGGGAACAGCATGTGTGAAAAGCAAAAGAGATCACCGTCATGTCTTAAGTTAGCAATGACAAAAATCTCGACAACCTTTCAAGGTCATTGCTGGGGCATTCATCTTGTCTAAACTAGTATTAAAACCTGGGATGAAAACATCTAGTCCTTTAGTCTTTGGGGGTGCTCTATTGTTCCGATTATACATTCAGCACACTAATTTGTTTTGTTTAATCCAATTATTTGGTGACTCTATTCTGCAGATTTCTCTATTTGCTTTATCCTGCAGTCAATAATCCTTAAACCCTCGAAGCCACGAATGCTCACAGGGTTGTCAGCCCCAGGCAAATGTACGCTGATCAATTGTACACGGTCAGCATGGATGTTTGATTGAGTAATCTATGCCTCACTGTCTCACATGTGTCTGTGTGTTTGCACACAGAATCAATATTACAAACAGAGGTGTATGTAGCTTGAATGCTGATTTAATAAGTGGTGAGCTTTCAATCTAAATTAAATTTACTTAGTTTCAGAATAAACAAATAGTTGACTTGATGGACTTTGTTTTGCACAGTGTTGAGGGTGTATTAGGATGCTTCTATCTATAATTCAACAGCACATAGTGTGTGGCGCCCACGTGATCTCCTGCTCTCATGGATGAGCACAGTTTAGGGTCACTTAACAAATGTGCCTAGAGGAGGTTGAGAAGCAGTAACCTCTAGATGGTGTCCTAGATGTGTGCTTGGATACATCATTAGTGACCCTGAAGCACATTTTGAAAGGGTTAAATGCTCTGACGCAGCAACAACTGCAGAGGTAGCCTGCACACATAAAATTAGGTCATTTAAATCACTCAATTATAGATGTTGACATTGCATGCGCATTGTATAGCTCTAATGCCGGGATCACAATTCCATGATATAAAATGTTTCCTAATCCTTCCTCCTCCCCTCCGCGTGGAGATCAAAAGAAATGCTGGAATTGCTTCCCATGGCACATTTGAAATGGTTTTCTGACAGTGTAATACCAAAGTCATTTACCCGGCTGCGTTTGGCTTTTGCTATGAATTGCAGAGATGTAGTTTTCTTATTTTGTTTGATGTACCTCAGCCATGCACAGAGAGTCATTTAAATTTTGCCATGCGGCTCAAATGAAACACTGACGCATGCCTTTGACTTAAATTAATAATACTGAGTCATGTTACTGAAACCTTGTGTTTTGCCTGCATGTAGCAGCTGTAGTTTATTAAGTCTCTATGCTATACGCTACTCTACTGTGATGAGTAGCGAACATTCCTTGATATGTATAGTGAAGACATGTTTTGTCCTGTAGAGCTCCCTGGATGACATTTCTTGCTGAAATGGTTAAGTCTGATACTGAAGACAAGAAAAAAAAAAAAAAAGGTGTGAATGGTTAGCATCACCTCCTGGTAGAAATAACTCCCATGCCAAACAGTTTCCCTCCAAAGCTAATCTCCAATTTGCATATTAAAGGCAATGAAAGACACATACAGAACCATAATCCTTAGCTGTCCTTGTGTTTTTCAAGACCAGGCACTTGGTGCACAAAAAAGTGACAGAGAGCCTTAGAGAGTGTTGTGAACAGCAAAAGGAGGCCTTTTAAAAGCCTATATCACACATTCAAAAAAAAAAAAAAAAAATCACTGAGGGTGGCATGCATATTAAACATTATAATCAGGCCATATTTGAATTTCAATGTCGAGCAAATGAATGGTGTTAGAATGGGATTTTGATACTTTTATTTTGGAACAAAATACCATTACCATGAACTGCTTTGCCATTTTACCAGATGTGTCTATTAAACCTGGACAGATAAATGTAAGTTGAAGAAAATTCAACAGCTTACTGACTGCCAAATATGAATCTCCACCATCGTCTCTTTTAATTGATTGTCTTTGCAGGTGCAGAGAAAATTAGAAGGTCAGCGCCCTTGTGAAAGGGATGCTAATCATTCATCAAGCAATTTGATCTGTATCATCTGATTTGATGGGAAACAATAGCATCTCCACCACTCATTAGGCTGAATGGAAAATAAAAAGGCTAGCAGACTTCACAGTTAAGCTATGGGCCTCATTACACACGCTCAGAGGGTAACACTTCACGAATCAAACTTAATTGGCTGCCTGAACATTGCATTTTCATACAGCAATTTATTGTAACTATTTTTGATCTTAGGGGAAGGGAGGGGGAGGGCAGTTTAGGTGCCCTCTGGCAAGATCACATAGACAACACCGGTTAAGGTTGCGGAGGATTTTTAATCCCGTTTCAGAGGGCGGGTTCATATGAGGGGATGTGCTGAGAGTGCAGGAACGCTCAAGATTGTGAGGTTGCAGTGTGCTGTGTTGCTTGGCCACTGGCAGGATACAGCGATGCAACGCCCACTAACATCTATAGTGCCCCTGAGTTAGCAGACGATGCTAATAGAGACTTGACACTGTGTTGATGGTACAGTCTTGGTAGCACCACAATAAAAAGCAAAATCTACAATATCTCAATCTTCCAACCATCTGTGTGTTGTTTTTAGAGGCTTGTTTCTATAATGACAGAGCTAAAAAGAGAAGAGACATGTAGAGAGTCTAAAAAAAGACATCAGAAGCAAATTGTTTGCATTTTAAGGACTGAAATTTTCCTATGTTCTCAATCTTTGCTTTATGTTTCAGAGGCTAATAGAATCTAATCGTTTTAGAAGGCCACCGAGGCCGTAAAAGCATTTCATGGCTATTTGATCCACAGCTGAGAACTTTTCACATTTACAGAGCTGCCACTATCTGTCATATAAAAAGAAATAAATGAAAGACACTTCTTGTAAATTACAGATGATGATCCCCTCTTCTCCCTCACGCCTCCCTGAGAAACACACAGTCCTAATGCAGCAGCTCTGTATGTACATGTTTGTTTCATGTACGCAGAGGAGCTATGGGGGAGGCCGTGCAGTGCAACGCTGTGCTGCGATTGGCTGGTAAGAGACCAGAGAGAGGCTTATCCCTGGGAGAGGCCTTGGAGATGACAGTGGAACTTAATTGATATGTAGAATTTATTGATCATTGCACTGCAGGGAAATCAGCTGCCATCTTCTAACATTTTTTGGGCCCTGGAGGATCATAAATATGAGGTCTTAAATATTTCAACCATGCACCACATCAAACGCAAGCAATAAACATGACAGGAAATATGTGACGGAACTTCACTTTAAATCATGCCAAATGAAATTACAAGGCATGCTTACAGGGAATAGTTGAGCTGAATTTTGAACAGAGTGGATTTTTAAAGGCATGTTTGGTGCATCTTAATTAAAGTAGTATTCTTCCCAAAACAATAGGTACTTTAGCTTTGGATGAAATGGCATACTTTCCTAAGGGGGGAATACCAAGTAATTCCCTGCTAATTATAATAAAAATGCTAAGCGGTAGGATTTGAATGGGACCTGCATGTATCTTCAGAACAGTGGTGAGAAAAGCAGCCAGGGCCTAGAGAATAGAGTCAACCTGGTTTGTTTCCAAAACTCCTGCAGTGCGTCAGTCTCCTGCAACCAACAAAGGCGTACTCGTCGGCAAGCGAGCTTACATCCTTTCTCCATTGCAAAAAAAAAAAAAAAAAAAAAAAAAAAAAGAAAACTGAAAAGCCCCAAACTTGGCAAAACTCCCTCGAGACCTGTAAGGATTCACTGTGTCTCTGCTTGGTGCAGAAATAGACTGATTGTGCTTTGACCAATCCCAGTTTGACTAAAAAAAGAATGGGGAAAAAAGGAAAAACGAAAGGATAGAAAATGTACAAAGAGAACAAGAGAGTAGTGTTTTTTTGTTCTTAGCTGTCATTGAGCGACGGGGAGACTGTGAACAGGGAATGAACACAGTGAGAGAGGATGTGTTCAAACTTTCCAATAAAGGAGCATTGAAAAAGGCCACACGCTGAGTGCCTGGCTGACGCGAGAGAGCTTGACAGCCTCATCAAACACGACGTTGTTGGGAGACTTCCTGCATTCACAAAACTTCACCTCTCAAGCGACCACAGCCTCATTGTGCAGGGGTGGCTAATTAAAAATCGCAATTCACGCAGTTTCTTTCACACCCACAATGCTAAAGGCTGGAAAAGGCCACAAACTTCCCATCCAGTGACATTATCAGTCATCTGAATTTTTCCAGTGCGGTCCTAACAAGCACATAATTGGTTTACAAGGTGAAACTTTGGGAGGGACGGAAAATTAGGTATGCCGTCCTATAGTTCTCGTTATCGAGTGTCTGCCCCCATTGTGAGTGGGTCTCAATTAAGTAGGCACACTTCTGGACAAGCTTCTCAGGTCAAGGGAAGCAATGCAGGATATTCTTGAGGGACTGCTATGAGATACAAGGCTTACCTGACAGACAGACCAGAGGCTTCTTTTCCTTGTCAGCTAGACTGACTTAACTATACTGTTATGGTGCAGACACATTGGATCCATCTACACTACACATCTATTTTCTGTGAAGCATGGGAGATCAGTCGCGCATCAGGAAAACAAATCAGGATTGATTTGTGATGGAATCACTGGAACATCTCACTCTTGCTGGCAAATTCTAATGATTGACCTCACATATGACCATACATGTGCGTATGTCACTCCTCCAGATGAGATTATTATTAGACATAATCAAAAAAAAAAAAAGTTAACGACGGCTTTGAGGATCTTTCTCGTCACATTTGGTATGTGATATTTCTCACAAGGAAAAATGTCCCGTAAGCCATTTCATTACATAATAAAGGAATGTGTGCTCTAATTCCACTCCTTAATTCTGAGTTTGTGGAAAAACAAACTCATTACTGTATTGAACAGTTGCACATAATCCACATCTTTGCTCAGTGTATGAATAAATGCATTAGAAAGCTATAGTCTCGACACTATCAAGCCTCTTTGAATTGATTTGCTTATCTTTCATCACATCCCCTTCACAAATACAAACAATCATTCCTATACATGGGCAAAAACCTCCCCAAATGGATACATGTGTTGTTATGGCAACAGAAGATGGCAGATTAACTATTGTGTGTAGCAGTGACAGTCATGTGGGGAAAAAAAACAATGAAAATCTCATCTTTTGCCCCAAGCCATCAATCAAGAGAAATGATCCCTGAGTAAAGCTATAAGTCGTTGGTTACACATTGCATTCTGCTGAAGACAGATGGCGTAAAAAATAATGCATTTATAATAGGGGAAAAAATACATTTTAAGTGTGATATAAAAGGAAATATATGCTCCAAGTTGGCTGTGCTCTTCATATCCCCGTACTGTACAATGGAAAACCAGCAGGTGAAGTATGAGGCTAATTATAAAGGGCCAATAAAGTTGGAAAATGACAAGAGACAGTGTTGCCATGCAGATCAATGATCTCCCCTCAGAAATCAAACTTAACTGAGTTGCATCAGCCCAAAACAAAGTTAGCGCTTCAATCAATAGAAAACCAATGTACTCTAGGAGTCGCAACACTGGGAAAAAAAGAATCGAATGTCTCAGAGATTGCATAGTCTGAGACAAGTGGAAATCAAATTACTAGTTTGTCTGATTTCCACAAATGACAGAAAAAAAACTCAATACTTGTCTTTTTTAACAGGAGGAGGGTCTGCTCCTGCTTCTCCAGCTAGACCTTTTATCAAGGAGGGATGTGAGCTATCATTTAGTCCAATCTTACTCCACTCAAACAGACGCTGCAGGTGTGTAATTTAAAAGGGGCAAAGCATGGAATTTGGTCTCTAGTCTACATATTAGGAAAGGTGCTATTTTCAAATTAGATCTACAAACAGAAATCACAGATGCTGCCGCAAGAAACATGTTCTTACATGAACAAAAGCAGGACAGCCTCTTGCTTCAAACCAGTTAAAATCTAATGATGATTATGGGATTAGGCATCAGTGTATTGCTTTAATTATTCTGCGAGACATCTATCTTACTCCCCAGCGATCCTGTCTGGCCTCCAGGAGAAAGTCGCCAATCAATGGAGGCAATAACCATCACTTTCTATGCATAGGAGGTCGAGGGGAGACAGGCAAGATAACAGAGAGAAACGGCAGAGAGATCACAGGAAACAACAATGGCACTGAAATGATGGGAGCGGTTCTATTTTTTGAAAGGGACTAAAAATCGCAGTTGTGACAGAAGCAGGAAATTTGGACATAAACAGAAATACATACAAATTGTGCTAAGATTGCTAGGTACACAGACTGAAGAATACTGGCAAAGAGCTCTGCAGAATGAAGGGGAGTACCCACATGGATTAATCATGCAGTGCAGCCCCAGGTTAAAATGTGTGATATTTTTGGGTACAATCCCATCACCGCCTCCAGGCGATTTGCATAGTACTGAGAGACTACAGCTTCATTTCCCGACGTCGATCAGCTTTGTGAGAGCCAAGCAGTCGAGAAATTTTTAATAATTTTCAGGACCATTATTGTTATTGTCCAAATTGCCCTTATTACAATTTTTCCTTATTTACTTTTATTTCTTTTTTTCCCCTCTTCCTCCAGTGAGTTTCCTTATTTCCCCTGAAGTCCTCTTCCTTAAAACCTGAGAGCCAGATTTTCTTAAATTAAGCAGTGGCCAGCCTTCTCCATGTTTAAATCCTCTTTCGGACTAAAGCTCATTATCATCCACACATATAATCTCTCAAATTGGTACCAAATGCCCCAGCTGTTAAAGTGGGCTGCATAATTTGCTATGGGAGCCTGAAATTAATGTATTATCTTCCAGAGAGACATATTAAAAGTGGAGATAATACGTGCAATATATTGTATTTAATGTTGAATGCCTGCAGACAGAAGAGCACAACACATGAAGGTGGAAGGTAATTTAAGTTTATCACAGAACTTTATATATTTAAAATCTTCACATTTTGGTTTTCAGCTCAAAGTTTAAGAATGATCATAACTTTAAAGTGTTTTGGATTTAGTGGCATCTACTCGGTGTAGTTTCTGATTGCAACCTGCTTGCCTCACCCTCTCCTCGAGGAAACTACAGCAAAATGCACAAAAAGTCACATCCAGAGCCAGTGTTTGTCCGTTCTGGGCAACTGTAGGAACACGATGGTTCAACATGGCAGATTCTGTAAATAGAGCCCCATAAATCTTACACAGTGGACCTTTAAAAAGCTACAGACAAAAGTGAGACACTCTAAAATGACTTACTGAAAATAACAACAATTACTACTATGACTACTCCTACTGGGAGTAAATAAATCATAACTCTTTAAAAGGGGACTGATAAAGTACATTTTCAGAAGCTGTCAAAATACCAAGAATAAAAATGATGTACTCTGGTTCACTTAGTGTCGTTTAAGACCACCAACACATATCACAGTGACAGACGATTCTAAGTGAGCAACACTGTGTGCTTCCTTCTGTCCAAAGTAAAACCTTTTTTTCATCGCTGACAAATAGAGAGCATTTCAAACAAATCATGCAAAAATGAACAGGAACATCTTCAGATTTATGATGCTACAAAATCAATACAAATGCAACCAAAAGCATGTTACCCTGCTCATATTTCTGCATCTGGCATAAGAACGGAGGCATCAAATGAGTGAGTAAACCTGTAGACACCTGCTTTATATATTTGACAAGCCATGTGTATATAATTAAACATCAAATTGAATTAAAAATACTGTGAGCAACAATCACTGAGGCTGAAAACACATTTTAAAGAGGAACTTAACACTAAATCCAATTTTTTGAGTTAGCTCAATCAAGTCTGTAATTTACAAAAGAACTGGCTCTGGTCCCAGTGATAGTGTAAATTTGTGCTATACCACAGAAAATGCAGTTCCTCTAATGGCCACTAAATGCAGTCACGTACTGCAATGGAATTCATGTTTATTGTGATTTTAAAGATTATTGTTCCAGAAGTATTTGACCCTTTTAGCTCATCCCACCGCATTTCCCAAATCTGGATTTCAGTAAACCCAAATCCAAAAATCCAATCATCCCACAGGCCTTCATATGCCTGTGGGGGACACCAATGCCTCAAATGCATCAAATAAATAAAAAACTAACTAATTGGATCCACACCGAAGCATGGACATTGCGCTTGAGCTTTAAACACCTCAACCTACAGCTACTCAATGGATCTTCACTGAGCTGCAGCCCTCTCCACCCTTTCCTGGCATTTTTCTCAATTGCTGTGGTGTTGTAACATTATTACAGGTCAGGAAACAGGCCACATAGAGACTATTCCGCTCATAAATCAGGTGATTGATCGTCATCCATCTCACACAGAGGACTGTGGCATGTGTCCCCAACCCCAAACACATATCCATAGTAACCCCAGCTGTCAAGAGGCCTATATCTGGCACACTTGTTGAGTCACTCCTCTCTCCCTCTCTCTTGCTGAGCAGCAGGAGGGAAAACAACTCCATGTGGCAAGCCATTTCATTTCTAATATCATGTGTGTGATCAATCTCCCTGCGCGATGAACGCGCGGTGCAGTGGAGGCAATCATTCAACATTTGTGGCAGGTATGTGGTATTGACCGGACGAAGATGAACCGCGGGTATTCACGGGTGTGTGCCTCTGTACGTGTGTGATGAGAGCTAGAGGAAGGAAGGGAGAGAGGAAGAGAGGACAGAGAGAGAGCTGGAATGTCAGCGTTCGGTTTTCAGTCTCAGTTTTGAAAGCATTTTTAAACTTAATTTCAAGCCTTTACATCCCAAGCTGTTATCACTGACTCACTCAAGTGGTGTATAATTGATCTGACTGCACTTCTGTATTATTATGAATGTAATTTTTCAAAATTCTGCAGGAATCATCCAACATTCAGATGTTTTCATGTGTAAAAAAAACTGACAGCAGTAAGGTTCACGACTGCTCAAGCCCCTCCCCTCCCTCCCAAAGTTCTTGCTGACAGGTTCCTGCCATATATAACGTCCTTTAATATCAATTACAAAGTCAAATGGCTCGCTATAATTGAATCTGTGCTGTGCGCTGACGTCCCCTGTTAAGAATCACTGTCTTGTCCAATTAAGAGGAGCCTTATTATTGGCCAAATTGCGAGTAGCCCCATTAATGTGAAGGGAAGATTCTATCCTTTATCTGATGTATTAATGTTGACGTCCACCCAGAGTTGTGTGTTGCGACGGGTGTGAAGACAGTAAATTTAACGGACTGTCGGCGTGTCCTTGATTCTTCCTCCTGTAATAGCAGAAAGAAGAAGTCGGCAAAGAGAAGGGAAATATATGTTGTGGACCTACTGTAGCGGCAGTAGATAAATACACGGGAGAGACGGATGATGAGCGGCCGCTCTCTAATAGGAACCAAGGTCTTGTTGTGGTGGCGTATTTTATTTACAGCTACTCTTCATCAGAGTGACATGCCGGGCCCTCGGACCATGCTTAATAGAAACCAGAGGCAGAGAAGGGATTGTGTTTTCCATTTCCAAATAGGAACACATGTCGGAGACCGTCTTTTTACATATGCATGAATAACGGAATGATGCGTTTGCTGTGAGTGACTGTTATGGGTAATATATTGCGCGAATTACTGGAAGACTGTGGAAAGGTAAGCATCATTTGTCTGGGGACTCATCAATGTCTGCTGAAGAAATGGGGACTAATGACTGTACAGCAGAGGGGAGGAGAGAGGCTAAATTTGTCTCAATCAATGTCAGGGAATATGATTGTGAATCTACAACTGGCATCGGTGTTCACTGGGGGGCGACGTGTTAACAGTTTTGTTGAGGAGTGATTTTTAGTTGAAAATATTACCTGCACTGCAGCAAGGGAACTTTAAATGCTGAGGCAACCAACTGGTGGGCCAAAAAGCCAAAAAGCCAAAAAGCTGCTTGTTTTGAAAATGACGTGTGACTCTTCTGAATAGAGCTATTGTCCTCGCCGTGTCCACAGGGGTAAATGGCCGGTGGCTGACAGTGACAGTCTCCAGTTTGCCTTGTTGTCAACCAGCCATGGACAATAAAAACTCCTGACAGCATGGCCGTGGTTTCCTAACTGCTGTGTTGATTTGGGACATAAAACAAAATATTTCAGTTTTCGTAAAAATCAGATGAAAGGTAAAATAAATCAAACATGGACTCAGAGGAAATTCACTGAATATTATTCAAGGTTTGCCCCAAAAAACAAGCCAGTTCAGTTAAGAGCATAAATGCTGGCCTTGTGGTCCCTGCAAGTGTTCAGTTCTGAAAAAAGTAAGCATGTCATCAACAGAAATAAAGAGACATCGCAGTAAATCCCTGGAGATAACAAGTACAGGAAGCTACATGCAGTACAACTGAATACCAAAGATAAGAGGACAGAGCTCACACTGTAATGCAGATGAATGGTGACGCGCATGAAATATCTCAGAAAACTACTACAGTATTTTGGAAATGTTCTGTTTTGTTGCTTAAGCAATGTGTGTGTGCCCTTTTTATTCTATTCTGTATTCAGGCCTGCCAAAAGTCATCCACAGCAACCTCCGAAGCTCCCTCTTACTCTGATTGTAATCCATGTTCAGAGGTGAGAAAAAAGAATAAATGCATAGTTATTACTTCAGAGAGTCTAAAGTGAGACCTTACATGAACTCTCTAGTTTCTATTTCATATTAAATAAATTGCAGCTGTGCAGAGCACAGAAAGAGGATTCTGCTCTTTTCAGCTCACTGCCAAGTAACCAAACAGGAACATTTAGGGACTTCTCACACAGCCCTTCCAAGCATCCATTGTGAAGACAGAAGTGGATAACAAGGGAGTCGATTGTGTGTTTAATACAATAATAGCACCACAACCCATTTTGGTTTTAATGGGATCTTTTCTTTTAAATGACGAAGGATAGCCAGTGAGCGAGCAAATAGAACGAGACCAACAAAGCCAAACTTTTTCCATGGATCACTCTCCGAAAAAGACATAATTCACTTTTTGATTATTCAGAATAAACATGAACAACAACAAAGTACTATGTACAGATGACCATGACAGTATATACAGTATGCACAGCATGAGTAGGTTGTGTATGGGAAATAATATTTACAACAACAAAAAATGTAGTTTAAACAGTGAGAATAATTCATTTCATCTTTCGCTTTAAACATCAGCAGTAAGGCACTGAACTGATGACTGATGAGGTAAGGGGAAAGAAAGGTGGTCAGCAGCTTGTGACTTATTTAAATATGTACAGTGTGAAAATATTTTCAAAGGATCACATTAGTAGCCACTTTTCAAGGTTTTGCTGACCGTCTCATATTTTTCCCCAGGAAGGCTGCAAACTTTAAGTACAGTACATTTAACACACATTCATATATAGGACCTGCCATGTACAGCCAAAGGGTGGAAGTGTTGCCCGACAGAAAGAAGCAAATCATTGATAAGTGTCTCGGTGAAGGCCAATTTGACAGTATGTGTGTTGCTTGTTCACATTTCTCACATAGATTTTCCCACTGGGAGCCCACAGCCCACTTCTCTAATCTTTAGACCTCTGCCATCACACCACCACCAGATCCGTTAAAGTGCAACATGGATCCTGACCACAAACAACTACTAACACTGATTTACAGTACAAGAAAGGGCAGGGAAGTCCCTGCTGTAAACGGTAAAGCTATGTAGTGGTGAGCTTTGCGTGCATTTCTGAGTGCATTTTGCTTTTTGCACAGCACAGCTAATCACACATACCAAGCAGGAGAAACTCTCTTGAATTCAGTTACACCACATTAAATCATAGTTGACGAGGAAGCATTATTTCTAAGTTCATTGTTTAGCTCTGGAAAGGTCAGACTCTGATCATAAATATGTACACAGCGATCTCTACATGGACAATAGCTTCATAAACCAAAATGCATCGCAGCCACAAGATACTTCAACCCAATAAAAAGCAAAAGCAAAATAAGCCCTGAAATTAATTGTACATTATGGATTGAACATTACCGACTGATAGTATACAACAATGTAAGCGAATCCAAGAGCAGTGTTTTCCTCCAACATCTGACTTGATGTGCTGTATTAAGCAGAAATATACATAATTATTCTGTTTGCCCAACCATTCAGGCCATATCAGCATTCTAACAAAGAGGAACCACAGCAGAGGACAAATGGATAGATTCTCCTACTTATGCATGCTGAGGATTAGTATGGCAGATATGCATTGTATGTTTTTGCACTGTTCCACTCCGAGTACAAATGCAGACAAAGCATTACTCAGAGACAAGTGTTTTGAATTTAATCATCTACAGATAATAGTGGTGCATATGCAGCACTGTGCAGGGGTTCCTGGAGGTTTTGTTTTTTTCTGTGTGCTTGTGTGTGTTTGTGTGCCCAGTGAAACGCAAAGCAAGTGAGATCGTGAAGTCATTGTCCCTGAGGGAGTCACTCAAGTCATTTAATTTCTTTTTAATGGGTTGACACTTCCAGGTTTGACTGACGACAATGAGGTGTGAATGAAAAACACTACATGTTTACAGATGATATTTTTTGTTAAATTTGAGTTGGATCCTGATATTTTTACTGAAAGAATTAGTAACTAAAAACTTTATTGCTGCATCAACCAACCAAAACTTGAATTGTTACATCCTGCATAAACAGGCCTTTCACAGTGGAGGGTAAGACAGTTTTCTATGAGGGAAAAGCCATACTGCAAGAGAGGTTGAGGGTTTTACATGAGACTATAAGCTAGATTTTATCCAATCTGCAATAAAATATGACCAAATAAGCTGCATAGGTTTTACCTCATAAACAAAGACACCTTAAACCCTGAAATTGTTTCTTTGGAAACGTACCTGCTATGACATCGGGATACTCACCTTCCCATCCCTGCTGTTTCTTCCTATTCCATAAAAATGAAAGCAATGCAATTTCAAACTGGCTTTCATTGCCCAGAATCCCTTTTTACAATGGTGCTCTAACTTGCTACCAGCATGGCTTCTAATAAAGCCGTACGAGCTAAAAGAGAAGGAACAAAGGACGGAGGTCTGGCTCGAATGGGGTGTTCATTTATCAGTGGACACCTTTCAAATCCTTGCCCCAGGCAATGGCTCGTGAAGCATTGGAGGAGATAGCCCATAGGGACTTCTGCTGGAAAAGCAGAAAACCCTCTGATGAGCCTTGGGCCATTCCTGCACCTGTGTCTAATATGCATGGATAAAAACCCAGATGCAAGCAGCCTCTGGATAAAATATATATATATAAAAGACAGACAAAAGACTTACTTTATGTTTCATGTTAGCCAATTTGGATTGTTCTACTAGCTCGCAAATATCCTCTTGTAGAAAGTTATCATCTTTAAGTCTGGAGAGCGTGCAGTATTAGTACCACAACCACGTAAATACTTGGATATTCCTACCAAAGGCCACAGCTGCACCTTTAGATGAAAAGTGCTTCATTGGAAAGTAACTCACTCACATTATACATAGTTCATTCACTCACTCACTCACAGTTAACCTTTACACCTAGGAAGCCTTAACACAATCACAGAACCATCACTGGCTCGAGTTATGAGATTGATCATGAGATCAACTTAACACACTAACATGTGGACATCATAACTGACTTGCAGTTTACAGTGTTGAGTCTCTAATGTTTGTGTTCTTATTATTTTGTACCATGCAACTGATCTGCAGATCAACAACGAAATATTCCATCGTCGCTCATAGAACATCAAATTGAGTATCTGAGTGTTTGTGGACTTGAAAATCAAGCTGTTAAAAGACAGGACAGCTCTGTTTTTCATCATGACTGGTTGAAGTCCCTAAGTACAACAGCACAAGGCCTGTGTTCCTTCTGCTGTTGACTGAAACACGGGTTTGTGCTTTCAGGCGAAAAAAAAAAAAAAAGAAAACAAAAAAAAGGAGCCTTGAAATGTTGGCAAGTTACAGGGCATCAAACCTGTACCAATTAATGTATCTGTAGATGTTAATATGGGGAATAGCAAAATGGATTTCTAATTAAAATATTTCCCCATTGGTTCTTCAGAACTGTCTATCATTAGAATAAAGGTAAGATACAATAGTTGCAAGTATACAAGACTTACCTGAGCCTCTCTTCGACACCACTTTCAGGCAATGGACCACGACGGCATGAAGCAGGATCAGAAGAGGAATGGGAGCTTTCATTTTTTACCAGTCCTACAAGGAAACAAAAGCTTGAGTTATTATTCTGTACTGAGGCAGGCTTCGCATACAGCGAACCTATCCAAAACATCAAAAAGAGAAGAGATAATGATTTTGGCAGGAGATGCTCGATCAAAGCTCAAATACAAAAAGAAAAAAAACAACCTGCAAGTTCTGAGCCAATAATTGCAGAACTTTTACAGGACCTAAGGTCAACTGAAGAAGAAAAAAAACCCTAAAACCGCTATGTGCAAATTCTGTTCTCCAAAGTGTTTGTCTGCCTTTATTTAGAACAGTGACTCTTCAGGGACTGTATAATCAGCGGGAGGCTGTTGATGATACAAATGTCAGGACGGATTTCTAGCAAGGGGAACCTGGCTTTGCAGTTTTGTTAACTACCTATGACACTAATGCAACTTCTCTAGCAACCAACATGACATAATCAGGTGCCTACTTAGATCAGGATACATCTCCGTTAGCATACATGGTGATAATAATGGGAATAACATAACATTTCAGTTGCTGTCAGTCAGGCTCAGTGAGATAAAAGCTTCTTCTCTGAGAGTTCCACAAAAATAACATAGTCTGGGTAACAGTTATACTGAAACATTTTGTGATCTAATGAAAGCCATAAGATAGTTTGCCAATGGATTGATTGATATTGGCCAATCACACATTATTTGTGTCAGTGGATCTGTCGAATATGTGATGATAAAAAAGCTCATTGTAGTCAAACTTTAATAAAAAATAAGGTAATGTTTATTTAGGTTTCGCCTGAAGCTACCAATATTCCTGAGTAATGCACTTACTCATCAAACCCCTCCACGTGACTGTACAATTCTTCTTTTTGTTCGGCTACTCATTTGTTTCTTTGCTACAGGCAAAAGTGCCATCTCTGCTATGGCTCAACAAGATGTCCATGTAGGCTACGAGGGCGCTTCCATTGGCATTTCAGTCACGACAAAGATGCTTCACATAGATTCCACAAAGCTGCATCAGAAACCCTTTGAGGGGAAACCCTGAAAAGCCACAATAACCCTTGAGACACACACAGAGGCATGTGAAACTGGCCGGCAGCCAAAGATGGCGACATTGCCCTGTTCTCCCCGTCAAAGCCCTATTGTCGTCAGCCCTTGCTTCCTGCATCCAATGCCACCTCTGAAAAGCTACACGCCACCACACAAAAATCTTATCTTTTTAATTAGTTTTCCATGTTGGGCGACAGACTGCAACATTAGCACAAAAGCTGTGGTCTCTTTCTGTGGTTTGAACACAGAAGAAACGACTGAATCACCAGTTCTGTGCGGTCTCCATCCAGCTCAGTGATATCCTGGGCTGCTTGATATCAAAGCAAACACTTTTTTTTTAATCAGTGAAAAGGTTAAAACCGTGCTCTTGCAACGCAGTGTAATTAATTTTTTTGTTAGTGCCAACCATACAGATGAGCAAATACAGTAAGTCTTCTGTTGGCTACATTGATCATACACTATGTTTGCATGTGTGCAGAGAGCAAGAAATATGGATTATGGGATTAAATATATTTAAGAATCACATATGAAAACACGGAATAGTGCTTTGCTCTAAGCTTGTGTGCAGTCATTGCGGAAAATGGCTCCAGAAGTGAGGTTTCATAAAGCCCTTTCAAAAAGACACTGATCTCACTGTTTGTTTCCCCCTCACCAAGGTTAGTTATATAATGTTTGTTGTTTTCATTGGGGAATATATATAAACTATAAAGTGTAACACTGTAAATGCAAATAATATGCAATATTTCAGCTGCACAATGATGACAAAAAAAGCACAATGCCACAGTTCAGTGTCATGTTGTTGTTGTGGCCTATTGCAAAAAGAAAATATTAGATATATTGGTTATGCAAAAGGAAAATAGAACATTTATATGCTACAATAATCAGTGCTGCTCTATAATAAAGCTTTAAAAGACTTCCTATACATTCAAATATTAGCCTGCTACTAATGATTATTTGCATTATTGACTAATCTGCAGGATCTGTAGAAATGTATCAAATCTAAATGTGGTTTATATAATGTCACAGAGTAGTTGAAAGCAATAATTTCAGTTTGCCAAAACCCAAGGCAATGTCTTTATTTTCTGTCAATTGACTAATTGCTCCAGCACTAGCTCAATATTTCAATATTAAGTGCCAGATGTGGAGCATGTGGAGCAGAGGTAAGTGAGATGAGTGGTATCTGAGTCTTCATTGGCGGTGATGTGGCCGTCTTATAGTCTAAGGGGAAGAGGCTGCCCTGTAGCCAGCAGATCCTTCTACATCTCCTGCCAGACTAGCAGCAGGGTTATCAGACTTAGGCTGAACTAGTTGATGTCCTTAGCTGTTCTGTGGGATCTGCACATGGCACAAGTACATCATCTCGCCAATGTTACAATAATGATGATATTCCATGGGGGATTTAAATGTCTTCTCACATGTCCAAAGCCATGTTGTCACCTGACAAGTCAGGATACTTTCAATTACCCCTCTGTTGAAGTTTGAGGGGACTCAGAGCACATAGTATTTAGTCGTATCTGTGGAGGTGCGTCCTCCTATTCAATCTGTCAGTGGTCTGCTGGTGAGGAAGTCCAGAATCCAATTACAGAAGGTAGGACTCAAAAGACTGCTGAGCTTGTCAAACAGCATTCAGACATGGGTGCTGTTATTTTTAAATGTGTAAGAACTGAGTGGAGATGACATCCTGTGGATCTGCTTGCACTAAACGCAATCCAGTTGGGGAACTAAGTGGCTGCACAACTACCTTCTCAAAGCACTTCATAACGATGGAGGCCAACGCCACAGGTGGGTAATAGCTATGGCAGACTAGATACAAGTTGCTGTAAGCTGTAGCAGGTGAGGAGCTTTAACACAAGAGTGATGTGTCAAATATGTCATCAGATAAGCATTAGGCGCATGCTCTTAGTCCATGGCAGGCTTCACATTCACTCTCAGCAGGCTCTCTTTCACGACTGCTGTGTGTACAAGTGCCAGGTCCTCCAAAGAAAAGGGGATGTTGCTTTTTTTTTCTGTTCCAGACTCTGCTGAAGAGATGAAAGGAAGTGTAAAAGGTGTTGAGCTAATCTGGCAGCCATGCACGTATTGATGCGGGCATTCATGCTTCTGTAACACACGACTGCCCGTCACATGTCTATGTGGTTGTTATTGTCTTTGAGGAGCCTCTACTTGATGCATTCGCTTTATGTTTATTCTGTTTGACGTTACGGCATGATTGGCTGATTGATGATCAAACTGCCAGTGCACATTCCCCTTTGTTGGCATGGCTCTCTTGGTTACTACAAGTTATCCCCTGTGCTCAAGCTACAGAGATGCTTCAGTTCCATCAGTCCATAAAGAAATGAAAATCATAGCAGTGTTTCCCCAAATGCAACAACTATAATGGTTAAATTTGACTATGTGCTTTGACTTTGATTCCCTGCTTCCGATGCTGATGGAGTGCATTTAAAGAGACGGCCACCTGTTTGAAGAAAGGAGCTAACTCAAGGGCTTATCAAGGTCAAACACTCAATTTGATATCAGTAGTCATGAAAAGAGTGTCAATGTATTATTGGCGCTATCGTCTCACTTCTTGGCACATGGTTATTAGCTAGTGAGAAGTGAAAGATTCAGTGCAGCTGTCTAACTGTCAGAGATATGATCAGGAACACAATAGAGCAGGAAAAAAGCAAGAAGAGTTATCCCCCTTCAACAAATGAACGGATACTGGATGTCCAAAAAAAAAAAAAAATGAAATCGTCGGAAAAAAATAGTCCTCCCTTAAAAATCCCACAATGAAAGCTTATCCTGTCAAGCATCTCATAGTGTGCCATTCTTTAAAGAAAAGCTCATCCAAAAGGTGCTGTCACCTGCCTCTCATCCTTTGATTGTTTTTTCCTCAAGCATCCACTTTCTCCCCTCCCTGACAGTGTTTCCTCCTCAGCGGATTCATCCAAAATTCAATTACTTTCGAGGAGGGTTCAGCAAGAGAAATGGGCCACTCTCTCAACACTCTCTCAGCTCGGAGTTGGCCCTGAGGAATGCATCTCCCTCTCTCATTCGCACACAAACAATTTCGGCTATCGACGACTGAGGCTTTACCGCTTTACTGCAGCTCACCAGGTGGATATTGAGATGACGATTTATACACATCTCTCATTTCAAGTCGCTCCTGCTCGGTCGCACGTTTTCTCGGGCTGAAGGCACTCGTGCTCAACTTTGAACCACTGTTCACATCTGATGTTTCTGGATGACTTCATATCTTTGTAGGACTTTGCCCATATCAGATACCAATGGAAACAGACAAGAAGCAATAACAGATATCCGTATTTGTGCCTGCCCTTCTTCGGAAAACATTTCAGTTCTGTGCCTTAAAGTCTGGATTGAAGCGAGGTGGAAAACATTCTGCTTATTTTTGTTCTTCCAGCGTTGAGTCTTGTCATCCTCTTAAATGTAAGTTGCATTATGGGGCATGCTTTTAATAACATGCAGACCATGAAAAAAAATTTCAGCTGTGGCACTCTCACTCTGCAGCGCGTCTCCATCATTACCGTCTGAACCCCAACCGTGTTACCCATTCGCCCCATGTTACCCTGCTGCCCCTTTCCTCCTACCTCCAGCTGGAAAATTGATATGTACTCTGCTTGGTGAGTTATTAACATTTCTATTTGTGAGGAACACTTTTCAAGCCCTTACACCCTTGGCTGACGCACACACACACCCACGCGAGTCTGTGCTCTCCTCACTGAATTATTCCATTTTAGATAATCTAATAACCCCGCAACCACAAGCCTCCATGTTCTTGACATGCGCGCAGAAAGTGAGAGAGCGAATGCAATTGACGTCTCTAAACAAGTGAAATGCTGCACGTCTTCAAATAAATGTTTCTCCTGCGATGTAAAAATATGCACACAGTCCACTTTCTGCTTGAATGATGGAGGAACAAAGGAAGACACACACTTATGCAACAGTGTATTTTCATAAATTGCAAATTTGTGTGTGCGTGGAGGGTAAAACAGAAGACAAGTCATGTTCGTGTCATTTCAGAAACAGTTTCAGGAATAGGTTTTAAAAGCCTAGTGACACATTTAACTGCTTTCTATGACAGTCATTTGAAATGTGATGTTCTTAGTAGTCCATCCAGCTACAGTATGCTGCCAGCGCTCTCTGAATTTCCATGGTGATAGTAGTCATAGCTAAAATAAAATAAAAATCCCCATACAATGGTCGAAATGCATCCAAAACCTTCAACTCTGGTGGAGAAATACTAAAAAATAATGTACAATAACTTGTTTTTTGGGGCTAAAATCGAAGATTGGCTCCAAAAAATATCAGAATCAGACTTAAAAAAAATATATCTCCGAGTGAATTTGGGCATTTTACCAACCTGAATTGTTTGGATTCTACAATTTAGACAAATTCCAAGAAGAAACCCTGAGAAAATGACCTAAGTGTCCTCAATGCTAGCCATGTCCCTGGTATTAATAAAGATACTTTGCAGCATACTGCTTTTCAACCAAAGCTTTAAAATTGCCCTATCGCTGCCACAACACCAACAAAAGCGCTGTTTCATTACAACTTACTGTAAGCAGAGGTCAGAATTATGACTACAATAATTAATTTACCTGCACTACTTGTCACTTTGGAGTACATTTAGTTAAAATAAGTGTCTTCAATAACAACCATAAATATATAAATATATAAATATATATATATATATATATATATATATGTGTGTGTATGTGTGTGTGTGTGTGTGTGTGTGTGTGTGTGTGTGTGTGTGTGTGTGAAATATGCCAGATCAAGTATATATAATGTTTCATTTATATTTGGTCTGTTATTTACTTGACAAAATTCACTTTCAACGAATTTGGACAAGCACAATGTGTGTGTCCGTGCACACACGTCCAAACTGTCTCTCCAGCCACGTCCAGGTCTTAGTCCCATTACCTGAGCTGCCTGCTAACAAGATTCTTTATCCTGCCCGGCTGTCAGGGAAATAAGGATGACATTAAATGAACGGAGCGCTCTCTCTGGATATTCCAGGCCAGGACTAAAAGGACCTGCTGGAATCACTGAGAGGAAGAGGTGAAGGGGGACGAGAGGATGAATGAACACTAGAAAAGGGAGAGGAGTGGATGAGGACAAGGCGACCACGAGGGGGTATGATGAGATGGTGTCAAGCAGCAGAGCACTGAAACACACAGAGAAGCTAATAACAGAGGAATACTCCTGTGACTGTAGATTCTGATGCAAACTATCTTATGCAAACTATCCATATTGTGACATCCCGGTGATTAACATTAAGTTTTACTGAGTCAACTCTCTCTATAACTGTCTATAAAAATGTGCTGATGTGATTTAAAAAGATACAACCAATTTGTAAAGCCTACTGAGCTAATTTTCCAGTGTTAATAGAGGCAGATTTTTCAAAACACGGACAATTATTAGGGCTGTCAAGGAGTTGTTTGCTCACTCACTGCTGCTATTCAAACTGTCTCAGATTTTTAAATTAACTCTAGCAGATATGGATTTATAGGAAAACGACACAATGATTCACACGCTGTTAAATTAATAGTGACGATTCTGCTCTGTTGGTACATCGCAGATCATTTAGCACTCACTGGAAGGATCAGCCTCAAAACACACTTTTCTTCCAAACATGTGGCACATATGGGACGGTACTGAGTTTTTGTCACATATTTTGAGCAAAGCTTCTCCCTTGATACTATCGGAGCAGCCACTGCACACTTATGTTGAGCTAAAAAGAAATATCGGGCTCATTCAACTTGTAGTTTATTCTCACAGCAGCTATGTGAGAAGATCCCTGTCGATTGACTTGGATTAGCTTTTTCTCAAAGTTGAAACCAGGAATTCGATTAAACTCCAGCACATGCAGTTTTTTTTTCTCCCCCAGGCTTGATCCGTACTCCCAGTGTCAATCAAACTCCATCGGAGTTCAAGGTATGAAATAGGATTCACCTCAAGAGGAAGCATGCTCCACTAGCTGCTGAATGACACTTGTAAAACGTCGTGCTGCAGGGTTATCTGCAGTCTAACATTAGCTACATCTGCAGCAGGTGTACTTCACAGACACAACCCCAATGCTAAATAAAATGAAAACTCATCAAGCCGAGCCAGAGACTTCCAACGGTAACGATGAGATAGTCACGGACTGAAGGATTTCTCTCTATCTCTTTCACACACACAACCTCTAACACGTTTTCACTCGACACCTAAATTTAAATCTGTGACACTGAGACTGATCTGCTGCTGAACCGACGAGTCTCTAGCTAACTCTACGGTATGCTAATGCTATTCATTGGAGAGCATCAAAGTCTGAGCTCTTCAAGGAGCTCTGACTTTAAGTGAAAAAAAAACACTGCATATTTTACAGTAGAACAGCAGGAATAGATTCCACTGGATGAGGTTTTTTTTTTAGTTTAGAGGAAGCAGGATGGTCGAAATCCTCCAGTAGCTGCTTTTTATAGATTACACTGAAATATAATAAGGGACCAATAAAATGTCTTTTAAACTATAAAAATGTGGAAACTAAAGGCCTACGAAAATGAGAAATAACGCCTTGGCAGTTTCTGTAGCTTGCCAAATCACTTCAGCTGAATATACTGTCTTGTCTAAGCAGCAGAACTGTGGGCTGATTTAAGGGGGAATGAAAGAGGATTGTCAGATTATTAACACAAGTTAATAACCGCCTACCCTAAAGCAACTATAATCATTAAGGCCGCTGAGCATTTATCTTGCTGATTTTTGTCTTATCGAATAAACCACTGGGATGAATCAACTTGAGCCAAAAGCCGAGCAAATGTACAATAGAGCCAATAGCAACAAAACAAACAAAACTGAGCGAATAATCAAAGTCTTTCTTTGAACAACGTGCTTAAAATTGTACAGTCAATTTATCTGACTGTCTGCTGAGGCTGTACACTGCTTGAAAGTACTCCATCATTGATGAATGCACCGTTCTTAACATAATGATGGATGTGCGGCATGTGGCTTATTTGATTGGAATCTACAATATATTGTGTTATGGCAGGTTGTCTGTTTTATGGTAAAACCAAATATAACAAAACATTCATCTCCTCATAGGACAGGTGCACAAACAGCACTTGGCAAATAACTTTATATTTCATATATATTCAAGGGTTCATAACTACATTGCAAAGGTAGACACACACACAAACATACACACACTAACCTGTCAATGTGAGAGCTATTTGTCTTCAATGCACCTTTTCACAGAAAATGTCCCTGACATGTCTGAACCAAACAGCCCTGCAAGCAAAAATAAACTTAAGTGCTAAGGTGAGCAGACATCCTGTAGTTACCACTGAGAGCTTAACGGCGCAATGCAAATAAGCTTTCACACAATAACAGACGACCCACATCTCCATGCTAGGCAGCCAAGATTCAATATCGTAGGACAAGGAGTGCTGCGTCCCCAGGCCCTTCTTGTAAAGTGGCCCATAAATCAAGAACCCTGTTGAGAGCCGGTCTCTGTGGGTCTGGTCCAGCAGGGGGGAAAACTGAGCCACGCTCTGGCTGGGAAAAAGGCACACCAGTAACCCTCAGCTGTAATGTAAAGCATGTCTTAGCAGCACAAAATTATTGCCATCATTAGCCAAACTGGGGACTGGATTATTACTGGAATTGTTATGTTTGAATATATAGATGATGCCGAGGCTCAGGGTGTTCAGCCATGCATGTAACTGAACTGGGTCAAAACGGTATGTCCTTATTAATGTTGGTTTATATTTCAAAGCGCATGTAATAAAGCAAGGACAGCAAGAAAACGGGGACAATCACAGAAAAGGATTTGAAAGTCAGTTTAGTAAAATTTTCTGGCAGTGAATGTTATTTAGGCCTGCATACAGAAACTCTCAATGAGATCCCCCCAAAAAAACACAGATGTCTGGCCAAAATACCTGGCTCCACTTTGGCAGCAGTGCATTGAATTATCATCTGGCAAAGCAGTGTGTGGGCCAATCAAATCTGTGCATTCCAGGTAGATTACTTTGAGCATGAAAGGGGTAAATGTATTGTTTACATTGCAAACACAGTCATGGAGGATAAAATGAGCGATCTGTGAGAACTTCACAGAGCTGTAAAACCCTCTCTCAGAGCGTGTTCCAAATTGCTGTGTAGTGTTTCGGCATGTGATAATCCGTCAAACTCAGGTATGAGTTACTCAAACTGAACATCCTGGATTTCATAACTCATCTTCTCGTCCGTATATTTCGCAACATACACACACAAACCTACACCGCCTCTTATGTCTTCTTTAACTCAACATCATTCTCGGTCGGACACCTATGAATCATTTGCGTCATACGACTATGGCTGGATATTGTTTAAAGAAAAATATGATACCAGTATCCTTAAAGTGATGCTGATACGAAGAGAGTACTTAATTTCAAACCTGCCATATGTTTGAGTGCTCTGGTGGCATCAGAGCACACTGAAGGGCCAAATCTGCCAAATACACTGCACTCAACTTCCCCCTCCACAGACTAAACGGAACTGCTAGCTGTAACTGTGGTCATGCGTGCCTCTGAGGCTTGCTTTGATTGAATACATATAGTATTTCTGTTTCTAGATCTGGATACAGAAAGGATTGACTGCAGGAATCAATTCACTTAAGAAGATTTGATACTACTTGGCACTGTAGTGCTTTGGTCAATACCTTAAAAAGTATGGAGTACTGACACCCAGCCCTGACATTATGTGCGTATACCATAATTTCATTTAGGGGTGCAAGGATTCACTCAAACACAATGGTGTAGCATAAATTGTGTGTACTAGCTAGCAAATTAAGAGTAGTTCCAAAAACAGCCTACGTCTGAACTGATCCGACGTACACCACCAGTCCCCGCGTGTACTAGAGGCAGGCTGAAATATATGGCTAAGATTAGCTGTGAATACAATGTTGCCTGAGGTCTCTTGTAGCAGCTAATGACAAATGAAGAACTGGTAATGAAGCACTTCACGATTTCACTCATTATTAATCACTTGATGTTCTATTTAAGGTCCTGCCTGGCTCCGATTAGGGTATATGAAATTAGGGTTAGGGGTAGAAAAAGCGACGTGGGCATAGTCTGTGTTCATGGACATGCGTGGTGCTCCCATTGAAGCGAACGCTGCATAAGAGTATGAGCAGTTTCTATCAGTGAATACTTAAAAGCCTTTACTGAGAGCACGCCATCCTAAATGGGTTTGTAAAAGGCTATGTTGAATTCTCTGAATATCTCACAACAGCACCTTAGATTACAGGTCAAAATGTGAATAAAGATTGGTAGCTGTGATAGTGTTTTGGAGCATTAGGGAGATGTGTTTCCTCTGCTATGCAGCTAACCTGCATAATGCATTAGCCTGCACAATAATGTAGTCCGGGTCCTTTTTTCTCCTCCTACCAAGTGGCATTTTGTGCAATTTTTTATCTCCACACAAACGTATGGAATGTCACAACAAAGCCTTCATGAATGAGTAAGCACAGATACGGCGAAGAGAGGAGGGGAAATGGGAGGAAAAATTGCTCATTTTGCTTCCCCTGGCATGCAATTTCCATCCTCTATCCACATCTCTCTAAAAAGCTATCTAAAACACATCAACTTCATCTTTCTAGGCTGGATGGGCCTCAGAGGATCACCTCCAGACATGGCACGCTGATAGTAGGGCTGAAAAGAAAGGATGAAAATGATAATTCTGCCCCCTTGCTTATAGCAATGGGCTTCTCATTTTACTGCTGATTAAAAAGAGGGAAAAAAAAAATCATTTAAACGTCACTTGCCCCCAGCAAAGAAAAATACTGTATATTGAGGTAATTGATCATACCTCAGATGGCTGTTTCATCCGAGGAAGTGCAACACGAGTATTTCATCACCTCATTCTTCATTTTAGCCGTGTTACAATTGACCAACACAACTTCTAAGCTCCTGGGCATGCTACACTGTGGCTGACCTCGAGTCCTTTTATTTTCTGCTGTAACAAATGGGAAAATAAAACGCTTTTAAATTGCATTTGATTCTGGTCAAGTTTGTTCTTTGATCCTGCCTGAACACAGAATAGCCTGCATATGTTTTTTTCAGGAGCAATGCAAAGAGACAGTTGGCAATGATGCCATTACCATCCTTTTATTGTGGTATTAAGCGTTGCTCTGTTAGGAGAGCAATTCCATTACATTAAATAAAGCTAGCACACAGCTTAGTTCACATCCATACATAAGGCGTTCGGATCAGGGCCTAAAAAATAAGTGGCCTGTAAAAATGATTTTCAGGGAAGACCATTCTTTCTGATACCACTCCATTTATTTTTCCATACAGCCGTGTCTTCCATCAGAGTGATTGTGCTTGATGTAGACTCTGAAAGGGAGACAATGCTCAAGCTTTCTCTTTCTGCACGGAACAGATTTGAGGACAAAGCAAGCCTCTTCTGTCGAAGTCTCGATCTGAACTGAGATAACCTACATTGTGGCTGCAGAATTGTAAATAAGGGCATCTGTTATGGACAGCTGTGAACTAGTGCTGGTGAAAGAGTGTGTGAAAGATTGCTGGAGTCCACCAGGCAGGCATTTACAAACTTTAGAAATATACACTATGCCAGAATTTATTTTATTGGTATAATTTAGGGAAGGGTGAGATGAATGAACTGCTATCATGGTATATGCATATCTATAGTCTGTTAGCTATATAGTGATATGATATATTTAATTTTCTGGATAAAATAATCACACTAAGTACGACTGCTGTCACGAATCAAAAGTAATTTCTCACACTGATGCAAAAATACGACAATGCCATAAAGCAGTCCAAAACCCACAGAGAATTATTTACACATGACGTCCTCTCACTGAAACCAGCCTCGAAATACTTAATGCTAAAATATAAAAATTGTTGATTATATTTCTGTCAAATGACTAATTCATTAATCAACTAATCATTCGAGCACTGCATCACACAGAGACATTTAGCTCAATGAAATCAAATGAACTTCACTGCTATTCTGATTTTAATTATTTCAAATGCACCTCTATGTTGGTTGCCGATTTTGCTTTAATCTTTAAAAAGCAGTTCCAGGTAAATTCGAGGGGTCTCCAGATGATAAAAGGAAAGAATAAGTAACATATTCATGCCCCACTAATTACTTTCTTATGAAATACCACTTCACCAGCCCCTAAAAGGAACTCTTCAAGTCTGAAATAGATTGTAATTTTGTTTTTCACCCGTGGTAGCCATGATTCTTCTTTGTACAGGTGAGGTGACATGCCCAGACGTATTGTAATCTACCTGATCTACCATACTTGTCAATTCATGACATGATGGCCGCAACCAAAATAAATAGCTTTGAATCAGATCGATGCCCAATGACTGCGATGGAAAATGGAACAAGGCATGGGGAAAGAGGAATCTCATCTTCACAGGAATTGGATTTTCAGAAGATTTAACAGGAGCTGTGGACTACATGCATAGCAGACGTGCTCTCAAATACTCAGATTTCACAACAGTCAATACGTCTGCACAGCAGTGCCAAAGAGGAATGGAAGGTGCTCCAGTGATATTTGTACACATGCACGTGGTCACCATAAACATACAAGCTGGATCACCTCTCTGTATTTTCATTCTCCCTCGAGACTTATTAATGTAATCTAAAGCTATGATTAAGGTGCCCCCCTCTCAACTTCCAACATTCTTCCTCACAAATCCTCATCAATTGCTCCAATCACTCCCCACACAGAGCCAATATTCCATACCGAGACAACCCCTATTTCCCACCATATTAATGAACTCTTTCATTTGAAAGCCTTTGACTGCCCGCCCCTTGATTGCAAAGCCAAGGCCAATAGGCCTCGGTGACAGCTCCTTGAAAATTAAAAGTATCAATCAAGGGGAAAAGCTTGTGATGTCTTCTGATCTGTCTACCAGAGAGAGAGAATTGGATGTTGAAACGGGGTCATGTTCCTTTTTGCAAATGTTTGTCATGCCGTGTTTCAGCATATTTTAGTGTAAGATGTTTGCTTTGCAATATGAAATTGGAAAATAAGATTATATGTCAATTATTAGACGCAAATCCACACAGTTCATCGTTTTCTGACTGCCAAATACTTTTTGTGATACGTCACAATGCTTTAAACACCACACAGAATAAGTATGTAATTGCACTGAGTGGCAAATAGGTTAAAGTAAGAGAGAGATTCAGCCATAGCGTTTATCAAGAGAAGCATTCAAACATGCTGTTATTAAGTATTGAAAATTACACTTGAAACAAGCCCATCAATGAAATGACGACTTTATTGGTGCATTAATATGGCCTTTTAAACCTTCACTTAATTCATCATCAGGGAGCAAAGGAAGAATTCAATGCCGCCGGGTAAAGTTGACCATCATAAAAAAAAAAGAGCCAATGCTGGATGACATAATCTCTGTCTAAATCAATTTCTGTGTGAGAGCACTCGACTCAGCTCAATATGTAGCTGCAGGGCTTACGTTAAGTGGCCACTGCCACTTACCTATTAATTCATGTGCTGCTGGTTGCTCCTGTAGCAAAGCTTAACCCCCAGATGTTGGATGTGAATAAAGAAGTTATGAAAAAAAGAAATACCACCATAAACCAAAAAGATATTACCTAAAGCAGAAATGTCAAGAAGAAATTGGAGTGGAAAGATTTATGATGCACGTAGATTATGGAGTTGAAATGGGGAGCAAATGTTACTGTTGACTAAAGTAAAAAAAAAAAAAAAAAAAAAAAATCATGTGATTGATGAGATGCTGGCTGAATGTAACAGCTCACACTACCTGTGGGCCTTGGCCTTAGGAGGATGGTTTGTTATAGATTTATAAAGACACGAGGAAAGAAGCATCTCTGCAGCAGTCATTACTTGATAAAATGGTAAGATGCAGCAGCTTGCAAGGCTACAGTACCAGGAAGTCATCTGTAGTAGGTGAAGAGGGAGAAAGAATCCCCCCTCCCACCCACTGCCCTCCAGTCTTTTTAAAGCCAGGACCTGCTCTAACTTTCCATCAGTATCACTTCTCGATTCCCAAATATGTTGAACTGGCAATCCCCAGTCTGGTCAGCGCCAGAGTGGAGCTATAACATCCATCTGGACAATCATAGGCCATCATCCATCCAAGCAGGGGAGGGGAGCAGGGGATAGGAGAGGAAATACTCGCAAATACTGAGGAGAGGCACACAGAGAGCTGACTCGCCAAGCAATCACTCAGCAGAAATAATTTGAAATAACTAAGCTCGGGTTCTTCTCGCCTCCCTCCTCTGATACAGGGGGGGCGCGCGCGCTTTGGATGTGTGCGCGCACAGGGCGCACATGTGCACAAAATTCGCATACAACCCACCGACACACGCACGCAATCGCACTTCCCACCCCAACACACACTGCTGACGCACCGGAGCGACATGCAAATGCGCACAGTGTTACACAATTAACGTCGAGGGAAAAAAAATGAAAAGAATGCGTAAAATTAACAGCTCGTGTCCGCCGGCACAGAACAGCTCTGCTCGGATAATTAGGTTTTTACTTAAGAAGACAGAAGACTTGAGCGGTCCGCTTCACTGTCGTACTGCAGCCGTGAACACTTCCACTGAGGAGGCTCCGTCCGCAACTAAAGCAAAAAGAGCGGCTGGGATTCATGCGTAACTCGGAGGGGAAAACAGGTTGGCTCCAAATGCGCATATAAGTGCCGCATATTCGGAGATCATGAATCCGTTTGTTAAAGCGCGTCGATAAGTGAGACAAATCCACGCATGTGAAATGTCAGCGTCATTCAAATGAATGGTGGGTGCCGACAAACTGATTTAAACACACCAGCACGAGCTGCCAAGCAACTTTGGGAACGTTAAGATGAAAAAAATAAATGCAACTTACCCACAAGCAGTTTCCAAATGATAGCGTACACTCTGCTGTCAGTTCTGATAGCCCCACACCATCACGGTGTATCAGAATCTTTTCTGGTCTACAGAGTAAAAGCAGGAACGGTTTCAAACACAAGGAATCCCAGCTGTGAAATAGTCCACTTCTCCAAAGAAAAAAAACGCAACGTCTGTCCCAAAATTACATATTGCCAGCCCTGACTGGCGCAAATCAGAGCACTAAAACACCTGCAGCCGGTCACTTTGAAACAGCAGGAGGGAAGAAAATGAAGAAAATCATGACAGTCATTAGGGGAATGGTCGACAGAATCAATGAAGGGTTAGGCAATTAGTCTGCTTATCCTATTAAATCAGTTGCTCAGCCGCTCGCAGCCTCACAGCGCCGGCAGGTGAGCACCGCGTTAAGCAGGACTCCACGAGCGCAGATTTCCAAAGTGATGTGCAGAAAAAGACACATCGGACGCCGTCTCTCTCTCTCTCTCTCTCTCTCTCTCTCTCTCTCTCTGAGTGCCGCTGTGTTAACGCGAGATGCGCCAAGTGCGCATAAATGGACCAAGACAGTACCGGACATAACGGGCTTTTTACCACCAAAATAAAAGCACACCATTTGTTATCAAATCGTGACAGGCAGAAAAACGTGATTAACCACGACAACAAACGTAGCTGTCACATTGGTGGATCGGTTCAGATCTCACATGTTGCAAATGAACGGATTCCTTGTTTACTTTTGGCGTTTCGTGTTGGATTTTCTGGGCGGCTTTTATTCAGAAAAAGAAAATCAGCCGTGTTGTTTCTTTATTCTGTCTGGCTTGACACTGGTACCAGTGTGAACGCTCCAACTGAGACCTGCGTTCCTCTGGAGTCTTCATCGTCTTCTGGCGCACTGACTGAAACCTTCCAAAAACCGCACATGAGGAAATCATCCTTCTTATGGGCATGTTTCCAGAAGATAATTTGCGATGTAGGAAACACTTAACTTGGTTTATACGGGAGAGGATAGTGATGAATAGAGTGCACGAGCAGGCAGACAATGCAGTGCAGCTTAAGTTTTAGGATAGACGCACTGCCGCCCAATGGAAACAACAGAAATGTCTGAAATGCACAGAAAATATACTCTGAAGAAGCTTAACAAGGCATGTGGAAAAGCCTGTTATTATTGCATCAAAGAGAAAGAAAATCTACAAAAGGCACAGAGGACACTGGGGACAACGTTTCTATCTTTTCTCATGATCATGAAAAATATGAAAGCAGAATCACACAACGGTTTTGTGATCATGACAATGAAAACTTATTTATCCACAAACCTCAACAGAACTCAACAAACTGACAGTTATTGTGTGATCACCAGAAATCAAAGCTCCTCATGTCCACACCACCAAATCATACATCATTAATCATCACAGAAGATAAATAATTACACATGTGCATCAGTTTGTCAGTTGGCCCCATTTTGCCTTGTTTTAGTATGCCATGGTTTCTTGCAGAAAAACTGTTAAACTAGATTGAAAATATAAATAATACAAGATTAATCAGTTGATCCAGTTTGCACATTCTGGCTGATATTAAAACTAATATGTGAATAAATGGCTGTGCATGCACAAATAAAGTGGTACCAGTGAGCGCTGCGACGGAGACCTGTGTTTTATGGGGATTTAGAGGAATTAGTTTAAGATCATGTTGTATGATAATATTGAAGCAGGCCAACCAAACCCACTCAATTATGTACAGGAGCTATGTGTGACATAGTGTGTGCCCATTACTGCAAAATTAGATATTCTTTCCTTGTCTACTTTCGGTAGGTAGCTGATGGTGTTTTCCATTCCATTTTAATGGACCCTATAATTACACTGACAATGTGCCACTGTTTTGAATTCAAAACGGGCCTTACAGTGGGCTTAGCTCACATTCCTGTGCAGTAAATCCATATCTGACACCAGTATTCATTGCATTGAATCAACATTTATTGCCATCTTTTTCCTGTTCAATATTAACTACACACTAAGATGAATGTGACTAGTCCCCCGAAAAGCCTGAAAGGATTTCAATCTGCACAGTTCAGGTATTACCAGTATTTATGAGTAACCAAGGACTTGCATCCAACAGGCAAGAGACAAAGCCCTGAATCACTAAAGATGATGAATGGACAGTGAGGTTGCCTTCCTTTCTTCCCGAGCTGAAAAGGTGTGATACAGATTAAGGACTGGTAGGTAGGCGGGGGCCCCCCTGTCGGTCCGCCAGGCCGTAAAAAAGGGAATCGTTTGATTTCCCTCTCACTGCGCTGCCCCTGTCAAGACTTTGGCCTCTGGCACGGCGTTTCTGTGAGGCGAATTTCGATGAGGGGAGGGCTTTGAGGAGGAGAAAAAACACCCTCCTCGGACTGAAAATGTGCACTTGTGAGCTTTCTTTGTCGTATGCAGGCCCTGACGTGAATAGAGGTTCCTTAATGAGCAAAGGAGTGGACAAACAGGCATTGATTCCTCCTTCTATCTGAGGTTGTCGTCCGCAAATGGCCTCAACTCAATCAACCGGTTAGTGTGTAACTTTTGAGGGCTGTCTAGTGATGGTTGATTGTTGTTTTTTTTTCTTTTTCTGCATTTGCCTTTTCTCAGCTGGAGGATTTGAGTGTGAGCCTGTAAGAGCGGCAATATGCTGTCAGAATAAATCCATGGCTGTGATGTAACACTCCATATTTTTCATATCTGGCATGTGATTTTTAGCTTGTTAATTTCTGCCCCTGTAAGGGTTAATGGTTTTATGAATCGCTCTCAAAACCAAAACACATCATAACTGAGCTCAAAACAATTCTGTTTTTTAACCTTTTCAAAAGCTTCCAATTTAGAAAGACATTTCCACTTGACAACAGTGGTATGAAGCTTTTTACTGTTCCAATTAACAGTGACAAGTTTACTGATGTACTGTGTGGAAAACATGTTATGTGCTCCTGCACAGATAAGCAGCTACATGAAGGTATTAAAAATTGAATCATAAACTATAGTGAAACTTTAGAAGATTTATTTAAATCATTAATTGGAGGTTGCGCTTGTGTTGCAAGTGTGGAAATGTAGCATTTTGGAATTAAACTTTTCATAGAGTTTCATATAGCACAGCATTGGCCCAACTTTGAAAAAAACAACAACAGCATACCAGTATGTGCAAAAACAAACAAAAATCAGAGAATCTCAGCCAGACCTTGAAGCAAAACATCTTAAAAAGACAAACTGCAGACGGTAGTTACGTAAATGTGTTGAAATTGTGTATGATGGTTCTCCCTGGAATGATGGAAAGATGATGAGATGAAGCGAAATGTTCTTAAAGCATCGCTTTTAATGACTCAAACGAATACCAAACTGCATTCTGGGCTCCTTAACACATCTGCAGGACTGACGTAATCTTTGATGTGCAATCTGCTTTAGGAAAGTACAGCATACACCCAGCGAGCCATAAATGATGCTGAAATATTCATAATCAACAAGATATGACCAAAATATACCTGTATAGGCTGACTGGCTGCATCATATAAAAAGCTATTTAAAAATCAACTTCACCTGTGGTCAAGAGTAAACGCATTTTAAAGGCACATTTCTGCTCTTCAGTGACCTGCTGAACAATTTGCTACATCCACAAATCTCTAACAGCAACCAGCCCCAGCCCCATTTCTGTAGTTCCCATCACCAAGTGGTGATGTAGCTGTCAGAAAGTCACAATATCTCAGGCTCAGAATTACAGACATCGCTTGTAATTGATGTCTGAACAATATGATATGAATGCTGCATGTGTCTGAAATTATTCCCTCATTTACTCATTCTCCATTCCTCAAGTCAAAAACACTCAATCTTTCTCTAAAGTGAGCAGTAATTGGAGATTTTAGTCACTTATTACTTTATGCTAAGGGCGATGTGGCATGACTAATTTTCACATCTATCAAAGTCAAACATTTGTGTGATTTTCTCACAAAAAGTAGCATACTCTCCTATCCATTGTGGGAAGTTAATTAAGTCAAGCCAATTTAATTTATAAAGCCCAATCATAAATCACAGTTTGCCTCAGGAGACTTTATAATCCGTACAACATACGTTATCCTCTATCCTGAAACACATGAATGTAATGAGTAAAAACTCCACCCCAAAAATGAACCGAGAACACATCAAGAATTCAGACACTCAAATAAAATGGTGGAACATAAATACACCGCAGTTAGAATCAAGCAGGAAGTGCTTTTGGACCCAGTTTAGAATTCCTCGTCTCCTGGGCTTCATTCTGTAGAAGTTTGTTAAGAATATGTGTAACTTAAGTTTCTTGCATAGTCGCTAATTGGTATAAAATTACATTTCCATAAGAGCTCTGCTAGGCCTATAATTTGGGCCCGGCCTGACAGTTCTTATTAAAGACACACAAACAAACAAACCACTAGTTTTCCTGCTTTTACAGGACAAACACGTGGCACACCATGTGACAAAGTTACTGCAAACTAACAGAAACAAAGTAATCCTGGAGTCACGTGGTGTATAATTACGTTGGTGGGTAACTACTGTAATATTCAACCTGCAGTGCTCAATAAGAAACAACATGGCAGGATATTTTAACATGACTTTAAGGGGTTATGGGTCACTTCAAGAGTAATGATATTTTTGGTTAAATGAACTAAGGAAAAAAGGCATATGTTCCTGCCCCACTTCCTCACCTGCATATCTCAACCTCATTTGGACTGGGAGTGATAATCAGACATCACTTTGTGCGACAGACTGTTTTCAGAGAAGGCTACAAATTTAATTGGGGTAATGAGGTCACTGGAGGAAGCCTCCAAGCCCTTCTCCAATTACTGCCTACCAAACAGAGGGTACCAACAGGACTGAGCAGAAAACATCTCAACATGACAAAGTTATTATAGTGTAGCACACAGATAACAAAGCGTGACCCTTCCTATTAAACCAATAATGCATGTTTTAATTTGTTCCTGTGCTTGAATAATGGTCCAAGGTGCAGTGGGAGCAAAAATAAAAAAAATACATCAGACAAAAATGTCATATTCATCTCACCTTTTATAGTGGATGAGTTGCATTTGTAGAAAAATGTTTTAATGAATCATTTGTGACAATAACAGGGCGTCGTCGTCACATAGTTGATGTATAATTCACCCTTCACCTCACATTCAGATAAGATTTAATGCAATACAACTTGACATAAGCTTTAATCTGATGTGAACAGACGGCAGCGTCTCTGTGCTGGAGCACGTTTTGGGAATTCATGGGTAGCTGTAGTACCATTATAAAAATATTTATAGAAATGATTGTATGATAGCTATAGGGCTTCTATTCTGCAGATAAAATGCTGCCACATGTTAATGCAAAAAGATGGGGGGTTTTTTCCCGAGATCACCAAGCAAATATGAGTAAGCGATTCTTATCAGTCAACAGAGAGTTCTTGGGTGTGACAGCAGAGTAGTTCACTTGCAGTCTGTTGCACACGTATCAGTTTGAAGTACTGCTCAGGCGCCAAGTGGTGAGCATATTCTGTCTCTGTGTCATGTCTTTTTCAGCATGTGAGGTAAAGCAACACATTGGGTGTCTCAGAGTCACAATGAACGCCCGCTGAGCCAAACAAAGAGGGACCAGACAATTTGTGCATGATGGACATTGATTTCTCTTCTCTGTAGAAATCTCTGTGTCATGTCAGCTGTGGGAGTCCTTTATTCCATACTGCATGGTACATTTGACTGGGGAGCGGAGCATTCATATAAACATTTTTTGTGTTTTGTTTAGGCTTTTGTGGAGCTTGCTGACTATCAGAAAGAAGATGTTGGTTTGGTCTGCCTCTGTTATGTCGTGCCGTGTTAGCAAATATTTTAAAAATAGTAGATAAAGACACACGTTCAGTGGTCTACAACAAAATCCCACCTGGACTGTTTTTTCCCTCTCTATCAGCATTCTTTCTAGCCTTATGCAAGTAAGAAAGAGTCACTGAACTGACTACCTGCTTTCCTAAAATAAATAGTTGCATGCTCTGGCAGAGGTAAGTCTGTTTGCAGATATTTTTATAGCCCTCCTGGCCTATATCTGACAGCTCAGACTGGTTATTCTTGTCAGGGAGCCACTATTTACTCCTAATGCTTTTTTACTTCTGTGCTTGTCTGAATGTCCTCCTATCACCTGCCAAACAAACCGAACAAAAAGGAGGAAATTTGGGGTAAAATGCCCTGTATTGTACTGCACCAAATAACCACGTTGAAAATGTAGATCTCTGTCCTCTGAAGGAAGCCGCAGAGCTTCATGAGGAATGAGAATATACTTCAAACCAAAAAAGCACATTCACAGGTAGAAGGCAATGGATGGTGATCACTGTATTTACTCATGCACTGCAAGTCTGGCACAACAAACTGAACCAATAACAAGTGGTGCTCATGCTCGTATTCAGCTTTTCATTCAGTTTGGACTTGGCCCAAGTTACAGTCACTTAAATCCAATTTGGTTTTACCCAAACTCCAATGAGACTTTTGTTTACAAGTCGGGGTACACTTTTAATTGGGCTGCATGAGCCTAATGAAACCAATTATAGAAATGAGAGCAAATAAGTCTTTTGCATCACGGTCCAAACAGAAGAAAACAAACTGTTGGCAGACCCCTGCTGGGCAACCCAAACACTACCAGCATCCCACCCACTGCAACCCCAGTCTCTGCATGGTGGCATGAAAGGTCTACAAGCAGTTGAGAGAAAGCTGCTATGCCTAACTGGGAAATGATGAAAGTGCTGTCTTTGACAGCAAGTATGTGAAGCTGCTACAGCTGCTTTAGAGTCAAAAGGATGCAGTGAAGAGTGCAATAAGTGTGAGCGACCTGCTAACCCTAAAAAAGACGACGCTGAAGGACTGGCCATATTGTCAGCCACATTCGTCATTTTACATAATTGGCTTCAGTTAACCGTCTATATCTTAATAATACGTCAATATCCACGTGTGGCTAAAAAAGTAAGTTGAAAGTCAATATTTTGCAGATATAGTCACATAAATATTCTGTCTGCTGCGCTGAAGAAAAAAAAACAAGAATCATGTGTTTCATAGATATAATCAAAATGAATTTTCTGTCATATGCTGTTTTATTCAGCATATGACAGAAAATTCATAGTTCTGTACAGTCCCTCCAAAAACAGATTTTGCTAATGCAGAAGAGTTGCATATAAACAGAATTTGTGGATGTTTGCAGCCCTCTAATCATATTTTGATGATGCAGCTCAAGAAGAAAATTCGGCCCTACATATAGATACACTGGGGAGGGAGAAACGTGCAGCATGGTATCTGAGGCAAGTAGAGATATGTGCTTAACATCCTTATTCAAAGAGTGTGTGCAACTTCACATGTTTTTTTAATCCTGCACGAATGTAGGCAGGAGTGCAGCACAGATTTCTGTGCCCTGTGCAGAAGCAGTCTCTGTGGACTCCTTCACATCTCTTTAAAACCAAAAATAGGTTAACTATACATGAGAATGGATGTAAATTTGCTTTACTGCCTAATAAAAGCCAACTGGAGGAGTTACAAATGATTTTAAAAGTTTAGAAATCATTTCTACTCGTTACTCGTGTGTCATTTTAGGCTCCTGTTAATGTGGGTCATGGTTCACGAGCACATTATAAAAAGGTCATAATATTTGCCATGGGAATTGTTTATTATGAAAATGGGGGATTTGATGCATATTTTCAATCTACATGATATAATAGTGTGATTGTCCATAGCACTGTATAAATATACCATACTAAAATACCAATAAGCTACTTATATTCACTGAATTATGGCTAAACATAACCTTAGAAATAAGGTTCGCAGATCAGAGAAAAAAGGGATTTTTTTTAAGGGAACTTGCATCCCCTACATATGTAGGGGATTAGGAAAACCTGATTTCCCCAGATAGATTACCTGCCCATGTACAGTATATGCATAAGCGGATTTCTAATTGGCTTTTGCATATATACATATTGCATATGTGCAAGATAAACACTTCTGACAGGGAAACTGTTTCTCTGACCACAGCGGAGAGAAGTGATTGCACATAGCAATGCACCCTTGTATGTAAAGTTGCCAGAAAGCTACAAAAGTCAAATGACAAATACAGTTTAAATAAGGGTGATTACTAGTATCACCCATCAGAATTTATTTTTGATTTAATTTGACAGATTTTACAGTTGGTATCTCCTGGGTTTGATGCAATCTTGTGACAAATGTAGACCTTTTTTTTTTGGTCAAACAAGTGGTGGCAAAAAAAAAAACAGCAATGAATTTACCACTTATCCTACTTCATTCTTTAGATATGAAATAATGTACTGCAGAACTGTCCAATTTGAGTTTTATTCCCAGGGAAACAGGGTTGAAAAAGTCTTAAACTGAAAAATTGATTTTAACAAAATGTGCTACAGGCTTAAAAAATTCTTTACAGCACAAAAAAGAAAAAACAAAAACAAACTAAACCACTGAGTCCTTGTTGACTTCAGAGAGTTTAACGTACAGAACCTGTACCGACTGTAAGTCAGACTTTATTACATTACAGAATTTTTTATTAGTGCTTCTTCATTTGCTGTGAGGAAGCTGAGCAATCCATCATGTTCTGGTGTTCTTTTATATTTGCACCTGCTATTGCACACAGAGGATATTAAGAAGCAGAGCCGAACGAGCGAAATAGCCAGGACTCAAGCCAAAATTCAAACCCACACACAGGGCTACAGTGTGCGGTTGATTTTCCATGAAAGAACATTAATTCGCTCCGCTCCTGAGACACTCTGTTTTTCACTGGCATCCTGAGGTCTGACAGAGTTGTTCAAACAGGTTTTCTAATGAATATTATGGCACAGTGAGAGGTAGTAGTGGCAGTTGGTCTGACGGGATTAGGCAGGAGTAGGGGTGGATATTTTGGATCGAGGCACCTGCAACTCCGGCTATCATACTGTACGCGTCTAATGATGTCAGATTACATGGTCACCTAGGAAACCAGCAAAAGACTTGAGCAGAACCAGCAAAGAAGGCAGAATTTTCCTGACTGGCAGGGCTATGTAATGCTGTGCAGCATGCATAATTAAAAACATGGCAAACACTCTTTCTGGCTTGTTGAGTCTGCTGTTGAGCTGAAGCAATTTTTAATGTTGTTCTTGTGCCTTCACTCTGGTGTGCTCTGCACTGACGACTGTCCCCTGTGGGTGTGTGGGAAGGAGAGAGGAGGGAAAGAAGGGTGGCAGGGAGAGAAGAGGAGAGAGAGCTGGCTAATGTCTGCTTCTTTTCTAGTGGCCGCTTTTAGATACGATCAAAATAAACATCATACCTCAGAGGCACGAGGCCGGCTCCCAACTGTGTAAGATTTTTTTTTTTTTTTTTCACAATTTGTTCATTTCTTTTTGTTTTTGTTGTCAGGCAAATGAATCCTACACGCCAAGAAAGCAGATGGATAGAAGAGTAGGAAGACGAACGGAAGACATGGAGACGGACAAGCAGACAGGTTGAGCACGGGGTGCACCTGGGGTTTAACCTGTGTTTTGTTTCATGGGTCAGAACTTGCACGGACTATGCCCACAAGAAGTTTAGGCGTAGTACTGATTTGGGTCATCATGTTCCTGTTATTTGGCTTCACTCAAGTGCTTCTTTTAATTTTTAATAAATTAATTAAGTTGAATTTTTCAAACAAGTGACTGAGACTATTATTTTCTAATAACATTTATTTTCTTAAAACGATTTTAGAAAAAAAGTGACAAGATGGGACAAATGATGATGTGCACTCATGCTCGCAGGAGAGTTAAATGCAGTCGTTTCATCATCATGTGTTTGTTTTATATCATTCTATACTGTATCTCCCTTTCATTTAGCTGCTGCTCAGCCTTCCACCTCCATCCTTTGGGACAAACACGTGGGGAGTCAAGAGTTGACACCAAGAAAAGGGAGTCGTCTGCGGGGAAACGAGGAGACGCAGTGATGTGACTCTATGCCAAATGTTTACAGGCGAGCTGACATAGTTAGAAGATGGAAAGGGCTGAAACGAGGCTGTCTCTCTCTGCACTTGGAGGAACGAGAGATAGGAAATCTAGGTCATCCCCACTGATGCATTGCAAAGCGAACTTCAAACAAACCTGGCCTTTAGCGTGATGGCTCTCCAAAGCTATGTTACATGCCATCAGAGACTGATCGCCATTTTCTGCCAAGAGCTGCCAAGAAGTGATGAATGGAGTTGTTCTTGATATGGAGAATACGCACAAGCGTGGCAAACTTGTTCTGTCAGTCTTCCTGTGTATCTGAATATGGCTTACAATACAAAGAAATTGTCCATTTGGATCTAGCTTTGTAACCAATTAATTGGCCCGTAGTTAGACCACATGCTACGTTTCAATTCCTCATCTGCCCTTCACTCGGAATTGCCTGAGGGAAGTCTTATCCGTAATCATAGCCCTGGGAATTGCGGTAAAAAGCTTTGTTCTATGACTGAAAGCTCGATCTATTTTAAGGGCAACCGGTTGAAACAATAGTGCTGTGTTGGAAAGGATTCCTTTTAGAGGCAGTATCCACAAAACTTACGTGATTTGCCTTTTTTTCAATAAATCAATAAGATACAACACAGAAAATGTAACCACTTTAAATTGTGTCGACATTTGAGCCTTAAGTGACTTCACTAGTTTGTAGAACTTTTCAAAAGCGTTTGGTAGTGTAGATGCATTCTGTTTAAGTCGAGAGTTTGCAAGAAACATAAAAAGCTCCCATTACAAATGTATGAGCTTGAAGTCCAAATGAACTGAGACCCCATTAAAGAAAGAACAAAAACGCAGCCATTCAGGGGAGAGTTGTTTTGTGCTCAACCTTGCAGAAAAAACTTAGAATAATGTCTTATTATGTGCTACATTGCTTAAGATATAATTAATGGAGGCAGGTTGTGAAGTTTACTTATTGTTGAGTATAAGAAGGCTTCCTGAGTAACTGTGAAATAAATGGTGGTGCCTGGCTTTGCTAACACAACTGCTGAGTGCTAACGTAAATGTAAAAGTCCTAAAACATGCAGTTGGTTGAATTCCTCTTACACAGCAGCTCAAAAAACAACTCTACATAAGCAAAAGGAAAATATCCATTTTCCCTGAACACATACAAGGACACAAGCAAACAAAAGTAATCCATTTCACAACCAAATTCTAACCCGGCTCTTTGTGGGGTTGAATAACATCACATTCTACAACTGCTTGAACTTCTTCGGCTACACATATCCTGTTAAAATGTGTTTTGTGTCATGGTATAGGGTCTTGAACATCTTTCATTTGCAGCAGATTGTAGTGTTCTGGATGTACAAATAATGTCATTAGTTAAAGCTCAGTCATTGGAGCCAAAGAACCAGAAGGTGACTGCTGGCGATGACGATGTTTCACTACAGAATTTAAAGACTGCTGTGTGTTTTCTTCTGGATGCTGTTTTTTAGATGAACTCTTTGTGGTTTAGATATTCAAATTAGAGCCTGTGTGAAGGGGGGGAGGAGGGGTGACAGCCATAGCTTCAAATCACTCAAGTTACTGGTTGCATTTAGAAATCAACTCACACCATGTGCAGCATGAAATCATACTGTGGTTATTCATAGCATGATGGAAGAAAGGCCTATTAGTAACCAACCTAAAATGATTGTTTGGTGCAGTGTTCATAACATCATTGTTCTTCTATTGTATTTCTGACAAAATTGCTGCTCAAGCAGCTGCTATAGTATTAAATTGCACAACCTCTGCTACCACCAGTAACATTGGGCGTCACCAAATCAAACAGCACAGAAATGAAAAAGGATCATAACTTTAAACTTGGTCAGACTGAATGTTTCCCAACTACTAGCAAGAGCCTTTCAAATATTAACTGCCTCCTCTGTTCCTCGTCTTCTTTATTGGGTTTCAGTGCATTACTTTGATAGACTGGGGAATTGAAGTGGTGGCATAGATCAGTTTACAGGATCATTAGTGAATCAAAGATAATTAAAGCCAAACAGACACCTCAATTCAGGACCTTCCTCACAATCTCAATAAGTCCATTGTCAAACTCTGTGAGAAGGCTGGCTGCTTTCTCAGTATTTATCAAGACCAGATATTTCCTTCATCAAGTGACCTTACCTTTGCTGAGAAGATTCACTCAGGAGTGGCCAGTGTACATAGCTGATTAATAACATTTATACACAGAATTTTGGCTCTGAAGCTCTAATGTTATGGTTACTATTTCAGAACGGAGTAATTTTACAGTGAGGCATTTCCAAAATAAATGGAGTAATGTAACAACCTCCACACTCTTGTGCCAACACAAACTAGTGGCTCTTAGTCATCTTTGACAGTCTCACTGGGGCGATATATGCCAAGCATAATATCTTAAATTGGATAATCCTATACCTCACGCACTTGAGAGAATGGCACTCACACTGAGCGGTAGCGAGCGATGTGCTAAGATCAAACTCTCCTGCCAGCTGTGTGGGAGGCATTATGCATTTTAAGATACAGAAGTTGAATGGTAAATTATTAGTAACATGAGGTGTCCACATTATTCTAATCCTGTACAAACAGGGCTTTTATTGTGTGTCGCTGAGAACATTACCCATCTATGGTGCTCTACAATGAACTTGAACATGTATTAAGCACTTCACTTCCAGCTCATTCCTCTCTCGTCAGTATTAATGAACATTTCTTGTTTCATCTTGAGGTGTGCTTTTCAAATATGATCTAAGGTTTGACATCAAGCACACATAGACCACCTGGGTCTATTTCCATTAATTAAGTGAAGCAGGATGTCCATATGAAGGCACAGAGCCTTTTTGTTTCAGCATACTGAATATCTTGATTGGACCTCTTGATGCATCATTCATAAATCAAAGTGCAAGGCCTGGATAGCCTGGTTACCACTACAAAGCCAAGCAGAGCTCACCGGGAATAACTTATTATTCATATCACTCAATTACCCCCTAAACAACATTTCAGGGAAACATGTGGGCCATTGTGGATAGATCAAACCTGGTGCATTCACATTCCACTGAAAACACAAATGCCAGAATAGGTCGACTTTGAAGTTGTGACCCATATTGTAGCAGCAAAAACATAAGATGTGTCCTTCAACAAGTCCAGTTGGCCTCAATCAGTTTAAAAGTTTCTGAAGCACTTTTAGCTAGAGTGTTTGATGGCCTGCAGCATTGTTTCGGCTCAACCATTGAGATTTTGCATATTCTGCATTTCAAAATGGCTGTGATTCTACCTGGAAAAAGTATAAAAGAGTATATACACATCTATATATACAACATCAAAAAAGACATTTCAAAACTCAAGAATAATTCCAAGCATGTATGAGTGCATTAAGGCTTGTATCCCATTTATCTGATGGGACTTGCTTTAGAGTACTACCACACTTCTCTAGACATCTAGAGAAGTACTTATGCAGAAACTGGAAACGCAAACGAGCCACCCATCTCAACGTGTCGGACTGTTGATGCATAAGAACTGAGTGCAAAATAAGCAACAAACAGAAGCAAGAGATGGAATCTCTTTTCACAACCTTTGGTTGGTTATCATAAAAAGCCTGCACAATCCTGACCTTTTGCTTCCAAAGATGATTGTCAGGCAGAGGGGGAGATAAAACACTGGCAATGTTTTGAAGTGTTTTCTATGCTCGCGCCTGGTGAAGCAGACCTTCAGTATTGGTGGGAACAGCGTTTGATAAATGAAATAAATAAATAAGCAAAAATCATGTGTATGAAATGTGATGATGAAAAATGTCTTTTGGAATCAGGAATACACATTGTTAAATTATTTTTACAAGAAAAGATCTCAATTTGCAATGTCTCTTTCTAAATTAATGTCATGTTTTTTGATCTCTTTGTATGTAACAATGTGTTGGACATGGTTATGCTGGCAAGATATAAATCTAAGGATAATGCATGTCTTCACAAAATGTGAAGGTTTGCTAAAAGTTTGTTAAAACGATACTCCTAAAGTATTTATTGATAGAAAACCACAGCTTGTTTCTGTCATTTGACTAATTATCAACACAAAATCCTCAAATGTGAAAACGATGATCACATGACAGCCACAGAGTGGTACTAAGGCTCATGTCAGGCCTTTCAATTTTAATGGGTAGCAGATTTTAGAGCTGTCCTATAGAAGATGAGGGAGAGGAAGGACATGTTTTATCTGGTCTTGATCATGACACATTTTCTGTTCAAAGATTCAGCCTGTGCTGCGTGAACATCATCTGACTCTGGCACTTTATGCACAAACTCGGATGAAATATTTAACTGGATGTCTCACAGAGTCTCCTCCCTCACTTAACAAGCTGCAGCGCCACGCAGCAGTTTTTCCTCTTGCAAAATTTGTACTGACCAGTTCAAAGGCAACAATACTCAAGACTTTGCAAAATTTCCCAGCTTACAATACTGCAGAAGAATTTTTTCTTTATCTTTAAAATGTTTTCTCTTTGAGAACTACAGATATTTTGACAGAACTGGGGGGGTTAACGACCAGAAGTGTAAAGTAGGCAGCTGCATTAGACCCTCAGGCCTCTTGTGCACCCTTTGATATCTCCTATCCTTTGAAAGATAACAGCACTGGCAGATCACTGCTGGAGTCAATGCAGTGAAGGACAGCTAAATTTGATTCCTGTCAACACAAGCCACTTCAATCTTCACAATATCATATCGCAATAACAGGTCTGTGTGTCCAAAGTGTGTTCAATGTACACACCCTTTATGTACAAGCAGAGTGCAAACCAACAAGAACAAACAATGTCAACACGAGCTTTAAAATATGACATATTTGAATTATATACTGAATTTAAAACAATCAGCCTTAACTACCTTCTGCTTTTGTGTCCAGCCCCTTCATACAACCACCAATCAGCAAACAAGATATCTTGAGGTACGTTAATTGCTGTCTATCGTATCTGCACCTAGCAACTACAGGATTGAATAAATCATGGTTCAAGCATGGTGGGGGCTCCATGAAAGTCAGACATCACCCTGAGTTTAACATCCTTACTTTCAACCTTGGGCACTTGATTTCCTGCATTGGCGTCGACTGCTGGCATTGGAAGTCCATTTACAGAATGACCCAATTTGGCCAATTCCAAGGGATGCTGGCCTGGTCATCCAACGTATATTTAAAACATTTTAAGAGGTAATCTTAGAATGTTCAGATTTAAATCCAAGACAGGAAGTTTTGTTCTACAGCCTTACATGGCCTCATCTGATGTAAGACAACGTAACAACCTGCAGCAATAAATTCATTTCATCCTGCTTATGCTATAGCACACTTGCATTTAAGATGTGTGCAACCATTAGTTAAACTGTGCGTTTGCATTCATCTGTTCCAAAATAATTTATTTAATATATGCATAGATTAAGTGTGTCTATAGTTATAAATTATATTTAATATGCACACAAAAACTCCAAAGATGAAGAAACCTGGTAATTTGTCCCCATGACATTTCATTAGCACGGCTATCAAGTCAAGCTATGAATACCTTTATATACTGTAGCTTCTCTGTCATTTACCAAGTTAACTAAAAAAGTAATTGCTAAGTGGTCTTGATCGAACTCAAAATGGTTGGCCCACATTATCCAGTTGCATAGCTTCATTTAATTTTTTTAAGGTCATGTCTTTGTTTTCTGATACCCAATAAAAAGTGTTTGAAGAATTAGTATAAACACACATTTTTCAGTAGGCACATAGTACTGACTTTCATCCTGATGACTGGAGAAAAAAACTGTAGCACTGCAGATACTAATAACACCTGTCATCTGATTCAGACAAATGTGTTTAAGGCCCCAGTACCTCCAGCAGCTCTTTTTAACCTTTGAAAAAGCTTTTAGTTGGCTTCACTGCAATCCATCAAAAGTGATTTTCTTGTCCTAAAATTAAATACATATAAATGCTTGGTGCTTTTTAAATGAGGCAGGATAATGTCTTAATGAATCCTGAGTGTTTGCTGGTTGACTGACATGGAACAGACAGCAGTCAACAAGGCTTAAATCACATGGCAGACCGTGTTAGCACTTTGTTTCCAGGGAGACAAAATCAATAACGCATGAGCAGAAACGGAGTGCATTTCATACAGTAATTGGAGTCACCTTTAATACACTGTACATGAACTCAGACACAGCTGAGAAATGTGTCGGTTATGGATATCTTGACATCTTGGTTGCTGGACGCTCTTGTTTGTCACAGAATGAACTCCTTCTCACGCTGCTGTTCCATTACGACTTACATATTTACCCTAACACAAAAGATACCTCCAGGAATTTGGTGAAAATTCTTAATTTCTGTATATGTAGTACTACTTATATTGCATATAGATGAGGTGCCATACTCTGTGGGCAATTAAGTGACACAAATACTGTATAATATGTATAATAATAATATAATATATAAGATTGTGGGATATACCAAAGAAAAGAGCTTTTTTGCAGTTTTTTGGCACATCCTGAATGTAACATGGGCAGTGGGCCACAGACTAAAAAGAACTGAATAAGTCTCTTGTGTTGACAGTTCAGTAATGTGAAGAGTAAAAAATAGCCTCATAGAATTTCTGCAAGCAAGACACTTTTAGGCTATTAATACAGCCTGTAATGAGCTATCTTTCTCAAAATAACATCTTAAATGTGATTAAGTTCAATGAAAATTGATCAAATGCAAATTATTCCATTTCCCTTGGATTCCTTGGGAGAATCACAGGTTTTGGTACGAGGCCAAGTCAGAGGCTCGTGGATCCTACTTTCAGCAGAATCTCGGATAGAGCTTTCTGAAGCTTTTGTTATCTTTATTGTCATTTTGCTGACACAATTCCCACCTCAGCACAGGTACACAGATACAGGCCTGGATTTGCGGATAGCAAAGATTCCTTACAAAGCAATACCAGCCACAGGAGTTCACAGGGGGAAGGCTCTCTAATGATTTAGTATCGGAAACTTTTTCAAACCATTTGAGGGAACTCAATTAAATTTTCAATTCAAACCAATAAACTTAATTTACCCCTGCAGGGCAATATTCATGTCAGGCATAGCATATAGAGTAAAACAATCTAATACACAAAAATACAGGACTATAAGCTATAACATTATTTTACAGAGAACATTACTTAATTTCGAAGGAGTAGCAATATTTTTGATTTTCCTTAATTCAATGCTGAGTATGTGCTCTTATGTTCTGTCTCTCTTTCTCTCTCAAACACACACACACACACACACTGCATGTGTTTACATCTAGAGTGGATAAGGTGACACTGAAGAATGTTTTGAATTGAGGAAATTAAGAGGATAAGAATGGAGCCACACCTCAAGGGATTATAATAAGAGCAATTAGTGGAAAATTGTTTTCTATTTAAATTACTGTGATTATAAGTCTTGATCTCAGTGTAATATTTCAGCGCATTAGTTGCTGCATTTCAGTTTGATCCTCACTACTCCCAAGGCATCCTGTACTGTACTATTTTCCATGTCATATTGTCTTTGTATAGATCGCATGTAGTTGTGGAACATATTACAACTAAATATTTGCATGGCTGGCACGCAGAGAGTGCGACAGAAGTAGAGAGAAAACGAGGCTGTCTTGTTCTTTCAAAATGTGTCTCTCTCAAACTAAAGTAGAAATGACAATTTCTGCTTTCACATAGCTCCAAAAGTTTAAGAAACTTGATCAAGTTCATCAACGGTGATTGCAATTATGTAATCTTATTTATATATACAGTATGGTCATTTGCTGAGGGAAAGTGGAACTCAACATAAAGCTTTTGGGGGATTTTAAAGAAGACAAGGAGACACTAGCATCAGTGGTGTAACGACCAAATGATTTGTTTGATGATTCTTGAATGTGAGGTTCTACTTCCATTTAGTCTTGGCCTGAGATGGAGACAGACTCTTTTATGTGCACTATAATGCAGAGTGAGTGTAAAGTTAGTGTTTTTTTTCATTACCTCTGCAAACCAAAATAGAATATGTTTTTCAATCTGTTTCTGTCTGCTTTATCTTTTATTTGTTAGCATCTGAAAAAGTTCAGATTCAAACTTTTTAATTATTTATTTATTTTTAGTAGTACTGTCCAGTAGTTAGTCCAGTAGTGGTAATCCAAATCTGGGATGTTTGCCAATAAATATTTTGAATGCTGAACCGCATTGTATGCATTGGATGCATTGACTTGTTGGAGAATTGGATCTAGAATGAAAACAATGAGAAGCAGGTGTCCTCGGGGGTTTTATGCTAATCCTGAGCCGTCAATAAGAGCTGTGCGTTTGTTTGTTTCTGTGTGATACTTGAGGCACACTGCTGGTAGCTTTGCAGCAATACAGGAATCCCAAAGGAAAGTTAGATGGTGTAATGTGCATACTGCTTATTATGGCATAGAGCCAAGAGACCAGTGGTCTACCACAAGGTTTGCCATGACAAGTCTTTACGCCGATCCAATGTCCGATGAACGTAAATAAGCTCTTGTAGCAATGAGGATTGATAGCTGTGGAGATATTCCAGTCCAGGACACAACGTATGAAATCAAAACATCAACAATTTTCCCCGGGACTGCTTCTTTGGTAGAAAGTAGTTCCAATGAAAACTCTTGACTGTACGTACTGTGGGCAATTAAGAGAAACTGGGTCACTGCAAAGATGCTGCGGTTAAAAGTGTCTTTTTTAATGCTATGGCAAACAAAACACTACTTATCTGTATTGTATTAGAATCACAAAGACAACACCAAGAGCCAGAAGCCCACTAAATGCGCACAAAGACATAAATATGCAGGTATTGTTTTCAGCAGATTTATAACGCTGTGCAAATGAATGGTTCTGTTTTAGAAATCTCATTCTTTGTGAAAACGGGCACACGTGAACAAGCTTCATTTCCACGCCAGAAATGGATGTACGACCATAATCACATCAAAACACATGCCTCCTCCAACATTTATTAGGCCTGTCAATGAGAAGAAAGGCAAGCAAAGAAAAATGCGCAATTTAACCAATTGCGTTTCATCAGCGAGGTTCTCAGCAGCATCAGAACGGCCGTCATTGCACGGTTGTGGCTATTTATACCACCCATACCACTAATTCATACATGCGACAGTAAATCATCAACGCGGTGATATCTCTACCAACATTATTCAAACATCAGAAAGATGATGATAATTCTTAGAGCTCAGCTCATATTAAAACTGACTTCACAAATTGCTTTGTAATTAAAGATCAAATGAAAACATTAGAATGGAAGTAATGGCTCCATTGTAAATCCAACCGATAAAATTCATCACTAAAGAACAATTTTAAATTAAGTTTATAAATTTTACAGAACTCTGTGCTCAGTGAAATTGGCAAAGAACCTAAACAAACAAATGTTTTACTCAGGGGTTACAACTTTCACCTTATATTTCACGTCCACCCTCATTTCACCTGCGGCTATCTCTAAAAATGCATGTGTGCTTGGTCTGGTATGAGTGAGGTGCACACATTCCCACCACACTTTTTTTTAGAATGTGCAGGAAAAGGTCACAACCTGAGATCCACAACTTGTGCTTTGTGGAAATAGAGCAGAAAAGGAAAAAAAACAGTGCTGACTATTAAATATGAACCCTGATGCTTTCCTCTGGCTAACATATACATGAAATCATTGCATTTCCATGGATCAACATCAACATCTGAGGTCCCCTGTGATACACGAAGAGAGCTTACACGGAAACCTCTTTCAGATAAAACAGAATATCAGGAGGTTCACCTGCAGTGAACTCACAGTAACAAACTACATTATTCCTTATACTAAAGGACTAAGGCTTGACTCTAGCAGTGGAAAATGAAGATAGATTACAGTGGTAATCTCGATTACAATGGTAATCTGCAAGATTACCACTTTAATACAGACTCTGGTAAAACATATTAACCTTGTGAGCTTTGTAAAACCACATAGCCTTAATGGACTTTATATCACAGACCACCCTAAAATGCAGTTTAATTTGCACTCCCTCATATTCTAATCAGTAGAATAATCACAAGTCTATGCAGATGTTCCAGCTTATTAAAAACATTTTTCACTGCTGTTCAATTTTACTGCTAAAAAACAGCTACCTGTTCTTTATGAACATCCTGAGGAAGAACATGTGTGTGTGAGTCAAACCAAAGGGGTCAGGTTGAAGAAAATATCTAATCAATAATTCACTCTAAAGTGATGCACTCCTGCTGATAGCATAACAAGCAACTGGGTGAGGTGGAAAATAGGGGAATTCTACATGAGAGCTTAAGTTGGGGGGGGGGGGGCTGAGTGGGTGGGAAATCACATAGATCACTGTGGATGAAAGAGGAGAAACCATGAAGCAGAGAAACTGATGCACAACACCTGGGATGAAATCTGTCTTCGACATGCTTTATCAAAAGCACCTCCAGGTATCTGACAGGTGGCACTATCTCTGTGTTTATTGGTAAGTATTACTGCACACGTTAACGCTGGTGTTGACAGACAGTTTCTGCACTACAAAAAATCTCTATTACATAGTTCATATACAATTTCAAGTTGGTGTAAAACATAAATAAAAACGGAACGCAATGATTTGCAAATCCTTTCGCTGCATCTACAAAAGATTTGACCATGCAATGCAAAAGGCAGATAGCAACAACATCCATAAAAGCACCAAGCTAAAGCCCCCGAGATAATCTGAGACAGACTGATGCAAAATGGAAGAGTGTGTCCACATTTCAAATTGGTTTTGGAAATCATGGACACCATGTCCACCTAGCTATATTTACATTTTACGCAGCGTCCCAACTTTGTTGGAATAATTTGACTGGAGCATGAAAACAATCCTCGATGAACCAAGATCAAATGTGGAATAAAGCCAATGTCATTGCCATTTAAAAACCACGTATGATCCTTACAAAAATAACATAGTTAAGGTTTGGTTGAGGCAACTGCAACTACTTGGTGAAATATCTTTGTCGTGGTTAAAAGACTGCTGCTAGGAAATGTTTCGAATCTGACAAGACAACAAGAGGTCATAACACAATACTGTACATAGCCTTTTTGATCTACGCCAGTCGGCACCACTTGTCTTGGTAATTGGACCAGTCAGACAATCTAAGCATGATTTGCTCGAGACAAAAACGAGCAAAAGGTTCGGAAGTGACCTCTTTTTACTGTTTGGTAGTTTGCTATTTACTGTTAGGTCAAACTGTGTGACATTCCCCTGAGACTTCACTGGAGCAGACATTGAAATGCCAAGCTCAGTGGTGGTTGTTTCGGACTTGTGCACTGCTGCACAACAGCCTCTCTGTCCTGTCCTTTTAATACTTGTTTCTCCTTTTCTAATGGACACTGGAGAGTGACCCGATCAAGCCCCCCACCTCGTTTATGTATTTATTACTACTATGTTGTTTCTGCATGTGTAAAAATAAAATTAAAAATTACGACGATGAGGATGAATTATTTATTAAAACTAAATAAATCATCCTCCATGCCATGCACCTCCTTTGTTCTCAGAAGAGCTAGCCTGTTAATTGTGGCTATACCGTATAGCACAAAGGATGCAGACAATATTGAACAAATTGTAGCAATTTAGATAAATTAAGCTGCGAGACAAAGCACCAGAAGTTTGAGCGCTCTCCTAATTACCTTCAGTGTGCTACACTGAAAAGTGGGTAGTGCAAGAGCCACCATTATCATTTGTCTTACCAAGTGGTCCATCTGCTAAAACCAAAATTGGCGTTCTTACAGGCATTATAGAATGTTCTAAAAACAATCAGCCCTACATGGCCTTTCCATTGTTCACAAACTGCAGCCCGTCATGGTCACGCAGGCTTGTTTGAAGCACGTTAATGCACTCTCATTTACATGCACTTTTCACATGTGGCCTTGAGGCATATTTATTGAATTTACATACACTAAAGTCGCTAGGATATCGACGGCTTTCTGCAGTAAACAAACCTCTTAAAGATCATGTACAGGAGAAATCATTTCCTTCGGTCAGTTTCGTTTTTCCTAAAGTAAATTTTAGATGGGCAGTTTATCATGATGACAGCGGCTCAGCGGTCCTTGTAGCCCTAAATTTGATTTTGTCTAAAGTATATGGAATCCCTAAGTTTTAAGAGAGCTCATACATAAGTCACTATTTGCTGTGCTACAGAAAAGCACTCTGGGGGTTTGAGAGTTCAGCACAATACCATCAATGTCCCCAAGTGCATTCTTACTACTTATGGAATGATGTATGGAGGAGCTTAACCTCTTTATAGTCGGATCTCATTAACTTGTCACAGGTTTGGGGACAAACTGTAAAATAATACTCAGAAGTGGACATTCAGTGTATAAAACGCAGCATGTACAGGGGCATCTATTTCATGGATTTGTTCTTCCATCTGAGCAACCTCCATGAAGGGCAGATTTTACTTTTCATTTCCTCTTTCCAGATATCATTCAGACAATGTCTTTGTTAGAAATGTCCAAGGGCGAAGTGGAAATACGTGACCCTCTCTCCTCTTCTTCAATGGAGGGTTGAGCTCCAGCACTGCTGCCAGAGTCAGATGCCAGCATTGATAAAGCCAGAGGCAAGATGGCAACTGTCCACCCTGGAGCCTGCATTTTAAAACTGCTCCTGCCTGCAGCTTTCAGATGGGCACTAACTGCAAAAAAGAACTCTGTCTCAGCAAGCCTTTTAGTCTTTTCTGTTTGTTTTCTTTCATCCTGAGCTTCTATAACAGCTTTCAATATAATACCACAAAACCGGTATGCCGAGTTACATTATAGATCAATATGATGCATTCCAAAACTTGTCAAAAAAGTCTAACGTCACATTTTTGGAATCCTCATTTTCATTTATTTCAGCCTCATCAGCTCCTCTAACGAATATGAACAGCACAACAAATAAAGCCATTGAATGTCACAGACCTCAACACCAATCCAGTCACACATGAAACACTCCGTAAACACCCCAAACTCTCCCCCTAGCCATATTTCACAGTGTCCTCCAATCTCCAGACTGCAGATTCTTTATCTGCAAAAAAAAAACCTTGGGAACTCTGCCTTCGACAAATTGCATGAAGGTCTGTTTAATACTTTTGCCGCTGACCTGCTTAACATGTAATTCAGTGGCAAAGATAATTAAAAGAAAATGCAGCTGGAAGAAAGCAATGCTGTGGTTTTCTGATGCTTAAACACACCTGCAGAAAATTAGAGGTGGAATGGTATTCATCCAGACTCAGCTTCCCAGCATAAAGCTGGACTGTATAGTAAATGTGTACTCGCAGTAGCCAACACTAATTATCAGTCATGAGGTCACTGAAACACCATCCAAGCAGGCTGCCATTTCACCTAAAACTCTCAGCCCACGTTCAAAAGAACTTTCTCCCAATTTGAGGACTGTAATAAAGTTCATGTTAACTTCCCTCTGGCACTGTGCCATCTGCTGTTGAAACAGCAGCAATTAAACTACGAATTATAAGCCCATCCCAGAGTTTTGAAAGTTAGCCGTTAATGGTCTGATTGCTATTGATTCTGATGTACAAAGTCATTGTCACTCATAAACGTCATTTTCAGTACGGTAAACATTATCATAATTGTCGTCCTCAGAGCTACACTGGCATTAGAGATCATTATTTGTGTCAGTGAGGTCTTGTTCTGGTCAAATCTATATCTGCTATATCTTATATCTAACAATCTGACCTTTGTGGAAATAGAACTTTAGTACACCACTAGGCCACACTTTTCCATCTACAGTACATGTTTAATATTGGTTATATCAACTGTTTCATTGCAGCACTCAGTACTATGCACATTAAACAGACTGACGACTACCACTTAAAACCTAATTTAGTATCACTGAACCTTTGTGCTATCACTACTCCTCATAGAGTCTGAGTCTCTTCATAGATCGATCACTAATTTAGAATCACCCCTATGAGATCTAAATTTATCTCCTGTTTGTGTGACTGAGCAGTTTGGTTAGGCTGGTGTGTGTGTCTGAGTCTCCCATCTATTAATCTCCAGTTGTGACTTGGCTATAATGACATCCTTCTTCAGTCTACATTTTTTAAGGCTAATAGGTGTGGCTGATGATGCACCTTATAGCAGCTTGATGTGTCCCATAATGCTGAATTTCTGGGCCCATTGATATTTTGCATACGTCCATGTTAAAGGTGAAACTTTCAAATGTTAGACTGGTCATGAACTGTGTGGATGTTAATCTGTGTTATCTTATGCACGCCATGAGTAGTAAAATGCAATTTGCTATTTTAAAAATGCTAATGTTAGCTAAGTAATATGCTATGTTAATAGCAGTCTATCTGATATTTGTTGAGATATTTTACCGGATAAGTGATAAACAAAATAAAAGTTTCAGATTATGAATGAATTAGTACGATTCAGTCTCTCTCTGAGGACCATAAATGTTTATTGTAAATCCCATTGCCCCAAATATAAAGAGTAAAAAGTTTGCCTAAAGGCTGTGATACCACAACCTGACCTCTTCAGGAAGTGGTGTTGAAGGACACCACTGTACCTAGTCACACTCTTGTTCATATGTGAATGCGTTTTCTGCAACAATGCTGCTGTTGAGGAGACACTTAGCTGTACTGAGTTGGCTGTCAGCAAAAGCAGCCAATAAAGACTACAGTATGTCAAAGGAGACGTCACAGTCTCTCCTCTACGCAGTTTTCTTTTTCCTTCAGATCTCTTTATCTGGTCCTCCCACACTCTCATTCACTGTAGAGAAAACATCACTCTCTTTTCTCCTCTCCTCCGTCATATAGGTCTGTAGCTGCAGGGTATAGTGTCTCTTTATGTGTGCGCGTGTGCATGTGTATCAGTGTGCTCCAGTACTGCTTCCTCTTTGAACTCTTTACAACGATGGCCAACCAAAGCTGTGATCTATAATTTATCTGCCATGAGACCTGTGTGTGTGCACAGGTGTGAAGAGGCGGCAAGTGCATGTGTGTGTGTTACTGTGTGTGTATACATATGTGTGAGAAAGTGTGTAGGGGGGAGGAGCCTTGAAAGTCTTGCAGATTGTGACTAATGAGAAGAAACTAAAGCCAGACCCATTCTTACTGCACATTACAGCCTTGAACAAGAAAAAAAAAAACACACTGCTCATCTATAACATGTGGTGCGTGTGTGTGTGTATGTGTGTGTGTGTGCGTGTGTGCAGTCTTCAAATAGAAGATTGACAGTTAGAGTTAAAAATTGGAAATTTAGGACAGAGAGAAGTCAGAGGCTGAAAAAGGTCTAAATTAATTTCAAATCAGAAAAACAACTATAGAAAGACAAATGTTAATAAAAGTTAGTGGTGTTTGAAAAAAAATTTATGAAGCTTCCCTTTAACTTTTCATTAGTCACGGATGTACTACTCAGCCTGTAAAAACAGTGTGACATCAGTAACTCGGCTTGAATTTAAGACCCTGCAGAAAGTGAACAAACTGGGAGAAGTGGGGTTTAAAAGAGCAGCATATATCAGGCAGCAGGGTCTAACAAAGCATGCTGTCACACTGCATTATGGGAAGTGTAAGATCCATTTGAAGTTGAAGAAAATATATATAGTAAAGTATAATAGTCTTGAGTCAATAAGTCAAAGTCCCTGAGCTTTACACAATCATAATATGAATTTGCTGGAGTACGCTTTTAATGCTGCAAGGAAAAAAACATGTAATGTTAAAGAAACATTACTTCCAGAGCACAGAGACATGATGTTGCCAGGCAATATTATGGATATATTCTACAGAAAAAAAAACAGGATGGGCAGATATACTTTTGGTTTTAGTGCTGAGACTCACATTATTATCAAGTGGTGCAAAGATAATACAGCGGACTTTTGTTCTAGTAGCTTTAAAAACTGATTCCTGTTTTAAAATTCAACGAGTTCAATATCAAAGAATTTCTTGAAAATGTTAAAATTCATGAATTTTCTCCCCACTAGTATTCGTCATTATGCATTATTGTATATGTGTATTTTTTAGATATCACTGCTTTGGGCAAGATGTGCAATTTTTGGACTTCATCTCTGATGCCAAATATGCCCATTAATTCCATGTAATTAAGAGACAAACATGAAACTAGCTCTGATTATGTGGTGAAACCTAAGAGCTGTTCTGGACAAGATTACATACAGAAACGTTATCATTCTGCGTTCTGGTCACAGAGATAATCTGATCTCTGCCCGCAGGAGATGGTGAATTCAAACTTTGCCCAAACTAAACTCTTAAATCAAGAGTAAGCTGCTGAGACCAGCTACACAAATTTTTAGGCCCATTTTTTCTCTTGTAGTTTGGTATAGGAAATTATAGGTCACCCACTCTTTGTTTTCCTGTCATGTTATTTAATTTCCTGGTATTAAAAGTTATATATGTATGCAGTTTTACCACTCTCTGCTACTTGGAGATGCCAAAATATGCTTTGCACACAAATCTTTGAGCAGAGCAGTAAAAGGTGTGACAAATAGATTAGTTGTAACTACAACATATATTGTTTAATGCAATTTGTCCTGCATAAATTTGGTGTTGATGTGTTTGAGTGTCTTTTGTCTATTTTCTCTTATCTCTGACTCGCAGACTTAATTACCCGTGTGAGTCCATGTGGAGCGTGCAACACTGAGAGGTGGTGCACCACTTGTGCTGGTAATTATTTTGTACTTCACCGAGCTTGTAGACAACCCACTGAAAATGTAAGCAGCATCCATGATGACAAAGCATCAGCAATGGGCTGCTCTGGGCTGATTACAGTCGGAGACTGTAAGATGGATTAAGCAGAGAGGAGGAACATTAGCCATCTTGACATAAAGGTCAACTTTGTGCTTACCGTCGGATGAGTCACATTTTCTTTCAACTCATTGTAAGTTTGACTTTAATCAAAGCAATTCTGTCAGTTTGAATGCGGGTGTATGGATAAAGGATAAAAGCAGCAGCAGCAGAATTGCTCTCATTTACATTGGAGGATGGTAAACGTACAGTTACTGTGCATTAGAAGATTTGAAAGTAATGACTGTAATGCCAACTGAATTTTTAGAGGACGGAACTGCCATTTTGCTCGTTATCACCAATCAAATTAAATGTTTGTATCATGCCATGAAAATGTAATGTGATATTAATAAACAGAGAGCAAATTATTATTGAATCAATTATGATTGATTCTTGATTATTTAAAGGTTTCAGGTATTTTCTTATACCATATTTCTACCATATTTAACAGCCATCCTCTTGTACATGTCATTTCTTTAGATAATCAACCTTTTGAAGCAGACACTGATTCATCCTCGTGCCATCTCATGCGGTTGACTCACACCATACGGGAAATATGCTACAAGCTGCAAAGGTATTTTTCAACTGAACTTTGAACACAATGCGCACTTTTAATCTCTCTGACTACATGGAAATGTGATGATCAACCTGTTAAAATGTGAGTCATACACAGACTTTTTATGTGAGTGAGGAAGCTGCTCTGCAGGTGTGCTTGACTGCACCGTAACTGGAAAAAGAATAAGATATTTCTCATAATTGCACTACGCACAGAGTGTGCTGCTTAGTTACCATCAAACTGACTTAACATACAGATGGATGACAAAGGGAAAAACTCTTGAATAACCAGACTAGCTTCAATGCATCTCGTCATTGATTGTGCAAGTCTAACTTGCACCCTATTGGTGGGATGGTGGTGGAGAGCACAGTTCAACACGTCTGTCCAAAATCTCCCATAGTGAGTGAAGATGTGGTGACTGAAGACTATACCCTCTGATTCACATCGTTTTATACCTATCAGACCATTCAGTGACCTCCTCATCACCTCAACACTCCCATCAGGACAGAAATATTCCATCAGTGGATAAAGGTGATCATGCAAAGCAACTTTCTATTGATTTGCAGTGACCTTTCCCTCTAAGGGGACAAGTGGATCCAAACCATACCAGCAAAAAAGAGCCAGCAGATCCCCTCACTGTAGGGGTCAATTAGGGGGTTAAAATCTGTACTGTTCTCTTGGTGTATGTCACATGTGCTCTCCTACTTGTTGAGAATATGGTAAATGATCAAATCACTTTTTCCCATAGTTCCAGTTCCACCAGTCCTGATGGGCTATGTGCATTAAACGCTGTAATGAGGGCTTTATGCACTGCAGCCCTCTTATAATACTTGTCTGGACTGTTCTTGCTGACAGTCTGATCACGTCCTGCACTGACACTCTCAGTCACCTGAGGAAGAGTTGCTCTTTTGTTTTTCTTCACAGATCACACTAATGCGCGAGCATCACATTATCAAATGTGCACTGTCGACCAGTGTTTCTGACTATTTACAGATCTTTCTCACAGATATAAATGCAGTTGCCACTTCGGTCACTGTCCCAGTTGAAACAGCCAGTTGTAACTGAAGCTTCTGCCACCCATGTGCCAACAATAAACCCCTTTTCAGTCACTTTTCTTCTTGCCATCTTGATACAAAATCAGAATCAACTGAGTCTGTTCAGCATTTACATACACACCACAGAGCATGATTGGATGTTAATTGCATAATTGTACCATGCAGTGCACCTGTGTGGAAGCATCTGCATTTGTGCTTCTCCACTCATTTTTTCCAGTTTCCTTTCTTTGTCACGTTCTTTGTCACCCGTCTTCAACACCAGACACAATTCTGCTCATTCAGAATTAGTCCACTAATTAGCTTTCCAGAAATATTTCATTCTAATCAATGCTGCTCAGCTCTCGCTGTCGAGCACAGCTTGTGGTCATTCACTATATACGCACACACTGTTGTCTGTGCTGAAGTTCAGGATTCAACATTGCAGATCATTTTTAAAAATCTGCCTGCTGAGTGAAACATTTCAGCACACTCTCTCCTTTTTCTCTCTCTCCTAACAATCCCTGTTCCTCATAATGAGATGCTTTACTTAGGAAAAGGTTTCAGAACTGGCTGGTCATGCTGAGCTCTGTGTGCCGGCCAGGTGTCATCGCTTTACACTAGCGTTCAGAGACAAGACCCCTCACTGTCACCAGCTGCTGTCCTCTAATCTCTATCCCCTCATTTTTCCCTCTCGTCTTTCTCCGTAGCCTTACTCTGCTTTAGTCTTGTTTGTTTCTCATGCTCATTTCATTGCTCCTAATCTCTACCCCTTGTTTTCGCCTCCCACTGTTTTCATGTATTTCTCCCTCACCCAACTGCTGTCGAGGGTTGTAAACTCACTCTGCAAAATGTTGCAGAAAATTAAAATGTTCTTTTGATGGGGTTGGAATTACACAAACGCCTACAGCATTTGCTCGAATATCGGTTATTTATTCAGCGTAGTGGGCTAAAAGGTCAGGACTAACACCTTTTAAAAGTTTTCCTGGATAAGTGAAAACCTCTAAGAACTTTCTCAAACGATTGCTGACAATCCCAAAACTTGCTTTGATAATTAATTATAAGCTGTCACTGTCACATGTCCATGGGGTGGTGCAATTATTAGGTAATGAGGTATTGTCAACAGTGAAGAGAGGATACTGGATAAAACAATGTGCTCTTGTTGACAACTGATTATGGTAATTTGGAGAAACTACACAAGATTTCCCCAAAACAAAAAGTTGAACAAACTGTTGCACCGTCAAATACAAAATACAGTTATCAAGCTTTTCTTACAGTGAAACTGACAAATCCCATTACCAAATGACACAAAAAGAAGAGCAGAAGTACATTGTGTTTGTGCTAATCACTGTTGGAGCTACTTGTCAGCTTTAAAGACACATTACCTGCAGAATCTTTCCCTCATCTCCTACAGAATGAGGGCTGCTAATTTAGCCCAAAGATCTGTCTGATCACTCAGAGCATCAATCTGTGGGTGTGTGGTAATTACAAGATGTGCACATCACTGTGGAGAGGGATAATCAAGGACATGCAAACGCGGTACAACCACTTGGATGAGCTGAAAAACGCTTTAGAGCAACAGCTGTCATTATTCATGTAGCATACATGGCAACCTTGAGAGTCCAGAGATGAGGAGATTTTCAAAACCAGGAGGTGTGCGGATGTGTGGGAGACTTACTTTGACAAAGTGAACATTCAGAGATCGTATTTCCTGCACTCCTGAACTGAACTGAGCATGCATGCAATGCTACAAGCTGCCTTTTTTTTTTTTTTTTTCAAAAATCATGTCAGAACATGAAGTGAAATTTGCAGTCAACCCAGAAAATATCACAGATCTTTGTGATATTTTCACAGTGTAGCTGTGCTCAATCGATACGTCCAGCATCTACACTTCTCATTCTATCATCTCTTCCTCTGGCTTTGTGCTTTTGGAATTATGCCTGGTGGTATATCAACACCAGTCTGCAGTCATCAAACTGTAACCCTTACCAATGATTTACTCTCTAGGCTTGTTAAATGGCGGCCTTCTAATCAGAGTTACCAGCTGGTGTCGGCTGGATACGCCATGTGGGAAGAGCTTGGATAAAGAGGTGAAATGAGGTGGACTAAAATGACAAGTGTACCTTTCTCAATATTAGGTGAAGCCTATTTGAAAAGTTCAGTATCATATACAATCACAATAGATTTTACAGACCCACAGTTGCATCATTGGCTAGCTCAACTCGTCTTGGAAAAGCTAAAAAAAACACAGCCATTCTGGAAAAAGCCAACACATAAAAATAAAGGCTCTATGACAGACAGCGGTGGATTAAAAAAGGGTTTTTAAATTTCTCCTGTGATTAAATACATTACTTTTTCTGACTCAAGAGTCTTTGAGCAAAGAGGGATGAAAAAAAAATGCGAGAATAGATCATGCTTCTGCTACAACCCTGGTTTGTGACCTGTGCTCCAAAGACATGCAATTTTACATAAAAAATTAAATAAAAATAAAAATTTTGCCTGTGTAGTTTTAAAGTCAACACAAATTTTCAAAGATTCTCTTTCAACAACAGAAGCTTTCTCTCATCTTTCTGACTTCTGCTGTTGCAAGTTATTCCCAGCTCCTCTCTTTGTTAGTACACTGTATGTCTTGCAAAACAAAGAGACACAGACAGTTCTTGGCAAATTTCCTCCATATCCAGCTTGTCTTCACTTTAGGGTGACTTATTATAAAGTGCTCTCTCCTTGACCATTGTGGCTATGCTCAGACAGCAGTGATATAACCATCCAGCCTTAAACAAATTGAAATCATTGTGGATGGAGTCTGCCAGCAGTTTGGTGTTATGTTAGGTTTTGATTTGTGAACTATAATGAATTGAATGAATTGCCAAGAACGGCAAGCTGGAATAATTCAGCCTAAATCTCCTGTGGTCTTACTGATATTTGCATCAGAAGATGGTGTCAGATGGTGTCTCTGCCATTTGTACGTCTGTTCTTACACTATGTGCTCCAGGTACAATCGCCCATGGTGCTTAAATAACATGCCAACAACTATTGAACTTATTTTGGCGAAACTGGATCATATTTTATGGAGAAAATCCCTGCTGGTTTTCTCTGTGATGTTTTCTGGTCCTCAACTATCTCAACTATCTGATTTTCCTGATGGATAATAAAGTAAACTGCTGCAAACTGTCGCTGCTGTTAGCTAATGTTAGCTCAGTTGTTAGCCTGGCTGTCCAGACTGTGAGCTAAGAGCACACAGGTAGTGTAAGCGTACCAGGGAAGAGAAGGTTTTCGTTTTTAGGACTGTAGTGTGGGGAAATGCAGAGCGGAAGAGGAGCAGTTGTCATGTAGTAAATAATATTAGCTGGTTGGTATATCTTTTGTTGTTGCACTCGATGTTGCTGTGTTAGAAAAGTTGTCAACCACTAGTTTTTGAGTAATAAGTAATATAATCATAACAAATACAAGTTTACAGCTGTCTATATCTATAACAGTGGTATGACACACTGAAATGAAATAATTTCCACAAAATGTTGCTTTCAGGCCGCTGATGTATATTTTTTTAAGAATACCACCCAGCCCTAGTACGCATTGAATAGTCAAGTGCATATTTTCCAGAAACCACTACAACATGGATGTTGCCTTCTCATCTGTGGGAGCTCTTGCTCATTATGTTGTGTTTTGTTAGGTTTTATTTCTGCCATAAAAAATAACTTATTCCCTGAAGACAGGGGACCCAGTGAGAAACAGTGACTGTCCATTTTCACATTAAAGCTGAGTAGCAACTTGATCAAGTGTCAAGTGGCAGCGAGAGCGCTTTGACTCGGGGCTTTAAACCTAGTTAGTCAAACGTAGAACTAATGTCTGTTCTAGTCCAGCTGGTTGAAATGCCAAGTGTAATGTAATAACGAAGAGAAGAAGGACATACTAGGATCTTCTTCTTCTTCTCTCAGTCACCTATACTCACTGCAATCCATGTGAAGCTGAATTATTGCAGCGCAGGCCTCACATCTCTATGTATGCTCTGTGTGGGCAGCTTCCTACACCAAGATGATATGAAATTCAGCTTTGTCAAAATTGAAAATTATAATACATTTGATATGTCTGCCTTTGCCTTTAGCGCATTCTGTACAATTGATGTGAAACACTCAGAAAGGTGTGTGGGCAGCACGTCTTCCTCTACTGTTACAATAATTTGTTATGAAAATGTGGAAACACCATTTACATGGCTCCCGTGTTTGGTATTCAGCTCAGTAAACAAAGGGGAAGTGGAGTGCTTCAGCTAATTGTTTATAATAACCTACAGTGCATATTAGCATTTCAATTAGATAAAGACCAGTTTTATAGTTTGCATTTTTTAAGGACTCTTCAGTTAAGAAGCAATAATTACAGCACCTTACCATAATACATTAATTTCACTTGTCATTTATCAGTGATTAAAAATATTACCAAACTGACATGTTTCCCTCCTTACTTTCCCATTTTAATTTCATTGCTCACACAATGAGCTATTCCTGTACCCGAGTCCCCATTCTGCACAGTGTACAGTCAATAACAGAGGCTTCAGTGAATATGAATTTCCCCTCTGCTATGATCCTTTTATTGTGATTCCATCTTGGCTACTAAAAATATTCACCTCATGATTAAAGGTGGTGATGTGGCACTACGGCTTTCCTCTTTCACCACACTGACTGTGGAGTGAAATGTATTATTTGATTATTTACCTATTCCACCTGGAGAAGCAGCATATTAAACCTCCTGACTCTGATCAGTCAGATGCAACAGGCAAGAGCACTCTTGAATGGATTGGTGCTGGGGGGGGGGTGGCTCCATAAATAACATCTACAAATTCCCTAGACTCGGCAAGGACAGCCACACAATAAAATGTAAGTGATAGGGGTTTGATCAGAGGTAGAGGTTGAAATAGTTTTCTGGCAAGGCCTCACCATCTAAAGTGGGCAAAGAGTCCCCAGGGGAAAGGAGATTATATTTGTTTCACTGAAACATCATTGTTCCCAGTGGATTCAAGATACACAAGAGTTTTTTTTCATTATGTACTTGAAAAAAGTTCCAGATTATCGCCACCATATACTCAAGCCCCGTTTGCGCAAATTCTTGGTACAATCCTTCATTTTCGCACAGTCCCTGATGTCAAGTTACAAGTTTTCTGTGTTCTTCAATTCTTTTGCTGCCAACTGGTCCCACCAGTGTATGTTAGCTACCTTGTTTAGCTTTAAATGCTGCTGAGAATTTATATTTCCCATGACAATAATTCTGCAGAGTCCCTGTAGAGCCATTGCACTCTCATGAAGTGGTTTTTACGTTCTCTTATAGCACTTTTTTCCCATTACTTTGCAAATAGCTATTGCTTATCAGCAGAAGTGTAACTAGACTAAACATCATGCTTAGATGTTGCACACTCATACTTACTGTATACTGTCTTGTGCACCATAATAATGGTAACTGAGCACCATAACAGAGCATTTAGATTTGAATTTAGACGTAGAGTTAGCTTAACCCAGGATTAAAGTCAGCAAGACGTCAGAGTTTCCATCATAAGCATAATTTAACATACATTTAAAGTTTGCCTTGTGTGTGTGAATTATTATATGAAGAAATTAGGCTTCTTCCTTGGAGCCCAGGAACTCACTAATACATGTACAAGTAAATATGATGTAAAATTATGTTTACATATTGTACAAGGCTGGATTTGCACTGATGAGGAACCTGCAGCACATTACCACAACAATAGAGTTGCTGTCTTAATATTACAGTTAAAACATCCTTGCATGATTTGGACAAGACTCAGGTGCGGGCTTCACGCATCATCAAGCCATCAGAGAACATCATCTTCCCGTGTTAGCAGCGCCAGCATTGTGCATGCATTGCCAAAGCCCTGGGGAGCTCCAAGTATTGTAAAAGAATAGAAAAACTGTTGCAAGAAAACGCTCAAGCATTTCGAGGCAATGAAAAGATATTTCAGAACAATTTCCCGCTGTGGCTTGTTAGCTCCTCCATATTATTCAGAGTTAGCAGCTGTGGTGCACATGTATTGCAGGGAAACTAATGCCTGGTTATGTGTTTTAAACTTTCAAGCTGAGATAGATACAAATGGTGAAACTGGATGACTAACAACAGCCCGAATGGAGCACTAATAAAACATTTCACTAAAATCTGAAATGAATATCTAAAACTGTCAGGCGCCCTGCGAGTTCCCTCATTCTGCAGCAGATAATTATGATGCTTTTATTCTGCTCACTGTTCTCTTCTCGACCATTATTAATCCATTTTAGAGAGAGAGGACGTTATGACAGATGGGATACTTCTCGTGCTCATGTCCTCCCACTTTGATTGCAGCGACCCATCCATACCGCCCAGGGGGCCATATGTGCTGTACTCCTCCTTGAAGGAGTGCAGGGAAGGGGCATGGAGACACGCCAGATTGCAGTAGCCTCGTTTCCAATACAATATCAAATGCAGCCTTTGTCACTATTCAAGACAATTAACCTATCCTCTCTTAACACAGTTTCCTCCAAAGTAAGCAGTTTCAAGCGCTAGATTAGATTTTGTTAGGAACACAAAATCGATCATGCCATTTTATGTTGTATCTAAATCAAATAAGCGCTTTTACTAACTGGGTTATTGTTTGCAGTTTGGATCTTGTATTATAGTAAATCACACTGGACTGACCTCAGTCCTGACAGGCACTGCAGGGTTCTAACTGTGTGGGTTCTACTGTGAAAAAAAATGTTTTTTTTGGCAAGAATCCAGGGCTACTCATGTCAGAAAGAGCTTTTATGGACCATTTCCAGCAACATGTGCCATTTTTATTGACCTCAATCGTCACCTCCACTTGTCAGTGCTACCCCGGAGTGCTGCTATTGAAAGGATAGTCGCCCAGGTTGGCCGTTGTTCCTAATGTACAATATCTTAGGCTAAAATGGAAGGAGCAGAGGAGAGAGACTGAACAGGTGAATTTGCATCAATCTGCCAGGTCCGTGTCTCTGCAGGAGGCTCCACTCTGTAGCCACAGCTTGTGTTTCTTGTCAAATGTTAAGACAGATTGGGATGAATAAGGGGGTCAGAGGAGAGACTAAATATGAAATAAATACAAAAAGTGCTTCTATCCACCTGAAAATGAGATTGAAAAGTGCATTTGATTGAAATCTTGCGGGTTGTTATTAAATGTGTTGCATTGGCTCGGGGCTCACAAATCTATCTGTGCACATGAAGGATCATGTTCCATTCCAGAAAAGCTACAAGTTAAAGCTTCAGCAGGGAAACGCAGCACCTATCGCTGATTTAAAGTACAACTTCCAAATACCAAAGCCATTACAAAAGCAGACTAACACAAATGACCCTCGGTGGCTTTTCAGTTTCACTTCATCAAGAGTGATGTGAACAAACTGATCCAGTCTGCTGGGTCCACTGTGTTAGATGCCGTTCCAATTGCCTCCAATCTAGTTCCCTTTGTAGAGCATGTACTGCCTCTGGCATTTGGAATCCATCCAGTATTAAGAATAAATGAAATTACATACTGTAACAATACCAAGAAAACAACATATATTCTATTACTGTGACTTCTTATAATGATAAACACAGACTTCTGAGTGCTATAACACGAATCCTCAAGCTGGAAATGAATTAGAGACTCGTGCAGGCACAGTGAGAAAAGAACTGGTCACGTTTTTCTGGTCCAGAAGGTGACAGTTATGTAAATGCAGCGTCCTAATCTGTCAGTAGCACTCCTCTAGGATTGATATTTTGACAGCATGACAGACTTGAGCCTTCTATTTTTGGGAGATGGCTTCAACTGTCAGAAACACTGACTGAACTGTCTTGCATCAGGAGAGAGATTGTGTTTTAGGGCAAATTCTTATTTAAGCTTAGAGTTTTTGATAGACCAAAAAGAAATGCCTCTCATCTAATGGTTAAGGGCTAAAACTAAGTTTTATTTTCATTGTCTGTTCTATTAATCGGATGATTACTTGTTTAAATCCATCTATTCATGTAAAAATGAAGGATGAATTGTGTAAAATGCCCATCACCAGTTCTCAGAGAATGGTGCTGCATCTTTAAATTGACTGTTTTGTCGGACCAACACTTCAAAATGACGCCCAACTTACAATCCTATAAAAACCATACATTCTCACATTTGCAAAGCTCTTTAAAAGTTAACAAAACATGGTGTGAATCTTACATAAAATGGAGGCATAATATATGTAAGTACTGTTTCCATATCAGCATGAAAGAAAACCTCTTAACCATGTACCATTACTTCCTGCAGTGCGGTAATTTCCATCCAGTTTTATGTTCTATTTTTTCCAAAAGTAACATGACAGGTAATACAAATGGCCTCATTTCCAGGTGCACAACACCCCCTGCAAGTTTAACAATTAATGCAATGCTCTTGACAAACTACCCTCTCAATGAACCTCTGGCAGAGGTGGGTTTAGTGCAAAACAGTCACTGAACAATTTGAGTGCATTGTCAGAAGCAACTTAGCGAACAATTCTGCAAAATGGACATGATCACGCACAATTACTTAGATATTAGTCAGTATGAAAGGATTTCACACTACAGTGGATGGAAGACATTTTCTCGCCACTACTCTTCATACTGTACATATCCAGCAAGCTTTAGTGTTCACATGTGCTGCGGCTGACTAAATGTTCCTGGAGGCGGCAGGCATCTGACCCAATGATGGCCCTTATTCTCCCTAGCAGATGCAGAGAGTGCAATTACTGCTCATACAATTACTACTCCTCGCAGTGCACAGCAGGCCGTTAGCTTCAGATTCTGTCGAAAGTGTCTCTCAAAAAAATCCTCCAGAGCTCTGCTGAAATGAGCAAATCCTCTTTGGGGGCATTTTAAGCTGTCACATCGAAGAATATAGGGGTTGAACTTTGAACCCGCTGGAAGTGACATGGTGATTTTAGCATATGATTGACAGTGCTTGTAGTCAATGCAGCATTATTTACAGTTACTATAAAAAAGTAATTTGGTAATTTGAATCCATCAGAGAGTAAATACTACTCTGGCCTCCTGCAGCAGTCTTAATATGGACTCATTTAAATAAGGAAATTCACTTTGACAATGAATATAAAATTCTCCTCTCACTGAGCCTTGAGAGATTTGGGGCTATTTTGGGCTTTTATGGCCTCGCTCTCAGGTGGAAAATACTCCAGAGGAATGAGGGTTTTCTCCTCATATTATTAATCAAACCAACAATGCATCCAAAGACGCCACTGGCGCAGAATGTACTTTTTTTTGCCCCTCAACGACACTCTGCTGACCAATTTCCCATCACTTGCTCTGACTCACCCCATTTTGAAGAAGCAGCACAATGACTTTATTACCGCGGCACAGGCAGACGGGGACTCATAAAGCTGACGGGTGTGATAACTCGTTCTCTACCTTGTCATGGCTCGGAGAAGAGGATGGAACAAAGGTGTGATGGAGAAGGGCATGAAGCCATCGTCCCGCAGTGTGCTCATTGGGTTTTCCCAGTGACACCCTGTCGCTCTAGATTTAAGGACTGGGGGAGGGGGGGGCCCAGACAGTGATGGGTGATGGAGTGCCGGAGATGCATACAGGGACGATGGACCTCTGTGTTTATGTCTCGCTGTGTATGTCCCCAGAGCAGTTTGTTCTCTTGACAAAAGCACTTTTAATGGCTTGGGGTGAGAAGGGCATAAGTGCTTTCTTAAGGTGCCCCCATTCTCCGTTCAATTTTCAATATTAATTAATATTAAAACACATCATAATAAAATCAATATTTAATGTGGGCACCTATATTCACCTGCTGAGTTACAAAAACAGAACATTACCCACAACAGTCCACCTGCTCTCAAGTTTGATCAGATTCAGCACTGCGAGAAAAAGGGGAATGTGCAGAGCACAATTTGCTGCAAGAGCAAACATTCCAGCGACCAGATATAAACAATTCTCGTGAATACTTCATTTCCCAAACATAAAGTGTTTTTTTAAATATATATATAAAAGAAGAATGTGTGGTGAGAATGCACACCTTATGCATACTTCAGGCCCAGTACAAACTGATTTATAGATCAAGCCGAGTGTGAAAAATGGTAAAGTGGAAAATAAGATTGGAGACCAAATCCAATATGCAGCGTTTTTCCTTTTAGGCTGTCAATTTTACCAACAGTATACAATTTCCTTAAATTGTGCAACAAAGCCTTAAACTGAAACGATAAAAGATGTAGTTTGACTTTTTCCCAAACTGACCCAATCAGAACGAGCACTGCTATAGTAAAGGTTTAGTTTCATGAAAAAGCCTGGGTAACTAACGCTGCTTGGTTACGGGAAAGCACAACACTGACCGTTGGTCTGTCTGTCCCCTATGTCAAGTCACACACTTTTGACACACTAGTGACACAACCATCCACCTGGAGCCGATCCCTTCGAGTTTGCGGTGTTGGTGAGGACCCCACACCCCCCACCCATGCATTTGCACGCCAACATAAATCTGATAACAGTATCTGTAGATTAAAGACAAAAACAGAAAAATCGAGTTTTATACTCTGGCCCCGGGAGCAGCACAAAAGACAATATTGCATGAAACTTATACTGTTATTTCCCAGCAACACTGTTGATTTTCATCCTGAATAGTTTTCAGTTGAGATAAATATTAATAACCTTGTGTGACATGTGTGATTTTGGTAAAGGCTTCGACTCGCAGATCACAGTATTTTGAATATGCTGAGCAGTTTAAGAGGTCATCACTGGTGGGAGGCTATCATCTCCTATTCACGGCTCTGCAAGTTTGCTCGGGGATATTGTCGACCTCTGCACTGACACAAACTTATTGCTGGTGTAAATCACACTCCAGCCACAAACACACACACACACACACACACACACACACACAACTCCTGCCCTCTCACCATCAATATTTAACAAGTATATATACATATCACGCTGCCTTACATTGTCTAGAATACTGCCTGAAGTAATGTTTGAATTGCGCTTTTGTCTCAGGAAGTGCAACTTTGGACACTTTTCTCCGTATATCCAGACACATTCTGATGACAGATTGGAAAATATCAAAAACCTGCTTCATGCACTTCATGTCGTTCTCTCTGTGAGGTTACTGGGGACACAGAAGTGACGGGGTGTATCCACGCTAATGCATCTCTGCTCACAGACAGATGACACACCTCCAGACCTATCTGTTCATTTACCTCCACAATCAAGATTCACAGCTCTATTTTCCACCGCCCTGTTTGCCAGAGGTGCTCTGTTTTCTTCAGTGTTAAACGAATTAAATGGGCGGGCTGCCAAAAGCACTGCTCATTCCACATACCAGATATAGAAGCGTGTCTGAGTCTCGGGTTATGTATAGACAGAAATTTGGAGTGCGTTCGCACGTTGCCGGGGGCTGATTCAAAGTGATGGATTTCGGTTTCAGAGCTCTGCGCCGTGACCTCCATTTTTTACAGGTCAAGCTGTGTTAATGTCATGATAATAAGAAAAAAAAATATTAATACTGGCTTTAATTTATAATTACCAGAAGCATTATTTTTAAATGCCAGTGCAGATTCCACACTCGGGTGCACGAAAGAGAGTTGCTGAAGAATGTCACCGTGATGAGCACAGTCGCTCTGCTAAATGAGCTGCAATAAGCCACGTGCCTGAGAAACGGCGGACGGCAGACAGCCGAGCCTCGGCTCTGCATGACTGGCTCTTTCGACGGCAGCATACGGGGGCCTGGCACTGGCCAGGTGGCTCTTACATCTGGCCCATTAGCTCTCAACCACTGCAATGACTCTCCACACCACTGAGAGCCTGTTGAAATAATATCATCAGGACCTGTAAGTGCTGAAGGCCGCCTTGCCCATTGCCTGCTCAGAATAGCGAGTCAGAGAAACACTGAATCTGACCTGTCAGCTCTGAGGCCAGCTCCAGTCCTGAATGGAATATCTTGCAAAACAGCGAGGACTGAATTTGTTCACACGTCAGATTAATGCAGTGTAGATTTGATCAAATTAGGATAGTTTTAATTTCATTGGACATTAAATAAATTTTGAGTTTTTGACTTGATTGGATGAAACTTATCTGGGAAAAAAGTCTTTTATGGAATAATCAATTAACCCCAAAAACAAAGAAAAACAATCAGTAGTCGCAGCTTTAAATTAAATTCTTTATCTAAACATTTAGTGTCCTTTGGCAAACTAATAATGAAAATGACATTTACAGGTTTATTTGTATTCCATCTAGCTAATGAAATATCATTATGGTTGCCTCTTGCATCTTTTAAATCTCTCACAAGACAAACAACACACTCGTAAAAAGTTTTGTTAGCATTTTAAAATGCTCAACAGCAGCCATGCACCTCTCTCTGACCACCAGAATAATGATTTTCAATGATACAGTCGAGCTGCTGAAGCTAAACTACAACAACTTCAACATGTCTCTTTATGGATTTTTAAAAAGAACCAGCATCAAGTCAAAGGTGCCGTCTGTACTCCTAAAGTTTGGTAGTATTTTCACTAAGATGTACTGGCAGAGTTTAAATAATAGATGTTTTTGTCTGGGACCTCAGCCGAGATAATCTAGAGACACGTCTGTCTCTCGTGAATTGTGTGTCCCTGTCAGGTCATGGTAGTTAACGCGAACAAAGCGGCCAGGTCTTTGGCCTTTACTTTCCAGTCTCCAGTCTCTTGACTCTCAGGGATAAACCCCCACCTCCAAAAGCATGCCTCTTGCCCTGAGCACTGCACCAAGTGACACATTCTATCCATCAACTGCTGTGCTGCAACATACGAAGAAAAAAAAGTGCAGGGATGGCAAATTTTTCATGCATATGATATTCGGGCTACAGCACATCCGCCTACATTAACCCAGGAGAGCGAAAGACAGTGTATGTGTATGTGTGTGTGTGAGGGGAGGGGGGGCTTTGAAGATGGATTACCAGATCACGTCACGAGAAAAGAGGCTCCTATGAGCTAGCAGCAAATTCAGGAGAAAGCCCTCAGAGTGAGCACAATCTGTGGGGAGAGGAATACAGATGCTCATTTGGTACGAAGAGTTTATTTCCATGTCAACAGAAGAATGCTGTGCATTAGTACTGTCAAATGCTTTAGACTCCCCGCTAAAAGCCACTCTTCTTTCTCATAAAGAAAAATGAAGATGGATATCATGGCCTTAAATTTGAAATTATAGAGCCACTGACATATTCATAGATAAGTGGTGATAGCACATGATTCTTTAATTTTTTTTTTTTTTTGCTTTCTCCTTTTTGGTTTTAGCAATCAATTTTCTTACAGCTCGACTACATTTGGCATGTTAAAAATCTTCACTTCAGCACTGTGTTTTATGAGTGTAATTCTATTGAGCGAAAAATTAAATGCATAATTCAGGGTTGAACAGGCTGCCCAATTCATTTTACTAAAGAGGACACAAGCCAAAGAAAAAGAAAATGGCAATCTGTGGATTGTTCCCCTAATTTATCATGAGCAATACAGCTTTAATGAAGAAGGTAGACTTGAAATGTTGCTCTGTTTTTCTCCTGCTGGCAACTAGTCTGTAAAAAACAAATAACATTTTTTTTTTTCAGAACTGCTCTTTTGTCCTTAAATGACAAGGGCTTGCTGATGAAGTTGCTCCTAAATAAAGAAGGGCCAGCGTAATGAATGCCTCCATCTCTCTCTTGCCAAAAACTGCATTATAGTGCTCCTAATGGTTTTCCTCGTCTAAAGCAAACTATCTGTGGACGTGCTCCCAGCAAGAATGAATTAAGCCCTCAGAGATGAAGTGTGGGAGAAAAATAGGGAGTCTGAAGGTCACAGGGTGGTGCAGGGGTCAATCAGGTACACGACCCCATTCACAAACCAGTGGCAGCCATTATCATAAGCTCTCAGAAATGAACGAGAATTCATCACATCCAAGGCCAGCAGCTCTCACTCAGAGCCTTTTCATCCCAAGAACAGCATGTGGGAGAACTTGTAAAGATTGCTCTTACAGCAGTATGATTACACAACTCTAATTTTACCACAACTGGAGCTGCAACTTCATGTCCTTTGAAAACTGCATACATTAACAACATAGATAATGGCTGAAGATTAAAAAAAACTTTTATATCTTCATATGACAGGGTTATCTCCAACTGAGGAGACCACTTCAAATTAAAGGTTAACAAAAGGAAACTGAAAAAGCTGCAATTAAAGGGCTGTTTTCCGACCTTCCCATCATCTCTCCTATTATCAATCCCACCATGGATTTTGCTAAAAAAAAAAAAAAGAAAAAAAGAACGTAATCATTTAGTGCTTTATGTTGCTCAAATTTAAAAAGGGAACACTCTTATCTAACACACACACACACACACACACACACAACCAGAGGTTGAAGCCAGAAAGTGATAAAAACACATCCATCCAACACATGAACAGTCAGACTCCAACAGAATCTACAGTTTTGACTGTCCTTTGGAAAGGAGTGAGACCAAAAATAAAATCAAATCTGTGTGTTTTCTGGGCATCTAAAATACTATTTGGGAAGCTTCAGTGTTATTCTGTCATTGCTGAGACTCAGTCATATTTGGAAAATAAAATCAGACCTGATGCAGAGACCAGTGATTTACAACTGAACCTTTAAACAGACAACAAGTCCCACAAATGCTTCAAGAGAGCAGATTCCAGGATAGTTGAGATCATTTTGTAAAAAAGCATTAATTGCCGCCCTTCACCACATGTTGCATATCGTGTGTCTTTGAGATTTTATTTGCATAGCTCAAAGTACTAAACCAACCAGAGATCACGCTAGACACAAAATATTAAAAAAAGTAGTATATAAAACAGCAGGTAGTATAAAACATACACTTTCTTTTCTTCCCATTCTTTGTTATCTTGTTAATCAGCTCAGGCCCTATCACATTTATGTTGTGATCCTTCGTGGAGGTGCCAACCTCCAAGATGGGAACCACTGTTTAACTCCCACTGCCTAAGCATAAATAAATCTGGTGCATTTATATTATTCTACCTTCTACTTACACAGTACTTTGGGTACGGGTAGCTTGATGCTGTGCTCATGGTATTTTCAACTTTGTGGAAGTACAAATGTGATGACCAGGCCACTAGCTCTGGGGACTTTTAAAAGAAAACTAATTTTGTAAATACAAAGCATTAAAATATTCAAATGAGACACTTACATAAAGGAACACTCCACTTATAAACTGTATGTAATTACTCGTATATTAAATATATTGGCTTCCAGTAAGACCCGATTCAGATGTGTCAGATTCAGGAGCTTTGTTTATCTCTTCAGACAATGACTTGCGGCCATGTTGCACACTCTTGGCTGCACACTTTCCTGCTTTATTTTCATGCAGCTATGCAGAGGGAAAGAATAGTTTAAATGTGTGGGCACATTTAAATTGGATGGTGTGGAAGATGTTAAATAACCTTGCGTGGCCTCAGTGTTGCCGTCTCTCCCTCCAGCTTTGTCGTTACTCATGCTTCTCAGTACTTTTCTAAACTTAACTGTGTGCCTTATATTTACATGTTTTTATGGCTTGATTTTTTTTCTACTGAGGGAGAACAGCGCCCTGCACTCCCCTGTCACTGGTTTATTAAAGTTAGATCTGAATATATCTCAAGGCCTTTTTTTTTTAAGAGGAACTTGACTTAGGGCACCATGTCTCCGGTGTCTGTGAGAGAAGTCCAGCACTGAGACTTCAGACTTTTTACATATAAATAAGTAGTTCTGTGAGGGCAGAGCATCGGTGGCAGTGTTTCTATAAATACTATAGCCGACAGGACACTGGGCAAGCTCGCTGGACAGAAGAGGAAGAATATGGCTGGAGGATGTTCGAGACTGATGATGTGAAGGGAGATTTTTAACCTGACGAGTAGGAAGAATTGGTGGAAGAAGACGATGTATTCAGAGACCATCTCTGCCAGAACCCTGTGGTTTGTCATTCGAGTCAGACAACTACTGCTAGCTCAGCAAGTCAAGCCCCTGCAGCTCATTACACCACACCGGACCACTGTAGTTTGTCCACTGTGTCAGACTCCTGTAGCTCATCCTTTAAGGCTGCCCCATTGTTTAAAAAATGTCACCTCAAAATACACTTGAGCACTCATGAGCTGCTACAGCGACACAAAGAACTGAATAAGCCTTTCTGTTGGGTCTAGATTGGGAGTCCTTTGGGAGTTGGATCACTCCTACTCCATCTCCCACATACTGTATCTACTTCATTTGGTTTTCTCGACGTAACTTTTTTTTTATATCCCCACGGGAACATCAGCTCACCAAATGCATGTCGTAGCTTGCTCAGGTCAAGTGCTGAAACAGCAGAGCGAGAGTTCTGCTTCCTTGCTTGCAACATCATTTCATGTGATGGACAAGGACAGTATCATTTATGTCTGACGACGACAAGTTTCTCTTCTCAAATATGAATAGCTCAATTAAACAAAAAAAAAACTTTCTTCAAAGTTTCTTACCTTCCTCTCAGCTGGAGTCTGATGTGGACAGTCTCACTTGCTCTACACTGGACAGCTCGCGGTGTCCTTGAGTTCTGTATAGAATAAAACCCATCAATATACATATGTTCATGTTTTCATCTCGCAAAGCCTTATGGCAACATCAAAACCTGGTAATAGAGGTCTGTACAGGGCGGGCTTGCTCTTTCCCTCCAGACCAGACAAGCAGATGTTGGTGGCAAAGACATTTTTTTTCCTTCTGTTCTCCACGCAACCTGTAATGTGCAATGTGTCTATTCTCTGTACACAAAAGCACCAAACTGCTATTTGTAAACCCCTGTCGGGCTTATTGATCATGTTGGACACATTAATCGAGTTAGACGACACTCAAACATAATCTTTTTTTTTTTTTTTTGTGCGGTGGAGATGACAGATTGTGAGCTGAAGGGCAGGCTAGATGCAGTGGACTGCAGGGGCCTACTGCAAAAACATTTTGCAGATGTGCTAGCTGTGGTGCAGAAAGCAGTTTTAGGAACATGATACAGGTCTATCACGGCAAGCTTTGTAAAAGAATACATTTTTTTTCTCCCATTAGCCCTAATTCCAGCCAATGCACATCAAGTTTGGTGCTTCCAACTTTATATGTATTCAAAGAACATCTGTTGAGATTTTAGGACTCATCCTGAGGTAAAGTTACAACGCCATCATTAAAGCTAATATTCCAGCGCTAAAACAACCACCTTTGGTCCAGCAACGACTCTGCTTTTATGCTGTTTTTTATTTTATGTCGCTGTTTTGCTTGGACTGTGAAAAAGACAAGAAACATGCAAAATGATGAAGTTAGCTTGAGTTTAAAAAGGCTTAAAAGAGACAACACGAAGGCAGCAACAGGCAAAGTGTTTTGACAGGCAGGCATAAATTCAGCAATAGGTACGCAAACAGGCTTTTCAAGGAAAATAAGACGCTGTAAGCAATTGAGACAGTCTGACAAAGGCTCTGTGAAATAAAAATAAAAATGCTCCATGTGCTAAAAGAAAAAAAAAAAAAGCTAACGGGCTAACGAGGAACAGCTGTGCAGGCAGGTGGCACGCGGAGGCAAACAAACTCACTGAGAGCACACAGTGGACAGGTGAGGTACACGCACAGGTGGTCTCTGGGGCTTTGCTGTTTAAGCACCCCTGGAGGCGGGATGGCTGAAAGTTTCATTTCATTTCATTGGCTAATGGACTTTGGCAAGAACACATGATTCCCTGCAGAACTACGCCCAGTTTCACGGGCCAAAATACAGATTTTACAACAAGTAGTTCCATCAAGCAATCGAAATTGGTCACTAAATGGTCAACACTAAAAATATTACTCCATCATATCCATGGCAACATTATAACTAATTCATACTGTATATAATAAACATAAAAAAGGTACAAATAGGGGTTTTGTTTAGCACAGTCGGTAGAGCAACTGCTCCATGTACAAAGACTCAGTCCTTGCTTCAGCAGCCCAGGGTTTGAATTCATTCCCCCATCTCTCTCCCCACATTTCCTGTCACTCTTCAGCACTATACAATACAATAATATTCAATAAAGTTAAAAAAGGGGCAATAAAATATCTTAAAGGTACAAATAGCCTGTACAGGCTGTAATATCCGAAAAAAAAATAAGAATATTATGATAATATTTATGGTTGAGTTAGGGTTAATAGTCTGAGAGAAAACAGTTTAGTAACTGCAGAGAGAGGAAACTAATATAGACTGAAGTAAAATATTCTGCCAGCTAAAAATCTGTTGTGAAGCTTGGAAATGATTACATCTATCTTTCCTCAACACATTTAGACGTTTAGACAGTCTGGAGTTATTGGGAATTTACTACAGTTTATAAACCTTTTTCACAGCAGCCATTTTGACGTAACAGTAGGGTCAACACAGGTGATACTAATTAAGGGACGAACCTCGTGACTTTCCTCGTCAGTACAGTTTGGTGTGGGGAACACAGCTGGTTGCAAGTGACCATGAAAACAAAGCCGTCAAATGAAAAAGGTCTGTTCTGATGTTGGAGAGAGACACACACACACACACACACACACACGTGCCCCAATAGCTAACTGTAGCGGTAACATTTGTGTATATGACGTCGTTGTTGCCGTTTCACAATGTAACCATGAAAACGCTCACCTGCTGCTGAGCTTTAGCACTTCCTTTTGTATCCAGGTTCTGCTGAGCTGCATTCAAATATCTCTCTTCTCTCTTTGGACGTTCCGTGGTAATAAATAAATAAATAAATAAATAAATAAAAGAGAGAAAATATACGCGTTTCTCCTGTAATATTCCAACGCAGCAGAAGTCATGAATTCACCTGCTGTCAACACTAATGAGCTTAATGACTCATTAAGCGGCCAGCTGGCCAATAGAAGGCCGCGCGTGCGACGCTCCACCAACCACAGAGCTCCATTCCGAGTAAAAAAGCTGAATAAATTACTATTAAACGTGTGTTACTCCTGCTATGCATAACTTTTTCTTCACGCTTTACCTGTATGCTAAGTTTGTGTGCGGTCCCCTGTTCCTGATTGGTTCTAAATTGTGAGGCGTGGCCATCGTTTCTGACCCTCCAATCCAAGGGGTGCAATTTGGGGGACAAGGTTGCTAGAGACAGCCAGTCTGTGGTGCCGCTCATGTTCAGTTATGAATGCTAATTATTAAATGTGAGCTGAGGTACTACCTGAGGGAAAGGGTTGAGGAAATTTGAACTTATTTTCAGAGTACTCTTTTGGTTTTATTGGCAGAATCCGCTTGTCCTTTTTAATATAATTAATCTGAAATCCTGGTAATAAATAACTTTATTTTACCAAGTACATGTGGTTCTATGTTGCTTCCCTTTTAAACATTTTAAATATGTAGTATAAGTGAATGAAAATGCACATTTTTCTTACCTTGAGTGGGCCTTTTATATCTTCAGACACAGTGGGTCCTCTCCCACAAAGTCTGCCATGTGGTCTTAATACCAATGCATTTCACAACTACTGCAGTTTGGCCTTCACCCTAGAAAGGAGAGGATGAGGCGATAAGACTGCAGAAAGTTCAAGTTTGTGGAAAAACAGGAATTACTCATGCTTCATAAAAATTCTGATTTTATTTCTCCATGTCTCTCCTCCAAGTTTCTCCAATGTTTCATTTGTTTTCTAGGAGATCCTGCAGCTCTGTGAGAAAGAGACACATTAAGGTGTCAGACGGAGTGCGTTTGCTTTTCTGATTGTTAAGTTTAACAGTCTTCGCTTACTAAAGCTCAGTGCCTCGATATTGCATTTGTGCGAAACCCTCATTGCTTGTAGCCCCGGGTGTTGTTCTCTTTGGACTCTTTTTCTCTGTGACAAAACAGTTAACAAGGTAATAAACATGATCCGATTTAAGTAAAGGCCTGATTTTTATAATTAATACCCCTGTGCTATGATGTGCTGTAACTGAGCAGAGGTGTACATACTTGATATATATATATATATATATATATATATATATATATATATATATATATATATATATAAAAAGAATGTGACGGGTTAAACTACAAATTAAAGTACATAAGACAACTGGGACTTTTCCCAATTAATTCCCTCTCAAATGTGAATTTAAGACGATGTTAAATCAGCCTCATGAAACAGAAAATGATTACCTAGGTGTTTTTATGAAATCAGCTTACAAGCTATTAATAAAGCATGATTTTATTAATAATATGAGGCTGTGTAGATTTATTGGATCCTGTGATATTAAAAGAAAGATGCAACCTAAAAGCCCCACTGCTCAGAAGCATGAATTTCCTGTTATCTCGTGTCAGAGTCAGACACCCCCCCAAAAAAAGCAGCTTGAAGCTTGTAAATCGCACTCCCAACAGAACATATCCAATCGCGTTTGCTCTCTGTTTGCCTCGACATTGTTTTGCCAAAACAACAGAGCAGCAGGGTGTCATGGTGATTAAGGAGACCGCCCTTCAACTGGAGGATGCTGTGCTCAGGCCCCCGTGTTGGCAAGCATCTGTCCGGTTGTTGTGTGTCTCTGAGCAACACAGTGAGCCCCCACCCCTCCCAGTCAAGGGAGGTCTGTTTGCCACCTGGGGAGGATTTTCCATCACGGTCATGCAAACTTTGGAGGGATGAGTGTATAAGCTGTAGATTATGTGTGGCTCTGCAGCACTTTAGCACACACTATACATTTGTTGGCTGCATTTCCATGCAACTTGGCGGCCTAATCAAGCCCAAATTCAGAGTGGCATGTTTGTCATTTGTATATGAATCTGAGTCATGAACCCCACCTCCTTCCCCTCTATTCTCCACCCACACTTTGAATTTCCAAAGGGATGATCTAAGTAACACATTATTCTAACTTAAAAATCCTGGATCACTATAGTAACGGCATCCGCAGCATCACCACCATGCCGAACTGTCCACCTGAGACAGCTCTGCCTACATAATTAGTCCTCCTTTATTTGCTGAAATCATAAAAATGGAATGAAAAAAAAATCAAGCTGATCTGACAGGAAAAAGAGTGATGGTGGCTTGTTAATTCATAATCACCCTGAATTAATGATTGAGTGAGACTGAGAGGCACGGGGCATATGGAAAATAGAGGGCTGCAGATGCTCCCCAGCGCCTGGGGGGCTTCTAGGAATGGGAGCAACTCAGTGCCTTGTCACACACAAACACGCCTGTATGCATGCCCATAAGCATAAACACACACACACTATCCCAACATGGAAACATCTCTCATGAGGAAATGGTTTCAGTTTTATTCAGCATTCAGACCACATCAGGCAATATTTTTTCAGTTTAAATCTTAGTGGTTTGGATGCTGACAGCCCGAGGGAACTTAAATAATGAAAAAGAGATATTTACTCCTCCCTAGACAGAAAAAATTGCACAAGGAATGCTTGAAATAAGGTCCACTCCTTACCTCTTCTCTCCTACCTTTCCTTTCCTTTGTTTTGACATTGTTGAACATGGAAATTAAAAAAAAAATCCATGAATAGAATTTTGCAGATTTACCTAAAGTGCTTTTAGCTCGGTGACTCAGCGGCTCACACCATATCTTAAAGCTGGATCGCAGCAGGGTAAACAGACACCACAAGTACGGGGCCGCAAATTGAAATGAAAACTACCTTCTCTGAGAATCCCCTCGATGCCTCAAGCATAAGCATAGGGCTTCTTTTTCTTTGACCAAAAGGATTATCTGGACAAGCCACAAAGAAATCTCTGTGGATTCATTTCTTGGTCTGAGAGTATTGCACATCCTATCTTCTGACATACAATATAACCAAGGGATGCTTGAATAAGTGTCCAAACTGTGGCACTGTGAACAGCATCTAACTGCTTGCTATCAATATGTACAGCTGGCATGAAAAAAAGGAGGAGAAAACCCTTTATCCCAGGACAATAAAGCTGGGAATGGATGCCTTGCTGGTATTTTGCGGCAAGCGTTCTCTTCTTTTATTATTTATGCTCATTGAATCAGGTTTGGATTGGGATTTGGGAATAACTGCTGGCTATTTCTGCTCCTTTTGTTTTCATTTTGCTCTCCAGCATCAGTTCATGGACATATCATTAGTGTAGCAGTTAAAGAGAAGTTCAGACATCTGGTATTCAACGCTACTCTTTTGAAATAAGTGCTGGAGAGGAATTGATGTGTATACAGACCTGTATTGTGCACTACATTGCACTACAAATGTCTCTAAATACTACATTTTGGTACAGCAAACGGCATCAAAGTCACATTTTGTATCTTCGAAATGTATCCAAAATTGACTCAAAATCCAAAAGCGAACAGACGGAAGTGTTGAATGTTTCATCAACTTTCTACAAAGCATAACTCTCAGCTTCCACTTCATGTCAGCGGCTATAACCAATGTTTTCATCATAACAATGGATCAAATGACAATGTGAAAGCAATGAGAGAAGAGTCGCTTGTAGTGTAAAGCACCTCTGCTTTACAGAGCTTTATAGTGAGCTCCACCTCGTTGTTTAGCTGTCAGTTATCACAGTCACATTTTCAGTGACAACAGGCAGCGAAAAGAGACAGGAACATTTAGACTAGCTGATGGCAATAGTTTAAAAACCTGATATTTTCCTCTGGAGTTGGTGGAGACCAAAAACAGTGCCAAAATGTTCCCTGGGAACATAAAGAACACAGGCTGGTACTTTTGAGTTTGAGATGTTTTCCAATGCTCCCTTGTTCTGATGACTTAACACAGTAGAGTTTCATGCCCATTCAAGTCTGTGCACTTCCCAGGTTGTCTCTGATGCACTATGGAGTGAAACCCTGGATTCTTCCCACCTTGCAGTTCTCTTGTTTCTATATTAGGTGGTGGTATATGTGCGTACTTGAGATGGCAAGCCTCACCATGGAAGGGGGAAGGAGTGATCGAATGCCTGTTAACACGCCACAACGCAAACACACAATATACAACACTTCACCTTCACTATAAAGCACGACCACAATGACCCACGTCTGATCCCACGCCCCGCAATCAACTTGAGCTGACACCTCAAACAAACTGCGGTTCATGGGAAAGAAAATTTAGCTCGAACTGATTAGGAAAGAGGACTGAATAAAAGAGCAGAGAGGGCACAGATTTGTGAATGAGGCAATCTCCCTGATTGAACTTGTGCTAAGCTTCATTTAGCTGCTATTGAAACAGAATAATAGAGACTCAACAGTGTGAATTCATGCTGAAACATGTAGTTGGAGCCCATGGGTTTTGAGGGCTAATTCAGTTTTAGTGATATGTGCTTTTTACCACTTAAACCGAAATTTCTTTTGGCTCGACTAATGATAAAACTGTTTAAGAGACACAGCAGCAGCAAAATGAATATGACCAATTAGTCAACACGTGCGTCTAGCATTAGGAGCATTATGAATGTACTGGTACAGCGGTGACATTTTGATTAGCAGTGGCTTTTCACATGTATCTGTTGCCAATGTTCAAACTCTTGTTTCTGAGAGTTTCTCTGGATGCACCGTCACAGCTGGTCGGTTAAACTAAGCAGTCAGCAGCACAGATTCTTCCCCTCTGTGAAGCCTCTACTGCGGTGCCAGCTACATGGCTCCATGATTGGTCATCTTCGTTTAGCTGTCAAGTCCTCTGGTCTCTGCTCTAGGTTTCTATAGATGTTTTCTGTACAGCCCTTAACAATCTCTGCCGAGATCCCACAGCACAGCAACTCCTGTCATCTGCCAAAATAGAAAATAAAGTCCTGAGCCTTGTATTGTAGATATTTGTCGTCGATAACTAATTTTGGGGGGGAATTTCCACTGTAAAACTAAAAATGGTTCTGTCCTGGGTTTACAGTCTTATGGAAGCTGTAAGATTGTGTTGTTAGCGAGATCTTGACCCACCGCGCATTGTGAAAAGCGACAAAGACATTGTGAGTTCAAGTGTTGAGCACAGTGTTCGGCTTGTCCATTTTGATCTATTGTGGAAACATGCTGGTCTAACATGATGAACTCCGTGGAAGAAGACTAACAGCATCTGTAGATATAAAAGGCTCAAGCTAAGGTGACAAAAACATAACGGGTATTAATCCAAGATTGTTAACCTTGTAGCTAGCTCATTTTTAATTGACGGCTTTAGTTTTACTGGATTTTATTTGTTTCTAACTGCAAGTTTTTCAGTCATTTTTCTACATTTGATGCTGCTTCTGTAGTTATTTTTGCCAAGTGGGAGATATTATAGGAATAACAAGTTCCCATCTGCCACAGAGGAGGTGGTGAAAAGTCTCCACAACTAACTATTTAATGTGTTGATATTGGGACTCTTTTTAAAATAACTTTGATTTAATTTTTTTTTTTTTTCTGGGCTAGGCCATCTTGACTAAATTAGGATGGCCTTCATCTTAATAGTTATAAGGTCTCAGATGTTAGCTCCTGCCTGTGATGCTCCTGTGTTGCAGAAAATGTCTCCCGCCCTCTAACCTCTCTGTTTGATGATACCTTTCCGACTATATTGCAATGTATACATATTTTTTAAAAGTATTAGGTCATCACTATGGCGAAATTTACTTGCCCCGAATATTAAACAGTTTTTTAAAGAACCAGCGTGGAGCACTGTGAGAGGATCTTGAACTTGAACTTGAAGGGGCAAAATGTTTTTTAACCACTGCAGTTATTAAGATTGTATTTTCATTTTCAAGTCTATGCACGGGTGGAGAAATAAAATGATTGTTATAACTTGGCAAACAACACAGCGTATGTAACATCAAAATAAAGCTAACCGTGTTGACCCAGTTGCTTCGGGGTTAAACATCTTAGCAGTTTAAGTAATAGGCTAAGCTGCTTTAATTCATATTTTCAGGCAATTATACACTAATGCAAAACACTTGTGAATATTATATTCCATGTCATAATATGCTAATAGATCCCTCCTCAATCTTACAAACTGGTATTTTAAGACATTAAGATTCAAAAGTAAAAAGTCAGGATCAACAACAAATTACAAGCCCACAGGAAATGTCTCTGTTTCTAAGTTTCTGAGACAGAAAGGTGGACACGATTAACACCTGATAGCCAGCAGTCTATCAGGCTATATATGGCTCACATAACAAGATTAATTGAGGGCAAACCTCTGTCTCAGCTGACTTTCTTCTTTATTTTCAGCTTCAGCTGGGAGTTGAAGTACAAACGGGAGCACGCACACGTCCATCACACTGTGCTAAAGATAAAGTTCTCGGAAATGTCTGAGTGTTAAAGTAAACACGCAGAGCTCAGAAGCTAAAAAGCGGAGGCGTTTCTCCACAGTAACTTCACTTTGTGTATTACACACCATAAATAATTGCTCCAATTTGCAGTATATTGAATTTACACAGGATACAAAAATGTCTTCTTTAATCTGGTTCTATACGGAGTGACCGCAATAAATGAGCAAAATTAAAAAAAAACAACACAAACACATAAAATAATGACTCTGCTGTGTAGGTAACAGCTTCTGCTACATCTTTTATTTTTTCTTCTCTTTTTTTGCTCATCTTCAGGGGGGGAATAACAATTTAAGGTCACTTTATTGGATGTAGCAATAACAGGTGACTCTATAATTCACGTTATATTGCAAAGAGCCACCCACATGACGAGATAAGCACCATCTTTTGGGAGCCATTTCCATACAGCTTGGACTTAGACGGAAAAGCCACTTAACCCAAAACAGGTTGTGGGAATCAAAGACAGGACTCTGTCAATCTGGGAGGTATTTGTATTTGGATTCATTCACAGATCCCTTTGTATTACTGAAGGGATAATATGAAGTTTATTTAAAGACACATTCTTACCGTGCTACCTATCTTTCAGCTTCACTTAATGTGATGTAAAGAGCTATGAAAAGCCATCATCCTAAAGCTTTAAATAGTAGATTATAGAGTCAGGGGACATGCGTATAAAGTTCTTAACATAAAGTTCTCAACAGATCATAATGAAATGACATTTTAGGTCTTTGTTAGCACCTTCGAACAAGATCCATGAGTGTTATCTGTTCAATTTTAGGCGATGAAAACTATATGGTTATGGTTACAGAAAAATGGTGGATCCATCCATCCCAACGTCCTTCCTAAAATGTGTTGCAGCAGTATAACATCATCATAACATTATGCCTTGGCCTTTGAGAGAAGGGGGGGGAGAAAAAAATGCTAACTTGCTCATTCGCTGGCTGGCTGCTTGGCCAAAGGTCTGTGCAGGTTCATCTGTTAACTTGGCCAAAGGGCAGCCAATGAATGATCTCAATCTGTGAGCGAGTGACCGGTTTGTGAGAGGCAGCCCACGGTCGCAGATCAGTCTGATGTGGCCTCGCTAGCATTTCCGTTCCTCGCTTCGCTGTCAATAATACTCATACTAATACATGATTGAGTAGTCGGTTTTGTAGGACATTTCAGTCGGCCATTGCCATTTGTTCATTTTTTTTGTATTGATTAAATAAACACTGTGTTATTGACACCACTACAGCTGCTCTATTTCTGAAGCAGCTGATTGATGCCACTCATCCCAGCTCATTATTACAGGGAGAGTGTGTTGGCCATTCCTCTGTGGGAATGAGAAATATCAAAATGCACTTAAGTGCTCCTTCGGAGAGGTAAACCCACAAGGTATGAGACCAAAGCCGCACCTCAGTGGTTGTTTGGCTTGTTTTCTCGCCACTATCCCTGCTCGCCTCTGAACACAGATGGAGATTCATCTGTTGCCTGTTCCCTCTTGACTCATTTTCCTTTTCTATTCCCATCTTCTTGTCCACCCTCCCCTCCCTCCCTGCCTCTCTCTCTCTCTCTCTCTCTCTCTCTCTCTCTCAAGAGCTTGTCTGCCAGCAGAAGCCCTGTACCTCACCGTGCGCTTATCAGACAGTTTATCCTTTTCCTGTGGGCGCCGTCCTCCATCTGTGGCTGTGACAGCCAATCGCCACGCCGAGGGTCCATTCCAAGCCGTGATTTAGACACCCGGCCTTGCCAGCACTGCTCTATCAACCCCCTCTTCCCCGTCTCTCATGTGAATTTTTCCCGCACGTGAGGCGCTCGCTGGATGTTCTGCCACACAAAGTTGAACCCATGCATGAAGAAAAACAGACACAGTTATAGCCCTTTCCCTTCCTTACATCCCCTCACACCTTTACACTCATAGGTAATCACAATATACATGTCAACAACTTCCCACACCAGACAGCGAATATACTGTATTACATGCAAAGTGGTGGAATGATAGGAAGGGACTAATGAATAGGCGCCTGTGTTTACATTCTTCAGTGCTTAGGCTCTCTCCCTTAATAGCAGGGCTACAGTCGTATCGCTGAGCGCTTGCAAACATCCTCAAGAGGTATCTTCGTTAATATTTTACTCAGTGGAGATAGTAAATAACAAGCAAGGCATTTCCAGAGAACAAGAGCAAACAGAACACAGCAAGAAAGGGTGGGAGGAAGAGGGAGAGAGAGAGAGGACGGCTGTCTCCAGGGTGTCAGCCACAATTGCTTTCTCATTTTTAACTTGTCAAGTCGGCTTTATCTGTTTTATCACCAATGGAGCTCCAAACGCACCAAAAGGCTAAGGCAGCTTGACAGAGCAGATATGGCTATTACAAATTTCGATGGCGGCAGCAAAAGAAGACTTAAAGAAAAATCAGCCGTTCTCCCCGCTGCTCAAAGAAAAAAGTTACAAAACGGGAAATAAACAAATCCTCGTCCAAGCCGTGCCCGTTCCTTCTTAACCGCGCTGAACGGCGTTTGTTTAGCGGGGAGGTATGAGGAAAGAAATGGTAGCACCGCAGCTGCGCCAGCTCCCGAAAGCCTCCAAACCCAGCTCAAAGTGTCAGCTCCCTGCAACGAACAAATGGAAATAAATAAATAAACAAAGTGAAAATCGAGCCAAGGTTGAAGTGCACCTCCCATCCCAGCACAGCAGGTGAGTGAGAGATAAACATTTGTGCAAAGTCGGCCGGGTCTAGTCAAGCGGCTGCTACTCCTGGTTCATTTGCGGTTGCCAGCGATGTGTTAAATGGCCATCTGCGATGGGGTGAGAGCCCCTGTAATGACTTCCTGTCTGGGAAGGAAGACTGGCGCGGAGGGCTGAAACACACAATGCGTTTGAAAACATCAAAGGTGCGGCTGGGAGCGGAAAAAAACAGTGGATGCTGATGCTTTTTGAGGTGATAAGTGTGCTTCTGTGAAGTAACCATTGACACGGATTCTCAAAGCGAGTTGTCAGAAGTCGAATCAGATGTGTTTCATATTCCCAATAGATGAATGTCAAATTTTAGCCGCTTTTAAGGAGGTTGAGATAAAACAAACATTATAACTCCAGCGTCGGTGGATTCTCCAGTTGGTAGGATTAAGGTTAAAGGTCTCTCATGTGTTCAAGTTATTAATTCCTATGAGTCAGTTGCAGATCGTGATATATCTAACACTAAATCAAACTATACAGGACTGGCAGCACTAAAGAAATAAAGTGAACCTTAATAATACCGCGTTTTAATTAAGATCACGATCAGGCTGTCTTTTGCCAGGTACACCTTGATCAGAATATCATACACCCGCCTCTCATCCAAGTCTATAATTCTAGTGTAATTATACACCACCTACAAATTAGTGTGGGCGATAATGCGCACTAACACATCCACTATGGTGCGACTGAAGTTAAGCTGTTTTAGTTTACTGAGTGGACGTTTTTCAGAGTTTCTAATCACATTCTAATCTGCTCAACATCGATCGTGTTTGGTGCGCGATCATAATATGCTCAGCAATATAACTGTCTGATGCATGTAGCTGAGCGGAAAGTACAACAATTCTGACTGAAATCTGGATTAGGCCTGCAAAAAAATGGAGAGACTTACGTAATGAAAAATTACCCGATGTGTGCAGGGGTGAATTCACTCTTCATGCTTTGTAATATATACTTTTCATCACACAGATCCACTTACGGTTAATTGGATCCATATGCGAGATCACAGTTGTCATGAACAAATACAGCAGATGCCCAGCGGTATTGCTATTTGTGTTGAAATGTGGAAGGTCTCCCCTTAGAGGGCATTTGCTGCCGCATAATTGCCCGTAATCATCTTTTCACCGGGCTTGCTGTGTAATTTTATAGCTTGACAGCTCTCTACTTTTGTGTTCTACTTTCAGCAACATCAGCACTTCTGTGTTCAGGTTCTGTGGCAGTAATTTAGCTTTCACTCCAGATCTTTCACGCCTATCAGTGTGACTCATGATCTAAATTTAAATAGGATCGCGGCTATGACTGAGGAAGATGGACAGGCGACGTCTCAGACGACTCCATCCCCAGATGTGTGGTTTCCGGCGTCTGTACTGTGCAGCTATGAAACAAGTTAATTTGTCTTTGCATCAATTTGCACTTGGCAAGCCTTTTGTTTACTCACACAGGTGATATAACTTGCTGGCTGGCTGTGCTAAAATGTGCCTCAATGTGTTAAATGAACTCGAATGGTTAAACAAACACTAAACACATTCCCATCTGACCACTTCAGCAAAATAAGGTGAGTGTAAGTTCACACACATCTGGCTGTGTGCAGAGTGATTGGGAGGAGTCCTCCGCCTGCCTCGTGCTGCCTGGATGGAGCTTATGCCGTCTGAAAGAGGCAAAGCGAGGACAGGCGCCAGCCCCGAGTGCTTTCCGCTCAGCCGTGAAAACCGTCCCCGACACTCTGCTGTTTCGGAGGTTGCCTCCCACCCAGCCACATTACACTGTCCATCTCTGTTGCCTTTCCCTCTTGCACGACGCTCCCTCAGAGGAAAAAGAACCCAAGGTGCCCACCTGTCTGGCTCCAAATGTCCTGGGTAATGCGATGACTGGGAACTTTTATGTGTTTTTGAAGTGTTCTCTAATATTATCCTTTATTCATAAGTCTGAAAAGCACTTTGTGGCAAAAGCTTTTCTCATTTCAAACACTAAACTTGACTTGACTTTATTTAAAAGGGCAATTAGGCAGAAAACACTGTGGCTGAATTTTAAATGCCACCGTGACATGGAGTCATCTCGTCTGACGCACCGAAGGCACCGACCATCTTTACCCTTGTAGTACAATGTCAAGTGTTTTTTTTTTTTTTTTTTTTTTTGACAAGAAGATAAGTTGAGGAGTTTTTTAAAATAGTCTCTGGGACAATTTCTTCAACATAAAAGGGATTGTTATGCACAAAGTCACGCAAGCTCCAGCCCATTTCCCAAAATCTAGATTTCATTCTCTCGGTGAATGGTTGAATAAGACACGCGGCGAGCCATTACCCTGATTCCATGTTTTAAAACGTCCCCTCAGAAACCTGAGGACATCACCAATGCCGCGGCCACAATGAGGAGATTTTTCTATTCACCCGTAGCACCGAATTACCATCACACTAGCGGGGGTTGATAGTGTGGTGGCGATGAATGCCAGCCACCAGCTGTTCAGACTTCCAGCTCTCAAACCTCAGTGTCTAGCCAGAGCTCAATTTTTTTTTTTTCCCCTCTCCCCGCCCTCCTCTTCACACAGTCAGAAGCCAGATGATTTACAACAGTGCCAACACAGAACAAAAACTAAGTTGCATGTGGCCGAATAAGACGCAGATAACGGCACAGTGTTGCTGTCGGGTCACATTCGCAAGCCTCAACACCTCAGCCGACACCTGCAAATTCCATGTTGGCCTTGCACAGACGCCACAATTATCCCATGCTATTATCGCAGCTGCAGCTAAAGTAATGATTTATGAATGCTTACGTTTGGACTGAAACCACATGTTTGAGATGACCTCTGCACCTCCACCTCATGCAGCACCACACTGGAGAACCGCTATGCACCATTTCCCAATTTAGTTGAATATAAACAATTGTGGCCGGCATTGAGCTTCCCTCAAAATGTAATCTGTAGAAGTTTGGGTTGCAGAGGAAGAGGTAGAAACTTTCCTGAATATCTCCTGGTTGGCAGCTAAAGGTCATTTATGCGACTGTTTTGAAGGCGCCGCAGTCCATTTGCATTCTCATCTTTTCATTTTCGGCTCTCGGCACAAGATGAATAAACAAACACAATAAAACAATCGCATGCGACAAAGAAAAAAAAACGCAGGACGACTGTCGTCAGTGCTCTTGCTTTGCATTGGGACACTTTTGGCCCGACAGCAGGATACGACTTGGCAAGGCCACCTTGGGAGAAAGAAGGTGTCGGAGGGAGACAGCGAGCAAAGGCAGGCACAGGAAGAAGAAGAAGAAATGTATTGACAGCCGTGCCCAGCTAGCAAGGCCAAAATACAGAAGCACCTTGTAAAAATATCAGGCTTGTAATTAATAACTCCACGCATATTTAACATCCTCTTTATTCATGAGCACCTGCTTCCATTGACCTGAGGGGCACGCAGAATCAACCTGCATTTTAAACATTTGCAGTCGAGAGACTCGAATCGGAAGCCAAACATTTTAGAGTCATCTAAAAAAGCTTGACATAATTAGTTCTGACAGTGCCATTACGTGGTCATTTATTCACATCCCGCTGAATGATGCTCACTCTTTGTCAGTAGCTGCCGACATTTTAATACGCTCAGTGTCCCAAGTCACATAAATATCCGAGTCCTTGAGCATGTAAAGTGCATCTTAAATATCAGCCAAGTTGCCACTGAACCCCGACAGATGAGATGGGGAGAGAGTAACACGGTGACCCTTTGCGGGTTAAAGAAACAAACGTAATTCCTCTACCTAACGTACTTCCTTCAGCCAAATCCCACTCTAATTTATATTCAGGAGGAGGAGATTGCTCAGAGGACAAAAGTAGACCACGGGTTCAAATAACACTCATGACCTTTGTTACACGTAATTCCTCATCTCTTTCTCGACCACTTCTCTCCACCGCGCGCCTCTTAAAAAGAAACAGCAAGGGGGGGAAGAAAAAAAAAAAAATTAAAAACACAAGAGTGGATCTCTTGTTAAAAACCCAGCGTTATTGTGCATTTTGACTCCAACTGGATTCGTTTTCAGGATTTGATAGAGCTCGCTCATTTCTCTTGACCTTTTGCCACTGAACAAATTGCTTCGCTCTTCTGTAGCTGAGAAAAAAAAAGAAAAAAAAAGCAAAGCCAGCTGCTCTCCACCAAAAAAAATACTGGGCTCACTCACAGGAAATATCCACTGATAGGGAATGAATGGAATGTTTTATTAATCCTAACCAAAAAAAAAAAAGTTTGACACCAGAACCTCAAGCAACAATGAAATCAAAACTGATATATCAGTAAAAAAAAAAAAAGAATGGTTTAAGCGCTCCATTGTGCAGCTTTGAAGTGAAATTGATGATGAGGCCTCTGATTAGGTTTGGACTGTTCCTTTTCCATGAGTTAGATGAAAAGATTGGTACCACTCTTCAATATGAAGCTGGAGCTAGCAGCTACCCTGGCACAAAAAAAACTTGAAAATGTGAAAACAGCTTAGCCTGGCTTTATCCAAAGGTACCAAACATCTCTAACGCTCAACAATTAACATGCTTTAGAGTCTGTTGGTTGTTTTATCTGTGCAAAAGCGGCAAACATAAATACCACAAATTGCAGTTTTTATCCTCCAGTTTTTGCCAAAATATTCAGCTAATCATCGACTTTTCACAACCCAACGAGCATCAAATCACGAGTTCCAAGCTCTGGCTTTCACATTAGTATTGTCCCAATACCGTACTACTTACTAATTCTGCACAGCATTGGAGTATGTGTTCACAGAGGAAAAGTAATGCATACAAAATCCTCTCCTGTATGTGCTATACGCACTGTTGTCCCACGATGGAATGCACAATGGGAATGGATGAGCTGACGGAGGAGTTGTGCATCAGATGTAGAAGATCTCAGAAAATAAAGAAATCTTTGTCTTTGGAAAACAATCTTAATTTCAAGGTCCACTGACAGGCTTTTCTGGAGCGTTCAACCACACCGAATTCTATGCTGATCACAGTTAAATGGAACAATTTGATATGAATTTACGAATAAATAAAGTAAATGAATGCTTGAAGGATCTGTTTAACATTACTTCACGCCGACTTATTTACGTTTCAACCATTTCTTTTTCTTGTAACCATCCCTGGTGAATTCCACAGCCCCGCTGCTTTAAACCTTTCCAGGGAACAATGAATATCCACAAATCAAACTCGAACACTCCAAAAGCACATTTCAGTGTAACGATCAGTGGCATTTTCTTGCAAAATGACAGCTGTAGTAAGGGCCAGGTCACAAATTGAAGCGCTCTGAACACTTACAATATATCCAAGTGATCATTTGGAGTATGAAATAACAGGAATGACTGTCCCACAGCCCTGATAATCTGAAGCAGAATGGAGCCTACTGTTATAAAACACTATTAAACTTTAAGAATATAAAGACCGTAAAGGGCATCTCCAGTAAAGTGGCGGCAAGTTCTGTCCTCGCTGTTCTTATAGTGTCCTTGGTACCTGCTCAGGTCTTTAGGATTGATCATTGTTACTCCTGCTACATGGCATCAAAATGCTCTCTTTCACTTCCTTTGAGCGCCGCTCACCTGAGCTGAAGTGATGTTTGAACGTCAGCACCCATGTCTATGAGCGGAATCTGGCTATGTCACGCTTTTTCACTGTGTTCGCTCACTTTAAGTTGCTTCTGTAACTCTTTGGGAGTGCTGGTTTTCTATCCACGCAGCTAGTTAATTACTGTTAATTACACTCACCTGCCATCCCAGGTGGAAATCAACTGGATTTTTTTTTTTTTTTTTAGATCTGTGACGACAGATGAAAAGCAGCACAGCTGTGCACGTCGAGGTCCAGGATTAAAACCCACCGATGTAAACCTCACATTCTACTCAGAAAGGAATTAGTCATCCTCAGCAACACAATCCATCTGTGACGTCTATGGCATTGCAGGAGCTATTTTGGGATGAAGCGTCGTCGCTGCCTTTTTTATGGTACACCAATTTTTCGTCAACCCTCCGTCATCTCCCTCTGCTGTCTGTGGTTTTTGACACTCAGTTTAAGAACACACTTGAACTGACTTTGTGTTCCAGTTCAGGCGCTGCCGCCTCAGTCCAAGTCCACATTTTCATGACTGAAAACTGTAAAAACCGTGGGTCGACAGAGCTGTTTCATTTCAAAACTTCCTCCAAATCAGATGTTCTCTTTGGAGCCTGCCGTATCCTATAATCCTATAATCCACTCTATGCCAGTCTGTTAACTGAGATCAGGGGCCCACTGGTCAGTGGACTGGTACAAACTCAACAAGCCCTCCAAACTAAACAGCTAAGTCTGTACTGTTGTTTGCCCTTCAGAATGAAACAAGCTTTTCCTGATCTGACATCCCCATCAACCAGCGCCTTCCAAAACCAGAAACCACTGTAAAAATGACAATCAAAGCCTAGCATCAACTCCACAGTTATGGATATGTTATCCATCGTAACATCACCTCAGATTTGTTACAAATAAATGGATGTTTTATAGAAATATCTGCCATTAAGCTCATGAATTCTTTCAACTGTCCATCGCGTTTCAAAGTGAAATGTCACGAGTCGTACAAGCTGTCATGGGGCTTGTCTGACTTCCTTGTAATAAAGGTCACGATTTCTGACTCTCCAATTGTCGAGGAGGACAAACCATTTGATTTAGTTATATGTGGGGTGAAAGTAACTCATCTGGAAACAAGGTGTGGATTCAGCCCGCTCGCCTCAAGGCTTCACAGCTTCATAGGCCTCAGCCTTCACAGGTTTGGTTTGTATATATCGGAGGAACAGCTTCTTCCATCCCGAAAGGAGATACATCGCACGGCTGCATTATATTGTAAATAGGTAAATCATCATCTCCACCAGCTAAAAATGGGTCATCTAGAAGTAGCTGCTCTCTACATGGCAACAACTCCTATCATTTTTTGGACAGATGACCTCAAAAGTACAAAAAAAGACGACACTATTAAGAGTGTAAATGCTAGGAACAGTCACATCCCCATGCATATCTAATGTAATCTAGATTATTAACACACACTGCAAATATTATTCACTAATTTACAAATTCAAGCTAGCTATCTTCAGGTATCTTCCAAAATATTTCCCAGTAATAATTAATGCAAGGCCTCTGCCCAAGTATTATGATTTATTTTGTTATTGTGGCTCAATATAGAACTGCATCCCTATTGATTGAGCTTCTTGGGAGATAATGAGCAAAGGAAGTAGTGAAATATTCTTACATTCACTCCCGGGCTAACCCCTGGTCACAGTGTGCATTTGGAACATAAACTATTGCTGATTTTGGATAAGCTGAATGGAGCAGTGTTTGGGGTGTTTATAGTGTCGAGGTAAAATACTGTACAGAATTTACTGCTCAATGAAAGTGCAACAGCTATGCAGACACAGAGAGAGAGAGAGAGAGAGAGAGAGAGAGAGAGAGAGAGAGGGGGGGGAAACAAACCAGGAGGTCTGTCTTTGTAGCTGGTAGCTCTCGTCTTGGCGCAGTAGGGAGGGCAACCTGAAAAATAAAAATAAAAATAAAAAGCATCCTGGGCACAGGGGAGCCGTGATGCATTGATTGTTTTTTTTGTTTTTTTTTTAAATCTTTACAGCCGTGTCGTAATAAAGCCATTTCAACTTCCACACCACTTCAGCGTGCCTCCGACCTCTTTAAAGAGTTGTTTCTTCTTCAGTGCCAAGATCGGTAAGCCACTACAAACACTCCCCTAGCTGTGTATTCGATTCTGAGTTTGCGGTTTTTGGTAGCCTCCAAAGTAGCTCAGGAAATCCCCTGGATGCAATTTTGAAAAAAAAAAAAGAAAAAACAGTTGCTCGGGCCGTGCATTTGCAGCATATGTGGAACAGCCATTCTCTTTTTTTTTTTTTTACTAAAAGGAGCAATTTGCAGAGGTAATTTTGACATTACAGCCATAAAACGCCTGTGATGTCTCTACATTCTTTTTTTTTTTTTTGCTGCTCCGAAAGCATGCTATGAAAGCTAATTTAGCATGATGGCTAAGACAAACACTCTGTGCTGTTACTTCATTTTCCTCTCTGTAACGAACAGAAAGAAAGAAAAAAGAGTGAGACAGACAGAAACAAGAAAGACTCCTGGGGGGATTCGATGTAGGCCACTATATGTGGGCTAAATCGTGGGCGTCTGAACCACGAGTGGCCCACCAATTTAATCTCCACTTTACAGATTACAAATTAACACCACATATCTTTGTGAGTGGGTTGGCTACATTTACATACTATATTGCCATGGCTGCAATATCTTCCACTCTCTGCAATAGCCTGGAGACTAGTAATAATTTAATTGTATTAATCCTGTTTTATTAAAGTAGTAACATCACAACTAAACACTAAGGTACAATATATTCCTTTGCATTAAACATAGAAATATCCTATGTCCCCAAAGGACACTAATGTCAACACAGATGTGCCTATATGAGTAAGAATAAGTAATAATAATAAGTAATATTACAGCTTTACTTCTGACGGAGAAATTGCACAGCAGTAAGCCTGTATGTCAGCCAACAGCGTCTCACCCTATCATCCCCCCATTAATTATCCTGAACCATAAATAGCATTTAAAATGTATTTAATATTCACTCTACAGACTGCCATGGCAACAGCTGTTTCTACAGTGGTATTAACACTCCACTGAAGTCACAAGGCTGGATCCCGGTGATGGTGACACCGGGCGTTGGTGCAACGCGGGCTCCACCTAGTGGTGCAGAGCAGTAACTTTAAAGAGCTGAGCTCACACACACACACACACTGCCAGGATGGACAAATGATCAATCAATTGATCGATTAATCCTATTACCCACGGTCCAGCGGTCCATCTTTAAGAAGCAGCTGTCTCCGTTCAAGGGGCTTTGCAAACTCCACAGTCTACAAATCAACTATCCCGGCCAAATAATCAGTGCCCACAGCCTACAAATCAGCTTCAGACAAATACCAGCCCAACTACAAAACTATACTGCCTGCATAGATTATTGGGAGGGTTGGAAAAAAAAAAAACCCTAAAGTTTATTGATATTCCTCTACAAAAATACAACCAGTAGGGCTCTAATTCCCACTCACGCAAAGAAAAACAGCACAAACATGAACAAACGCTTACGGTCTTATGGGTTAAATGTTTTTCCACTCATTCAGTAACCTGGAAAGAACTTAGCATTACTCAGAGCGCTGCAGACAGACAGTCACGAACAGTCTGATGGTACACCTTAGAGAGTTTCTCGCAAGGAGTCCAAGCTTCGGAGTGATTTAGGAACGTTCTGAAAGCAACTCCGAGCAAAGGCAGAGGAGCTGGAGCACGTTCTTAAATAAAATAGTCAGACTTCTGACGTTCACTAAGAGCAACAATAAATACAGAGAAGCACATGTTGACACAGCTTGTCTGTGTATTACACATGCTGTGTACTAGTGTCTGATAGATACAACACACAACTAGTCTGGAGGTGTGCAATATGACAAAGAGCAACCCTAAAACAGACTGCTTACTTCAAGTACGTGAAAAAGAGCAATGCACCGACACCTTTGATTAAAACAACCTTCAGAAAAGAATGTTGCTGAGATGACGTCTGCTGTAAACAGATTGAGGACAGTAAGTAAAGAACACAGGAACGTGGCATTTAGCAGTACAAAGTAAGGATTTTATTGAAATTAGGGGTCTATTTTATCAAAAATCTTCAAGTTTTCAGGACAAACAGTGCAATCAGTGACAAAGACATACATATAAAACGACTACAGTCAAGACAGCAAAGGCCACAGCTTCAAGTATTGTGAACAGTAACAAGGACATATACACACACACACCCTCATAAAGCAACAGGAAAGGCAAATTCATACTCATTTCAGCGGTCGATGCAAAACTTATTCCATACAAAGTACTAAAAATATACATTTTAATGAACGCTGTCAGCACCAAACCAATACAACGTTTGACAGAATGTTCATGTTCCTCTGGAAAGAAAACATGTTCTGTAATAAGCTGTTTGGCAACATAACGTAATAATGGGAAAACATTACGAGGTGTGCCATGCAACAGACGTTACAGTCCTCGTAACAATACTTTCCAGGTGATGTGGAAATGCGACATGATTAAATAAGCTTTTATTGCATTTCCAACCATCCAGAAAGTGGTTTTCATATCGTCTTTTCAAACCTGCATCACGTGGCACTTTTTTTCCATCTTCAGTTGCTACCCTGCCCTTTGGAAGAATACTGTAGTGGTTTTTCCAAACAAACACTACCATAGAGAAGGTTTTTGGCCCTGTACCATACAGAAATCATTCAGCTCATCTATGAAGCACACTTTTTTTACTGTGTAGTCGGCTCGTTAAATAGTGTTTGCCGCGTTATTTTGCAGCCATGGAGGAGTCATCAGCGCATCCCATAATCCTCTGCAACTCATGAATACAGGGCACAATTGACTGGCTGTGCAATTGAGCCATCTTCAGCCTAGAGACAAAAAAGAGTCATCTATTAGAATGGTTTCATCTGGAGGCCTTCACATTTCTATAACACACTATTTGATTACCAAACTATGACTAAAAACCACACACACACACCTATGAATATGGTAACATCTACGCTTGAGCTCTAGCTAATCAAGAGGCTTGGGGAGTTGGCACAAACAAGCCAGCTTCCTTTACCATCTACCTCAGAACGGGATTTGAGGCGGTGCTCTTAATCTTATTTTAAGCTGCTAAATCATTTAAAAAGTGACTGATACTGTGACATCACCCATTAACAGATTTTAAATATCCCAGTGAGAGCTTAAGTTAACACCTGTGTGGAAGTTTTAGTGAGGCAAACAGACCCAGCCGAATCCTTCAGTGGGCTGGTGTACCAACCTGAGGGCTGAGAGTCAACTGGACTTATATTCCACATGTGGCATGACAGGACTCCAGTAGGATGCCCCTGCAAAAGCGCTTCGGCTGGGTATGCAAGTCGGCAATTTGTTGCTGATGCGTATGCAAGGAGAGCGCAGTAAGCTGGTTTTATATCGAGTATGTCACAGAGGGAGCTGTGAGTTTGTTTTGAGATCTCTCTGCCACAAAAACACGTTCACGGTAATAAAGGAAGGGTTGTTGGAGCCCGATTTCCCCGGTAACCTGAGCTGACCTACTTTGTTTAAGGATCAGGTTATTGTTCAGGACGATGTTGGCAGCCTGCAGTAAACACCTTATTAGCGCCACAACATAAAAAGAAATTAAGTGACTTTATTGGTGTACAAGCACACCACTGAGTATCTGATTCACTGTGTGACCTTTCAGATGCGTGCACGGAGGCTGAAGTAAATTAAATTACACACCAAAATAATTTAAAGAGACTGAGTAAAAACAGAGTTTAATGTGATTAAGCCACCAAACTGATGTGTTTACATGATAATTCCTTTGTCGAGTATTGCCTTAATCCAATTATAATGGATGTATAAATAGTGTCTACATGCTATAAATGTCTGGATTGTTTAAACTCTGTGTGCAGACTCTTCACAGGCACTTAAAAACTTACCTTCTGAGCAGCTCTCGTCCTCTGTTGGGTTCGGGGTGGTAGTGCTGGAGAGCGGTGAGGCTGTGAGCTGCCAAAATGCTGTAACACTGTTCCCGGAGAGCGTTATGGTTCGCTGTATCCCATTGCGGCAGCTCGCTGGTGTAGCGCCATGCCATTAGCGTGTGCTCCAGCACGGCGTCCCACTCTTTGTTCCTCAGAAGAACTTGGCCCCACTCCTGACACGAAACCTGAGGAGGAGGATAAGGAGGTAACGGATTAGGGTGACACAATGAAACGCTCGGCACATTGCAGTCACGTAGAGGGAACACATGGCGCAGGTTTTAAAGCGCGCAGGTGAAAGAATGTGACGGGAAAAAAAGGAGCTCAATTAGAAAAAAAAAAAAAAACAGCAGGGGTGTACCCTTTATACATCTGAAGAAATTAGCTAATATAATTAAGTAAAATTAAATAAACACGCTGTAACACTGCTAACACTTACTTTGAATGCTACCAGGTGAGGATACGCCTTTCTGTAGCAGTGAGCATCCCTGTTGGATCCAAACCGTGAGTACGGTATGGACCTGTAAACATTTGCTTTCTTTAGCTGCAGGTCTTCCTGGAGATACTTCAGGTCCGACGCCAGGATCCGGGGCTCTTGGCTCTATAACGCAGCGCATCATATTTCAGATTAGATTCTATGCGGTGAAGTCTTTTTTTATTTCAACATCTCGGCCACTAAAATTACACAATTACACCATCATGTCAAAAGGGGAGGAGGCATACCTGTTCAACCAGGATGAGCGATCTGATCAGCTGTACGAGCTGCTGTTTGGACAGAGGGGTATGGTGATCATCCATCTTGTCACACTGCTCCTCTATCCCGGCACTCCACAGCCCACCGATGGACAAATCCACTGCAAAAACAAAAGAGATATGATTATAGAGGGCCGCGGACGTGTTCTTGTGGTCAGGTTTCTGTGCTGACAGTTTCCCTGAGGGGAACAGGAGTGGTTTTCACACTCACACACCCTTTTCGGTCTCTAAGTTTCTTTTTCCATCTAGTTTATGAAGTCCCGTAAGCGGCCACACACTCCTCTAGCAGGTGTATGCATCATGGTTTCGGGTGGTTTACTTACACGACTGCACTCGCTTTTTGCTTGCAGTTGCGTTTCTCCCCCTTGGAAGTGGAGATGGAGCCAAGCGAGCACTTAAAATCTCAAGATACGACCTCCTCATTCGAGCTGCGGAAGAAATCCAACTATTAAAATGCAGTTTGGTGACAAGCGGCTCGTTTTAATGTCCCCCAGAGTAACTCCTACACATAACCCAACACGTACACTGTGATATACATTTTCACATCAAATGTATGCCGTCCATGTTTAGAGTTGTTGTCAATATATTATCGGCTGACCGCCTTTTAATCCTATGGGCGCGCGCTGGTGGTAACATTAGCATGATAGCAAAGTGGCGCCTCCACCACAAAGCCTAAAGAAAGAAAGAAAGCAGGCATATTTCAAACTTACCTGCAATTTTGGGCTGTGGAGCAGGTATTTCCACCAAGGCACGTCTTGACTGACACACAGCTGCCATTGCGACCACGCGAATCGGTTAAGATATGGAGCTAACTACCTGCTAGTAGCCCCTTACGCTACTGTTAGCTGAACTTTAAACCCCACGGGGTGCCCGACAATAACTTTTCCACGCTAGTAGTTTGGCTTCAGCTGGTGGACTCGGCAGTCAGCAGCTCCTTCAGACAGAGTCAACGCAGTCTACGAGCTGGCTAATGTCCAAAGCAAAGCTAAACCTACTTGAATTTAACTAATAATTACAAGAAAAAGCTCCCTGCATCGGTGAACCGTGCCGTAGTGGAGGTAAACTAACTTCTGTCTGCTCCACCGCCGCCAGCACAATGCTGATGAAGCGCGCGACACGAGTTGCCGCGCGGGCGTAGCTTGCTGCATGCGTCGATTTGATTGGCTGAACGTCGCAGCGCGTGTGGAACAGGCGCCTAATATGTAAATGAGGTCACCAGTGTCCTCCAACCCCCACGTATGCTCTGCTGCTGCTTCTGCCCGGGGGAAGCTGTCACGTGAACACACGCCTGCTCGTGCACGCGTGGACACAAGTGCGCGGCCACTATTAAATTCAATATGTTGCTCTCAGAGTCCAAATTAATAACTTAGCATGGATATAGGATGTTAATTTCATAGATATGCAACATAAACTACTTAAAGAACCCATTAATTTTGTGTCTTAATGCTGCTGAAACCCATTTTTAGATTAATATTACTTTCATACTTACATAGCAATGTCCTTGGACTTCAATGCAGGTGTTTCCGGTGATATTAATTAAGGTTCCGTTCCATTTATTGCAGCCAACATGCACAACAGCAGCACCCTGGCTGTTTTACCTGAATGGAACTGAGCCTTAATTAGCAACACCTGTGTTTACCCTGCTATTTTATGTCAAAATGGCCACTGTAGTATTCCCTTTCTCTTTCGCTCGCCTCTCATACACATTCACCTGGATTCAAATAGTGATGTCAAATTACCCTTTATAATATACACAAAGAGCCAATAAAATGAGGCTTTAACTCCAGTACTATCTTCATCCCTTTAGTTGCCATGGAGCCTGTCAAAGATAACTAAAATGGCATATTAAAATATTCTCTCTGCTGCACCCTGAATGCATGTAATAATTTAATATCTGATGCCAGAAAAAAAAATGTTCAAATATATGTGCATCTTCAGTTTGAAGAGTAGTCTATGATTTAACATAACAGCCTCATAACCAACTATGTTTGTATGGATACTGCCAAAGTGTATCCTTCTGCAACATGCATTATATTTTGACAAAAAGCCTTGGTGTAAGCAGGCAGTAGTAGTTCTGAAATTCACATTTAAATTATTAGTTGTGTGTTTTTATTATGGGATGGAATAAAGCACAAAACACACTGGTGCTGATTATGTCAGTGAATATTCAAACAAAGAGACTCAAACATCTGTAAAATGTTTTTAATAGATTGTGGATTATTGAAAAAAAAAAAAAGAAGCAGGAATTGAACCTCTTGTCAAGAGATCTGCGTCTTGATACATAGTGTGGATTGATAAATCATTCAAGCACAGAACTTATTCCAAAACAGATGATAATAAAACACATACAATTCAAAATAATCATATATTATTAACAGAGTGATCAATCTGAAATATTTATCAATAAATGATCTTTTCATTAATATGATAACATCATAATAGTTTTATATATTTTGTTTTTAGGGGAACAGTTATTATTCTTATCTGAAAATAATCTATGAAGCGGTAAAATATGAAGCGGTGATAAATGCTGTGCAATTTCAGTCCCTGTATTTTCAACATTTCTACCAAATGTTGCTCTCATCTTGCAATAAATAAATAAATAATAAACTGCATTAGAATGCAACAGGGTTGAAATCAGTTCACTTTGACAGACCTTCAGAAATTTAACCTTATATTTATCATGTGAATAAATAATAGCAACAATTTCCTCACTGAACTGACAGTCACATCTTTACCTACTTTTTTTTTTAAAACTTTTACTCTATAGGTAAATTGATATAATTACAACTATAAATATTTGTAGTAAAACTGCACTTTTATGAACTGACTGAACTGAAAGTGAATTCACTCCAGCCCTGTACAATATTCGAGCAAATTAAGCTGAATACTCAATGGCTTCTTGAAACTGCTACAGCAAATAATATATTTATATTGTATTTATATACATTATATACATCTTTTAAATAAGTTACATAATGCACAGGTAAAAGGGTATCTATTAGGTACATATCATATTACAAAGTTCTGTGACAGTATGGCTTTGTAAATCTACATTACAATATTGTCATCAGAAAAAGCAAGTGCAGTCACACAGGACTGCCTTCCAGCATCTTACTAAGTGTGAGTTTTATATAACTTTATCATTGAGTCCTACTCCAACAAGTCGTACACTTTATTATGATATGGAGACCATCGAGATCTTATATGAAAAATATATGACTCTTTCAGCAGACTCAAAAATAGCAAGATGCTTAAAGACAGACTTCTACAGACTGTGTAGGCCACGCTATAAAGCATAAGGAGTAGCCTCTACTTGCTAAGCAGCGTTTTAAGAGAGCGGGTGAGTGCGTTAGCAATGGCCGACATGGTACTTGAGTGGCGGACCAGGGCTTTCACACTGTGCTCCCCTGGTGCTCCCACGGTGGCAGCCTCAGCCGCTTTGAGCAGACAGATATAGTTCATAACAACCTCATCAACTTTTGCCACAACTTCTCTCTGTTGGTGTGTCGCTGAGGCTCCGAGCCCCCTAACCAGACACATGCAAGCTTCGCAGAGACAGCATAGCACCTGGAAGCTACAAGTTACAGCTAGCAGCATCTCCTCAGGACTAGCGTGGGCCTGTGCCATCCTCCGGCATGCCCTTCCTAATTCTTTAGATTCAACAGAGAGGAGCTGCTTGTACTGGGATACATCCTGGAGAGGCATCTGGGGTCCGCGATCACAGCGGCCCACACTGGATCTCACCAGCGCTATGAGCTCGCTGGCATCGCGGCGGACGTCAGTGAAGCCGGAAGGGTAGCCATACATGCGGTCCTTGAGTGCGTTGATTCGCGCAAGACGGTCACTGAAGCTCATGTTATTGAGGACCTCCCCATACAGCTGCTCCCCAGCCGCATCCACCACTGACCCACATGGCAATATGGCTGATGCAGTGGCACCATCACCGCTACCACCACGGCTTCGTCTGGGCCTTTCCCACTCAATCTCGTCCTCTTCGCCTTCACTCTTACGTTTAAAGAAACAGTAGCTAAAAGGTCCATTGCATCTCCAGGGACTGGTGTCCAGTTTTTGAGAGCCCTTCATGTGTTTAGGATCTTTCTGTAATGGAAATGCCACAGACGCCCTTCTACTGTCTACCCTACTGCCTGTAGACCAGCACATGGTGTGAGAAGATACAGAGCCTTGGGAGTAGCTCTTGGAGAGCCGCTTCCTTGTTGGCCTTCGTTGGACTTTGGTCTCACCTTGCTGGGGCACAGATGGTGACATGGGCTGCTGGCTCCGGCTTCGGGTGGGCTTATCAAACAGAACTTCCACGCTACCAGAACTGGCAGTTATATTGCTCGAGCTGCGTTTGAGCTCCCGTCCCCGCTGCAGGTGATTTCCGAAGGGATCCGTCTGTGGCAGGGTTGGGGTAACAGCCTGAATGTGGTTCTGAATCTGCCGGGACTGGATGGAATGGACAGAATTCTGTGCGCATCCTGAGTTGCCGGAGTTAGCGATGGCTTGCGCGGGAAGAGGCAACGGAGGAGGTGGTGGGGGAGGTGGTGGAGGTGGAGATTGTGGGTTGGGAGTTGGAGATGTAATGCAAGACCTAGTGCCAGTAGATGCCTGCCTGATAAAAGCTGAAGAATGGTCTCCCCTTCCTAGTGAGATGCTGTTCAGGTCTGCTCGTTGACCACTTACACTGGGGGCAGCAGAGAAACAAAGAGAATCATTAGGACGAGGGTGAGAAGACTGACGAACTGCATGCTTTGCTCTTGGGTCTGATCTGAACCAGTCCTCTGTGCTGCCACTAGGTTGGCTTCTTGACCGAGGTGGGAGACGGTTAGTGGTACCCCCACCCTCACGGTTTCCACCTGTAATGAATCCCCCATCACGGCTGATACAGCCCTCTGTCTTACACAGTGACAGGAAGTGCTCTGGGTCCATGCCACTCCTCTCTAGTTCACTTTCCAGGCCAGAAAAGGAGCTTCTCCTCTCAGCATTAGCTGGCCTGAAATCTATATTCTCATTCAGTTTCTGAGCATGCATGTCAGGACTTCTCTTGAGTTTGGCGGGAAGTGTGGCCGAATGGTATGACCGTGGATTTTTATTTGCCAGCTGCATGTTGGCTGCATTAGTTGCTACTGAATTTGGGGATGATATGGAGGAAGGCATACATGGGCAGCGAGCAATGGTATTCCCCCTATTCTTAACCATTTCAACAAGCTGAGGGTTGCTAGTGATAAAGCGCCTGGTGTCCTTTTTGACTGCCCCTCCCATGCCTGCACTGTGCAGCTTCCCTCCCTGATGCATCTGGCTGACTGTTAGATAGTTAATCAGTTGTCTGTAGGCCTCACTGCCTTCTTTCTGGTTCAGCCCCTTAAAACAGGCCTGTTGTTTAGCATGCAGTTCACTGTGGGGCCTCTTGCTTCCAGTACCTGTGGTTTCTTTATGCTTAGATGTTGTGGCTGAGGAGGGACGGCCTGGTTCGGCTCCAGCGCCAGGAGGGTGAATGTTGGGTAGCATTTTCCGAAGTAGGGCAGGGTCTGCGTGAGGGTGGAGGTCTTTTCCCTGAGTGCCACGAGGGATTCCAGGTTTGTTATCTTCATAGTTCAGCACCCTGAGTAATGAGGAGGAGGAGCTAGACAGAGGGTGCCTTTGCAAATGGTGGTGTTTTGATTCAACGGCTCCAGGGCCGAGTGGTGAGTCAGTTGGGGTGGCACAGGTGCTACTGTTCGTGCTGCCACCAGCATCTAGTGACGAGCACAGAGAGCCCTGTAGTGAACTGTGGGCTTCTCCTTGCAAATTTGAAATCCTTTTTGCTAGATGGTACTCACACAAGCGTGCAACACTCTGCTGTCTAGAAATGGGTTGATGTTCACTTTGTATGTCCGATCCCTGGTCAGAACCCACTGATCTGGATTTTTTGCTTGGGGACAACAGTGACGCTACAACTAGATGTTCATCTTGCTCAACGCTCGCGGCTACATTATCTGCACCGCAGTCAACATCTAACAGATGATCAGAGGTAGAGGAAGGAGAACAGGGCATTCTGTGATGGTCATGTGGGAGGCTGTTCATTGCAAGGCTCTCGCCTGCAGAATTTTCTGCTAAAAGAGAATTCTGTCTTCTCTGGCTTTCCCCTCGCTCGCAGAATGAAGTGCGCTGGTCCAAGTCAGGTCGACTGCGGCTCCCACTACTCTCACCTCGATGGCCTTGCCTCGTGCTGAAGGTGTTATACTTCCCGCCGGAGTCTGCAGACTTTTTGTGATGCTTGCCTCCCGGTGTGGTGGAACTTGGGCGCTGGAGAGTGGATGAGAGATTAGTCTGAGGCCTCACCTCCAAGCTGTCTGGCCCTGATGATGTGGCGTCCAATTGGGGGCTTCGTCTCGGAGGAACCGCTGGAGGCTGAAGGTGCCGCGTTGGACTACGTGGTTTCTTTTGTATTGTTCCGCCTGTACTAGGTGAGACAGGGAATTCTGTTTTCTCCTCAAGTAAAGGTTGGTAGCCTTCCCTTGTGGCCACCAGAAGACGTATGTGGCTCTCACTGAGCCTGTGAGAAGCGGCTAGTTCAGAGATTTCAGTCATCTCTGAGGAGTTGGTCTCGTTGCCGGAATCTGAGGACGACTCTGGGCTAAAGCCTCGAGATGTGTAAACACCTAAAAGATAAGAGATACAGTTAAATCATTGAACTAAAAGTTAACTGCTGTTAAATATGTATTGTATTAAATATTACACAGACTGTATTTGCAATTAATGAGGTTCATTATACAAATTTATACAAGTTTCTATCTCTATTGGATGTGTTTTGGGAGTGCGCTAACTTAACGGGGTCAAGAGGTCACGGAGAATTAATGGCAGAGAGAGAGGCTGAACTTTTCTCTGATAAAATGGATACAGATAAAGCCCACATATCAGACATAAATGATGGTGATCAAACATTACTGTACTTGCATTAGTATTCAACAGACCTGGATTGTTATTGTTGGGTGGTGGCGGGGGGGGCCTCTGTTCAGAGACAGTCAGAGCCTCGAGTGCCTGTAGAGTATTCATAACTGCATTCTCCAGACGTCTCTCCCCTCCCCTGCTCCCTTCCCCTTCCCCCTGGGTTGGAATGGCATCAATTAACGACACCGGGATATCGTCATTGTCACGTGTGCTTAGCGGCCTTCCCTCAGGTGCCGTGTCCTCATCCGAACTGTCCCGAAAGCCTGGCGGCGGCGCTGCAATTGCGAGGTTAAGCGTCTCTAGGAGCGTATCGTCTTCTTCGTCATCGACGCCGTCGTCTCCCTCAGGGGGAGGCAGTGACGTCAGGTCGATGATGTCATCCGTAGAACCGGAAAGCGTGAGGAAGGTCGCTTTGCTGGCTGCAGTGGGTAAACCTCCTCCTTGGTTGCCGCAGTTTTCATTTCCGCCTCCTCTGTCGTCTCCCACCGGTGTCCCACCCGTGGAGTCTTCTTCACAGGAAGCATCATCGTCATCCTCTGCATCGTCCGTTGTGTCACGATAAAACAGATCCCTTAGCAGGGGCTCTTCACCTCCTTCTTCACTTATAATGTTACTGTAGACATGCGTCAGACCACTGAACTGGAATGACACCCTGTCCTGTGGCCGAAAGTCTGTGTTGTTGTTATGCAAGTAGGGCGGTCTGTGCTCGGGTACCTCAGGACTCTCCAACAGTCTTTCATAGCCTACATTCTTTGGCTTGTTTAAGGGTGGGTCCCCCCCAAAAATAAACGACACTTTGGCGCTCCGAGGTGAGTCTTGAGGTTTGTGTCTGGTCGCGGGGGGAAGAGGAGGGGGTAACGGGCTTCTTCGTGTCCCCGGGTCTCTGTCAGGTTCGGGTTCATGGAAGTAAGGAGAGATGCTGTCCTCTCTCTGCCCGTTGTCCGGATACTCAGAGTTCCTGTTGTAGGCTTCTTCCTGGCTCGGTGATGTCTCCTCGTTGTTTCCCAAAGACGTGCTGTACGGCCACTCCAGGACGCGATCCTGACCTGCAGACGGCACCAAAACAAAGTTTTATTACTTTATGTGTTTTATGTTTTATGCTGATTAAATTTTAACGGGGGCTGCCTCTTCTTTACTAGATTTCTGAGTGCTCCAGTTCGAGACTTCTGAGGTTTTATGATGCACTATGAAACATCAGTTTTTAGGACATTGAATCCAGCCATGAGTCTTCAGAAATGTGTCAACCTGGAGTGTTCTGCAATGACAAAGATCTTGCCATTTGTTTCTATGTTCATGACACAAGTAAAACCCATTTCTCACCCAAATACTGACTTAGAACTGTGAAAGGTTTCTTGAAACTGTCATTTTTTTTGCTATGTGCATTTGGACTGCATCTCACTAACAACAGATTTGTCCAAACACGTCACATTATCTGCTCTTCAGACATCCTTTTATCACATTTAAATAACAGCTTTAACCATTCCGAGTTGTGAAATTGCATTTTTCCACGAGTAGTGTAGAGTTTTATCATTTATTTTTTAAATCCATACTATCTTGAACACACACACACACACACACACACACACACACACACACACAAAGTTAATAATCACTCACTGGTGTCGTCCCCTCCAGTGCTATTGCAGTGGGGCATGCTGAAGATAGATCTCCTCGAGTCCACTAGGAGGCGATAGTAGCCTGCTGTTATACAGGCCAGGTTCATTGCATCACTCGACTCCATGATCAGTGTGATGGGCTGTGGAAAGGAAGGAATGAAAGGAGGATAAAAGATGCTTTAAAGATAGTTTGTGCAGGACAAAATAATATTTGTTGGCACAGAACTGTGCTCACCCTGACGTCCAGAACGTGCAGCTCCAGTCGGACGTTGGTGTCGTCCTCGGTGAGGATCTCGATGCGGTTGACGTGGCTGAAGTCAGCCAATAGGGCCACGAGGTTGGTCCGGGCATTGATGACATGACTGATGCCGTAACGTGGGCCCACTAACAGTATCACATCTGTCTGTTTCTCCCCTTGCTGCAGGAAATATGCGGTTCAAAATGAATTCAAGTACAAATGAGCTACATCAAACTAAAATGTGAAGTTCTCAAGCTGTTTCAAATCCTCTCCAGAACTAATGGTCTTACCAAAAGTATTGATTTGAACTCTCTCCCTCCATAAAGTCTGAGTTCACTGAGGTACCTCAGGTAATGCACCTTGGCCTGCAAAGCAGTCAGCTGCAGAGAAGGAGAGAAGTGAAATGCATTAGTAAGGATCTGAAAAGAAATCACTTCAACCCGAAGAGACAGATTTGTCTTCTGATGTCAGGATGTAAAGCACTCACTCTCGAGCCACTCTCGAGCCATTTTGATCTGGACCACTGATTTTCCATTATATCCCATCATATCATTTAAATCTGATCAAAATCTGAAGAGCCGCTCCGCTGCAGTGCTCTTTATGGCTTGCTTGTGGGACTGCGTGCCTCTGGAGCCATTAAGGGTCAATGGGATTTTGAAAATTCAAACTTGAGAAGTGTATTGATGCTTTCACCGTAATGAGACATTTTTTTATTTATAGGCAACTGACATGTTGTTATTTTGAGTATTTCAGCACCACATACTCAGGAAAGGCAGAATGAAAATGTGATCGACTTTACATCCTCCTAAATTTAAGAATAAACCTAGTCCACAGTGCAATCCTATTATTATTATTTTACCTCTCAGTCTGAGAAACAACAGGCTAATGGCACGTCTGACCTTGCTGCTTGTAAACCAGACATCTCCATTAAATAATCATTTTCTTTTCATGAAATTCTCTTCTTTAATGGTGCTGCTCGGCTGTATTTCCCCTCTGATGAACAGTGTGGATATCAACTGCCACTGTGAATGCAAATGATTAGCCAGGACAGTCAAACTGCTCGGGCGGCGGGGGAAGAGATCAATAACCCTGTAGCGTGACTGACATTTTATAGACCTTGCGCACACATAGTATATACATATACGGAGTTCAGGTGTGCTTAATGTGAACTGCTTTCCTTCATACACTATGTGAAACTGTGTAAGACAGATTGAGTTGGGCATGGAGCGATGCTAATTGGCCTGCTGCTGAGTGATGTTGCCCAAACGTTCAGCTTCAGTGAATGCTTCATGGCTCAGATCGCACACCTTCTAAAGAACTTTTAGATTATTTGTCACTTAAACAGCGTGTATGTCGGCTATGAGATGTCAAAATGAAGGCGATTATATCATTAATAATGATTAATGAATTATGACTGACAAATTAATTTGGAAAACTGCAGATTTCACCCTGATTTTAGATATATAGCAAGCTCAGACACACTGAGAGAACTGAATAAAAAGAGGGGTCAACATGGAATAACTGAATTTAGAATTTGTTATTTTATATTTTTCTTATTGTAACAAACATCATAAAAAGAGAAACACCAGCACAGTTCATTCCTTGTTATGCCTGCAGCACTCAGTACCACTCAGTGCGACTGAAGATTTTTTTTTTTTAATTATACGGATTGATTTTCAGTTTTAGAAATAAGTTCAATGCAAATAACTTTTTAAGTTTTGCAGACAAAACAAAGAAAATGAAAAAAAAAAAGAATCAAAAACAAACAAGAAAAAATTTAATTCATTAAAAAAGGGAGAAGTTCAAGTAGTTTTAAAAAAAAATCAATAAAACTGAAAAAGCTTCACCGACACGGCGTGTCCGCAATAACAACGACTGCGACTGCAGATGATATACTGCATGAGGAGATTTAAAGCTTTGATTCAGTGCAGTCCGAGAAGGGATGCCACATTTTCTGATATTTGTTGACAGCTTTAAGTGCTAAATGACTCTCTTAACCACAAAATATGACTGAAAGGTTGTGGGTTTTCCACTTTGGAAGGATTACCCTGCCTGCTATTAAATTATAAAGGTTGCACTGATGCAATTAGACCCTCTAAGAGGCCAATGATCTCCCGGGATGCCGATTATGTCAATCAAAACCACCTGCTCGAGAACATCTGGGAAATTTCCAGTCATTAGATCTTTTAGGACAGACTCAAAACATGAGTGGAGCACAGCAGTCTTTGTTCATCCCAGATGTAAAGGGTTAACACTCTATAGTGTTATTTTTAAAGCAATTTCCTAAAAAGCAAGGAGAAATAATATTCAGCCATATAATATTATAATATTCAGTATTCATGGCAGCAGCACGGTGCAGAAAGGCAGGAAGGATGCGTTGTTAGTTTTGGTCTTTTCATGGGAGAAACCAGAAATATGAACATTTTTCTCCAGCCTTCATCTTTTCATTTTGTGACTTCAACACTTGTTGCAATAGAGCCAGCGTCTCTTGTGCTGTTTCATTCATAACTACAGTACGGTGGTGTTGCCGGCTTAACATGTAAACGTTTTTTGCCTCATCCACGAGCACTTTGCTGAACTTGACTTTGGAAGAGTCTGTGTCATCTCTGAGGCTAAAAAATAGCAGCCCTGTATTCTAAACGACTGCAATTCACTCGCAGCTAACCTCGTTTGCGTGATAGCTGACCAACGTTGACACTGTTGCACGGGTTAATTTAGCTTTTGCTGTCAAAAAGAAAATATGGGTGTTAGAGAAGGGAGAGAGCAGCCTGTCATTAAAGCAGTTTCAAGTTCAGCTGAAGTTGGATCAGAGTCCTCTGACTGGGACATATGTATGTGTGTGTGTGTGTGTGTGTGTGTGTGTGAATATGAATATCTTATTATGCACACAGTTTGACAATGCACTTTACTTGTTATTCATATTAGCATTCAAGGTCTGGCTCGACAAAGGGTCTTAGGTTGACAAGGGTGAGAACCTTTGCAAGGTTGAGCGTGGCAGCGATTCTATTTTAAGATCTTGCATCAGAAAGCGGAGAGGCGGCGCGTCTGTGCGCATGTGCGTGTGTCAGAAGTTTATTAACAAGGGCAAAGAAAGAAAGACACAAAGAGGTGCTTACTTTTTTCCCCGGAGGCACAAGGTTCTGGTTGGTTTTGAGGATGTGTGTCAGAGCCTTCTTGATGTTTTTCTCCTTCATGCTGGACAGCACAGCAGGAGGCAGGAACAGCGACAGACCCCACTCCTTTCTGTTGAGAGGAGATCGGCTTCAACATAAAAGTCGCCCTTGGAATAAAGTTCTGCCGGACATGACTTAAGTACCTGCAGTGAGATTTTTCCTAATAACTACTGAACTTGTTGCTGTGCTGAAATGAGCCAATAAAAGCATAAAATGTAACGATTACCATGATGTGTAGTGTAGATGTGTACTCCTGAATATTTATTCTTGCCTTGGCAACGACTAACAACCGATGTGTGACGCTGTTAACTGACAACTAAAGGAGGCGGTGCGAACCCAGACAATAACTGATTAATTAAACGCCAAATAGTTCAACTTCAGAAAGAGAGATTAATTAAGGAAACTTTCAAATTAATGCAGAAATCACGTCATGGAAGTTTAACTTCTAATACAACTGTTGACAGCTGCCACAAAAGTGGCGGCTCCTGCGGCAGTCAGCAGCTGCTGTGCCGTTGCCACTATTTGAGCTTGCTGTCTCTCAAAATCACCGGTTTGGGCTTCTTAAGAACAAATCTGTTCGTACGAGTCATTGTTGACACCGCTTTAGATGGTGTGATTTGCTTAACCGGGAAAATATGCAAAAGTTTCTCTAACCAAGGAGTGAAAATAGGACAATAAATTCATCTAACCCCGATAAACTTCTGCAAACCATTGAAAAACTTTCAGAAAAAGAGGAAGATCATTAATTATTGATGGAGCAGCTCCAGTTTAACATTACAGGCAATGTTTGTGGTAAAATTACAAACTCACTGGATGTATTTGAAGGAGACCTTCTGGCTCTGCCTGGTCGTCATGGTGAGGATGTACATCTGCAGCGCAGCCAGTCGTAGGGCGGCGTCGTACTTCAGCTCCGGGCCGAACCGCTCCAGGACCACGTCGTTACAACTCTGCGGCAAAGCAGGAAGAAAAGTTACATAAAAGTCCCCAAAGTCCGTTTTCAGGCTTGTGAGGTGTATTTTATCTCTCCATCGAGCAACTCAAGCAGCAGAGAATCCCAGCTGAGCTGAAATAAGTTGTTTTCAACCTTTGTGGCTTGAGATTCCTTCAAAGGGAGACAGTTTCCCAGTCCCTGATGAAGCAAATATTGAACTCTTGACAGGAAAAGATGATTAGCTTTCCTTCTCTCAGGCTATTTCACTTGACTAATTATGAAAGAAATCCTACAGGGAGGCAATTTATTATTTGAGAAAAGCAACAACTTTGTTACCATCCATCTGATCCTGAATGTATCCCCCCCTAAACATTCACATATTTCATTGTTAACCTAGTGATCAAGTAATAATCAGACTCAGTTTTAGGACTACTAACCTGCACGTAGAGATATTCAAATGCCACGGCGTCTCTCCGGAGCAGCTCCACGGGGTCCCTCGGCACGAAGCTGACTCTGAAGAAACACTTCATCTTGTCAGAGCCGGGCCTCTGGGTCACCTGTGCACACAGACAGAAAGGGAGGAAGAGAGATGAAGGAAAAAAAAAAGAGACATTCAAGCATCTGTACTAGTAGCATTAATTGTTGTAATACTAGCAGGAGAACCAAGCATTAAATTGTTCAGTTTTTTCAGAGCTGACAAGCTAAAAAAGATCCAGTATTTCCCAGGAATAAAAAGAATATTAGATTACTTTCATTCCCCAACGGTGGTTGTAGATGCAGTTGTAGCACTAGAAGCCTTAATAGCAATGGCGTATGAGATGTTACTCAAACTGCTTTACAACCTAAAGACACGGTTGCGTAATTCTGCTGCGGTAACCCAGAAAAAAAACTTCCCCGCTCGCTCGGTCATCTGTGCATTTGATTCCATTTCTTATTTAAGACAAAAACTACCAGACCAGCATCATATTTTAAATATTGATCATATTTCAGGAATTATTTAACACGCAATCGTAGAGAGGGCGCTCGAGTCTATTTTCTAATTCAGGGACTACCAGCCCAATTCTATACACCTGTCACCAGGGTTGACACTCAGGTGTGCGACATTATAGCAGCTTTATCAAGCGTGTCGTGAAGGAGTGACTCTCAAAAGTCATCCGCCGCCGAGTGCGCCACGTGCAGAGCTTCACATCTGAACTCTGTGGTATGAATATTAAAACTGTCCTCTTGTGATCCTGCAACCTCATTAGAATGTCGCGGGCACTGTGGGTGAGTGTGTGTTTGTGCATTTTGTGGGGTATCTGCCAGTGTGCGCGTATGTATGTGTGTGACAGAGAGAGAGAGAGAGAGGGTGGGTAGGTGTAATGTGAGCTGTCGCCCCTGCTGTGCCAGTGCTGATAAATGACACTAGGGTCTAAATGCTGCTTGAATACTGAGCAGGAAAGTGTGTGTGTCAGACAAAAAAAAAAAGAAAGAGGAGGAAGAGGGAACATCTCCTACCCGAGAAAGCATCTCCTGTTCGTGCAGGAGAAGAAGCTTGCTTCCAGAGCCTTCCATCCTCTGCTCCAATACGAGGGAGAAGTGCTCGATGCATTTGATTGACAGCTTCTCTTGCAGGGTCAGGATCACGTCCTGAAGTAAGTACACCACATGAATATTTAATGAGAATACTTGCTTAACAGTTACGGCACATTTCCATACTGAATTCTGTTGCCTTTCCAGCATGTGCACGGCGCGGCACACTCAGAACCAGCTCAGCAGCCAGGAGCTCCCTCAAACGGCGCCGCATTTTTGTTTTAACTTGTTGCCCACGTCCCGCCAGCGACAGCCTGCTCACCCTGCTGCCGTCTGCCAAGTGATACAGAAGTATCCACCGCCTTACCGTCAGACTACATGACAGCTTCTTTCCTCAGGCTGTGAGGCTCCTCAAATCATCCCCTGCACTCCAACCATGAAAAAAAATAAGTTGTTTGTTTTTGCGCAGAGCACACCGCAGCTTGCATTTCCCTCTACAACCCTGTGTTGTAGAATAACAAATAAATGAGCATTGATCTTTGAATTGGGTCGCGACTATGGATTTTCATGTGGGAAAATATATTCATAATGCATAACAGCACGGCGCATGACCTTTGTGCGAAGTCTGTGCATGCTTCCTGCACTAACAAACACAAAGTTCTTTACCTGAGGTAATCTGAAAAGATGAAAACGTGAGAGGAATGGGGTGGAGAAGACCTTTTGAACTTTGAAAGTCTTCTATTCCGATGATTATTTCCTCTAACAAGATGTTTTTTTTTCCAGGTATAAAAAATGATCTGGTGTAAGATCTACAGTATATCACAGCTCTGCAGCGGTGTGCAGAGATCACAGCTCAGGTTAAGGCTAAATGCAGTGACAGTCCACCATGACGAGCTCGTGACCGCAGGGGTCATCGTGTAGAATAATGAGTCGTTTATTCCTCCTCAACAAACTGATGGAGTGATTGATTGGGAATTTTAATTTAGGTCTCATATTGATTTGACTTGAAATAACACAGACTCCAGTCTCAAATGACTAGATCTGTCGATTAACTGTTTGAGTAAGAAAACTAATTATCCTCCACCTGTTTTTATTTCCCATCATCGATTACGGTGATCGAAGAGCAAAACACCTCTGAGCTTGTGATGACTTCACTATCATTGGTCGCTCGTTAGTTTCGAGTGGGTCATTTTTTTGTTTATTTCTCATTAAATCTGTGCAGATTGAACTCCAAACAGATGTAGTGTGCGTGGTTTGGGATTATGGGGAGAGCTCTCATATGATGATTGCTTTGTGTATTTATTTTTTTTTGTTTCACTGTCTTAATTTTGATGCTTTTGTGCCTGGGGACCTCCATGAAAACAAGATGGTGCACCTCATGGGGTTTATCATTAAAATCCTGTTCTCAGCCACAAAGGAGAAAAAAAAAAAATTGTTTCTAAGTCAGTAACACCAGAATCATCCCTGTTTAACAGCTATATTAAAACTAGTTGCAAAGTGTGTCAAACATTTTTTGTTTTTGCTGTATTTCTGTGTCATATTCCAGGTATTTCTCAAAAATATTGATTTAGATTTTTGCCTGTTAATTAAGTTTTATTTTCCTATTTTTCTCTTCATGTTTTTTTTGTATAATTACCCCAATTTACCTCAAGTCGGTCAAAAATTAAAATGCATGTCTTAAGTGAATTTATCAGGTATATATTTAGCCACATCTCTTCTGTCATTTGTATCTCCACTCTAAAGGACAATGTTGCATTTGATAAAAGTAAGTTTAAATTCAATTCTGTTAATTAATATCATACTAAAACTCTCTCATCATTCCATTCTGCTTATTTGCAGTGAAGCTGAGAGAAGGAGCCACGGTGGATCACAGCCAGAGTACGAATCTACAAGTCAGAAAATGAAAATGTGCTCTTTGCCACCTTGCCCGAATAAATGAGCTGCTCAAACAAATGGAACTCAAAGAGTGATTGAATTTCATGGTCTATGTGTGTGTGTGCATCCAGACACACTAATTTGCACTCTAAATGAATTTCTCCCTTTGTAATTATAGATGCTGCGGCGACTGCTAATTTTGGTGAGCGTGCCTTAAGGGGTGGAACACACACACACATGCACACACACACACACACACACACACACACACACACACACACACACACACACACACACCTTAATAGAAGTACTGCTGTCGAAACGAAAAGACTTCGTCTGCCCGTTCTCCAGGTAGACCTTCAGGACATTTGGCATGAACAGAAGAGAGTTGTCCTTCACCGGGTTCTGCAAAAGAGGCGTGTGATCAGTCTTTATGTTCTGTGGCCGCTCTGACAAAAAATGCAGCTTTAATACGTGAAAGGAATTCATAAAAGTGTCATTTCATAACACAGTTTGGTGATTGTCTTATCTGTGTGTCTGTTTTATGTGGTGAGTGGCAACCATCTGGCACTGCTTATATAGGTCATACATAAGTGTGTGTGTATTTGTGCGTGTGTGTGTGTGTGGTAGAACTGACTGGAACCTGGCCGTTTATAATGACCTCCTCTGCAAAGCGCACTTTGACCGGATTGGACTTGAGCATGGCTTTTTTGGCTGCACTGATGAACGCTGATTTAGGGGACTGAGAGGCAAGCATCCAAAAAGAGAAAGAGGGGGAGAGAGAGAGAGAGAGAAAGAGAGAGAGAGGGGGGAGGGAAAGACCGAGGAAGAGAGATAGAAAGAAGCATAAACACATGCACAAATGAAGAGGGGGAAAAAACAGCACATTAGCTCAACATGTAACTTTAGAAAATCAATAAACATTTACTTAATAATCTCTAATTTCCTGAAACAGGGACAGTGCAAACTAGGAATGAACAAAATATTGGGGTTTCTTTTTGCAATTTGGGTTACCAGAAACAGAACCCTGGTGCAACACAACACAAACTTAAGAAGAGCATAAAGCAGGATCATCATTTCATCATTCCTTCAAAGGGAAAGACTGTTTTTCTTGTTGTCAACAAATCCCATGAAAAGATCAAACCAGCAATGCGGTGGTGAAAGAAAGTGAACGTATAAAGGTATTCACATCAAGATATACTTGATCATTATGCAGACTGGCCCATTTCTTAGTCATATATATTATATTCCTGGATTATATTCAGTTTAGTTCAAGGTGGGACTCATTTAAATCTTTAAAAACAGGATGTTTTTGAAATGTAGTTTAATTTTTAAATTTTTGATTTTTTGTAGATGTTTAAAGGTCAGTGTTTGCCGAGCACTTTAAAGACGTCTCGTCAAGTTCTAAAAGTTTATCCCAGACCTCACAAAAAAAAACAACAACTCATAACTGTTGACAACAACTCATAACTGTTGATGATCATGTGATGTGTCCCCAAGTATCAATGCTGTCTTGATTTTTTGGTCTCCTGTCTTTAAGTTTTTGGAGCAACACTTTGTGTTTGTGGGATCAATTGGCTGCCGACCTTGATCTTTTCATGGGATTTTCTGAGAGTAAGACAAATATAGAATATCACCAGCCTTCATCCTTGAAATGCAGGACCTGGAGGATCTGCTTCAACTGAGAGAAAACTGGAGGTACAAGCCACAAATCTATACCTCTCCAAGTATGACATCAAGGGCAGACAAAGACATTCATGGCGTAGAATTTATTTTTCAAGAGAAAGGTTGAGAATTCAGAGGAATGTTAGAGGATACTAAGTCATCGTGACCATGGCTTTGGTTCTGATTGTATAAAGTTCAATCAATTATTGTGACAAATGTTGATTTGTTGAATTGATTTTTAAAAATGCAACCTGTGTAAGTGAATGATCGGAATGGAAAAAGAAGAACTTAAAGGAAGGTCATTTTGTAAACGATGATTTACTCACAGGATACGGTTGGACAACAGTCAACACGATGGATTCTTTGCAGCTCCTGAAGCGAGAAGACGGCAAATCACAGAGTCACCAAAACCATTGGGGAAACAACAATCGCGGCCAACAACAATGGCAGATAAGCAACTGGAACTTGATTAGCTGGGCTGAAATGGAATGAGATGCCTCGAGCAATCACCACTTACAAGTCGACGCAGTTAAAATCAGGAGCACACACACACAAACACACTCTCATTAGTTTCCTCATTAAAAAAAAAAAAAAAAAAAAAACATTACTTCAGTCATGGTAAATTACATTGAAATAGCAAAAAGCTTTTAGCATTTTTTCTTTCTGATTATTAATTCTGAATATTTACTTTTCTGACTGTTGATGACTGCGTCATCTTATGTTATGCCGTATTAACACGACAGTATTCAGATGAGTGTAAAGCGTGACACAAAAACATCATTAGAGTTTCATAGTTTTGCATAATTTAAGAGATTTTATTGTGATTTTTGTTGATGTTGACGAATGATCACGCCTCTGCTTGAGCACTGGTTTTTATAGCTCATGAGAAGTTTAAAGGGTTTCATCACCCTCACCCATGTGGAAAGATGTGTTTGAATGTGCCGGGATTTTGAGATATCTGCCTCTGCCACCGTGATATAAAGGAGGTGAACGTAATTTCCTTTGCGGTGCGCAGAAACATTTAAAAAACTTGACGTCTCTTTCCAGGAACAGTGTCCAGATTACCCTCGATAATCCACTGATCGCACTGCTGTTAGACGCCACAAATTAAATCCGCTCACCACCATTTTGTTAGGGTGGAGGCAGAAATCTCAGAGGGACAAATTTAATGCGCTTGGTTGGATATCATTAGAGCTAAGCAGAACAATATGTCTTTTTTTTTTTTTGTGTACCAGCCCTTTAAACCTTTAGGTCATCAGTAACCTTCAGAACAGGGCTTGGATGAAGGATATTTGTATTTTTCTTTCACCGCCTGATTCATCGGAACTATCAAAGCTTTGATCCTGACAGATCACAAGGTGCTTGCATCCACCTGACGAGGTCGATGACTCGTTCTCTGGGAGCCGAACTGACGGGTTCGTCGTTGATCATGATGATCTCATCGCCTGGCAACAGCTTCCCCTCTGATGGACCACCTAAACGAAAACACATACACATAAAGGATTATCTATGAATGAATCAGTTCAAGATAAGCCTAAAAAACATCGACTTTGCTCGGGTGTGTGCTTCATCTGACCGATCTAATAGGTGTGAGCATTAATAAACTGCAGCCTCTTTAAGCGCATACTGGATATTAGTTCCCTTGGCCAACAACAGCTCTAAATAGAATATTCATTAGTTCAATTGTCTGCTTGGTATTCAGCAGTCATTGATTATTGAGATGCCTAATCACTGTGTGTGTCTGTGCAGCCACTGGTGCTGACAGTAAATTGGGGTCTGTAAGCAGTGGTTTGGCAGTAATTTGGCAATCAGCCGATAATCAACAAAAATAAACAATACTTTCAGGAAAAACATTAATTTGTGTTCATTTTCTTCCTCGCACGGGATCAATACTATTTACCTGTGCAATCGTAGGCTGGAGAAGTCAACAGTTTGCACGATTCCCTTCTAAATAAATCATTACAGCGACTGTTTGCACTGATTAGCACTCTTCAGAACAGTAAGGGGGGGACTAATGAAATTGCTCAGCGTGGTCCTTCATCATGCAAACTCTTATTGCGATACTGTACAGACGTATCTTGTTTTCCTACTTTGTTATTTTATTTTCAGTTTTTCTGGTAACACTGTATCATCCCGACAGGCACTCCATACCACTTCTCTTACTGTCAGTCATCTGACACCCACAGGAGTGCGCGCACTTTTGCATCAGGAAATCATCCATCGCATTGTCTTATAACCTCATCCATGTCATTGTGTTACTCTTAGAATGTTTGCAGTTGAAGGTGAGACAGGTCGGATCAGAACAGATCAGTGTTTCAGCATGTGCGTGTCTAAAATGGGTATTACATGGTAAAGACTATGAAAAACGAGCATGACATGAACTATGGATGATGTTGGAGTAAGGTGTCGGTGATATTAAAGAATCATATGTCTCCCGAGCCAGACATGCAGGGCAGGAAAATAAAGAGAAAACACAGTAAAAGGCAAGACTGGTGGTGGAGATCAAAATATATCATAGGCTTTCCTGCGAGGATTATGGGAAACATGCAATTATTTTGTTAGTTTACTGACTTCACCCAACGGTAGGGTTTGACATTTGTGTTTAATCTTCCATCAAATATAAGATTTAAACCTCCAGAGTGTTGGATATGACTGGAGTGGAGTGGGATCCCAATTACTGACACTGTTACAGTCACCAGAGCGTAACACCTACCTGGCGTGACAGAGCGGACCACCACCGGTTTCTCACTGCCCGCCACGAAGCCGAAGCCCAGGACTGGGTCCCGTCTCATTTCCACCAGGCGTGGGGCAGGTGGGGCTCCATCCAGGTGAACCTCCTCCAGGGAGCTGCTCTGGGACACTTGGCTGGGAAATACAGGAGAGGAGGAGCATGGTGACTAAGAGAAAAGTTCAACCAATAAAGGGAACGAGGACATAATTCATTTCGATCCACTTAGGGTTCACGATGATAATGCCGACCTACTTATCCAGAGTGTGACGTAAAAATGAGTTTCACTTTAAGAAGACATGGAGCTGGTAATGAGCACAATGAGTGTTACGGGGGTCAAACCTGCCCTGCTTGTTAAAGAGGGTCACTTTAAGGATATGACATGGTGCACATTTAAAATCCAATCAATGCATTTAGCCCTACACTCGAAGTAAGTTTTAGCTCTGAAAGATCACATTAAATTTAGAATGAATGATTTGAGCTAGCTGATAAATCAGAGCTTTGGCTCAGGTTTGGTCATTAGCAGAGCATCTCATGCTTTAAGAGCCACTTATAAAAGAGAGCACGGGTCCTGCATTCATAAAAATGACTCAGATCTGCAATCTGGAACCAATTTCCCTCTTACATTCATATAAAAGTCTGCAGACTCTCCAAAATAAAAGTGTACTGAACATTTAATCAAGTCATTTTTAATGTACAAAGGACTTCTATATCTATTTTTTTATATGTGCCCTATAAAGCTTGTGGTGTTTTCTTCTTTACTGCTGCTGATGATTACCATTACCACCGTTATTATCACAATATATGACCCAACTGTTCCAACATTTTTCCAATAAAGTTTGATTTAACTGTTTCTGTGGTCAGGACAGTTGGCATCTCTCGTTTATGACAGTTTATTTCCATTGATCTGAGCTTCTCTGAATGATTTGGAAACAGTGCTTCCCACTGCGACAATTAATATAGTAAATATAACTATAAATCTGACACAAATGCAGTTACAAAAGGTAAAGAATGGACCCATGTGATCATCATCTGGTGGGGATGCTGACTTTTTACCCGGGACATTCATCTTTAGCTTGAGTCTTAATTAGAACAACATCATGGATGTAGTCATCAATTAAAGACCCCTCTTACAAGGTTTTCATTTAAAACGAGCCGCTGGAAACACCACAAATCAGCCAGAGACGCTTTTCAACAAATTCATCATGTTCAAGTTGATGAACCCAACTGAGGTCATCAACCAGGACCTCAAGTGGGAGCTGAACATCAGCTCCCTCATCAAGAAAGAAAAACCTTATTACGTTTCTCTTATTACGGCGAGGCTGGTGGAATCAATCTCACTACAGATGGAACTGCAATAACATTCCACCACATACAACTTCAGAGCAGACACAAGTCCAATAAGACAAACAAAAACCATGCAGTACACAACTGTTGGGAGTTTGCAGCATATTTAATGCTCTGCTGTGGCATTTTCTTTATTGTATGCTTAAGTCTGTTTTCATACCAGACAGTAATCAATAGTGACAGGATTGCTTTGGATTATAGCTGTGTCCAAATTAACGGTACTAATGTTATTTGGATTTGCTAGCCAACTACAGCTGATACAATCTGCCACTGTCAGTTGTCATTTCGGTCGGCAAAATCGACGGTTCTCGGTCAATCATCGTCTCGGGTACACAACACTATTTGCTGCTCTGCTGTGTGTTTGTTTTGGTTCATATAAAATCATTTTTATCTGTGTGATTACAAATCCCAGAAGCTCTTGGATTTTTTTTTTCAGTTTTATGCTTAGGTGGATAAAGTCATAACAGCAGTGATGTATGGCCAGAGCAAGAAAGCAAGAGGTTCCCAGTTGAGCAAAACTGCATTGCATTTCTTCTCTTTTTCTGCAGCATCTCATGTGATTTCACCCAGTATATGACTGAGCAATCCATAATGATCAGCCAATTTCAAAGTCGGCCAGTTCAAAGAAGTGGGTATATTGGACCACCAACATTTAATGTGGGTTAGTATTGGCGAAATTTCACATCCACTTTTCTTTGCGTTATTGCAAGTCACTCAACATGAAAGCACCACTAAAATGTGAATGTACCATATTAAATCAAACCTTTCCCGCTTGCTGAACCTCAGACGTCTGTCTCGACCGGGACACTGAGAATGCAGAGTGCCTGTTAATTAAGAGGTGATATAGGCTTTCAGTGGGGTTAACTCATTCTCTCTCTGTCTCCATTTCGCTCTCCCTGCCTCTTTCACAGCTTAAAAAGCTCCCTTGGCAGCTGTTGCTTCCTCTCTGCACATTAAGTCCAGCACAGGGTGTCTATTGTTACCTGGCCAACATCCATTCCATCTTTGTTTGGCTCTAATGTCCATACAGCAGAGCATATGAATTTCCTGCCTTATATGTCCTAACCTTCCCAAACTCTCCTGAAATGAAGCGCAACTGCATGATTTTAGCAATGCTCACTAAACTAAACTTCTTTTTTATTGTATCAGGTAATATTGTTTCAGATTTTGCATGATTGGTTTGGCTTTATATACCTACTTGCCTAAATCATGATCATGAAGTATGTTCCAACCATTCCGGGAGGCAAAGTTATCTCCAACCAATCTGGATCAGCCTCAATCTCTGCCCCACCTTCTTTCCCCTCTTGCGCTTTCTCATCTCTCATTATTGCATTTATCTGTATTGTACATATGGTGCAGAAATCTCAAACTCAATCTGTCTGTAATGAAGCGTGTTCTAATATCCGATGCAGGCTCATCCTCCTAGTCAGGGTCGGTGGACTTTAATCCCACGGGAGGGCAGAGCTAGGATGTCAGGGGGGTCAGAGGAAAGCTGAATACAAAAGGTCAAATCTTGGTGTCTGCTGCTAGTCATGGAAGAACACGCAATTCAACCTCCTGTCCAAGGTATTAAGTAATGAAGTTTGCATAATTTAACCATGACCAAAACTGTTCTTTAACTAAGTTGTCTTAGATGCTGAGACATGAGATAACTCATTGTAGTCTATAACCAGGTTGGCCCATGTCTCTTGATGAACCTTAACCCATTCTTTCATTGTAAATTGTTCCGGATCATCCATATTGCGTGGTTTTCAAGCATGGACATTAACTTTCAAATCACATGTGGGCTAATAATTCAGTCAAAAATTGGTATAAAGCAAACCTGTAGATTTATTTTACATAACAAAATGTACCAAATGGGAGCCTCAACATTGCTGATGTTTTAGGAATGATGCCAACATTGGGCAGAATTTTAAGAAAATGTTAGATCTTAACTGTATAAAACAAGCTTAATAGACCTTGCTAACCTTGGCAACCTGGCATCATAAACTTAAACTGGGCATATAAGAGGGGCTGGGTGATCTTCTGATATATATGTGACACTATGTTGATTCAACAACCATTAGAGATCTTAGGCAATTTTACAAATCAATTCCCTATTTCAGGACTTATGTGGAGGAATATATATCTCAGAGTGGATGTCAAGACATCACCTAAGGAATGCAATTTCCCCCTTCCACACCTGCCTAAAGTACAGTAACTCAGGGGGTCAGCGTTAGGTGTCAGAGGGGAATACTGCACCAGGACAGCTGTTCTTGCAACAGTTGTGCCCATTTAACAACTCAAATTCAACAACAATGGAATCCATCTCATGATCAATTAGATTTAGACTAGACATACAATACATTTTATACACTGAGCAAATAAATACAGTCTAGCTGCACATATTTCAGGGGTTTCAAATAGTATTCACAACCTGCGAGATCATGTTAGGTAAGGCTCTGGGAGTTATCCGTCCAATACAGTTAAATCTACCATTGGCTTTTACTCTTGCCCTCTCCTCTCTTTCTTTCTGTGCCTCACAGAAATCCAATTGTGGAACCTAATCTGTGTCACCTCCTTTAAAGCCAACAGCTTTTCTCTGGGAACAAAGCCACATAACCAGAGAGCTCCCTCCCTTGTCATATTTGACTCCCCCGTCGTGAAGAGTGGAGGAAGAGAGTTTAATGAGTAAGTGGCAGAGGAGTGGAAAGGTGCAGAAAGGACAAGAGATAAGACCGCGGGACAACGAGAGGAGATGGAAGGCAAAAAGTATCAGTGAGAAGTGGAAGAAGCAAGAAAAGAAGGAGAAGAAAAAAACATGAGAGGTAGACGAGCATAAGTAGAGGTGCAGATATGCATCTGCCACTTACACTCCTGTGTGTAACTTTTCTTGTCGTGTTTATGTCTGCTGACTTGGGTGTGTGGTCCTCTGTTCCTGATTGGCTCCAGCGAGTGAGGTGTGACCCTCACTTCCTGAAGAAATGCAGGATCCTGATTGGAGCGGCCCGCCAATCTGATTAACCCCAATCAGAAACAGGGGGAACTAACTTCCAACATTCCCTTTTGTCCGCAGTCATGGTGGAAAAGGAAGTGCTGCCGGGACTCAACAACATTAAGTTTTAGGACTGACAAAACCTGGCTCTGGGATTTGTAGTGGATTTTTGATTACCACCACAGCAATAAAAAAAGTAACTTATGACTCTCTACATACGGAGTGCCAAACCTCTGATGCCAGTCCAACCTTGGGATTTGCAATTTGACCTGGCAGAGAGCGTGTCTTCCTGCAGGACAAATTTACACAAACACCAGGTACTGCACGCACAGGTGGCAAAATGATCTGAACAATGATGACTTTTTATGCATGTGGGGAGGAAGAGGCAGCCAAAACAATACCCAAAACACCGGCTCATGAATGTATGCCTCTCATTAAACTAGAGTGAGGATTTCAGGAATATGTAGGTCAGAGGAAAAACTTTTAAAACTTGTAGTGCTACAATACGTGTCTTTGGTGCATGTGTGCATATATCAGTAATCAAGCCCAGTTAAGTTTGATAAATACGGGCTGTGACTCTGTGAAACTAATGACTGTGCATTGCCCAAACTTTTAACAACATACATGGTGGTGTTACTGTACATACCTAGTGAGGGGGTCCCGGCCCTCCCTGGTGCTGTTCATGCTGTCCCAGCTGTATGGAGGTCCCTGCAGTCCACCCCAGGAGCCTGGACCAGGGGGCGGCCAGCCCGACATTTTGTTCTTATGACTGAAACAGGGAAAAATATATTTTGGTGTGCTGTGGATGATAATTAAAGTGATTTAATCTTTATTTTCCTTGTCATTTCTAAGAAGAAGAGACTATTGGTTTATACTTTTTTTTATAGAGCTGCAACAAATCTTAAGATTGATTAGAAGGTTTTCAGGCAGGAAGATCATCCACAGAGTGCAGACTCATGCATAAACATCACAGCACTTGTATTCCAAGAATTAAATCATTTAAGAAAAGAATCAAAAGTCAAAAATTAATAAATCTTTTTATCCCTCTCTGGAAACATTCAGACACTGTACGGCTCTGCTCTGACCCTTCTCAGTCCAATTAGTGTGACTTCTTGTCTCTCCGGCGTGCGACCACTGCTTAGTGCAATCGACCGCGGTCAAATAACGGCTCATCGGTTCCGGAGATAGACAATCGATGGCTGCGTGCACGGGCAGCGCTGCAGTCGTTGCTCTGCAAAATTGTCCAGTGAGGAAACTCCACGGATGTGACAGCTGATTCAGTTATTGCAGATTACGCAAACAATGTCAACGGTGATGTCAGGAGAGTGGAGAGAGAAGAGAATAGCTTCACCTCAGCGTGACTTATACAAAAGAGTTCATCCCATAATGAGAATTGAACAGAGGACCCTACTGAATCAACTGTGCTTAGTTAAAAATTCAAGTCTCTTGTGTCTCACATGCTTCACTGACTAATCATGCACAGCCCAACTCAGCGCCCGACTCCACAGGAATAATCACAAATGCAATAAAAGAGCAAGCCAGGAAAAATGCCACTGGATTTAAGCAACTATGCACATCATTCTCATATTCAGAGAACACTCCTCCTCTTACAGCCATAAAGCATGAGGAGTTTATTGCCCTGACCTCAGATCTGTGATAGCAAGCTGATGCATAGCTGCTGCAGTAACAAAGAAAGAAAGACGAATGGCATTTCAGTGCCAAAATTCAGACTAATACTCTGTTGCGCAGCGTATTCCCCATTGTGTGCTTTACATCAGAAAGAAGTCACACATCACAGTTGCAGCTCTTTGGCCTTCAAGCCCCCAACTGATTGATTCATATGCTAATAGAAATTCTTAAAATAGGAGAAAAGGCCATACTAGATGAGGACGTCATCACCGTAAGAATCCAGCCGATCCATTCCCATATCGCGCTCCCGATGGGTTGAATACATCAGTCAGTCATGTCATAGCTTGCCGTGTGTGACAAAGAATTCAATTAAAAAGTGTAAAACGAGCTCCACTGGAGTACAGTGAAGCTGCTGGTCAAAGTGTCAGACGCTCTCAGTCATCGTGCTGAGCAGCTGTCATGTGGGTGAAGGAGGATTTCATTCACACCAACTGCGAAGAAAACAAAAAAACAGATCTTCAAGTCATCCTTCGCAACAATCCACAAACACTCTCTCCGGCTCTTGAGTTTAACTCCTCTTGATTCTGTTGCCATCCACAGATCTCAGTCAGATCTCCGGTCATCCGAAAGAAAAACAGATCCACCACTACTAGAGAATCCCAATCAGAGGCTCTTGCGATCAAAATATATGGAGGCCGCGAGGTTAACGGCTATGCACATCTCCAGTGTGTAGCCAGACATTCATCTCTGATTGTCATTGTGCTGCTGCTGCTGCTGCTGCTGAGAGCAGCTTTGGTCCAAACTGAACTAAACTGGCGTGGCCTTGCCTCCTTTATCCCATAATCCCTCTCATCACAGAGAAAACAAATCCATACACATCCACAAAATGTGTGTGTGTATGAGTATTTGTGTGTAGAGAGGGCAACTGTGCGTGTGTATGTGAGGAAGGGTGTGTGTGTGTGTGTGTGTGTGTGGAGTAAGAGGATTTTCAGAAAGCAACAACGCGTATGGAGACACCACACCATCTCAGAGCTGGACCTCACAGCAGGAGGCGGGAAGTGGAAACTAACTCTTAAAGTTCACCGGGATGCCGTTAATATTTTCACTTTTTGGCAAGGCTTCCTCTGTTGAGACAGAGAAGGGCAAATGGTTTCTGGCAGTGAGATAAAAAAATAACAGTTGCACCCAAGAATTTCTCTGCGATGGATGCTCAATGTGAACGCCATGAACTCACAACGACAAACCTAACACGTGCAATGCTTTCGCTATCTTGGTTTAGCATGTCATTAGCTATCACAGCTGTGAGTGGTGAGAGGGTTCTCAAATTTGCAGGTATTTGGTCATAAACTAAAGAGCTAGACAAAGGGAAATTGACGTGACAATGGTGCTAGAGGAAAAGTCAGGGGACAAGTCAGGGAGCTAACAGTCTCCTATACCAGTTAAAGAATACAATCAGTTAAATCTGAAGGGTTTGGTCAAATTGCTCTATTCCTTGAACACAAATTCACACAGACACACATTGCATTACAGAATCTGAAGAAGCTCTAACTGTGGTTGATTGTGTATTTAAGATTCATCCTCAGGGAACTACCAAATTTTATGGCAATCCATCCAATAGCAAAAATGTTTTGTGGTGGTGCCAGATGAAAAGTCTTGAGTTTTTGGATGGATATTTTCGGCAATTTCAAGCCCCAATTGCCACTTTCTGTGCGGAAAATTCAAGTTCAAGCACTCTCAAATTGCACTGAATAAGAGCACAAAGTCAGATAATTGTGTTTACCGTTCATAACAGAGACAGTCACGCAAATTTTACAGCTGCATGTTTGAAGAGTAACAAGCAGCACTGAAAATCCTCCACTTCGCTTTTTCTTTTTCTTAGTTTTCTCTCCCTCAGTATTTTTCTAAAATGTGAATGCAAAAGGTTACTGACTAAAGAAACTCATAGACATTGAAATATCACAACACAAAAAGCTGCTGCTATATAACCCCTGCTGTCACATCGTGAAAGTTCTCTCCTCGATGAACTATGCGGCATGAGTTTTTGTCCAACTGATGTAGCACAAACTTGGTGTGTTGACATAAGGCCTTATCCCCACTTTCCCCCGTTTGATGCATTTCCCTTCAACATACCAGGAATCCAAATATATGCACTCAAAAGGAGCGGCAGGGTGCTTTGCTCTTAGGGCTGCCTTTGCTGAAAAGGCCAGTGTATTGACTTTAAAAAGTACTTTTTTCTTTCAAACCGATCAATTAATGTCCCTCTCAAAAACAGGGATCAATTTCACAGTCTTTCACACTGCTCCTCCAAAACTTTATGACACAGACTCAATCAACTTATTCTTGCCTTGATGAAAATGTACTGATGAACCTTTTCAGGTGGATGATATCATGAAAACTGCTATTATTTAAATACTTTTTTAGAGTTCAGTGGCATGAGGTACATTAATCCTCAGGCTGACACCTAAGGATGTAGCCTGTGTAACATAGATAAAACTAATCTGCAAATGAGGCAGTCGCAACTGAAAATGTGGTATGCAGCTAACTTAATATATTATATTTACAGATAAAGGTGGGGATGAGTGAGCGCGCCATTACCTGAATCTGGTCAACCACCAAATTATCTGTATCTATATGTGTAAATGAGATGGGTAGGCCTTAAGCCCAATTTTCAGGCAGTAGTTCACCAATCAGGCAGAATTATGAGATATTTGCTAACATTAGCATGTTCATGATGACACCACAAGCTAATATTTAGCAGATAATGTTTAAAATGCTAGCAAAAAAATATTTATGCACAACATAATGTGATGCCACACTCACATTGATAATGCCAAGATGTTTAGCATGTGTACTGTTTACCAAGCCAACCATCTTCGTGTATTAGTATGCTACACATTTGTTGCATAACATCACAGTTGTCAGTTAGCGCAAAACAAAACGGCAGCTGAGGATGATTAATTGGAACGGAATTGGTTTTACAGGTATTTAGTCATAAAATATGTATTGGACAAGTGAAACGGCGCTGAATGAAATTTATCCTGGAGGAAAGATGAATATCTGTACTGCATTTCATGGCAATGCTACCAACAGATGTGGAGATTTATCAGAGATGTATCTCTGACCGAGTGATTGTGCCAGAGGAAGAATTCTACGCTAAGCCATTCAATATGGTGGCGATGACGGACTGACTAAACAATCCGTCGCTGGAAACACAGGAGTTATAGGTGCAGTTACCAATAAATTAGCAGACGAGCTACTAAGAAAAAAAAGCCCATCTGATTCAAGGAATCCAATATATTTTGTTTCCTTTCAGTGTTTTTAACTACATTTAAACCCTGATTCTTCATTCCCCCTGTAAAACCCCCTGTGCTTAATTGATTTGTCATGGCTAGTCCTTCATGGACTGCATTTACAGATATTGATCCTCCCTGCCTTTTCATTAGGTTGTTTAAAACACTAAGAACAGAAATTGGATCACAGTGATGTATTGCACGACGAGGCATAACCTCTTGCGTAAGCACAGAAAGCACAGAGTTGCAGCTAGTCATCGTCATCATTGTAAATTTCCACCCAAATATATTTCACCACATCATGAATAAATGTCCCTATTTAGCGGCAAAGACGGTGGTTACTGGAGCTAGTCAGGTTTTTTTTTTTTTTTTTTTTGCTGCATCATATGTTAGACCTCCCTATCACAGAAAGCGTGAGAGCCAGCTGGCGCAGTCCTCCCCTACTCAGGCACCACATGCTCCAGTCAGCAAGAACGCACAGCCTCAAACAGTGAGCCCTGGGTGCATCTCAACAAATTCAGTTACATTTCTCAGATACCGCAGCTCTGATCTGGATTGTTACTGTCCGGTAAAGTAATCCATCAAAGGGTTCAGCCGAGGTAATATCTATAGGCCCATCAGAGCAGATTATAATCCCTGCTTTCCCTGACATTTATTACATTTCATCAGAAAATATGATTGTTGTAGCGTTTTCTCAAGTGCCACTAGAAATAGGTTTTCTATCCAGTGATAAATGTCTGCACATCAATGGATTGGAAGTAACTGATTCGTCAATCAGTCAGGAAAAATGATTCAGCGGTTCTGACAATGTATGTTGTTGTTTAAGTAATTAATCAAGTACATTATAGCTTCTACAGTGTGAGTATTTGCTGCTTTCCTGTGTTTTATATCGCCGTAAATTTAATATATTTGTCTGTCAGAGCAAACAAGACATTTGAAGACAAAGTTACCTTGAGATTTGGGACACTGTGATGCTCATTTTTCATAACTCTCTCACATTTTATATTGTGTTCCACTTGTGTGCCCCCCCTCACCCTCCTCTGAGGCTTTTTTATTTGACCTAATATGTGACCAATGTCTAGTTTAGACTCTCCTGTACCACTTGAACCCTAACATTAATCAGCCTCTGTCTGACAGTCTCTTCGAAAGTAAAATCAGGAGAGCAGCAGAGAGGGATCTGAGTCACTGGGGCATTTCTGCGTTGACCTTTAATGGCTCACATTTTCAATTCAGAATTGGAACTGCAATTGAAATAAAGACGGTTTTGCACTTCAAAGAAGCAGCTTCAGGATTGAGGCCATTTAAAGGCCTGTTTCTGCCAATGCCCCGGCTACTTATTACTGCAGGGAGTGAAAATAATTTAGCTTGACCTTGCTTTTTTGAATAGACCTCACACACACACTCAACACGGGACATTAAATCCCGTAAAACCCCTCAAGATCTTTATCCAGACTGACTGAATTTGCACAAAAGGCTAAGAGCTCTCCCAAGATGCTTTAGCCTACATTATGACAATGCTTACTACAGCCTGTAGCGTAAAATCCACGTCCCCCTGCCAATTCTCACCACTTTACACTCTACAGAATAACTAGGGTAATTTCAGCTCAAGCGCAGTTCTGTGGGAGGTTTTCTTCTTTTTTTAAAAGCTCAGCAGCCGACTGTCCTGCATGCTGGTGGAGCTGAGGACTGTTCTTAGCGTTACAAGGACATGTAGGTTAAGTGGTGGGTGGAGCAGCGGGAAACATACATAAAAAATGTAAATCGGGGTTTGAGGGCATTTCTTTCTCGGTTTATTCATCTGAACATGTCAGCTGAGTCTGCAATAAATAGAAAAGTGTTCATTCACTCTTACTTTTATGGACTGATATAATGACTTAAGTGCTTTGGGAAAATCTACTCCAGTTGAAGGCAGCTCATTTCCAGGGACTTGAGATGATCACATAAATCTCAGAAAAGAAAACAGATCATTCTAGAAAAACAGTGTGATTTAAATCCACCGTTTTCGAGTGTTGACCAAAGATTTCACCAAGTTTCCCTCTTAACTTCTCAACTTTGACTTCGATGCTTGGGTTGCAGCCCTACCATATCACGTGATTTATCCCATACTGTGTTACATTTGCTGGGATTGTACAGTACGCCTAGAGCTGAATTAACTGGATTTGTGCTGCCGTCGGCAGAAAAGGATTGTGCAATGTGGCATCGATCTGTCGCTAGAAACTTTCTAATTGCTCGCTAATAGAGCTTCTTTTCTCTTAGTCTTCCTCGTTACGCTCGTTAATGTTCCAACTTAACACACACTGAGCTGCTAGGCAAGACAACTCAAGCCATCGCCTGACCTGCTTCTTTCTCCGAGACTTTGCGCTGTTCATAAATTAAACATCGCTGCACGTTGTTCTAAGTCGCCGTGGAAGTGCTCGCACTTTATATAGCTTTACTATCTGGAGATGACATGCTTTGGCTCTCATAGTGCATTTCACACGCACGAGCACGCACACAATTACACACACGGTTTACTTTTATGTAACCTCTTGGACATTAAGCTCCATTCTGCATGATCATGTCAGTAGATTATGAATCGATCTGTCACAAGAAATTTCCTAATTTGCTTCCTAATAGAACTTAGTCTTCCTCTCCTCATTGTTCTCATTAGTGTCCAACTTAACACACTCTAATCTCCTAGCAAGACTCGCCTGACCTTCCACTGATTTGCTTGTTTGTTGGCTTTCTCCACTCTCTTTTACTCACTCAGTCTTGCTCCATGACTTTGTGCACTTCATGAATGAAACATTGGTGTATGTTGTTAAAAGTCGCCCTGGAAGTGCTCTCACTTCATGCGGCTTAGCTATGTGAGGATGCTTCGGCTTTTACGCAAGTAAGCATGCACCTGCAGACACAAATAAGCACAGCATAGTGCAGCATTTCTTTTTATGTAACCCCTTGGACATTAAGATCCATTCTGCATGCTCTCTGAACATGTTGCAGAGTGAGGGTGTTTTCAGATCTGTGGCAGAGGCTTCAGAAACACTTCAAAATGAAACACATTCAACTCATGAACAAAGGGTTAATAGATCTATTCAATCAGATGTTTCCATTTTCCAACAATCCATCTGAAACTGAAAAACTCTTCATCATGTAAGGGCCACATTGAGATTTTCTGTCACAACAACCACGAGTAGCGCCAGGCTATCAAGACCAGAATCGTCGTTTAGTTCATTAACTAGCCCTGCAAGTAGTCACTGGTTCACCAAGACTCACACAGGAGGATGATGATTCAGAATTTTGCCAACAAAGCTCTAATTGGTTGCTTTTTAACCAGTAAAACAGCTATCGATAAGCACAACCAACCAGAGCTATTTGCGATTCAGAGGTGTGTAGGAGGTCTACACACTCAACATCTCCTTAATCCGAAATGGAATGCATAAAATGTTCAATATCACAGCATCGTCTCAACATATTTTCTTTAACATTATTAACACAGAGGCTAGCAAACGACCACATGCAATCATTTCCCTGTCAGCCACAAAGGTGCTAAATCCATAGCCTATCAGCACTAACAGCAGAGGCGGTGAGTCACCACTATGCAATTTTATGGTTGCGGGTGAGTGTAGCATTTGTCATGTTGCACTGCGCTGCACTATAAAGTCTTTTCCCTGCTTACTAACTGTCGTCTGAGCTCATAATGTAGACTGAACTGTACTTGAGCTGATTAGTGGGATTTGGATCTTTATGTCCCCGAGAGATGAAACTCAGCTTCTTATAAACACCGGACTGTTCTTACCAATGTGGAAACGTGCCAACGGTGTGTGATGATGCAATCAATTAAAAGCTCACCATAAAAAGCTGCTGCTTACAAAGACATCAGAGTCGGTGAGCGAGGAAGCAGCTTCATTGGGGCTTTGGTTCGGCTGATGTCAGGACCACGGACAGCACCGCTTGTATTATACAGGATGGAATACTGATTTCCACGTCAATGCAGTGCAGAACATAATGAATGATCCTTCTATCTACTCACATACACACACAGCAGCAAGCACAAAGACATGTCAGGGTTATGTCAATAAGTACACAGTCAGCGGCATCAATCACCGCTGTCCAGACTGGTTAAACCTTCGACCACTGCACCCTTGTTTCACATCACAATCGCCTCAAACGTACAGCTGAAAGCAGCCCTCAGCTCTATTTGTTTACCCACTCACACTGTGAGCGTACCAGACTAGAACTGGGCACACCCTGTCCTCTCCCAATGCAAAGGTTTAGACACCACAGGCTGCCGGCCAGACTTTTGACCAAAGCTAAACACACACACACACACACACTCATCTTCGCTTAATGATTGTCCTCAACTGCACTGCAAATTGCATTTAATGGCCTGAGGCAAGCGAGCCAGTGTGTCGGTGGGCCACATTTCTCTTAAGAATGCAGGTTTTGCTGCAAGGGGGAGATTTTGCATTTGGTTGCAGCCATATGTGTGTTCATTTATAAGATAAGATGATATCAGATGGAACCTCCCAGTGTGGGAGTTAAAAATACAGGATGTGGGACACTAACATAGAATATAAATGAGCCAGAAACCATAAAGAATAAATTCAATTAAACCGATTTAAAGATTTTTAGGAGTATGCATGCTGCTACATTGGTTGACAGTGTCGCTAGACTATATAGATGCCTATATAGATGATACGTGTTGCCCTTTGGGAACCGAGTACATCAAAGCTTTGATTGACTGACAGCGTTGCTGGCGTGATGAAAAAACTGGAGCACAGATCAATAAGTAGCATGACCCTTATCATGGAATAGGAGGTCATATTACTTTAGATGATATATTACCTTGAAGTCTTTAAGTGATTTGCTACGAATGAGTTCACATCTTTTGGTTATTTATTGTGTCTTAACTTGTACCTTGCTCAAATAAACCTGAAAATCTCACCTTGGATACATTAATAGCAGATCACAGAACAGAACTACACAAGGTCAAAATCAGGACAGGATGAACATGACAAAACATGTTTCGCTAAAGGAGTAACTCTCTTACCTGTAGTTCACTTGTGTCCACAAGCTGGTGCCGTGTGACACACTGTATTTGTGTCTGTGGCAGACCTACAGCGCTTTATGGTGTTGTTTTTCAACCTTTTACAGCGCAGCAGTACATCTCAGTGGGACAACACAGTCCGCAGCACAACATCTCATTGATTCTTTGTAAATGTCACATAAAGCGCAGTGGAACCAAAAGGGGGCCGGAATTACAAAGGGCAGCAGAGCAAGTTTGAAACTGTGTTTCAAAAGAATTCAGACGATTGGATGTTTGAATGAAGTCTGTTATTGTTGAATCAATGATTTCTGAAAATCGGGTTTTATTTTTTTTAGCATTAATTATGGCCCTCCATCCCTGTTGTTATGTTAATTCTCCATCTGTTTTCATGTAAAGCACTTTGAGCTGCATATCTTGGTGGCAAACAAATACAGTTTATTATCATTATTTGGCCACTGGAAGAGCATTTGAACTCACGGTCAATGCCAAAAATGATTCTGTATTATTGTGCTGTCTTTCAGCAGTCTTGTCATTGTCCTTACATAAACTCAGCCAATAAATTCCTCTACCTTTATCGCAAGTTTTTAATAAAATTTCGTTTTTAAGCGAGAAGGAGCGACTTGCACCCTTTGGCTGTCCATTAATGGATCCAAGAATGAGCTCTGCGATGAAACGGATGGCTCCCCAGAGATAACTAAAGGCAATTACTTACCAGACACCTTATTTTCCCAGTCTATGATGGAGAAAATGATTGAAAAAAAAAAAAACAGGGCTTAGATTTTCCATTTCTAATTAATTTTACCTTCTGTATCAAACCCTTTATTCTTCCCTTACTTTAACCGAGGTCATGCCTACGGGGAGTTACACTACAAGTTCGTTTCTGGTTGGCTGACTGTACTTGCGTGATGCGATGACGACCGAGAGTTGACTACGTCCGTCTATGTGGTTCAAGTCAATTGTAAAGGCTGAAGAAAGAGTGCAGTGCTTAAAAGAACCCGCAGCTTTAGAGTGTGTGTGAACGTGCACGAGGTACACTCGAGTGACTTCAGTCGTCACTGGGTGCATTCAGTCAACGTCAAAACACATACAAGCTGAAAACATTACAGCAGACTAGAACATCTGCACCAAACACTGGGGCATAATTCCGCGGGCTAAAAATATCACAGCGGAACAAGCGTCGCTAAACGTTTCCTAAATAAGATTACACAGGAGGATGGTGATCATTAAGGATGAATAAAAAACACTTGTGCTCTTGTCTCGTTTCTTGAATGATAATGTCGCAGTGGCAGTCTCTTTAGACTTCAAGAGCATTTGCAGCACAAAGAAAGTAAGAATATACAAAGTGTATTTGGTTGAGATATGTCCAATATATATTGCCACATTGCCGAGTGTTTTCTCAGGGACTTTGAAAAGCTATGCACTCACAGACATCAAACCTTCAATGAAGGAATGGTTCAACATTTTTGCCGCACATGCTTATTTGCTGTCTTTCTGAGCGTACGACAAGAAAATTGATCTCAATCTCACGTCTGTGAGTTAAGTAGAGAGCTGGACGTGCAAGCGACAAGTTTCCCCCGTGACAATCCTCACTCTGTTTCCCATTTTGTTGCACTTGCGCATGAAAAACGTAGACGTGCGGCTCTGTTGTACCTCTAACCCATTTCCAATCAGCTACGCTCAGCGGCGGACAGAGAACCAGGAGGGCTGAACAGATGTTTGGCTTTTCAATTGACTTTAAATTGAATTAGTCAATTCATTTCAACCCAATTAGGGGAAGTAATAGCCACGCTCAGTCGTTGGAGGAATGGGTTTAGGACTTTTGACCTCATATACACACATGCCAGGCTTGAACGTGTGTGCCAGTTTAAAGTACAGTGAGAATACGCCATGGCACTTCTTTAGCAAACAGATATATCAGCAAACAGACAACCGGCTGGAGTCGGTGTTGATCTCATCCATCATCTGCCCTGCCATTCAGTCATCTTTACACATATTCTTATTACATTCAGTTAAATCTCACCTCTCATTTAACCTTCACTGCATCAGACTGCATGAAAGACGGAGTGAAAGATGAATGAGTCTGTTTAGTCTACTTCATTATGACTGACAACTTGCGCTCCGATGGGAGAAATCCCAACTGATATGAAACCGCGTCCTCCATACTAATGCAAAACAAACTATGTATGCAAGTAAATCAAATTTCATCGCTTGGATGACTGACATTAAATATAAATGACAAGAATTCATTAATTCCACATTGTTTCGGTCACGTCTGATAAATTTGCTCCACAGTGCCATTTCCTCTCATTTCATTTCCCCGTTGCAAACTGTGAAGGAGAGAGAGGATATAAAATGCAGTGGATGTGGAGGATATTTTTAACTTTTCTGCTGTCCTTCAACTACACAGTTGCCCACTGCGTGTAGTAAAACTGAGCCAAAGTGATCAATTATTGAGTATGCGCTTGCTAAGAGTTATGTACAGTATGACTGTATGACTTTGTGAAAACGTCCTCATACACGAATTGCCTCACTTGGCAGTGTGTGAGCCGTTAAATCTGTATTTAAAGCTCAGTGATCACTTAAAGAAATACATAGATTTGAGTTGATGTCATGTGTTATATAATGAGAACACAGATGCCATCGTCGCCCATGTGTACTTGTTGTTTTGACACTTTAGCATACACCATACTAGTTAATGCATCCGTGAGCATTTATGTGAAAGGGGAACAACAGCTGCTCTAAGGTTAAATGGTACGGAAAGTGGAGGGCAAAGGCACAGTACAGTGAGACAGACAGTCAGCAAATGTACTGGAAATGTAACATGTTGGCATTAATGTTTGAAAAGAGTTGGGGTTTTTTTCTGTGTGCATCTTGTTGTACCTTCATAGGACAGCTGCATCATTCATTTCACATGTAATCATCATTTCTTATGCACGAGGGCATTCAATCTTTGGAAAAAGAACAGCTCCACATTATGGCCAACACGCTTATTCGGTTTCTTGCTGAGAGTTAGATGAGAGGACTGAAACCACTCTCATGCCTGTATGATAAACAAGCTATATCTCATTTTTCTGATATATTAAGGACAAGCTGTGGTTTTACAGGAGGTTATGGGCTGAACTATTTCTTGGACGGGCGTACAGTAACTTCCTGAAGTCTCTGCTGGTTGCCTGGCATCCTCACAATGATGAAAGACTCCTGTTTTCTGTTTTGGAGTATGTGAAATGCAAAGGGGATTGAGCAAATGAGACCTGAAACAGAAACATGAAGGGTACAAGGGTAAGTGATGAAATTTACAAGATTATTGGGAAGGTAGTGCAAAAGATATTCCCTAATTTGGGGTTTCTCTTCCCTGCGCAGTACAGATTTAGTACTGGGGCCAGCTGTTAGTTCCACATACTGTAGCGTTATAATGAAGTTAAAACTTCAGAAAGAAGATCAGTCACTTGAGTGAATCAGCTCGGGACATGGGTGGTTTAACTGCCTTTGTTCTGAGGGATTGTTATGGGGTTCAACCTGAGGCCAAACACTGTTACATGCCTTGTTATGATGGGAGTTAGGGACAAGAGAAGACTTGTCTCAGCATAAAGAGATGACTGGAATTGAACTTCCGCAGCCACAGCTTTGTTAGAAAGAAGCAGTTTATGCCTTTGCACCAATGTGTCATTGAATAATGCACTAAGAAAAATTGCCTACTGATCAGGTTCCTTGCAGAGTTCATGAGACAGGATAGCGCTAACAGAGAAACACGTTGTATGTCGAATTCGCTTAAGATTTACAGAATACGTGACGCACTCCTGCAGGCAAAAATTCAATAAGAGCGTCGCTTTTCGCATCACCGATCAGCTGGCATGTCTGAATTTCAGTGCGCTTGCTGTTTGAGAATTGTGGCACGAATGCACGTTCTAAAACTTATTTGTTTTTGCGCAGCAGAGACGAGAGGAAGGAAGTTCGGATCTGAGCAGAGCGAGGAAACAAAATGGGTTTCGCTTCATTTGCATAATTGATCAAATTTGGTCTGTCGTCGAAAAAGGGGGAGCGGAAGCATGAAGCGCATCGCTTCGGTCTTTCAGTATTATTTGGTCTGAGAGACGACTGGAATTACGGGAAGTAAAATGCGGTAATCATAACATAACAGAATATCAGTGTTCACAGGAAATGAATCCCTGCAGAAAGAGAATGAAGGACTGATTAAAGCATTCCATTTCAGAGCTGGTATGCTTTATCAAATAAGCAGAATAACAAATGTGTTATTCTGCTGGGCTGAAATTAAATTCTCTGCTGTTTCTTTACACTGAAAACAAACAAATGTATAGTGTAGCATTTTTTTAAACAGATGCATAAACAAAACATACCTTGAAATACATTCAAGAATCCTGACACAACTGAAAATATCAGTTTCAATTTGTCATTTTGAAAGATGGATCATATCTATGAAGCAGTACCTAGTTTAAATTACAGGCAGGGATAGATCCACAGATAAGTGGATGGATGTTCTGCCATATAAAGTAGATAGATAGGTAAGAGAGAGAGAGAGAGAGATGTGTGTGATGTGATTTCATATACTGAATGAAACAGTGTGTTCACCCCACCAGCTCCTCCTGCGCTGATCACACACCAAATCCCTTAGGAGGATTATCCAGACTCAAATCAAGAAAATCGTGCAACTTTAAGGGTTACAGGCAGAGAGTGCAAACGAGAGAAATGGAGTGGGGGGTGGTAGCGCTCGAGCCTGATGTGATGTTTCCCTCCAGGCTATGATTTGTGTGTTGTGACATATGTGCTCTCTGCAGTGACATGTCCACCTACACCAAATAACCGCAAGAAAATATCAAGTGGCTTATAAATATCAGAAGCTACAGAGACATCTGATGTGTGTTATTGGTCCATATAAAGTGAATTTTGGAAGCTAAACTTAAAAGAACAATTTGACATTTTGGGAAATACTCTCATTCGCTTTCTTGCAGGGAGTTCGATAAGTAGCTCGATGCCACTCTTGAAGCTACAGCCAGTAAGCCGTTAGCTTAGCATAAAGGCTGAAAGCGGTCTGTCCAGAAAGTGTCAGGCTTGGTGTGCCCCCCTACTTTAAGTCCTTATGCTAAGCTAAGCTAATTGCGCTCAGGCTGCAGCTTCATATTTAGCTGTTGCTGATCTCCTCGTCTAACTTGCTGCAATAAAGTGAATACTTGCATTTCCCAAATCATCAAGTTTTTTTTTTTTTTTATTTCAAGGATGCATTATGGCACAGAATTTGTTCTCATTGACTGTGACTGGATTTTATAAGATAGGCTCCAAATATGTAAATCTATCCTTTAAATCATGAAATAAACTGATCTCAGGCCAGGACTTGCAGAGTGTAAATAGCCTTTTCTCCCTCGTTGGGTGAAAACACAGTAAATAGTAACCGTTGCCACAGACAAGACCTATGGAAGATATGAAAATAACGCCTCAGTGTCCCAGGAATTATGTCCATAACAGACAATTCTGGGCCTCATATTTTATGTCCAATGCTGACAGTCAGGGCCGATGGAAGAAGTAGTGTGTCCTTTATGTTACAAGGTGAAGAAATATGGGAGGAGGTCAGGCTGGTGGGTTGGTGGATGAGCATGTCACATAGGTTCTCATACAGGAAATTAGAGTTTGTGTCCAGTCACAAATCAATAATTAACATTGGTCTCTAACCTCACAGGCGCCATGTGGAGTTTTCCTGTAGACGTTGCTCTATTTATATATATTTCACTATAGCACCCGTCATTTTAAAATCATTTCTAGTGTATCAAAACATGAAAAATCTATTTTCCAGAACTGGAAACCAGCATGATGTCTGGAGTGATTATGAAATGCTTACAGGTCATTTTAAGTAATGAGTTCCCTTACTTCCTCAAGATTGAAATTCACTCTGATCACTCTTTAGTACACCACAACATGTCAGATGGCTCTCAGTACAATGGAACTTTGCCCTCTGAAGTAGCAGCATGCACTGGCATAAAGCAGAGGGCAATTTGGCACGCATTATTGTAATCTGATATTCAGAACACAAACAAACCCTGCTGGCCAGTTTCACTGCCAAATGCCGTCACACTAAAGCCAAGATTTTCCCACACTACAAATGCTGATACGGGTCCTGTCATTGTCTTCAGGATCCATGGACGGTAATGGATAAGACAGATTAGGTTAATGTTGCCGAAATAAAGCCAGATGTGCGATAACGAAACTCTCATTAGTCAGTGGTTGGGATAAAAACAAACAAACGCAAACAGAAAGATCACAGATACCTCTCACCTGCTGCAGCTGTTTTATTTCCCATCTTCCCATCACAATGAATGATTTATTACCAGCATTAAAATGTGATAAATGATCCACAACTCCTCATTAAAGTTTATGAAGCATATTTGGCTTGTACGCCATCTGCAAACAGAAGGCTCCCAAAATTGTATTATGACAGCTCATGGATACACAACGGCCATCTGGGTACAAGCAAAGTGCAGCTAACTTGCCAGTGATGCAAACACTCTCTTGGTGCCTGTTAGCATTACGCCTTTATTAGTTTTTCGACATTTTACAGCCTGTCCACGATGGATGGAGCCAAATGTGTAAAAGTGGGTGTGGCGAATGTTATGAAAAAAAATGGTAAAGCACGAGGAGACATGCAAGTCGTTCTCGGGAGGGTAAAATTCTTGGAAACTAAGGGCTGGGGACACACTTCATGTGAGAAATGGAAGCCATTTATTCAAATCAGAAGTCAAATAAAGATAAGAAATGTGATAATATGCAACACATGCAGACTTTAGTCACTTGCTTCGGTGCTGCGTGACACATTCATCTGCATTAATGTGCAAAAATGAATCAGTTTCATGTGTTGTTTGGATTACTTGAAAGAAAAAGCTCATTTTAACAACACTTTAAAAGTTTTGCACTCTCCTTGTGATTTATAGTTCTGAATGTTAACACTGTTCACAGGCACCGAAAGCAAGGCGTGTTTCTTCAGGCTTCATATTTAGGTAATTTGGTAATAAAACAGCAGCCACTGTTTTTTTTTTGTTTTTGTGAAGGTTTTGCTTCTATAATGTACAACAAAGTGAGAGAGGACAGGAGGAGAGAGTGATGAGTTACTAAATCGCAGATTCTTGACAAGACTATGAGCCACGGCTAACAAAATGTTGTTTGTTGATGCCACCTAGAACAATGCAGAAACCTTTTCTGAACACGTCCACCAGCAGGACGGCGTCGTTTGGATTTGATTAGGTTCTGATCATGGATTGGGTTGAAATAAGTACTCTGCTAAGGTCATTTCTTATAAGTGCGTAATAGCCATAGCCGAATTAAAGTCAGAAGGCCACCTTGTGTCCAGAGTTTGGAGTAAGTCACATCATTTTAAGTTCAAAAACGTGACTACAACTTTTAGAGTTGTAGTCACAAAGTTTAGAATATTTGCAATGACTGATCATTCTGTTCAAACACATATTGATGCTTTTGAACGGTGTGCTAAAATCTCATCCGATTACTCTGATTAGTCTGTAAAATTCAATTGTAGATAATCTAGTTTGTTGCTTGATTTTGGCTGAAGCAAAGCATACATAATGGTGAGTCAAAACACTACAGGATATTACCATCTTGGAATGGCTTCCATGCATTCATATATAAGACAGAAATATGGACTTTATTTACTATGCAGTAAACAATAACAATGGAAAGATTTTGTAGAAATAGCCATATTTCTGAAGCCTGAATAACTATGGAGACTTGAATTCCTCCCTTCTGCCTCTAAGAAGAGCAGAAGATGCACTCCAGATGCTAACCTCTATACACGTGTAGGTTTAAAAGATTTGTCATGAGCCATGTTCAGCGGGCTTAGTGACGTGACCGCACATGAGTTAAGGATCATGCAAACATGTATTTAGGAACATGTGTGTCCACAATGTGTGTGTGTGTGTGTGTGTGTGTGTGTGTGTGTGTGTGTGTGTGTGTGTGTGAGTGAGCGGCGTATGAAGTCACAGTGAGCGGGGATTGTTGTGTGCTGAGCTCTTGATCATCGCTGCAGCTCGTACTTATAGAGTCTCTTCTGTCTTAAGACTTCTTAATGTTTTTCTTCACATTTCCGGCCACATCTTGTTTGGAATGAAGAATTGCTACATTTGAAAGTTGATAGTTGACTGAAAATAGGATGTAATAGCATCTTTAGGAATATATATTGGCATTTTGAAGAAAAAAAGAGAGATAAAAACAGGTATTTTTTTGAATCATGCCCTTATTGCAATAAGTGGGCGTGGTTGTGCATCATGAGGCTGAACCTCCTGCTTCTGGAACAGAGTTTTAAACTAAGCTGTCTCTTTTTAGGCACTTAGTAGTCTTGTTACGCCTCTTCCTGTGCCCCCACTGGCTCACTTTGTGCTCCCCATCCTTTTTAGTAACCATTGTCTGTCTTGTTTCTTTATCTCTTCCTTAATCCCTCGCACTCTCTGCTTGCTCCTTGGACATTCTGATTCTACTCCACCTTCTGTTTCCCACATCTGCTGACCCCTTGTTGTTACTTTGTCAGTATACGTCTCAGTACTGGCTGTATCGTATTGATCGTGATCAAATAACACAGATTAACAAGACAAGAACACAATCAGGCATCTACCTGCTCACACAGACAGAGGTCAAACACGGGTCTAATTTGTGCAGCATACTTCCTGTTTCGCTTGCCCTTCATCAAAGACTCTTTCCAGCTGCGCCATCAAAGTTTCCCAATCAAAACACATTAATTCTGGGAGTCATAAAACTTTTTGAATGAAACACAGCAGCTGCATTGACTGTTAAAACTTAAAGGGGCACAACTTGTATACCCTGCAACATTACATTTCACCTGGAAATATCTTGCATGGATTATCTTGACTTTGCTGACATTTAAGTGACATTTGTCGAGAAAGTGGAATGAAAAGCAAACAGGCATAGATCCACAGCACCAGAACACAAACACACACTCACCCGGACAGCTTTGGCATCTTGGAGAAACCAAACATGTCCATGTGGTCCTGCTACAGAGGGCTACGTCCCGAAGCTCAGGTGCTCCGCATCAGCATTCTAATCCACATCCAAGTCCCTTCACATTTAAAACCCAGACAATCCGCTCTCAACCGGGATCCATATCAAGAGTCAACAAAAGCCTTTTGAAGACAGAATTCAGGAATTCTCTCACAGTTTGAAAAAAATAAACTCAAACGGCAGCAAGTATCACCCTTGTTGAATGTCCCATCCGGTGAGCAGATAGTCCAGTTCCTTGTCTTTTCACAATTTTGCGTTCCTAAGTGATGACAGAGACAGCGAGGGTCACCTCCCACCTCCCTGCTCTCACTGGGACGAGTCAGCTCTTTCTGCTGCTCTCCACCTGGCTCAGTAGAGCTGCAATAACCCCGCCGTGTGCGCTCTCCATCTCAACGCGTGGAGAAGTGCAGCGATCCTAGCCGTGGCCAGCCGTGGAGAACAGAGGAGGAGGGGAGAGAGCATGTGAGAGGGATGGGATACAGAGGGAGGGACGGAGGGATGGAGGGAGGGGGGTTGGGGGACAAAGCGAATGGATGACGGATGCTCTCTGGCTCTGGCTTTGCCCTCCGTTCATCGGGGCTGGAAGTCCCTTTGCCGGGCAGATGAGAGGCAGGAAGGGAAGATGCGGAGGTAGGAGGGGGTACAAGTGGGGGAAATCAAGATGAAAGATGAAGGAGGGACAAAAAGGAGAGGAAAAGTGCTTTGGTTGTAAAGAGAAAGCAACTGAGAGAGACAGAGAAGGGAGGGAGGGTGCAGGGGGTGATGGGAAAAGGAGAGCTGACTCTGCAGAATGGGACGCTGATGGGAGCAAGACCCTGTCTCTCTGGGTTTTCACTCTTTCTTTTCCCCTTGTTTGCTTTAACTAAGTGAGCCTGTGAGCGTGCACACTCGCACGGCATTAGTCTTGTTGACCACTCCTTCATGCTCGTCCAAAAGGAACATTTGCATCATTTTTCAGTCTGAAAATGTGACTGCGTGTCCTCTAATGAATTGAAGATATAGTTATCTTTTGGTCTTGCAGGTAAAATACTCTCTAAGATGTGTTTCCAAAGCGCAAACAAATTTTTAAAAATTTTCTTGACACAATATCTTTGTTCATGATGTCTCAAAAAATGTGTTCTAACAGACTTAACGCAAGAAAATCAACCAAGATTGATCACTTGCCGTGTTTTCTTGTTGTGCATTTACATGCTTATACACATACATCTGCTCAGAGCCTGTAATCAAACCCCGACAACAAGTCAGAGTCTAATGTGTATGTCTGCATGCGCACAGATGGTACAGCCTTAGCGAGATGCTGCTCCTGCTGGCCTCGTGCCACGAGGGGCCAAGGACAAGCCGCAAATGAACCCCGGCGGTGATAATAAACTTTAACTGAATGTTAAAGGGCGGAAAGTATGTTTAGCACCTCATGTAGTCCAGCTCAACTCAACTGGGCATGGAATGCCAGCAGTACATTTTCTCTACTCTCATTAGTTGACACATGCATGTAACGGTACACGATAATAGGAACCCCAATCAAGACAGCTAGCAGGTTATTTTATCCATGTGGCCTGTGGTCACCGATGTCAACAGGCAGTCTTCAATGTAATTACCTGATTCGATATCGGCGTCTTCACTAAATTTGCAGTTAGTCGGCTGATCAGGACAGCAGAGGGAAGCCATAATGTCAACCGACACATGAAATGAGATAAGACAGAAGCAGATATCCTCAATATGAACCCCACCAGATTTTAGAATTCATAAAAGTCATCCTGATGGTTCAGGACCGTCTAATCACTATTTATGAGCGCGAACGCTTCCCCAGGGAGCAATACAAGACTGCTGTACCGCATTAAAAGTTTGAGTCTTGGTTTAGACTTTCTTTTTGAAGAAAAGGAGTTCTCAGCATTGCTCAGATTGTCCACAGATACAGGAACAGCACCACATCATGTTCAATTTCAAATATTTATACAGTGACGTCATATCTTTTATATTTACATTACTGTCAATAAGCATGATACAGTGTTTTAGATTTGTGTTTCCTAACTTCTTACAAGCTTTGGGTTATCCATGATTCCAGCTCTGTAACTCATTTAATGCAAGCAGCTGTAATACCTAACAATTCTGTTATCATGATGTCCCTTTTTGTTTATTGGGTCTCTTCAGGGGGAAGGGGTCTGTTTACTTCATCAGAAGTGCTTATCAGATGGTCGAACAGCTTTGAAAATCGACTCTGCCCACCTTTTGCTAGTTATTCCTGTCATTTTTCATGTGAACAACTGAGCACAACACTCTGAATGCCTTCCAGATGAGAAACTATGCACCATTATCCCATTAAAAAATATTGCATCTTTCCCTCTATGATGGCTCTTCACTCCACTGTTGAGCGTGGCCATTAGGATCAGGTATAAACACTGATTTCAAACAAGGTCGGACAACTAGTTGTACAACGTCGAGTATAACCTGGGGTTCTGATTTTGAACATCGGTCCTTACATTTGCTTTATACACATTTCTCACTAGGAAGACCACTAACCATGTTAGCAATAAACATTGAGGTTCTTTAACCAAAAGAGTCTACAGACATGTTAGCTGCTCTTTCCAGTTATGTATTCAGCAAATGTACAGCTAGGCCAATGAGAACGTCAGCTTTGCAGGTTTTTGCTCAAGTACTGGACAAATTGAAATTTGAACAGATGATGGTGAAAGAAGAATGGTCATGAGATACATGACTTTGAAAGGGGCATGACTATTTATGCCAGATTCGAGGACAATCCAATAGTTAAGATTTCATTCAAAACCACAAATGCCAACCTCAAAGTGGCACTAGAGGGAAAGTCAAGGGATCACCAAAGTCATTAGGATTCCCCCTCTGGGTACCATGAATGTCTAAACAAAATTTCATGGCAGTCCCTTAAAAAACTGATTTGCATTAGACGGAAATCAGTTGAAAATCAGTGGCTTCCCGGAAGGTAGAAATTCACTCCAACCTCTACTGTAAATGAGCTCATAAATCTTAGGCCATCATAAATGCACACAGTTAACCATGGCCCTGTGGAAACCTATTGCGTGTTGGGTGTGCAAATAAAGTGCATCATGTGCGACCACTCTGTTACTCTTGGTCCAAAGCAGTAATGTCAGAAAGCAGCAGATTTACGTCACGCAGCTTTGATGCAAAGACTCTTTGATGACCCTCGTCCTCCCTTAGGCAGACATGCATCCATACACATCAAATGCACTTTGTGGGTGGCAGGATATAAAAGGCCTATTTGCCCGCTCATAATTTCATACTGGTTTTGGTCCCATCCCAGGACGAGAAAGAAACAAATGAATGAAGATCCTTTCATCTGTTAGCGCATGCAATTTCCTGTCAGAATTTATTACAGACAGACAGAAGCTTTCGGATGTCTGTTGTGCATCGCTGGAGCTTTTGGATAACAATTTTATTGAGTTTTGAAATTAATATTAAATAAATGAAGTTAATGCCTTGTGTCAGACCGGTTATCTTAGATGAATGTCCATCTTTAAGTCACTGGGTTGGGCAGCAGAAACAAACCAAAGTGGCTGGAAATAATGTGCAGCAACTCAGTTCATCTAACCCCCCCCAAAAAAAGCCTGTGAACACAACATACGATTGTGAAGAAATGTAGTTTAAGATGGAGTCATGATGGGGTTGTTGTGTAAGGTGATGGCTGGATGTTGGCATCAGTATCAGATGGAAACAGTGCCGTACAGGAGGAGCTGATTGGACTGGCAAAGGAAACAGTGAGTAATGATTGGCTCCTGTGTGGGTAAGTGAGAGGAGTGGTACATTCGGCCTTAAGAGATTGGATGAAGTGATTGAGGAAGGAGTTGCCTAATTTTAAAATGACAGGAAAATAATGGGAAGCAGGGATCTATGAGTATGGAAAGGGGCCAAGAGGCATAAGGGCTGAGATGGAGGAATGAATGAAGAAATGGGGGAGAGTGAATGAACTTTTGCCAAGGTCCACAAATTCCCATTTTATTCTTATGACTTGTTATATAAAGGGATGCAAGACAGGACAAAGAGTGTGCTGATTACCCATAATATTTTCCAATAACCCCCTTGAACTGAATATGAGGCGCTATTACCTTTGTGCCATATATGATCAGTTCTGTTCTTAAATCTAATCTTTCGGGGCCAGTAAAACTGATTTAGATCTTCTACTGTGTCATTTAACCTTCTTCAAAAATAGGAAGGACAGCAATTCAGTTCACTAAAACGCAAGCCGAAGCAGAAATGCATGATGAATATGCAAGAAAATCAAAAAAAATATATATATATGGTTTATTAAACAAGTTTGAGTAACTTTTTGAGTAGGGTGTGTGAAGGACATGCAGGACCTTTTACTCTGAAGCTTGCAATTCACTTCCACACTTCACTGAATCCACCTCCAGTGACTTGCGCCCCCATTCAAGTTTGAAAGCTTCTCTGTAAATGTTATGAACAGAGCTCAATCTCAGAGGGACTCAAACAGTGCCAGTTTTGAGTAGTATGAAATACAAGCTCAACAACACACAAGTAAATTAAACATAAAAGTATGTTTTTTTCTTCGACTTCTGTTTCCTCACACTCTTAAAGTCAGCTGCTGTTCTTGACAACTCAAATTATAGGACATACTTTTCTTGAAATAACTGTAATATCTCTGATGGACTGGAGCCCAAATATGATCTTATGAAACAGGATGCAGTGAATCAACCCTTCATTTTGCTGTCAACTGGTGAACCAAACCTAACAGCATCCACTCATGTTGTGCGAGCAGGAGGGAAAAGGTTCGTTTGGCAGTACAGACCAGCAGACAGACAACAGATGACGCCTCAGATTGTCGCATTTAAATGGGAAGACTCTGCTGTGTCAACAACAAACTGACAAAAATCAAATCAACTGGCATGGAAACTACAACTGATTATAAATGTGACACAGGAAAAAGATACTTTATATTCTACTATATAGTATATATTCTAAAGGTCATTTAAAAGGCACTCATATATTATGTAAATCTTGGAACTATTCAAATATTAAAATATTTAAACATCTAATGGCTTAAAAGGAATTGTTCAGGACTTGGAAATGACCAGGGACTAGGTGTGACTGACACTTTAAGTGGCACATACAAGTGATTATGAAGAATTTGTGGTATTCCATTTTCTTATATTTTTAATTTTCTGTTAGGTGTGAACCCATGTACAGACAGTCTGACAGTTCTTTCTTCACATATGTCCTATTTTAAATTTATAATGTCTTCATAAAATCCGTGTAAAGTTTGTCAGACCAAACAATAAAGTGTTATTACCTCCCAGCCAAATTTGAATGATTAAAAATATTATAAAAATATAATATAGTTTATGAAATTAGGTGTCAAAATCAGGTTAAAATTTATTCTGTGATTTATTCTGAATGTGCAGAAGCCACGCCCACTCATGGGAACAGTCAAACAGCAATTTTGAAGCGACTGAAATGTGTCAGATGAGTTTGGAAAATGACATGACTAACTCTGAAACACTCTGCAACTATTTTCCAACATATTTAATGTATTTTGAAAGAAATCTCAGAATTGCCTTCACACAGACTTTAAAACAAAATGAGTTCATATCATAATATATCATAATTTCATCTTATTTGATCTGATTTGACTGTAAAGGACATTGTAACTTTGATTTTAAAATGTGCAATGCTAAACTAAAGTTGAATAAAGTGTTTTTCAAATTGATTTTGGCATGGCAACTTATACATATCAGTGGTCATAGAGGAAAATTCTGTCGCCCCAACAGCTGCCCCAGAGTCTTTATGTGGGTCATCATCCTCAGTTCACCCTGTGAAACATCATCTTCTGTATAATATCCTCTCGTCTATCTCCATGACTGTCAAGTCCCCTTGACTACCTCTCATATTAGTCATGGACCTCTTTGCTTTGGAATAAGATGTTTTTTTGATTTTTTTCTGTCTGAGTACAGTCATGCTTTGATGCCACGTTATTAGCAGCTGCACGATTAATATTTTCAGATCCCCTAATACTTCGACTGACACTGATAAATGTGTTATGTTTTCGTCTGCAGACTTCCGACAGCACCACTTGAAGCTCTGTGGCGAGGAAATCTTTCTCTGCATGAGAGTCGCCCACAAGTGGAGAAGAGCGGAGAGCCTATAATGACGATATCTCACGAACACGGAGGATGAAGTGAGCAATTACATGAGTTTGAGTCCATAATAAAGTGTCACTGACTGTAATAGACAATATGTTTTAATTGCCAAAGTGTCAGTCTGCTAGCTATGTGAGAGAGTTAGAGTGATCTGGCCCATCCACAGATTTTCTTTCATCTTTCCCAAATTCATAATTTAAAAACTGAAGAAAAAAAATGGAGTCACCTTAACAGTCCATGAAAGTGTTAAGCACCTGACGGACAGGGCAGCAGGACCTTTTCTTTTATCTTTCAAGGCTGCTGTCTGATCTCTCCACTCGGCTGATTTAAAACAGCGATGCTTATTACAGTGAGGACAGATAGGACAGGAGCGCCACTAGCTTCTCACTGCTGTTTCGTGTCCCATAGAGATAAGAGGAGAGACGGCGCTCTGCTCGCCTCTGTCCACTAATGAATAACAATATAGCCCAAGGTCACCATTCAAGTGTGAGCGCGAGGGGTGTGAGAGAGAGAGAAAACCGAGAAAGACAAAGCATGTGTGTCTCATTATTACACGCCGCGGTGGCATTCAGCACTCCTTCACCTTGAGGTCTATGATGGTTGACACACACGTACAGTTCATCATTAACCTGTTTGTCTGTGTTGAGACATCTCCTCTGTCACCTTTAAAAGGGCAGGATGTAGCATGTCCAACAAAATAACCGTCGTAATGGTATCCTGTAATGAGATTTCCACCAGCGGCTGCTTCAAGAACAATAGTTGGAATGTTCTGCATTGAAGCAAATCCATCATACAATAAAACATCAGACTGATCTGTAATGACAAATAATTAAATAAGTTCTTTCTCCTCGACCAGTTCAATTTGGACCCTGATGTCTTTGACATTCCCTCGAGTCTCTCCAGTTGCGGTGTTCATACATAAATCACTGCCACCTTTGCTAAGGCCACCTAACTACTCGCTCTGTATTCTGCAGATTGCTGACAAATATATACAGAGCCAACCCCTATCTGCTACAAACTGCTCTATTTATTTGCTTTGCAAATTATGTTTTGATGGCAGCTACCTGGCAATGCTTCGTTTCAATTCAAAAGCGTCATCTGCGACATCTTTAAAGTGTCAGGGGGAGGAGGTCAGCGTGGGTGGTGCAGCATACAAACCGCGGGACCCCACAGACTGAGATAAGTACCCTATATCTCATGTATGGTAACTTTTCTGCCACAGAACAACAGATTTGAAATCTTACTGATGCTACACTGACTTGTATTCAGGGGAACAGTGTCTCTGTCATTCCCACTCTGTGTCCTGTGCGCTTTGTAACTTTGAACTCTGGGTACAATCACCCACTAGAAATACGACCAACTATTTCACTGATTTTGGTGAAACTGGATTGTATTTTATGGAAAAATTGTTTCCCTCTGATGTCCTCTGGCTGCTCTGCCTCAAGATGATCTAATACATGTTGAAGTTGAATATGTTTCCTCTTTGTGAATGGTTTATAGGGTGAATTTTTTTTTTTCTAATAACTTTTTGAAATTATTAGAATGTGTATCCGATTGCTATGTAACGCCCAGTTTTTATAGCCCAATCTATTTTCACAGTGATTAAAGCTGCTGTCCAATCTACACGACACCATGATATATGAATATAATGAAGGTGAGAATCAGCCATTCTCCTTCTGTCACCACACCAAAGACACATGTATGATTTCCCAGCATGCAACAGTGCAGGGCCAGGCGCTCCTAGCCAGCTCCCTTTCATTACAGGGGATAAAGCGGACGCCACCCTTCGCATGCGCGCACACACTCACACACACACCAACTTTACGTGACGCGTCGAAACAATGAGATCATAGAATTTCATTCCCTGCACCCCCTTTAATCCAACCGGCAATCTCTCTCTTTCACTCTTTTCCTTATGACACAGGCCTAATCTGATAGGGCAGACGACTCTAAAGTAACCCTAAAGCGAGGGAGGGGAGGGATAGATGGAGGGAGGGGGTGAGGAAGAGGAGAAGTCACTGGAGTGATCCAACAAGGGGGGAATGAGGGAGGCGTGTGTGGGTGTGAGGAGGAGAGAAGAGAAAGGTCAGGGAGGATAAATGGATGGAGGGAGCGATGGATATTTGAAAGATAGGGGTTGTAAAACAAAAGGTGTGATGTGGGAGCTGATGATGGATTGGGAGAGAAGGAGATTGAAAGATGGAACGGGGCGAAAGAGATGGGAAAAGGGCAAGAGATTACACAACAAGAGGAGAGGAGAGGAGAGGAGGAGAAGAGGGGTGAAACGGCTTATACTTGTGTCATGAAGCACTATCTTTGGCTAATATGCACAATTAAACTTTCTATCAAACTACTGCAAGGTCGCAAGTTGAATGCTTCATGTATATAGCACAAAATTAGCCAGCTAACAACCTGTGCTATATGCTACAGGTTAAGCTAGGAGTGAAACTTAGCTAAAAATAGAGGAATGGTTAGCGATATGACAAGTACAGCATAAACAAAGGCTGACTTTGTAAGAATTGTGACCAATAAATAGTTAGGCAGTGCTCTTAGGTTTTTTATTTATTTATTTTCATAGCATGTAAATGAATATGGTTTCAGAAATACCTCATCGTTTGACATTTCTGTACACCAAATTCTTGCACTGAAATGGCCAGCATATAAAGCACCTGACTTTTAAGTCTGGCTCTAATTGATATGCTTGTTTACGGCAGTTGAAGAAATGTATAATTCAGGAACCTCAGAGGCAAGTAAAATGACCTCCTGCCTCATTTTCCTTCACGTGTTTACACTCGCCTTCCTTATCAAATACACAGAGTTTCATGGCTGTGCAGTGGTGCATACTATATTCTGTGATTGCAACTTCCCCAGTTCAATTCAGACTTGCGTTGCACGCCACCTGCCCTCCTCCCTCTCTTCCTGTTTCCTGTCACCGCTCAGCTATCTTTGCTATCAAATAAAAACAGCAAGGCCAAACAAATACTTTGTCTGTCTCTGGATAATATCTGATCCACTGTACCAGACATGGATCAAGAAGGATTTTCAAAATCTTTTAGCTCACTTGTTTTGATACATTTTAGGGACACATGTCGGGAGCTTTACTGTACAAACAAGACAATGTTTGAGCTCATGGTCATCTTCGAGAACATTCGGAATCTTTAAGGCCTTTTTGGCGTTCCACAAGATAATATCCCGCAGAGGCCCAGGAGAATCCTGATTTATACGGAAAGTCTGTCTCATGTCCTCCCAGAGTTTTTATCTGCCTGGAATACCTGCTGTACCTGGCAGCAAACATACTGTTTCTGACGCATTAAATAAACCCGGCGAGTGATCCATGTGGGTTTAAACAAATAATACACTTGGCTCAGGTCTGTTTTTTGCTCCTCTTTCCTCATGCCTCCTGCTGTCGGCCTACTAATCGTGCCCCTTCAATAATCAAGCTTGTCAGGGAACGGTGTGGAGAAAAGGAAGAGTGGGAAATGATGGGAGCTATTTGTCACCTCACAGTGTATTAACAAGCTCCTGGCTGCCTTTTTGTGAGGGTTCCCTTCCACGCATGAGCTGTGCACACACAAAACAACATCCTGTAGGAAAAAAACAAAAACATGAATATATTCAGTTTCCGGTTGCATGCCATGCACATATTCTCACCATGGATTGCGTGCAAACAAATCAAAATGCAAAGACGGAGACCCACATGCCGACTGAACAAATTGATCAAATGCTATTAGCTATTCTTCAAGCCCAGCATGACATTTAATTACGCACACATGCGCTTGCTCATCAGGCCTGAATGCTGACGAGAGATTTTTTTTTTCTTTTTTGCTTTTTTTCTGAGCCGCATCTCTCGAGGCGACCGGCAAAGCCAATAGTCTGACTGCCAAATCCGCTCACGCACACAAACAAGCGCGCAATTACATGTGTGCACAAGTCTGTCTCAGGGAAAACAGCTCACTTTTTATTAAGGAGCTCATACATTTATGCACAGAAGTGCAGAATAATACAGGTTCTGTGGCAATAATAAGTAACACATACTATCTTAATCAAATGCAAATGGGGAGACATAGAAATATGATTTTAAAAACTGATTTCAGTAGCTGAGGCTCAGTGAATATAGGGACTAACAGTGTGACTACCAGGCTGAGGACCGATAATGTGTGATGACAAAAGGGGCTGCAGGCATTCTGTTTGGTAACAGTCCCAGTGTTAGTGGACATAAGTGGGCAGTGCTTCCAGTGATGGGAGTAAAAAAAAAGTCACACAGAGAGTCACAGTAATGGTGGAAGTGTTCTGAGCAGGAGTGGAAGTCATAAATAACTGTTTTTTTTTTTCCTGGAACAGACGCTGAGAAATTTCATGAGCGGCGTTTTGTGTGTGTTGCGCTTTTAAAGCCATTTTACTTCCTGTGTGTTATACACTGTGGCGAAACAAATGATGGAAACTTTCCATGAGGACATTCAGGAACTGGCAAGCTGTAAAATACACCACTATCAGACCACCAGTGTCTAATAGGAGGGGGTAGGAAAGAAGAAAGTTGACCAAGGCTTGCTCAACTGTTATTGGAGCACAAGAAAATGGGTGGAAGTCGGGAAGTGTCATTTTGATCAGCCAATGAATACATGTGTAATATGTTTAATTTACTGATTACACCTTGCGGCCAGTTAGCTTAGCATAGCACAAAGACTGGAAAAAGGTAAACAGACTGCTCAAGTGCAAGTCTAAGTCTAAAGATTGAAAATATAGCTTCATATTTCTTAACAGAGGGGAGAGAGGTATCGATCTTCACCTCTGACTTGACAACGGAGTAAATAGGCATATTTCCCAAAATGTCAAAGAGTCATTCTGCTATTTTTGGATGAATTTTCTTTAAACTTCTCTAAACTTGAGATCTTAAATAGACTCATATGACTATTTACAACTGCGTAAGTCTCTTTCCTATGTTTGCAGCTAATAGATACTTTGTGTCTCCTGATGAGCATTTCAGATAGGGGAACAAAATACCTCTGGCTGGTTTCAGGAGCATTTACAGGCAAAGAGACCCAAATATGTTCACCTAGGCTCTTGTTAACAGCTAACAGATCTTTATAAGACCAGATGCTGGGCAATTTACCCGAGGTTCAAGAGGGAGGACCACCTCCACTCAGCCAACAGTAACTGCAGCGAGGTCAAGATATACTCCTCCGGGTTTGCACTTAAATCTTGTATTTCTATAGAGCAAAATCCTTCTCCTGTGTGACTTCATACCACAAAATTCAGCTTTTAGCTCAAAATTAATGGACTTGTCAGCCTCAATTTTGGCTGCGGTACAGTATATTTCACTCACAGTACAAGTGTGCTGCAAATGGAAAGCAGGCCCCACACATTATTATTCAATTTTCCTTTGCAGGTAGTTTTCAGCAAATCACATTGCCTGTTCACAGATTTTGAGACCTGGCTATGAAAAGCCTTAACTGATGTATGCTACACCTCCTGGCTCACTGTGGCTGAACTTGTGTGGTGGTCTGGATACTAATGAAGCAGAATTTAAATGGAAGATGCAGATTCTAATCAAGATTTTGGGCAACTCGACTACAAAATTAATATATGTTTGAGAATTTTTTTACCATCTATTGTAGACATTTAACATGCAAAGCATATGCGGCTTCAAACCTCATCGTTAGACGTGCAGACATCACGCGACACACTTTAACAGGCGGGTGGCTGCCATATCTGCTTTTACTCATTAAAGGATTGTGGCTTTGCACATTAGCTCATCTGACATTTATGAAAGATCTCCGACTGTTTGGAAACAGACGACGGATTTGCGCCGCAAATCCCCACTTAGTGCAACGCGTGGCTACATATCCAGATACACACACACACACACACATCATTCACTAGCTCAGACGATGGTTACTGTGTGATAAGTGCGATTCCCAGTAAGATTATCGTCATCTGATTCCATTTGCTCCTGCATGAATCACAATGAGGCTAAAAAAAAAGTACAATGCAGAAAACTATCATGCAAATGCCGTACTGATGCCACATGAAAACATGCCAGTGTGGATATCCACAGACACTGGAGCTGGTAATGTGGTGTCGATGGTTCAATCTTGCTGGTCAATGATGTGTTCACGGTGAAAAGTCCATCGTTTACAGGACACGGGCACACATGTCAGCAGTGTTTACAGTACATTGAATACACTTTGGTGCACGGTAATAACTTGCTTTTAATTCTGGTCGTGTGTCATGCTGTGGCGGGGAAGGAAAGGAGAAGAGAGAACACACTGCAATGTTTTTTTTTTTTTTAATCTCAAATAAAGTTATTTGCAATTTCATTAGAAACATCCAATAGCCTGCTCAGGGCCATGGTCAAAGCACTGACAAATTCCAGATTACATCTGCTTCTTTTTGACTGTGTCTCTTAATAAAATGTAACATTACGAGTCCAGCGATGCGCAGACACTTTGACTGCAGAGGCCTCTGAGAGAAAACCAACAAATAAATCAGCAGCTACAAAAAAACATGTCCCCAAGAATAAGCAAAAATAAAAATGAACTTGGAACTTGGGAAACAGAAGGAAAATACTGCACCACACGATGTCAGGTTCTGTTCATAGAAATATACCTGCACTCATACATAGAGTATTACAATTATTTCATGTGATTTTATGAAAACTTTCATAGCATGCTTTTTGATTTTCATATATGCAACGTATTTCTATTGTAAAATATAATTACAGCTTGACTTTGCCACGTTGTCAGCAACTTTCACAGCATTTGCAAATGCATAAAAAACTGTCACTGTCAGCCACAGACTGTATGCATGCAAACAGCAGCATCTAGTTTACTCGACATTTGCAATCAGATCAGAGATACAGTGGGAGCTGACACCTCATTTCTGTTGTGTTTTTCAGGAAGTGCCAATACATAAACTGCAAAAAATATCTGGAAGATTTCAAACCTTGCTCTTGTGTGTATTGTGCACATTTCCTAGCAGAAATGCTGGATCTTTGAAATGTGAATTGGAAGGTTAATGATGTTGTTAATGATGGTGTTTTTCATGATGCATTTCTGAGGCCAATGAGTATTTACATGAATTTCCCTCTGACGTGAGGAAGAAGAAGCAGAAGAAGAGGAAGAAGGGAGGCAGAAGAGGACTAGACTTTGAGCACCTGCCAGCAAACTAATCGGACTATGACCGATTTGGCCTCAAGGCCCTTCCAGCCCAAACCGACCAATCCGAGCACAAACATCCTGCAGTGCAGCGGGGTGCAGAGGTGGAGCAACAGCAGATTATAATCAAAGGAAGAGTACTTTCATTAGATACACCAGTTCTCTGCACTTTGGAGAATGAGAGAATTGGATTTGGTTTCTAACAAGGCAGCCAAGTAACTGTCAAAAAAAACAGGAATCAGGAAATTAACTTTATCGCTATGATGTACACCTTTACAGCATCACTGGTTAGAGCTTACGCTTTATAAATACTTTAAAAATCTATATTATGATCTTATTTTTTTACTATTTTATGTACAGTAATAGCATGTACAGTATATGCTGTGTATAACAGTGTGAATTTGGTTGTTATGTACATACTGAAAGGCTTTTGGACAGTCTCATTTTCCAGAATAAAGATGAGCAGAGATTTTTAATTCTGTTACAAGCCTTTAGCCTTTAGTGCAATAGGAATGAGAAAAGCAGCACAGCAGGTTGATTTCACTTGTATAACAATGTGTGTCACTCATTCTGGCTGCTGAGTTGACATTCAAATATTTGGAATATCAGTGGTTTGAAAACCAGGAGCAGCAGGTAGAGAGATTGAAAAAAAAAGTCCTGCCTGCCTGCTCGACTGACACAGTCGAGTCTGAATCTGAATCAAATTTCATTTGTCTGCTTTCTGGGCCACATGTTTCCTGGCCAATGACCCATCACCTCGTTGTATAATCCTTCGACAATGATGCCGCGATCTGGCGCTTCCTCAATCTCACAATCCAATGATGACCAGCAGCTGCATGGGTTTATGTTATGTAGAGAGAAAGATAAAAAAAAAAAAAAAAGGAGACTGCAGAACTGCAGATATTAAGTACATTTATTATTTATGAACTGTCAGTGTTTTGGTTTTGTCAAGTTTGCATTCATATGACTCGTGGAAGCAGCTATTTCAACCAATTAACAATTACTTTTATGAATTTGTTTGTTTGTTGTACCTCTGTACTTTACTGAATTATTTGATTGAATGAATGAATAATTCATTTTAGCAAAGTGTGTCTCTGCTCACTTGCTAATTAGTTTTCAGACAGTCTCAGCATGTGGTGTTAGTGCGTGAGTCAACATGTGGATATCATGTATATTTATTTTTCAGATTAGTTGAGCTGCTCAATAATCTGTCCATGTACTCCCCTGATTGGAAATCACTGCAGGCGATGATGATTTATTATAAATCTGTCAAAAATATTGATTTTTTGCTGACAGTCCATCAGTGATATGATTTTAATGTGTCCATGGGTTGATATGTGGATGATCACTCACATGATCACTAACAATTAGTTAGAGTCAACACATTATATGGTAATATATAGAGACAATATTAAAACAATTAAATCCCCTCCTGAGCCTCAGTTAGTTAGTACTGTAAATGAGCAACATGTATACAAACATCTATGAGCAAAATAATAGTTTATCAGACTACAACACACACACACGGCCACACTTCCCAGCAGCCAGCTAGCTAAACCCCCTCAATCCATGATGTAATCTCTAAGTGTGTTCAGTAATTACAAGGTCCTGGACTCCTCTGCTGCTTGGAGCCACCTCGGCCTTATGTAACGGACGACTCACGTGCCGTCAGTTCGGTGAGCAAGATTACAATATGGCTGCTTTAAAGCCTGCAGCAAGACAGTCCGGCATTAAATAATCCATCAGCTTGCTCAGATCAGCTATGATGAGAAGTCAAGAGATGACGAAGAAGAAAAAAAAAAAAAACTGAGATGGGGATGCTACTGACCTGAAGTAGATCATGTAGTATGAAGTATGTGACCATTTTGCATCCCAGTTGAGTTCAGTTTGATTGGGGACACAAAAACATACAATAGAGTGACATCAAACATCAAAGAGACATCATTAGACACAATGCAGAGCAAGGACAGACAACATGCATGCACTTAGTCTACGCATATTTCAGATGGAAAAAAAACAGCAATAAAGAAAAGGCATCAAAACTGAGTCTGAAACTGCGCAACAGTCTGAGCAATCTGTGACGCTGAGCAACAGGCCCGTGCCAGGCTTCAACAACCAACAACAACCTCCAACTAGACCTCCCACGGAGCTTAATCAACAAAGCCCTCAATAAAAATCTTTAACACTCTGTGATTAGGAAGTGCTGAAAGAAGTAGCAATGGCTGCAAATTCTACTTTCCAAATGAGTCCAACATGGAGATGACATGAGTTCTGTGCATCGACCACAGCAGGCAGACAAACGACAACAAGGGGACACCAGAACTTACTGGAAAGCGGATGACATGCCCAGCTCGTCATCTTCGTCGCACGGCTCCATCCTGCCAGCCGGACCGGACGGATGAAGGAATGGACGGGTGGAGAGAGTGGGGTGGATGTCCCAAACCCCACCACCACCAAAAGGCTCAGAGCGATGGAGAAAGAGCTCCTGTCCCACTCTCTGAATTCAACTCCTCCAACTAAATGTCCACCTCTGAATCTCTTTTAAAAAAAAAAAAATCCCCAAACTTGATTTTCTGTATGTGTGTGTGTGTGTGTTCCTGTTTTTTTTTTTTTTTTCATTCCTAGCTTGGTGCCAAATGTTCCAGCTTAGCACCGCTGTGCAGCACCACTGGTGATGGATTTAGCCGGGGCATCTGGGCCAGCGGGGATAAACTCCATTCACACACACACACACACACACACACACACACACACACACACACACACACTCACTCACACACGCAAACGCAATGCAAAGAGTGTCATGCGGTATGAGACCACAGGGGACAATGTTGGGGGGAAAAAAACCTCCCCCCACCCGGCATCATCAGAGAGTTGACAAGATGTGTGATATACAGTGTTTCCAGCACACACTCTGTGTCACAAACACACACACACACACACACACACACACACACACACACACACACACACACACACACACACACACACACACACACTCCCTTTCCCCACACACAGCGGCGGGTGGATCAATGCATGAACAGATGTGTGCCAACTTTAGAGCTGCTACTAAGCGCAGACATCAGCAGCTGTACTTACAGCAAAGCATGTGTGTGTATCTCAGACACAAAAATATGTTTGATGCCACTTTTAAGCACAGAGGTGGATGTGTGTGTGACATACAGGAGACATTTCTTGTATATGCGTGTGTATCTCTGTGTGGATGCATTAAAAATCAATGATCGGGGCAGGCAGAGGTCAGCTGTGCCTGTGGGCGTCCAGCAGGCAGCGAGAGATTAACACAACAATAATGCATATACAGTACGAGAAGAACACGTAGCAGCGCTGCCGTCCTTGCTGACTCAGTAGAGGAGATAAACATGGGCCGGTGACAATAAAGTCTGATTGTGTTGAGTGAGAAGGAAAATTTATTCACACACCACCAAATAAACTACATTCAGCCTGCCTTTTTCTCTCTCGGCCTCTCGGCGAACAGAAGGGATGAGCACAATCTGCATGAACTCACTTAAACGCGCTGTAAAATCTACACCGTCTTGTCTGTGTGGGGGTGTAGGGCACTGGCGCTATAACAGAGGCAGAGTAGGAGGATCATTCACTGATGTCTTTATATTCTATTTATTCAGCCAACTGTTCAATTTCATGATAATTATATTATATTTCCCAACATGAAGGTATAAATGTTGAGTCCTTCGTTTCGTTGAGTGTTGGTACTGAATGAAATGTCAGTATTTACTCATTTTTTCTTCAGATACTCCAACATGCTCTCACTCCCAACTCATTCAGCTTGGTCAGCTTGGTCAGTGGACCTGCGTTTCCAACTGTGTCACTGGATGTGTGTTTGACACATCCATATATATATTTCATTAAACTCTTTGAGTTGTTTTATTTTTGCTTTATTTTACTTACTGACCTCTGCTGCCCGGTGCCTGTGTGCTTTGCTGTGCTCTGTCCACCTTGCAAACCTCCCACAGTGCTGGAGAACGTGCGTCTCGGCAAAAACCAATGAAAGAAAAACTCATCTCAGCCAGCAAGTGAAGGGATCAAATTGCCCAGTTGCAGGTAAGGAATGCGGACTGCAGAGAATATAGGCCCAAAAAAAGTCACTCAACATCAATAAGGTGCTCTGAAAGTAAAGCCAAGAAGTAACGAAATTGGCAAGACCTGTGCTTCAGTACCCGGTAGTGTACTGAAAAGTCAACAAAAGGTGTCCTGAACCTACTGCAGGATCTAGAAGGAAGCTCGAGAGGAAGTTACAAAGGATATAGGAGGAATCTTGTTTTACTTTCCAGAAATCAGCCATCTGAAGCAGAAAATCAATGTCATAAAATCATTATACATTTATATCTTCATTTTGCTGGTAGCACGCTGCTGAAACACAGCATTTATTTTTAAAACGCTGCGTTGGCTAGCTACATATTTGATTCTAAAGTGATGCAAGCCGTGCGCACTCTCTCCTGTCGAGATCAATTGCAATGTTTTTGAGTGATATTAGAGAAAAAAGAAGGTAGAAGAGGTGATTTTAGCAAAATGCAGGAAGGTTCAGAGACGCCAGAAATCACAGTTAAGCCTGTTATAGCTGTTCTTGGCCTAATTCAATAAAACATCTGTGATAGCAAACACTGCTTTGATAAGCTAAGTGATATACAGCACTTACAATCTCAGACACTTAACTTTATAACATCTAGCTGGCAGGTGAAAAGTGCTGCCTGTCTGATTATCTCAGATTTATGACCATGGTCTGATGTCCTCTACAGTTGCCCTTTGTGGGTGAGAGCCTCATTCTTTTGACAGCCCAATTTGGCTTCTGTACATTGCAATATCAATTTCTCTGTATTACTAAATGCAAATGGACATCTCACAGAACTGTACAGTGTCATAAATTACAGTCAAAGGAAAATTACGCAGCTTAAACTGGCTTTATCTGTCTATTTGCCGACATAATGCTAGCCATGCACATTCCAGTTCAGTGGAGGCCAGCTCCATTTGCTACCTCTGAGATGCCACCTGGTACTGACTCTAGCCAATGGCTATCTATAGCACATGTCCACAGGGATGTGGCTACTGATTTGTTTGTCCTGTGTCTAATTTTATATACATCATGATAAAAAAATAAGGTTAGACTCAAATATCTGCTGATACGGTATATCGTGTCAATATGAAAGATCAGATATAAGCCATCTAGCGCTTTTTCCAACCACAGCCATCCATCTAATCATGTGTTTCACAAATGAATTCTACATTTAGTAAGCACGAGTGCTTATATATTTTGCTAAACATACATGTGTTAGCTCGCCCCTGCAAGGCGAGCATGTAGGCAACAAATATGAAATTAACAGGAACTAGCTCTTAAATGTCGTAAGATCACACACATTCATGTGTGTGTTTTTTCTGTATGTCGTGCTGGAAATGACTCCTGGCCAAGGGACTGGACCTCAGTCATGACCATCTGGAGGCTTTGTAGACTTTATGTAACCCTGTTTGTTTACTGGGAAAAGTGAGCGAAAGAGTCCTCTCAGTAAAGGCAATTTATATTTTATCCACTTACAACACGAGCTCTGTTTTATGTAATATTATGTGGACTGTCAAGAGAGAGAGAACGGAGGGCAGATTCATGGGAAGAAGGGAGGAACAAAGGAATGGAATTGTGAAGGAAGAGAGCAGTGATGACTCGCTGTGTGAAATAAAAGATGACGGACGCAGAGACTTTTAATTGGCAAAATTGGCCATCCCGATACAGAACAAAAGCAACGACCTGTCATGGCTCTCATAATCTGTATCATTCACATCACATCATTCACAGCTCTCATCTGGTAGATTTTATACTGTTTGATTAAAAGGAGAATAGAGACAATTCTCCCCTTAATTACACCCTCTGCTATCAGCCACAATACACCGTGAATTAACTGACCCAGCCATCAGCTGACCAGAAAAGAAAATCCGTGCTTCACTTTTCCGTATTGTTGGTTGCTCAATTGTCTGTGGCCTTGACAACTTTTCTCCACTAATTATTGCTTAAAAGGTCAGGATTTAGTCAAGAAGAAAAAATGTACCATCTCAGACAGCACTGTTCTAGTTTTTTTTTGATGAATCTTGCATGTATTATCCCAAAATAACCCGCAATTATATGTCAAGATGTCTCACTCTGATAGGCCGTAACTCTCAAGTCTTTAAGGCTCAAGTCTGTATTCCACACACGTCGAGCAATGCTCATAAATTCAATTGGTGGTCCAATGAGGGCACAATGACTAAAGGTCAAAATTTTAAATGTGATGCATCACACAAAACTGATTTACTCATCTCTCCCAAAAGAAGGAAAGACGTCCTTTCCTTTTCTATATAGTTACTGCTCATATTCTGTATATTGAGGCTGGACTTTCCAGTTAGACCAATCCTGTATCTGACTTTGAACATCCAGTGTGAGAAAAATGTGTTTTAATACATCAAGAACCGAGCCGTACAAAGTTATATAGTATTCTGTCTACATACATACAGTATGTGATGGCGAAGTTCAGGTTGGCAGATTTGACAGAGATGGCAGTTCAACGTGACGAGATACCAAATCCTTTGAAAGGATGGCGACGGAGGCAACATCATCAATAAATCATAGAATTTTGTAAGTAACTGGCTTCAAATACACATAATAGCTCATCACGGCTGATACCAAACACCAAACTAAATCACTACCATGATGGGGTAGACAACAATTCAACAACACAATTTCCTGAACCTGCTGTTAAGATTCTCTGCTGGCTACATAGCTCATTAAACACTTAATAATCACATTTGAATGCCTCTAATGAAATACTGAGTGTGTGTATTGTTTATCAATCTAGGATGGGAAGTAGCAGTGTATAGCTATACTATATGTGGGTTTAGGAAGCAGACCGCACTGCGGAGCCTCACAGTAACTTACAATCCAAATTTTGTGTCAAAACCACAGAGCTTGAAAGAAGTAGAAAATGCAGTAACTCCAGCGAGATAAGTGGGAGGGCTGTGATCAGAGTGCCTCCACCCGACTGCGAAAATGTCTGTCTGCCACACACGGCGCTCGCCTGGAGAGAGAGAAACAACTTTCTCCGAAATTCTCCAAAGGACCTAACCATCTGCTCAGACTGAACGAGGCACTAAGTGCACTGCGACGTGGGAACGCACTTATATTTGATTATCTGTACTGTGCCACAAGTAGGCAGGATTGAATAGACGCAGACGCATTTTGTGCAGAAAAGTCTGAACTAGTGCAATCAAGAAACTGTAATTAAGGGATGAATTAAACAGGTGAGGTACGAGGAAAAAAATAAATTGGCAAAATATTGAAAAACTGACTCCGCAAATGAAAAAACTCACACACAAACAGTGCCAGAAATTCATTTTAGTACTTACTCCTCACACAAACACCCCCTGCAGCTTCACTACACCCCTCCTGTGCAGCAGCACACTCATCCACAGAGCACATCATTACATCATATGGACACTGAGGATGACATGAGTAAATACTATATCTTATCTTACCTCATGACTCAAGTGTGCCATCACGCTGCGTCTCTCTGCCCGACTGTATCCTAATCCTCTGGCTACCACCCGCAGAGGGGCAGGCTCCAACAAAAACACTAACCACAACTGCAGCAAAAGTACTTTATGTTTGGGTCAGTGGGGGGTGGCGGGCGGATGACAGAGAAAAATGTAGCTGTGAAGCGGCTGAGAAACGAGAAAGTGAGAAGGAGGGAGACAAAATGAGAAGAGAGAGAAATGATGAGAGGTGGAGAACGCTGGGGATTTAGGGCAGAGGGTCCAAAAGAGTGGTGATGGGGGTCAGGTGATTCGGCAAGCAGAAAATCGCTCAATCTCTTTATCTGCTTTCACCCCTTTCTTTATATCTCTAGCTCTCTCTCTCTCTCCCTCTCTGTGGCATGATCCTCTTCAGGCTGCCTCTTCTTTTTCTCACCCTCCCTCCCTCCCTCTCTGTCTTTACATCTGGGGATGTGATTTTTTTTTTTTTTTTTTTGCTTTTTGTTCACAGAACTATGACACAGCGAGGGCAAAAACAGCAATTTATATTCAGAAATGCTAATGCTAATCGTATTATTATTTTCTCACGAGGCGTCCCATCTTGTTCCAGATGGCCCAATCATCGCTAAGCTTTACCAGCCAACGGCGTATAAGCGCGCTAACCACTGTGGCCTTTCTAGACTTTAAACACAGCAGAAGAATCTTAACTGTTTCCCTACAAGTTACGGAGTCACAAGGAGAAGAGGGGGTAGTCTGAATTCTCAAGAACTGTCTGGAAAATTTTGCCCAAACCTTTGAAATGTCACAAAAAATCTAAATTTGCTGCTTTTCCTGAAAATATCTTCTGTGTTTTTTGCCAAGAGTATGATCACAAGGTGGAAGAGCAACGGTACATTGCAAAATCTTTCATCCACACACATTTGTCAGTCTTCACACCGGGATGTGAAAAAGTTTAACAACAAAAAAGTCTAGCTGACATTCCATTTTAAAGATAGAAACTCAGGGACTCACAAAGACAGAGAATAACAGCAAAACGCATTCATATTCTTCAACCGGCTCTGATACATGCCTCAACCAAAGTTTCATCAGTCTCTGTATAAAGATACTGAACACCAGACAGAGAGTTAGCCGTGATTTAAAGACACGGTGAGAGTGTCGGCCAGTGAGTGTGTTCAGACTTTCTGCAGAAAGGTAATTATATATACTGGGGCCTGGTGCAGTGATGGAGAGTGGAAACAAAGAATGGAAAGAGAAAAAGAAAGGCTTGATGAACAACACCCCGGGTTTTCCCTCTTGCCAGAGATCGAGATTCTCTGAAGAATTCAAGGAGAGGTGATTTATGGTCTCCATCTAAACTAATGCAGGGCTTGTTTTATCCGCTCTCACAGTCCTTCTACTGGGAATCAGACTCCCATTACAGAAGCACTCATGATTAAAAGCAGATGAAACCGATAATCATCGCTACTGTGGGCTGAAAGCTAAGTCTCAGTGAGAACACTTGTGCAAGTGCACATGTGCTCTTGCTGGAGCTCTTTTATCCTCTTCTCTCCCATCCTTTCTCGAGAGCTTAGTGTTATTCTTCTCGTGGCTAAATTCTCGAGCAGAAAGGGATGAAGAACAAACCTTCCCTTCGCTGAACAAAACTTTTTTTAATGACACAGATGCCATCAGAGGCACTGAAAGTAAGCAGAACCATGCACTGATACTGGTGGGCTTAATGAAAATATATTGATCTTACCTTGTGTTTGGATCAGGGGAGTATTAAATCATAGTCTACATCAGAGTAATTTATGGCACAATAATCATATATATAGACTGAATACACTGACTGAATTTTGATATCGGCAATGTATCTCATTCTGCGTTCTAAAATACACTGACAACCCGAAGAGCATTATTACAATCACAGGTCAAACCAAGGTCCCCCTGATTTTTTTGCTTGCAGACCATCTGGCAGACGGTACAGACTGAAGAACAGTTTTTACTATCAGGCCATCAGACTTCTAAACTGAACATCATCTAACACAACTGTTGCAAAATATCAGCTGCTGCTGAATCAGACTTGATATTATTTGTGTCACTTTAACCTGTCTGTAGTCACTTTACTCTGTTTCAATCAAGCTGCCCATCATTATAAAACTTGAATGAAGAACATGATAAGTCATCTTCTGTTAAGGAATGGACTATTTGCAAGGCATATATGTGTATATCATATTAAGTTATCTGATTATACTGAAAAAAAAAGCGTGACCAAATTCCACTTTCTCACCAGTAGATTGCACACCAAAGTGTTTCTCTCACTTATTTTCACCTCCTCCCCGATGAACGCTCTTGTTATGACAATGATGTACTTACTCGTCGTCTCCGAGAAAAGACGTCTCCCTCCATGCAGCCTCCCTGGTTCGCGCTTTCGAACAGACCTTGACTGAGGAGGACTTCTTCGGGGGCTGGTCCTCGAACACTTTGCAGCCACTGGCAACTGTCACAGGAGTTAAGACATGGTCAGAGCTGACTGATGTGAGGTCAGTGCTTAGTTCAAATGATGTCCACGAAGAGTCAGAGGAGGCAGATGGGCTGGTGTCCACCCTCGCCTCTAGCAATCCATCTCGTAGGTCCATGGTGCAAGAATGAAAGCGAGGAGAGTTGGATAGGGGTGAAGTGAAAACTGAGGGGTGAAGATGAGTGACGAAGAGAGAAAGTGACTGCTATGGAGATGAACGCGTCAAAGGACGTTTTGTTAAAGCAAAAAGCTCAGGATGGAAGGATGTCTCCTCTTCCGTCTCAATAAATCACTGAAGAGAGTGAGGAGAGGAACGGAAAAGACAAAAGACCAATCACAGGAAACCTTAGACAATAGAAAGGTGATATGGATTTGAGGGAAGGGAAAGAGAACCACTCAGGGACTAAAGGAGAAGTCAGACACCAGAGACCAGAGATGGAAAGCTAGGACCCAGCCGCTGCAGATGGAAGGGGGGTGAACAAAAACAAAAGAAGAGGCGGAATCAGGTGAAAGGTGCGGGCAGCAGCACTTACAAGGTGAGAGCTCACATCTCATTACATCCCATTCGTCCCCCCCCCCTCAACAATTGAATCATGTGGTAAGTGGATGGAGACGGTGCAGGATGGGAAATCGATTTGAGATGCATGGAGAGCCTTGAACTGGTGGCTTCTGTGGCTACATGATAGCAGCAGGCAAGAGAGTGCTGTCTTGGGTTGCAGTGATAAGCGGTTCATTACAAGAAGCCTGACCCAGTCCAAATACAATTAGGGCTCACCACTAAAACCCATTAGGACCCTGATGAGGGAAGGCCAGGCTAGCCAGCCTCCCATAGGTACACTGGGAATGGACTAAGAGCATAGTTCTGCAGACAGTAAAGATACAGTATGAACAGGTATAGAAGAGGACACATCAAATTTAAATCAAAACCAAGTTCCTTTTTGGATTTAGTTATATTTTCATACCCTGGCTCTAGATACTACGTTTTTTGCATGTTTCACAGCCAATGTAGTTTGTTGAGATGTAATCTGTGACTACACGACTAGATGCCATTAAATCCTAAAAAAAAGGCCTAAAAGGAGCGGCATCCTTTAAACTTTGAAGCTTCTGCCATCTACATTATCCAAACTAACGCGAATGTTAATGTTTCTAACAGAAGCCTGATGACAAATGTCGTTGATATGATATGTAACACATTCTTGGCTTATTCACTTCTTTTCTGAGTTAGATGATTGAAGTTACTCATATACATGTTTATTAAGTAAGAAGCAAGGGCGAGAAGTCAGTTAGCTTAGCTTAGCATAGAAACTGGTGGCAGGGCTACACTAACAACTTCACAGCAGAAATAAACTTTTTATTAGAGCAAAATATTGAACTTTTATCGTGTATCCATGTGTCTGCTTAGAACAGCAAGCACGAGAAGACGCCATCCATCTCCCGCAAACAAGGGTACATTGATCTGATCAAACTATCAACTTGTCCTCAAGTGCTAACCAGGGGAACAGTGATTGTATCATAGCACATCAATAAGCAGACTTTGGCTTTAATTCTGGCAGCTTTTCATTTAATCACCTTTGATTAAATGGTGTTGAATTAGTGTATAAACGAGTGGCGCTGGATTCAATGGGGGGATTGCTTTTAAGTGGCTCAAAGACAAACACAAGGGCCACGTTTACGAGGACAGCATATTTAAAATGTCAGACTGTGGTGATTGCATTTCTCGGGACTAAGCTTTAATCAGCTATAGTTTGTGGACATGGAAGGTCAAGGCGGCTGATCAAATTCTCCAGCACTTTGTGGGGGTTTTCGGCGATTCAAATCCATTTGACCGCTCCAAGCTGATTCTTCAAAAAGTGAAAATTACAAAGACGGGGAAAGGCACAGGAATGAGCAGGCATCAGTCCAGGCAGTACAAAGGGAAATGCATATAATCGACAAGGGCAATCATGGTGCTTTATGTATAGCGAGCGAGTTGATAAGCTTCACAAAGTTTTTATTTAAACAGAGCTAAAAAGGAAACAGACATTGAAAATGAACAATAGAAAAGTCTAACAGGCTATGCAAATGATACCTCTGTATATAACACAGGAAATATTTTGTATTATGCATACAAGTGTGTTACAACACAGCAACTGTATTGACAGATTTGTTCAAGGAACAGAGACAAACTCATTATGTATTAACAAGTCTGACAACATATGAACAGAGTGATCCAGTGGTGTGCAAAGATAAATAAATAACAGATCAACAGGTGTTGTATTTACATTTTCACAATGCCACAACCAGTTACCGTAACAATCCCTTTTCTTGTTGCATTCACAAGTAATTCCTCGAGTCTGTTCTTCTAAAATGTTAGGCTCAAGTCATTTCTGACACGTTCAAGTAATTGTCTAATCTTTCAAGCTGGTCTCAAACAATCTTTAATATTTGCAAATACAAACAGCCTCAGCTCTTTAACAGTTTATTATGAGAAAGTGTTGATACAATATTCCTTCAGAACAAGATATTAGCACATCTTTCTGTGTATGGAGCAATGTGTTTACTCTCAGATATGCTGCGGACAGCACATTTGCAGCTGCGCCTCATCTCTTCCGTTAGAAGGCGGCCGTAGCGAGACGAACAGGCAGAAAAATAAATGAAAATAATAAGCTGCTATTTAGCAGACACACACAGGACGACATGAAAAGCAAAGCAAAGAAATAAGAAAATCTCTCGTGGACACTGAGAGGACATTAAACATTCAAAACACGGAAAAATCCACAGGAAACAACATTCCTGATCGACAGTTTGTAAATTAGAATTGCTCAGGGAAAGCATCTCCAGGATAAGAGGAGCAAGTCCTGCTGTAGCTGTAGAGGAATCATATCCGGAAGAGGATCACTGGCAGCGTTTCACGGGAAAGCGCTTACAGGAAGTCACTACATAAAGAAGGTGCCAAGCTACTGAGCAGGCAAGCCAGCGAACAGCACCCTAAAGAATATCCAAAATGTGTTTATTTTGGCAGAGCAAGAACACAGGGCTTTTCAGTGTCCCTTTGAATTGACCACAATGGTCCAAAACTGTGGCTATGAGGAGCGACGAAGTCAGAGCTCTGCTTCCACAGCTAAGTGATTCAAAACTGTTCAGGCCAGCCTCTAATATTGGAGAGGCTGGAGAACTTTCCGGCCTTAGGGTGCTCTTTAAAAGTGTAGGCCAGGTAACAAAAAAGCAGACAGGGACTTGGCAGCGGCTGTGTCCTAAGAATCAATATTTCTATCAAGCCTGCAAACAGGTAGCGCATGCCAACAGACAGCATGTGACATGCCATGGAGCAGTACATTGAAGCAAAGCAGCGCAGCTTAGCGGCTTGACATGCAGGGCAGTCCCACACAAACAGAGCAGAGGTGAGGGTTAGTGGCATGGTAGAAGCAATTGGTTCCACACAGGAAGAGCAGGATGACTAGCAGGTCTGAGGAAAAGAAAAGTTGGTCCCAGAGAGCTCAACTCCAGAGAAAGCTGCGATTTAGTCCTCTGTGCATGAGCCCAGACAGGTCAGGGTAGAGACAAGCAAGGGAAGGAAACACAATGGCCGCCGTCTCCTTCAATAAACGGGCCTCGGTTGTTTCATGCTGTAGTGGGCCTCTGATGCTGACACATATGCAGACTCAGGGAAAAAATCCTCGTGGAACTCTGCCATAAACCTAGGAGAGAGGGCGGGAAGTGCAAGGGAGGGAAATCTGGTGAGATAGACTCCAACAATGTTCAGCTGTCCTCTCTGTTCACATCAAATATTCAGCACAAGACGTTTGGCACATGACAGAACCAACCCTATAGACTTACATGAAGGACAGTATCTCAAATGTCACGTCTCGGTTCACGTCGACTTCTGGTTTTTCCTAGATATCCTCGGATCATTCCACATAAATCCCAGACCCCCTGACCTCTGCCTGGGGTATATATGCCCGAGACAAAGCCCCCTCATCCATCCCTATACCATCGGCAGAGAAGCAATTGCTATGACAGAGAAACCGAACACGAGAAAGACCGACTGACAGTCGGGAAAAGAGTGAAAAATCCCCCCTCCTATCTAATCAGTAGCGGGGAAAACTAATCCGGAATCTTCTTAGTATCCGCTACTCGGCCAAATCCTCTAAATCTTGCCATCTCATCTTAGCTCCACCGGCCTTCCTAATCTCAATGCAAACAAATTATCCTCATCAGAGGAGAACTTAAGAACGCTTTGACAACGAATAACAAACAAGACAACCTAATGGGACAATAAAGGGAACACGGGGGAACCCCGCTGGTGATTTAGTTTAGCCTGATTCTACACTGCAAACAAAAAAAGTTGATTCAAATAAATTCACTGAAAGGCACTGAATAGGTTTTTACGTATATTTATTAATTAAAATGATTTTTTGGGGGGGCTGACGGTGCCAGAAATTCAGACTTGTGCTAATCTTTATAGCTGTAAGATCAGTAATAACACAAGGCAAGCCGCTTTAGGCATACGCATTGTAAATCAGCATAATGTGTGTGGACACACGTGCGCAAAACACCCACACTTAATCATGATCATTCTTGCGGAGAAAGGGAGAGTGAGAGATCAACTGTGGCCCTGTACCAGAATGCACTGTGCTTCAGTCTCCGCGACATCAATCAGTTGGGGTTTTTTTTTTTCTCTCCCCCCCTCGCAGTCGTTCGGCACAATCTGCCACGAGGCTGAATTCCAAAAAGAACACTGCTATTTCAGTTTGTATCAAGCGTCCTGCAGAGTCTCCAACTTGGAGAAAATATTACTGTTATTGCCCGTGCCATTTAGCTGAACACTGCACCAGTGATTTGTAGGCCGGTGCCACTGAAGTGAGCAGTTCTTGTTTTCTCGATTGCCATTTTCCTCCGACGACTGATGACATTTGCGAAGTGTTCCTGTCCCCTTTTGACAATGCTGATTGAGAGCGGTACCAGCGTGAGACCAAAAAAAATCTGGAGAAGCATCACATACGCTGTAATCCTTTCATACCGCACACCGCTCTGATATGAACGCCAGCTCGAGCTATTTTCAGAAGACCACCTTGTGATTTTTGTGGCACCGAGTACTGAGCTTATTTATTTATATCCATTTTTATGGCTGAGTGGTGGAATAGAGGTAATTTTGGCTCTGAAAGGTTTGTCCCGGTGCCCGCCGACTCCGTGGGGCGTTCAGGTGCTGCTCTGCAGCGCTGCTTGGCGGCAGAAGGCGGTACGACGTGTGTTTGATTAGAGAATGAGAGGAGCTAAATCCCCCAGGTTTGGGACCGCCTGAACCGAAGATCGCTCGGGAGGATTTAAAGATTAGACTCCCGCGCTTGTGTAACGCCCACTCATCTCCCTCCCTCTAACCCACGCTCTTTCTCATAGCATCTCTTCCTCCTCTCCACCCTTACATGTTCTCATCTTCCTCTTCCTTGTCTTTTTGTTTTCCTGTTTCTGAGTTATTTTCACAATCTTGACAGTCACCATTTATGTTTCTACAAACTCTACTGTTATCCTCCATCTTTTAATCTCTTCCTTTTGCTTGCTTCTTTTATGTAGTGTGCATCAGATAATGCATTTGTCGAGGTTGTGCCAGTACCTTCCAGGTTTTCTCTCTCCTTGTGAAATGAAAACTTCTTGCAACTCAACTCTGGCGGTTACTATTGAGCTTTAATGCTTAGCTAGGTCGAACCTTGCTTAATGAACCATGCAGGTTATTAGTGAGGTGCATTTTAAGACGGAAAGCTTCCTAGTTAATGTCCCGTTCACTGAATGCAGCACCTCACCTTTTTAATGATTTATCCCCCCGAGGAAATTCTACATGATTTCTTGCAGCTTCTGTCCACCTGACGGCACAATCTATTTTTCTACAAGGGGCTGAGATTTCAAAATTATGCCTGAATGTTTCAGTGAGGAAACAAGTCTTCAGGCCCGAGTGAACCAAAGATCGCTTCTCTCCCATCTGCAGAGCGTGAAGACACTTGAAACCTGCAGTCTGTACTACTTCTGGTGAAACAGTTACTGTCCCTCTCTTCCTTTGTAAACCTCTAATGCATAAAAGGTAATAATACTGTTTTATTTCATTTGATTACAATCATCTGTTACCTGAGAAAGAGTTCCAAATGTTTGACCAGGGCTCGAAGATTCCTCTCAGGGATCTGCATCTTTCCGAGGATCTCCGGGAGCTTAACTGGAAGATAGGCGAGACAGTGAGTGCGCCAAGAGACTGATGGGAATGTGATCAAAGCTTGACGAGTGAACCAGTGAGAGCAAAGTGATCGGACACCAACCAAAAAGCCGCAAAAGGTGTTGTGCGCCGTACAGGTAGGAGGGTGGGGGGAGCTGGTCATTCAGGGGGTAGTTATCAGGAGTCAGCTTCCAACTGAGGACCTAAAGAGAGGAGGAGAAAAAAAATGAACACTCGGCGTCTAAGCAGAGAATAAAAGGATGTTCAGCTTGCAGTTTAACCAGAATACCACGAGGCAACAGCTGCAGTTTGTCTGCCCAAATCAAAGTCACAGCATTTTGTTATAGCAGCTCATTGAACATGAACTAGTTCATTTTTGGGGGCTATGAACTATGAAAAAGCTCCAACTGCTCATAATAACCAGGCGTAGGCTGATCATATTGGAGTATACACAGTATGTAATATAAAACAAAAGTATGAAAGGAAATTTGGGAGGACTTTTTTGTCATGTCATCACCATCCATATCTGTGTTCGATTAATTACTTGAACACAAACTGTTTAGCATTCTTCACAGATCTAGCCTCTTATGATGCATTTCAGGAAGCATATTTAAGTGACGCTCCTCGCGTCCTTGAACAAGACATTCGTTTCCCTTCCAGCTGATAAAACGTTCATCTCACGTAACATCATCACCTCGTTTAGCTCGTTGTTTCTCCGGCTCTCCAGGCCATAGAAAGGCCCACTTCGCTCTTTGCTCGGCGTCAAGGGCAACGGGGAAGATGAGCCACTGTGCACTGGGGTTTCTGGGTAATGAGGAAAAACGTGTGAACAGATAAACGTCTCGCTGTGGAGCTTATCACTGCTGATGTATGGCTAACAAGAGAAAAAATGACGGCAGGAATCAAAAGTTTTCAGAGGGAAAAGTCGTTCTTAGGAGAGTGGAGCTCTGTGGAGGGGATGACTGTGGGAGGAAAGAAGTACAATAGCACCATCTACTGGGCTAGCCTGGTTATTACAATAACAACAAGTTGCACTCGTGGAGCAATTCTATGAACTACACTTGTAAAGGCTTGATTCAAACATGAGAATAAAGTTGGATTGTTTCAGGCCATGAAAACAGTCAATTATTTTTCATGTACTAATCAGCTTGAACAGAAAGAGTTCACAGGTTGAATGTTACCACATGATAAGCTTTTATTTGAACTGATCATTTTTAAATGGAGTGCCAGCTTACTTCTGTCGAGGTTGAGGAAGAACTTGGGCTGGGATGAGGCGTCGACCAGACGGCGTTTGAGCTGCGGGGACGCTGTTGCACTGCCTCCACCTGATCGCCACATACATTGTATTTATAGCACACAAATCATGAAATTTACAGAACAAACATAAAAGAACAGACTGTCCCTTTGGAGTTAAACCTGATTACCTCCACTGCTTCCCTCAGCTGGCCGGTCACCTCCAGATGTGTTCCTGGTGGAGCGTCTGAGTGACTGCGACTGGTATGAGATGCAGTCCATGTCAGGGTGACGTCGGCGCTTCGGCGTGGGAGCTGGAGCGGTGGGCGTGGTGGCAGAAATGTCGCTGAGTGCTGGTTGGCTGTCTGTGGACTGGGGGGTTGGAGGGTTGTGCCCCAACGGGCTTGGGCTGCGCTCCCGTTGGGCGCTTCAAACATAAATAGAGGAAAAGGGTTGCAGTACATTACGGCTGTGCAGCGGTTTCTGAAACAACACGCAGGACTTCATTCATGGTGGCAGACTTACTTGCTGGAGCAGGGGGAGCTTTCATTGACGGCCAGGAAAACCCTGGAGGAGCTAACCTTTTTGAACTGAGCTTGCTCGCAGGGGTAGAGGAGGATCATGGGTAAGGTGAAGTCAAACGTTATCCTCAGGCCGTCCACCATCTCCTTACACAACTCCTCACTTAAAACAAATTTAATGTCATTTAATTTGAATTTAATTAAGACATAGAAGTCTGAAACAGAAATAATTAGCAGGTACTGCCTGAACCAACATCTATTTCATCTTTGTCAAATGATCTGCGTTCAGCTGAGCACATCTGTGTTCTCAGCTCACAGTGTGTGCAGACTCACCTCTTCTCTGGCGGGACTGGCTGCGGGCTGCTGCTCTGCGTGGTGTTCTGCTGACGCCGGTACCTCTCGTTGGCCATGAATGCTTTGTTGATGGCAAAGTGTTTGACGTAGGACTCCAAGATGTGCACCACATTCGTCTGACAGGGGACCATCACCAGCTAGGAGAGATAAATCGGGGCAGATTATGGATAAGCCCCAAATCAATGCAACATTATCTTTAGCAGCCATATCTGCTGCGTGTACCTTCTTCCTCTTGTTGATGTAAAAGCAGTCATCCTCCAGTTTCTTCTTCAGCACATCCGGGATGTTGATGTCAACATGGACGATCTTCTCCTCACATTCCCTCTTAACGTTCATGTCTGGCTCAACCCTCTGAAACAAACATGATATGAACTTGAAGCATGAGAACCTAAACTCATTTTGGTCGATTAAGTGTAAATGTTGGTCTAAATATGGCATTGTCTGACAGGGAAGCTAATCTGATCCACGTCACCATTTTGTTGATGTCCTCGGAAAAGGTGCTGTCCCCACTGTTTGAAGACTCAGGGTCAGAATCGTCGCCGTCACTGCTCTCTGAAGACGAAATCAAGCCTACAGACAGACAAAATACGCGGGGGGGGGGTTAATTTGATTGCTGAGGGAGACCGGGAGACAAAACACAAAAGACAGCTCTCACATGCGTCATCACTGTCGTCCTCCTTCGGGAGAGTCTTCAGAGAGGATTTAGTACCAGACTGACGACGACGCCTCTTCGCCCATCCCTTTCTCTTCCTACCGCCAGGAAAGAAAACAAAACACACAATTGTATCAATCTTGTCTAGGTGACACAAGAAAATATACATGGTGCTTATATATATTGATGGTGTTTACTGAATGACTGAATGAATGAACAGAATATGAACTTACATGCGACCTAGAGCTTTGCGAGCCAGTTTATGTTGTAATTTACGGTTGTCCTCAGTGTCCCTTAGGACATGATCCTCGGCAGCCCAACGATCCCAGCTACCCAAAAAATAAACACACGTTTATGATTTGTATACTATATTATTACACAAGTTGATGAGCATGAGAGTTTACAATGAGAAACACTACAATGAGCATGATGCAGTTAAGTGCGCCAGTTAATGTCACCTCCTGTTCCAGCCGTTGAAGTGAATCAGGTACTTTGGGATTCTTCTTCCATGTTCGTCTGTACCTATCAAGACATCAAGGACCTGCAATATGAACACACCATAAGTACAGGCTTGCTTAAGGCTTGATGCACAGTCCTTGGACTCACAAACACTTTGGTCAGCAGAGGTGAAATGTATGTACATTTAATCAAGTAGCATGTTTAGCCATTAGAGACACCGGCCAGGATCTAGATTATACTCAAAGTGGAAACAAAATGACAATTCAGTCATTATAATTCAGTCTCTTATTACCAGGATCATTGAACATTATGACCTATAACCTCATTAAATGTGATTTAAAGTAACAGCTACAGTTTAGCTTGGACCTGCAAGCTTGAACTTTCCTAATACTGCAAGGAACTAGAGAATATAACAACATTCTGTCTTTAAATATAGGTCCAATTACACAATACTATGCCATTTAACATCAAAGTGACTATAAATAAACACCAAAACGATCCTAACACATTTAATTATCCATATTAAAACAGTATTCCTCATCTGGCTTTGAGCAATATTAGCTAACATTACGTTTTGCTGCAAAAAATGTTGAAAGCATTGTTACTTATACTTGTATACTGGCATTTTTTTAAAGCTTCTTACGCCACTGCAAACACCTCCAGTGCTAACAGTTAGCTAGCGTCAAGCTAGAGCGACGTAAACATACACTCCGTTAGCATTAGCTTGCTAACTGGACAGCTAGCAAAAAACAAACTGCGCACTTTGCCAACAACAAAAATAAAACTCGAAAGCTTGAAACGCGTTAACGTTGTCTTTGTTAGCTCGCATGCAATGCAATTAAAACAGCCAGAGAGGGGGAATAATAAGGTTAACGGCTACGTTATAATTGTGTTGGTCAAGTTAGCGGGACAGACGTGCTGCTGGTGCGTTTGTTTATTATGTGGTGCCATTCAAATACTTCAGATGATAACACTTCAACCGAGCTTTAACCACTTCACTTTCCTATTAAATAGCTCTCGTGACGATTTAAATTACGTTACTGCATGCTGTTGTAATAGTTAGGGCTGAGTCGCCTCATTGAGCAGCCTCCTTTGAGATTAATGTACTGCTACAAAACAACAGTTAGTGTTTTTTTTTTTACTTCTTTAAATCAAGCGCTTCGTGAAGAAACATGAAATCAAACGTACCCGGAAACCGTGCAAGAAATCGCTTAGCATAACACATTAACTGCTAACTTATTTTTCAGAGGCCTAGCAGCAGTGAAGTGGCCGCGGTGGTCGACTCGTATTCCCAAATCTTGCAGAAACAACCTTGCTTTTTCAGTCCCAAAAAAAAACTGCTCGTTTGTGTAAAGTCGAAGCACAGAACAGCAACATTATCTGCGCAAAAACATTACCTTAGCGTCATACAACACTTTAGCCTTGGAGGGGTCGGGTTCAAAGCACAGGACTCTTTCTCCTTTGTGAAATTGATATTTAATTCCCCGCGAATTCATTTGTTCATGGCGACGTGTGGGAGAGGGGCATCGATCTGGACCCTATAAACTCCTTAACCCTTTCCTTGCCAAACGCTGTTTTTCCCGCGAAGGGTCTTTCCACCAGGAGCAGGCTTTGGAGGGATGATGGCGCTGTTGTGGGACAAATTCAACCATTATAGTGCTGCCTTTACGGATTCCTTGTAAGTTCCCTCTTCGGGCATGCGGAAACAGCGCTGGCCTGTGCACATAGACTGTCTATGAATTACTTAAATTGTTATTTTCATCTCATTTATGTCTCAGGGCTGGACTCAATCAGAGAAATGCACTAATTCATCCATACTCCTCCGTTTTTTGTTGGCTCATTTATGTGTGTTCAATTTGGAGTCTCAACATTTCCTACAGCAGTGAAGGCAGCGTGGAAAACGCGATACAGTGAGCTGAAGTGGTCTCTCCCGGACACCGTATATGTAGTGCAATCTCAGAAATGGCCAACAGATGTCAGTATAAGAACACAAATACAGTCTACATGAACTCGTTCGCCGTAGCTGTAAAGTCCACACCAGATTGCTTTTTTCCATTTGTTTTATTAGCTTTTATTCATGCATGTAGTCCACTTCTTAGCACAAACTAATGTTGAGGGGTTTCCAATCCTTTACAGGGCTCCGTGTATTACCTAACAAACATATAAAAACAGATTTGCACTGGAATTCACCTGCATTTCTATCAGTTTTACATTACATATTTTGCCACTATCTTTATAATCTCCACATCCATATAAAACTGGTTCTACTCACCAAATAGGAAAGCCATCTGCACCCATTTAGTTATCCATGACATTAACATTATGATAAACCTGCAGGCGGTATACTGTACTAATGCAAATGGACTCAATTACAACGCTCCTGATCGTATTCTAAGATTAAATATCTACACTAAACCACCCTATACAAATTAATCAACCCATGTATCACACACTCTGAAACTCAGAGGAGCAAAAACATGCTCGCAGTTTGGGGAAAGACCCTTCTCCTCGAGGCAAAATGCAGTAAAAGAAAATCTAGCATGTCTCAATAATCTAATCTGCCTCTATTGGAACAATATGGTGGCTCTTAAGTTTTCTACAGTATGAGGATGTTTATATGTGAAATCCTTACTCCATAGATACACTGCTCCAGGGTACAAACTGTGTGTGTGTCTATATTTGCAAACACACTCAATCTCCAAACTTAGAGTTTAATCACTGAGAGAAATCTGATTATTTATTTGCTTGAGTTATGAATCTGGAATGATACTATTTCTTCCTCTTTCCACATATGCAGTTAATTGTTTTTACACAGATAAAAATAAACCCTGTATGACTAGTTTATTGTTCCATATTTCATATCTAGGCCTACATGTAATTCGATGTCTTTTGTTCTTGACCTTGTGACCTTTTTAACCATATCTGTCTCACAGGCTTGGACAATGAAATGCACACTAATCCCCCGGCACAGGAAAACACGTCTCCACAGCTGTAGCTAAATCTAGGCTCGTTTTTTTGCTTAAAATGGTTTCAGGCAGCGCCGCTCTACTATTGTACACCAAATATGGACAGTGTGTATATAATGCTGAACGTGACTGGCTGAAGTGTAGCCCTGTTGATATATTCACCTTCCCTTTCCACCCTGCCTGCCTCTGATATATTTTGACAGGCATGTCAAATGATCACTGTTTCACATGTGTTTCCATGGTTACACATTAGTAATATGAGTCCTGTCTTCAATGTATGATGAAGAGCTCGAAGGCAGCAAAATGTAAAGTGAAGGATGCTGCAAGGGGTATGTTTGTATAATATCTTTCTCAGTTCTGCTCTATTATTCCATATCACTGTTGTTTTTGGACTTTTTCCCCAAACAGAGAAGTGGTATGGGCACAGCTCGGAGCAATAATGCCTCAAGTGCTGGCCTCTTTCCATCAACTTCTGATGCGAAACACCATGTTTTTCTTTCTAAAATACCCGCTTCTGTGTTTTCACTCAGCCCGCATCTCATTCTTTTCCCCCGCAGACTGTTTTTAGAAGGGTCAAATCTATCTCAGCTGTTATCAGTGTCATGTCATGCTGTGTTGTGTGTATGAGTGTGAGTGTGTCATGCCGCGCAGCTTCATAAGCTCCTTTATCAGCCGTCCGGCACCCTCCTCTCCAACCTCCTGCTGTCTCTTTTCATTTTTCCCATACTTTCACACACAGGGCCACACATGCTCCTGCTCCTGCTTTCTCTTCAACACACACACACACACTTTCTCTCTCACTCTCCCCTGTAAACAAATGCACACACTCACGCAGCCACCATAACACACTGAAATCACTGAGCTCCTCCACAAGCATCTGTGTAAACAAATGTCTGGAATACAGCCTTTTGCACAGGTGTATAAAGAAAGGCATTGGCTATTAATCCCACGGCTCACTTATTGTTTAGCTAATAATAGCACACAGCAGGGTTCACTGATAGGCCTATTATTCCCAGACAGTGAGGTGGATTAATGGGACACAAGGATTAATATGTCTATTTTCATCCCTGGCTAAATCATGTCTGTCTGCGTGCGTGACCTTCTGCCTGTGTGATTATTGTGTCTGTCTGTCTACTTGCCCAATTACCTGTCTGAAAATCAACATATTAATTATGAAAACTCATCTCACTCCACATCTTTCAACGACAAGGCTGCAGAGAACAAAGTTAGTCGTGTCAAAAGTGGTGCAAATTCAGGTGGATGAGGCCAAAAAAAAGACGGTTTTCTGGATGGATTTTGGTGGATTAGATTAGTGATCGCCCACTGATGATCATCTGGAGGTCATTTACATTTTATCAGCACAGAAAAAGGGGAGCCATGGAGAGGCGTGAGGGTCAAAAGTTGACTCTTCAAATGCAAACTCACCTGGAGAGTTTGAAAAACAAAACCCTGAAAGTGCTTAAAAATCTAATATTTTGACATTAAATTGGTTAGTGAGGAAAAAAAACATACAGTATGCAAGCACTGATCTCAAGTTTTCTGAACCCCCTCCCACACACATACACACACACACACACACACACACACACACACACACACACACACACACACACACACACACACACACACACACTCAAACTGTCTTCTCACTCCACTTCAGTTTGGGAATGACCAACGTGCAGAGGAACGCAGGAGAGGCGAAGAAGACTCGCTCTTTGTCCACTTTGCGCAGCGACTGCATCCAAGTACAGCGCATTCCAGCTCTTCACCAGCTTGCACTCGGACCTTCCAGTTAATGGGGGGACGCCAAACTGTTGTCTTATAGTTGTAGGGGAAGTTTTGAGAGACGCATTGGGCAGCGCTGATGTGAGATCCAAAATAAGGAGACATGTCTGCCGCGCAAGGACTTCTCAACAGTGTCTTCTCCTGCTCCTCTCCTGCGTCCAAAGCCATAACCAAACGGAGGCTACGCCAAACCCGGAGCCTGGACCCCGCTATCATAAGACACTGTGACATCGGGACCGAGGGAGAAAGTGGCGCATCGCTTTCTGGAGCGGCGGCTGTGGATGCAGGTGCGTCCCCAGAGCGCCTGGCTGTGAAACCGGCTTTACGCACCAAGATTCCGATATTAAAGGAGCCGATAGCCCCGTCCCTCTCTGCTCCTTCCATACCTTTGGATGTTTCTCCATCCTCCAACTTCCACTTTGACTATGACACAGTGAAGCGTGCCAAAAGGAATACCGCCGGGGATTTACCATATCTGGTGAGGGGACCCGGTGCAGCGCCTTCCGGGAGCACCGGCACGCTGTTCTCCCCGCGGAGGTGGCTTCAGAGGAAAGTGCAGCCGTCCAGCTCCCAAGCTTACGTTGTGTGGAAATCAGAGGTAAACTTTTGAAACTTTCATTGCTAGAGCAGTGCATACGTTTCTTCTTCTTCTTCTCCTTCTTCTCCGGTGGTTTCAACTCGAAAACACTCCGAGTTACTTTGACAGCTGAGTTCTGCTAAACCAGCCAAACAAGCACAAATCACTTGTTTCCTTCCTTATTTCTTCAGTAAGTCCCTCACTAGTATGGATGCACACTAGAATGTGGCTAAACAGGATTTTGGTGTCCTCCAATCTTCATGCAAGTCTATGACAGCTCCTGGAACAAATAGAAAGAGCAATCAACAGCCTTTACAAAGTTTATTTATTCTAATGAGCCAGAAGATAACCTCCTTTCAGTGCAAAAACTGCCCAGAAAGTTGCCTGAACATCTGAAATCTTACTGTATCAAGTCAGACACTATGACTCGATGTGCGTGTGTGTTTGTGTGTGTGTGAAGTTGGTGCAGCCTTCATGAAAGATTTATGAATTGGGAGTTTTGACCCAGCACTGACATCTGCACCTGGAAGCTGTCCAGTATCAAACCAGTTCACTACATTGGTTGTTTTGGCCTTGCCCAAGGGCACATGGGTAATTAAAGCTTCACTTATCCCACCTGGATCTTTTTTTTTTTTTCTCTCTCTCTTTTTTCATTCCTGTGCGTGTGACAGTCACACCTATAGCTGAGGCTAAAGCTAAAGAAACCCTTATGGATCTTCTCAGGATTAAATTAATTCCAACAAAATGTGCAATGAAGTGCACAGCTAGTTTCACCCTCAAATTTTTCTCCCACTGTTGTCGTCACTGGGCCTTTGTCTTCATATAGGCTTCAAATTGAGTGTGAATAAGGGGAAGGCAGCGTATGAAATCCTTAACAAAACATACTTGGGCGACTTATTTTCAGCAGGGGGGGTGGGAGGGAGGGGGGCTTTATAGGCTGCATAGTTGGCACAAGTCCACATGCTCTGGTGAAAAGGTATGATAATTTTCCCTGCTTCTTTTGTGGACTCACTGTCTCCTTCTCCGCCTTAGTTGATATGTATTTTTTGCCAAGTCGAAGTGTGTGTGTGTGTACGTGCAGCAGCGCCTGTGCGCTGAGTCTTAAGGACACATGGCCCAGAAATCGGTTCTCACGACTGCAAGCAGTCACAGGGTCAAAACCATGCGGCCCTCAAACAGCTCTCCCATCATTTCCTATTACAAAGAGCAACTCCGGCTTCACTCTCTCTGTTTCACTTTCCTGCAGCTTGCGCTCTCTCTCTCACACACACACACGCATACAGGCACGCATCCTCACTCTCCTTCTCTTCCTCTCCGAGATGTCAAGAAGCTCTCACTCGGCGCAGTTTTTCCCACCACTTTAACTCTATTTTCCAGGCTGCTTCCCCCCCCCCTCCTCCTCACCCCTGCTACGGCCCACTGAGGATAACATGAGGCCATCAGTTTGGAGTCATTAGTACAATCTGGACCATGAAGTTATTGCACCTCAGAGTGTTTGTAAAAATACAGAGCCAAGAAGTGTTGCTGGTCTGGTGGGAGGTTTCACACACTGCTGGGTGCGAAGTAAAAACCTGAAATGAAGCGCAAACAACGGCTGCATGTTTGGAATGTACTAAATGCAGCAGATTTTAGGATTGACTGATTTGCAGTGTCCTTTTTTTTTTTTTTTTTCAAAGGCAAAACATGCCACATAACAGTCAGATTGAGGAAATTCTTTCCCATAGATGGAGCGTGCACGTTCAGGTGTGTCCACGCCATCCCTGTCCTGACTTTAGGTCCATTTATTTATTCGTTTATAATCCTTTGGCACTTGTGGAAAAGAACGTTATGTTACACTCGTAATTCACAATTGGACATGTTTTTGGTAGCTCTGATGGAGCTGTGCTCTGAAAGGTTATCAGAGGAACTTGTCACAAGTGGGAGTTGACTCCCAATCAAAACACTATTGATTCTGCTGCTTTTCAAGCCGCCAACTCCACTCAGAGTGTGTTTTTCCAAGTAAGAAATTATGGGTGACACTTAATATTTGTGTCACTTCATTTACAATTAAGGCATATTCCCCTGTAAACACTTCTAGATTAAAGGGGTACTGTGGCAATAAACTGAGATGACTTATGACTTCAACTCTATATTATCGGTCAAGCTCCAAAAACATTAGATCCTACATTTCCCACATTGCAACTGGATAATTTCTTTTATTCGACCCAGCTGTCTGATAAACGGTGTCTTTTAAACTCCAGTTTGAGACGCAGCTTTTCCATTTAGTCTCCGAGTTCAAGCCTTCTTCAACCCCGATGACATCGCTGTGACATCATGGGGGTTATTTTTCCAGGCTTGACGAAGCCTGCAGAAGATGTTACACAACTGTTTTCACATGCTGAGTTAATGAACTGATGTGTAAAAAAGTCTTTTTCGTCCACTCTTGGAATGACAAACCGGGACTAAAGCAGCTTGTGAAACTGTCGTGAACTAACTAGATTTAGGTCTCAGTTTCACAAAACAAAGAAACTGGCAGCTATCGACCGCTGAATTTGATCGAATAGACAGGTTTTCACATGTAGTCAGTTAGTCAGTGTTCAACCGTTACCCAGATTGAGATCTCAGTTAAAATTATTTGCATGTGTACTACTGTGTGTGTGTGTGTGTGTGTGTGTGTGTGTGTGTGTGTGTGTGTGTCTGTGTGTGTCAACCTGTGCAGATTAGTCCTCTGCTTTGCCTTTTTAAGGAGGGAGACATGGACAGTGAGGCATACCGAGGGAGAAAGGGAGAAGCAGAGACAAAGTGGAGATGTAATGGTTTACACAAAAAGCAACATCTGACAGTTATATTGGCCGTGATTGCTTAATAGCTGTTTCCATGGTCAGGTTGTTGACATTAAAAGAACAATGACGCAAAAAAAAAAAAAAAATCATCAGAAAATACCTTGTGTTATTACAGCAGGAGGGTCAGTGTCTGGAAGCGGTTCTTCTTGTAGAGTGATTGGCTCCGGAGTTGGATATCATATCAACACATGTTCTTGCAAAATAGCACGAGTATGAAAACAGTGCAGGTTTTTACAGGGACGTTGACGCGCTGGAATTTGTAACTGTAGCATGTGAAACATACACTGAACAGCCTCTCCAACCATACCTTGCTCGCATACGCATGCACAGACACGTGCACAAGGGGTCGGAGAGGAAACAGCAGTCGGCTAATTCAATCCTGGTTGTTTATGGGGCGCCCGAATGTTGACATTGTACAGACTATTTTTAGCGCCACTTACACTAATGCTTTCGAAGAGAGACTAAGTGAAGACAATCATTCCAAAATGAAATCTCTATTAAAAAAGCTACAACTATTGCTACTCAGTGATTGATGGTAGAGGATTTGTAACAATTCAGCAGCGATTCTTTGAGGTCGGAGCTTTGCCTTCTGGCGGTGTAGACTGAGCTGCACATACTGGAGCCTTACGAGTATTCCAATCAAGTAAGGTGATGTTAGTCGCAAAGGCTAAAGAGCTGCTATTAGTGTGTAAAAAGTGTTAATCCCAAACTTTAATCTGCTTTGTTTTAGTGATGCCAATACGAGCAAATCCCTTAGAACCGAACCGTGGTCACGACAAGTGGGAATTCAAAAGATTACCATTTGGAATATTCTGTTTTCTGATGGCTTGTAAAGTAACTCACAAAAGCATGTGAAGGGGGGAAAAAATCATGATTTCATTGTGTTCTGAAGTGTTTGACCAGTCACTTCTTCTGGATAACTAACATGTAGAATTATAGGTGCGTACATTTGGTTGTTAGCATTCTTAAAATTCTCTTAACGCCCCTGTGTTGATTTATGTTTATGCACCATTGCTGAGCTATGTCAGGGCACTCAGCACTCAGAGAGTCCGAAACACTTTGAGAAAGTCTAACCAGTATCACTGACAGACTAAGTATCTCAACATCTACTGGATGGATTGAAACAATGTGCATGGTTCCCAGTGGATGAACCCTGACGACTGACTTTTTTGTTCAATGACAAAAACAAACATTATACCAGCTAAATATTAGCATGTTAGCATTATCAGTGTAAATGTCTTAGCTCTGAGTGCCAATGTCCCTAAGTACGGCACATTGACTGTACAAACGACTTGATCTGGATCACCCGCTGGTGAATGGCTGCAGTATAGGTCATAAACTCTGCTGTCTTATAAGTTTGGTTTGAATAATTAACTGATGCTATAGAAAGGGGGTTCCATGCCAGCTCACCTCTGATATTAAATAGAATATAAAAAAGTTGTTTATAGTTGTGAAAAAATCTCAAGAAGACTAAAAATGGGGATTAAATGCTTTCTTGCCTTGACAACAATGAGGGAGATGGTTCAGTTAACTTTGTTCAAAGATGCTGAAAAAAAAAAAACGTTGCCTTTAAAAGGCAAAACTTACAACATTTTCCAGTGTTGATAATAAAATAAAAAAAAAAAAAACATCACTAGGAGCCCAAAGCCATTTTTTGTTGGCGATGAGACTAAATTTCCGGTGTAACATTACTTTGATTACTCATGCTGTAAACACATTCGAGCTGTTGGCGTACTCTTTTATTTATCGCAAATCACGCATTCCGATTCAGCCTCCACACATCCTGGAATATTTCAGTATCATCTGCTGCACATGTTAGCCTAAACTATGAACCATAGAACCTTCTTTAACATAAAATGAGCTACATGTACACAGTATATAGATCATAACCAGAGGTTAACTTTTTCCAGTGTTCCCTTGAATTCTAGGAAACGTGTTATGTCTCGGGCTTTTATGATTGCTGCATCATCAATCACAAAACACTCAGGAATGTGCCAAATCTAACTACTTGAATTGGCTCAGTGACACAGATGAAAATCCAAACTTGAGAAAATAAAGAAGCAATACGCTGGGAAGAAAGACATCCATTTATTAGCAGTTAATACTTGAATTCTGGATGTGCAAGATTCCCCGTTTGAATCTATTTTCTCTTGGATGTGCTCGAGAGAGGCTTGAACTTGTGAACCTAACAGCTATCCATTTTGCCTTTCCTCCCTGATTTCCTCCCAAAGTTCTCTCAAAATGAGGAGGCTGCGTTGGAGGAACAAGTCCTTGATGGCTTGCCATCTTTGGAATGCTCGTACCAGAATACACACTAATAACAAATTCACACAGCACTTTGGACAGTTCAGCCAAAGCCTTGAAAAGTCTCACAAATCTAGAGATACAGTGTTTGAATTAAACAGTATCACTGTGGCAAGAGCGTAGAGCTTCTGGACCGTAATACAGGATGTCACCATGCTCTTGCAAAGACCATCCATAGAAACACTGAATGCTGATGGTTGATTTTCTTGGCTCACAGCAGCAGTTTCTGATTTGGATCTGTAGCCTGAAAGTCATAGTCTGATCTCACGGCATCATGAATAAGAGCTGCTGTGAATCAAAGGACCTTCATGTCAGCTATCAGAACTAGAGATCATTTTTGCAGCAAAGATTCATGTTATTAATCAATGCCGCTCTGAAGATTTGATATATAAAAAATAAGAACTGAGCCTGTTGTTTCTTGTTGGCAAACATTCCTTGTTGTGGCATAGATGACCTCTGCAACATGTTCGAGTACAGTTCCCCTCCAGGGAGAGGGTCTGCATGTGCTGTAGTTTGATTATAGTCCTTATTAAGTTTAATGGGCCTGGTTGTTAACATGTACAACCTACTGACAGACCGGAGCGATCTCTGTTTTCAAAGCATGGGGGAAGGAGCTGAGACGAGCTGCATGAAGCACGGGGGCTCAAACAAGCCATCTGTGACTGCTCTTAATTATGCATAACTTTAAGCCTTAATATCATTCAAAGTGGTGAGTTATATAAAAATTCACCCTGAGCACAGTTGTCGTGAATGGGGAAATTATCAAAAAGACCAAAAACTGTTTTTTTGTACCAGGCTGTAAATGTGTTTATTTCTACTGTGAAATTGGACATTTTAACATAGGGGCTTATGGAGATTTACTCACTTCTGGAGCCAGCCCCAAGTGGCAGTTTGTGGAACTGCACAGCCGCTTTTAGCTTTAATTCACTTGCTTTTTACTCATTTGCCACTTGGAGAAAACACAAGCAGCCCAATTCTGACTGATCACACATGCTACCGCTGTAAACGCCAGCATTTTAGTGGCGGCGCACGCATTCTAGAGGGCTCTGGCGCAGCTATTGCGGCTATGGGCGGAAGCTGCAGCGCAATCCCTCGAGTCGCGATACAGTAAATTTATCTGCGGATCCTCATAAAGCCCATTGCTCCCACTTGCAGAGGGATGTAGACCTCATAAAAGAGCTCTTTAAATCTTAACCGTTGACAGTGCACTATTATGCCTGACTGTGCCTTATCACATTGTACAAACATGGAATTACACACCGTTGTGTGGCAACGCTGTACATCAATCAAACTGTAATGTAAAAAAAAAAAAAAAAAGAAAAAACTATTTTCCTATCACAGCAACATTGGAGCTACTTGTGGAAAGTACCTCATTGATAAATTATGCAATTTTACCATACAAGTCTGTCATTTTTTGTGCACTATTGGCAAGTACGCTACATTCAATCCAATACAGTGTGAATGTACGACATACTCAAAAAATGTGCAGTTGAGACACCTTTGGCTTTTCTTTTCACAAATCATAGACTTCTCAAAAGGTCAGCGCCCTTTTCTTGTTTTGTGCCGTAAAGCGCCGTCCCTTTGTGCCGTGAAGTAATCACACAAAGCAAGAGCCCGTAATTCAGACCAATTTGATGCGACGTCCACATTTCATTCCAATGAGACGTTCAGTACCTGAGAGAGAGCCCAGCATACTGTATAATGTGTGTGAAAAAATATTTTAAGCTCATTCTCATTTGTACACAGAAACATGACACCTCGGGGGGCAATTTCTTTTTGACAAGTTTGAAGAGAACCATATGAATCGACGGGGTTTGTTTGGCAGTGTTTTGGTTTTGCAATCTCACATCTCCTTTGGGATGCTTTCTCAACAATGAAGGAAAAGAGAGTGGTTTGAAATAGAGACGGCTGGAAAGTAAACATTAATTTCCGCAGCCAGAATCTCTCTGTCTGGTGCAGATTAAACCTCTCCACCAGTGAGAAAGCAGCAGTGTTGAGTTACTTTTAGCGTGCACGGATGTGTTTTCATGTGTGTGTGTGTGTGTGTGTGTGTGTGTGGGAGAGAATCCCAAAGCAGTGGCTACATGATCTAATCGTGCGCTTGAAGGCAAAAATGTGCATCCCCTTGTGCATTTGTGTATGTGTGTTACAGTGACCCCAGCGTCCACTAATGTTCTCTCTAATGTGATTTGTCATGGGCCAGAGGGAAAGCATGGATCCTCTCACATGTGCCACGGTGTGTTAAGTTTACAACTTCCCATTTATGTATTTGTCTCAATCAGTGTAAACTCCGGTGATTTGATATTCACACTGGGTGAAGACATTTCATAACATCTCAAACACACCCGCTCTTTGTCTAATCTTGGAACAGAAATATAGAAACTAGAAACAAAAAAGTTTAAGTCTAGTGACCTCAGAATTATTTTATTATCTTAACCTCCCATACGTTTTGTAAGGAACAAAAGTAGCAACAGTTTATTGTTTCATAATCAGATAAGATATGGAAATGAGCTTCTTGCAACTATTTTCATTCATCTTCCATCCTATGGCTTGATATTCTTTATCTGGATCACCATTAGCTTCCCCAAAAATAGTCACTAGTCTTCCTGGAGTTAATATAAGCCAACTATAAATCAGAGAAATGTCTCTACACCCTAACCCTAACCCTAAGCAATCTCACTCCCGGAACCTAAACCAACCCAACCAAAGAGGGCAACAAGTCAGTCAGTCACTTCAGAGTTTACATTAGTTCCCCGAATAGCCCTGCCAGAGTCTCAAGAAGCACCTATTTCAAGAGTGGCACATTGATGAACTTCACTGAGACGCATTCTGGTGTTGAAGAGTGGCTCTTGTTGCAGTCATTGCCCTCATGTCTGTCAGTAATAAGAACATTTTGCTCACCAAGTTAACCGCTGAGACCTAAAAATAAAGAAACACAAATGCTGCAAACTTGATGAGTTTTCAGAGGTGGAGGTGTGTTTCAGGTACCAATGAAGGCCCTGGAGGGCCCGTCTGAATCTCGATTTCTTGTTCCGTCTGACTTTGTTGCAGCAGTGTCGTCCTGTTGCAGTTCTCAGCAGTTTGGCAAGCAAAATGTTACCACAATAAATTGAAGTGATGAAAACCAGAAATATCTTTTAATTGCTGCAAAATACCAGAGCAGTACAACGCCTCAAATCATCTTATTCCCACTGTGGACCTCCATCATGACTCTGGACAACTTAATAGCATTTTACAGCAGGCCTGTCCAATTTACTTTGAAACAATATTAATCAAGAGAGTTTCTTTATCCCCCGTGTTTCCGTGAGTGTGTGTATGTGTGCAGCAATCCTCATAAGGAATATCAGGAGGACACTGCATGCTCATATCCTGTCCCTTTGCTGAAAAATGAGCCCAAAGGAATAAAATCCAATTTTGTTTTGGATTTTATCAAGCTCCAGTTTTTTTTTTTTTTTATCTGAATGTTGATTTGTGAACTCGGTGCAGCTGAGTTCAGCGATGGAAATCTTGCTTGCAGCCCACATAGATGAACTTTGTTGTTTTTGTGCCTCTGCTTGGTTTTACAGTGCATGGCAAAGTCTGTTACTCATGATGGAAGCCCAGTCCCTCTTTGACTCACAGTTCGGTGTCACTAATTACTTGTATAAACTGCAGAGCATTTGACCTTAGTGTCATGCCTCCCTTTGCGTGGATATTTATTACTGAATAAAACTGTTTCATGCTGTATTTAATGAGGATTAACTGAATGTTCCTGCTAACACACACTGGATTTAGGCTACTCTGAGCTAAATCCTGCGCTAAATCTAAGCTTTGAGAATTAATACCTGCGAGTGTGAACACTTTGGTGCATGCAATGGTGTGTGTGTGTGATTTTTTCAAGTGTCTGTTGATCGAGTATGCTGTCAAATACTCGGAGAACTAGTTTAAATAAGCCATGGTTTTGGAGAAATTGTGCATTTCGCCATGGTGCACCGCTTCCTTTCTGTGTGCGAGTCTCTTTTGGTGGGGAGATTTTCGGAATTATTTATTTGGAATTCCAGGTCAGAGCTTCATGTCGACGCCCTGGGGCACTGACTGAAAGAAGGGTCACTACTGACTGAGTGACCCCTTTAACTTCCTCTCCTTTCTTCTCCTCTTCACCCACCCATCCCTTCTTTGCCTGGTTCCATTTTTTTCACCCTCACAGAAGCTCACTCCCAATCCATTCTTCACTTTTATTGACTGACTTTTACAGACATCCCAGTGATTCTCCTTCTCATTTCGACTGCCCTTCTTTCTAATCTCCAGCTTATGTAAAATGCAGCAACTGAAGCAAAAACATGACATCACACCAGCTTGATTCGACTTTTCGGGAAACATGAACCAAGCTGGGATCACAGCCTGAGTTTGTTGGACAGGTCCAGCTTTGCCCTTTCAAAGACTATACTGAAAGCATGAGGCAATTTGTTCTCTGACATGGAGGCTCCTTTGAACTGACCTGACCTAAGGGCAACTAAATCAGTGTCATCTTTCACACCGCTGCTGTAACTCTCCTACACTAAAAATTTATGCTCTTTCCCCTTATTTGCTCTTCCTGAACTCAAGATTGCCATGAGTTAGTCTTTGAATATATTCATGTTCCCCAGAGGATGAACCATAATGTCTTGGATGACCTCTCAGGCCAACAGTCCAGTACAAAACATAAAAATCTAGTGGGCATTTTGCCATCAAATTTTCTGAGCGCATTAAAGCTCCCCAGAGGATGACCCTGCATGTGTTTCTTTAATATCAACACTGCACGAGTTATCGCAGCTAGTCCTGATGTACTCCAAAACAGACAGTGGATGCACAGATGATTCTGTTTATTCTCCGCTGGGTGTCTGCATCAGCTGGCATGTTCACACTTCGATGGCTGTCATTAGCAAAGTCATTATCAAGCTGTTTCCCTCCATCCAACTCATTTATGTTGTGGAATGTAACTAACATTGCAGCCTTGGCAAAAGAGGAAGAAGACAGAACTAGTAAGATAACTGCATAATGATGAACCAAGTGTAACTCTCTCTTGATTTTTGCACAATGACACACACACAAACACACACTGTGTTCACTTCAGAGAAAGCCATCTTCTTCCCAGCATCTTATCTCCTCTTGGCTGTGCTGCTGGCAGTCACTGTTATCTGCTGGGAGCAAACTAGGGTTCAAACAATTAGCCAACACTGAATTTAACTGGGCTCGCCTTTGGGGCTCTTTCCAAAGCAAAGTGATTTGCAACTCAGTGTGTAACGAAGCACAAACTAGACTCTTTGACTTTTTAGCTTTTTGTCCGGCCATAGAATAACAAAGAGAAACATCCATTGATAGCCGCATACATCTGCTGCAAGTTTCTTTTAAGGGTCAAGAGGTCAGTAGGGTGTAAGGATTAGAAGTAAGGTTATGTTAAGGCAGATACTCAAGTGACAGTGATGCAGATACACTACACTTTCTAATGGTCCTACTGTCATTTGAACATCTGTTTAGCATAAAATCGGACACAACACGACTCCTCCAATTCTTGTCTCACTCCAGCCTTCTATGAAAGCAAATCCTTGTCATCTAAGGATATGTATAAATATGACTGCGGGCCCTGAAAAGCAGAGTGATTTAAACTGAAGGACCTCTCACCACCCCCTCCTCCCAAATCTGTCAGACAGTGAGGAAGCAAAACAGAATGAGACAGCAGGCATTTTAGACACAGCCGGAGCTCTGCGGCTATAAATAGAAAAATAGCTCAGCCGTGGAACACTCAAGTTCCAGAGGCGAGGCGAGAGTTGTATTGGTTGCAGGTGTGTATGTGTGTGTGTACCTGTGCATGTGTGTGTGTGTTGAGGACTGTGCAGCTCATGCACATCCCTCCAATTAAAATGTGATATTTCATTAAAGTCAGTGGAACTTCATGGCGCAAAGTTTGTGGTAACAATATGAGGAAAGCACTGCCAAGACAGAAGTGTTTGCATATCAGAGAGGCTTTGTAATGAGAATGCTGAATCAGAGTTAGTGTGGGGATGTTTTAATGCCATCTAGTGGGTGTTCCTTTAAAGACTCGTCAAGATCAGTACAGTTATCTACAGTGGCCATGAGAGAAACAAAACTGCTGCAGGGTGACAACAAAAACTGTTTCAAGAGGAAACTAAAAAGTGATGAAGACAGCTGGGACTTGTTTGTTGTTGCCATGATTTGTTGAAGTCGGCTATCCACACATGGTTTTGGAAAATGGGCTAAAATGTAAGTTTTCATTGGTGGAACAAGAAGCATTTCCAGCCTTGTCTCGGCTTGTTCATCACCCCGTGGAATCACTTTTCCAGTGCTGTAGTCCAGACCAAGACCGGAGTGTATCAAGACCAAGACTTGACAGTATATAGCATACTTAGGTGGCTAACGTGGCTAATATTCACCACGATTGGTTGGCTGACGATCACTTTCTAGCAGTTAACAGTGACAAAAATTTAAAAATTAGTTATTGGTGTCATTTGAGGCGAGAAGTTTTACCAAATTGATATTCATGTCTTTCTATTAATGACCTGGTTCATGAAATACTGAGTTCAGTTCGTTGGAAGAACGTTGCAGCTGTTGGCTCGTGGTCTTGTGGTTAAACCTCGACCTGACCTCTCCTGTCCTCTTTAGTTTTGTGTAAAAGTGTTTTCAGTTAATTACGAAACTGTGGCAGGACAAACTAGACTTTATTAAGTGAATAATATGGAAACATTGGTGATTTCCCCACAGCTGTTGTCTTGGACGGTCCTGATATAAAATCCAGATGAGACAGAGACCTTCAAAAAGTGGTCCTGAGACTGGTCTGAAGAGCAAGACCAATCTCAACTATTAACACTAACACTGCACTTTTCCATTGTCGTCTATGCTACCTGCATCGTTTCTGTATTTGGCTTTGTCTATTTGCATCTGTTTTAAGTTGCAGCACATTGAGCTATCAGGATCACCGTACATGCAGTATCTTGTACTGTATATGTTATTATATTACCAATTTTTCTATTACAATACAGCAGGTCTAGGTACTAGGACAAAAAATTTAAATTAGTTATTGGTGTCAGTTGAGGCACAAAGTTTGACCTAATTCACATTCGTTTCTTTTTTTTTTAATGACCTGGTTTATAAAATACTGAGTTTAATACGTGGGAAGAACGTTGCAGCTGTTGGCTCGCGGTCTTGTGGTTAAACCTCGACCTGACCTCTCCTGTCCTCTTTAGTTTTCTGTGCTACGCATAACTACAGACTGTGGAATGACTTTTTCAAAGTGTAGAAGTGTTTTCAGTTAATTATGAAACTGTGGCAGGACAAACTAGACATTATTAAGTGAATAATATGGAAACACTGTTGCTATCCCCACAGCTGTGGTCTTGGACGGTCCTGATATAAAATCCAGACTCCCGTTTTGTCCGAGACGAGACAGAGACCTTCAAAAAGTGGCCCTGAAACCGGTCTCAAGACCAAGACCAATCTGGACTATTACAACACCGCACATTTCCATTGTCGTCTATGCTACTTGCAGCGTTTCTGCATTTGCATGTGTTTTAAGTTGAAACACACAGCCCACACAGTCCAGGATCTGTACTTCTGTGATCTGCAGGGTGTACAGAACCATTACCTCACCATGAACATACCCCAAATACAAGTAGCAAGAGTATATTGAGACTCATCACATGCTACTTAGTTATGTATTTAGTTAAACAGAAGTTATGTACGTCTATCTACTCTATATTAAAGCAACTGTAACAGAAGTGCAGTGCAATAGATGTATGCATGCAATTTTAGCTGCCCATCAATCTTCAGGAGAATTTTCCATCATAAATTCCGAGCTTCTAATTTAGGCTCTGAGGTTTCAGCAGAAGCAGATATGAGCCAGTTATAAATCAACCTTTATCACTGCTATTTTTCCGATGGAATGCTTGTGTTTTTTTTGTGAAAGAGAAGATTAAAAGTCAGCGTGAGGAGCTGTTTTTTCCACCAGAGGGTGCCAGTCAGCTTCTGGTAAATCTTCCATGATTTTGGGTAGGCTGGAGTGGAACACTGAGCAGTGTGTGGACACACACACACACACACACACACACACACACACACACACACACACATACATAAACGCTCACACTGACACAAGTGATGAATCACAGTAAAAATGTGGGTGGGCTGTATTGTGGCCAGTCACAGCTGCGCACATCTGTCTCCTTAGCCTCTCTATGTCATAAGTATCTTACAAAAACATTACAATAGCTGATACCAGCTGCAGTCAGAACATATTTCACAGCGCCGGAGCCAAATAAAACTGTTCAAAATACATTGGACAGGGAGAAAACCCCAACTACTTGTTCGTAGTTCCTGAAATGTGTTAACTTTAAAAGGATATTTTACAGGCTGACAAAATGTTAGACCACAAACACTGACATATAAAACTTACAAGACATGTTGTGGACCTCAACAATCAAACTACATAGATTTCCCTATAAATATCCCTCCCTCCTTACTGTTTAAAGCATTTAACTAATAATATCTTCTGGTAAATGTGGGCCTCTATTATTATTTTTTATTATTACACACTTGCAAAGTATTCTCATACGAGATCTCCAGTGGAGTGGGGCTGTTTGTACTGTCACCAACACCCACATGTCCTCACACACACACACACACACACACACACACACACACACACACACACACTCACTCACACACACTCACAAACATAACAATGTGTGTTTGTACTGCTTTAGGAGGGAACAGCGTCACTTCCAAGCAGAGATCATATTCTCTCCTGCAGAGTACCTTCCCAGAACATTAATGTGTGTGTGTGTGTGTGTGTGTGTGTGTGTGTGTGTGTGTGTGTGTGTGTGTTACGGATAGTGTGTGTTTGTGTGCGTAAGATATTAGTTTTTGAGATCCAGTAGTCCCTGCAAGATTAAAAACAAAGGATTGTTGACCTAGTTTTTGGAGTTTTTGCCTCTTGGATTCAAGAAAGAAAATGAAGTTTAAACACACAAATGAAGAGGCCAAAAGCTATTTATGAACTTTTTCTAATAAATAAGTATTAATTTGGCTACTATACGGATGATTGCTACAACACAAGAGCAAATCAACCTAATGCCAGCTCAGGAATTGTTTTACTTTTCGAAACACCTGGCGTGAAAGAAGTCTTTCCTGGAAAAATTCCACCGGTCCAGGATGCGATTTACATTTCCAGCAGGCGCGACAGCGGTTTGTTTGCAATAAACAGAAGTAGAAGCGGGTGGTTGACATGAGCAGCGATGGCCAAAGAAAATCAAGAGGAAGTATACGAATGTGTCACAAGATAAAGACATCATTCATCTTGTTTCTAACTCGATTTCAGTTCATTGCTCGGCCTGTTTTATAACCCCTGTTGTCACCGCGCATCATCTTCCTCTCTCATTATTCAGGCACTCGGCTGAATAGAAAGCAGATGCTTTGTCTCTTCTCTCATCTCATTCTATCTGTTTTCGTCTTTGGCTCTCAGACACTTCAAATGATGATAAAGGGATCAAAATAAATAGCTGATGGCGGGGGGTGGGGGAGGGTGCAGCAGCCCGGGCGTCAATTAGCATGTGGGATACACACTTAAATAATCGATGGAGGCCTTTAACCTGAGCTGATGAGAATTGAGTCAAAGAGGAGAAATCCTGGCTGTCTTTACCAGAGATGACTGCGCCTAATGAGATTAACAGTGAGGTGTGTCAGTCTGGCTTCCCGCTGAGAGTTGCAATTTGCCTTAATTTGACCTAATTGGAGGAGTTTTGCCGTCGCAGAGCTGCCAGGTTTGAGGCAGAGCGTGGGAAAAGGGAGACGGAGGCATGGAATGGGGAGATACGGAGAGAGTAAGAGAGAAAGGAGAGGCCGGGAGAGAATGAAGGGGACGGGGTAAAAACACTCACAAACACACACACCTGGGTTGGATTAGTTCGGGCTAGCAGGGAGGCTGTGTGTTAATGGAGATTTAATAGGCTCTGAAATGACTTACCGCAGTCATACAATGTGTGTGTGTGCGCGCAGATGTGCAGTGTGTGCTTGAATCTGTATTTTGAATGTTTATCTGCTTGTTTCCATGCCTTTTGGCTTTATAAAGTTATTAAGTCTTTCCATGTTACTCTCTGTCGTCAGTGCTGGGCAATCATAACAATACAAAATAGATGTTTAGACTTGGTTCATTGAGTGTGTTTACAGGATTTAGCTGGATTGAAGGATGCTGGTATTGTACATCGCTGCACAGTGTGGACTAATACTGGATCTTTGAGGCCGATACTGTTATTCGCATTGTCTTTTATACGGGCTGTTTACATGTTTACATGACATAGTGTGACATACATTTGGTTAATAAAGAACTGTGATCAAGATTTGTCAAGCAAAAGGCGCCTCTTAGGCCCAATTCAGACCCGATCTGCTGCAGGTTTTCCCCATTCATTTCAAAGGGGGGCGAAAACAGAAACAAAATGCAGCAACCGGGTTCAACTTTTGGAGAAATGCAACCTGATGTAGAACACACAAACACGCCCACAGCACAATCTTTCTTTTTTTGACCAACATTTGAACCTTGAAGCTCATATTACTGAGCTCATCCAGTCGTCAGCTGAAGTGCTGCAAAAATCTACGATCAGCCAAACGCATGGAACTTCTCGTACATACCTTCATGTTTTCTTTTATATAGAGACGACCGTAACTCCCTTTTTACTTGCATCACTCTTCTTCTTCTTCTTCAATTGGTGAAAAGATGAAGTGGCACGGCTAGGAACAAAAATACTAGTCATCACTCCCACATGGCCCCACTTCTTGCCTCCCTTCAGTGACTTCCAGTAAAACACAGAACTGGCTTAAACATTTTACTAATTCCGTACAAGGCATGGCCTTACGTGGCCTGGCCCCTGCACAATAGACGAACACTTCTAGCTGTCGGTCACTCCAGTCATCTGATTGAAGACTTGCTTATCATGCTCCTAAACTTTGGAACAGCCCTCTCCGTTTCCATCAGATCTGCTGAATCTGTGGTTTGTTTAAGCGTTAAGCATTTCTCTAGGTTAGCCTTTTCACAAATACTCACTGGTTGCCTTTAGTTTTGTTTATTTTAGTCACGCGCTTCAATTTCTGCCTATGTTTATGGATGATTTTTTTTTTTTTTTCTCCATGTGATGAAACATACTCATGAATAATGCATCCCATTTCTGCCAACAGATCCCCTGGATCCCACACACTTGACCTCTGATCTTTCCTATCCTGCTAGAATGAGGACCCATGTGTTTGTACATCATGTTGGTCGAATCGAAAATCCACAGACTCTCTCTGACTGCGAGGTTCTGTCTGTTGCCAGGGCAACAACTCAGTGATATAAACACACGCGCCGACCCTGGCTGTAGGAGTGAGAACAAAGAAAGCATCCTCCTCGAACGTAAGCATTAAGAGATAGTTTATATGTTCAAAGGCTGTGACGCAAGTTAGTGCAAGTTCTCTGCAATGGAAAAAAAAACATTATAAATAGAATTGAAAATAGCAATAAAGATGTTGAGGGGTGCAAAAACGTCATCTACCTTAAACATCTTTCATACCCTGGCTGACATTATGGCTGCATGATGTTATGTGGTGGAATGATTGAGAGTGGCACTCGCAGGGAACATTTAAATTCAGCTCAGGAGCGCAGGTTCAGCAGTGATTTCTGTGCAAAACGTGTGACCTCTATAGGTCTTCGGTACATATCTTTGTTACTCATAACAAACTGTGGAAGATCGATGGGAACTGTGGAGTTTTTACTGGAAAAAAGCCTAAATCATCTGAAGACTGTCATGTTCCTTCCTCTTTATTTACCACTATGCTACCGGCTGTGGAGAATCTGGTCGCCTGATTGCAAAAATGTGCCACAAAGTGTCACTTACAAATCCATATCATGGATTTATTGGCTGAAATATTGCAAAACAACAAGGGAAAATAAATAATCATATAGATCTGTGCCTAAGAAGCTGATATAAAAATGACTAGCATGTTGCAAGGTTAAACAGTAACAGAAAAGGATCAGTTTTAGATACTCTGCAATTTGTTGGCAACATGTGAAATCATTTGGAACGATGCATAAAAATTACGTCTAAGTTTAAAAATTGAATTGCTCTTTCTCTTCTAACCTTCACTGCATCTCCAGACCCAGGACGGCTCAAGTAGACATAATATAAACAGAACTACAGATGTGTTCAGGCCTGCAGGAGGTGGGCCTCATTATTAAGACCATTGTACTTTACCCTGCAGAAAAAAAAATACTTTTGCATTTTCCATACGAAGCTCGTATGTATGTTTGAACGTAAAGGTGGGTTTGTTGCACATAATAAAAGGAGTGTGCCACAGGCTACATATTAGCTGGACAGGTTACAACAGGCAACCACTCACTCCATGGTTAAAATGACCTAACGGAGGGAGTAACTGGTGCAAAGTTTGTGTGTGTAGCATGATATGAGGTGGTGGGAGTCTGGGTGGAGCCAACAAGGGAGTCAAGCTTGGATTCCAGCTGCATTCCAGGGCGAGAAAACGAGATGGGATGGATCTGTCAACCCCCCCACCCACCCACCCACCTCCCGTCCTTCCACTTCTTCCTTATTCTTCTCATCATACGCCTTCACCCGAACATGTGCACGCACGCACACAAACAGTGGAGTCTGCCAGGTGAAGCTCATGTTAAACCACATGACAATACTGTCTGGGAAATTAAAAGCCTCCGCAGAACATAAAGCCTTTGTGCTTTGGAGTGTGTGTGTGTGTCAAAGTTTATAGGAACAGTGCAGGTTTTTGGGAGGTTTTCTGGTAGGTTAGCTAACTTGTGTGAGGACAAGGCTGCAGATACTCTATTTTCTTTTTTCTTATTTTCAACATATCCCATTTAAAGTTGTACAAAAACTATTCAAAACACTCCAAGCAGCCACATACATAGTAGACTCTTGTTTATTTTGAGTCAATCCCACATAGACCGCCACAAATACTCACTGGAACTAATGCGGATGTGTATTCATCCACAGCTGGAAGTAGTCCTCGACAAATACTGTATTCCTGTTTGAGTAATGTTAAAAACCTCAGAGCACAGCTGTTTTTAATTTCTGAGCTTTTTTTTTTCTTCTTCTTCTAAAAAAAAAAAAAAAATGACATTAAATATTTGGGATTCATTTTTAAAGTCACCGTGGAACAGAGAACAGTGTTCCATTTAGTGTTTACATGTTTCCTAGAAAAAACAGGCAGGAAGGAACTTGTCTCTATGCATTGCAGGTAGCGCTATGAGATCTGGATGGATTATTGGATGCAAAATGACTACACGCCTATACTGAGCGCAGGATGAGTCACCAGCAACTTTTCATCAGGAAATGACAAACTCTAAAATACCATGGAGAATACTTGAATTTTTTGTTATTGTTGGGCCAGATACATTAGATTTGTTGACAGTGAGAAAATATAGAAGTCACCCAGTCTTTAGCTGTTAAATAATATGAGCATAAACATCAGATTCATCCATGTTGCATAGCATTACCTTAGATTTTGCATGCTACTGCCAACACTTGGCATAAAATAATGCCACAGACAAGCATACACAAATGATCCAACACCATATTTCACACACAACAGGCCTTTTTACACATATTTATGAAACAATAGTGAACAACAAACACCCAATCAAATCAATGGGAGTGGGTGAACACGTCTTCAGTCGCACTAGGAAAGTAGTTCCTGGGAGTTCAGACTATTTCTCATATGAAATCTACAAATTCACTTTACCCATATCATCCACATTATTTATGAACACCTACTGTTAAGCTTTACAGCTGCTACAAATTCACGTTTTATCACTTTAAAGATAATGCTAATCCTCTAGCATTACACTGAGCCATATATAAGCTGTATTATATGCATCATATGTCGAGGTACTAGCATGGAGCAATAGAAATAATGACAGTGAGGATACATGGACGCTTCAGACTTGCTACCTGACAGTTTAGCAGAGCGGCGTTCCTTCTTAGCGACGCGTCACGTGTTGCATATTCGGATGAATCAACATTTTTTTTGTCTCTCACCCATATTATCAGTAAAGGGATAAAAAGCTTTGCCGGCGTATGTGAACAGAGCATTCCTAGAAGGCTGCTGTGTTTATACCGCAAGCTAAATATTTATACCCTGAACTGAGAAGAACTGAGACTGCTTAGTTTGACTTTGATAAAGGTTTGATGTGTTTTAGGCCGGGTGACTTACATGATGCAGAGATCACACGCAGCCACATCCATGGACTGTGTGTACGCAGCTACGCAAACAGACTGAACAGAGTGAGCCTGCAGGTCTGTGAATGCACAGGCATTTGGAAGCATGTACTGAGCGTATACATACATACTTGTAAAAAATGAATAGTGGAAAATCTTTGGAATCCAAATACAGATGAAGGGTATGTCCAAGCAATGTCACTTGTGCTCGTTTGTTAAGGCTCTGAAGGTTCAAATGAGTTCATATTCCATAGGAGGCCAGAACACAGTAACAGCAGCAGACGGAGAGAACTGTATTACATCAGGTTAACACTGACATATATAATATCTGATGGCTTTGATTCTGCAAATAAAAGACGTATTTGTCAGAGGAGATGGGGTTCAATTGGGTGGACTGGACCAAAAACACAACCATTCAAGAAAGAAGTTCAAACAAAGGAAGGTGTGGCAGAGAATGATTCAACTCCAGGGAGAAGAAGAAGCAGCACGGCTGAGGTCCATGATTGCTTCCCTCCTCTGCTCTCCTTAACTGGATCATTTTAAATGAAAAAACATGCGCCCTGTGTTAACTTCAAGAAGCACCTGACACATGAAAAATCACGAGATGCGCTCATTTGCATCGTAAACAAGTGAAACGGTCGCCCGATTGGGCTGATTATCATAGAAAAAGAGCAGGACAACAAAGGCGCGTGAGGCTGCGTATGTTATATTCCATACGCCATGGCTTCCGCATTGTCTACATGTTCTCTCCTCTGGATGTGGCGCTTGTTTAAACTGGATTTGCATTTTAAAAAAAACGTGATTAGACAAAGAGGTGGCAACGCTAAGCAAATGAATTTGCATGCAAGCAGGCAATCGGACGGCTACTGTCCACAAAATATGACCACATTGCTCTGTGGGGTAAATTTGTTCTCCCTAAGAAACAAACAAACAAAGAACATAATAATGATACATAATGACTTATGTGGCTCAAGAACATGGGATGGGAAAGTATTAGGGCAACTTGTTGGCTCAATTAAGAGAGTAAGTTATCAGATTCATTTGCCCTTTAAAAGTGGACGTGCACAACTGTCTGTCATCCTTGTGCCGCCCATTTAAGGTTAGCTTAGCTTAGCACCAAGAGTGGAAACAAGGGGGGAAACAGCGAGCTTGGCTCTGTCAAAAGTTAACAAAATCCGCCTACAGCACCTCAAAAGCTCACTAATTCACACATTACGTCTTGCTCGTTTAATCCGTACGAAAGCTAAAGTGTAAAAATGACAGTTCACTGCTTTACGGGGTGATATGTGCCAGACTGTTTCTTGGCACTTGCCAGTCGGCCAGAGACTCCAGGAAGTTACAACTCCCAGTCAAGAAATAATCTGGCATATAAACTAGAATCACAACGGTGTTAAAACCAGCTTTTGGCCATGGGCCTCAAGAGTAGGCAGTAATGTAGACGATGCCTTAGTTCATTAGGCACTTTAGTGGTGCAAATTTCCTAACAAATTTAACAAATAAATGGAAACCAATTATATTGGCCTTTTTGGGGCTTGGACAGTTGCCTGCTTTGCACAGACTCGGACAACAGCTTGGAACTTAAAACACAAAGAACAGCCTAGTTTATGTAAAACTCTCATAGACTCATCTCAGAACTAAACACTGAGCATAATAGGCGTCTTCAGAATGTCCCGGAATGGTCACTAATAGGTCTCAAACATCCATGATGGCAGATTCACACACACAAAAGCCCGCGTGTGCAAATACACACTCGCAGGCACACAAAGTGTTTAGATAAAATGCGCCGAGAGAGATGCTATCCTTCAGCCTGAAGGAGGCTAAGCCAACACGCTCACGTCACATCACTCAGTGGACATTTTATTCTATTATTCAAGCTATTCCAAACCTTCCAGTCAGGCGTCTCTGGAGATTTGTTCAAGAGAGAGCAACTCCTCAACGGCTGTTCCTTTGGCTTACCTAAGAGTCGGTCTGAACCCTGTACGTCAGGCAGAACTGTGTCAGTGACAAAGGAAGGAAGACAAAGCAGAAAAGGAGTTTTTGTTGTTGTTTTTTTTCAAAGTAGGGATCCCTTGATGTGTTATAGCAGGTGTGGAGATGGTAATTTCTTAAGTACCGCCACTTTTTATTAAAGTGCGGGAAAAAGTGAGTTACGGTTTGTTTCACTGTGTTATCTGGATCAGACACTAAGTGAATTTTGCACTCAAGAGTGCAGGCATATTTTGAGCCATGGTGTATTTCTGGACTTGTGTCTAGACTTCAAAACTCAAATTTGGAGTTCCAAGTCTGAGGGAATATTTCAGAATAATTCTGTGACGTTGTGTCCCTCATTTCAGCTCATGTGAGGATGTTGCTCTCACATCGCTCTCTCTCTCTCTCTTTCCCATAATGACCCAGACGCTTTCGCCGCGGTGCTATGGCAACAAGTAAAAGGCTATTTTCTGCTTTCCTGCTGCCATCAAACGCAGCACACAGCATAAAAATGCAGAACTCCAGGTGATTACTTTGTCAGACCTGATGCAAGTATTCGAACGCATGCGAAATGCAAAAAAAGTGATAATCTCTGAGGGACGGTAGCACATTACTGGGTTTAATGTACATTATTGGATTACATTAGTGCATCATATCATATGCTAACACGAGGATATACAAATGCATGCACGCACACACACGCACATGTGCGTGCTATCACAGAAATACACACATCCTTGTTGTTGTGCTGTCCGGCACAGCTGGCGAGCTGAGACACCATGGCAACTGTTGTGGCAGAAAACATTAAGGAGGCGTGGGAGGTGGAGGACACTGCAAGTGTGTGTGTGCATTAAGGTGGAGGAGCTGGAGCTGAAAGACAAGGTATCTGTATGTAAAAGAAAAAAAAAAAAGCCTTTATTAAACAGACAAGGAGGCCATTCAGTCGCACAAGGGGGATAAAAAAAACAAGCAGGTTGTTTGTGGCGCACATGAGCTCCACATGAGGGAAGTCATTCCTCATCATATTCATGTCAGGAACAAACAAACTACAAACACACATCATCATATTAAAAAGATTATTGAATTTATTCATCAGTTCTTTCATATTTCTACACATACAATAGCTTATTATATTTCACAGGATGCATATCATTAAATATACAAAGTAATCGACATTTTTGTCTTGTCTATTTGTCACATTTCAAAAACGACGATGACAACATCTCGAAAAATGTAGCGTGTTTCGTCGTCATTTGGTTTGGCACCAGCAAAAGGATATCAAACAGTATGTCGCCTCATTGCGTTGCAAACATTTATCTTCATGCCTGCAACCGCACAATATCAAATTTGAAGATCAAATGTGGGTTCCATCACTTTCCTCTGGCAAGCTTGTTGCGAGACTCATCAGTCAAAGTAAATTTTTAGTCTTTGTTCACGCCACATGGTTGCACATTAAGAACTTGTACATGCACGGTTCACACAGTACCCATCTTTACATCGACATTGAGCCATCCAAACAAAAGCACCCATCACATGATCTACTATATGTGTAGGGAATGACTCAGGGACCCAATATACACAGTTACACACATGCATGTAAGTATAAATTATATATATCCAGATTTAGATGATTTCCTTTTCATAATAGTTTCAATTTTTTTAAATACTCATCCTTGCCAAGCTTAAAATATAATATAGAAATATGCACACTACCATTGAATGTTAATGTATTTCTTAACTGTACATTGTGCAAAATTTCTCTCCGGTGTTACCATATAATATATCATATAATATTTTAGCCAGCATTACTTAAGGATTCTCTGCTGCTGTCAGCCAAGCGGTCAGGCAAACAAGCTGACAGAGCAGCAGGCAGGAAGATGGATAGATGGATAGAAAGGGTTGAAAGGTCAGATCACCAGATATATACGTGAGCAAAGAGACGGGCAGACAAGACAGATAAACATATAAATAGATGAGTGGAAAGAGTGACGCGCAGGCAGACCTCGCTAACAAAAACCCGATTTTCTTTTCCTCCTCGGAGATGACGCTCGAAAAGACGGGTGATGAAAACGCGCAGGCTCGAGGTATGCGCGCTGACATGAATAACACCTGTGCACACACGCTCATAGAAACATTGAGAAATCGTGGTGATATGAGATTCAATTTGCACTTTGACTCATCTAGAAACTTGACAGACATCCGAAAAGTATTGGAATTCATTCCAGTATGTTCTCGGGGCACTTTTATCCATTTCAAAAGCCATCAAACATGATTTACTGTGACTCCTACTGGAACGCGGTGTCATTAGAAACACTTAACTTGAAGTGCTGCCCTAATAATCAATATTTGAGAAGTCGTTACACACGTAGCTATTCTTTCTTATCAAGTGACAGAGTCAACAATACCGGTGTTAAAAGAGCAGGGTTCATCTGGAACGAGACCAAGATCACATTTACTGCCTGCTTTTGCTTAAAAAATAAAAACAACTATTCTGTATCTATGTTCTAATAAAGAACATTGTGCACTTTCCATTTGCTTTAGTCATCCCCAGCTACAGGAAATATCACTATATAAAAATAGAATCACTGTTGACATTTGATAACAAGTGGTTCCTCATGTTTGGAGAGCTTGGTTGTACAAAGTGAACCTTGGGCAAACAACAGTCACACTACAATATGAAAATATGTAGACGACTGGACAAAATATTTCTTAACCGCTTGATTTCAATTATCCCTCAGCGACTAGAAAAATAAATGATGATGTGAAATCACTCATAATGAATTCCTGCACCAAAAATCAGAGTAAATTATTTGTCCTCCCCGCTCAAGGCAGATTTATTGTTTCTTCATGGGGTTCCTTAAATGAGATTTCTAAAGGTGGTTTTGAATAAATTGTGTTCAGATGCTTCAAATGCCTTGTAGATACTTTACACAATATCTGAGATGATACTGTGGTCGTTTTTCTTGAATGTAAATACCTGTATTTGCACATTTGGATGTTAGAGTACATTTGGATGTAAGAGTATGTTGTTACAGGGAACCTCCTTTCTTTGTTATTAGATTAAGAAATGGACAACATTTCAAGCCCATACTGACACTTTGTCAAGGTACCAAACAGACTCAGGTGTGTACCATGAAGCAAACAGTCTTAGCCCCACCCAGAGGTGTGGCTACAACCAAGTGGTATGGAAGAGCGCAGCTGCACACCTCACTCAAGGTAATAACACATTGCAAACCTAAACGAATATATATTGAAAATTCAAACATATCAGGGTATAAAGGCAATATATTGTCTATCACAGAGATTTTTTTAAGATGGAAACTCCATCATTGTTAGTTTTATAGAAGGAGAGCAAAATAAACATACCGCCTCGATTATTTTTCTGCAGCTCTGTCCCCAGAATCAAATGTTACATTCACAAGGTATGCTGCTGGTGTGTGTATCTAAAGTACAACTATAAATTCAACAAAGACCACCCCTCTACTTTTACTATTATCGCATTCTCAATGTTTCCTCATGCAAAACAAACTTTTCTATCTCGCAAAATGTAGTAGCCCTCAGGTCAGGGCCAAGCATTTCCAACTGAAGAACAGCCGTGACCCGCCTGCCGCTTTAAGCTTGGTCTAATGGAGGTGGTATGGAGATGAAAGCAATATAGCCATGCTGGGCTAGTACCCAAAATTCCTTACTTACATCCCCACCCCTGCCCCTCTCTCCCCTCCTCTCTGTCTATTGGCCCTCAGGAAAGAGTATGGAGATTTAGGACAAATGGGTTGGCCTGTTGATAGAAGCGTCCAGATTGAATCCAGACCTACACTGTCGTCACGTTATGTGTGTGTGTGTGTGTGTGTGTGTGTGTGTGAGTGTGTGTCTTGTGTTTGGTGGATGTTGAGTGATCAGTTCCTCTAAAAAAACATATTTTCGTCTGGACAAGAGTCTCTGGAGGGAGACTGCGGTCTAAGACCCTTGACAAGGAATAATTTGTTAATAATATTTGTTTGCTTGTGTGTTCTCTATTTACCTCTCATGTGAAGGAGTGAACCCACATTGTCTTTCCCTCTCTCTATTTTGCTCTCTCACTCACTCACTCTCTCTCTCTGTCTCACACACACACACACACACATTCCCCAGTTCTGAGGTCATCCCCCAGAGCAGCTTTGTGCAGCTCCTGCTGTAAATTCGTTTATGTGTGCCCAGTTTTTACCATCAGCGCCCCCCCCAACCTCTCCCCTTTCTCTCATTTTCTTTCTCTAACACCCGTTCTTTGGGCTGTCTTGAGAAACCAAGGTCAAAGTTCATCGTCTGAAAGAAAGAGCGATAAAACACAAAGACCGCAGGCTTATAAGCAGGAAAACATGAGGCCAAACGCCAGAGTTTTGCTCTTTTTATCTGTACAATGGGTTACATACATTTATTTACTCATTTAGAGTTCTTCCTGTTAAATTTGATCAGCTGTGTCTGATTAAGTAGAAACTGGCACTGGGTCGCATATAACAAGATTACTGGAATATTTTACGAGATTCTTGCAAATTACTTTCAATAATATTGTGGAAACCAGAATAAATGCCCAAAGTGCATGGCAAAATGAATCAGTCCTCTTGAAATATTTGGTCCGAGAAGCATGTTGACGTAGAGACTACTCTCAGGGCTGTGGTTGAGCTACTGAAGCTGGCGAGCAAATTGCTAACATGATAGTCACCTGGGGAAAAAGCAAGCAGGTGGTCACATGACCTCCCTGAGCTCTTTCCTCTCTGAATGAAGCCATTAAATGTGATGATTCGATGGAATGAATTCCATAAGTGTCTAAAGCCATGCTAGCAGCCTCGTGAGGCTGTACCACGGTCACTAGCTTAGTTCAGCATGTTATGACATTAGTTTTGCAAATAGTTGGTCATATCCTAGTTACATGGTAATCAACTTATCTGTTTGCAAATGTGGCAAACTGCTATAGTAAATTTCAAGGGATCACATAAGTCTTTAGTGTACATCTTTTGGGGACCACGAATGACCGTGCAAGAGTTTGTGCTGATCCACCAAGTAGATGTCAAAACATTTCACTGGATAAGCCAAAACTTACTGCTCGTGTTGGAGGAAAGTCAAGTATTATTAACATGTTTAGAATGTATCCTCTGGGGAACATGAATGTCTATGCCAAATTTCATGGCACTCCATCAGACAGTCTAAAAATACATTCACAAGTGATTGGCGACATGGGGGAAATCATATATTCAGCAGCTTTTGGGAAACAGTATGAGAATGACCTCTTGAACTGTCACGATCACTTACAAACGAGATATGATTCTTGACCCTCTGCTCACCCGTGCGTCCTCTTGAAGCTGTGTACGCGATGCAACACATACAAATACTTTGATGTGGGGCCTTGCGACATCATATTTTGCGAGTGTTTAATAAACAGATCGAAGGCCTCACAGGATTTTTTTCTGTCATTTACTGGATCGTCTTAAAGCACTTTAACAGAATACTTTCCACTCGATGGAGTGATTTCACAACTCAGGCATTTGGACTTTTGGAAGGAGGGTGCCTCACCTCCCGGCTGAACGATGTAAACATTAGCGTTTTGGAGCCCGCCTTCACCATACAGCACTGGAATTATAGGCTGGCCTCATTATTTGCCCTGTAAAGTAATATTAAAAATATCAAGATGTGCATTCATAGGACGTGATTTAAGCAGTGTGGGTAAGCAAGTATTCATATAGTGTTGATTCTTTTATGCAGAACTGGTGCATTAGAGGTGATTTAGGAGAAAAAAAGAAATGATGATGCAGATGTAAATCACTGTAAATACTCCTCACTGTCACTTCTGTTGCCTAAATTCCAAGCTGCCTCTTCTCCAGATCGACACGTAATAGCTGGGATGTGATATATCAACACAAACGGGCCGTGCCAAACTCAACAGTGGAAAATCCTGAGTGCGCTTTGAAATTGATGTACGATCATACGCAGCCTCATTTCAGCATCGTTTTAACAATTTCAACATGATATGAGAAGTGATGGCCGGCTGAAAGGACGTGCAGATTCAGACCTCTGCTTTGCGGTGGCCTCCACAAACGAGTCGATCGCGTTCAAACGAGCGTCTGATTTCCTGCCAGCTGCAACACGCACGTAAAAGACGCACATCCATGCGATAATGTCTTATTTTCCTCTTCTTTCCCTTCTCGTACTTCTTCTCTTCCAGGCCTCCCTCCCATCACCCACAGGCTCTGTGTATTGTGTGCGAGCCACGGTCACACTGGAACCATTGAAACACCATTTTAGGAGACAATGGGCTCCTCCTACAGGACCATAAAACACAGCTTCTAACCTTAAGACTGAACTTCAGTCAGTGCTTTTCAGAGAACACACACACATCATCCCCAAGAATGTAGCTCTATTTTCATGTCATTTTTCCAGGACTCGTTTTTTTTTCTCTCTGCATGTTTCTCTTGTTACACTCTGAACAAAGACAATGGTGAGACAATTAGCAAACTTGAAAATTCAAATGACCCAAAGATTGATCTTGTGTGTAGAAATTAGAATCTAAAACACCCCTGAATGGAAACAGGGCTACTATCTTCATCAAAATCCTGTGTTTAATATCGACACTGATAAGGAGTTAGACAGCTACTGTGCTTGCATAACTCTAACTCTGATGAAAACTTGATGATGTATGGTTCAACGCACAAGAAAAAAAAGGTAGTAAATAGACCTTAAGTTTAGGTTTGTTTGGCAAACGATTTAAACTGGGCTGTGGTTCACTTTTGGGTTTGAAATGGGCTCGGTTGGATTGAAACTGATGTTCTCATATTCATTTTTCAGTCAATAAATTCAAGCTTCACATGCTGCATTAGATGTGCATGATTACTGCAGCAGTATTTACTGAAGCACACATGCAAACATGAGTGGATCAGCTCTGTGGAAATATTCAGGATTTTGGACAGAACCTTTTATTAGTCGGTTAGTCGTTTTTCATTCAACAGAAGCCATTCTCATCCCAATGCATGGATTTTTCTTATTGCATTACATAACAGAAAAGTGACTGAAAGTGATGATTAGTGTGTTTGTGCTGTTGCGTATTCAAACAATGATTGATTCGGCTCTTGTGTCCCTAATCCAAACACAATGTACCTCCGCTGATTTCTACGGAGATACGAGAGTGTCATCTTGTGCTCTGCATGCCTTTGAGCCAGCCGGCAAACACAATGAATGGCCCATTTTCATTCACGCCATAGATGATTTTTTTTTTCTTTCCATACCGAGCACCTTCACACAACACCTCGAATGTCTGAGCGAAGATCTGATAAACGGCCAGCCCATCAAAGAGCTATTCTCTGCCAGAACAGGTTTTCTGTCACCCGTAACTTTATAACACAGCAGGGTAGTGACAATGCCTGTGTGTGACACACACACACACACACACACACTCTACACAGTCCACTAGAGCACTTGGTTTATGGCTGAGTCAGCCTTCCGCACTTTATCTGTTATCTCCAGGATTTCAGAGTAAGGTGAGTGTTCCTCTTAACCTCTCAGCATTCTTTAAATGTCTACCTATCTGATAAGCAGAGAGGAATTCAGTGTCTTTGTCTCACTCATTAATGCACTCACTCATTCAAACACACTGGATATCAAATTAGAGAAAGGTATATGGCTATAGTTTGTGTCTCTCTCAATAAAGCCATCCCTGCAGAGCAAAGCAAATGGTTTTCATTAAGTCTCACTAAGCGTGTGTGTATGTGTGTGTGTGCGTATGAGGCCAGCTCATATTGTTCGGCCACCATGTTCTTGATAAAACCGGGTTGTGCTCTATTTGTTTTGCATACTTCTGTTTTTATGAGGTTGGATGCGAGTGGAGTCTTTTGACTCTGATTGCCCAATGCTGGTTCCACATCCAGTATTACACAAACCCAGGCAAGGCCCCCACCTCCTGTTTCTTCCAGTGGTGGACTGGCCTTTCATGGTTGCCCTTAAGAGCATATTTGAAAAGGGGAACGCTCATAAATAAAAATCACCACTGATTTTTACAATTTGAAGCGAGCAATCACAGTTTTGGTTCTGCGGTTCGTCCAGTGAATTCTCTCAGCTGTGATTTATCAGCTACAGTAATTGGGCCTACAGCTAGCTATTTTTCACAGCTGGAAGTGGCCTCCAAGCTCCAAAATATCAACTTTCCAGAGGCCAAGACGAATGGCTTTGTTTTCAGCTTGACCACTATGCACTTTCTGGACATTTCTCGTGAGCATGGCCGCAATTACTCAAAATTTTCGAATAAAAAAAGACTGGAAATCCCTCTAATTTTTATGATTATACTTGAAGTTTGTGTCTGAATCAGCCCAGAGTTTGGTCATTGATTTACTCTATTTAAATCATGACTGGCAGAGCAAGACAAATATGTCACCACACTGTTTCCTCCACAGCTACCACAAAAAAACAGTTATAATCCTCCAACTGTAAAGTATCCAGAAACTAAAACCTCCCTATATGGAGCTCCAAGAGTCAAGTCTTATTTGGCTGAGGTGAACAAACCGGTTTATAAGATATGCCATGGCTCATGTTGACCACATTTCATGCTGCCTGAAAAGTAGAAAACATAACGTGCATATGGATGCATTCCTGAGTGTGTGGTTTATACATATTTGTAAGCATCTTTTAAGAGCAAAAGTCATCTTTTACTTCTCATCTTTCTCCTTCATATTCTTGTTTTTGTTATTTAGTTACCTTTTAGTTATTTTTCTACACTAATTTGCAAGAAAACACCAGCAACAGCCAACAACAGCAACAGCCCCTAAAACTCATTAGCCTGAAGAAATGTGTTAATAACACCACGACTAAGTAACACTCAAAGTCGCTATCCTACTTTCTGATATTTGTGTAGAAATATATTCCCAATCAAGGCAGCTTATATTTTGAAAATCTATCCCGGAAGCCGTGCACTGCAGCCGACTTGACTGTTGTGTGTGTGTGTGTGTGTGTGTGTGTGTCTCCCTCTCTCTCTCCCTCTCTCTCTCCCTGTGCCTCTACTCGCTTGGTTCAGCATCTGTCTTCACCAGAGTCCACGGAGCGCGCAGTATGGATCCGTTACGCATTACGCACTATGGTGTCCTGTCTGGCACAGATGGTTTTCTGACACGCGCTTCTGACTGGCGGAAAGACATCAACTCTTAGAAGCAGGCGGCGCGGTGACTTGCTGTAAGAAAGAAAAAAAAAGAAAAAAGAAGCAGTCTAAGGTCTCTGTTTGTCTTTAATGTAGAGGAGGGAGAGTTTTTTTTCTTTCTACGCTCGACGCGCGCACACACTTTTTTTTCAGGGCTTATTGTTTTGGATATCACTTGTTGCATCTCCATTTTTGGGTGTTTACTATATGTGGATACTTATTCGGAACCATGGGAGACTCCGTGTTCCTCGACAGGCAGAATTCCTATCTTGTAAGTACTTTTGGTTTATTGGCCATAAATTAATTATAATGACTTGAGCCCTTTGCTGATAAGGTCTGAGGGCTTACATCTTCTGTTGTCTGTTGAGCGTGCACGTCTAGTGCACGTGTGTGTGAGTGAGAGAGAGAGGAACAGAATGAGACAGATGTTTATTTCCTGCACGAAGACAGTTTTGCATATAGAATTAGAAATCTGTGTCTCTCTGCACAGCTGATGTTATGCTTGAAGGGTGGCATTGCATGGTTGTTTTGTCTGTTATTTTCTGTATCATCAGGCAGTCACAACTGAAAAATGAATTTGAAGACGTGCAATAAATAAATATGACTTTATGATTCTTAGAAAATAAAAGTCCCTCCTGGTAAAAAAAAAAAAAAAAAATGTCTGTGACCAAAACAGAAATGTGAAACTGAGCAGCAAAAACTTCCTGTGATGGAACGTCTTAAGTGATATGTGGTGTATAGTGCACGTACACAAGTAGGCACACAAGACCACACATGTTTCCTGGTTCGAAGGGGAGACAGTTAGCGTCAAAAGCCAGCTCGCTGTAAGGCAGAAACCTGCTGCAGACTTCTGTCTGAGAGCCACAGGTGTTTTGTTTGACACTCTACACCTCAAAGCTCTGTGGCCAGATGAAGGCAAAACACACAGATATGGGTCAAGGCCGTGAGGACCGGTGACGACTCCGATGAGAACTGCGCCTTCAAAATGAAACCCTCAGCATTTCTGAGCTCACATTTGTCTCTTATGGCACATTTCTGAGAAAGATTACAAAGCTTTCCAGGTTTTGATGCCCGCAGAACAGGTTCATTCACATGTGGGAATCGAGCAGTGCAGCCGACACAGATTCAAGCATGCACACATGCTAGTATTTTATCATCCACTTTCTCTCCTCTGTCCCCTCCTTCTGTTTCCATCTGTCCTCCACTCCTCCTCCCCTTTCTCTCCAGTGGTGAGGAATCCTCTGCTGACTGCTCCAGCGGTCTGTATCCCCTTTATGAGCAATGTTTCTGTGGCTGGAAGCCCTCATAAAGCTACAAGCATTGATTGGAAAACAATACAATTTTCTTTGGCTCGGCTGGCAGCGCGTTGCGGTCTGGATTTGTGCTTTGTAGCGTGGCTATGTGGTGCAAAAGCCATTGCCACATGGCTCACAGGAATGGTGTCGAAAATTCATCCAGCACATGCTGATGAGGCTTCAGTGCACCGGCCAAATTGTTCTTGATGCACTACTCCTCTACAGCACATGTCATCTGTCTGGAGATTTGTTTACTCAAATTCTGTCCTACATGATAGAAAATCCTACTTTTGGCCTGTGGAATGGGTGATCTGATCGGACTCAAGAGCAAAGCTAGGCAGCTTTATTTATTCAGAGCCACAATATATAGAAATCCTGCACGACTGGAGCATCTTTCAACTAAGTCTCACGGCTGAAGACAATCCCGCTGAAAAAATGCAGCCGATTTACCAGTTTTCAACGCTCACCTGTGGTACTGAACCTTCAAGTAGCATCTGAAAGAATGAAATTGAGAATATAAGCATCCGAAATTCCTTTGCTGGATGTCTAGGCTTGCTCAGGATGAAGAGCTCAGACAAACACAGAAGGAGTAGAGTCACTTGAGGTACTGGAATCCACTAGGTTGTGGTTCCTGCTGGATGCCACTCTTGTGGAGGTATTCCAGTAAAGTCCGGTTTGGAGGATACCTTGGGCAGACCAAGAAAACAATAGAGGGATTATATATCCTATTTGGTTTGGGAATGCTCCAAGATCCCCCAAGAAGAGGGGAAAGTGACTGAGGGCATGTGGGCTACATTTCCTAGCTTGCTACCAATGTTCTCCAGATCCATCAAGTAGCAGAAAATGTATGTATGTGACAGAAATATTCATAATAGGTGCCGATACTTCCTCATTGGATGTCGATTGGTCCGTAGCCACTGTGGTTCAAGTGTGTAGCTTGAAGCCTGGCAAGATGGACTCTTACATGATCCTGTAAATTCTTAGTGGATTAATCAATAAGCTGATGGATAGTAAATACTTCTAAAATGATTTTGCTAGTTAATGTATCATTTCTAATGACAGACATTCTCTATTTTAAGCTTGTTAAATGTGAATAATTGGTGGTTTTCTTAGTCCTCATCTTTTGGGTACTTCCATGAAATTAGTTTGAAGTTTTGGCAAGCTGTGATGGGCATTTTCACTATTTTCTAACATTTTACAGACAGAACAATGAAGAGAGGAAATAATTAGTGAATCAATAATGGTAGTAAGTAACAGCCTTAGCATTAATTATTGATCAAATGACTTTTGATGACAATTTTAAGTCTACATCGATCATCCAAGTTGGTGTTAATGGTTTGTCAGCCTTCTGGTGAATGTGGCAGGAAGTTTGACTCAAAGTGCTTGTTTGGATAACAAATCAGAAAATTCTTGTATCGCAGCCTGTTATTAGGATTTAAGAGAGAGGAACTGTTTTAAACATTTAAGCCAATATGTCGATTGGCTGTAACTCAAAAGGATCAGTGACCCTCGTTGGAATTACTCCTCAAACAAAAACAAAAAGAAAAAATGCAGCAGCTGTGTCACTGTTGCTTGTTTTGATATCTGAAGAAATCTTTTCTTCGTTTTCAATATCTTTCCCCTCTTTGGCCTTCAGACAGTGTGACAGCTCTTTGATTAATCAGATGGTTACTTGGTTTCCCAGCCGACCCTGCGCATGAGGACATGAGGACACGCTGGGTATGTGGGAGTGCAGAAGGCACACAAACACGTCTGCAAAGTTTCTGTCGATGCTCCGCGTTTCATGAGAAAGCAGTAAAAACAAAAAAATCAAATCACTGCACAGCACTGTGACTTCACAGTGCTGTGAATATAGTTTGTATTGGAAAATGTGTCTAAACAGAAGTCAAGGATGGTAATAGAATTTCTGGAGGCTTTATATGGTGATAAATTCATTCAGACAGCATCTACTGATCGGAAATATACGAATTCTTTCCTCAGGAAACCATAAGCAACATCTTTATTGCGCAAAGCAGCAGGTAAAGGCATAAGAGTTATGTCCTGACATCATAATCAAATACTAATAGACTTTCATCCAAGCTGCTCATTGCTGTCTCATAAATCCTCAACACTGAGTTGAACATGGTGCAAGAATGCAGTTAAAATAGGACAAAGAAGAAGTTCCAAATCAAAATGGATCAGTGTTAATGGAGGATTATGCCCCTTAGAGCTGCTCTTCATCCACTGATGATATACAAATGCGGGCCTTCGTCATTCCTGCCAGGGCAGATAAATATTTCAGATTCTAGGTTACCAGACCGGAGACACACACACACACACACACACACACACACACATGTGGACGGAGAGACTCAGAGCCAGAACGCAAGTGCAAAAGATGTGTAATCACAGTTGCCAGTGCGTAAACGTTTAATCCCCCCACGAGGCAGACGTGCATTTGTTCCACTTGTAGTGACGTGTGATGCACTCTTCTTGTGGCGTCACGCCATTCTACTAATGGAATACCATCAGGGATAACATATAACAGTCGGGACTGAGCTCTCAGCTCCCGTCTTTGGAGGAATTTGTCTTCCAATATCGCAGACTGAAGGTTTAGAAGGTATTACAAGGATGATTAGAAGAATGATGCACGGGCAACTTTTGCAGTCAACAAGCAAGATTCATCACATGGGAAGGCGATAAAAATGTCAAGGGGAACAAATCGTTCCCAATAAAAAGAAAAAAACTAGTAAAAACACCAGGCTGACTTGGCTTCATATTCACATTAGTTGGATCTTAACAACAGTAAGAAACAAGCTCTGCTATTTTATTTGCAACAAGTCCACCAGCCACCATTGCTGTCCAGTTGTCTATTAAGGAATGCACAGAAATGCCAAAGTTGTTCCTGAACAGTTGAGTTTTTTTTTGCAGTTTTATGGGGGATGGATTGAATCGGGATAGTGAAAATGGTTGAAAATAGTTGTGTCTTACATTACAGCATAACAACAGAGTCAAGTAAAGACAGTTAGGATCAGTACAGCGACACTGTTATGAACAGGAAGCGTAGGTTTACTGATGTATATAATGTAGTGGTGATTTGAGCTAAATGCCAACTTATTTTAGCATGTTAGCATGCTAATATTTGCTAATTAGCACTAAAGACCTAGCATTAATATGAAGTACTGCACAGTCCTACAAAGTCATACTTTATGAATGTCAAAGTCAACAGGATGCATCATCTGGGAACCATGAATGCCTGCAAAAGATTCAGACAGTCCACAGCAGAGGTGTTGAGACACTGAAAAACACAAGAGCTCAACTCATTGTGGTTCTAGATTAGAAGTCAGGAGATCACCAAAGTTAGGAGGATTGATCCTCTGGAGACCATGCATTTAATGTATTTTATCACCACAAATAGAGCCAAGCTAACTGACTATGCATCTCTTTTTCCACACAGCACATCATGCAGACCAGCGTACCTCCCACGGCAACATGTAATTGAACCAATTGAACAAATGAACCAATCTTGTATCATTTCAACAACTAGACTGTTTGTTCAGCCCGGTAGATTGATTTAGCCTCAGTAGATGAGCCATTAACTCATTTATTTAGCGACTGAACAAATTATGCGTCATTGCATTAATTCATTCAGGAAATGTAAGTCATGTACAAGACATCATGAGATAGTCAGTTGATGTAAACAGTCACTAATCACATCGGACACTTTAAACAAGGTGGTTTACTTAACCTGTTTCTGCGGGGTTTATCCCGCACAAGTATGTGCTGTGTTGTTTCTGGAGGACTTCAGTTTAGATGAAAGCGAATATATCAAACAACCTGATCTGCACCAGTAAGAACTGTATAATCATTACAACAATGGTCTTTACTCGCTGATTAGTGTTCTTGCCCGTGTCGTAGGTCATGTGCACCGTGGAGTAATCTTCTGTCTGGCTGTCACATAACGACACCAGAGGAATGAATGAACAAGGACGTTTTCGAATACGCGAGTTTGATGTGAGTGAGCTAATCTTGGACGCGAGCCAGCCAACTCAGAGGCCTTTGCCAGCAGTCGAATAATGATTGTCTTTGTCTTGAAACCCTGTTTTGTGTTTTACAACTTAAAGTAGCCTGCCAGTCAAATGCAGGGTTTATTTGAGAATCCAGCGCTGTGGCCTTTTTGCAGCTGAAATGACCACATAGTCACTCTGAAGAGGAATTGAGTGTGAAAAATCTGCAATTGACTTTTTAATCAGCTCACACTATACGGGTTCGATAGATGTGCCCTTGCCGTGGCCGACACTGAGGGGCAAAACGGCAGACAGAGAGCAACACAAAGGGAGTATTGATTACATGATTGATCACCCTCCGCGGCTATTGTTTGTTTCATCTTCGACGGTGTCTCTCTTTGTCTGTTTGAGTCTGCCTGTCATCGCTGAGCAAACAGAAAATGCTGTCTTCCTCAAGCCACCCTTGTCAGAGCGCAGCTACTTGTTTAGACAAGCCGCCTCTCCGTGCCCCTGCCCCCCCCTTTTTGTCTCCACTTGTTTCCCTCTTAGCCGTCGCTCCTGACATTTGACTTTTCTGTCGCTCCCAACATCGAATGTCTTATTTTTTTCCTCCCCCTCCTTCAACCGTCCAATGCTGAGAACATTTTCTAACATGCTGCCTCCTCCTTACCTGTTGATGTGTGACCTTGTTCTGCGGTAGGGGTGTTTGTTTTACTCCTGTGTCACTCCCCAGTACAAACAGCCCTGGCAGAAAACACCACAAAGCCATCAGTCACATGGCAAACTGCAGGATGTGTTTTACAAGTTATACAGAGGAGCTAGATCCGTTTTAATATGAAGTGTTATGCAGGAGAGAATGCTTATCCTTGGTGCTCGAGGGAATGTAATGAACAGATGTCCTCGTTTGTGTGTGTGTGTGTGTTCGGTGTGGGTGCACGGCATCAACCATCCATGTGGCTTCTTAGTCATCAGCACGGCACATTTATTTACATTGATTGCAAGTTTTTCTAAGCACACTCTGACCCAGAAGGAGTGGACATTTTGTTCACAGTGCAGCTATGAGGAATGCGCACAGATACTGAATGAATTTCTAAATTTTTTGGTTGCCTGTCGGCCCAGTTTTGGGTACAAATGTTCCCTTTTTTTCCGACTGAGCGATATTCTGCTTTCAGGTCAGCTGTCTCTCGCACAGGGCTTGTTGACCTCTTATCATGTATGTCATGTGTTATGACACACATTCCTCTACATTCATTAACTTGGCACTCGAAAGGATCCGGTGGAGCATGTGCAGCACGGGCAGAAAAAAAAAGGGAAAACCACAAAGTCCAAAACTGCCCTTTTGGCGTTCCATGGCCGTCACTTCTGGCTCGTCATGACAACACTGTCCGTCCCTCGTTTTTCTTTCTAGACCCTGTCAGGCAAAGGCACTTGTTTTATTATCAACAGCGAAAGAGAAGTCCGCCCTCCCAAAGACTTGTCTTTTTATGGAGATGGTCGAAGGCTGAAGGGGGGAAAACACAGCGGAGGAAACGCAGAAGAGAAACTTCTGGCAAGATCTGATCCACTGTTGAGCGCTGAAGATGTGCAACCAGGAGTCTTTTTCTGGGCCTGAACTTAAATATGCGCTCCAGATCTTTTAAAAGGAGTTTGATTTACAGCTGGAGCTCCTGCCCTGGTTTCTTTATTACTTCACTCGGAGGTGTTTCTTTCATCTGGGAAAGAAAGGGGAGTTGGTAAGCAGGTTCAAGAAAAGGTTAGGCATGTTTCCTGGCTGTTTGCATAAAAGCCATGAGGGCGTGATGTCAATCAACATGTTGCTGTGTAAAGTGCAGAAGCATGACATCATAGTTTGGGAATCTTAAAGGACCATAACAGAATGTTCTTCCCGATTTGCCTGCGCAGCAAAACAAATTGCCTTGATCTTTATTGAACTGTCTGTCTTGATCCCACAAGACAGAGCTAATAATTTCCCATGCTGGGTATTTAAAGTTTGATATTTCACAACCACACACACACACACACACACACACACACACACACACTGATGTTTCACTCAACCCGCAGAGCCACACATGGATGCACACATACACACAAGTCATGCACCCAAAGCAGAACTAGACGCTAAATAATGAGAACAGATTGTGCCGTACAGTGGAGAAATCTCCGCTCATATTTTCAACGCCTCAGACAGCTGTTGCTCCCTGGGTTGACCTTAGCAGCGCAGCTACGTCAAAACTAGCCAAAAGCTTTTAAATCTCAGCAGAACACATTTCGCAGCCTTGAACATTTTTGTATCAAGAACAGCCCATTTGCATCACACAGGAGAGGAGAAAAAAAAAAAGACCCATCCTCTTACTCGGGGTTAGGAATGTTCAGGAAAAGGTCAAAAATGTCAAGCGTCGTGTCATCTGTTCTGCTGCTTCGATGTGTCTCTGGAGGTCAAAGGGCATGGGGCAATAGTGTGTCCTCCCTAACAAGGCACATGTGTGTTTGCGTGCTCGTGTATCAGTCTGTGCCACGAACTGTAAGACGTCACAGTGGATGCCTTTGTGTCGAATAACGGCGAGCTCACGGGACAGACAAACAAGCAGATTGATGGAAAATGATCTAATTATTATGCACATGATAGAAATCCGGTTCATGAGCACATCGAGTGATCAGAGCCAAAATCCTGACGTCACACCTGGATGAGCTGCTGTTCCACGGGCCTCAGTCTCTCACTTCCACTTCTCTTTTAGGGTTTCTTCCTCAGCTCTCTTTCTTTCTTTGTATTTCCACAAAAACAACAGCTTCCGCGCTTAAAAAAAGTTGAAAGTTGCGTTTATCTCGATGCTTTCTGCACTATTCAAGAAAGAAAACATGCTAATCCCTTTAGAAGCTGTGCAAACAACCTCAGAAGCATGCACACACCTTTTCACGATGATACTGTATACTGTCTTATCTTGCTGTTTTGGCAGACCGTTTTTGTTGATGTAATACCCGCCACAGCGGAGCTCTTCCCTGGAGGGAACTGGACAAAACCACAAAGAACAGCGTGACCAAAACGGGTAGCTTGGTTTGCGTAATTTGGATCCCCCTGAGTGATCTGTATGATTCATGATGAGCAAATCTCCCTGATAAAGATAAGTTTTGGATGTAGCGGGTTGAAAAAAAGAACTGGCACCTGGACGCCAAACGTCAGAAGAGAATGCTGCTTCAATGTTTTCAAGGCAGCTCGTCAAGTTGTTGTTACGAATGAGCATGAGCAAACAGCCGCGGGGTGAAAAGTAGCATATGTGGCGTTAAAAATAAGCTGCATCATTCTCAGTCATCAGCATGAAGGCGATAGCTGATAGCCGGCGGTGCGCATGTGTACGTGACCAACCGAAGGTGCCCGCATCATTGATCATTAGTGATTTTGCTTGCAAAGCACGGAGAGCTGAAGAAAACTCTGAAAGACAGATGGACTGATAGAATCAAGGCAAGGCAGATCGAGACAAATGATGACAGACGTAAAGGTGGAAGTCAAATTTCCAGTCTGATGACATCTCAGAGAGCCTCGCTGAAGGAAATATTGAGAGTCGGAGAAGGAATAACACAGATGACGCCAGGAGTAATAAATGTGACAGGAATAACACACACATTTGGTGCCTGGGGGAGTCCATGCACAGGTCGTACGCATACATATCCTCGGTCTGCACACATTTGTGTGTGCCCATGCAGTTAACTTACAACTTGTGTGCAGAAGTGTGACCCAGGAGTTCAAGGGGCCTTTGATTAATACTGGATTAGCTGCTCTCAAGGCTGCCCCTGGAATGTGAGGATCAACAAGCCTGTTGTGGTAGTGCACGCGCAAAGACACACACACACACACACACATACCCATTTAGTCATAGCACACTCACTGTTTACCTTCCAGTCTATTAGAGGCTATTAATATTCCTCCACTCCTCCTCTCTCTATGTTCTGCCTACTTTCTCTCTGGGAGTGTAGCTGAAATTGGATTTCATGAAAGCAGTGCTGGGAAATAAGCGGCAATTTTTTATCATTTACATCAATGTACGTCCTGATGTAAATGCAGATTTATTCATATTCTGGTTGTCAGTTCCTTTTGGAAGTAGCGGAGGGCTTCATATGTACAGCGACACCCGCCAAAATGTTGCAAATTCACATTCATTTGTCATTTTTTTAGATATAAAGTCTGTTTTTCCCTGCACTTTTCCTCAGAGCTGTGAGACAAGCAGGTGCTGGTACTGTTGGCATTAAAACGATGAAGAAAAACTGAATGGAAAAGCTGAACTGAAGGGGAATCCTCAGGCTGCGTTATCACCACGTGCGCCGGTTGTTTATAGTCAAATGATGAGAGTATGTAAACAGGAAACATCCCTGCATGTGCGCGCTTACACATATGACCATTGATAGATGAGCGAGGACCTGCATGCGCCGACCGACGATGAGTGGATGAATCATTCCGTCCATCAAAAGCAATGTTTGTGTTTGCAGTGTCTGACTCCTGCAAGGCTGCATCTTCACTCATTTAGGCAGCTGCGGTCAGACTGGCGTTGCTCAATATATTGTGTACTTTTGCACAGTTTGATGGTATTGGAATTGGCAGATGGGTCATGAGCTCTTCTTTAAATGCTAAAAAGAACTGTAAGACCAGGGCCGATAGTGGGAAAAACAATCCTGAGTCTGTATATCTGACTGCAGCAATACAAAGACAGGTCAGTAGGTGGCAGCACTTTTTTGCCACTAGATCCATACATGACACGCCTTGCACACACCTGCCTCCCGAAGCTTGCCATCACTTCCAACCTCCTCCATCCACGCCCAGTGCCATTTATTTTTGATACCTGGGCTTCATGAACCTGCGGTCCATCCTCTGGGTTAGGCTACAATGCTTACTGCAGGCTAATGATGCTCACTTTCAACTTCTCAACGACACGTGAAGCGCTTGAGTGTCAACACCTAGCCTTAGTCCCGCCCCGCCCTACTTCTGATTGGTTAGTAGGCCTAGAATGAAAGCTGCACTTCTACTGGATTCAGAGAAATGTCTAGATACATCTGGCCGAACTGAAGGGCGCGCACTCTTCCATGTAAGACACAGCTATTGTCTGTCCCTGAATGTGGTGGATTTCAAGACAAACCAATACTCATGTTTGTGGTCAAGAGAAGAGCTGAAAAAACAGGTTTTTAAAAGGTGAAGGGAGGTTTTTGGTTTCTCCTTAATCTCCTGGCAATCTTGAACACTGACTGTCAAGGTCAGAGTTGCAGCTGCATGAGGAAACAAAGTCAGGAGCTCCAGGAACCTTTTATTTGTGTCATTACCCATGTCAAAAATGTGACTTTTATTGTGAAAAATGTGCTTTTAGTTACATCTGAGTTAATGCAGCGATCATAAGGCTCCGTTTATTTCAGACAGGTGCAAGAGAGCAGGAAATCATCTGTGTCCTTAGTGAACAGTTCACCACAGCCGTTCCACGGTAACTCATAAACTCTGTGTTGACTGATAGTTGGCATCTACAAGTAGCATTGTTCAAAGTCAGACTTTTCACAGTGAAGACAGTGAAAGTAATCCCGGGAGAGTACTGAGATGTTTTGGGTAAATTTCACTCTCCTCCATGCCAGATCTTTTTTTTTTAAATACAAGTTAGTGCAGTTGCTCAAATGAACAGCAAAAAAAAAAAAAAAATCCAAAAATCTTGCAAAGTTAGGAAATCCCTTCCAGTTCAGAGCTCTTCCTCTTCCATTGCCATGGGCCCTAACATTTCATCAAATTTCATTGAAGTTATAGAGGCTCATTTTAAAACAAAAACACAACGATTCTTATGCTCAGATTATTATACAGTAATGGAAACAAACTAATGAATAGAATGTTCCTGCTTATAAATACTACTACAAAAATTATTCGTTGGGGAAGGTGGGGTCTGCAGTGCAGCTGGGGATGTCTTCTCTTTTGTATTTATCACGAATGTCTTATTATATTTTGTGAGAGCAGGGTCTTGACTTTTGTCTTGAGATTCAGATTCAAATTTTTCTTGCAAAATTGACTGAAGGAAAAAAGGAATAATTGAGTAAACGAGCAGTTAGACCAAGAAATGACTCGTGTGCGCACCGTGGAGCGTAAAGCTACCTTACCACATCCTTCAAAACAATCCATCCTGTTTTCACCAGAGAAGTCACCATCACTTCATTCTGCATGATCGACAGTAAAGTCAAATGTATCATGTTAACCTATTACATGATCCATGTTCAGCACAACCTGTCCTACCAATGGGTGAAGCAAGAATGAAGCCGCTGCACCCTATTGGCTAATGCAGTAACAAGGGGTAATAAGTGTTAATTTAGCAGCTCAGCAGGGAGCAGCTGGAAACAGAAACCACCGTTTGTCACGTTGTCCATAATTTTGCTAATTATACTGCTAATGTGCTAATGGGACTGTTTGAATAACAATATTAGCAAGACATTAAGAACGATTTAATAATTTCTAATGTCAATGAAAGCCTGGAAAGTGGCAGAATACACATTATTTGCTTGAATATAAGATAAAAAGTTGAATATAAGATTGACCGCCTTCTTTCCCACCCTGATCATTTGTGTAATTTCAGATGATTTTGTCGTGTTTCAGCGTTGGACCTGACTTAAACCTCGTGCTGCATGCTTTGTTTAGTTTAGTCTCCCCAGCTCTCACCGGTGTTCAGACTTACACTTAACAGGCTGAGTGAGAAAACAGACTGTTTGAGTTCTGATTGCTCTCACAGGTCAGCGCCAGTGGGAAAGGTGATAACCATGTTAATTAAACACCCCATTAGCACACATCAGCCTTTAAAGTGTTCTACACCTAGTCATTATTGTTAACACTTTATAGGTTTCTTTAGTGCCCCACACACTCGCACATACACGTTTCACAGTCGGTTGAAGGTTGGTTGGTGTGTTGGGCAGAGCAGGACTGGAGCGCTGTGCTCATTCTCTTTCCGCTAGGAAATCAATAATAGACCAGCTGACCCGACTCTGACCTGTGTTACACGTGGACGGATACGCGCACGCGTACACACACACATGCACTGTCACATCCACTGTCCGGAGAGAACAAAGCAGCTTTGGGCAGTGACGGGTGTGGCGTGGGTCTCCAGGAAGTTACACTTGGCTAAAACTTCCTGGACTGAAACGAGAATGATGGTTTTAAATGTTGATGTAATTACTTTTGAAGTGTTTTCTTTTATATGCAGTGGTTCGTTGTTTTTTTTATGGTTTACATGGTGATCAAACACAGCTGAGAGTAGTCAGTTTATGGTCATATTGGTTCTATTATAATTGAGGCTCATTGTTTTGCAGTTTTTTTTAAGAAAAATCCCCAGATTTCTTTTTAAAAAAGGGTGGATACCTGGATTTAATGTCCCAGTGCAACAAAAAGCTGACCACTAGTACACAAAGCAGACGTCTTGTGATGAGAATATAGCCCGCAACATTGTCTGGTCAACAAAGTAAAGTTTGAACACGATGAAGATGGAAAGTCCCTCAAAGTAGGTTAAGAAAATAAATGACATAGTTGCATTAGAGACAGACAGAAAGGTGAAATCTACGTGGCCATGATGTGCATGAAGTGCTAGTGTTTCAGCCATCGTTAGCCCCAGGGGCTAAAATCTGCCGTGTCTCAGCCTTGGTCATACATTCCAGTCCAGTCATGGAAGTCTCTCAATCTCCATCGGAAGTTGACTCAGTCCATACTCCACCTCCTCCTGCAGGACGAGCCCTGAGGTTGGAAAAGGGGCCCTTAACTTGTTTGGGGTCAAAAAATAAAGTGGAACGCATTGATCACAATGTCATGTGGTAAATACAGGGATGCAGACTGAAAAACAGCAACACGGGCAGGGGCAGCTTTCCTGAAGGGCATCTTTGACCAAACACAGCGAAGGGATCGTTGTCAAACTCACGAGACACAACTATTTGAGTGAAGTCGCAGGATTTTTAAGTCTGTACATGATTGCTTTTTGATCTCTAGCAGCTCATGCATCTTTCCAGCCTCGACGAAGGCGAGATTTTCCTTGCACATGCCTGTTTTTCCATATGTAGCGATCATCCGAACATATGTGCGGCCGGCATGTGCGGTTCGTGCGCGCACGTTGCACGTAAAGCGCTGCCATGTGTCTCATAAAGTGACCGCAGCCCTGCTTTAACTCTGTCATCTTCATCATCAACATCATCCGGATTCTGAGGAGCAGACCAGCAGGTCGTAATCCCCCCCAACTCTTTAACTACCTCGCAGGATTAACTGGGAGGGGGGGATCCGGTACCCACGTGGAAAATAAAGAGTCTTATGAAGACTTTACTCTGATCCCGCTGTGTTAAATGGATACGGTGGAAGAAGCACCGAGAGGGGAAAAACCAAGGGAATGTGCTACACTTTTGTCAGCTCATGTTCTCACCACTAGTGCGAAAAATAAACTAACTGTTCCCTAATAGGATCAACGCATAAGCTTAAACACGCTTATAGCCATAAAAATAAAGAGCGATTTGTTGAGCAAATGCACTTGCACTCTGCATAGATGCAAAAAAGGAGAAGAAAAGTCTGTGAGGAAACACAAGAATCCATCCACACAAACTCCATTTCAAGGATGTGCTAATGGTTCAGAAGTCAAGTCTTATCTTAAATGACAGTTGTAACCCCACTTCCTGAAAAAAAAAAAAAAAAAAAGCCGACACGTCCCACATGTCAAGTTTATTTGCATGGACGTTTCCAGTGAAGAAATCTTCTTGGGTAAGGAGGAGGTTGCAAAACCGCCCTTCAGCTGTAAACGTCTACAGCCAGACTGTGTGAAATCAGGTTTGTCATGAAATTCGACAAGCAGAAAAAAAAAGAAAGGTCAAGCTTTCAAGGTTATGAAGACAGCAGCTGTTACAGAAACGAGAGATTAATGACACTAGTTTGCAGAAATTCGTTTTCAGAAACACTAACTTTGGTTGTTTGGTTGCGTTGAAGTCATTTCTTTAAAAAAAAAAAGGCTTCCTGGATTTTTTTTCAGCGTCATAGCTGTCATGTGTCTGTTTGGACAGCAGGAAGTAATGGGACAAAGTCCCTGGGATGGTTGCTGTGCGTCCATGTACATCTTTGCTTGTTAGTGAAATATTTTGACATTTGACTGTCGAAAAGTTCTCGCCGTCTTGTAAGGTGTTGTGGTGTTATTGGGGTGAAGTGGAAACTTAAGGAACCGTGACAGCAAAAGTATCCTGGTATGTTGGATTTCGATCTTCACAGTTGTGGCGAATAAGAGAAGGCGAGTCTGGGCTGCATAAGTCGCGTTCCCACCTACATCTGAGGCCCGGTGCGTTACGGCTTTTTGGCACAGATGCCAGTTCTAATCTCTGAGTCTATCTATTTAACATTCCAGGATTGATGGAGTGGCACAATATTTCTGTGGGAGTTGTTTCTGTGTAGCCCGTGCATGAGTGTGTGTGTGTGTGTGTCCCGTTCTCACGGTGCTGCCATAGTAGAGAGCTTGGACCGCTGAAAAATGTTCGATGGGAAAGTAATACCCACGGGGCTACTTACACAACCATTTTGACTGATTGACAGATAAAGTGCACACACATACACACACACTGTGCTATACATGTATTGAATGTCTATCTGTGTTAATGGAGTCACACCGAATTCAGTAACTCTGTTCCATAACTGTATACTTACTGTATCCAATCGGACTTTATCTCAGTGTTAGCGGATGGAAACTGTTATTTTACTATCTCCACAGGAGTGCAGACATGGTTTTGGTATTCACTTGGGTAAAAGGCAAACTACATAGACATAATTGATTTAGCAAATGTCCCAGTCTGAGATCTGCACACAAACTGAGATAAGATCATATGAAATGTGAATGAGGAAGTTGTAATTGAACATTTTCTTCGGGGAAAGAAAATATTCCAAGAGGTGTACCGCAAGGCAGTGAGACCGGAGAAATGTAAGAGCTGAAACGAAGCGAAAACTTCACGTTTCCCAGCTTCTCAAATGTGAATATTTACTGTTTTTTTGTGTTTTATGAAGCTGCTTTAGATTTTGGAAAATTAGTCAGACACGAGACGCAATTTGAATATGTTAAAATACACTATTCTGACACTTGTGATGGTCATTTTTTATAATTTTTACTGACATTTTGTGGAGCAAACGACCAAAAAAATCTGCACAATCTAAAATTGGAAACTCTTGTCTGAGTCAATGGAGACTGTTTCGTCTCAGGCAGTGTTTTATGGACATACATTTAATTAATCTTTCTGTTTAAGGCACAGATGCTGTATATCTGGACCCAAAATCTGAATTCGTCTGAGTTTTATGATTCTTTTAATGTTTGGTAACAGTCACAGTATGTAGGAACCACACCTAAGCAAGCACAGTAACTACACACAGTTGGGAAGCCATCGAGGGATTGCGTTTTTGTCAGTGGACTTGTGACGCATGGTGGGATCTGGAGAGAGGTGGGGGCGAGGAAGGCACGAATCTCTCCATCCAATCAGTTTTGGAATTTGATCTCGCACGCAGACACGGGGGGAGAAAAATGAATGCGTGATCTGCAGTCATTACAGCATGACATGATGAGTTGCAGTTTCAGTCATTTCATTTCGTGACTGAGCGAAGCTGCCGCCTTTTGCAGAGAGCCATTTTTCACGAAGAGAAAGATGAATAAACCCATCTACAGTCATCATCGCTACAAATGGAAAAAATCTAAACAAAAACACCCAGGCTCTTGTTTTTTCCTGGCAAATAATCCATTTCCATTCCCCATGCACAGTAAGTGTCTGTTGACTAAATTAATGCTCACCTCTGGTGGTTGAAAGACTGCAATTGTCATCTGCTCAGTTCTGTTTGGCAGTGGTTAGACGACTGCTGAGTGGTGACCTTAATTTGTGTTTTAAATCACTCCATAACACATGTTAGAAGGGCTGGAGGAACGGACATAATCACACACACATGCATGCAGGTCGAGGACTGAGTCCTGATTGCTCAGACCGTCTCGGCCTCCGCTGCTGCCATCAGGCTGCAATCAGTTTGTCTCAGTTCGAGTGGAGCAGGCAACACATTTTTTCCGCTTATTTATGCTGAAACGCACATGATCCACCACACCACCTTGTCCACGCACATACACACTCGCCAATTAGCTCTAGTCTCCATACGGGATTAGTAATGATTAACCAGCTTCATTAGCTCAGCTAGCTAGTCTGGTTGGAGAGGGAGAAGGAGGAGAATTTAGTGACTTGTGTATGGCTGAATAAGGCTCGGATACGTCTTTGTTCGCATGTGTGTGGGACAAAAGAAGGGAGATGAAATGCTGGAGAGGTAGATGTGGATATTTGGCTGTATAAATACACTTCACTTGACTTAAGGCTGCGCAAGCCAGGAAACCAGATTAAGCGAAAACATTTTATTAAAAATGTGGAACTGCAGGTTCTTCGAGGTCAGAATGCCAGATTTGGAGGGCAGAAATGACGGGGTGTCCAGGGAGGTGCAGGAGTGTTTGAGGCAATACCCAGGTAACAGAGAGGAGAGGGCTGAAGTTGGCAGACAAGGAACAGGACGATCACAAAAAAAGGCTGAAAACAGGGAATGGAGCTTGGCTGTCGTGTCGATTAGGGGAGACGGAACGATCCCTGGAAGGGAGAGACAGTCTTTTATGGAGTGTGGGTGGATTGGTTGATGGGATGTAGGAGCGGTTTTGATTAGGCAGGTGAGGCCACGCCCAGCAACACACACACAAGACGGGCAGACGAGACAGAAACACAAGGGGAGAGGAAAATGACAGGAAACGCTAAGAAGGGATGCAGCAAACAGCCTCCATCAACTCGTCAATCTGCAACTTTTATTTTGAAAATCCAACCAGCTGCATAGTTACTGACACTACCTTAAAGGTCCAGTGTGTATGATTTGGGACCTTTATTTTCAGAATAAGGAAGACATTGAATATAATATTCATAACAATGTTTTCATGCACCTGAAAATAAGACTCTTTTTGTTTTTGGTACTTAAAAATTCTCCTGTTATATCCACAGTGGGAGTGGGTCCTCTTTCACGGAGGCTGCCATGATGAAACACCTTTTTTCTCCAGTAGCCCAGAACAGACAAATTTAATTCTGACTCTAGACAGGGCCCTTAAAGTGTTGTTTCTCCTCCTCTTTTACACTAGGAAGGTGAAGGTGAGGATGATGTGAGAAGATTGCAGCAAATAGACCACTCGATGCAACTAAATTTTACACACTGGACCTTTAACTGCACTAGGATACCGTGTCAGTATTGCGTTCGCCATGCCTAGGCGGGAAAAGTACACGGCGGACTGGCAGGTGTATTACACGCTTTGGCTTGAATAATTGGATTGACCTCGATGAGTGCATCAACATTTTTATCAACTCAGAGCTTGACTCGTCTTGAGTCTCTATATGAAAAGTGTCCTGAGATAACATCTGTCATGAGTTGGCGCCATATAAATAAAAGTGAACTGAATTAAAACCAAACTGGGTGGGACAAAAATGTGGATTTTTTTGAAAAGCAGATGCTAAGATAAAGCAGGATGTGGAGAGGTATTTATCCATTGTTTGTGGTCTGTCTCCTGGACCATCCCAAGCAATTTGAAGATTTCCCAACACGCCTTGCAAGCAAATCAGTGGTTTGCGAGGCAAAGTAGCGTGAGCACCAATTACTACCATGTTAAACACAGCTGTTCTCTCCTCTACCTCACCGTGGTTTTCTCTTGTTGGACAATTTACAGGGAACAGAGGAATCGGCGTGTCTTTTGTGGCCAGTATGGGAGTCAATAGGATTAGACGTGTCAGTTGTCTAGACGGTGTCATTTAATGAAACATGAGCTGATTTGTGAGCTGATCTTTTGCCACAGTTCACAGGTATGCAGAAAGAACGGCGTGTTGTCGCAAGAAGAGATCCAACGCAGACACAACAAACCCAAACAGCGTGACAAATATATCATATTTACAGTTGGAAAGTTGAATGACAACTTCTAAGAGGCATAAAATAGAGTTATAATTTTGGACAGATATGGGGGAAAATGTTAGCGGCCTGTGCACAGACCTCAAATGTCTTAAGTTTGTTCTCCAACACAAATACTTGAGGTTATTATGCATGAAGTTCAGCGCTGCAAACAGGAGTATAATATCTCTCTGACATGAACCCAGCCTGCCAATGACAGCTGACGGAGAAACAGCCTGACAGAATTTTGGATGTGATCTGTGGTCAGCGTGCCATGCGCAGATTACCACACACAAACCCTGCATGCATTACTTCAACTTCTCTTTCTACTATCAACTGCGGTGTTGATACAATACCTGATTTTCTTTGCTTTTGCAGCTTATGTAACCATTATGCAAGATGCTAAATCTTCAAGGTCGGGCCTCATTATAGCTGCAGGCCCTTCATATTAATCTGTCTTTAAAATGTTTGAAGTTCGCCCGAGGCTTTAGATGTGCCTGCCAATGAATGGGGAGATTGGGGGGGGGTATTTGGAGCACGCACTCTTTAGTTGCTCATTCTTGCGACAGAGCCAGGAAGGCCTCATTAAATGCAAAGGCAGACACAAAAACAATACGCAGTGAAAGTTGATACCTGCGTATTAGCGATGTTGTGCTAATTTTCAAATCCTGGATAATGTGCCCTCCCACAGGCAGAAGAACAAGGGAATAATTTATGGCCTCAAATTTAACCACATCCATAAAACTTCAATTCATTTTATGATTTCAGAAATACAGTCAGTAGATGTCATGTCCCTGAACTCAAGTCAAAGACATCTGTCTTTTGTAAGTGGTTTTATTATCTTAAAAATGTAATAATCATTGTATCCACAAGAGATAAAAACATGATAAAATACTTCCACAGAGTGCGTAAAAAAAAAAAAAAAACTCAGCAAGGGCTCGCAAACAATGCGCATTGTTGGAGTATTGTGTAACTGTCGAGTGTGGAAGTCAACACCGAAGTTGTTTTGACAGTAACGCTCGGCCAAGTTTTGCATTTTTTTTTCCTTTATAGAAATAAGATAAATGATCAACAGCAATATGCTGAAGTAAATATCACATTTGTGCGTCAGACTGTGATTCTCAGAAGGAGACCGTTGGACAGACTGTCCTTTTCTGCATGATTCTGCACGCTGGGAAGGACAAAACTGGCTCATAGTTGTGTAACTTCCATAATTTGTGAGTGAGTGAGTGCGTTTTTTTTTTTCTCGACTGATTTTATGGAGACGTTTTTTATTACGGTACACTCTAACTCGGTCAGACCAAATGCAACTTATGTAACCATAAAGTAAATATTGTTTCAATTTCCATACAGTATGTACCTGTATATATTCACTGGCCTAAACACACTTTGCTACGGGATACCATCGCTTAAAGACTGCAACTGATCCTAAATCAGTGTTTTTTTCCCCCCCTCCCTTTAATGGAACACAAATGTGGAAAAAGAGGCTTGTTTAAAGCTGAAATCTAACCGTCTGCTCTTTGTGTATCGCTGTCCATATGTTTTCAAAGTAAGTAAACTTTATTTATAAAGCGCCCTTCAAAACCAGAGTTCCACTGTGCTGTACAACGCAAGCGTTAGAAAGCTTCTTAAAACGATCAACTCACTTTGCAGCTTTTGTAATATGCAGGAAGTGGTTCCAGAAGGTGGTTTCCTTTGGTTTCAAGTCCAGATTTTGGGGCCACCAGAAGGCCTTGGTCAGTAGACCTCAGAGGTCTCACCGAGTTCATGAGGGACAATAATTCCAAAATATATAAGCGGGGCCAACACCGTTGTTGTGTTAGTTAAAAGTCTAGCAGCCACATTTTGGACCATCTGGAGCCGAGACACAGAAGAGCATCTCAGGATGGTCAGTTACAATAGTCAAGATGAGAAGGAACAAAAACACGCTTTGAAAAGACATTACCTTTTTGATTTTGGCGACTTTTTTTAGTTAAGAAAAAAGTGAGAATAGTGAAAAATACCCGTCACAAAGTAGCATATCTTCATATCTGAGAAGCCTTTGCCAATTTAACTTTAAAAACGACTAAATATATTCAAGTTACAAAATCAACAAGTCAATGCAGACAGGACTAATTCAGATTTCTGTGATAGTTCCATGACAAAACCAGTCATATCACGGCATCTGCCCTTTTCTTTGCATTGGAATGGGAGGTATGATAATTGTATTTTTTCACATAACCTCCCATACTGGAGGTTGATAACCTCACATTTCACAACTAATGATAAGCCCGATACCATTGAATTACTTTGGGCGTTGGGTTATGTAACCTGCGTTCGAATAACAGGAATCCATAATTTGGTGGTTATTTTCCCCTCAGGCAGTGTCAGGGACAACCCAAAACAGGTGGAGGAGCCAATTTATCGTTTGTGTGTGACAGGTACATGTCCAAACATGCACACACACACACCAATGCCACTTGCTGACAAGCAAGAGTGGTCAGTAATTACAAGCAGATGTTGAACCTTGAGGAGGTTTCAGGTCAGCGAAAGCGATCTATTATATGCATGAGGCTAACCTGTAAAAGACAAAAAAAAAAAAAAAAAAAAAGACGGAGAGGAGAGGGGGGAAAAAGACGTGTTGAAAAATACTTGTGCATTCCTTTGGATCAGCGTTGTGGCACAGAAACTCTGCTCAAGGGCCACTTAAAGGCAGCTGCAGCACAAAAGAGAAAGAAAACCGAGCGCAAGCACAATGTGAGGAATTTTTGGACTGCTTCTTTAATATCTGGATTCACCACAAGTGATCTCTTCCTGAGCCTGCGATATCACGACGTATTATCATCCCTGATTATAGTTTAAACAAAACCAACCAGCATTATTTTGTCGTTATAGATGCGTGCGTATACGAGCGCGCTGTCGAAAACACATTTGTGAGTCAGAGAGCCTGTTCGTACCCGACATTAGCATGCATCTGGGTGATTGGATCACAAGTGGACAGCTTTAAGCACGCCAGTTCACACCTGGCATTAGAATGCGCCGCATGTGTTTCGAGTGATCAGATGTCACTTCCCCGCCCAATGTGCAAATAAACAGGTGCATCATCTTTTTCAGTTTGCAAATGCATTGTTATTAACTGATGGTCTAACCGTGGTGAGGACATTTTGGGGGGAGCACGGTGGTGCAGTGTTTAGCCTCACAGCAAAAAAGGTTCTGGGTTCGGAGCCGCCTTTCTATGTGGAGTTTGCGTGTTCTCTTCAGGTACTCTGATTTCCCTCCGCAGTCCAAGGACATGCAGGTTAATTGGTCTTTATCTTCTAATTCTGCGTATCTGAATGGTCCCAGATATTGGCAGAGTTCAATTAATGGAAGAAAATAAATAAATAATGGATTTGCTTTAAGTCATTCCTTTTCTTTAGGATCAGTACTCATTGGAGTCTTGCAGGATTTTCACCCTGTTCATTGCTCAAGCCAGCAGATTAAAGGCTTGGAACTCATTTTTCTTTTTCATGGAAAGAGGATTTGCTTCATTGTCTGTATTTACTGTTGCACTGGGTGGCAATAAAGATATTTCCAGCAGCACTTGAAGGCAGCATGCGCATGCATATATTCCTTTTGGGGACTGGGACACACACACAGTCATACAGTCACATGTGTATGACCAAGTGAGGATCAGTAATAACACAGTTTTGTCAATGCGTTGCCACGACGCTCCAGGCTAAAAACAGTCACACTGATGCCTGTAGTATATGGAATATTGAGCGGGATAGGAAGAGCTGTGTCGTTCGTTAAGAGCTAAATTATAGCGTGGTGCTATCAATAAGTCAAAAAAAATGACAAAAATGATCCAGAGAGGACAGTGACACAAGTGGAATTGAACTTTTATGTATACATGCTGCATGCAAGGACAAAAACTGTTTCCAAATCAGCTTGACTTAAAACATCAGCGACAACACAGTGATGTCCCTCACCTTGAACTGGGAATGATTTACGCAGTGCATCACAGCAACCAGCTGCCTTGTTGCGCGCGTGTGTGTGTGTATGTTCCAGGTGCGTTACCATAGTAATTTTTTTTTTCTCACTTTCAGGTCCTTTTGATTTTCTGTGTATGCGTTGCCACGGAAACTGGCATATTCTTTCTTTCTCTCTCTCTTTTTTTTTTTTTTTTCTTGTTGCGCAGTTTGTCCCTTTGTCAGAAATAGAACAGAAACCACATGCTGCACTTTTGTATGTCAGAATGGCATTAGTCATCAAACTGCGTGGTGCCAGTCCAGTCAGCAGAGTGAATAATCTTTCCAGTGTATCATCTGTCACAAAGCAACAGTGTGGACAACACAAACAAATCCTGAGTCATCTTGAATCCCATGTAATTGAAGCTTTGCACTCAGACTTTACATAACATTTTATAAACGTAACATGCTCTGTATCCGTATATAAAGAAATGGTTATTAATGATGTCTGTTAATGTATTTGTCAGCTCCTCCTGTGGGCACCCGTAGTTGTAGTTGTCCATTAATAACACTTAAAAATGTCCTCACATCTGGTAACAGCGAGATTATAGTGTTTTATAAGCCATTTATTAAATGTTTCATGTATGTGGTGCTCATGAATGGTAAATTAAGAGACTCAGAGTAAAGTGGTACCCATGTACGTCTCCCTGTCGTTTGTCTTTGCTGAACTGCACACTCAAATCACTCCACATTCTTAACCCCCGTGCACCTAATCCTGTTTTTTCACCCCTTTCTTTCGTCCACAAAGCATGTTCATGATTTATCCTGATTTATTCCTGCTAATGTGAAATTGGATCAAGTGTAGCAAACTGGCAGAAAATATCATTTGTTAAACTTGGATATCGCCCGATTAGATCTGCGCAGCCGGTCCAGCAAACATCATCTGTGTGTGTGTTGTGGTGGGGGTTCGATAGTTCGAGTAAATACAAAGGAAAACAGATGATGGCGGTTGTGTGAAGGCTTAGCAACCGGCTATATTTTGGAGACAAACAGTAGGAGTTAAAGGATTGTGACAGTAGCCGCATGGCAGATTTGTCTCTATACAGGCTGTGCAAACAGCGTTACATCTCACTAAGCATCCGCGTCACACCGAGATCCACGGTAATGAATGCTCTGGTTGTGTGTTCCAAAGGCATTCGGCGTCACGGTGCGCTGTGGCTCCACATTTGCGAGATTTGTGGTCTACATGAGCAGTGAATGAGTTCGCTCCAGTAACATGTGATGCCAATAACCTCAATGGACTATGACATTGGTTATCATATCCATGTGTGCTTTGTAGCTCATTAACTCCACTAATAGACAAACAAATTTGCATTCACACTGGCGTATAAAGAGTGGATGACTTCGATTGGATGTTTACTGAATGTGATTTCACATGTAATCATGAACTCAAAACGACTTTTCACCACGGCGATCGGCTTCTGTGTTTGTGTCTGCCGCTGTTAAAGCCAGGCTTGGATGTCTGACTAGGTAAACTTGGCTGTCGGTTCCAGATGCTTGAAGGCCAAAATAGATCTCGAAGCAGTGTTTATTGCTCCATTACTGTAAGTGCAGTACTGAAACAGGGTTTATTTGAAGCTAAAATCTGCAACTTTCATTCATTCTGCATTCTACATCATGTTTGAATCCCCCCCTTTTTTCTTCTGAAGTCCTCTTAAACAATACTCAGCCTCGTCTTCGAGTAGTTTTTGTTGGCTCCCTTTTGACAGAGGCCTCTTCTTTTGTTATTCTGATATTAAACACGGCCCGAGCTAGCGCTGAGTACACTGAAGTCATGTAGAGTGTGTTTTTGCTGGGGATTTGGGAGTTTCGGCAATCTGTGGGGAAGTTCTGTTCAATTTACAACAATAAAAAAAGTGATGGACGTTTTTTGGGCTATAAATCTGTATCTGTTTGTTCAAATCAATAGTTACAGAAACAAAAAAAAGTTTTAAAATCCATATTATTAAAAAAATACATTTCTGGGGCTTGAGGATTTGTCTTTATTTCAAAAACCCTAACCCAAACCACAAAATTGACCCATGCACCAGCTCTGGTTTGCACAAAATTGATCTGCATTGTTAGCCAGAGTGATAGCGAGCCGCTATCCAGGGGCTGGATCATGGAGCATATAGACAACATGTCCAACCACGAGAAATGTGCAGTCGTATAACTGCACATAAAATCGACCACGGGGGATGACACAGCGGCTGCAGATGTGCTGCGTCACACACACGGCGACAAATAATAAAAACATCATTGAACGAGAATCCAATTTGTCAAAAGTTCAACCGAGCGGGACGCCTTTAGATCGTCTCGGTTTGTAAATCTGAATGCCCGTGCCTGCAGGTCACGCAGGCGTTCAGCTCATTGTTGCCAGAGTCCAGCAGTGATACCAGGATTTAGTCTCCCCCCCTTCGCTCTTCTGTCAGCATTCCACGGGTTTCACATTGACACTTAAGAAGTGAAGCCCATCCATCCCCTTCAGAAACCCTGCTGTGCAGGAGCAGCTCGAGCGAGGAGAGGCCTCTTATTTAACTTCTCCAACTGTTTGTCTTTTCTTTTGCATTGTGTGTGTGAGTGTGTGTGAGTGTGTGCGAGCACGCATGGGTGTGTACAGGCATGTGCATGTGTGCGCCCCCTCAAGCTGTGTGTGAGGTCAAGCGGGAGGGAAGAGGGCTTCCTCAGCCAGCGATAAGGAATGGCATACAGAGGCACACACACACACACACAGACATACAAACACAACAGCTGTGCTGGATAAAATGCTCTATTAAAAGGGGAGCAACGTGCAACTTCTTTGTCACTGGGCTCGCACACACACACACTCAGGTGGCTGTCCAGGTTTCCCCGCCTGTGGAAGAATGATGGCTCTGTTGCTTCAGTGCGCCAAGAGGCGTCAAATAACGAGCGAGCTGACAGCAGGGGGAACCACTTTAAGAAAATATTGCTGATAGAGGCCCGAAAGTCGTGAAAAGCGAAGCAACGTTTGTCTTTGGTGTGCCCCATTTTGCAAGAAGACTTGAAAAGTAAACATCCATCAAGAGCCAACATGACGAAATTACATTTTTTGCAAGATATAAACTGAGATGTAAAATGGTTTCTCTCTTCTCTCAGCAGAACAAAATCATACTGAAGCATATAAACACAGACACATTAGAGTACACTTGTAAGCCCTCTGTCTGGATAAGGCATTAGATAAATTGCAGCGACGTCTCCTCTCTCCCCCCCCCCCACCTCCGCCCCTCTTTCTTTAACCTCTCCCTCTTCCTGACCTTCTCTCTCAGTAGACACACAGGAATGCATGACCAGAGCTTCAGATGACTCAAATGTTCATCAAAGCCAAAGCAGTCTCCGGCTTTCCAGAAATTCATTAAAATTTACTTCGATTCCACGTTGATCACAGCTTAAGCCAAAAGCTGCAAAGTTAACCTGTCTGCGGCTGAAATATGAGCGCCACGACTCGGGCTGCTTTCTATACACTATGCTAACCGCATCTCCTCCTCCACATATGCTTTGCATTCTTATATCTGCTTTATGTGCGTGGATAGCATATTGCAAATCAATCAGGGCGAGGACACTTCATGTCCCCGCTTGCTCCTTTGAGAAAAACAACTTTTCTTTCCGAGGCCATGCTGTCTCTCTTTATCTGTCTCCAGTTTTATACATTTAGTGTGGTTTCGACTGCGAAAGTCACATTCTGCACACACTTTCAGACCTGTTCTATATTTTTAAGTTAGTAATTGTACTTCATTTTACCTGATATGATCTAGCCTTTTTCAATACTCGCCCCAAAGAATGCAGAGGCCAATGTCCAGGGGACCTATGCGCTATTGAAAATAAAGAAACAGGACACAGAAAATGTTTTATATTTGGATTCATTTGGATTAAACCTTTTTTTAAAAAAAAATTAGCTAACAACTGATGCGCTATGAGCCTAACAGGTGATAATATGTTAGTGTTGTGTTTTCAGCTTGTTTCTGCTGCCCCCAAGTGGCCAACAAATCCATTATGCTAAATTTTGTTAAATTTAAGGGTGGCTAAATGCCACAGACACTTTTATAATCGTATTTCAAGACAGGAAAACAGCAACGTAGTGTTGATTACGTGACATGTAAACCCCGTCGTATGTTCTGCCAGTCTTATCTCACTCTTTGTGTTAACTTTTTGTCTACCTCAGGGTGATTTCACCTGGAGCAGCTTGTCGGGGCGGAGCGTGCGCCTGACGCCGGTCGCCATCCAGAGCCTGTCGGAGCTGGAGAGGGCCAGGCTGCAGGAAGTGGCTTACACTCGTTTACACCAGGACTACGACCTGGGATGTCAGATAACCATGCCAAAAGGTTGGTGCATGCCATGTCTTTAACTAATTTATATGTTGGTTAGTTCTGGATGGGTGTGATTTACAGCTTCATACTTTCAAGACATGACATTTATGTGACTGTTGATGTGATAAAATACGCTGGATTTACTTCGGAACTGCTCTATGTTGTAAACGCAACTCATTTGATACTCTTAGCCCAGCTTGTGCAGCTACTTTCAAGTGTCCCATAAAGTAAAGCCAGTGTTCGAGCCTCTGACCACATCCTCCTGTCGCCCCCCGGGTGTATTTAAGGGAAGTCATGTATGGTCTATGTTTGGGGAAGTTGTGACAACACATGAATCTAGATATAAACCATACTTCACATCGGGATCGGGCGCTTCCTGTTTGACGTGGTATCTGTTGACCCCCCTTCCTCGCAAGGACACGCGACTCCCTTTCCGCTGCAGCAGAGTGCAGTCACCCCACTAGTCACCATGGAGGCTAATTAAAAAGTCCTTAATGTTGCAAAAGCAGCTCCTTGTGGTCTCGAAGCTAAACAAGCTGTATTTTGGTCTTGTAAACCAAACCATTAAGTTAATAAGGGTTTGGAAAATGACAAAATTCGACAAATTAATCCAGATATAGCAGAAATGGGCAGAGCGCTACGCTGAAACTGGTGGACATGGTGGTTGGTTTCCCCTCCGGGCACGCCCATGCTAAAAATGTCTGCAGGCATCACAGTTTAGATAGAGAGGGAAAATATACATGATCCCACTCATGTAAAGGGAACAAGTGGGCGAGATATAACCTTCACAAATCTGTCATCAGTTTAAATATGAATACTGCAATGATGTTTAAAAGCAGCAGATGCAGAATTATCCAGATTTTTTACTACTTAGCAAGCTCTATAAAATACTGGATCCTCCACAAAAATAAAAATTAAAGAAAATAAATCAAATTATTATTATTTTTTTTTTTTTGTTAGACTTTAGCAAGCTCCATCCAGAGCCAGAAGACATTCAACAACTCTTTTGACAGTGTGATAAGTGCTGAAAAGTCGATAATAACTGTAAAATTATTACCGAACCCGTTTGGTGTAAACATCCTTTATAGATAAGACACTTTACTGGTTCAACTCTGATCTCTCTATCTTTGTGGTAGGTGTGCATGCAACGGTTTCCTTCCAGTTTGCTCGATAAAATGAACCACTGTCTCTTTATGGCCTTTTGTCACAGCTTGTGAGTCATGACGAGGAAGCCAGAAAGCTATTCTGGTTACTGAAATTAAGTCATTTGAATAATTTAAAGGCCCAAGAAGGAAAAAAGTCATTCAAGTAAAAAATGCAGTTTTGTAGAGCAGGAATTCACTATTTCTGCTTCCCTGTCTTGTTAATCATCCTGCGACTCCTTCGATCTCAACCCCCAGGTTGAGAACCAGCATTTCTAGACCTCGCTTCAATACGATATGACAGAAACTGCAGAAAAAAAATCAACCACAAAAAACTAATTTATTTAGATTTAGTATTGTTTTGAGAGGAAATAACATTATGCAGCATTTTTGCATTGCACTGTATGGACTGGAATGGCCGCCAGTGGATTATCCAGGGCCTTGCATTCCAGTTGAAGGTTAAACCTCTCCCCACCATGATTTAATACGTACTTGTCTGTGTTGCTTATGAATTCCAGAGCCCCTAACGGCCGCCATGTGCTTGCTAGGGAAATATTTCAACTCGTGTGTAAGAGTATGTGAGTGTGTGTGTGTGTGTGTGTGTGTGACTGCTATTTCAGCGCCGCTAATGCAGGCTTTAAAGCCCTGCTGTTTCTCATATTTATCCGAGTGCCGGGGGTCATGTTTCTAGTCTTTCTCCGAGAACGAAAAAACAGATTAAAGAGAGATAGAACCGGGGGGGGGAGACAAAGAGAGATGGGACGAGGGTGTGATGAGACAGGGAAGAAGCGAAAGGTTCGTCAGACAGTTTCACAACTGCTTAGGAGCTGGACTGAGGAGGTTTGGAGGTTCGGGGGATTTCCGTACGGCTTTGGGAGCCATCTGTCAAAAATCCAAACCATTTCCTATCTCTGCTTCTCTCCTCTCACTCACTCTCTCTCTCTCTCTCTCCCTGCCCTCACTATCCATCACAACATCTGCTTTCTTTCTCCCATGTCACACCCCCTCCTCCCTGTTTCCCACCTATTTTTCTCTCATAAGATTTCACTTCATGTCCTTCTGACAACCGGGCTGCAGTTTTCTTTGCAGATCTGAGTCTTAAAAGAACGCGCAGGTTTCTCATATATCACGACAGTGGTAATAAATTCATAATCAGAGAACAGCAGCAATGTTGAACTTGTTCAGATCTGTCAGAGATGGACACATTGGGAAACTGGACCTGCTCCCTGACGTAACACACTACCACCGAGCGTGTTGTGGGAGCTGGATGAAATTTCCTGACGCAAGTGACTCATTTGATACAGCAGTGGGGAACATCTGGGGGGTTCAAACGGAGGTTGCTGAAGGAGGAGATCAAGGCGAAGACTTCAGATCTGCAGTGATCGGATATCTAGAAAAGAGCGGAGTGAACGAACAGTGGCATCAAAAGTTGCTGAGGTTTCAAAGCATGAGCTGACATCCTGGCCCGAGCCTGTGCCACGTTTTCCAGATTTCCTTGATCATTAATCAGCAAATTCAGGAGTCGTTCATCATGTCGACAGCTGACAAAGTGGCTTTCCTCCCTTCAGAGCACGCCAGTCCAAAGCGGTCACGTACACACATATAAAACTGACGTGAATACTTGCCATAACTCAACTGCTGTTTCATGTTGCATATTTGGCTATTGTAGTAAATCAGATATGCCTGTTTGTTGCAGGCAAAGTACACCAGTCTGACAGTGGATGTTTACAATAAGTCTGCCCTGTAATAAGCCCTGTATGCATTTACATTTGTTTTGTTTTTTTTAATTCATGAATCACTGCAGGCAAGAACATTGTTTTTTATGCACATGTCAATTTTAATGGTAGTAGTTCTGAAGGTGTTTTTATTGAGCGGTTTATTCATACAGTATATCATTCATAGCCTGATCTATACAACATTTTATGTTTATAAATGGGACAAAAATGAATTTTTAAGGCTGCTGACGGTATCTTCGATAAAGAGATTTTCAAAATTCCCTCTGCAACAATCTTTGGGTTAATCAAATGATGGATTCCTGCACTGGATTCTATGCAAATGAGCTCATATTTAATTTAATAACTAATTTGCACCAAACTTGTTGTTGCTGTGCCTCTGTGTAAGTAATCAACAGAGGTTGGGGTCAAGTTTCGTGTTGCTATCTATTAGCTATATTTTTTTTTACACTGTTCACCTTTTAGATGTTGAAATCCATTATGTATTTTTCATGGGATGCGGCCAAGAAAGCAGTCCAAAGTAATGCAGCCCAGTATTCAAGCTAATAAAATTATAAAAAACACATATTTGCCAATGGAAATATATAAATAGAAAATATAAGCAATTTAACGTGCATTGAAGTATATTTTTGTGATGAATAATACGACAGCTGACCTTGTCTGACTCCTCGGCTAAATGGATTTGAGTTCACGGACAGCTTTCCCCCTGTGGTGGATTTATGTCTGCATTCCTGACATAAGCTTATTAGATATAATAAGCGAGATAAGATACAGCAGATATGGAAACCATTTGTTTCAAATGATTTATTTTCTTGTTGTTTTATTTCCCCCCCCCGCCCGTCCGGTGCAGATGGACAGAAGAGGAAAAAGTCGCTGAGGAGGAAATTGGACTCTCTAGCAAAAGAGAAGAGCAAAGACAAAGGTATGCCAAGTTCTTTTAACACGCCAGTTCTCCCTCTCCTCTCCTCTCTCACTGTTCCTTTGTCACGACTCTAACATCTCTCTCACTCGGTCTGTGGTCTCCGCCCCACGGGCAGGTGAACAACGAGGTTATAAAAACACAGTTTCTGTTTACCAGGCTTTGACAGTTTATATTTAGCTTAAGTGAAGGGACTCCTTGTAAGGGGACCGGGCTCTGAGAAGCAGCCACTCTAGCTGCACTAAGCAGAGCATATTTGGCAGAAAGAGAAAAGGAACTTTGAGTCAAAAGAAGCCCGGTTGCAGAGAGGAGCGGGAGATAAAATGAGTTGGTTTGTGAGTGTGGGTGCTGATCCCAGATCTCGATCAGTGTTCTCAAGTAACTGACTAATATGGTACAAATGAGTAAGTACTGGTAACTGGCATTAATGTGATCTGGGTTTAGGGGGATTTAGCGACTGCATTCAAAGAACACAAAAAATCTGATAGTTTGATTGATAAAGTACCACAAATGAGGTATTAGCTCAAAATAAATCGATTTTGCCGAGATTTAATTGCGATAAACGGATCAAAAGGATGCTGAAGCAATAACGCAGACGTCTACAAGTGGTGGCGGCACCTCCATCGCTCACCACTGCAGACAAGTTGATAACCGTGAACTCTCCCGTCGCCACGACATAGCTTCAGATCAGAGCAGAATCCGGCGTGACTCTGGGCGTTTATCCCTTCAGAAAGCTTCGGCTCACCTCCAGAGCTCCTCGGCACTCGACGCTCTGTCTGTGCCACCCGGTCCTCTCTGCACAGAACTCACATTTCACTCGGAGTTGAGCACTTTCAACTGGCACAAACGTGCAAAAATGCAATTTGCATGGACTTTGCTGTGTGAACAGAAACAATAAAACCAACAAAAACAAAGCAAACAAAGCTCTAACACATGAAATAACTAATTCATGAGAAATAAAACCACATGACTACATAATTGAATACAGTCTCGGGGGTTTTCTTGCTGCAGCCTTGCTTGGTTATGGTGGTGAATGTTAGGTAATGCCAGAAAAACCTTAAACGGCTGTGGCAGTTGGCTTTGTGACTGGTCTTTGCATGTGCTACCGTTCCACTACATTTTGGTAGAAATCCTATCATTGCCACTGTTACACAGGACCTTAAACTGCTTAACTGAGCTAAGCTAAGTTAGTAAGCAATGGAGCAAAACTAAGAGTTCATAAACACTTCACAAAAGCAGCCAAGCATTCATCTTAAGTCTGGCAAGCAGGCAAAAAAATAGCCAAAGTATCCAAAAAACGACTCATCTATCTTTGTCAAGCTCGGAATTATCTTTATTTATGGTTCTAATAAGTACCAGAAACAGCTGTCAAGAGTTTCATATTGGAATTGGCGATGAGGCTGCGTCAGTATGTCGCAGCTGTGTTGTCTGAAAATAATGCACATGCTTTGGCCAGTCAGAACCCCATTATGTCAGCGGCAACTGCAGCAACTGCGAGTTTGCTGTCCAGATGATAATTATCGTGAGGCAAACAATCGGTCTCATTCCCAGAACCACATTAACTTTTAGGACAAATACTTTTCTATCAGTTACGTAAGATTTACGTCAGGGGAGAGCTCGGGGTGGAGGTGCAGGTGGGTTTTCCTTCCACCGCATGCCTGGCTCTACCCCTCCGGAGCAGATGGCTCAGATGTAACTGCGGCCTAACCTGCCAAACGGATTCTAACTTTAATTTTCTCCCGGGGGTCCCTGAATACCATCCCTGCATTTCACTTTGAAGCAGGCTCAGGCTTTTCTCTGCAAGAGAGAAAGCCATAGAACAGGAGAAATGTAGTTTGACCCCAGTCAAAACTAGATTTGCAAATGGCTGTTAGAATCTGCTTTGTGGGTGACATTTTGGCTCCGTTAGCAGCAAGTAAGTTGTCAGTCAAAGCAACGATTTGCTCGCTCGGTCCTCTAAAATACTTTTTGGCACTTTGGCCGCATTGTCCTGTGTGGTAAACTCCACCCATCTGGCGCATTAAAACAAATGTTTCATGTTATTTATAACTATCCTGAGGCTGTGAGAGCCTTTCTGCGTGGACTCAGAACACATCCAGCTTATATAAACACACTGCATGGTCATGAATAAGAAATAGTAAGAAACGGCGCTGAAAACCCAAGACTGTTGCTCCTAAGGCCTGGAAAATGTAGATTTATGAAAATCTGACGTGGCTTGATAAATGTGGTCTGGCGGCGGACGCGCTGTGAAGTGCCGGTTGCGTTACGTTTGCCAAAGCGCTGTACATTATGCGATCCAGATTGCGTATATGTGCACATCTGTACTCGTACGAGCAGGTTACATAAGTATCGTTAACACCGCGAGGCTGCGGAGCAAATCCGTTGTGTCACAGTGTTAGTGGTCATGTTGTTCGTGAACCGCAGCCCTCCACTTGTGGTTGTGGAATGCATTTTGCTTTCTCTCCCTCTGTTTTCCTTTCCTCCTTTCTACACACACACACACACACACTCACAGACATATATCTACTGAGCAGCTGGACTGTTTTTTCTCAGCTGTTGGCTCAGGCTTTGGGATTCTGTACAATGGAATATATAGCCTGTGATGGCCCAGCATGACATCATCTCTCTCTGAAGTGATCACCGTGGATATCTTCCACAAGTCCCAAGTCAGTTGCTATGGTTTGCTTCCCCCAATTTGCATACAAACTTCGCCTCTTGCAACCTCTTGCCAAAGCAAACTCCGCTCGGACTCCCGCCGTAATGACTGAAAATGGAACAAAGGAATCAAATCTAGCTGGATAACATGCTAGCTGTTGTAAACATATGTGTCAGTGCTGAGCAACTTCTAAAAAAGGACCTCCGTGATATTACTTGTGGGTGAGAGTCATCAACGTTGTGTTATTTTGGTCAAAGGCACTAGAATTAGTGGTCTGTCATAGTCAGATTTTTGCCAACTTTCTTTCTGTGATGTCTTATTTTGGAAACCAGATGTAGTGCTGTAGTAGTGCAATAAGAGTTTTAACTGACATAGTAAACATGTGTTGTGGGGCTTTTATCGCATGTAAAAGGCGAGCTTCAACAGAAAAAGGGTTTCATTGGAGGCATGTTTGATGAAAGTTCAAAGGGGAGCTATTTTTGGACGTCGTTAATACAGCTTTTTATTTCTCTTTTTTTTCCCTTCCTTCCTCTTGCTGCCAACTTTTGTAGTTGCAGTTTTGATCCAGAATAAAGTCCCATCGCCATCTTTTCTCTCTGTGTTTTTTTCCCCCCAGAATGCATGCCCCAGGCTTTCAGTATACCACTCTCCCAGGTCATCGCTAATGACAGAACGCACAGGCAGCGTCAGGACGGCTATCGTCAGGACCATCCGCAAAGAGAGGAGCACAAGGACTCCTCCGACCTCGTCTCGTCCATTTTACAGGTCTGTTGTACTTAGGACAAACGTTTTCTTAAACTGTCCGATTTGTCTCAGTCTAACTCTTGGATGATCTGTCCTGCAGTTTGCCACCAAGCGGCCGTCCAATAAGGAGCTATCCAGCAGTAACTCCTCTTTGAGTTCCACATCAGAGACAGCCAATGAGTCAACGTCGCCCAACACGCCCGAGGCGGCACCACGAGCGCGCAGGAGGGTGAGACAAAAAATGATATCATTGATGCGCCTGAGCTCCAGATCGAAGGCCGCAGGTGTTTGCGCTTTACACAGAAGAGTCCATTCTGAATGCAATGCATGATTAACCTCCAGGGAGGCATGTCAGTGGACTCCATCACAGACCTGGACGACAACCAGTCCCGCCTGCTCGAGGCTCTGCAGCTCTCCCTGCCGGCCGAGACTCCGAGCAAGAAGGAGAAGCACCGGGACAAAAGGCTGAGCCTCAATCCCATCTACCGTCAGGTGCCCAGGGTGGTCGACAGCTGCTGTCAGCACATCGAGAAATACGGTGAGCGGCTTCTTCACCACTGTAGCGTACATATATGTTCGTCCGGTCTTTCATTTGTCAGGTGCCATAGACAGCTCTTGTAATACTTTTGTCACTGAGTTTTTGCTCTCCGCTCAGGTTTGCAGACTGTGGGGATCTTTCGAGTGGGGAGCTCCAAGAAGAGAGTCCGACAGGTGAGCGTTCTTTCTTCTGACGGCAGTCGGTTGGGGTTAAATCACTTCATTAAGTGTCATTTGTGGCCACAGATAAGACAGGTAGCATCACACCACGTATGAAAACCTAATTTTACAGAACTTCACTTGTGCAAAATGCTATTCACACGTCCTTTCCCCATCCGCGGACGTCAACAGGAACAAACAAAACCTCCGTTCTAAGAATAGATGCTGTGAACACCAAATCGTTGTCGCCCATGGTGCCAAACACTCAAGAGCCTAACACACACACGTACAAAGACACATATTGTTGAGAAATACACACAAAGTGATCCAACAGAGCTGGCCCTAATGATGTGTTTGTTATTCAAGGAAATATATTCTTACCAGCTCAACACACAACATATTGCATTAGGTTATTCCACTCCTACACCTTTCATTATCCATTACCTCTGACTCCAGTAAATACACAGCAAAAGAATACGCAAATCAGGGTTAAGCTTCATGGGTCAGTCAGTGTGGGCAGCGTCGGTTTTTACATAATCTTTTCTGCTGCTTGTTTTTCTAAACACTCCCTCCCACTTGTAGCAGTTACACTGAACTGGAGGCACTTGGATGATTAGCCTCCCCCTCCCTCAGTAACAGGGACAAGCACGCTTCTTTGACCTTCAGGTTGGTGTCCGAAGCGGAGGTGGGACATCTCACTTGAATTAAATTATAAGACCTGATTACATTTAAATGAAATATAAGGCTGACCTTCAGTAACAAAGAGCAGAGGTGCTATATCACATATTGAATATGGATTTTTTTTTCCTGCTCTGGCAACTGAATTGATCAGAAGACGAGCTGCTTTAGACTCATGTCGCAAAAAGAAATGTTTCTTCAATCAGTCACAATCTCAAAAAAATGACACCAAACATTGTTTTATCAGCTTCATTTTTCAGACATATCTGAGATATCTGCTCCACAAACTGATGCATTACTTCCTTTTTGGACGAGTTTCAGCCACCCCGGCTGGTGTTAGAAAGATTTGCATGATAAAAGTCAATGAAAGAATATTTCTTATGCATGCTTCTGCATATCCTAGTATAGGAGAGAGCGGGCACACCCGGCCTGCTACGCAAAGTCTTGTTTTTCATTTGAACTTTTCAACCGTCACTAACTCTGCAACAGCATTTCCAGTTCTGAAAGGCTGTGTTTTGTTTCCCTTTTTCCTCTTAGCGGGGGGGAGGATTGAGAGATTTTCATGCTACTGCTTTGATGACTGACGAACCAGAATCAATTAAAATCTGGTCAAATCCGCCCGGTCATAATGAAAAGCGCTTTAATTGTGCTCCTTCAGTCCAAACACTGTGTTAAACTGTGATAAACTGATCCGCTGTATTCTGCCTAGAAAACACAAGCACTGTTTCCAGACTGCATCATGCGCAGAACAACATTTAAAGAACAGAAGGCAAATAGAAAAGAATTAAATACTTGATAAAACTGGCTCCAATAAATACAATAATGAAATAGTAATGTGTTAATTGTGGTTAAATGGACCACTCTACCCCTGTGTATGTTTATAACACCTCCTCTTTATTATAAACTCACTAAATTCAATGGTTTGTATATGATTTGCTGCAAGTCTAAATATCCATTTTGTATTCTCTGCCGCTCTGTGTTGATACAATCCAGTGTTAACATTTATATGTTTAATGGGCAAACTGGTATAGACGTCAACGTGCTGTGCAGATGAGCGCTGTGTATCCGTCATCGTGGCCAAAGAGAGACTTTCTAACTCTCTGGAAGTCATCCAAAGGTCAGATCAATGAGATTAAAATGCATACTGGTAAAACTAGTTTGAACGCAGAGTCTACCAGGTCACTTGGAGGACTGACAGGAAGCGAGTGCCTGGAGCCGCTGCCTAGAATATAATGTCCATTGTTATGTGCGGAGGATGTTTCTGAATCCCCTTCTTCCTCTCTTTCTCCTTTGCCCTCTCTTTTCTTCACGTCCATCCCTCAGCTCCGCGAGGAGTTCGACCGAGGCGTCGATGTCCAGCTGGATGAGGAGCACAGCATTCACGACGTGGCGGCTCTGCTGAAGGAGTTCCTCAGGGACATGCCCGACCCCCTTCTAACCAAGGAGCTCTACACAGCTTTCATCAACACCACATGTAGGCTTCTTTCCCCCGTCTTTGTCTGACCTCCTCCTTTTTTTCCCCCGCACGATTTTCAACCAAGCTATTCCTACCTGTGTTGCAGTGCTGGATCATGATGAGCAGCAGAATGTCACGCAGCTGCTCATCTACCTGCTCCCGGCATGCAACAGTGATACTCTCCACCGCCTGCTGGAGTTTCTGTCCACCGTGACTGACCACGCCAACGACCGGCAGGACAAAGACGGGCAGGAGGTGAGGCCACGCTCATTTTTTTTAGCAACAGGAAATAGTCCATCAAATCCATGAATTAAGGAGCCAAACCGAAAAGCACGAGGGAGAACATCATCAAAACATCCAAATTCAGTTGCTTTTAGTCGCGCGTAAACACGTGCAAACAGGCGTCTCACTAGCATTTTGTTTGTCTTGTGTTTCCACCTCATTAGGAGGAAATGACCAAAGATGTGATAGGAATCAGTTGGAGTGGCTGGTATGTGCACGCATTTTTGTGTGCCTGTCAAGCCTGAAACAGCACGGGTGCTCAGTCTACAGGTGTTGGGCAGCACGACTGTACACTGTGCTGTATATGTGAACAAAGCCTTTTAGCTACGTGCAGATTAACTGCCTCAAGCAATGCCTCTACTTGAGGCTAGCATCTCCATGCTACATAAACTGCTAGAAGCAGAACACACCCCCTCGTGTTGCAAACCATTGAAAAACCTGAAGTTGCATATTTGAAAACCAAACGTCCAATCTAAATGCGGCCCAGTGCATTTGCTCGGGAAAGCATGGACGCCTGCAGCAACTCTACTTTAAAGAGAATAGAGGAGTAGGCTAACCCTGCATGCTTTCCAAAGACGTCTTATACAAATCAACAGAACAGCAATCGGATCGGCAGCTACAGCACTAGATATCACAATCACATCCTGTTACTGTGCTTTCTTTGGTCTGTAGATTAAATCAGACCTTTGATTGTGCACAGAGAGGAAGTGAAATCATGATCATCGCGATCAGAACTCTGTAGACTCGTGGAGTCGTGTGGGTGTGTGTGAGGAGAGAAAGTTTGTTTTAGGCTCCCTGCATGTGTGTGTCATCGCGCCACTTTTTGCGCGAGTGTGTGTTCAAGCGTGCGTGTGTGTGTGTGAGAGAGAGAGAGTGTTTTGGCTTTTTTTGGTGCACAGATGGAAGTTTGTTTTGTTGTCTCTGAGCGCAGACACGAGAACGGACTCGAGCATTGATGTATGCGTGTGTGTTTGTTTGTTTCCCTTCACGACTCCATGGCTCCGCTATCTGTATCCGAGATCATGACAGAAAGTCGGAGCAACACATCAATACTTTTGGCCGCTTGTGGCTCCCATCTCTCCCTTGGGACTGGGAGTGGAACGGGGGGGGGCAGAAAAATGAAATTTGTCACAGGATGTCACAGGATGCGCACCATCACCCAAGCCTAGTAGAAACAGAATCACCTGTCATACACGCCGACACCTTTAGCGTTAACAAGCCCCGTGTGAGGGAGTGACAAAAACAGAAATGGGGAGTGACAGGTGAGAAAATCAATGTAAAAGGGTGGATGGAGGAGAGGGGAGAGGAAACATAAAAACACTGTTGTGTCAGTTCTTTCGAATGTTTCTCCTTGTAAGGGAGGAAAGCAGTTCCTGATATGTCCAAAAATGTAGAACAAGAGTTCAAAGGGTGAGAGCAAACTTACAAAGAAGCACCGGAGTCAGCCTTTTGCAGCAACTGGTACGATTTTACTGAAACACGAGGGAGGAACTCATTTGGGTTACATCATCAGGGCTGAATCCCAAACTCTTTCTCCAAATACAGATCACAGGGAACAAGATGACATCCTTGAACCTGGCAACCATTTTTGGCCCAAACCTGCTCCACAAGCAGAAGAACTCCGACAAGGAGTTCAGCGTCCAGAGTTCGGCGAGGGCCGAGGAGAGCACGGCCGTCATCGCCGTGCTGCAGAGGATGATCGCCAGCTACCAAACCCTCTTCATGGTCAGTCATTCAGCATCTATCTTTTATCCTCTCTTGCTCTTTTCATTCTTCCGCTCCGCCGCTAAACACACACACACACACGTGCGCGCACAGTCTCACATTCGCTCACCCACCCTTGCATTCTTGTGTTGGCGTAAAGTAAGACAATCCCTCCTGGCGTAGCAGACAATGGTTGTGTCTCGGTTAATGAAAACAGAGGAAAGTGAGAAATAAAACAAAGCAGGGTGCCAGATAACACATGGATGTGTTTTTGGTCAAAATCACTCCTGAATTCTTGCGGGTAGTTATAACAAGAGAGTTAAATCTTGCCAGTTAGCTGACAATAACATCAATAATCATCACAGGGATTCTTGAACTTGTTCTTTCCATAAACAAAAGCAGGAAATTCAGGCATGAAATCCTTCATGCGGTGTCAGAAGAGGTCATGATTTTGCACGGATTACCGCCTCATCACTTGCTTTTGTTCTTCGGATTCTCAAACAGCGCGGACAGGCTCTCTGGGTCATCTCGGGTCCGAATCCTTAGACCGTAATGTTTTGTAATCTGCCACTGACATTCTCCCTGAGGCTTACATTCCCTCCTGTAAGCCAATGAAGAACTATTAATCGCACATAGTGAATCGGTGCTGACTTGCTCAGTCTTGGTGAGTAAAAACAGATTTTGTAGGCAGCTCAAGTTCTGTGAATGACATCCGAAGGTTGTTTCGTAACCTGCTCAAAGCATCTGAGGATGACAGTGGGCGTTTGGGCAGCATTATAATCCACGTGTTTCATGAGCATAAAATTCAGATAATTACCTGAAAATCATGCACTGGAAACGAACACAACAAGGCGTACAAGACAGACATTCAGCTGTCTTGTATTTTCATGTTTTTCAGAGAAAAGAATGGGCGTGTACTGTAATAATAGTCAATATATTTTTTTAGGTGCCTCCTGATCTGCAAAATGAGGTTTTGATGAGTCTGTTGGACACTGATCCAGATGTGGTGGACTACCTCCTGAGAAGAAAAGCATCACAGTAAGTTACATGTTAGCGCATGTGCATGATCTGCCTCTCTCTTCGTCCGCCAGCGCCAGTTTCTCACTCATTCCTGCCTGTAATCAACCACAGGAGCCCCGACCTGTTGCAGACAGAGGAGCCCTTCGCCCTGAGCGAGCGCCGCTCCTCCAGCGACTCCAACAAGGCGTCCAGCGGCGAGGTGTCACCTTACGACAACAACTCCCCGATCCTGAGCGAGCGGCGAGGAGAACCGGGAAGCCCCGGCAGCGAGCAGCTCTTCCGTGTCCCAGAACAGTACACTCTGGTGGGGCAGGTGGCCGGCTGGAGCAGGGAGCCTGGAGCTGACCCTTGGGGTACCAAAGGTACATATATTACATACTTTGATTTGTATAATGTTTTTAGGTGCATGTGAGTGTGGAAAATGAATTTGACCTCTCTTTCGCTTCCTTCAGATGCTATATCAGAGGAGCATGCTAACATTTGGGGGACGTGGCACACAACTCTGAAACCAACACTCAAGGACCAATCATACACAGGTAAACAGATCTCAATCATTCCAGGCCGTCTGCAGATTCTGTTCCCAGTGCTTAATGAGCCAGAGTAAGTGCTTGGCACTGGTTACTAAGTATCGGGGAGGAGCGGAAACCTGCAGGACATTTAAATCAAGGACCAGCGCTGAGTACCTGCAGTTTCAGTCATCAGAAAGCAGAATCCTGCTGGGTTTTATTCACATTTAGTCCAAGTAGCAACTAATTTACACCTGTGAGGCCAGGTGAATGCATTCAACTAATTAATTATACTTTGATACAGAATGCAACAGCGACTGTAGTTTCTTACTCTTATTTCTTCCCATTGAAGATGCAATAAAACCAAAATATTTATCAAGATGTTTGGGAGCATTTCTTTGTGCGTTTTTATCTCGAGAACCTACTTGTGATGTGTCTATTCCGTGTTATTCATTAAACTATAATTAATTCGACTGATGTAGTTGATGTTCTGTTTCTAGGTTCCCATGGCAACATGTCAGAGGGGAGCTCTCGCAGCTCGCAGGAAGGTCTCGACGGACTCCATGGCGATGGCAGGCAGCCGGCAACGCTACAACGGACTCAGATGGCGCCTGGCACAGCCGAGTGCAGACGCCACCCCCCGGTCACCAGAGTGTGTGCCAGCCCTCATGCGCAGACGAGGCGCCTGCAGCTTAACGCCAACCCCTCCATGACGTCGCACCTCAACAGCACGCAAGGCCTCCATCGAGCGAGTGGACACGGACTTTCCCCGACCTCCATACCTCAAGGCGGGGTGAACACTGTTGATGGTGGCCCCGCTTTGCTCAACGACGGCCACTGTCCTCCCCCCTATAACGCCCACCATCGACTGGCTGGTTCGCAAAGCTCACCTCAGCTTGCGACAGCTCAGCGGCCCCCCCTGCAGCACGCGAGGCTGAGCGTGGCGCAGAGTAACTCGGCCTCGACGACAGACGGCCAAATGGTGCCACATAGCGCAGAGTGGCAGGACTGGCAGAGGGACCGGTGGCAGATCTGGCAGCTGCTGTCCTCGGACAATGCTGACGCGCTGCCTGAAACGCTGGTGTGATCTCCGACCACGAACTTCGGCGGAATCTCTGTAGAGATTCTGCTCTGATCAAACCCCCTCTGATGGCAATCATCACCTTCTCTCATCCTGCCTTCCATCCATGGATTTCATCCTCTTGCATCTTAGCGCCATGGCGTTGTTGTTTACGTGCGCTGCTGCTGCCTTATACAGACTTTTACATCCAAGAGCCACTAGTATTTCTTTAGTATGGATGTTAAAAGGTTGCTTCTGTTCCTTTGCCCATATGTCTTGTCCATTAAAAGAAAAATGCCCACAAGAAATACCTCAAAAAACTCCTTTCACAACTCTTCAGAACGAGTTTAGTCTTCAAATCTCAATGGAGAACAATAGGAAAACAGTCTGTTATATTTTAATTTCAAACCTTTTCAGCAAACAGACACTAAGATGTACGTATTAGTAACTGCTGCTAAATGTAGAATTTGTCGTGTGCGTACCGGCCGTGTAGTTCACCCACACCTGTCTAAAAAGATCAAATGAGTTGAATCACTCGTCAATGTCAAATTATGTTTGGCTGTATATATACAAACATACATAAACAATATGTAAATTGACATGTAAAGTATATAATTTGCCAAATCTTCTAAGATTAAGTCAGCCCTTTAACTGGCAGTCTAAATGTTGGTGATGTCAGACTGCTGTTTGTCTGTCTTTAATATTGAATGTAAGAAATATTTCACTTGTGGTAAAAATGCTTCAACCTAATCCTAAAGCACGTGGCTGTAAGTTTGCTTGTGCTCTTGCTACCTGCTGCATCGCGGGAACAATGTGCCAAAGTCTCTTTTTAAAATGTTTTTTTTTTTTTATTTCAAGCTATTTATCGTACAGTTGTGTTCATTTCATCCGGTCGTTTCATGTCGGAAACTTTTCAGCATAGCAGTACGGTCGCTCATTTTAGGACACAAACACGACTTCAACATTGGGATGGTGCGAGGATCATATTTCCGACTGTTCTGACAGAAAGTGACTCATGATGCTCAGACATAAGATAAAAGAGGATAAAATAAACGTCCAAAATGGTTTGAATTCTGCATGCAAATAGTACAAAGTGATAAAAAAAGTATGTATAAATAAGAGCCATGGTTAGGATATCAGATACATGCCAAATAGTATTTTCAAATAATTCCTCGCTTCGTGAAATCATGTCTAAAGGCCAGATGTGAAGAATTTAGAGAATCACATGTCTAAATGTTTCATGATTTGATGTATAAAAATGTTTTGTCACACTGCAAAATCTGTCTATTTGGTCTCTTGAGATGATAGTTGAAACATTGTTGAATTATTTCACCTAAATCTGGTTACAAAATATGATCAAAATATGATTTACAGTCCGGGACTTCAGTTCCCACATTCAAAGTTCGAGTTCACAGCAAATACTGGCTTCTATTTCTCCTAAAAAGTATGTGTTTTTACTAAGATCATAACCTGTTCTCTGTAATCAGCTCACCACAGTTCATAACACAATACAGTACGATGATGACAGTAACATATTCACAGTCGGACTGATCCATTTTACGTTACCTCTCATGCCAGACTGAATATTCCAACTGGGTGCAGACTCGTTTCCTTGAGTACTTGTTCTAGGGATCATTAAAATTTACAAAAATTAATTCTGCAGTGGTCCAACTGAGGTGCTGGAAGTTGCTCATCTATTTGCTCACTTCAATTCCAGTGTCCACAGCCAACCTGTCCCAACTCCACTCAAATGTCACAGTCAAGTGGGTATTTGCTGGCAAATATTTCACATTTTTCCTGTAGTCATCCTGTAATATTTGCTCATTTGAAGCCGTTTCAGCATTAAATCTGGAGACTGAAACTGAAGTCAACGTAAAGATGTTGGTGCCATGGTAAGGGTTATGGCGCCATCTATTGTCAGACCATATGCAGTAGCATTTTGCTGCTTTAACACAGGTCACTGTTTCCACGTGATCCGTCTGTGCTCTGTTTAGACTCAGTTAGCTTGTGATTCGAAGCACCTTTTCGTGAAAACGTGTAAATCTGTGTGAGGAAATAAACGTGCCATAGGTGTTGCTCTTAAAAGCTGTTTCTCCATCCATTGCTCAAGGTTCATATTTTGTTAAAAGTTTTGTATTACATTGTTTTCTGTTGAGTGTTGTAATATATAAATACAATATAACAATTTTTATTTGAGGGAGGGAAAAAGAAGAGAGAATAATCCTAATGGTCCTAGCTTTGTCTCCCCAAAGCAAGATGTTTGTCTTGTTGACATCACGATGAAACTAAGACAAACTTAGTGTTATGGTGTTTATTGTTGATATTTTTTTGGTGGGGTTTACTGGGTCCAAGTTGTAATGGAATGTCTGGTAATTGCTTTTTGTACTGCGTGTCATCATCAATATGCTACAATGGAATTAAATATGATAAAGTTTACACCTGCTGTTGGAGTCGGTGCTTTGGAAAAACGAAAAATTGAGCTCAGACAAGGAAAGTGTGTGTGTCACAATAGAATTTATGTTACAGCAATAGTAATGTCTTAGTATAACTGCACATTATAAGATAACATAGTACTACATTATTATCATATACAGTATGGTATATTTACAAATCTGTTATATTATAGTGGCCCTACTGACTTGAACTCACTGCTTATTTTCCATGCATCAAAATAGAACTCTGAACGCAAATCCATGATGATCCATTGATGCAAAAGTAAACTAGCTTCACACGAGCGAGCAGCAGCACTATGACGTACAGTTGTCCGGAGCTGACGAGATGGCAGACAGGTGTGCGGACCGCTGATGATGGACAGGTGTGTAGAGAGCACAGGAAGGGAAGGGAGGCCACACCCACCCATAGACAGACAGGAGACACTAACTCCACAGAGTTTGGTGACATTACCTACCTGCCTCGGCATAGCACTATAAAACTTGGGTGTGCAGGGCCTTTAAGGCAAAGTCTGTACTCACTTTTTCAGGGTGAATTTTGATATTTGGCCCAGGGCATCACCTAAGGTAGAGCTAGAACTGTCTGAACTCACCCCAGCAGAAAAAAACAAAGGTGGAACTACAACAGAAAGCCATGTCAGTGAGCCAGCAAGCACAATATAAGAGCACTGATCCAATTGGGATGCAGCAGTCGGAAATGGTATTAATTACAACTCCTATGATATATCATGTATATCATAGGAGTATAAATCCAGGCGTGTGACAGTCCAGTTCCATCAGAGATTCTGACATCCCGGAACAAACCTGTCCATCATCTATCACATGGTGCTCAAAGTCACTTAGATCACATGTCTTGCACCCTGAAGCACACTCACTGCATTATATACAGCTCTGGAAAAAAGAAACCAATGCAACAGTGCCAGATTCTCTGGCTTTGCTATTTTTAAAGCACACATAGTTATGTGTTGCAGAAAAATGAACATTTATTGTATCCTATAAACTACCGATATTACAAGATTTTGAATAGAAATTGCTGTGATTTATAATGTAGAAATTGACAACTGGTCGAATAAAGAGATGCAGAAAAAAAAAAACAAGTTCATATTCTATTTGAGACAACAAAATGCCAATTTTTTAACTTTGAAAGAATTCAGAAATGAATATTTGGTGGAATAATCCTGACATTCGAACGAGTTGGCGTTCATCCCGGTCAGTGAAGAGCTGTTTTGGCCCTCTGCTGGTCTGTATTGTTATCCCTAACATCCGCTGCTTGACCTTGTTCTCATCAACCACTGTTGCTGAGCTGATGCTCACTCTGCCCCTCTGCCAGTGAAGCCAGAAATGAACCCTTATTCTCCTCGTGCTAAACTTTACTTTTCAACTCTTTTGGCATGGTCAATAATTATTTTTTAATTGCTACAACTAGCACTGTTTTTAACCATCCAACCATCGTTAAAGAGAACGAACTGTGCCTGTGTTGGACACTGGAACCGAATAGCTTCATCGAATTCATGCAGAGATGCTGATTTAAGAAAGTTTTGGAGTGATCTCTCTTTTTTTCCCAGAGCTGTCTATGCTTATTGTGTGTTCATGTGAATGTGCACTTAATAATAACTGTCCTGGGAGTGTTCAGTCTTGTAGCCACATCGTTATACTTTCATCAAAGGCACCATTGCATTTCAGGTCAAAAGGTTATGCGCTTCTTAAGATGCCTGAACAGCCCCAAATTACCACAAGTGTTGGGTGTGTCTGCCTGCAGTACAAAGCCGGTTCAAGGATAGCTGAGGCATTTTTTTGCCAGTGGGTGGCTTACCATTATTGTTTTTTTTTTTGTGTGGTGTGTGGTTACAGAAGTGTAATTTTTTTTTTTCCCTGCGTGGTCCACTCAAGGATTCACAGAGCTCTTTCACTCACACAGAATGCGCCAAATGAGGTTTTGCTTTCATAAAACATAAACAGAACATTACTTTTCAAGATGCTTTTCATCATGAAGTGAAGAGGTATTTGTCTTTTTTGTCGGCATTTCTCAGAGAACACAAACTTGTGTATTTTCAAAGAACTACAGAAAGTTACAACTTGAAAAATAGAGGATATAGAGCAGAGTGCTTCTACACTCTTGTCTCTATTATTCTGGCAGCTTTGGACTTACAGAATAGATCAAAGCAAGATATAGAGACTCCTGATAGACAGGAGGTAGGAGACAGAAGGGGAGATTGGACCATGAAGGCTACTCCACTGGCCAGCAGAATAATGACAAGGCAATGTGAGCCTGGAAGTCTGAGAGAGACAGAGAGAGAGATGTCATTCTCACCTCCTAACCCTGACGGCTGTGCCTCTGGGTTGAGATGCAAGGACGCAACAGACATAGACATAAAAAAAAAAGAAGAAGCTACTCTGAGTCACTGGACTGTAAATGTCAAAGTGAGACGTGAGCAGGCGGTTTCAAAGTCTCGCCTTCAAAAAGTTGATGGAGCGGGGTGGAGAGGTTGAGCTTTGGCGCGTAAACCCTTTATTACACCTGAAAAATACACAGCTTCCAGTGAAGTGGTGCAAAGAATTGAAGCAGTAGTCTAGTGAGCAATGGGAAAATGTCAGCTGGTCATGCTGAGTCATGCTTCCAAAAATAAAAAATAAAAAAAAGGTAGAAAAGTATATGCAGGGCTCAGGCCAAAGAAAGTCAACAAGTCTAGGATCTTGTTTCCTGCAGCGGAGATGATGTCTGACTGTTCTGTTTAACCTATAACAGGAACGGTTCATGCTAACAAACACAAAGATATTCCGGTGCAAATGCGCAGCATCTGACTGGGGAGGGGCTCGCCCACAGTGGAGACGGACCGCTGAACGGTTTGATGAACTGATGCAAATACGGCCGTGTAAAATCAGCAGATTTCAAGGCAGCTTAGTGTTCATGGGAAATTACGTAGACGTGCCTGAGGTGGCATTTTCCATTAATATCAAAACACCAAATAATAGAGCGTCTTGTGGAAAAATTATGTCACAGTCCTGCAGGGGGAACTCCAAAAAAGATTGCGAGCCAAGGCTTCCTGTGGCTCTCTCGGTGGTCTGTGTGGTTCACGGTACACTATTAACTATTAATGTGGTTTCTTGATTTTTTGGCAGTTAAGTGGAGTATCTTATTCATTCCTCGAGCAACTAAATATAATTAATCAGGACTAGGGCTGGGAAAAGAAATCATCTGGAATATTTTACAGCTCAGAAAACTTGAATTTGGGTGAGTGTTGGGTGTAACTTTATGATTATGCCACTAGAGGTCAGTCCAGAGCCTTGAATACCTTTCAAGAAGCAGACAGAAAGTTTGAGATACTTTATCTGTCAACGCCAAATGAACTCATTTTTCTCTTTCTCCAGTGCACACACCGCCCAGTTCACAACAGATAGCAAACGACTACACAAAACTAGTGGTAGAACGTGACAACGAGAGCACAGTCTGAGCTATAACAGAGCTAAAAATGGAAATAATGGCATTGTGAGGGGCAGAGAAAGGAAAAGGCAATGGAGGGAAAAGAGGAAAACATCAAAAAGATGTCATGGCTTTTGGTTTTAATTCTCATCCCTGCCAGATGGCATATTAAATCACCTTACAGACCCCCAGAGAAGTGAAATTAACTGCTAGCAGACCATTAGATGCATTGGAAAAGGTAATGGATGAACATGTGGGCGTCTAACTCTGTCTGCGACTGAGAGGTGTGTGTGATGGACAGATGGGAGTGAGCTAATAATCGAAATAGAGATAATATGCAGCGTGAACATTTGCCTCGTCTCATTCCTCGTAATGGACTCTGGAATAAAGTCGATCTAACCATTCTCTCTCTAGCCGCTTATCAGAGCTCCCATCGACTCTGACTAACTCTGGAAACTTTGGGAAAGTAATCACAATCTTTTTCTTGCATCTTTCCATCCACGAGAGCAGTCCAAGGAGCTTTTCAGTTGTATTCTTGTTGTCTCTTCCAGTATTTAACCGAGGAGAAGCGCTCTCACTCCGGCGTCCATCCCTTGCAACACCAATTATAGCTTTTACTGTGTGGTGTGCCAGTGATGTCTGAAATGAGCAAGTCATGTTCTGCTCAAGGAGATCCTGATTAATTGTGATCAGTAGAGACACAGAGGCAGTTTGGTTCAGATACTGTACTCTGTGTGCGCTTCTTCTGTTTTCTTTTGTCCCCTTTTTTGTCGGTTTCTGGAAGGGAGCCTGATTTTAAATAGAATTTTGTGGGCCATGACAACAAAACAAAGCTGCTTTATTTCAGTGGCTAATGACTTGGCCCAGGGTAACGTTATCCAGTTGGCCAAGCTAAAAGACAATTTGCCAGAAAAACACACATGCACCAAAAAGGTATGCATGAACTCATCCACACAGAGACACTTGTAATTGCCGGTACAAGAGTTCAGCTCCGTTCCTGGAGGGAGCTACGAATTCATGCATGTCAGTAAACAAAACGCGGCTCTCGGTTTGTTTTTTATCACATTTCGGTGAGGCGTGTTTGGGGTAGTGCATGTTTCATGAGCACAACAATTTGAGCAACGCGCCCCATGCTTTTTTTCTTTTGCCTACGCATGCCGAAACACACGGTGCCCCCCCCGCCCTACACACACATCCTGAAAGGAATTCGTACCCACAAGGTCCTCATTAGCAGGCACAGTCGGTTCATTCTCATCATGTGTTGCTCCATGCAGTCCAAAAAACTGGCCCGAGGATAGAAATGTTAAGAAACGAAGAAAACTTCTCTGACCTGAATTAACCCATCTGTAAATCATTGTTGAATAAATCACATCACTGCCTGAGAAAATAAAATAACCCACAATGATGTCATATATTCACCCATCAGGAGATGCTTATTTGAAACAGAAGCTTCCAGAATTATCCATCGTCGCATCATCTTAACGGGGCAGCAATGTCATGGGTCGTGATGGAGTCTGGTGGTGGCAAAGGAGTGAAGAGCGATGCCCAAGATCTGGATGAATGTGATGTGGAGCAGCAGCAGTGGAAGGACCCCTTGGGCGCTGAATGAGATGAGGACAGGAGGTGAATAGGGTGGAGGAGGGTCACATCGATTTGACTGAAATGACAACTGACAGCGGCAGGAACTGTTTTTAAACTTTGACAGCGACGAGATGAATGGCTCATGGGGGTCGCGGCAAAATATAATTATTGAAAGAGGAGAACACCCAAGGTCAGCTGATTGAAGCGGGAAAAGAGAAAGGGGGCGAATGTAAACAATGAGCGAGCATGAAGATAGTCAGTGTTCGTGACTGAACCACCAAGTTTCATTATATTCTCTCTAATGCAGAGATCGACTGTGCCAATAGTGGGCTCAACAAATGATAAGTTAGGTTTCAAAGTCCATTTTCAATCACACATTCCACATTAAAAGTACTCACACACCTCCACCAAGGCTGCACTATCCTGTCAATTTAATAAAAAAAATGTTTCAAGCAAATGGGTCGGCATCACAATGCTCTGAGTGATGTGGGAAACGTGCCAGTTTACTTCCATCTAAGTAATTGTAGCTCATAAGAAAGAAAATGTCCAATAACACCCTATGCCAGTGTTAGAAGGCTAAGATTATTGACATTCTGTAGGGTTCTTAATGGCAACAGAGAACAAAACCAACAACGTGTAAATCCGTCTCGCAGTACTTTTATTTCCCCGCGCTATCGCTGTCACTCAGTTCCTATCCCAGTTGTTCCTTTAAGTTGGATCCTTTAAAAGTGGGGCACAAACTGTTTTATCTCTTTAAAAAAGGATCATCAATTTCCCAAAAGAGCTGGGCTTTGTGTTCTTTTAGCGACCGTTACTCAAGCAGGAGTTAGATCGAAACATATTTGGTGGACTAGAGGCATCAACTACATGGGCAATACTCGTTATAGGTTAAACTTATTGTTAATTTTTGTGGTTTAATGATTTGTTGGCATTAAGAAATGTGGATTGTTGTTGAGGAATCCTCTTAATCATTTAAATTCCTGATCTGCACAAATTATTAATCTCCTTGTCCTTTGGTCTAACTTGCAAACAAATTTCATGGCTATCCTCTTACTCTTTGGGGTATCCTACCAAAATAGCAAATGGGACCCGACCTATAACAAAACTGATGTTCTAATGAGTGTCACATACATATTACAGGCCGTGTGGACGCAGCAATGCATAAAAATGAAGAGAATTTGTCCTAAACTGAAACTTTCCTGTTTGAACTCCATGTGTCAAACAATAAACCTCTGCCATAGATGGGATAAAGTCTCTAAAAGCCACAACTATGATCTAATGATGATAACATTCAGACGTTTTTTTTCCAAAGTGCAGATGAGTCAAGATGACTGGGGTGACGAATGCTACACAAATGTCACCACAGCTTGAAAAACAGTCAACAAAAATGGACCCTAACTGTAAAAAAAAGCTACTGTAAAGAGCCAGGAAGCACTTGATTCTTACTAGAGTGTGTTTATTCGTGAGTGTGACCGCCGTAGCCATGTGTCCAACCAACTGTGACACATACTGATCTGCCCTCAGGAGCGGAAATGCACAGCCATGCTGTACACATGTTCACACACATCAACGCCCACACACACGCCTTTGTCAGCAGCTTGTAACCTATAGAAAATACAGTAATTGGCCAATCCATTGACCACATGGCCCAGTTCTATAAGAGAAGCTGACAGACAAATTGAAATTTAATTTGTTATTACCACTGAACTGTATTTCTAACAAGGTCATGCTTCATTATTTTCTGCACTAGAAAGAAGTGGTCTCGCTTTCAGGAAGAACATTTTGAATACGAGCAGAATAAATCTGAATCCATGTCATTCATCCCCTGAGCAGGTAAAAGAGGACAACTGACCCACGCATACATTTAAAAAAAGGAGTGAAAGGCGACAATTTTTCTTGTTCAAAGATTCTAAACCTCTGGCACAACCGCACTCCCTCGGTGCTTACAGATTCATGACCCCAGGTCATTTAAATATACCAGGCTCAGGTGCAATCAATGAGCCATCAGGTCCATTCAGTCGAAAGAGGAAGTGCAACTGTTGCTAAGTGCGTACACTGGCAAAGGGAGGGAAGGGGGACAAAAAGAGAAGAAAAGGAGAAAGGATAAAATAAATGAATGCAAGAAAGAAATTTAAAAAAATACCTGTTATTATAAAATCTAAATATATATATAACAAATACAAATACAAATAAATACAAATACAAATACAAATTGGTGATATATGGCCTGTTGAATACACTAATACAACAAAAGTAGTCGCCAGATAATTATCAGATTAGCTAAAAAACCTTGACTGTCAGATAAAGACACTGTGACAGTGATCGCTTGCTGTGTCACACTGTATAATAATTGTGTGATGAATGCCTAATGTGTCAAAGCGTCCTGATGGAACTAGACAAAGAATATCAATCCCTGCTTACATTTAATGAAGGTCTGAAAGATGTGCCATATATTCTTCTTGGAGTAATACCTTCTGAAGGCATGAGGTCGGGTTAAGGATAGAAAAGATTGTGATTATGGCAAATACACGATGGTTAAACAGATGAATAAATATTCAATACAGCAAACACTGTGGACTGTTTAAATAAACATTGCCCTGTAACGTATTGCTGATTTATGGCTTTTGAGCGTGAAAGTTCATTCCTGACGCTGGAAATGAAAAGTTATTTGACTGAGTTATTTTAACTCAGTGTTTTTAACTTTTTCCGGCATGCTCCACTTCAGAGGCTTCACAAAAAAAAAGATAACAAAGATGGACGGAAGCAACTAATTAAAAAAGGATCCACGCTGAGTTTTCGTGAAATAAAAAGGTCTGCAGGATGGCAGCTGATTTCCCCAGCACACGCCATATTCATTCAATTTTGTATCACTCCACTTTATTCCCCACTTGCGGTGGTCTCAAGGTTTTAGTCACAGATGGAAACTGTTGTTCGCCTACAGCCCAAAACTGTGCAGCCACCTTTAAAATTACTACACCTACACAGAACGGATCTTATGCAGAGAATATTATAAGCCATATGTAAAGGACATCACACTGAAACTCTGGACTGTTCAGAGTCCAGATCTTTTATATACATATCTGTGTGCTTGCTGATTCATACTCTAGGCATGCATGTGGGGGAGAGAAAGAGAGAAAGTGAAACATCTTTGTTAGTCATTCACAAATTTGCGTGCATAAATCATAGTAACTGAATAAAACATTTGATTTAGAAATTGCAGATGAAGAGTTCACTTATGGGGCTGTTAAACGAGCCAGCTACGTCAGCACAGATTAAAATGTGTGAACGAACAGGAGCATCATCACTTATAAGCATTAAATTTGACTTTTAAATGGGTACTACCAGCTTCAGCTGATGTTTGGAGAAGGCAAATTTGTACAAACAGCTCATCTGAATTCCTCTGAGCACAATTGGGGAGTGAGCTTTCATTTTAGTCGAGTTTGTTTGAGCCACTCATGTACGCTGTCACAAATCCCCCCACAGCACTCGAAGGCGACGAGATGCAACGTCCTGCTGCTGCACGCTGATGTTAGCAGAAGTGACACTCCTCGCAGTGTTGCTATTTATAGCAATGACCGGATAAATGAATTGAGGTGTGCGCATGTGATCGCATCTCCTCAAACGTCTCTTTCAGCTATTGTTGTCTGCCGCGTGCACACACAATCTCCCCGAAAGGCCCGTTTGAAAACCTCCGAGCGTCCAAGTGCAGCTTTTTTAATGGATGAGCCTCTAAGCGTGGTCGCCAGCTGGTTCATGTTGAGTCCTCTGCTCTGCTGTGTGCAGAGCTGTGATAGTGAGAAGATCCTGTCTGCAGTTAGTCTCTGGCACATCATCATAGCTGACCATTTGGCTTCGGTTTCGCACAGTGTCCTGTGATACCTCAGCGATTTCACCTGCTGGCTTTTAAAACAGGACACAGTACTAAGAGGAAGCAGGGACTGGTGCCATGTTGATGTAACAGTATCGCCACTTCCTCTCCTCTTTCCTTTTGGTTATTTGGCACAGGAAGAGCTTGATTTCTTGTGAGCGGTACACGTTTATAACCCTAGTAGCTGTGTAGACCTGAGTTATCTGGTCTTGCTGTCTTAAGAAGAAGAACAGAGGGAAGTAAACAAGATATGGTATTGTCAGCACCTTCTAAAACAACCCACAGGACCCTTACAAAAGCTACTCATGTGGGTGCTTTCTCATCTGATACTTCTGTGGTTAAAATTTGATTAAATTTAATTAAAACTTCTTGATTAAAATCAGGAGAATATTTTGGTCCTAGTTAAAATTGAACGTGGCAGACAAAAGGGAAGAAAAAAAACATCCACACTAGCCGCTCTGTGAAGTTGTACTTGCCACAATGCTAATGTCAACATGCTAATATGCCCACAATGGCAATTCTATCATTTCCATCTTTTGTGTTTGCTTTAACACTAAGCAAGTACAGCTGAGGCTGATAAATCCCGTTCATCTGCTGGTATTTAGTCATAAACCAAAGCACTGAACACATTTAAATTTTTTACCACAGACATAATGATTCATCCTGAGGGGGAACGTCAACGTCTTTACTTAATGTCATCACAATTCATCTAATAGTTATTGTAGAGACATTTTAGTCAAAACTACAAATGTGAACCTCATTTGGCACTGGAGGAAAAAGGAGGATAAAGGAAGTCATTAGGGTTTATTGTCTGGCAACCGTGAATGTCTACATTTTGTGCCAGTCCATGTCGTATTTCAGTGGATAAGTGAAATCTCCAAGCTGCAGGTGGGGCTAGATGCAAATGTCAGAGGATCACAAAAGTCAGGATGATTCATCCTCCGAGGACCATGCATCTCTGCACATCATTTCATGGCTTTTTCATGGCTTTGCACCAAAAGCTGGTAAAAAAAAGGCTTCAGCAGACTAGATGTTGATATAACCATAACTCAAACAATCAGAATTGGATCATTGTACAAAGAAATACAGCTGTACTGCTACAAAGAGGTGATCAATGGGTTAGATTTCAGCGCTCCTGAAGTGTGACAGTGTATATAGGACTGCATGCGCGTTCCTACACTTCTATCTTCGACTGAACCAATTCCGAGACCTTCAGAGAGAAAGTGAGTTACTGTAATTCCAGCCGGGCCTCACTTTTACAAGACGCGCTGTTGGATCGGGTTAAATTTAGTGACAGGCCCGAGGAGTGAAATACATCCTGACACATCTTTGCATTTACAAAAACCCTCCTCCGGCGACGCTCTTTATGCTCTTTAAAGTCACTTTGGATGCCGCGATTGACATCCCCTGCCCTCATTCACTTATAATCAATGTGCAATCAGCTCCACATCTAATTCAGAGGTTATTAAAGTGGCCGGCTTCAGTAACGGTCTTGAGCAGAGATAATACAGTGATTGAGGCTGAGTTATCCTCATCTCCTCTCTAAGGAACCTTTGCACGCAGACATTATTTAAAGTCCGTGCCTAATTACACGTTATGAAAAGACATTAGGGGGAAACCTTCTAAAAGCCATGAAGCATTAAATGTCAAGTTCATTAAAAATCTGCTGCCAGTATTTGAGCCGCTCTGTAATAACCGAGTTACACTTATTGGATCCCCAAAGTTAGATTTAATGATTATTGGAGTATTTCTAAATATAGGTCTGTTTTCCTGATGTTAGCTGGATGGTTTTTTACACATTCATGAAGCAGCCAGGGTTCATGTGATGTTTGTTTTTTTCCCCACCATCTGGATGTCACTATAGGTTGTAAAAAAATACCAAATTTTGTTTGGCTTACTCATTGACATCCAGTCGATCCAAGGGGTTTCTGGCACGACCCGCCAGTGAGATACAAGTCAGCGATGCATTATTCAACATGGTTAACATTATTAGGGCTGGTACGAGCTGACTCAAAGCACCGCAGAGATTCAGGGGCAGATCTTTTGAAAGGTTTTCTTATCTGAAGTTTAGTTTGGGAAAGTTTGAATTCCCCTGTGTGCTCTGTGTCTGAGTCAGAGAGGAGTGAATGAGTGAAGGATGAATAATGCAGGTCAGGATGCTATTGTTTGGTGAAGGCCCTCTGAAGCCCAGGGTGCAGCACAGGGGGACTTTGTGAAATATTGATTCACCACTTGAAAGTTGTTGTGTGGATGTTGCCTGGCTTGTAGGATGTGAATGGAGATTTTCTTTTTCTTTTTCTGGAGTACACACTTCAGGTTGGGGAAGCAGACCTCAGGTCTGATTTTGGCCAACAGATCCTCAACAGCTCAACAAGCAAGACATAAATAACATCGGTCTGGATTGAGACATTGGAAATCTTAGATGTTAAAGATGAAATGAAATGGATACTTGATGTTCAGTTGTACTACTTTCTATCAAAAAAGCCTGGACATGCAAGCTCCAGAACAGCTACTAAATTGGTGGTAATATTGTTTTCTCAACTGCTGTTTCCAAGGTCAAGAATGACCTCTGAAGTTTGGCTCTTGTGCAAAAATGGCCGCAACAAAATGGAAATGTAATCATCTAATAACTGGTAAAACTTAATTTGCTGATAAAGATGATGCGATATGACTGAAAGCTACACAGCAGCATATTATATCATAAGAAATGGGACAGCAAATGTATAAATGATGAAGTACAAATGGGAAATCAAAATGAAACCAATACAGTTTCTGGCAGCGGATTCACGAGTTTATCGGAGCATAATCAGTTTGGTTTTGGTCTCGAGTTGCACATACTTAAAGACTCCAAGGAGGTGGCCTAGACTGGTGCATCAGATTTGAGTGATTTATTGCAATAATATGGTATATTATGATATTGTGGGACATACGGTAGTCAAGTCACAAGGGGTCGTTCGTTTCAAGGCTTGGCCTGGCATCAAAAGGGGGTAAGATACAAGAATACTTCAACAAGAGGGCCGAGTATTTGACACAAGTCAGTTGAAAATAGATGACTGTACATTATATGTGCAAATATTCCAAGTACATATTTGCACATATTACATGTCTTAACTGCACGTTATTATATTACTCTGTCCAGTAACAAAATTGGAACATGCATATTAAAGGCTGATGCATCCGCCAGTCCTGTGCGGTGTGCGTGTGTGTGTGGCCTATGCTGTGTCTCAATTTGCATACTTCCATACTTGCGATTGCTATTTTGAGCACATGTCAATTATGGTCAAAAGCAGTCCTAATGGTAAAAAAAATTGAGTGTGGAACAATGGACACTTCTCGACCTCAGTGGTTTAGCTATGTAGTGGAAGGGGAGGGACCACTGGCGGCCAAGGACGCTGCTGGAGCTGCTGGAGTGGTTATGGTGAGTACCACAAAATACAAATAGAAGCTGTGCTTAGAATAGAAGTCTGGCATATGTTGGCAAAGAAAAAGAGGTAAAACGCAGAGATTAAACCGAAATTAGCGCACTATGCCAGGAAATACGTCGAGTACACAGTGTAGTACATACACGTGTGCTAATAGAAGCATCTGAGTTGAGGCGCAGCGTGTGTCTGGAGCTTCTACGTGCTCCAAGTCTGATTAGGCAACGAGCAGCAGCTGTGTTAATCAACACACCTGGCACCGCGCTCACGAGCCGTCCCCGCGTGTCTCTCTCCGTGTCCTGCAGCTGAACGCTAACTCAGCCGCTCTCAGCCTCCATTTGCAAGGTTTAAAACTCTGGGAGGAATCTAGTAAGTCAGCTTTATTATTCTTTTTTTTTTTTCATTGACCATGAAGTTGAATTAAAACTGAACATGGTGACCTTCATGAAAGGAGGATTTATTGTATTAGACTGAATAGGTTTGAGCTGAATGTGTGTAGCATGCGTACTATGAGGGCATGAAGTATTTTATGTTCACATAAAACACATAATTCTAAAGATCCTGATTAAACAGCATAGCTCTGACAAAGTTGTGCCTTGAACTGGTCAGAATGAAAGGTCACTCAAAAATCTGCTTCATCTATCACCTTTCACTGGCCTGACTCTGGTGCTTATGTTGACTGACTAACTTTTTTCAAAAATGTGTCTCTGTCCCAAACATTATGGAGGACAGCGTAGCACCTTGAAAACTTCTCCCATCCCGGCAGAGAGGCACCTCTCAGCCTGAATTCAGTTCGATTTTCGCCTTGCTAGAGCACTTGTGTGTGACAAAACAGTGAGTCCCCATTGCAGTCTGGAGATGGACTTGCCCTGCCGGGTGAACTAACAGCCGAGCCTTTCCCATGGGTGAGCACAAACGTCAAGTGGCCCAGATCTCTCCCCAGGAAGGCGATCGGAAGAGTGGTATGGAAATGACAGATGACAGGGCAAGGGGGGGGGGGGGGGGGGGGCAAGAAGAGAGGAAACGTGTAAAGGGAGGGAGAGACGGCGGACGCGGAGAGGAAACGAGAGGTGGCGGGTTAAAAGGGAGGAATGACAGGTGGTGAAGAGAGGAGAAGTGATGGCAGTGCTATAATTATAGGATATGAGAACCTGGCTGTCACTTCTGCTCCTCTTTTAGCATGGCGCTACCTCGCTCTGCTACACCTCCTCCCCCTCCCAACTGTTCTCCTCTTTTAGGATGCTATCCAGTGTCCTTACGACAGTCATTTTTTGAGAATTATGCTGCACATTGTACACTTTCTGTTGCTTTTCCCTCCCCTTCATTTTCTTATGGAAACTTTCACACATTCTGCTGGTTATTGCGCTATAAAAACTGTAGAGACATAACAAAGCAAAGTTTGCTGTGCCAGTCAATAAAGCGCATTGCTTGTGTGTATCGTTGCTATTTTCTGCAACTCAGTACATTCCTCCTCCATGTTGTCCTCCTACACGTCCGCCAGTTCTTCCCACTCTCTGCGCCCGGCATATCAGAAAACTCATTCGCCACAAAGACATTCAACATTCCAGCACATGCTGCTGAATTCACTGCTGGTTTCCAGGGGGACGTGAAGGGCTTTTTGCTTTTCTTCGGCGCGGGAACTTACTGACATTTTCTTTGTCCCACAGCCAGACGGTCTTATGTTTATGAAGCCTGAGGAAATTGCACAAAAATGTACATGCCTGCAGTAAAAAAAAATGTTGGTGTGTGAGAATGTACTTAACAGATACATATACAGTGTGTTATGAGCATGGTTCCATTTTTTTACAACAGGAAATGAGTCTGACAGAAAAGCGCGGAGATGCCCATGCCATGCACAGTGGGCATATTAATGTTTCATTGCCAGGCTATGTGTCGTCTGTGCTCTACTTTTTCCATCTTTTCCTTTAATTTTCCTTCTCTCCAAGCGTCGTCCTTCTCTTTTCTCGCTGGAGAGAAGGAAAGGATTCCTCATGAATTACTTAACTGTAAGGCAGAAGCCACAGAAGCCTGTAATCTACAATGGAGCAGTTTGGTTATGGCACATCTAACTTTACGTAGGCTTTTCCCTTCTGGGATATGATCTCTTATACGATCCTCTGCCATTTTATTTTTAGCCACAATATTGGCGTGGCTACAGAGGCGGCAAAGGCGGTCAGCCGTTCTGTCAGTTAAACACGGTTCAGGGTGAAATATTCCAACAGCTATTGGATGTGCTGAAAAATGCTTATTACATTCAGTGCCCCCAGAGAATGAACCCTAAACTCTTTGATGATCCTCTGATTTGCAAGAGATGTCCCAAACTGGCTACTCTACAGAGAACAAAACATTTTTCCTCCATCAAAGATCTTATTCCTCTTCCATTGACCATTACAGTCTCAGGAGGACACTAGAGTGGCAGGAGTCTTTTGGTCTCGTTTTTAAATATGATTAAAATATGAAATACAAGGCGCAGAGTACACCTGTCACCTGCCTTTAATTTTCTTTGCTGCCATGCACCACACATTACAAACCACTTTTCTCTGACAAGGAGTCTGGCCCTGCTGGAATCTAAATCCTCTGCTAAGAAACAAGCTGAGACTCATAAAAAAAGACTCATAAAAATAAGACTGCATTTCCCAAAAATGCTCCTATTGGGCACAAAGAGTATAACACTATAGGTGACAAGAAGCTTTGGTGGGAGATTTGCAAAGATAAGGTCAACTAATGTGAAGCTGGCACTGAAATCAAGCTGTTTATTTCCTGCATGGTAAAATAGCAATCTCCTCTTGAGCAATAAATGAACTCAAAGATTTCAGTAGGTGAGTAATGGCTGCACATCTTCGAGGCCAGGGTATTATTTTACAGATGTCTCAGTATTGATGTCCTGACATTAATATTCTCTGCACAACGCCATAACGATTACAAGTTATGTGGACAGCTCCCCTTGTATCAGTGAGACAAGACCGTGGCAGGAGGGAGCAGGAGGATCTGAGGACGTCTGCATTTGAATAACACGGAGGCAGAATACATTCAACCATGAATTCAGTTTAAAAATAACTTTAAAGTTATCATCAAACACAGCCTATGGCTTGATCTAACCTTCTTCCTTTTATTATTATTATTTTCATGAAGCATCAAACCTTACACTTCTTCTTTTTTCTTTTACAGCTTAAAAAAAAAAAGCTAGCCTTGGTCTCAAAAGAAGCTGCAGGACTGCAATCATACATGAATTATGCTGCTTATAAGTAATTAAAGGTGTGTTCAAGGTTGATGGAGAATGGCATGGTAGTGTTTATAGCTTCACAGGCTTTTTAAACATTTCCTGGCACATTCCTGAGGACAGTATTTCAGTAATTAAATGACAAGGAAGCAGCATTTAAGCATATTGTCCTATTGCATCAAAACCCAATTTGCTAAAGACGCTAAAGTTGCTTTTAACCCCGCCCCCCAGCTTGTAATACCTTAAGAGCATTACAAGAACACTTCTGCATTATTTATTCCCCTCATGCATCAAAGCAAAAGCTATATGATCAATGTTTTTTTTTTTTTAAAAAAAAGTCATACTCCTTTACTTTTCCAGTTTTGCCTGAAGTAGTCCAAGTTAAAATTCCACATGCCCACAGTGAGTGGAAATATCCATTGTGTGGTTTGAGCAGGGTGTGCCGGCCCACATCTGTGGTCATTCACCAAGTCAGAAATGAGTGCATCAACGTCCAGTTCTTTCCGTTTCCCTGACAGAGTGCAACTGTCTTATTGTTTTCACCGTGACCGCGGTTGTACGACGCTGTAGCTTTGAATATGTCAAACACTCGGTCTGTCAATGGCTGATGGAAATCCAACATGATCATTTGGTTGAGCTCTAGAGGCTAAACCCACCAATTTGAAGTCACATCTGTCAACAATTTGTGTCCAGCATGCCTTTTCCCAGGACCTTGGTTTGCTGTGTCATTCTGTATCTGTTGAAAGTACTAACAATGAATGAGAAGTATCTTTGTGGACTCCCACATAGTGTGCAATTTCATGCAAATTTGTATTTTTCTGTGATACTTCAAGCTTTTACTTAGCTAAATTATACATGCTGAGAAAACCCATCTTGGATAGAATTACAGTGAAAGTTTCCCTGCTTTCAAAACTGTGCTTCATGAAGCTGAAACATTACACAGACAACATAATTTTACTGCTTACTCTGAGTCCTGATAAAACACATCAGACCATAATTACGTGGCTCTATTGAATGCATTCATACTATTTTGGAGTAAACGCATTTTGTCAGCCGTGGGGAAACAAAATAAGAGCCATGCGAGAGGCTCTCAAGGCTTTAGGCAACCATAAATGCTAACGTCACCACACCAGTATGCTGAAAATGACAAAGCTAACATGCTTATTTTTAGCGGATATATAATATTTACTATGTTCACCATCATAATTTAGGATCCAGAATGCAAACAATTACTAATTCGCATGAAACACCAATGGTTGCTTGGATGAAACCACATAGGCTGTCCTTAAACTTTATGAACAAAATTATTGCATGAAATCCACAGAAGGATTTTCTTAGGATGTTGTCAGAGAAATGATTTGATCTCTGTTTGCTAAGTATTCCCTTAGGCATTGCTAGAAGGTAACCCTTTTCTCAGGAACCCATAACAATCTCTAAAAAGTTTGATGGCTGAATTTATGTTGATGAAATGGGGCGAAGGATGGGCCATTTCTTTGTCCTGTAGGCTGTTGTAGTTGTAGCAGTATTGTCAACATAATGTAGACTATAGATCTTGTAGCTAGCCAAACTTTAAGGTAGTTTACGTAAGTCATAAGTGCTAATATCATTTGTTTTTTGGGTATACCATAAATCAAGGTACTGGATACATTAAAAGTTTGACCCTATGATGGTGCTTTCCAGGCATTGAATGTAGCATCATTGTTATCCCTAGAGCCCATGGCTACATTTTATCCACCTCCCAATGTTTGAACCATTGCATCAGACAGAAAAACACTAGTCATGTAAATGGCAGTCATGTCACAAAACTGAAAAGTCATTTCATACTTATCATGCTGGTCACATCACACTGTCAAGTCTTGTGGCAAGTCTACCAAATATACTGGTAAGTATCTGTTCCGGATTCATGAGTAAGAGATAGAGCTTTGCCAAAAACTGACAACTGAAATGTAGTGATATTCCCCTCATGTTTAAAACTGCACAGACACAAGATGACTACTGGAAAGTTGGAGGACAAGAAGATTGTTTGGCTTTAGACTTGCCAGAAAATTGCTTAAGATAGCCACAGGCTCCTGGAAATTCAGTGGAAAAAGTGACTAACATGGTGTGTGTAAGTGTGTGTGTGTGTGTGTTTGAGGCTCACCCAGAGAACCAAAGATCTCAATCCTATATTAGGATGAGTCCCAAAACTGGATTATGTCCCCATGAGCATAAAAGCCTGGTCTGATTACTGATAGGTGGTTTCATTCAAAGACTTTACCTTTCAGCTGATCCGTAATTTGTTTGTCACTTTCTTGATCTTTCGCAGGTCGGTTTCCTCGCTGTGTTTGACAGAAAAAGCTTCGCATGACATCCTCTATGCTGTGGGTCCACATGCCTCAGAGCGTAGTATTTTGCCGGTTAGTGTAACAAACACATGTTTTTGCCTCTTTACAAAGCGATCTGAACATCGATTCCACATTTACTCCAGTTGAGCATTTACTTCAAACGGGCCGCATCTGCCCGCCTCTGTCCTGTGGCATGTACATAGCCTGCGCTTGCCAACATGACCTTGTATGTGTGTGTCATCTTCAGAGGTGGAAACCGCATATTGTACGGAACATGAACGCCTGGAGAAAGTATTTGGGCGCACCATCTGCCAAAGACATTTTCGTATCAGAGGCAACAGCACAAAATATAAGCTCATTAAATCAACACTTGAAAGGTGATTTTCACAAACTTTGTGCTGGAACTAATTTTCTAACAGGTTTGCATAAATTGCCTTCTGAATGACCTGCAAGGGATGTTTTAAAGGATTTCAAATTCAACCGCTAAAAGCGGACGATGTGACTCGAGTTCGAGAAAAGTTTGGAGCATTTTCACTACATATGCTACCTTCAGGATGCTTCAAAGCAATGAATACACCCAGAAATGACACAGAGGGCCTTTAACAATGGATCAGATGAGTGTGTGTACTGTGAAATGTCACCTGACCTGGCAGCTCCTGAGAGCTTTTTCCTTTCATGGAACTGTTTGCTTGCTTTTCCAGGCTTCATCACCGGGGCCTATGAAACTCTCACCAGGCAGCAGTGAATGCTACCTGCCCAGATAAAGTTAGCAACTAGCTGGTAAACCCAGTGGAGCATTTAGCAGCTAAAGAGCCACGTATCATTAAAAATTAATAACATTATGGAAAATGAATGAATGAAAAACACACAAAGTTCTGAGGGAGGCATTAAAAGACTCAACTTACTGCAATAAAATGAACCATGAGGCTTTTTCCTCATGTGTTCTAATTTTACGAGCTTCAGTGATTGGAAATTGAAGTTACAGGCACTGGAATCATGTTTGCTTTGTCTACCAACTGAGCTATTTAACTCATGTTACTTTTTACAAGTTCTGGTTCATTTAAAATTGGGCAGCACAAACCTTCCAAACAGTCCAAAAGACCTAATTGCAAACAGAGTCAGGACAAAAGAAAATTAACCACCTGAAAGTCCACCGAGCCGAAACAAAGTGGGTAAGACACCACTCAACCCAAATTTACTTTTTCAAAGCACAGGAGTGAAGAAAAGTAGAAATTCAGGTGGAGAATAATGTGACAGTGAAGTGGGTTTTTATCTCTGCAAGTGGAAGGTTTGCACATGAGTAGGCTTGGCCCTCATGCTTAAAGTGCCTTTTTTTTTAAAAGGAGGGGGAATAAAAAACGACTTCAAATTACATTCCTCTGTGTGACTGAGTTTACCCCGATCTCCAATTTAACCACAAAGCCATTCACGTACACTGATTTCACACTTTCTAAGCGACAAAACAAATCCAAACTCATTCACCACTCCGTCTCTAAACTGTGTTCGCACGTTTCGCCTGGTTGACAGTCAACATTTCTCATGTCAAACGAGCTACACAAACAGAACACAATCGTTGTACACCCGCTGAGTGAAACCTTTACGTTTTTTTTTTTTCTTCCAATGCAAACGCGGCTCGCCAAATGAAAAAAAAAATAGTGCTGAGAAGGTGTTTAAGATTTCATGTGGCTTTTGAGAGCTTTTCATTCCCTCTCGAAGCGTGATTTTTCCGATTCATCTGACAGACCTTAATGCTTCTTGAGAGCCAAAGGCTGCATTGTTCAGAAGAACTGCTTGGCGAAAGTAAAAATATAGACTTATACAGATGTAGAAATACAGTACAAGAATCAGAGGGCATGAAATATACATGAAGGGAAGTGGATGCCGGCTGCGGTGAAAATTTGAAAAGCTCTCAACATGATCTCAATTGGGAATTTAGAGGCAGATGATGAAGCAAATATAGAAATGCTATTTTATGCTATGGGATAACAGAGAACCTTCAGGGTTTTTGACTTACTACAGCAACAAAGGCTCGACTGTTCGGTGCAAATGGGGTGAGAAGATGCATCATGGCCATTATATAATATATTACAATCAAAAGGAGAATACAATAATAAAATATTCTCATTTTGTAACAGACATCTCATTAATCTGATGAGCTTAAAGGGGTGACTGCTGTCATTTCGAATCATTCAAATGAAGTCAACACAAGTGACCTCTCGGCAACATTAAAAATTTACAGACACACAGGAACACACACGCGTGGCACATGTCCTGTGTGTTTGTGAAGCGGCGCTACAACAAAGGCAGGTGAGGTGATACATAATTCAGGACGCGCAATGGAAAACAGATGTCAGTATAGTTTGGGAGACCAGTAATCCACTCGACATGTCAACGGTGCCACACATGTGCAGCGCGTAAAGTCATGGCGGCGAACAGAACTGACCACAGATGAAATCGATTTGCGTCAATAACGGCCCACATACACGAACCACCAACATGCTCACTTATTCTCTCTCAGTGTTCCAGTGTGGGTGTTTGTTCTGCGTGTGACCTTAAACCCTTTCTCTTCCCCGCCGTGGGGATCAAGTCCTCTAGACGCTGACCTTCTACCAGCGACTGCATGACCAATGTGTCCTCAAACCATCCTTGTGGACTTGTGTGTGTGTGTGTGTGTGTGTGTGTGTGTGTGACGTGTGTGCAGGGATTTCGGGTTGGATTACGCTGAACAAATGAGCAGCCTAGATTTTTTTTTGCAACCTTGTTGATTTGTCTGTCTGACCATCTGCATGATTTCTTCAAAGCTTAACCGCATATTTCCAGGCAGTTTGGTGGTTTGATCGTTGGCCAAATTTTCACGAAGATCCAGTCCTGGAATTTCCACATTTTTGTCCTCATTGCAGGTCGGGCTCCAAATTTCACTTCACATGACATGAATGATGTCTCTTGTGTAACTGCGAGTTAGACAGTGGTTCAGCCTTGGCAGAGAATATCAGAACTTTACTCTTAGGGATGGAGTGTGTCCTTCTCTCCTCGTTTGCGCTGGATTATTTCCAAATGTGCCTTCACATATTGTTCCAGTGTAAAAAAAATTCATGCCTGATATGATGGATAATATGCAGATTAATCAAAACATCAATTGCTATTTGTCATTTGATCATATATATAGTTAAAGTACAAAATATATTGCCCCTGGCCTTGAAAAACCCATTTCAGTCAAACCCTACTTTAGACGAAGGACTATATAAGTCAAACAATGTAGTTTTATTCATCTGCAGTCCTAAATTAACAAGTTATAAATTACCCACACATTTTATCCCGTATATGATGAGTGGTTTTCTTTAGTCTAGGTCGTGATTCTTCCTAATTAACCTCGTTACACTTTGAACTGTCCTATGGGACCCCTGAGCCATCTATGAGCCGCAGCCAGCCTGCTAATCACCCTCGGTTTTAGAGAGAAATCCCAAAGAGAAGCGACCATTTTGGGAGCGACATCATCAGTTAAACACTGACATTTGAGCAGGATAAGAAGATTCCCCGAGGACCGTGGATGTGTTGGAGCCACAATCTGACATGCCAGTGTTTACGCCAACGTTTGTCAGGGAGCCAAAAAATTTAGATGCAAGCTTTAGAGGCATGTATTCTAACAAATTAGCATAAAATCACGAGTTTTTTCCCATATATTTTCAAAAATGCAACAATGAAGTTCAGTTTTATGACTCTTGCACTTCTATAAATTCCTCAAAGACAAGTTTTGTCAGAAAACCAATTGCTGGATTTTCCATGTGCTATTTATTCTGTGCTTAAAGTTGATGAATAATTACAGCAGAGAGAGGCCATATTTGACTTTTCCGAATGCAAATCAAGACGGCGCCCGCGAGGGGATTGTGCTGAGCCGCTCAAATGAGGAAAGGGGAACAAAGAGCAACAAAGAGCAGAGGAGTCACCCATTTTATTAATTGTGTTGGTTCTAGCAGTTGCCCTTTAGAAAAGCCAATGGACTTAATTAAATTACCACGCACGCTTGCAGGAGGGAGCAGTCGGAAATAGCGCCGTAAAACAGAGCCTTGCAAGTATTCAGTCCCTTATCTAATGAGAATAAGAGCCACGGGGACGCTCACAGGTCTTTAAGTGTCCTTTGAGTCCTTCACTTACTATTAGAATATCTGGACTTAGAGAAAAGTCTTTGGCAAATAGCAAATCTCCAGCATGACTGCTGTCTTATATGTGAAGGCTAGCATCTGCGTTCCTGCGCACGATGGCAGCATTATTGCCGATGTGCTCAGCCCTGCCAGCCGCTCCTCTATATAGTGCCCTTTAAACCCTCTGGGTCCGCTGGATTACAGGCGTTCTTTTTCCAGGTCAGCTCGCTTGTTTGCCCCTCACAGCTGAGTCTCACTGCCTACTGTTGGCACAGCATATATAGGATAATTAAGGCGGTCGATGGGTCGAGGAAGCCGGGCACAAGAAGTTGGCACAGAGGAGTAAGCGGTCATGACATGCTTACCCTTCCCCCTATATATGTTCCAGAGCCCTGAGGCATCACCCGAGGTTATGAAGGCTTTGGGAGGAGGCAGATGCATACTGAATATGGCAAGTTAAAAAGCCACAGAAGACTGGGCACGGAGAGACAGAGTGTAAATGCCAGTTTCTGTTGTAGTGTTGAATTACAGTGGTAGGGGAAGAAAAAATGCCCTGGAACATGAGGAGAGAGCAACGGTGCCAAAACATCCAGGACACGGAGAGGTCAGGACAAAACACACAACTTCTCTTTGAAAAAAAAAAGCAAAAGCACACAAGCCGCTCTATTATGGCAGTAATGAAGCTTCAGATTCATGTCCATACCAAAGCAAAGCTCACTGATCTGCTGGTGGGCCAGTCATTACAAACTCATGCTTGTACGGCCACACACTGTTCAAAGATTCTGGAGTTTCCATAGCTACCGAATATGTCAGGTTGAATTTCAAGCTCCGAGTTTCAAAGTTCAAATTAATTCTCCATGAAAAACATAAATCAACAAACAACAAATACATAAAACATGGACCACTGTGTTGGTGCTGAAAAGATCAAGCGTGGTCAACTATTTGAGCAGCTCCCGGAGAAATGTAAAAAAAAATGATGCACAAGATGTCTGAATATTCACAATGCAATCAATGTTAAGGGGCTTCAGGGATAACTTAACTGGGGACATGACGGCATTGTTATAATGATGTGGCATAAAACATGATGAGTTATAAAAATGATTTGGAGGTTGTGGTTACGTTAGAGACAAAGCCACTTTTGACATATAAAGTATAAACTGTCCTTTTTAATTGAGATGTGATTAAGAACAGGTGTGTGTAATGCCTGGATAAATAGGAAGTGTTTTTTTTTACTCTGACAATTAAATTTATGAATTATTTTGGACTATAGTTGCATTTAGGCAGTCATGTGGATGCAAAACCAGCCGGTGTTCATCCATGACTGTCTTTTCTGTTATATTTAGAGTATGAAATAAAATCATCTGGCGCCTAAACAAAGGCTCCATCCTTCAGGGTGTAACACATTCCTGGTAAGTAGTTCAGAGTTGATCTGTGTTGGTTTCATAATGGATAGCTTTACTTTCATTTTTGGCCAAGTCGGCTAACCTGGGGGGTTTGTTTGTCTCGCTCTTGTTTTAGTAGTGGAGTGCAATGGGTATTTATATGTCGAAAGTGGCTTTAAATTGAAGAATCATCTGTGAAAACCTCCAGGCTTTCGTATTATCACAAAATATTGTGTCATTGGATTAAATTGGTTTTCAAAATAATACAATAAACGTAGATATATTGCACTGCTAAGAGCAAATAGGTCACCCATGCACTGTTTCATGGGCTACAGGCAACATTGTCACTTAAATATCTGGGAATTCGTGTCATTTGTCCTCCGATAATGTACTTACAGTGACGACTCCCTGAGGACATTGCGACTTCTGTGCTTTGTATCATCCCTCAGCTATCATACCCTTTGACTCCCGCTGATTTTCTCGACTTATATAAGTAGGAAAGAGTGAGGAAACAGAGGGAGTGCGGTGATTCAAGTCGCTGATCACAGTCCGTCTACCTTGTTAGAGCATATTATGTAAATCAGCTCATTCTTTGTTCCCACAATTCTTGGGAAAAACGTATTAGCAAACATTTAATTTCCCCTTTGACTTCCTTTGTTGCACCGAGCAGCCCCCTAGCCACAACGCTCCGATGCCTCTGCAGCCAGCCGCGCACTCGCTCTTCAAACAGAAAACAATATTGATGCTGAAACAGGATTTGAAATGTTTATGAAATGACTCATACTGTAACCGTGCCATGTTTTACTGTAGATGTACACAAAAATAACAAATCGGTATCTGTTTTCTTCATGCCCCGAAGACAGAAAAAGGAACAAATGCGTGTAGTGAAGCATAGTTTTTTTGTGTTATGTGCACGCTTTTACTTTGGCTGTAAGGGAGGAAACAATAAACTTTGTCTCTGAAAATCTTCTCTTTAAAATCCAGGGTAATGAAACTTTTAAAATAAAACTTTCATAATAAAACGCCACCTGTCACCACCATGTTCTCTCTTCACTGTCTCCCTAGGACTTGTTTTGGTGACACATTTGCGCGTGGGGAGTTGAATCCTGGCAGTAAAATGGCCGACAAATGAAAAAAAAAAAAAAGGTACCAGCTGCTAGCTCGTTTACATTTGTACCATTAGTGATGAGACGCAGCTGTAAACTGCTAGCTTGTAATCTTTGTTTGCCATAGCAAAGAGGATTTTGAAAACGGCATCATGCAGATAGCGTAAGGGGAGGAGAATGCTGCGTGAAATTAGTGCCCAATGGCTGCCTTATACCGGTGCAGTCCTGTAGCAGTTAAGGGTGATGGGGTGTGAACATTTTTAATGCTGTTGAATGAAGCGATTTCATCGGGGAGAGGCAGCACTAACGGTGACACAGTGTCTATATCACCTCCGAATACCAGCAATGTGCCTTTTTTTAACCTTTTTCTGTACAGATGGGCTAAATGGGTCAACATACGGTGCATTTGTGTCAGTGATTCCCTCCTGGTACGGAGCTGACCCCCCGCCTGTGGAGACTCAGCAGAGAGAAAAGCTGCTGATGCAAACACAAGCGCAGCCTTGACCTGTTTGCTTCACTTTCGAACTGTATACAGTACACAGCTGGAATGTGTTTTGCGCAGTGTGCCGACACTGAAATAAACTCACTTTGGATCATATTGATCGCATTAATTAATCTCTTTGATGTGCAGTACTTTGGAGGTTATACACCGCGCTCCTGCTGAACGCGGGCCAATTTACACCTCGAAGCGATGAGGTAGTGAACTGTGACACCCGAGTACCCAGAAGTCACTTAACAAGATGTAATTAAACTGCAGTTCCTTACATTCTACTTGTAAGTTTCTCCTGAGAGACTGGCAGTTAACGTGCAGAGCCTCTGTCACAGCTCATGTTATTCGGAAAACTTTGTTTCTCTTATGCATTAGACCAAAGTGAAGCAAAACACGCCCCCTTGGTTTACTTGCTTAGTGTTCCTGGATGCTTATGGGATCAGGATAATGTTGTTTCTGACTATAGGCACTTAGCACGTCTCGCTGCCACCGTGGGTTCACAGCACAGACAAGCACATTCACCTGTCTTCTAGGTGTGTGTATCTGTGCGTGACCTCCAGGTCCAGCACGCTACTGTATTAAAAGGAAAGAGTGATGATCCATGTGCATTTATCTGGCTTTTTTTGCACACACGTGGTGAGAGGAAAGCTACGTTGCAAAGTTGCGTTCATTTTAATCAAATTTTCATCCAAATGTAGCGCACATTTTAACCAAACGATCAGATAATCTCTAAGAAATTGCACATGAATGCGCATTTGAATTCGCACAGATCATTTCCAACTTTACCCAGTGTGTGTATGTGTGTGTGTGTGTGTGTGTGTGTGTGTTTTTTAAGGAAAAGTTTAAACTACATCAGCCTGTCACAGCTGGTCCACTGGTAATAAAATGAAAGCAAATGCCACACTCACCTCTGGGCTGAAGTCATGTAAGACACAACAGGCCTTTCATAATATGTTCCATCGCACAAAAGAAAGGATGAAAGCAGTAAAAAAAAAAAAAGTGCCAGTGGTCGACATAGAACATATAGACTGATCTTTGAGCTCTGGGGAGAGATTGAGACAGCTGCAGCCCCGCACAAAAGCACAAATGCTGCTTTGAAATGTCTCATGGGAGCTGTGCTACACTCTACATTGTCTGTTCCCCCCATAGTGATCACTCATGATCTTGTAGCATTGTTCTGTAGCGCACCAGAGCAGCATCATCAAAGCTGTGCAACAAGAGGGCCGTGTTGGTGAGTAACCCTTTCAGCTAAAAAAAATTGGATGCACGTGCATAATCTGACTAAGATAATACAAATAAAAGACCAAAGGGCTTCTCCTGGGTGGCTTGTAAGATTATCCTACCACTTCCCTCACTTCACATCTCAAGATTATCTCCTTACATGTGCATTGGCATGAGGGAGAGAAGATACAGACATGAAAATCAGCTCAATATCCTCTGTAATCTTTATGGGGTATGAAAAAGTCGTCACTCAGAAGCATGGCACTTTCATTATTCACTTTAATCTGTTTTTTTTTCCCCTCACTAGCACTGAAGCGGATGATTAGGCATGCCTGCCCTCATCAGCAGGTCTTATGCTCCCCGGTGGAGCTTGACTTAGCCGATGATCACGTTGTAAGGGGGCTGTTGGAACAGCTTAGGTCATTCAAATCCTAACCACTGTCAGCAGGGGGGGGGGGTCCAAATTGCTTTCCTTAAGCAGACTACTACTAAATCTGACCCAAAGCCAGTTTTCAGCCTTCACTCTCTTGTTGTCTGAGACATCAGAGGGAGGGCCAAGAAAAGGTTTGTGCTACAGACCGAAGAGAGGTTTAGATTTGGGTTTATTTGCTCTCACTATCTCTGCTGGAACTCCCCAAATAATCCAGATAGTGGGTGAAGCTCCATCGGGGTAAACAACACAGCTGAGCGCGATAGTCTGAGACACCTGTCAATCAAGCAAACAAGCCCACATACTGATTTTTAACCCTTACTATGCTATTAAAAAATGTAAAGAGTCAAAAAAAAAGTGCAATCAGTTTTATGGGGGCACTGCATGAACGCAAAATTTTCTGCAAATGGTCAGAGAAAGGTTGAGGCTTACAGTTTCACCCCACATCCAACCACCTGTTGCTATGCGAGATCCTCCATTTGGGTCCTGTGATGAAACCTAAACCCGTAATGAAACCTACACCAGCTTCCGTTCACGGAAGAAGAAAGAAAGAAAGAGAGAAAGTCGGTAGCTGAGTTGAGGTTATTTTGGTACACATCATGTTACGGAAGGTCAGGAATGAACTCATTCTATGCCCGCAATATGAAAGGTGCATAATCTGCAAGGTATATTTTGAGTTAAGGAGTTAAGACGAGGGGAGCATCCTCTCAGAACAGGTACTCATCTTCCAGTCTTTGCAACAATTTTATTCATGTCTTTATGTGCTGATCTCGTGGGAGTCTTACTCTATGTAGGTGCCCTTAATTAAGAGACATAATTCAATCATCCTCTTTTATAAATAACTTTGATCCATTCAACCTTATTTGGTTCCACCACTTAGACTAAAATATCTTCAAACGATTCATTCATTCCTTCACTTTCCTCTAGTGAAACAATGATGTGGACATTTTTGTTCTGTAGTGACAAATCATATCTATCTACTGGATGGATTGCCATGAGATTTCTTGCAAACATACTTTGCTTTCTTACAAATTTGTCCGCGTAATGGCAGATTTCTTACAGACATACTCCAAAACTCACGACACTCACCATCGGCCACAGCTGTACTTTGTGAAGGTTAAGATGGCGATCGATGCTAGCATCACCTGCTAAGCATCAGCATGTTGGCGTTACAGTAGCATTGGCATTGTGAGGGCCAGTTGATTCATAGAGGTGACATTCAATCTCCTATCCACTCCTGCATTTGTTATTTTTGCATATTATATTTAATTATCTACATGTAGAACCCGAGACAGAGAAGAGAAATTGGGCTTTAGTCTTAAAGTCTGTTTGAAGTAAGAAAAAAATGAGTTTTTCAGACTGAAAAGAAAGTGTTATTAACCACGCAAGATCTCAAACTTACTTTAAACTTAAATTATATCATTAAAATATGAGAAGAAACTGCATAAGTCAGAGAGAGATTAAAACCATAAGTTTCACAAAAAGCCTACTGATGAATCTTGGAGATTACACAACCCGCCTGATGTATTATCATTCACCTGCCTTATAATGCTGAGCTTCAGTGTCCCACTGTGGTCTGCTGCTTCCATGACTTTTAATTTCCACCCCAAGATATAACAATTTAAATATGGTCAGTTGGTAAATAAAATACTCGTTTCAGCCCAAAGCACCGCAGTTTAATTGTGGAATATGAAAACATCTACTGGTCCTGCTGCTCTGTGCTTCTTTTCCCGAAAAGTTAAAAGCAACTTAAAGCTGACATTTGCAAACACTACTAAAGGGCAGTTTGCATCAGCTCTTTAAGTGAAAGAAAAAGAAATATATGATCTTGTGCAATCAGCAAATGGTCACACAGTAAAATGCCTTCATTTAATTGAATTGAGGTTATTGTCTCATGCGCTCAGAATGCTACTGGGACTTTCATTATCCTTGTTGAGACTGGCTTAGCTGTGATGTTATTGTAGCCAACTGGTTGTGGAAACTGGACACATGCCTCTGAGAGAGATTTATCATTTTCCACAGGAGACATGACTTTTCATTCTTTTTTTCTTTCCCTTTCTGTTTCCAGGATGAGATCCCAGGAAGGTGTAACAGAACAGCCAAGATGCTGGATATCGTCTCCTGCCTCACCATCCGTCTGCTGTGGATCAAACGTGTAGAAAAGGGGGCCAAGAAGCTCAGTGTTCCACGTAATGGAGGCATGAGTTACCCTACTGCTGGACAAAGCACTTGCAGCACTGGTTTCTCCAGCCTTGCTTCACGCTTGCCTGAGCCTGAACACATGACAAGTAAAACCCGGAGGCACGGGCTGGGGGTGGGTGGGTGGCTTGGTTGGGTGGTTGGTGGGGGCGGCAAAGCTGAACAGGAGGAGGAGGAGGAGGAGGAGGAGGAGGAGGAGGAGGAGGAGGAGGAGGAGGAGGAGGAGGAGATGCAAAGAAAAGATCCTGAACTGTTTTGCGTGTGTGCTTGGTGTGTGGATGCATGAATCTGCGTCCTCTCTCTCACCTTTCTTGTCCATCTCTCTAACTCTCTCTCTCTCTTCTTCCCCTCACTTTCTCTCCCTCCCTCCCTCCTTCCCTCCCTCCCTCTCCCTTCAAGGTTACTATTGTTTTCTCAGACTGGAATCACTGCACACTTCTCTTCTTTTTCTGTCGGAGGACCATGTGAGGCTCTTGAATGTAAGTGCCTCCTTTGTTGCTTAATTCACTTTCATTGGGACCATTCCTTTAGAGGCAATACGTTTAGGCTCTTCTTTTTTTTTTCTTTCACCTCGTAGCACATGCACAACGGGATGTCATACATCGAAGGGGTGGAGTGGGTCGGGATAGGGTGGGCTTGGGATTGTTTAAGGGGGGGCTCGGTTGCTCCATGTGGTTCCGGCGTGGGAGTTGAATGCACGTGTTTGCCGCTGTCATTGTCTCAGCGTAGCTTTTGCCCAGCTTTGTTTAGATTAGATTTAGATTATGCGCTGCATTTTGAAATGAACAGTAGATGCACAACACAAAAACAAATATATATATATATATATATATATATATATATAAACAAAAAAATCAATAGTTTTACCTGTAAAATTGATACCTGAATGACTTAAACAATTATTTTTATCTCTATATGTCAATCCTGCACTTCAAACACAATCTGGGTGCAATGCATCTTCATTTTATGCTCATATCTAATAATTATTACATAATAAAAGTGCATGTTTGAGTAGTTTACCTCCAATTGAAATTCAGGACTAAAACTATATGTTCTGTCTTGCATTTTCATGTTTTACCACTGGCTTGTTAGGCCTGCAAGTGCCCAGAGGGCCTTTGTTTATTTATGCTAAAATACTATGCAATTTCTACTTTGTTCTCCATATACATGAGCCAAAGGACAAATTGCTTGTTTGGACTCATGCCCGTATTGTGGAAGACATTTGATCTGGATATGTCATAAAGCTAAATCTTCTGCTAGTCAGTATAATAGGGCTTGTTTGTTGGCTTTGTTAGCCTCTGTAGTGACATCAGAGAATTGGAAATATGAGGATGCATCTTAGCCAGAAATAAAACAAGGTAGCGCATGGACTTTGATTAAGTCTTCATGTCTGCAAACATAAATTAGCATGGAAATCTACAAAGCTAAGGGGTTCCATGAGCTGTATAAGGCTGCTAATAATAAATAATGCAATGTTTGGAAAGCACACTCCTAACTTCCATAAAAGCAATAGTTTTGATTGACAGATGGGTATGTTTCTCATTATATTCCAGCTATTATAATGAGGAGTTTTGAGAAATTTCTCGTTTGACGCCTCCAAACTGAGCATCCTTCTCTGAACTCCCTCCCCTGCTTTGTACCACTGTGTTTTAATGCATGCAAATGTGTACTCACTCACTGCAAAGATTAAAAAAAGGTTTCAACTTCAACTTCACTTAATGAGTAGCTTAAACTTCTTCCTGTCTACATGAATTTCTGTAGAGTTTCAACATTAAACGCCTTCCCATGCTTCACTGCGACGCAATGTGTCTGACGCGAATTGCAACTGACATGGCCACTGAATAATACAAATAGTGTATATATGCTGTTATCAATTATGGACAACCTTGCTAGGCCGAATGCTGAACATCTAGATCTATGGTGTACCTACATTACTGTTTAAGAGGTTATATTGATTTTCTGTTTAGACCGTTGACGCAGTGGCAATGTTTTCTGGAAAGCATGGTTCATTAATGGCCAACACATAAACACACACAGGTCTGCATCCTGAATAATGACGCAAAATGTATTTAGCTGATGCATTCAGTGGGACTCATGTACGGCTGATAGAGCAGCATGAATCTACAACTTACTTAAGTGCAAGATAAATGAAACATATATTTTCAGTGGACTGCAGCGTGTGTCTTAAAATGTCACCCCGCCCTTCAGAAAAATAAAATAGTCTTTTATATTAATGGCGATTCATATTTCACTTAATGCAAGTGGACTTTGGAATGCGTTTGCGAGCCAGAGAGCTCAAAAAACGTGAAAAAGTTTTTAAAGAATTGACTTGCTTAGGAGGTTTTCACACAAGTTTTTTGAGGAAATATTCATTATTCATGAGACCAGAGGCACTTTAAAGGATGCTTATCTTTTGTAGATTAGGTTTCCAGGAGTCCTGATAGCGCGTTGGCCTTTTGCTTCTAGATGGATGAAATGCTTCATTATTCACTTAGTCGTAGTCGAGCCAACAGAAAGCGTTGGAAGTAGCCATTACTGCTGTGGTCATAGCATTCCCATTCCGTCCACTCCACATTAGGGATTCCACACACTCTGTGTCCCCTTATCAGTACTGACATGTGGAGAGGGAGGTGTTGTTGAATGCAGCAGGATGTGACACTTGCGTACCTGGAGCTACTGGCGCTGAGCTAAAATGAAGTGAAATTTGGTGTGTGGAGGAAGGTTTGGATACACAGCACTAACCCGAGGCACAGATTTGACTTCCTGACGAATCACAGTGAGGAGCTGAGGTGTTGGAGAAAGCCAAAGATGGCTAGATAGTGAAGTAAAATGTCTGGTATTCCAGTTTCCATAGACCCCCCTTTGTGCCTTGAGATTGGTTGAGTTTCTTTGTTTGAAAGCTGCTGTTGTTGCAAATGCTAGCTACCCTTTTCTTTGCTGCATTATTGCCCACAATTTTAGCTCTGATTTAAGTATTTAGAATATTAAAAATGTCCCTTTTCAAGTCTTTTATTGCAGTATGTTCAAAAATTATTTTCAGTTTTAACACGCTCCTTGCCATATTTGGATCCCAGCAGGGTAACAAGCTAGGAGGCCCTGGCACCAGCCACTGCCAATGTGTCCAATCTTTTTCATGCCCAGCCAAAACCCCTACATTCCAGCTATAAAATCCCATCTCTCCACTGAGGACTCCAGGGCTTGGCATTCAAGTTTCAGCTCCCCAACAGTCAAACTCTGGCTGCCGGCCACCTCCTTGTCTTATACCAAAGCTCAAGAAAATGGGTTTGAATAGAGAGAAAGGACATGAGGGGAGAGTTTGGAGAGAAGTAGAGGGGGGTGGGGGGTGGGTAGTTTAAATGCAAGTCGAGGCATTTTATTTGCAGTGACCCCGTTTCATCCACCCTGGGGCTATTGGACTTTATGAATGGACTGGTTTGTTCTACGGGTGACCAAACATGGCACTTGAATGTTTATCTGCACAATGACAAAGCTTGAGAGAGCCAAAGACACTTGGTGATGAGATGGACCGTGAACTAGTCAAGTGCCCTGTTCTCCGCTCAACACAGAGCTTTGGCTGCACTGAAGCTTTGGCTTTGTTGGCGATCCAACTTCTCGCAATGCATTGTGTGCTTGTGCCAGCCACTACAGTACAATACAGGAGTCTTAGCATTGTTAAATGTGCTGGGAACCCAGAGATAGTACGCTACTGCGACAAAAACTCAACACTCAGAGTGACACCAACCTCGAATAGAAAAGAATAGAACAGAGATACACAGATAGTCAGGCAGGTAAATACTGCAAAAAGGAGGTTTGAATAGACCTGTGACTGAGGCAAACCAGTGTGCATCAACATGACAGAAATTCTGTACTGAGATGACTAAAATCTAATCATCGTTATGCAAAAAGAAAAAAAAGTAATTCCAATATAAAAATGCATGACTTTCATTTGACTTTCAACAACTGCTTCTGGTTAAAGAAAAAGGATATTATATGAAGGATCCAGAGCCTGTCAGTGGCAAAAACAAGCAACTTCAATGGATGTATATTGACAGTGTGCAATTGCCCAACAGGATTGCACATTGCAACCCATATCGTGGCTATGGTGCCAGCACTCTCACTCTATACTGCAGTTTCAAAAACTGTTGTTTTTAATTACTTTGATAGAAAAAATAGCAGGTTGGTCCAGGTTGAAAATACCTTTAAGTACAATCCAGAATCAACCTGAAGGCTGATTTGAGTGTCAGGTCTATGAGAACTATGAACTATGAGACAGGATTTTAAAATTTATTTCAACAACTTATCACAGCTCTAATCTTTTAATTCATTGTTAGTAATCACAGTAATCTGCTAAGAATGTGCACTTGCTGGATGCTTACTGTATGCCACCAATCTGCCAATGGCTGCAGGTGAAAATTAGCCTGCATGACTAAATCTGGCACATTTACATGACGGTCTTGTTCTCATGTTAAATAATATGCATTGTGTTATGGAAAGTTGAACTTTTTTTTTACAAGACAGCTCTGGATTTTTCTTTGTCAGAACCCTCCGCATTGGCATCCCTGCTGTGCCAACTCAGTGATCCCGTTTAAAAGAATGCGTGGGTTGTGTTTTTTCTCACGCAGCGCTTGTTGCCTTGTTGACAGATTCAAACTGAATTCACACCAGAAGCCAGACGTCACCAGCATGAAGGTGCTACTGAAGCATCAGTCCATTCAGTCCACCCCGTTCTGTGACCTTTACGCCGCCACTTTCCTCAGTACCAAGCCGACAATAAATCAGTGGATGAAAAATAATTCCCAAGTAGGAAAGCTCATAGTGAAACCTGGGCCTTGATCAATCATTATAGATCTTGTTAATAGATACACAGCATATAAACAGTGGGAGATTTGTGTAATTTAACGCGCTGCCTGTGGATATTATACTTCACTAAGTGCACTGGAGAATAAAGACAATAGATCTATTTCATGACTTCGGAAAAGTGGTCATTTATCTCGAAGTTCTGTCATCATGTGGTATGTTTACTCTACATGCGTCGCCATTTCTTGGTCATGCAACAGTATGCTGCCCCATGGGACCCTGAACAAAATAAAGACAGTGTTTGAATGAATGGCCTGTGGTGTCTGCTGTTGCAGTCAACAAAACTTCATTTGTGACTGTCAACAGAACAGAATACAACAGAAATAACCTTGCAAACACAATTCAAACGAGATCTTTCTTAACCACGTACTGTAATAGCTGACACTATTCATCTCATCTCGTTCACAAAGTCTTTGTTCCTGTGCAGCTTAGTATGTCATTGATTAATGCCACAGCTTGCTGTGCATACTTCTGCCCGCATTAATTGGCTCTTTGATTAGCTGAAGCTCAGAGTCAATGTCTGGCCTACAAGCAGAAGTGGATCGATGTGTCCTCGTGGAGAATTCATAAACTGGGAGAGCAGCGTTGGGAGAGACGTTCCCAGAGCTGGAAGAGTTCGAGTCCGACATTACAAATGTGCCTACAAATGAGCACTTTTATCACTGTATCGTGAGATCACGTCATGCTCTCCCATGTGATTCCAGGAAAAGATGCTGCCTAATTATGGGGAACAGGTTGTCCAGGTGATTTGTAACTAAGACCTCAAAGCATACCAGTATACTCTAATTCACTGCAGCTCCATGTTTTCTGGGGTGGCAATGGAAAATTCAAGCTAAGCTTTGACTTGTTCCGCTCAACTGAAAGAAAATAAAAATCAGATTTGACTAAAACAACAAGAGGACAACAGAAATGGAGACTAATTAGCGAAGGAATGGAGACAAAGATGTTTTATGTGCCGTCTCACAGCTCTGCCACCAATAAATTCCCAAAAATATAAACACTGCGGCGCACCAGGCTTTTCTAGTGCGAGAACACAAACTTAGTCAGCATGTGCAAATGGATCGTTACCAAGACGACACTACAGTTATGGCAACACAAGATTATATTGTCCTAACAAGTCCAGTGCACAAGTCAGCCTTTATGATGGTTATAAAAAAAAACAAAAAAAACAAGTGGATTTGCGTGCTGTCTGAACAAAGCAAAGCAGTCTCACAGATGTTTACTGGAGATTTGATCACTTTTAGGTCACATTTGCCTCACGGCAACAAAAGAATGTGTCTAGTCAACAGTATCACAGTCACTTAGAAACCACACTGTCTTGGAAAGTTGCACCCAGTCCAGTGCTAAAGGGCAAATTCAGCTGAACATCTTGGAGGATAATTCAGCGATTTAATTGCTCCATCAGAACTGTCATCACGAGTTATGTTTGCATTGGCCAAATTGCCTAATATGGATTTTGTTGAGGATTTAGAAAAATATTTTGAGTTAACTAATTAAGTAAAAGGTTATTAGATTAGATTGAAGCATGGGTTTATTATCTGTAACTCTGCCATGGCAGATTTACTCTGCCATGGCCGCAGGCAGCACTATTAAAATGCTGAATCTTTTTTGTAAATTACTGAGCTAGCCAGCTAATATGAAATAAAACAAGATCTCTTGTATCCCTCAGTGTGAGCCAATAGAGCAGTGGCTGTATGTTCAAAGCTGATGGGATGAGACTAAACCTACTTAAACGTCAGAATAAGACAGACATTGAATATAATATTCATAACGATGATTTCATGCATGTATAATCAGCTGAAAATTAGAATCTTTTTTTTGTTTTTGTTACTTAAAAATTGTCCTTTTATGTCTATAGTGGGAGCAGGTCCTCTTCCATAAACATAATATAAAATAAAACAAGGGCTCTTGTATCCATTAGCTGGTAGATAGAAGGTGGGTGGTGGATATAAGTTTCAGTAGGAGTCATGGGTCTTATTGACGGGGCCAGCTGCAGATAGGAAGAAAATGTTCTCGTGCGTGAGGTTTCGGTCCTGAAGGGCTGTAGAGGGAACAGTCTCAAAATGTTCCGGTGGAAGAGGTCAACCACAATCTCAGCTGCACGCCTCAGGGTCCTCCAGGCGTACAGGTCATCATTGGTCATTTCTGTGAGTTTACCACTGTGAAACTGGAGGCCAGAGATCGGCAGAAGCAGAAGCAGAACAGCCTTATTGTTCTGTGAAAACAATGGTCCTCTCCACAGGATCTATAATGGTGCAACAAGCCGGTCAACTTGTGGCTGAAGCAATGATTATCACCCATCGTGTGCTCAGTGTGATTTATCCATTCAGCACTGGGCTCTTCATGAGTGTACAGCTTGATTTGTGTTAAACAGAGGGCGATGCTCCTTCCAAGGAACGGTCAAACCCTTTGACAAAGCACAGAGATTCTCTTCTTTTGCCAACATCGCTGAGAATAGATTTCTTTGTGCAAACAGATAACCCGTGCTGAGACTTATAAAGCCGCGCATTCCAAGGAGAATAATGCAATATCGCTAATGGTCTTATAGATCGCCTTGTTTGTTTTCGAGAGCAGTAGCAAAACACACACTCAGACGGTCCCACAATGTCTATGTTTAAGCTTTGGAAAAGTGCTGTGGGTGGTTTATTGATTGAACCTCTGAGGTCAATGTGTGTGTGTGTGTGTGTGTGTGAGAGACTAGCCCTGTGTGTCTGTGGCTGGCAGTATTTATCTGTGCTGGTGTTAGAAGAATAGAGACGAGGTGTTGGCTCGGCCTGAGGGGACAGCTCCAGCTCGATATAGAGAAACAAGACATGTAGAGAGGGCAAGCAACCATGTTGGAAGCAAATGTCATTCGCTTTAAGAAGCTTTGTCCCCCCGGCATGCACCTCTGTGGGCAAACAAAACTACCTGTTGGTGTGCCTGACTGCTTGACAGCATTAGAAGTGACTTGAATACTTGTACTGGACTCTTGAACCTCCTCCATTTTTTATTCTATCTGCGAGCGACTGATATTCTCAAGTGCCCAGATTTGCTATGAACCATGAGCTGAGGTTATTATTCACATGAAACTGAATTTTTAACAAATGCAGAATAGCTCGGTGATTAGCGGCTGTCGCCTCTCAGCAACAAGGTTCAGGGTTTAAATCCACATCCTCCTTATATCTGCTTAGTTTCCTCCCGTCATCCACAGATTCATATTTGCTTATAGGCTGTGTGTCTGCGTGTTAGACTGGCAACCTGTCCTCATCCCCAGTATGAGTTAGGATCCAGCAGAAGTCCAAACAAACACAAATCCAGAACAGGGAACACTCTAGGATCAGGCATAACAGGAAGTGGGAACAAACACAGAACTGACACAGGGCCGGGAAACTTACACAGACGACCTGATAAGTGACACCAGACAGGACATCAACAGGTTAAACTAATCCAAAGTGGCAGAAACCACAAAGACAGGTAGTAAAGTAGCACAAAGCACAGAGAGTGGGGAGTTACAATATGAAACAGGAAACCACGCACCTGGTGGTTGCATACCACTGATCCTCGTTTTGCTGGGTATCATACCCCCTTCTTAAAATATTAAGAATGCATGCTGCAATTTGAGTTAATTCAAAGAAATCTCAGAAATTTGCATCTTAAAATCAAACATCCAGATATCCAACATCCAGATATAAAATTCTTTTTAGTCATTTGGAACATTTGTGATTGTATTCTGGACATAAGCCAAATCCATCCCGACAAAACTAATCATTTTGTCAGTGCCTGATGACTTTAGGAAGCCTGAAACTGACAAAAACAGATGGTTTAGGATTTTTTTTTAAAAAAATCACACCTGAGTCCAAAAGACTTGATTAATAATTCAAACCATTAATGATCCAACTGAGAGCATCATTTATTCCATCTATAATTCATCGCTGTCTTTTACTGTAGTCACACTGCCATCACGCCGCATGAAGCCCCCTCCCCGCCTTCATACAAAATGCATGTCGTTTGATTAATGCTCCAGCTTCCGATTCCTCTCTGACTTTTCATAGTTATCTGCTTCCCCGGCTCGGATCTCTGAATCTTCTCACGGCCACAGAAGATACATAGCTTTTATATTCACTATGGGCAAAGTGAGATGTCCCCACTTTCTATTCTTTGTGTGTGTGTGCACTCTCCCTGTCACAGGTGATGGCAGGGCCATAAATCAGAATATTTTCTCACTGCCAGGCGGACTACAGTACATTAACCATTGCATTACATTAACCGCACACACATATACACGCAGGACTGCGCTCCACTGTGGGGTTGAGAGCAGGGGAGGTCGGAGAGCCTGACTTTCACTTATAACTTATTCATGCTTCACGCCGTCATTTGGTACACCTGGGGGAAAAAGTCAATTTTTCTCACAGCGTGGTGGCTCATCTAAAGCAGCAGTATATGACTTTAAAATAACAACTTGCTCCTCAAACATATTCGCATAGCATTTCCTATTACCGCCTCTGGGCCTCCAGACTCGCACTTTGTTTTGCACCCAAACCACAGTACGGCGATGCATTTATTGTGCCCACAGTTGGAATCCCAGCTGGAGCAGTTTCAGGCTCAACTGATTGGATCATTGGCCCTGGATTCATCCTGAAAGGTCACAAGTGTGTACTATGTGATGTAACATCCAGTTAATTCATGGCCTTATAAAGTATGACATTAATTCTACTTGCGCCAGTTTTCATTCCAGTAAAGCGCTTCAGATTTTATATGTTATGACTCCGACGACACTGACCAGTTAATGATGTTTGCCGTCTTTCATGACCTGTGCTTGCGCCGACCTCTGTTTACTGTAGAATGAAGAATTACTGAGTTATGCAACGTCCAGGGACAAATGCTGAGGTGATTGGGTACAAAACACAAGAGGGGCATTGTGCAGAGATATGCTGATGCTCTAATTGGATTGGAGGGCACTACATAGTTATGTAATTAGGACTTTAGTTTGAAAATCTGTCTGCCATGAGCTCCAAATATATTTCATTATAATATTTTTTAATCTGTCTCTACTCTGGGCTCAAAGGAAGAGAGGTGCAGAGACTCTTCTCGGCCTCATCACACCTTTATTTCACTCAGTACAAGCAGGCAGCTATACTGAACTTTACCCAGTGTGAGAATTTTAATAGATAATGTAGTGACGCCTGAAATAGCACATTAGCTTGAAGACAAACTCAGCTGCGTGTGACAGTGACCGCTTGAGAGCCGACTGATGCTCTAGGGAAGCGGTGCATTATACACAGTGAGTTATTATACGCGGTCACGGGCTCTTGTTAAACCTTCAACACTTATGTCTTGATCTTGAGTAATTGGTAGCAGTATTACGGGTCAGTCTCATGGCTTTTGCACATTTTTGAAAGTGACTTTAAATAAAAGGTAGTGTGTAAGATTTATGGGGCTCTATTTACAGAATATGGCAGAAGTGGAATATAATATGCATAACTATGTTTTCATTACTGTTTAATCTCATTTTCTCAAACTCCAGTTTCAAAGTACACTTTCTGACATCTCCATCACGGTAGCAACCTGGGAGTCCTCTTTGACAATAACCCCTCCTTTGAACATCACATAAACCAAGCTGCTCGCCTGCTCACCCACACCCGACCACATGACTCCTCTCCTCCAGAACCCCCCGCTGGCTCCCGTTCCACAGCGTATCCGGTTCTAAATCCTCCTCCTCACACACAAAGCCCTCCATAACCAGGCCCCCTCCTACCTCAATGACTTGCTCCATCGCCACAGTGCCTCCCGCAGCCTCCTTCATCCGACGCAAACCTCCTGACTCCACCGCCCTGGACGGACCACCTAACCTGCGGGTGACAGAGCAGCTTATAAATAAAATGTATTATTATTAGAATTATTATAAATCATCTAGGTAGGAGAGGGTGAGGCAACAGGGCTGCAATCAATACTGACACTAAATCCTACATGCTGGTTTGGAACAAGTGATTTGACCTGAAATTAAACGATCCTCCCGTCTTTCCCCCTCCCTCAACTGAACATAAAAATAGATTTTCATCTCCAGCTCTCTTGACACTTTTTGATGGCTTTTATGCTAATACAGGCATGTGTTTTCTGATTTTTGTGTCCGTGCTCTTGATGATTATGTGTTGTCATTATCTTGTCATAGTGTGCCAGCTGGTGTTGCTTTGGGTTGAGGGCGAGCAGCGGGGACGTGACTCCCTTTTGTGACAGTTTGAGGACACATCGGGCCCTCTGACGGCTAACGATGACGCTGCCTGACACTATGCGTGTGTTTACGCGCGTGCTTCCGTCTGTGTGTATGTTATCAGTATCTATGGGTGTGTGTGTGTGCGTGCTCTCTGGGCATTGATGCGTCTGCGTGCTTGTCTGTGTATGTGTATATTTGCATTAGCCCGGATCAGGCTGCAGTGAATTTCTTTGGTGTGACAGAGAATGACCTTGAGCTGCTGAGCTTCTGGTGAATGTGTCACATTCGGGCAATGGATCTAGACGTGTGCGTGTGCATGCATAATGTACAAAAGTGCCACTGAGTGTCCTCAACTTTATCTGGAAACTGAAAAAAAAATGCACTCTTTCTTCATCCTAGGTGATATTTGTAATCGTGCCGACGTTTGCCGGCAGGGCAAAGACAATCACACTGTTAATTTCTGCTGATTCTCAGTTCATTATCACTCACTCTGACCAAACCTGCCTCTTGGTCGTTATTAGAAATGCACAAATATCACCGAATAAAAAGATTTCCATCGAACTGCAAACCTCTGTTTGGTTCTGTGTTCTAATGTGCAGTGTTTTGTGTCCTTTATTAGAGAATCTCTGTCGAAGCACCTGAGGGAGTGCTTGCCAGATTTAACTGTCAGCTCACACACACACAGACAGGCATGATTGCACGCAGACACCTCAGGAATCCTCGTTTCGTGGCTGTTGATTCACTTAGTGACCGTGTAATTTACAGAGACAGTGAGTCATCTCCTCGCGAGTTCACGCAAACTACGAGAAAAGTTAGTCCTCCGAAGTGGACTCTGCAGACATCCTGATTGTTTCAGATTGTACACTGCATACCAAAAATATCTATTTCAGGGGAACATTTAATGTTTATCACCTAGACTTCTTTATCTCCTGCTCTTCCAACCTCTCTCCCTCCATATCTCTTAATCTGTCTGTCTTTCTTGCTCCCTCTCCCCTTCTCCTCCTCTCTTAAAAAAAAAAAAAAAAAACTGTTTCCAGGCCTTTACTCACTCTGCATTAGTTTCTCCCTGATTAGATCAGTTTATTCACTAAAGGTCACTTGACAGAGACAGATAGCTCGCAGACTTAACAACTGAATCTCCTTAACAAGAACACAAAAAATGCTCTGAAATACCAAAATGTAACTTCTTACACACTCCTCTCCCAGTCCCAAACTGTGCTTCAAAGCAAGCTGCTGCGTTCTTCTCTCCGGCTCGGCAGGTACCAGCTGTAACATCTTCCCCACCCCCTGATTGAAACCAGCGCTCCACTGCCTGGCATGTGAACTCACTTAGAAGGCCAGAGGTCAGTTTGAGGGGAAATGAACGCCCTCAGCTGTGACTACCGAGACGCTTTAAAAAGGTCACAAACGCAATCATTTCGGAGTGTGCCAAAGCGAGGCACTCAAAAACAAATGTGTGTAAGGACGGCTCTACAAAATATCTCCCACCCTCCCATGACTCATGCTGCTTGAATGCATATATAATGTACTGTCCAAGATAGATCGTAACTGGGGAGGTTTAAAGATGCTGTATATCTGAGTCATAAATATGCCTCTGGAAGATAAAACGCTGATGGAACTCATGTGTGTATGCGTCTTTTAATGTATGTGTAAAATATGTGAGTGTCCAGATCAAAAGGACGCTGACTTGCATTGTTGGATAACCTACACTTGGTGTCCATTTGCATTTATTCACCTGGGGGGTCGACTGAAACCCATTTAAAAGAGTGTTGCGGTCACGTGTCCATCTGCACATATGTGTGCTGTAAATCCTATTCAAATCCCAGGCTACCCACAGCGTTGGTGCCCTCTAAAAGGTCTTAACCCTGTCGTGCTTTATCCCCGTAATGGTCTCGCCCCGAGATAGGAGACAGACTACACCGCATTCCGCTCATTCCTGGTCGTTAAAAATAAGACCTTTCTAAACTCAGTAGAGGCCAGCTTTCCTAAATTCAGACAGTTGTCATGGGAAGGTTGGAAATGAAAGGCAGTGGAGAGGAGTGAGGGTTTTTTTCCATACATTTTAGAACTAATATGGAGCAAAGATTAAAAACAAGTTTAGAGGTGTTGATTTTAACTTTCCATGGCTGAACTTTTATGCCACAAACTCTTTATCCTCTCTTTGCTCGATTTCTTCCATGCCATTAGAAGTGACAGGATTAACCTCAGTAAAATGATGACAATGCATGCCAAAGAACTGCATCAGAAACCTCAGACGATTGCTCAAGAGCACAAAACCACAGCCACGAAGGAGCCTAAAGTTTGACACAAGACCACGTCTAACTTCTGTTCTTGTGTTTTTGTGCACGAAACGGCAGTTACAAGGTCGGCTGAAATGTTTCTCAGTGAACAGAAATCTGTGTCATCCTGGAATTTAGATTTCTTTTTGCTTCACCTCACTTTAGTAGTACCTCAAGTACAAGTTTCTAGTGTCTGAACAGTTTTGTGCATTGGTGTAATTGGTGTTTTTTTGTTCACCCACAGCTACCTTGCACTGAATGTGAGTCATCGAGTCCCGTATTCTAAAATAAAATATAATAATAGATCAGTGTCCATTGTGCCATTAAATCATTATGATTATGAACTCAATACCCTCTGTCTCGTTTGCACAATGTCATTTAAAGCACAGTCGAAATATCACCGGGGGGCGAGACGGGAACATATAGTTCAAGGTGAAAAACAGTCGCTCGACTTTGCAGCGCTGAGTTCGAGGACGCTTGACGACGCTTAAGCTAATGCATCCGCTGAGAAACTTGAATGAATGAAGAGGCCTTGTGGCTGCTTGCTTTAATTCTGAAGAGTGCTGTTGGATTACCTCCAAGGTGAGAAATAACTGAAGGACTGCTAATGCAATGACTCTGTGTATTGGGGGATCAATGGAATTGTAGAATTCGAGGCTCCTCAACTGACTCCCTGCAGATAAAGCTTTGATGAAAGAGTTCATAATTACTTTTTGAATGCGGCCCTCAGTATTTCGTGGAGCTGCATTGTTAGATTTCTTTGCAGTGTTTTCTTTTGTTGCGTGGTCTGTTATTGGACAACTTTTGATTCAGATGTTATTGGGAATATATTCACACATCACACTCAAGTCATGGGTAGGCAACCTTGGCAACAACTTTGGTGCGTGGGCAAGTTCAGGTTTTTGTGTCTAATGGAAACTTCTTTTTGTGACTTAGTTCCATTTTTCTCAGGTCTTCTTTATTTGGTTACGCTGATTGAAATCGCAGCCCATCCAATTAGTGAAGATGTTTCCTTAACTGGATGATTGTGTTTTGCCTATTAGCGTGCGCTTTCTATAGCTCTCTCCGGAGTGAACAGCGAAGCTTGTTGGATGGTTCAAAAAAGTTTCTGCAACCACATCATTGCAAACATCAGAACTGGAGGGACTGCAACCCAACAATTTTGGTTACTTTTCACAACCAAGAATCTGACATTTCCTCCGCCTCATGACTGGCCAATCGCATAGAGGTGAGAAAGTAAACAGACTTCTCTTTAAAAAGTTCTCTCTAAAGCCACACTGCCACAATCCTTACTATTCTTGACATGTTTTTGGTGTAAAAGTTCAAAACTATAAATGTCTGAAACTGTGCTCCATTATCGCCACGCTTAATTTATTGCATCTTTCCCACCACAGATGGCTTGTCACCCCACTTCTAACAAGTCTAGTTCTTTTTCAGCATACCTGTACCTTTGTAGTTCAGTTTGTCACCTAGAAACAGGGGTGATTTGTTTCATATTTTGATAGAAAATATGAAACTTCATTCATTTGTCTACAGCTACTCTGTGAGCCTGTGTCGCTCAGCGTGAAAGTACGACCTTCAGCCATGCAGCATACTTTCCAGTTGCACAACTCAATCTATTGTCAGTGCAAAAATATGGACATATTTTTCATAATTCATACTCCAACTATATATGTGCCTGTGTTTTGCTTCTTGCAGTGGTGAGGGAACAATGTAAGTATTGGTGGACTAGAGTGTTCGGAAAGTTAGTGGCCTTGCCTTTGCTGAACTGACCCGAGATGGAAACTCTTTCCTTGTCCCTTTCCAGAAGAGCATTCTTTAGCAGCGGCCTCACCTCGACTGATCCCTCTCCAACTGCCAGAAACACACAGCCACAATTCCCACTACAGCACACACACACATCCAAATACTACACATGAACACATTGTAGGCACAACACCAAGAAAAAGCTGTTTTTAATGAACATGCCATCAACACCTCTGACAATGGCCATATAGCACAGCATAGATATAGCTATAGTATAACTTATCACTCTGATCATTGGAATTTGTGATGTTTTTTCACTTTAGAAAGAGTTTTTGCTCCTTTGAACTCACTAAATTACCTCCGTTTGAGATCTTAAAGCCAAAGTTGTAAAAGCACATTTTAATCGACCTTACAGGAATTCCAAAAATACTTTATCTAATTGAAATCTCGGCCAGTGCTTGGCATTTCACTGGCGCATTCGGTTCTGGACATGCTTTCTGGAACCTATCAGACCCAAACAAACAGTGCATTGATGCATAAAACTTAATTTGGGGCTAAAATGCCATCCCGGCAAGTCCAGAATACAAGATGGAATTAAACCCATAACCCTTTTCTGAATTAGGAGCCATGTTCTACACTTCCAACACCAGACTCACTCCCCTAGGGCGAAATGTCAGGGATTATTTGGGATCTATCTACCAATGAGCAGCCAGCGTTCAAAGCTTTCACGTCACATGCACTGTAAAGATCTGAATGGTTAGGGCTGATGATTACTCTTTCTCTTGGCTTCATACTGCTTTCCATTATGCGCAACCGCCTGGACTAAGAGCACCATCCACAATGAATCAGACATGATGGAGAGGTAGAGTTTACAATGAGGCAGCCGATGAATGCTGAAGATTTTTTGATCAAAGATTGCAGCTATGGTAGGGCGTCGTGCCTTGTGTGGGAGGTTAAATCACTGACTTGCATCTTGGAGATTAATTTAAGCTGCTTTCCTTGTGGGTCGCATAAAAAAAAAAAGGGCGGGGGGGGGGGGGGGGGGGGGTTATTTTTATGGGTGGCGTCCAAAACAGCTGAAGTTTCAAGGTAGAGGGAGAGACAGCAGGGACACATTAAAAACTTACAGGGTGAGTTGCTGCTGAGGACGTGTTGTGGATGCAGAGGAGGAGATGGATGAAAGTTGATATTCATAAATATAGGCCTGTATTTACCTGAACTGCAGAGGCCTTCACTTGAAAAAGGCTTTCAATGCATACAATTTATCACATTTACTGATTTCATTCTCTTTGAAATTGTTGTTAATGATGTTTGCTATCAAACAATGAGTTTTCGGTTCTACTTTGCGGTTTTTCCTTGGTCCAGCTTGTATTGAGTATGAGATGTATGAGATGGATGACATCCATGTTTGTTTGGTTTTCAGGCACTTCCCCTCCTATTAGGTGCCAAGCCAAATCTATTTGAGCTTTCAAAAAATAATTCCGAACCATAATTACAATAAGTCTGATATGACATGAAAGGAATGTAGGCTACTGTCAAAGATCTCAACACTTCCAGCTCAGATGTTTCAAATTAAAACTCTTCCAGCAGCTACAAGGTCACTATTCCTCTCTCTTTGTGGGCTTTTAATGTGAAACATCTGCATCAACTGATGGGCACTTGGAGAGCACAGACCTCCACCGAAGCCAATCGTCCGGTCTCTGATGTGAAGATCTGCAAGCGCAACCGGCGTATAGATCTGTGTTATAATTTGCTTATCTCACAACGTTAAATAAAGTGCAAAATAATTTGCATTAGTCATTTGCGCATCCATGTGTATTGCTGTATATGCAGCACCCAAGTTTTGCAAAAACCTGGCCAACAGTTTCATGTTTTTTCAATCCTGCATAAGCCAAACCACTTCATCCACCAAGTGGAAAAGATGGAATGAATTAGTGACCTTCAAAATGTTAACTCAGAGCAACAGCATTATGAGTTTATGTATTGATTGAGTACTTTTTTAACTGGGCCTTGTAAAGTCTTCTGTTCACTAGCCTTATATTCAGCCTCCATCAATGAATGTCACAGTTCCTTTGTGGGTATTAAATTTGTGCGCATCATATGGGCGTCAGCTGAAATGAGAGACGGAGCGAACACTTGCAGGACATTCATGCCACGTGCCCGGATCTTTATTTGCTCATGCCTAGCTATTAATTGACATCAGGTTTGACTTGAGAATTAACTGTTAAAGGGATGGAGGTCCCCTTAAAGCGCGACCTAACACGGCTTCGGACTGCGTACGTGTGCACGCACACATCCACACAGGAGTTTGCATGCAAGTGAGCATGTGAGCATGAAAAAACAGACATGCACGCACAGACACAGAGTGTCTGTATGACACATCTGACTGCAAACTCATACATGCAGGCACAGACTCCGCCCCCATGGGTTCAAGTGATTGGCCTACTTAGAGACAGGGCAGCCTACTGGCAGATTTGAATACAGGGAAACAGAAGAGGGAGGGATGGATGGAGGAAGAGGAGGAGGAGGGGAGGGGAGGGGATACAGAGTGGGGGGCGGTGCACTAGTTTGTCCCTGCACTCTCTCTCTCTCCCTCTCTCTCTCTCTCTGCTGGGTCAGGATGGAAAGGCTTACACAGGCAGGGGAGGAAACATGTCATGAGAGGTGATGACACAGCCACGGAGACATATCCACATCCTCGCTGACTCCCAAGTTCGCCGCTCGCCGCTGCTTCTGCCGCCAGTGCCGCTGCTGTCACGGCGTCCCACAGAGCACAGAGAGAGAGAGAGAGAGAGCCAAAGATAGCCTCCAATTCTCTGTCCCCCCCCCCACCTCTCTCTCTTTCCTCTCTTTTTCACTTTGTTTGTGGATGATGGGATTTTAATCATGTGGAAGGTAAGAGGGGGAGAGGAGGGGTGAGGAGCTTGTTTTGTTTGTTCTTGTGCTTACTGTATGAAGGGGGGGGGGGGCTGCCTCAGTGGGGGAGTTTGTGTTCCTCTTAGTTTACTTAAGTCTGTGAGTCCCCCGGGGATTCCCGCACGCTTTTCACCCTCCGTCTCAGCACAGACTGTATTCTCTGTGGAAATGAGGAGTTGAGCGCCGAGTGCCAGCATTACTGGAATGATAATGATAGAGCAGTGGCTTGGGGGACTCAGCCAATAAGTGCAGCGGAGCCATCTGTATCATGGTCTAGGAGAAACTTTCTGCAGAAACAGTTGCTGAATTTATAGAAAAAGAGGAGTCTGTTCTTACCATGTGGTTTGTATGATCATGAATGAGGTGTTTATTGCCGATTTACTGTGAATGTGTCATCTCTTTGTCAACTTCGGCTTAGGAAAAACTTGACTTTTGTGATTTATCGTCCACATTCCGCCTCCAAAATGTGTGATTTGAGAGTTGGATGTGGTGAATTTTGTGGAATGGCTGCGTTCTCGGTGACACCTCACAGGTATCGACTGTGACACTTTTGCATATTAACCAAAAAAAAGGACATTAAAGTCATTAGAGTGGCCTGTGAGTTATGCCGTGTGTGTGTGAGAGTCTGTTTTGCGTGACCCAATTTTCAAAAAGAGCCACTGTGTGTTTTGGTGGTTGCTTCAAGTCCAGGATGCATAAAGAAGGGAGACAGTGCCTTGAGGGATGCATAAAATGTGTGTGTACTTGAGTGCTATAAGTGTGTGTGAGGATGAGTGGCTTCAAAGGTCCTGACTGTTTGGTCTTTTTTGCACTTAACGGGGGGAGGAAGTTTGACAGCTAGAGGAGAGGGAACACATTAAGCTGGCTGGCACTTTTTTTTTCTAGAATATGTGTGTGTGTGTGTGTGTGTGTGTGTGTGTGTGTGTGTGTGTGTGTAAAACACCCCCACATCCACTCTGCATGTTACACTTCATCCATTCTCATTTGTACAACTGTGTTTTTTTTTTTTTTTTTTTTTTACGAGCCTACCCAGAGGTCACGTTATTCATCTGTGTGCCGAGGCGTGCTCAGTCTGTATTCTTCGTGTGCGCGACAGCTGGCAGCCACGGGCTCAGTGCCACTACTGATCCTTCTCACCTGCAACAGGGTCATAGGGATCAAGGAAATCCAGGTTTCGGCATTTGATCTGCGAAACAATGGGTAACCCAAGGAAGGGAGGCTGCAGTTTATGGCTGGAGATGATGTGTGTAGCTTTGACCAAAGAAAATGTGCTAAATAGAAGCATGTGCGAGTGCTGTGGTCACATCCTGACATTTCTGACTGACATTTTTGGGCTAAAAGTTGGTGAAAAAGGGCTTTAGAGTTTTGTAGAAAACTAGCAGATGTGACCAAGAGTGATTGTGGAACATATAGTGCTTTGTTCCAAAAAAAAAAGTTGCCATATCCTACATTTTCTTTGACAAACAGTGACAAGGAAGTACGAAAAGGCTTCGTCTGAAGTGTGGTTTGTAGTTGTCACGATGCAGACCAATATAGCAACAATAGCATTGTTGCTTGTTTCTTTTCCTGTTTCCCTTGACACGTTTCAGTGGCATTGTCAGCCTGGGCAGGCTTGAGAAAAGCATCTTAGCTCTCAGATCTTTTTTTCCCCCCCCCACACTCCCTCCTCAACCTGAAGATTGACTGTGGGAACCATGTAGACAAATATAGCGATGGCAGTCATTTCTCCTTCCTGCGTGGGACACATCTGTCACTTTGTTTAAACTCGGCAGCAGGGAGAAAGGTGCACTCTTGTGAGAACTTTGTCGCCGGCTGCTGATAGCATTAGCCACCTACCTTGCCCCTCCATGATATAATACAACTCACGAGACCCTTATCTCTCCCCAAATTGGTTAATTTGATCTTCAAAGCGTCAAATTCAGGCGCTTCAGGGGCAGACCGCTAATTGCTATCTAAACATCCTTCAAAAAAAAAAAAAAAAAAAAGAAAAGAAAAAAGACAGACTGGATTTTTTTCCCCCTCCTCTCATCCTCGCCCCTGTTTCCACTCCACTTCAGTTCATTTTATCCACCCCAGTGCGTTCTTTAATCACCAACCGAATAAGATGAAAGTGCAACGTTGCCTTGGTAACTTGTGACAATGAACACCATCGGTTCAGTGGGACTTGGCAGCTTGTGCAGTCCTGCGGAGAGGATAAGTGGTTCCTCAAACTTTTTTTCCTTTTTTTTTCTACACCGTTGTCAGTGTTTACAGGAGTGCGGTGTTACCCAAAACTGAACATTTGAGCTATAAATATATCATCATTGCCCGTTTTGCGCTGCCTGATTACTCCACTTCAAGTAATTTAAGAGAAAAGGGCCGTAGAACACCTGATTATGCTTTACTAAATGCATGCTGGGAGGGTCCAAACATGGTCTGCCACATGATTTGCAATATTTGAGTGACTGAGCACCATAGTTTCCTTGCATCACAAGAAAACAACTTTCTCACAGGTATCAGACACATCTTAGTTTTAGTTATTCTCCTCTTCAGTGCGAGTTTGTAGATATGTCGCAGCCATCTGCTGCAGACGGGCCGATGTTTAAAAAGTCACATCACATCATTTAGGAAGATCCGCCATTCCTGAGGCCTCCCAAGTTCAATATCGCCGTGTTTTTTTTGACATTCCTTCCCCTTGGATCATGTCAAGCATCGCTTTACTCTCATCGTTCATACTCGAGAGGTGCAACGGTACAAAAATGTGTGTAATTGTAAGCACATTCCAAAGCTGCCCATGTGTTAGGTGTTATGACATACACTGCTGTATGGGGAGAGGTCATTTTAGGCACGCTGGGGTTAAAACTCAGGTCATGCGGGTAAAGAAACACGATTCAAGAGGAAACAGAACTCCTTGACCACAATGTGAAAACAAACCCTATCTCAGCAAGTTATTTCTGTCTGGAACTGAGACCTTTAGAAGGACCTCGTGGATTCAAACGCCATACAAAAATAACTAGATAAGAGGGATATCTCTGCAGCATACACACCTAAAGCGTTCACTTCAAATGAGCGATCTTCCTCAGTCACCTGACCCCCCTGCAGCTGCCTTGTATGCAGATGCTGCATGCTCTGCTCATACATAAACTAGCTTACCTCATCTCTGAGCTCTCTGGGGCCGCTTTCATGTTGAAAACATTTCATTATCCCATCAAGAGATGCAGTGATAATTTAGTACTTTGGGGAATAACTATTATTTAATCACTTTCAAGTCCGCCATGGGATCCTAAGCACATATTTTGAGGCAACATTATAGCATTATAGGATAATTGTAATCACGGAAAAGAGGCATTAAGTAAATTTGTAGTGTGTTAAAAGGAAATATAGCCCACATGTGCTCATCTGTTAGTCCTCCATCCTCCCAAAAGGCATTCCCAGAGGTACCAAAGTGCATCTATGTCCCTCCCCTGTCGATGCAACACGAAATGAAGGCGTGAGAGTAAGTCATGAGTCAAATAAGAGGAGAAGTGAAATAGAAATGACCTTGAGGCTCAGCTCCCAGCATCAGAAACAATAACTGGCACTGTGTGTGTTATCCGTGTGTGTGTGTGTGTGTGTGTGTGAAGATCATTCACCCTGATGAAATCTGTCCTCGACAACACCAGACTTGTTTTTTCCCCTCCTTTTATAATCTCTGGCTCCCAAACATCACATCTAATTTCACATGCAGCACTGTACCTAATCTGGGTCACACAAGCAGACAGACCCTGCCACACACACACACACACACACTCAGAAAAAACACCCACAATCACAAATGTCACCCTTTATCATAATCACTAATAGCCCTGGCATCCCGGACTATGACCAGCCAATCCTGTTAGGTGTGACTGACCGCTTCAGAACATGAAAGGCCACGATTGGTCACAGCCAGTGTGGTAAGAAGCGGATTAGGGATCAACGTGGCAGGGTGTCTGGAATCAGACAAAGACTTTGCGTGTGTCAACAGTTAGCGTTGTTAACTTGCTAACAACCCAGCCTTGTACTGTGCAGGGGAGACGAGGAGGGGGGAGTTTAGAGGAGAGGAGATAAGATGAGAAGGAAGGATGTGAGAAGATGAGAGAGATTTGAAAATGCAACACGCCTTTGAGTTTGACATCTAAGTGCTTTTTATCGCTCGTCTAAAAGTAGAGTTTGGACTTCTTTCGCTTTAGCTCTGGGCATGTTCATCAACCAAGTACACTTTTTTCTTCCTCTGTCCTAATTGGACTCCTAGTACCTACACCTGCAAGCAAGTATGCGGTGGACTACATAAAATGAATTTCCTCCACGACTTGCATTGCAAGATTTATCGCGCACTTCCTACAAGCTGCGCCCAAGACAAATATTTAGCAAGGAAGCGGCGTAGAAAAATATTTTGACTGTGCTCCACATGGTGGGGGAGCGAATCAGCACTCTTTTCCTCATGGCTGCATCTATGCAGTGTATGGAAGATGATGAAAAAAAATCAATCTGTTGATTAAATTCACCTCGACCTTGACGTAGGATAACATGACCCCGAAAAGACAACTTGTCCTCGACAACTCTGCAAGGTCGAGGGGTTAATCTCTCGTTGCGCGCTATCCGCTGCTGCTATGAAAGCAGATTATGGTTCCTCTGAATTGTAAATCCCATAAGCGCTGGAGGGATCTTTTAAAATTCTTCGACAGATTGAGGTAAACAAGGTGTCAAAAGGTTAAGGTGTTGTTACGTACGGAGAGAGGGCGGAGTCAAATTCACAAAAAGTCATGTCACTTTCAATAATTCACAAGTCGATGACGATGTTTGTGGGCAACATCGTGGCAACATCGTAAACCTGATACTCGAGAAGCTGCAAAGAGCTGAACTTCAGTGGTGAAATGTCCAAATTTTAATTTCAAAGTCATGTTGACCTTCAGTTCCAAGTCCACCGGGAGACCAAATTGCCCGACGATGACCAGACGGGGTTATTTGGTCCGCAAATGTGGCATTATGAAAAAGGTTAACATCGTCCTGTTTACACTCTCTCAGATGGTTTGCTCTCTCTCGTTTGGTTCCGCTGTGTGTTTCCCCTCCCCTCCTCCTCCTCCTCCTGTGAGCTAAGAGAGAATTGGAACAGCCAAATCATACAGTGACACACACACACCCACCCACACAGAGTGTATGCTGATTGTGCGAGGTCAATGAGGATGACCTACTTCTCGGTTCTGCTCCGTGGACTGCCACAGCCGTTCACGTCAAACTCACCAAACGGACCCGCCCACCCAAATGTGTGTTTTTTTTTATATTTTTCTGGAAGTGGGAAGCTTTTGGCTTCTTATTCTAATCATTTTGAGTGATTTTGTGTCACATCATTTACTGGGAGTGATCTGGCAATGGAATCACTCCCCACTGCCATGAAGGAGTAGAACTTTTTCAGCTCGGTTTGTTGAGTGATGGTGTAGCTGAAATGTTCATTTTTTCCAAAAAGCTAAAAAAAAAAAAAAAAAAAAAGGTATTAAAATAAAGTTCCACCAGAGGAGCTTTTATTGTTAAAACTGTGGCTGGACCCACAATTAATAACAATTATTAAACAGTCCATCAGCATTACGAGCGGCCCCATGTATTATGGAGAACCGCACTCACATTCTTTCCTCCGTTTCAGAAACACAGACTCTCTTCTCGCCTACGCTTTTGTCTGCACTGCGCTCTTGTCAAATCGGTTTTAAGAAAATGGACAGAAAGAGCTCCTCATGAAAATTTTAACAGCTCAAACTACGGGTGGAAAGGAAAAGCTGCTACCTTCTCGGACCCAAAGTGAATGAAAGATTTACAAGTAGAGTGCGGACTAATGGGGGAGTCGACCCAAATATGAGCATGACGAGGGATCAGGAGCTCAAAGACATTTAATTTCTGAAGTGCTTCATTAGATGTTTTTATAGATGTGTGTATTTGTTTACCATGGAGCCAGTGGGCATCCTTCAGGACATTAACTGAAGTTTTATTTTACACTGACTGAACTCTAAAAGGTTATTCACTGACATTTATGGATCAGAGGTTTTTAGAAGGTTTTGTTTCAAAGCCCCCAAAAAAATAACTCACATTTGAGAGTAGCATCAGGGCAATGACCTTTGTTCCTCTCAAAATAGAAATGTAGCATTTTGGACTTGTGTTTCAGAGTCCTGTAACGGGAGAGAGGTCGAGCAATGAAAACTGTCAGGAACAGAAAGAGAGAGGGTGTCGATGTGAGGCTTTGGGAAGAGAGAACATCTCTACCGCAGATCCTCTAACGCACAACTCAGCATATCATATCTGCTGGATCCTGTTTTATCTCTATGGAGTCAAAAAGGGGATTAGAACCCTTCCCAGAAGTTTACAGTACAGCAGCAGATTTTCACTGTTAAAGTAAAAATCAAATCTTTCTCACGTTTCTTTTAACACAAACACAGCTGGAAAGGGGGTGATTGCTTTAGTTTCCATTATTCATAAGTCTGTATGTGTGAAAGTGGTGAAAAGTGATTTAGAAACACACGAAAAGTGGGTGACTGCCTTAAAAATCTAAACGTTTCTTGTGGTTTCAGATTTTGAGATCTCGTTTCAGGCAATCTGCGATTAAAAATGAGTTACGTAATTTGTGTTTTTTGGCTGGTTCCAGCCCTTTACATGGAAATCAGTCCCCGGCTTGAGTGAATAATGAAGTTACACCATTGGACGCTCAAGTGTGGGAGTTTCCCCATCATCTGTACCTTCTTTAAAATTAATAGCTGTGGACAGTCCTCAATTATGTCCTCAGGTGGCCTTTGCACTGACGCACGGCCAATTATGTCCTCGTGATGCTTCCGCAGCAATCCACTGGCAGTCACACACGTCCAGCCTTATACTTTTCCACCTAGCCTTGTTCTTTTGCCTTTCCAGCCGTCTCTTTTCAAAGACCCCTGTAAAAGGCATCTGAAATATGCACTCGATGGCTTCATGCATGTCCCTGCCAAAAAAAAGTTTGCACCCTCGCCAGCTGATGACAGAGATATGAGCAAGAGAAATTTAAGATCAGACTATTATTTCATTTTAACATGACCCTGTTTGGCTCGCACAGCTGATCGATTCCATACTTGCATTTCCAACCAGTGTGTGTTTGCACTTTTAAGATGAGAGCAAAGTGAACGCTACCTTGCATCATATTGTTCAGGCTCTGGAGAGTAAACTTTAGCAAACCAACTGAAGAGCAGGACAGATCTGTTACGTTATCCTAAAACTCTAGGCACCTCGACCTGACTTTCACACAGTGGATGTGCTTGTATGTTCATATAAGTGAAACTGAAGTTAGTTAGGCAGTGATGCGCTCTTTTGCTTTGGATATAATGCTCGGTTACTTATTTGAGAGGGTGTGACGGGGTCTGAAATGACAAAAAAGTCGGACACTGATATGGAAAAATGTGAAAATGTGATGTTTTCATGACAGTTGCAGAGTTTAAATTTTATTATTATATAAATTTCAAGGTGTACAAAGCCAAAACCTAAATGTTAGGCTTTATGGCAAAACCACTGCAGCCTCCAAGGATATGTTCATTTTCTGTCAATCATTAGAAGAAATGAAGGAGGAAGAAGGTTTGCACCTTCTTTTAGCATGTCATGTTTAAACCCTATATGATGGTAGAGTATTCCTACAGTGAACTGTATATATAGGACATAAAAAATCTGTTTCTGTTCAGTTAGGAAACATTTATTGCTCACAAGCAGAAGCTGCAGGGAGAAGGAGAAGGAATAACAGAGTGCATGATTCTTTGAGGCCTCATTCAGCTTTGTATTGCCCCCCACTGAAGAGTGTCGGTACTGACGTGTCAGTTGTGCCAGCACTCTGAAGATGAGCCTTTCACACACTGTGGCAGCTCTGACAGTCGCGAAAGCACAAAGTGATGGTGGGAAAAATAAACAACTCGGCCTGGATTTTACCAATTTCCTCCTCCAGTCTGAATGCCCTTTTCCCCCCTTCTCACATTCCTGTTCTCTCTTCCACCCCCGTGCACCCTCTTGACTGCTCTGCTCCTCTTTCCTCCTCTCCCTCACTACCACTCTTCCTCTTATTTCCTCTGTTTTTCGGCTTCGCCGCCGCCAATGCGTGGTTCAACAGTGTCACCTACGGTGTGCTGAGAGGCATTTCACCCACACCCCCCCGCCCTGTCTCACCTGCCAATTTGGGCTTGCATGTTTATGTTTGAGTACAAATTCAGGTTTGTGTGTTTGTCTGTCAGAATGGGGTGAATTCATTCTCTTTATCCTTTTAACGCCTCCAGGTTTCCCTCCTGTGAAGCTGTAACCTGTCAGAGCTCCATCAATGTCGAACTTTCCCGGCTTTGTCAGGAACTTTCTTTTGTGGTTCCTTCTGTGAAATTCTCTCTGCTGTTTATGTTACCTGGCTGACAACTGTGCGCAGGGGTGGACTGCGTAAAATGTTCTTGGACTTTTCCGACTCAGATCTGCTCATTAATAAGTCATTCAGTCTGCAGAATGCCCGGTGTACATTAGTGCTTGACATTTCTCGGCTTTTAATAGAGTTGCCCTTTAATTTCCTCATTTTGATGAGCAGGCATGGGTTAAAACCAACAGAAATAATGAAACCAGTTGTAATTTAACCCAGGTTATCCATTAAGCAGCGTTAACTTTACTCCCGCTGTGACCTAATGCATCAGTGCTGGTGCATGTTGTTAAGCTGTCCCCCAACATGTTAAAAATCAAACTTAAAGCTGCGTTCATTAATTTTTTGGCCACACGGGGGCAGTAAAACAAGCTGAAAACAACAACACTGACTCTAAAAATGTAGCAAACACTCCTATTTACACACCCGGCACACACAAAGTGACATTAGCATTCATTTGGAATCATGCTTCTGGCCACCCAACAAATAAAAGTCCGATATTCACTCTCTTTTAGCTGTGTTGTCGTCTGGACCATCTCCTGGATGAATTATTAAGCTCTTTAGCTGATTAAGCTGGGGGGGACTGTAAAGTTGGGTGATAATTCTCTGTTTGTCCTAACACACTTTACATTACACATAGCCATATGATGTGTTTGTTCACATAAAAGTATTGATTAGCGGCTTTAAGGGCCATTTAATTACATATATCATCCTTTCAGTCCCATCTGTGTGTGTGTGTGTTTGTTCTTGCATCTGCATACCTGAAAGCCTGAGTACAAAATTACCGAGACGTCCCCCCCCGATGATTAATTATGCACCGCCTAAAATACTCCCCGTGGAGTTAGACATCGAGTAGCGCCATGGAGTTGTTTACCTACGAGTGCGAACATTATTCCACTGATCTGCAGGTGGCGGTAACACGCCAAGATAAGCTGGAACACAAGCTGGAATTTAAAATCACCACACGTTTGTTGGACCTGAAGCACTGACATAATGTGTTTTTTTGTTTTTTTTGTGAATGCAAACAGAGATTTGGTTGACGAGAAAACTCCACAGGGCCTTTTGAACTCGAGAGGAAGTGATGGAGGCTGCTTTTGGAGTAGAACCTGTTTGATTTGGAAGATATTAATTCCAGCAGGAGGCACTTAAACGGGGAGGGAAAAGGGCCTGTATCTGAGTGTGTTTGAAGATTTACTTTGAATTTCATTGTCCAGCCTCCTACGTGAAATGCGGTCACTGTCATATCAAACAAAAGTCAAGAGCTTAGACGTCGAGATGAGATTAAGAGCTGCTGCGTGTTTTTGGATGATTTGACAGGCAAAAAAAAGCAAAAAGACGATCTCAAACTGAGTTTAACGCGCAAGTTTTTTACTAGTTTTTACTCGACTGTCAACAAGCTTTAGTCTTCGCCGACAAAATATCTGAGGGAGGCTCTTGGGTGCTTTAGAGAACCTGCTGCGTGTGTGTATCGATGTGTTTGCATGTGTACTGTAGGGATGAGCGCAAGCATAAATGCGAGTGTGCATGTATCTCTAAGGATTTGTTGTGTTCACAGTCCCTCCAAACATTTCGTCTCATCTGAAGCGTGCGATTGCTCTCAGTTTCTGTCCTCTCTCTCCTCCCTCTGCAGAACATCCTCCTATATTTGCTTCACTTCTAAAAATATGGCCTTGCCTTTCTTATTTGGATATGAAGAGATCAAAGTTGCTTGAGTCACATCGCTTTATGTTTTTTTTGGAATAAATCTGAAAGAACGTTCTTTGCGCCCGGTTTTCTAATCCTGCAGATCAGCCACAAATGAATATTATCTAGCCTCAGATATCAGTGATTTAATTTATCTGCAGCACTTATTCCTGCGGCAGATGAAAGGAAACCGAGCATAGAGAGAGCGATTGGACAGGAGGGACAAGTGCAGGAGTCCACTCAGATGCACACAAGCCCGAAGCTCAGTAAACAGTGACATCTGCTGAAAACAGGGCTCAGAGTAGGATGCACGCATTCGATTCAGGAATCATTTCTTTTTTTTTTTTTGTGATTATCAATGTTACAATTTGCAGAGGTTTGTACTTGAATTAGCATTAATTAGATCATTGGCACGCACTGTGATCAAGATCTTTCGATTGTTTGAGATTTTCCTTCTAAGGACTCACAAAAAAGATATTTTATAAACATTCTTTCATTCCATTTATGTGCTAGTCTTATCTGTATTATTTTCTTCGCAGCGATCCATTTTCTTCAAGCGCACAATGATCCCATTTCCCTGAAGGATTTTGTATAGGGTTTCATCTAATCTTGAAAAGTGTTGTTTTTTTTGTTTTTTTTTCTCTTCCAGCAACTGTGAAATCCCCATTTGCTGCCACAAACTAACTGACTTGTTTTATTAACAGCCCTCTGGCTAAGTTCAGAAATGAAGGAAAACAAAAAGAGAGAAAACAAAAGTCAGAGGCTCAAACTTAACTTTTGGACAGACTGAAACGAAGTACAGACGTATTTATCAGATTTAAGTGTTAATATACTATTTCCAGGCTCTTTAATTAAAGGAACAGCACATCTTACAGAGAAACCTTGTTGTGATTTGAGGGTGGAACTTCGAAAATATGATTTATTTTTTTAAGTTTAGAATATCCACTGCAAAGCCTGGTCAATAAGGCCGCGTCTTCTGTTTCGAGTTACAGCCGTGCACAAACTAAATAAGCAGCACGTCTAGAGTCTTCTTTAAACCAGGAGACAGCATGCAGGGTCAGACAGAAATCAGGATTCAGCTCTTCTGCAAGGGGGATAAACGGTCCTGTGCACTAATTACCAATTGACTACAGCTGTGCCTGCAGCTGCCACAGCTGTATTAAATATGAGCGGCACACACCAGCGCAGTGTGTGAAAACCGACACATTGGTTTTGTTTTATTTAATGGCACGTGGCACAGTTGAATACTATGCGATGACTGTCAGTGCCGCGCAGTAATTAAACACAGTCAGCAACACATGGCGGCCTACCATGAAACAAACAGCGGTCAGCATTTATGTCGCCCCTCATATTCCATCACTCACTGCTCAACGCCTGCAAATCCGTCAGTGCAAAGTTCCTTTGCTCGTCCTTGATGATGCATTCAAGGAAAATGACAAACGTTTTGACATTTCAGAGCCGGCCCGCGACACAGCAACCGTGCTAATCCAAGCTGAGTCTCGGCTCAAGTGTCGCTCGGAACCGCAGAGCCGTCAGCAATAAGAATGACGAGCAGGACTGAAACAAAAGCCAGTTCATGGAGTAGCTGCATGTTTCAGGCCTTCGGCGTCCATTTTCTCTGATTTGTCAATATTTCCTTCTCCTTTGCATTTTCTTTTTTCTTTTTTTTTCTGGACTTTAGAATAAAGTGCCTTTTTTGTCTTGTGTGCAGTAAAATCTGCTGTGCAACCCTTAAAGAAATGTTAAATGTGCCACGTGCAAACACTCCACAAACTCACATACATTCACCTGCTCGTAAATCAACAACAGTAGCAGTGGAGAGACAAAAAAGGGGACGATCTTATGAAGATATCTAAGGATATTCTTGCATGCTATACAGAGATGTACACAGATGTATTGCATCCTCCTTTCCTCATTCTGAGTCCTTTAGTGTGAAGTGTTGTGATGACGAGGAGGTCTAAGGGGGCAGTTATTTGTGGCGTTCAGCTGATTGGGGTAAAAGCTGTTTTTTGACCTGGAAGTGAGGGTCTTTAAGAACCTTTCTGGTGCCATCGAAGAGGCGCTACAGGATCTATCATTTGGCAATCATGTGTTGAATGTCGATTACATAACTATTCCATCACTGGTTTTAAAGAACTGAACTGAACTTTTGAAGGTATTCTGTTTGTCTAGCCTTTAAAGACATCAATTTCCCCTCATTTTCCCACACAGACTCAGAAAATCCAGCACTTAAAGAATGGCTACAGTGTTAAGTGCTGGCTTTAAGTCCACTCAGTGGTCTGCTCCATTGAGATATAAGTCCTCCCAAGAAAGCAGTGAGAAGTAAGCCGTTTCACACCATTTAATCACAAATCCCTGTGCTTTCTTTTTCTTTTCCCCCCCGTCTCTCTCTCTTTGTGCTCTCTCCCCCCCATCTATCTCTCTGTCTCTGGCCTACAGACAGCTGAGCGGCTCTTCTGGATTTCGCTGACACTGCGCCTGGTCCCGCCTGGCCTCCTCTGAGCAGGATGGACACTCTGGAGTCAGAGCTAACCTGCCCAATCTGCCTGGAGCTATTTGAAGACCCACTACTGCTCCCCTGTGCCCACAGCCTGTGCTTCGGCTGCGCACACCGCATCCTCATCTCTCACTGCGCCACCAACGAATCTGTTCAGAGCATCGGCGCCTTCCAGTGCCCCACCTGTAGATATGTCATTTCCCTGAGTCCAGAGAGAGGATTAGAAGGACTTAAGAGAAACGTGACCTTGCAGAACATTATTGATAGAGTTCAGCGGGCCTCATCTTCAGCTGGTCTCCCACTACCACTGCCATTGCCTGCCCCCCACAGTGGGCCCAACTCTCCCGGCGAAGAAGGGAGCAACCGATTGGCGCTGGTCCCCGTAAGCGCCGCCATGTCAAGCCCAGGTACGCCTCCCGAACCGGTCCAGTGCCAGTTCTGCGAGCAGGACCCGCCGCAGGATGCCGTCAAAACGTGCGTGACGTGCGAGGTGTCATACTGCGAGGAGTGCCTCAGAGCGACTCACCCGAACAAGAAGCCGTTCACAGGCCACCGGCTCATCGAGCCAATGCCGGACTCCCACCTCAGAGGGCTCCAGTGCCTGGAGCACGAGGAGGAGAAGGTGAACATGTACTGTGTCAGTGACGATCAGCTGATCTGCTCGCTGTGCAAACTGGTCGGAAGGCACAGAGACCACCAGGTGGCAGCGCTCAGCGACCGCTACGAAAAACTCAGGGTAAGCACAGAACTTTTTGCAATTGCTGTGTGACTAATGTGTCGAATGTTTCCAAAACTGAGCTCTAAGAAACCTGCGGCCCCTAATGACCGGTGTGTCAAGGGTGTGCCATGATTTATCTAACCCATAATGAATTTGAAACTTGAATTGTATCCTGCACTGCAGTGGGAAATTTCCTTTTATCCTTTCCCAGGTATCTAACTCAATTATCAAGTGAGATTGCCTCATCTCACGCGGACTTATTATCTCTGTTGAATAATTAAGCAATTAGCATAATCACTACACCATGCCACGTGTGCCAGGAGGGTATTTCAGAGGCAAGGCATGCGCACGGAGTGAATATGTGGAGTGTCATTAGTGACAAGGCATGGTGTCTTCAATGAGGTTGCAGGTTAACAACCGCCAATTGCCTGCTGGGTGTAGGTGTGCTTAATTGAGCATGGCTATTGGAGTGTGCCGGTAATGGCCTTAGAGGCAGTGAGCGTGTGTGTGTGTGTGTGTGTGTGTGTGTGTGTGTGTTTGTGTGTGCTACAAAAGAGCTCTTGCATTAGGAAATGTTTCTCAGAAAGTCCACCAGATGCTGTTCTTCTAATAATCTTTTAATCTGCCCTCGAATAACAAAACATTTTTCTTTTTTTCTGGGGAATTGTCAACTGTTTTCCAAGGCTGAATGGACGGTAATGTCTAAAACTTGTGGTCTTTACAAAGTTACAAAGTACTTAAATGTCATTTTTTTAAAAGCAGAAATGCCAACACTTTTCTCGGATGTGAAGATTTTCTGCTTTTCTATGTTTTAATTAACCGCAAATCGAATTTCTCCTGTACTGTTAGTCAAACAAAACAAGCTACTTTGAGACATTGCTGTGAGCGTTTTATTCCTTGACACTTCATTGAGTGGAAAAGGAGAGATTCATTGAATTAAAATGATTGGCACAGTCGTCCTTGATGACCAGCTGTGATGTGGGAATAACTAACACAGCCTCATCAATGGATCTAAGCGGACACATGCTATTAGTTGACATGGGTCCACTAATTAGTGATGTGTCTCTGGAGTAAGGCCATTTCATGCTTTTAAAAGTAATGACAAATCTATGATGGAGCTGTCACAAGTTGGCTTGGCACACACTCATGTCTCTTGGTGCCAGTTATGTAACCCCTCACACGTAGCAGATGCAGTTTTATTGGGTCAAACTTCATTCATTTGGGTAAAAACAAAGTCAGAGGTTTTCCTCAGGTTCAGACACGGCGTCCGTTAACTCGTCCAACGAAAACAACACTGCTTAGTCACACGTTGCGGATTTACTCGCAGAACAATGAGTGAGAAAACACATCCAACTTTTTCCAAAGTGCCATTTACCCAGGGAACGTTTTCAGCAATACCTTCCTGCGCGCTCACTCCGCGTGTTTATTCAGCCTTTCTAAAGCGTCTTTAAATGAACTGCCGCGGCGTGACTCCTATGAGAAACGGGTTTTGCCTCGAAACAAATGTTCAAGTGAGAAGTAGTTTGTAATTTCTCCTCAGAGAGAGTGACATAATGGAGGAAACTGAACCACAACAACTGATTCCACAAAAGACAACGGACCGATTCTCTAATTACTAAAACATTGGATCTCAACAAGAACATAGCAGCTCTGTGATCAAAATCCCATCGATGACTTTGCGTAACACGTCTCTGAGCAGAACAAGGTCAATTTCTTAACATCTATAACCTTCTAAAGAACAGAAAAATGCCAAACAATCAATGATTATAACTATTTTCAGTGTTTAATGCAGCATCCCCTCTGTTATTATAGATCCTGTGCTGGTTGCCACCCTTTATTTTTTAAGCCACTCTGGCTCCAGTGGCGGTCTTGATGCCCTTAGTCATCACAGCTGGTGTGTGTGTGTCTGTGTGTGTCTGTACCCTCACATCTTGCGTGTTTCAGCAAATTTCAGCAGGGAAGAATAATTAGCGAGGAAGCCACAGGTCAGTGCATCATCTAATTATCATGCTTCTCTTTCTCCCCCCACCCCTCTCCCTCCCTCTGTTCATCCGGAGAGAGAATGTAGCACATCACAGGTCAGCGCACCCAGCAGTTATCACACAGGCTAATTGTCTGCTATAACATAATAAAATAACAAAGCAAAAAGCATATTTCTCCTTGCTCTGACATGAAGTTGCTAAATATTGCATTATGTAATGCCTCTTCAAACAAGCTTCAAGTGACACAATGAGAACCTCTGATGTGCTGCACGTGCAATACACGTCCCCAAAGAATTCAGCGCAGCATCAAAGGTTGCACGAGAGGGAACACGTGTGAAGTACAGGTGCGTGGAGCATGCGAGTCAAGCTTCGTTTAGCTCTATACGTTGGAATTTAAATGAAACGCCCGAGGCCTTCATGTACACACTCGGTCCCCGGTGGCTCCTTTGCAGTTTGAGCTGCTACACACAGAACACAGCGTGATTGAAATAAAGCAATTGGGGTTAACTGCTTTTGTATGGCGTTTATTAATCTGCATCTAAAACAGCATTTAGATATGAGAGACAGCTGTTGCACTTATTGGACCAGCGACTACACAGATAAAGGAAAGGAGCGGCATCAAGCTAAAGCTAGTTGTGAGATAGCCACAGGTAGCCCAGCTAAAGCTACACGGTTCACGGTTGCTAGCTGTCAGTTGTGATTGAAATGTATCCGTTATGATAAACTGACATTTTACATTTGTTATTTCACATGAATGAACAAGGAAGCAGCTAAATCTAATCATGGTGGAAAGGAAAACCTGAAGCTAAAGCTAACTAGCTTTTTAGAGCTTTAGATGTTCCTGAAATTAACATGGTTTATTATATTAATTTACATTTAAATACTAGTTTATTTCCTTAAACTAAGTAGTTTAAATGGAGAGGGAAGGAACTTTGTGAAAGAAACTTTTTGCATCCGTCCCGTGCATTATGTGAGGAGCCAAATGCAAAGTGCTGTATCTGCATATTTTAGGTGCCTAAGTAGGTTCTGCACCAGTTATTTTTGGGTGCATTGCACCCCTTTTCTGTGTCACAGTTTGCTGACCAGCACTAACTAATTCTTCTTCACGGCCTCGGTAGTCGCTGCTCTCTGTCTTTGCATGGTAGAATTTGCAGTTTATCCATTTTTATCTTAAATTCAACGTCCAGCAGTTTTACATAGAGAAATGTCTATGGAGCCCAGAAACTGACATCATCTAAGAAAAGCTTAACAAGCAAGCCAAAAATAACCAATATATTAATAGATACTGTTATTTAAATATTTAAAATACACACAGACTTTACACTTTCCCCATAGTGTTAGAAGGAAACATGGATGGTCACACATATGCTCTCTGTGGACATTAAGTTTGTAGGACTTGTTGGATAAGTTCAATGATTTGTACAGTACTATGTGTCATAAAATAAATATATTGCATGTTTCCTTCTGACACAAGCCGCTGCACGTCGGGAGAGCAGATGGGAAAGCAGAAGCACGCATGACCGCTTCCTAACTTTTGTCCCTCTGTCACACCAACACACGCACACCGAGGCACGCATGTCTGCCCGAGACACCTCTCGCCTACGCTAACCTGAAGAGAGACGCAGACAGCCCCTCGTGTCTCCCACACACGGAAGACAAATGTGCCCTTTCTGCTAAAAGTTAGAGGGGATTTGACCACCTGTTAAGCCTCCAAAACACTCATGGCAGCCAGCTGCTGCATGGCGTGAGCATGATTCAAAGTACAGCAATGAGCTGACCTCTATAGCATCTGTGCAGGTAACCAGGTTTTCTTCTTCTTCTCCTTCTTTGCAGTCAGAAATTACAGTACCATCATAATAAAGTGGATGTTTACATCTGTTCGGCCTTTATCTCATCACCGACTTGCTTCTTTGCCATCAACAAGGCTTTAAATATAACTCAGCCTGAGGGCGAATACTGTTTCAGAGGAGAAAGCATGTCAGTTCACTTAACCTTTATTCATTCCAGTAAACAGTTTTTCTTCTTCTTCTTCTTCTTCTTGCTTTTAATCTGTGCGTGGCAGCGTTTCATGGCACACGTGAAGACATAGCGTGCAGAAAGCCCACACACTACGTGAGCAAACAAATCCTGACAGAAACAGTCATTTCATCTTCGTTTATGAGTTATGTAACACAAGAGTTAGCTATATCAGTTTAACAGTATATGTTTTACAGGCTACATTAAACTGAGCTGAAGCTCGGAGAGGCACTGTTTTATGGCAAACGGATGGAGGAGATGAACTGAAGTTTTGATCTAAGCTAATTACTGCATATATGATTTTGAATTCATAAAGACACAAGAGCCTCTGTTTGTCAGGTAAAACTTGAGATACTTAAGATGTTACATTCAGTCATTTTTCCTCCACTTACCCTCAGGTTTCATGTTTCCCTTTCATTTTGCAGTGTGACAACTTGAGACTATTTTGGTCATATTTCCCGGACCATTTCTTGCATATCATTTTTTGCCCTGATCCGCTGGAACTGGAGATACCCCCTTACTTGGCAGAGGGGGAAAAAATATATCAGATGATTGGAATACTTTCCTTTTTACAGTGGCAGTGGTGGTGTGTCTGATAAGAGCCATGGAGGTTATTGTGGGAACACCCATCCTTTTTCAGAGATAAAATTACCGCCGTCACAGGAAATTGACTGAGAAGGCAGCTGGAAATAGCTTTTAAAGTCCTTGGCTCCGGGTCTGAGGAGAGAACCTCGAGGATAAAAGATAGGTACTGCTGTGTGTTTGTGTGTGTGTGTGTGCAGCTTTAGTTTCAAATCAAGTTTGTTGTCTTTACGTAATAATCAATTTGCTTTAATCAGCTGCCCTTTAGTGTTGAAACGGCATGCTTTAGGGTTGTCAAGTGTCAACATGCACAATAAAGTGCGAACACACAAAGCCTTGCATCTGATTCACAGTCTTGCAGATAAGCACAATATTTACCTTTACGTCCTCCAGCTGTCTCATTCATCTTTTAAACTGCAAATAACCCGTGCTTACTTCCTTAATATAGTCCGCGCTATTATGCTGACAGTGTTCACCTTTAAATTTCAACCTTGACTTTGACAAACTTAGCTTAAAGTGAATCTTCAAAAGAGCAATATCAGCTGAAAATCTTGTTTGCCTGACCTCTTGCCGCGCTGCAGTGATGCAGAAGTGTACTTCAGGGTGTGTTGTGACATGAGTTACTGGTATTAAGTCACTTTAAATTAAGTTTGGGGTTATGTTTTTGGCCAACAGTCAAAGATATTAACTCTGCTTTTAGCTCTTATTTGGTCTCCACCAACACATTAGCTGCTACATGCTTCTCTTTCATCACCAAATCATCATTCATTTTGTTATTACTTTGGCCTCTGTCCCATCTGCCAACAACAGTCATCCATCCATCCATTTAGCCAATGGTCTCTTAAAGTTAGAAAATCACGCTGTGTTTCCCAGACATTTGTGTTTCGGAGGACATCAATCACTGGCGGTGTATTACTTGAACGGGGTAAATGAAAAAGCTTCTGCAGAATATCAACGAGTGTAAAAGTCAAGCGCGGAGTCTTGTTAGCAATCGCGAGGGATTACAGAAGTTATACGGGTCTGTCTGTTAACTGTCCGTCATGCACTGAAGTCAAGCGTCATTACTTTGTATTGTAAAGTCATGAAACTTTTCCTTCCTTCCTTCCTTCCTTCCTTCCTTCCTTCCTTCTTTTTTGAGAGACCCAACAGTTTCACCCCATCTGTAATAGAATCCTAAGACCTGATGTTCTTTTCAATTGAAGTAAATAAAAGCCATTATTTGAGGATATACAACGCATTGTGCAGCGCACACTCACGTCTCCTGTACTGAATGTTGCTGCTGCCCACTTCCTGTTTAATTTCTGTCTTGCTGATCAGCCATTTTTTATTCTCTGTGTACTTATCTCACTGTCTGACTTCGTCTGTGTGACTAAGGTTTCTCTAATCTCCCCCCCTCTCTCTCTCTCTCACACACACACATATATATATGAGCAACAAGGAAAAGAATCAAGTTAAATTCTGGCACTGCGGTGAGGATTCCCGAGAACACAATCCTGCTCAGTGTCACAGTAAATCTCGAGAAGATGTGGCCCGTCTGAAGTTTTCACTACACAAGTCGCCTACCTGTTTCCAGCCGTGAGTGTGTGCGTGTGTGTGATCCCCTTTGCATACAGTCTTAGCTTATCAGCGCTGCTTCAGATAGAATTAGCCTCACTCATAGCCCACACGCATAGCCGCTCTTGCACACACGAAACTGTACGTACACTAATGACAATCAGGGTTTACACCTTGGAATAGAACTGCTCGAAAACATTGGGAAAATTCAGAACATCTCCCTTGCAAAAAAAATATATTTTTGAGCCAACGGGGAGGCATTGGGGTGATGAAACAGATGCAAAGTTTACCTCGGTGTCAAAGGGTGGATTCTTGTTGGGTGATATAAGAAGAAGCTGTGAGAGGATCTGAGTCTGCAGCAGAACAGCTTCCCACGGATTAAAAGCAGATGCTGTGGAAGGAACCACCTTTCCTCTGACATTAAAAAAAAAAAACTCATAAAACTGGCTCAGCTGGCCACACTTTAGCTAAATAAACATATTTTTAGAAGTGTATTTACATTTCAAGCCATTTCCCTCAGTGTGCGTTCTATAATTGAGTCATGGGATAATTCTTTCTGCTGCTGAGTGGCCATAAATGCCTCTGTGTGGATTAGAGACTAACCCCATTATTATTATTATTATTATTATTAGAATTTGTTTTGTTTTTTTAAAGGTGAAGAATCAAAGTCTACCTCACCTATACAAAATATATTTTAATGTGAACATTTCATAAAGGTTTGGAGTGGCAGGAGTATTCCAATCTTCTTAACACCAGCTGAACATCTTGTGTTTGGTGGCCTCCAGTGGTCTTCTCGTGTTACTGCCGTGATGTACAAGTGTACTCCGGGGTGTGTCAGTGCACTGTGACATCACTGTCGGTCGGCGACGGCAGCCTCACTGGTCCATAAAACTGAGCGGAAAGCCTTCACTTTTAAACGAAGTTGCAAAACCACAGTGTAAAATCTTGATCCTGCTACATTTTATATTCCTCATTGATTTTTGTTTGGTTACTTTTAATGCTCCCACATATTTTGTCTGTAAATTATATTAAAAATATTTAAAATCCTGATCTAGAAGGTAACTAAACATTTTCCCCTGAAATGTAGCATAAAATCTAAGTACCCATGCAGCTCTATGCTAAGTTAATCTGAATCTATTGGCTTACTGTGTATCTAAAAACCCATCAAATCAACATGGCTTAGCCTCGTTGGTTCAGATTAACTTTGCACAGACACAGACACATTTCATTTTTTGGAGGGGGGGTTGAAAATCCGTCTCGGACTGGCAGCAGAAAAGGAGAATAGACAGATATACTGCAGATAAACAAGCCGGATGATTGACAGGTGATCAACCTGATGGGCAGGCGGGCAGCTCAGCTCCAAGAGATTAATACTGGTTGGCAACATGGACGCTGTAGATTCAGGTTAACCTCTTCACGTCCAGTTCAACACGCACACGAGTTAAGTGCGCCTTTGCCTTTGGCTCTGTATCTACACATTCAAGCGAGTGTACACACACACACACAGATGCACGCAGACTGACAGCAGGTTTCATCTTTTTAAATCCCTGAGATGCTCTTTGTTGCTCCCCTGTTTATATGCCACAGTGTATTCCATGTGCTGAACACAGTGCGTGCGCATGCAGAGACGTTAAGTTTGCTTGTACGTATGTATGTAGACATAATTATGTTTTTATCTCTGCATTTAAGCAATGTATGCATGATTTCTGCCCCATACGCCGACCCGCACGTGACACAGCTGCTGACTTTTTGTTGTGATTCTCGTCATCCTCCAGGAGTTTATTTTTATCTCCGCGGCTGATGATAGCAGCGACGGCAGGGTCATATTCATCTTCTTTAGAGACCTTTATGCTTGCTTCTGCTTTTGTGTGTCATCGCCGTATTAAGGCCATCCATTAAGCCCCTACAGTGCACACGCACAAAAACACACAAATCCCACCGTCTCTATCTGTGTTTGCTGTTGTTTATTCAACATTCCCTCTGGGGTGACTCCTTTTTTTTAATCCTCAACGCAGCATCAGAACACGGCCTCGTTTACACCGAGGCTAGAAAGTGGTTAGTGGATTGTGAGGTAGCACATCCAGCTAGTCGGTTCTCTTAATCTGAAGTTGAGCAATTTGTGGGTTTTTGCAGCAATCCTGTGCTCTCCCAGCGAAAAGTTGTGGACATTGGCTGACCTTTTGCCCGCTCTGTCACGCCATGCAGAAATTCTCAGCAATTCACAAAGTCTGAGCTCGAATTCATCTGGAAAACACTTCTGAGAGGGACAGTGGAGACGTGGCATCAGAGCGGCTTAAGCACGCTCGGTTTGGCAATATTATGACAGTCTCAGAAGTAGTGGAGACAGATTGTGCCCAGGCGGATAAAAAGCAGCAAAAGGGGGAGGAGGGAGAATAAAAAAAAAAAGTGGGGAGGAGGAGCGTTAAGGGACAGGGCTGACGTGCAGTCACCTGTTTGCCGGTTCATCAGCCGAGAGCACTGCTGCGTGCCCTCATAGGGAAAGCTTTTGATGCCTAATTTGCCGCTTGGCCGAGTTTGCGCATGGCTTGGTGCTCAGTGGAGTGGCTGTCCCAGTCACATCCTCTTCTAGAGTAGGATCCTCTGTCGGAGGCTCAGACGGGGCAGGATGAGGAGGCAGTACAGGGACGAGGGGTATCACCCGCGATCTGAGGTACTTGGAGATGCAGACGAGCTGAAAAAGAAGAAGACCGCGCAACTGTTGGGGATGTTTGTGGAGGAGGGTTGAGGGAAGACATTGCTGTTGCTTCTCTTGGTGCTGGAGAATCAGACATTTTCTAGAATGTAGCTGCTTTCCACTTGTTTCACAACTTTATTTGGTCTTGGATTGTATTGCCTGAGGTTGTCTTACAACTTCTTCAACCTAAGGGAGAAAATCTGTTGCTTTTTTTACTCGCCTTTGATTCACGGCTCTGTCTCTTTGCATTTATGCATTACTTTTTCATTTCTCACTCTCTCTGTTGTCTCTCTCTCTCTCTCTCTCTCTCTCTCTCTCTCTCTCTGTGTTTGCCACAGCAAGCCCTGGACTCCAACCTGAGCAATCTGATCAAGAGGAACAACGAGCTGGAGTCGCTTATGGGGAAACTCATCCAGACTTGTCAACATGTAGAGGTCAGTTCCATCTGAGGTCACCACTGACCTATATAGGCTGCTGTATTGTCTGTGACTAGTCAACATGCCGCTTCTGTTTAGAACTGTTGATTTGCTCTGGCATGTGCTTTATGTTTAGTTTTAATAATAAATAATTGAGAGTGGTATCCCTTTAACTTAGCTTGTAGCTAAGGTTAGCACTTTAACTAACACTTCAGACTTTATCCAGCCAGAAATAATACAACAATTTGAAAGAGCACTGTATTATAGAGCTGAAACGATGTATTGATTCATCAGCCAATAAGCAACTGGCAACTATTTTGATAGAAACAACAACAAAAAAGTAGTTTTAAGATGTCATCTTGACTTGACTTGTGCGCGCACTTTCTGGCATTGTATAGACTGAACTGATGAGGAACGATGACCAAACAATCATGCAATGAACAGTTGATTAATAAGCTGCAGAGCTGTGATGAATTTCACACGCAGTGTTCCATGCTTTCACTTATGAGGTGTGAAAATATGAACTAGCAACAGCTGCTTCCGTGTCATAGATTCCCTCTTTAAAACAATGCAGGTTCAAATATTAATATATCACAGCTTCATTTGTGTAGAAAGCAGCACGAGCACCGTTAGCACTGCTTTGTTTCTGCAATTACGCAACATCTGCTTTCCTCTAATATGTTTATTGTTTGGATAATAGCAACGTGTGTGAGTGTCTCTGTGTGTTTAGCTCTACTGAGGGCAATTCTGCGCTAAGCCTGCCTGTTCATGTTACGCTGGGCCACTAAGAAGCTTTACATAAAGCAATGCCACAGGGTTAAAAGGCAGTGACATCTTAGTTTAGTAATAATGGAGAACAGCCTCTCAAGCCTGGCAAGGCCTTTACAAACTGCAAGGAAAGAGGATTGTGATTTATTAAGCAGATTTTTTTAAATTTATTTTTTATTTTTTTGCAGTGAAGTGCTGCGTGCATATTTTGCGAGCGTGTTTTCGTGTCGCCATCACGCAAACATGTTTTCCGTGAGCTTGAGGAGAAATTTTGACGATGCAGGAATTTTAAATAAGAAAAAAAAAAAAAAAACACCCTTTCATCACAAAAGGACCAAAAAAAGAAACACTCCACTATCAAAATTGAATAAATGATGCATATATCAAGTGGCAAAAAAACGCTTCACAGTACACAACATACACTGAAGCCCCCAAAATAGCTTGTGAAGCATATAGCATGTTGGCTTTAGGCGAGGAAAGTCAGATTGCATAAGTAGGAGATGAAATTTCACAAAAACAAAAAAAAAAAAAGGTTGAACTGAATCAGGAGGCATAAATAAATGCATAAACACACATAAACTCAGTGAATCCAGCTGTTTGAGATGCACACGCATCAGCCCACGAGACAGCGCTAAAAAGAAGAGGGTCACACAGGAGAAGCAGCTTCCTGAATATTTTACATCAGATTCATCTATTCCAAAGCTCTTCTGGAGATAGCTGCTGAAGTTCTCTGACACCTTTGAGACTGCAGACGTTGCATAAGAACTATTCAGCGTCCTTACATGCTTGGTAGAGAGGCATTTTCACATTTGTACAAAACGGCACGACTGGCTTAACATCCTGTCTACACGTTCTGTCCACTGCTTCCTCAAATGCCGGAGGTAACGGGAGCGTTAATGAGGCGAGCGGTCTTCTAAGAAAAGAAAAGAAAAAAAAGAAATTTGCAAGCTCACATCCAGTTGATCTGAGTCACTGTCTGCGCTGCGGTTCCGCCGTGCCCGCAATTTAATGCTCCTTCACCACATTATGTGAAATCCCAGCATTCTTCTTCGGCTGGCAACGTGTCGACTAATAGGATCAAGATGGCGGAATTGTTCGAACACAGTCCGCGCCGTTGTCTGCTGCCTTTTGCGCGTCGAAAAATAGGGAATTATCGTGTTTGAATCCAACTGTAATTTGATAATTACAAGAAGGGGTAATTTTAGGTTTGTTTATAAAATGGACTAAAGAAAATGATTCCAAGCCCGCTAGGAAAATGAAAACTCATACTGTAGTCACATAAGAAGAAATACCTCTGATGTCTCTGGGCATAATGTCAGTGAATATATTAGGCGTGTAAAGTTTAACGTCACCTCCCCCTCCAAAAGTTTAGACACCCTCGAGGACTGAGTCATTTCTGTCTCTGTGGTTAAATGAGTCACTTAGTGTCGCTGCCAGGGTGCAATCTGTCACCCTGATGATCATATGCTTCAGAAGGCTCTGTCCACAGTCATTAGATGCTCCACGTCTTTACATGGCACATGATGTACTCTGGTCCCAAACTGTCTGTTTGCGTGTTATAGTGCACCATCTAGTCTCAGGAATTTAGTCACAGACTGACTATTATAAAGTTTCAGGCTATAAAATTGAATTTCGAAATATATTTTCTGACTGGAATGCCTAAATTTGGAGGCGGAATGGCCGCGGTGTGTCTGCCCATGCAGCCTTTTGGGCAGCAGAACAGATGGAGAACAACACACATTATTACATCCTTAAGATCTACAGTCATGAGGCGGAGACAGAAAGAAACCCCAAACTTTCATCCCAGTTCCATTTTAGTTTAGTTGTTCTAACTATTCTTGACCCAGCCATGCATAAATCTGCAAAAGAGCTGACTAAGTTCACTGAGTGTATTTGTGAGAAGCTTCCACTCCACAACCCCTTGTTTCAGATCTGTATAAGTATGCTAATTGGTGTACAAAATTCCACAAAGAGATAGCATATATATACAAGTTTTTTTTTTTTTTCACAGAGTAAGCACTTTCAAAATCTCAAGCTCCCCCAGAGCTGTCACGGTGATGTCGAAGAAACCAATTAGCAGTGTTGGAAAGACAGATGCACCGGCATTGCCACAGCTACTCTGTACAGCAGAGCTGAGGCGTTCAGCTTAGCATGTCTATTACTGTAACCGCTGAGGTGTAATCCAGGTGGCAAATTGTTTCTGTTGGCAACAGGAATCCCAGAAAAATCACGTATCACTGTATTGGAGGGGGGCGTCGAGGATATTGCGAAAGTCCTTTCCGGCCTTGTTTGGCTATGAGGAGGGAAGGCAAATGACTCCCCATAATGTCATTATTAAAACACCTGTCAACATGTGTGTGTGGAGCTGTGCAATCTCTCGTTGGCTTGGCAACACTCGCCAGCAGACTTCCCCTTTCATTGCTCCCTGCAGAAAGAAAACACTTTACGAGGTGCTGAAAGGGACCGCTAGGAAATGACCACAATGAGAAATCACACATTATGTTAAGACCTGCAGTCTTATAATTGGACTTGAACAACTTTTATGGCCTGCTTGGACTGTAAAAGGTTCCAACTGCAAAGTGAATGAAATACCTCAGAGAACGGGGCTGGATGCCATTATTCATCCAAAGACCCTCATGGCAGAACAACCCTGAATGTAACCAACAGCATCAACAGCCCTTTTCCAAACACCCTCGAGTTAAATTAAAACATTTTTCTTAAGTTTAATTGCCGTCAGTGGGTTTTGAACCAAGTAGATGTTTGAACTCGCAGCCACAAAACTATGTATGCTTTAATATAAAGTTACAGACCTTTATGTTCCCCACAATGCGACTATTACTGTAGGCAGGCAGTGATTCTATCTGATCTCTGACGCACAGAAAGTATGATTGACTTTATTGACTTGATTGACTATCTTTATGTTGTATTGACCCTGGCATTACTTCTTTATTGTTTACGGCCCCTCTGCTACATCATATAGACATAATAATGTTTGTTTCTGCATAATTTTCTTCCTAACATGCACAAAAGTTCAAGCAGTGATACAGCAAATCATTTGGGGACCTTGGGGGTGTTTTGTTTAAAGGTTTCTCAAATGTCAAGGTTAAACACAATCATTTTTATGTAACAATATAAGAAACACGTTTCTGCATCTGTTTCGCCAGACATTGCTTTGAACTTTCAACCTAGACATCTAGACCATTTATAAGCTGTGAAGCAGGCATCAGACTGCACCATGTCCACATAGATGTGGTCTTTGACAAAATGAGAATCTCTGAAGCATCCTCCCTGATCACCTTTGTACTTCATGTAGGTTATGAAAGACTGCAAGCTAATATTAGTCCCTGTAGTCAATCTCGAAGGACATGAATGTTATTTGCTCTGATCACTGTGCAAGTTACCAAATCAGTGATCGCTGCGACATAATGCGACTTCATTGACCCATCTGGTGGAGCCTCCAAGATAAAGACAAAATTGTACAGACCCCCACTGGGTAGCTGAGATAGGCCCAGGTGCAACCAATTTACAATGGGAAACTTGAATCTAGTGGGGGTTTTACATGTTAGTTTCTACCTGCTAAATTGTAAGATAAATTTAAGCCTATATGAACACATATTTCTTTTTTAATACGTTTCAATTGGGAAAAGTGTAAAATTCCAAATGTCTGATTCCCAGTTTGTCAACCAGTAGGCTTTCCTTACTTCAAAATGGGGCGCCGTGGGAAATAAGGACTATTCCTTAGCTCTATCCAAAGTCAATCCGAATCACAATAGACACCCAACCATAAACCCAACTGTACCCCAACTATAAATCTGAATATCTGAAGCTGTGCATGTTTGCTACTCAAAAAACTGCTGTTGGGGTGATTCCGGACACAGCCATTGTGTCTGGTTCTTCAGCATGAGTGTCATGTCTACTCTTGAACAGCCACAGAGCTTCCTGCTTATTTTACTTGTCACTTAGCACTCAAGCCAGCAGGAGGCAAAATGGCTGAATATGCCTCATCTTCCTCAAGTGTTTGCTTCCAGACAGGAGGGCCGGCTGATGGATGAAAATGACATCCTGTCCCTCTGTCGACATGATGTGGCTGTATACTCCCACCTCATCTCCGGCATCCATCAATCTCTTTGTTTATCTAATACTCTCTGTGAATTGGTTCTCAGGTGAACGCGTCCCGTCAGGAGAGCAAGCTCCTGGAGGAGTGCGATGTCCTGATTGACATTATTCAGCAGAGGAGGCAGATCATTGGCAGCAAGATCAAAGAGGGGAAGGTGAGGTGAACACTCAGAGGGGCGAGGAATTTGATAGCAGATACCATTTATTTTCCTTCCCTGTTTTTCATACCCGGCTTGCTCTTCATATCCTCTCACTTTTTCATACCTTTGTCAGGTGAAAAAATCTTTTAAAAAGTGACTGACTTAAAGTTTAAACACTACCTGTGGACCCACTTGTCATTTTTTCTTCCAGCACAAACAACATCACAAAGTTTTTTTATTGAGGCTTAATGCTAGTTGAGACATTTTGTGGCTATTAATTCATATGAATCCATTCCAGCAGATGTAATGCTCACCAAGGGGCAAATACTGTCTGCAGATGTTGTAGCCTGCAGTCATATGCATAAAAATAAAGACAAATTAACTCTTATTCCTGCAGTATATGCAATGTAATATGCAAATCCAGTATCTATGCGACAAACATTCACAGGCCAAACCTTTGGATTGCTACGGCTGATTGACTGCTAACGTCATCACCTTGATTCGCCACTATTTAAAACACATGCGTGCGCTGAAAGCACTCCAAGCGATCATCAGACCCCATTTTGTGTCAAATGCATTACTTCGTTACAGCCACTTGACCCGATCCGTGCACGGCGAACAGACGGCAAACTGTTCAGCTGCCTAAAGTGCAAACCCTTCAACAAACTCCGAACAGACGGTGAAAACAGTCCGATTGGCCAAAAGTAGATCTCGGAGCATATGGGAGGTCGCGTTTACTTGTGCTCTAAAACCCAGATGATTTTTTTTTTCCAGCTGTATCTAATGAGACTTGGAACCCACGAGGGATTTTTTTTTCACCATGTAATAAGCTTTTAGCTTTTAGGATTGCATCAGAGATACCGCAATAGATACAGAGGTATTTATTTTCAGGCCAAAAGATTTCTACAAATTGCTTTTTGGAGAAGATCATGATCAATAACAACTCAAAATGTTCTATTCTGAGACCTAGGTTTCTGTCATTAGTTTATCTTATATTCTTATTCTATAATATGGTAATGGCTTTGTGAATTTCAATGGATTCAGGCTGAGATTACAGTGTTTTGGGTTCTTTACAAGCCAAACTGCTGATGAAATGTCCTTTAACCTCAAATCAGCCACTGACCTCAATCTGTCTCTTAAAATCTCTGCTTGTGCTGTAAGGAGAGAAAATCAAACCGAGAGGGCAAACGAGGGTAAATGAAATCCCAGATTTGCGTGCAGTAGAGTCATCAACACGCCGTGAAAATTTGGCATTCGCACGAACATGACGGAAGCTTAACTCATGTAGTTCAAACATTTTTGGCAAGCCTGTTCTTTGGTTACTCTTTTTTTTCAATCAAACATTTGTACGAGGCTTAGTGATTCATTCACACCCACAGTTTGTTTTATATGGTCTACAAAACAGAGAAAACGTTAACCTTGAAGCGTCTAGTTCATTTATCCTCAGAGTTACAAGAGAACCCGGGCTTTTAAACAAAACCTCAAGTAGGGAGGTCAAAACAAATCAGCTTCCACTCCCTGCAACTCAAGCTGAGCAGGATGGACGAGTTCATATCTTTAGCTGCACAAATTAGGAAGACATAATGAAGATGTGCACCAGTTGACTGAATGTACCAATAAAACACCACATTCTGGGGGTAATTTCTTGTCATCAGCTCTGTTCTCCTCCTTAATGATCCGCAACATCTTAACCTGGATGAGGATATTTTCCTCATCCATGCCTAACAGTGCTGTGTCTCTTTGCCGTTCTAGGCACAGAGGCTTCGGAAGCTTGCCCAGCAGATCGCCAACTGCAAGCAGTGCATCGAGAGGTCCTCGGCCCTCATCACACAGGCCGATCAGACTCTGAAAGAAACCGATCACGCTCGTTTCCTCCAGACTGCCAAGAGCATCAATGAGAGGTCAGACAGCCCAAGCCCTGACCACACATGTAGCTTTACAAAGAGGGCAAACAATTTGAGAACTTTGTGTACTTGACTTCCCCAGCAGCAAAGACGAGTAGAGAGGAAGTTAATCGGTTATTTAGTCTAATCTTATTCCACTCCCTGCTTAAGCTTTTTGACTAATTGAGAACAAAACCCAGTGTCCAATATGGGCATCCTCAGGAGAAACAAAGCTGATATAAAAAGAAATCATTATCCTTTAGTCCTTCAAACAAGAGTAGTGTTTCAATCACAATCTAATCCGCACAGCCTCTCTAATTAGGGGGCTGATGTTATTCAGATTCAACATTTTTAGTTTAGCAACTATTGAGCAGTTTGTTAATACTTTACATCTGTGGAGTTTTTGTTTCTCTTATAAATTAAGTATGAATACCTGCTCAATCTTGATTGGTACTTATCTAGGGTTTCCATGGCAACTGCATCAACCCAAGTGCTCATCCCTGAGATCCACCTAACGGACACCTTTGACACTTTTGCCCTGGACTTCGCCAGAGAGAAGAAGTTGCTGGAGAGTCTGGATTATCTTACTGGTAAAGTCTTTTCGTCATGATCGACATTTATTGCTAAAACTGATAAGAGTTTATTTGTTCAAGTGTTCCAACCCTTTCAGAGGACTAATTTGTAGTCAAAATCAGTGGTCATTGCACCATAATGTGCACTATAATTGCTTGAAGTTTACTTTCTCTGAGGTTCAAATCACAAACCAGTCTCCAGTCCTTTAATTCAGTTCCTCACTGACCATGAAATCAAACGTAGCCTCTAATTACGTCTCTATTCCAGCTCCAAATTCTGATTTTGTCATTTTTTCAAACATTTTTTGAAGTCTCTGTTGTCCTCAAGTGCCGCGTTTGAAGAACCAGGCCCCGGTCTATTAACTCCAAAATTAATTTCCAACATTAATTTCTGATGTGCCGTTTGCGTGGAGAGATCCAAATGTCAGCGCATGAATTATGAGCACGCCGGGGACAAAAACAAGGCATCATGTGTGGGGGGAGGGGTTGAAGATCTGTGAAAATGGCTGGCTTGTATTTATTCTGTGCGATGCATGAGGGCTTCGCTGGAGGGCCTTTTCACTAAGTGAATCAGTCTGAATCACTCCACTATGTGCAGCCACTCATGACAGAAGGCTCGGGAGAGCGAGAGAGTGACAGACACAGGGAGAGATAGGAAGTGGCTTTACAACCAATTTAAGCTACGCCTTTGTATCTTTGTTTCTTAGCCCATTCCGTTCTGTCTCTGCTTCATGCTTTGAATACAAAAATGGTTTATCTTATTTATGTCCCTAAAGAGAAAAACAGCTACAACGTAATGAAGTGCACGTGAATCTAAACACCAGTGTAAGACAGCCAATTTAGCATTGCTGCTTGTAACGACCCACATTTGTTACTGCTAAAAGGATCGGGATATTTACTCTTCCCGCTGTGATAATGTGTTTATCTGAATATTTTATTTTTTTCCCTCTTCTGCGTTGCTTTTAATGCTCAACCTACCACTCTACTGGAAAGAAACATCTTCAATCTTGTGTGTAATGAAGCCTTTGCACTTATAAATTGAAGCAAATGAGCAAGTACAATGTTAATTGGGGCTACTGTTTGTTATAGCGACTGACAGCCTTTGAGTGCATTACCATTTCAGATGTAGTTTGCAACTGTGTTCAGTGTGAGATCCTGTTGAACGAGATTCCTCTTTTCGTCCTCTGCAGCTCCGAATGCTCCGAGCATTAGGGAAGAGCTGTGCACGGCTTCCTACGACACCATCGCTGTCCACTGGACGTCTGACGATGAATTCACGGTGGTGTCTTACGAGCTCCAGTACGCCATCTTCACCGGACAGTCTAACATTGCCAGTAAGTGCGTGAAAAGGGATGCTCGAGTCAGATAGGGTGTGAATCTTTTGCATTATCCATCAATCATAGTGTGTTTTAAGCAACCTGGTGACAGTCTAGTCCCCATCTCAGAGTGTTTCAAATAGATCTGATGTTGTGCTAAATTACTCTGCTGTTTTCTTTGTTGGAAAACCAACAAGCCAAGTGTTTTGTAGGCGCCATGAAAATGGCTTCAAGCGAGCATGAGATCGACGCAGCTATATTAGGTCAACATCGATGAATAACAACTCTTATAATGCCATCTTTCTTTGATCAGCACGAAAGGTGTTGACTGCATCTAAAACAGACTGACGATGGCGTAGACTGAATGGAAACGTCTGCTCAGTACCAGTCTCAGGACCCATCAGCTATCATCTGATGGCGATTTAGTCTTTAGGGGCGATGGCCAGTGTGTTGGGGCTTCTGGTGTAGCCAGCAGATATCCGGAAAATGGATAAACAACGGATATCTGGGCCAAGGCTTCATCATTGTCAGAAGATAACTGATGGCACATACTGTTACATCTGCATGCAACCAGAGCTGGCCCAAACATGATTGGCCAATACCACTATACAAATGGGAACCATGCTTCCGATACTGAAATCTTGGTCCCTTGCCTACAGATTCTGCATTCATATGCAGATATTTGTTTATAGAGATTAGCTCAGTACAATCATGCTGCTCCACTGTGGGCCCTATAGCTCCGCTAAAGCATTTGGGAGTTGAAGTGCTTTTGTAAAGGCTGAGATAGCAGTGGATGTGGAACCTCCTGAAGTGAAGCCTCTAGCATTAGTGCTACTATCACCCTCGCATCAAATGACTGTAGTTTCTGAAGGATGGAAGGAGAATAAGATCTGACGATACAGCAGCAGAGAATTCACACCGGGTGTACTCGGCAAAGGACGAGGCTTCGGCGGATATGCTGAGCTCACGCGTCTATACATGCAAGGCGTTAGCACAGTCGGAGGGAGACGCCTTATTAGCAGGGATGACAGCTGTAAAATGAATCAGCATGCCAGATATACACATAGTGACACAACGTCTTGTAGAACAACAGTAGACAGACAGTATATGCCGACATACACACACGTACTCCCACACACACAGAAGACCCAGAAAATCATGAGCACACTCGAGTGAGCAACAGCTACAAGGAAGAAAATGGGGTCAGGGCATCTGAAGACGAGCTCCCCTGCTCCCTTTCAATCAAACTGCCTTTTCTCTCTCTCTCTCTCTCTCTCTCTCTCTCTTTCATTTGTTCTTTTTTTTCCCAAGTCTTTTTTTTCGAGATTCAAATAGATTTACCTCGCAGCAAAAGTCCTCTGCCTTACTTTCTTTCTTTTCCTTCCACCCTTTGTGCCGTCTGTTCTGTGCATTCTTTTATTTATTTCCTCCCAAGGTTACACACTCGTCATTACCTTCTCATTACTTCAGACTTTAAAAAGGACATTTGGAAGCAGCAGCCATTAAACAAGCGTGATGCTTATCCCCCCCCCCCCCCTTCTTGCCTTCACATCCCCGTCTCCTCCTGCTCGCTGAGACGCCGTGAGCTTTCTCACCTCCCGTTTTCACATCCGATAACGTCAGAGGTGTTGCTGTTGGCATCTACGTCACGTGCCAGAAAATTCCCCCAGGAGCAATTCGGATGAATCACTGTTAGAAAAAAGTGGAAGTCTTCTAATGTCAGTGTAACGGGAACACAAAGACAACATCTTTAACCCGTGTGCATAATTGTGAAGTGCGGCCTCCTCAATTGGATTTCCTGTGGGAAATTGTGTGTTTACGTGATAGCGACAGACTGCAGGCTTCATCAAATGAATATGCAGTTTGATTTCAGTGAATGTTGGCATTTCACTTCTAGTCTGAAATGCATACCAGTAGGAATAGTAGATTAATAATAGCAGCAGTAATATGTGTGCTGTAGTCATAATGTCCTCATTCGTCTTTCATTGGATGTGTGGTCGGTTAAGAGAGAAATAAATGCATATATAGTAGATTTTTGGGGGGGTTATGATTCATAAGATTTTGATACAACAGTTAATCTATTTGCATTTTAAGTTTTCAGGCTAGTGAAAATGTTTTAGTGTATTTTACTCCCTGAAAAATGATAACCAGCCCAGATACTGCTCAGCCAGTGGTTAGTTTGAGGGTTAAAATGCAGTATCTAACCAAAAATACATTAATTTAGCTCTATTGTAAGAATTAAACATGATTTTGATTATTTCAAATTGAACAGAACTTATATTTGTCTGTACATTTATTTATGCAATAGTTATTTTAGTTATTAGTTATTATTTTAGTTATTTATGTAATAAATCAGATTTTGGCCTTTTTATTTCATTTATTTATAAATATGTGTGTGTTATTGCTACTCTGCTAAGCTAGTTTCCTTCAGCAGAATTAATCGTGACGTCAGTATTAGCACGTTGGATGACACTGTTGCCCATCCTCCTTGTTTCGTAGCCCATAGTTTGCTTGGCTGTGCTGTAAACAGCCCTCAGTGGCTAACAAATGGCAGCAGTACAACTGTAAGTTCCTGCAAAACTTCCTCGGGCGAACAAAGCCGTGACATTGAACGGATATACATGCACACACTCTCGTCTCAGGAAGTTGTGCTGCAGGACTGAAGTGTCATTGAATAAACCACACACACACACACACACACACACACCAAGCACAGAGAGCATCGAGCTGCCATGAAGCCAACGAGGTGCGAATGGTTTCCTCATGTGCCTTTTCACACCCTCTCACCTGTTCCCATTGCCGTGGGCTCACACACAACCAATCATTTAATAAAGTATCCTTTCACACAGCTGTACATCGCTCCTCTCCAGGAAACTTTGAAGTACAAATAGTTTTTCTCTGCAGGGTGGTGTTTTTCTTGTGCTCGCAGTTATAACTGAATGTTTTCCACAGATGTATTCTTCTTCTTAGACTCTGTCCTTTAAACAAAGCACGTAATATTTGCTCCGACTGCTAAAACGCATCTTTTAGGAACCCGAAACAACTGAAAATAATATATTTTCTCACTGAAAATGTAACTGACTGCACGTTGTATCATCCCTCCCTCTCATCTGGTGCTGTGCTGTGTTTCCCCTTATCTCGCCCTCCTTTCCTTCTCCTCCCAGGTCTGTGTAACTCGTTGGAGAGCTGGATGATTGTTCCCAACATCAAGCAGAACCACTACACAGTGCACGGTCTGCAGAGCGGCACCAAGTATATCTTTGTTGTCAAGGCCATTAACCAAGCGGGAAGCAGGAGCAGTGAACCGGGGACTCTGAAGACCAACAGTAAGCACAACACGACTGAAAATGAACACTCTGTATAGGATTGACCTTTACTGGAATTCGTGTAAACACCCACACAGAAGTATCTTATTGGATTTTCCCATTTTTCCCCCTCTGTCGGCAAATATGAAATTCAATTAACTGAAAATAAATTAGCTGGTCTTTAAAGAACATTGCCTATTATAGATCTCAATACATTTCAAAATCAATTTGTTCTTTCATTTCCTCCTTCACCTTCTCCGTCAGGTCAGCCGTTCAAGCTGGATCCCAAATCCGCCCACAAGAAGCTGAAGGTGTCCCACGATAATCTGACAGTGGAGCGGGATGAAACCACCTCCAAGAAAGGCCATAGCCAAGAGCGTTTCACCAGCCAGAGCAGCTACGGCGTGGTGGGAAATGTCTTCATTGATAGCGGTCGTCACTACTGGGAGGCTTTAATTGGAGGGAGCACATGGTGAGTTTCATTGACTCATGCATTTCTAGTTAAAATTTCAGGAGTCCATCCATCCATCCATAAGTCCATGTTCCCCTGCTTATCAGGGAGCAGGGTGTTCCAGACATCCCTCCCCAGCTCCTGTTGGGGGATCCTGAGGCGTTCCTAATCTGTCCAGCAAATTCTGGGTCTGCCCCAGGGTCTCCCTCCCATTTGGACGTGCCCCCAAAGGAAGGTGCCCAAGAGGCATCCTAATCAGATGCTAGAACCACCTAAGCTGGCTCCTTCTGATGCGAGCTCCTCATCCTATTTCTAAGGCGGAGCGCAGCCTGCCTACAGAGGATCTGGGATCTCATTCTTTCGGTTGCTAGTCAAAGCTCATGGTCCTAGAAGAGGGTTAGAACAGAGATCAACTGGTAAATCAAAAGCTGCGCTTTCAGGCTCAGCTCCCTCTTAGCTGCAACGGTCCAGTATATCACCCTCATTACTGCTGACGCCGCCCCAACCTGCCTGTCCAGCTTCATTTTACCGCCGCTCATTTTCACGTGTTAACAGAATCTTCCACTCCTTCTCAGGTACGCTGTGGGTATAGCCTACAAATCAGCCCCCAAGCACGAGTGGATTGGCAAGAACTCGGCCTCCTGGGTGCTCTGCCGCTGCAACAACTCCTGGGTGGTTCGCCACAACAGCAAAGAGCTGGCCATCGAGCCCTCGCCCCACCTGCGGCGCGTCGGGGTCCTGTTAGACTACGACGCCGGCTACCTGACCTTCTACGATGCGGTGGGCTCCCAGCACCTGCACACATTCCACGTCTCCTTCGTCCAGCCAGTGTGCCCTGTTTTCAACGTGTGGAATAAGTGTCTGACCATTCTCACTGGTCTACCCATCCCCGACCATCTAGAGGGACTGGATCCTCAAGACTGAAAACTACAGACCGACAAGAATAAATCAGCATATAACTCGTCTTAATTATCTTGAAGCTGCACTGGGAAATTTGTGAAATGATCATTTTTGGATAGAGAACAGAAGAGTGTCATATTCTTTTTTTTTTAAGTCACACAGATCTGCTCTATTCACCTAAATTAAATTCTGGTCATGTGTACTTCTGACCAATGAGTGGAACATAAAGCTTCTAAACAGCAGCAAGCGTGTACTCACCAGTGTCTGATTGCTACCGTTTCTGCAAAATTACCTATTGCAGCTTTAGTATGCAAGAAAGAGATGCCTGGGGTGTTGTTATATATATATTTTTCATTTCTCAAAAGTGATTTCCAGTTGTTTACTATGATTCCCAGGAGCAAATATAACACTGCTGCATGTTGTCTTTGACTTTGAAAAGCTTACAGAGAGCCAATTCTAGACGGATGACAGTAAGCTGGAGTCGATCCAGTAGAGACCGGGACAAGTGGACAGAGTTGAGTCAGAAATTCCTACTCTAAGGCACTTTGGACCACGATGGGTATATTTTTACCATTGCATCTAGGAAACAAGCCACAAATCAATTTCTAATTTTCACCTTATCAGATATAGCACTTTGAAAATCTCTGAAAGTACACCCACACAAACACACACACACACACACACGCACACACACACACCAGCCCAACTTAATCAATCCTGGTTGCTGGGAAGAGCAGAATAATAGATGTATATTTTGTAAATCCCCTTATCTTTACCCTCATACATGAAAAAGGAACCAAAGTAGCCATTGCTGTCTGTTCATATGTCTCTACAGAAATTTTACATAAGTTAATAAATGCTGAATTATTTTTTAAAAAAGTGACAGAGAGGAAATATGCTAATATTGAATGCAGGATTCCCTTAAAAGGTAGACCTTGTTTTTGCACAATGTTCATACTTTATTCATAGTTTTGTAGCCTAAAAAAATTCATTTTGGTGCAATTAACGTGCATTGCTATATGAGGAAAGTGTTGTGTTCTGTTTGAGTTATAGTGTTCATTTCTTCTTCTTTTGTTTTTTTTGTTTTTTTGGCAGCCGGACAAGTCCTGCCATTATGATTTTATGTGATACATAATATGTGAGTTGTGTTACAGTTGTAGCCCCGGGTTATTATTGGAGCTAAGGGGTAAAATGCTCATTTGGATGTGATTTTATGCTCTCACTTTTCTATTAAAAAAAACATGGCTGTTTAGTGAGACCTATTTGTGCTGGTGTGCCAATACTCCAGAAACATTTTGACAAAGAGTGTCTTTCCCATTTTATCTTTTCAAAATATGCTTAACCACTACTTAACTTTATTGAAACGACATAGCCATGCACGGGGAGCTGTCCTTGGACTTGTTGCACACTGATGACGTCAGCAGAGTGCACGTCACTCATTGGCTGAATCTCGATTTGAATTCTTTGTGATATAAAAGGGCATGAATGAGACGTAGAAATCTGATTCTCAAGACAACAAAACCTGGGATATATCTATATCCTATAATTCTGTTTTGTTCCGTATGTAATGATGTTAAACAGTGGCAAAATGAAGCTCCTTAGTGTAAGATTTTGTTGTATTCCTCAATGTTGCTTTGTTTCAATACCTGGTACACTTAAAAAGTAAGGCGACAAAATCTAGACCTGTTCTTTAATTCTGTGTTTCCTTGGCAATTAATTGAACTGTATGTTTTCATTGTATCTGATATGAATATGTAGTGCTTAATTTAATGTTTCCATTTGAACTTTACGGCCATGGTGTTACATGTTCTATCTCTGTGGACTTTTTCATGGCAAACGGGATACGAGTGCTTGCATCACTGTCGTCTGAGATATGTCTATGAGAAGGTCAAAAATAAACGTTGTTCCTTTTCACATTAAAGTGTGCTTTCATTTTATTTTATTTTATTTCACGAGGCGGGTACAGCGGTGTGAGAATGTCAAGAGCCAATCTCATAAAGCAAGGGCGGGGGTGAAATGCCAGGAGCAATTTCTGTCTTTCCATTCCACCGGGGACGGACAAACAAAGATCGCATTTTGAGGAAATTCAAGTAGACCCAAATTCAATAAGTTTAGACGATGGCATTTAGGTCTGTGTAAAGTTACAGGTGCCCTTCAGGAAGGCGCGGCACACATTTCTGTAAGCATGAATATGTTTTCCTCCTTTCTTTGCCTGCCCAAAGTCAGACACAATGGCAGTCATCTGACATTTAAAGCTGCTATAATCAATGTTTTTCTATCAACAATGCATTACATGACTGCGTGCAAGTGGTTGCTTGCAGTGATGAACAGATAATTATCACCCAACTCTGCAGTTTCTATGGAGCTTTGTAGCACTCTCTCGCTCTGTTCCTGGCCACAGCGTACAGCTGCTCTCAGCATAAAAAGCTCTTTACAAAGTTAGAGAATAGCTGGTGAGCATAGCAGAGCGTTTGGCAGCTTAGGAGCCAGATATTTCCCTCAAGCAGCTGGGCCAAAACATAAGTAAAACAAGAGTGTATATAGGGACACTGCAAATAGACAACTGTCTGCTAACTAAACTGGCATATAAAGTATAAAAGCTGATAAAAATGTCAGTGTGCTTACAGCTTGTTTCTGCTCCTCCCCAAGTGGCCAAAAGGTCAGTTATTGGTTTGGTACAGTTAGTTTTGTATTCAAAACTATACTTTGTCTCATGAAGCCAGGTTGACTTTTCTCCATCCAGCATTTATAATCTGTGAGCGTCTGTACACAGATGAAGTCCTCAAGACTAGTTCCCAATGTCTTTGGCAAAGAAACATGAAAACAAGCCTAATAATACACTTCCAGCAGTGTCTAAATATGTTTTAGTGGACCAAGGAGGTGAGATTATCCAGTAATTCACAAAAACAATAAGCCTACTTTTAGTAATAAAACCACTTTCCCTGTTGAATCTGCAGTGGCTCGATTTATTTAGATCTATCCAGCAAAGTGGGGTCTAATCACTTTGACTACACAATAAGGGAGTAATGCCATTACGCTTTATACAAAGACTTCAACTGCTATGGGAACAGATGCTGCACAAGGCTTCAGAGAACTTAACAGCATCTGTACTTTTTCTTCCACACGATGGAAGAAAAAAAAAAATCCAGGCAGATGCTAATGCCAAACTCTAGTTTAGACCTCATCTTGCTGAGTTCACTCGGGTTTATGAATTTCCTGTGGAAGAGGAAGTTGTTGAGCTTATCATGTGAACTTCCCAGGCGGATGTCTGGGGCTCTTCCTGATTTTCCAGGAGCAATTGTTCTTTGACGGCAGGGCTTTCAGTGGGGTCTTTGTCGCTGAGCAGCTAGCATTAGCCGAAGCTTTCTGTGTGTGTGTGTCGTCCACACGGTTCAGCGGCCTGAGTGGGCAAAATGAGTTTACCTAGCGCTCCACTGAGCAAACAATAAAAAAGAAAAAGGACACAAAGGCAATTTACAGGTCGCCATCCACAAATAATGGAGGTGTGCACTTTTTTGTCTGTAATTCAACCTGTAATACAGAGGATACGTTGAAGATAGCAAAGCTAGCATTGTCGAAAGCGGCCATGAGTGCCAATTCCTTCATCTGCTGCTGCATGAGATAGACAATATGCATCTGCTATTGGCATGTTTGGTTATAAATAACTTCATCTTTCACACAAGAGACAAAATATCTGCTTAAACAGAGTCAGGGATCCAAACATAAAACGCAGCAGCTAAGAAATCAGGGTTACTGACAGACTATACTTCGTAAAAACGTGTCAGCCACAGCCAGTTTCACAGCGTTAAAATCCATGACACGATCATGATTTTGAACATTTAAGGTGTGATGAGTATGAGCCACAACATGAGGCCATCTGTGCTACTTTTAAAAAAGGAGTAAGCCAAGCAGAAATGCTGTCATTTCTTATGGACGTCCATAGAGAGCAATTATCTTCCGAGAACTCCTTCCCACAGCTCCGTTCTTAAGCGACGCGTCTCCTTGTTTCCTACATGACATGACATAAGTCAAAGCCTTCGGATTGTACTCATGTAATGGTATATACAATTTCTTGGCCTTAAATTCTGACCTTTTCCTCCCACGTTAATACAATTTCAGTTCAAGTTCAGCAGTTAAACGCGCACGCTCGCCCGCTTGTGTTCCCAATTCAAGACTTTGTGACATTTCAAACAATCAATACAGTAACTTAATGTGTCTTGGGATTTTGCTGTTCGGCTTAAATGTACCGCAAAAGGTTGGGGGACTGACTATTTTATTAACCTATATCAAGGGAAGGATTTGCTGAGCTTGTGTGTTGTTTCTTTTTTTCTGCACAGGCTCAGTTCACACGGTGACGTATCACCATAGTCACACTTGAGAAGGTGAGCAGCTGAAAGAGCTCGAGTGTTTGTTTTTTTGCCTCAAGGGCACCTTGAATATACTTCAGCAAGGAGTAGAAAACTGTTACCCATTCAATTTTTCCCCATGGGTCTTTGGATTTTGAACCACTGACCTTCCTTCACTAGACCACTTCACTTTCCTTGAGGCCAACACTGTCCCACTTTTATACATAACATCAGGCCAGAGCTGGTTCAGTGTGTTCCTGTTTGTGCTGCTAACACTGCAGCCACACTTGTATGGGCAGCCTGGAGTCTGGGCATTCCCTAGAGGATTATACACAGCCAAGCTAGCACACAGACAGAGACAAGGCTCTATGAGGCACGGCCTTTGTGCCCCTGGCGGGGCAGAGCATCCTTTCTATTCTGATGAATATGTGCGGGTGTTAAGAAAACTCATGTATTTGTTGCTACTGGCTGACAATTTGGCATTTCAAGCAAATAAGCAACAGCTATTTGAAGAGATATAAGCAGAGAGAGGGGGTGAGTAACTCCCTCAGGAGTGGATCTGGAAAATGGGACAGATGTTGGCAGAGAAGCACAGTAACAACAAAGTCAGAATAAATCGAGGTCTAACAAGCACTACCAGGTATAAAATGCTGCATATGCGCATGTATGTACATGAAATGCTGCATTATACAACACATCCAGGTAAATAACTACTGGAATATATAGTCATGGGCTTGGAAAATAACATCTCCCATGATTACACCACTTGTTTTATGCTACAAAAATGCATATGCATATCTGTAGCTGGCTCTGCAAAAGCATTTCAAATCAATCTTCAAAACGGCCAGCAGATGTCACTGTTAGGATTCAGGAAAATAAGAATACAAGTACGCCACAGACATGTCATAGGATTATGGACAGTCATTGGCAACAAAATGACTACTGAACCTCCATCTACACGTGTGTGTGTGTGTGTGTGTGTGTGTGTGTGTGTGTGTGTGTGTGTGTGTGTGTGTGCGTGCATGTGTCAAAGAAAGAAGTACAAATCAATCGTTATCCATTCTATGTGTATTAAATTTATATATTTCAATACTGCTGGTGCCTCAAAAACTGACCATTTATCACCTCATCTCATATCTACACTCTTCACTCAATTACTTGGATCTCGTCAAGCAGGATCTAATTCCTCTAAGTCGCCATCTATTAAATCCTCAATTTGGTATAGATTCCTTGGGAGACCATTCACACGTCAGTGCAATAATAGAGACCACATCTGTGACTATTTTCGGGATCAGGCAGAGAAGATGCACTAGAAGAAGTCGCTCGGCTTCAGTCATAATGTCCCATGAGGGTTTGGAAAAGATCAATATGCAATCAGGGGCTTATTTATTTTCTTATTCCTAAAAGATTCCAGACTGACACTGAGTGTGTTTGTGTGTCTCGACCTACACCAGACTGCTAAATGTGTGAAATATCTGAGGACCACAGAAGGTGCTATGCATCCAGTGCAATCTGTAAATATGTAGTCACATCTATCCTAAAAACTACGATGTACTCCAAGATATCCGAGACTGTCCTTCAACCAGAGTTCAGTGCCCTGAAGTGTCCTTGAGCAAGACCCCGAAGCCACGCCACCTCCAGAGATGCTGTTTTCTGGTTTGTGCCTTTTATCCTAAGGGGATCATTTCCCTGTCATAGTATTATTAAACATTACACGCTCAATAGCCACTATTTGAGAAATCTCACACCCACTATGACAAAATAATTGCTGGTGTGAAGGTAAAATTACCATTATTATGGGAAAGTTATTAGCTATTGTGGCTAACAGGTTTCAGGTCAATCATTAGCAGAGAGGTGGCGAGAGCAGCTGCGGGCCTCTTTGTGGGCTCCGATAGTCTGTCTGACAGCGGATGGGAGGTGATACGGTCTTCTGCTTGCTGTGTGGCAGCGATTTGTAACTGAGGGGGGGACAGCCCGCCATCCCCCTTTGACACGCTGTTGCCAAACTGTTCCACCTTCTGGTCAAGCTTCTTGATGACCACCACAGCTGCCAACGAGAATCCAGGAATTTGGCTGACATCCGTTAAGACCAGGTTGCTAGCAGGCGCTGAAGGGCTCGTCCTGGATCTAGAATGGCCTTCTTCAGTCGGCTTAAGTACCTCTGGGAGGATGCTACAAGGTTTGGCTGCGAGCTGGGCCACACCAATGAGGAGGTGGAGTAGCCACAAGGGCTGTCTGGCCTCCAAGAAGAGCTCAGAGCTTGTTGCCTTGTTTTACTCTCAATGTCGAGGTTAGGAAGCTAAAAAGAGGGTAGTCCACTTCTTTAGCCTGTAATTAGCCCTCACACAATCTGTGCTAATTACAGGTTAGCTGTTGTGGGATTCGGAGACAGTAGCAGGTACGCTTTTTTTTCTTCATCCTCCTGCCTTGTCACTGCTCAGTGCAGTTTCTCGAACATCTTTCCCTTTCAGGAATGACTTCATAGCAACCCTAGCATCTTAAAAAAACAACAACTCACACCCACAGTAGCTTTGGTATCACTCCCAAGCTCACCATCCCCTGAAAGGAGAGGGGACAGATAGAGGGTTGTTAATGAGAATCAGGTCTGGCACAGCTTCTTATCAGGACTCCCCTTGCCTCTTGCCTACCTCCTAAATGACACTCAACCATATCCCTTGTTGCCAAAACCTATTTTGAATCTGTTGATAGCATTTTTGGAAAGAGAGCCCCTTCTTTATTCCTGCTTTACTGAATTTGATCTTAATCAGAGGCTTGCCAGCAAGCCTTGCATTCTAATTTGTTGCACCAGACAAGGCACCAAAGGCTTTTGTGATGAACAATTTAGTCTATTGATCAGACTAAGGCCTGGGGCACAATTAAGGCCAGAGGAACAAATGATCACTTTACTAATGATAGGGCTTTCGGAAAGTAAAGCTAGGAAGTGGGAAGCTGAACTCTCAGGCCACAATCTATAAAATTCTAATCAGAAGCGTAAAAATTAAAGTTATAATCTGTGTGACCCTGATTTTGAGCAAAGAGATTACTTCTGTTGACTTATATTGGTATCATCTAACTATGCTTTGTCATGTCTACACACTGTATATTGCAATTTGTCTTTGCCCATGTATTTCTTGCTTCCCATTTCCCTTCATCCTTTGCCATCTCCCTCTTTCTTCCCTGACAAGCTGTGTCTCTCAGCACTTCTGCTTCTTCTTCCGTTTCTCTTCTTAAAACTCGCGCAGTGATTTTTCTCTCCTACCTTCTCAATCACTCACTCAATCCCTCTTTGATAGTGTAGCAATTTTATCCAGACAGCCAGTCAAGAATCCAATTAGTTTGCACCTCTCAATCATAAAATCTTCAGTCAGGTTGAAACAAACTTGGACAGACATGCTTTTACCGCCTTGCTGCCTAATTAAGAGACGATAATTTATTGCACTCCAAAATGGGCAAGAGCTTTTGTGCACTCAAGTAATTGGAAATATATATATATAAGGGAGACAAGAGAGGGGAGCAACCAACCAGGGGAGCGACCAGAAACGATAAAGGCAAGAATTAAAAGGTAGCAGACACGTGCAGAGTGTTAGCTAGCTACACATTTCTACTCATTTCTCCCTTGACTAAGTCTAAACTAAGAGTCTGACATTTCTTTTCAAGAGGAGTCCTAGCCGGGCAGCATGCAAACGCAGGTTGTCTAAGGACTCGGGTGTCTTTCATATCTGCTTTTAAAATTCAGAGGAGCGTTGCTTGTATCAGCAACACATCGCCTTTCATTTTTATAAGGTAAGTACTAGAGAGGGTCTCTGACCTGGCAAGGTGGAAGAACAAACAAGGCTGCGCTGCTTTGTGTGTATGTGCTCCCGGGGTTCTTGTGCTTTTGCACTTGTGAGGAACAGATAGTTTGAGACCTTTGGAGTGACACCGTCTCTGTGATGTGAGCAGGTTTTGTTACACTACAATTAACTAGAGGTAAGAATAGGTTTGTGTCTTCCGCTGGAAACCGCCCACCAATAATGGGGAAGACATGACAGACTTAAGCACACATTCCGACTTCAGTATAAAGAGCTACAACTTAACACCGATCCCCCCTGCATTCACACCGTCACAAGGTCGGACTGTAACTTTCCGCAAACCAACAATCACGCCCACTTCACGCTGCGAGAAAAGAGGCATGGCTTAAATGTGTCTCTTTACTTCATTCTGTACACCACTCGTGTCACTTTTCATGTCTACATCCAAGTGCTGCACTGTGAATACTTTTCAAGAGAGACTGTCTGTGACAGGAAAAAAGAATTAGTCACACATTTCCAGACGATCTCCTTCAACAAAGGAGGAGAAATAAATACAGCACACAGAGAAGCGTCGCATCCCCTGGCCTGGACCATGTTTGTTGACAACACTGCCAGTGACTGAGGCAAGATTATGCTTATTAATGCCAGCTGCTAATGCAAAAAATGCTAAGTAAACTCAACCTCCAGTAAAAATCACTCGAGTGACCCTTTTAGTTTATCAAGACGGAATTAATGTGCTCACAGGAGATATCTCATTAGGACTGAAATATAACTCATAAGTGTTGGTGAGTGTGTGAGGTGGGGATGAAGGGTGGGGGTGGGGGGGCAGAATGTGAGAAGAGAGAAAATGTGAATTTGTTGCAGGAGCAAGAAGAAGAGCAAACAGCGTATGTGTGAGATTAGGTGTATTTATGTGTGAAGGGGAGAGGAGGAGGGAGAAAAGGTGAGAGGAAGATGTGCATTTGTATATGGCTGTGCAAATGTGCGTGCGTGTGTGTGTGTGTGTGTGTGTTGGCGCGCGTGCACGCTCGCGGCAGCGTTTGTTCTCGCCTGAGCGCGTTTGCACAGAGGAGAACGGATATGACAGGCCTGTCTGTTGTCTCCCCAGAATAATTGCTTATGGATTACCTGAGGCGAGTCCCACTGGAGATACTTAGAAATGACACTCCCAGGTGACTCCTTGAATCATGTTCATATCCGGTCTGAGCGAGAGTTTGATTTTGCTTTGCCTGATGTGTGCACACCCTCGCAGGCGTCGCCGTGTACGTGTTTGTGCGAGAGCGTTTGCAGATCCAAGGGGATACGTTGTCTCCTTCATCTTACTGACTCAAATCCACACATGCGGACGTCACCGCCGTTTATTTGCACGCACACACATTCGCACATACACACACACACACACACACACACCTTCCATCCTGTGAGTCCATCACTGATGGCTCAGCTGAATTCCACGTGGTCACAGTTGACAAACTTATTACAAGAACATTTCGGTGCTAATTGTGTTGATAAGGAGCCAGGTGGTTTGTGTGCTCCGCTAAAACAGGAGCTGCTTCAGTGACACTCGACTGACAGAGACATTTTCTTGAGTCCACATGCAACAATATGCTTTGTCATCATGAAGGTGAAATCCTGAGTGAGTCCAAAAGCTGTACAAAGGCCCTGAAGGCTAGATATTTTTGTTTCAACTGTTGTCAAGGCGCCGAGAATGTCCTGCCCGATCCATACAAGCTTGAGGACGGCTGTTTACCTCGCTGTGAGAGCAAACTCTTGTCACGTCCGTGTTTCGCCTTGTCTGACAAATACACACAAAAGAGCTATTACATGTACCATTAAAATTCACAAGAGCCAAACAATGGCGATTGTTGGGACAGTTGTTGAAAGACTGAATAGCGTCTGAAAGAATTCTGCTTACAAGCTCCTGTTAGTACCAGCGGGGGGGGTGACATGATACCATTTTTGATTTGGATTTTCGCTGCACTGTATTCCGATACCCAAAGGCAACAATGGTGTCCATGTTGTCCTGTAGTCAGCCGAACGCCATGCTCAGAATCACTGCTCCATATTCAATCAGCATGTACTGCATACTGCCGACGAGATTTACGATTAAGTAAGTCAGCTGTTCACAGTATTGATCACAAGAAGCGGCTACATACCGGTGATGCAAGACTAATCCAGAAAGATGGCATGAATTTGACATGTGAGCACATGCAGGAGAGCAGTTACCACTTGCTGCAACATGTGGAAATCACTGACGAATGGGAATCGCACAATTTACCATGAAAATGCCAACATTCCTATGAAGTCCTCCTCTTTTGCTCTTGTATTCTGCACACCTTCCTGCCTACTCCATGTCTTTCTCCTATTTCTTACTCTCCTTTCTCTTCCTCATGGGGTCCTAAAGGGTGCCCGGGTGCTACGAGATGGACAGGGTAATGTCAGCAGCTGTATTTTACAAAGAAGCAACGGCGGCTTCTGGGTTGAGGAGGCTAGTGAGAAGGGCAGGGAGGAGGAGGAAGGGGGCATTGTGCTATCTTAGCCAAAAGTCTGTGAGGCAAGAATCAACCGCGGAAACATTGGACAAAATTGGAAAATTCGCCGTCTACTTTCGCAAAACTGCCAATATTTGAAATTCACACAGCTCGAACATTCTCAGAAATGAATTTAGTGATGAAGTAGCACGTGCTATTTGTGAAAAAAAAAAAGAAACCCGGCAACACCATCTGCCAGTGAACAGTCTGAAGAGACGCAATGCATTTTGGGGTTGATGGCTGCTCAGAAATTCACTTGCTGTGCAGTTGAAAGGCACTACATGTCATATAACTCATGTATGCTGCATGTATTCATGTATGTATTCATTCTGGTCTTTTTTACCGCCTCACTGAAAGCTTTCCGGAGCTCTGGGGCTACACGAAGGCAACACTTTTAAGAAAAGAAGAAGGAGCCAAACTGTTTCTTACTCTACCTTCTCCAACCACCCAATGAGTTTTGCGCACGCAGCTAATTCTTTATGAAGCAATCCCATTACTCCAGTAGAAATCTGTAACTCACTTCACACACACACAGAGAGAGAGAGAGAGAGAGAGAGAGAGAGAGAGAGAGAGAGAGAGAGAATTTCATTCAAAGAATGGACATTAGCATATCACACCACAAAAGCTCAGATCCAGCTCGTACTTTACGGCGCAGGCTGGTACTTTTCTTTTGCTATCACGGACGCCATGAATGCTTGGATGTTTGAGGAGGCAAAAAAAAAAAAAAAAATGTCCACAACATAAAAATAAAGGTTGCTGCAATTTTCTCAGTCGGCCGATAAACAAGTAAACAAGCTTATCTTAGCTTGTTTCGGGCAAATTAGGATTTCAAACAGTGACACAGTCACTGCTATCAACAATTGCTCCCCTGGGAGTGTTTTCAATATGCCTGTATGAGGAGAACATGTAGAGGTCATTCTTTTGATTCAAAGAAAACATTTTTGCTGTAATAACAAAATATATATATATTCCAACTGGGTGTAAAAAAAGGAGAATCGAGGTCTTTTTGCCAGAACATTTATTGATTTGATATTGAAATATGTCCTCTTGCAAGCACCTTCTTTATAATTGACTGGGCTTAAATAAATGCCCCTCAACTGCAAGGTGAGATAGGGAAGTGAATGACAATGTGTAACTCTCGCTTCCCGAAGCTCCCACATCGTATTAAACACCATCCTTCATTTGCTTGAATATACTTTGTGGAGAAAGCTGGGACTTTCTTGGCTCATTGTAACCATTAAAAATCTCAAAGAGGAAATTCTGCGACAAATGGAGGGCGATAAATGTTCTGCAACAAATGTTTTTTATTGTCACATAAAAAAAAGCCAGGGGAGTTTGGCAGAAATCCCTTTATCGGGGCGACATGACAGGAAGAAAATTGTTCTAAAATACCTTTCCAGCAGAGATACAGCACCCCAAAAATGACCTTGGTGAACTTCAAGCAACCAGGTGAAGGTCACATGTCTAAAACTCAAGCATTATGTCACATCTATCAATCATTTTTATGAACTGTACTGTGGTTTGTTGATCTAATTTGTAGCCATATTATTATGTAACCCTTCAAGAATCTAAAATCTGGAGGGAGACAAGACTACTACAAACGCTTGTTGTCACACACACACACACACACACACAAAAAGAAGACATCATCTCCAATGCGAGCTGTATCATCTGCTCATATTTTATACCGCCTGTTATCGAAGATGAAACCCGGAAATCAACACTGATATGATTGAAGCAGCCAATGCTCATACTGACAGATGCCTTCAGACCCGAGGAGGGCTGTTTGTGACTGAGGCATTTGATAGAGTTTCAGTCTCGCCGGGATCCTGTGAGCAGTGAAAGGTATAGGTAACATTCAATTACATACCTCTCTACACACAGAATGTATTGAACCGTGGTGGGCCTGAAGTAGATGAGGGGTGACAGGGATAAGCTCAAAACTCAGTGGTCCTTGTATTTTTTTTTCTCCTTACTAGGACAGAACCAGAGTGTGGCTGTTGTGTGGCTGGAGCACTGCTCTATGCCAACAGTATTGGCTTTGGCGACAAATTTTAAACAAACAAGACATAAAACTTCTGAATTGTCAGCGTCTTGCTCGTGTTCTGAGAATTCAAATGTGCCATTAAGGTCTGCAAAGGCCAGAATCTTTTTCTCATAGAAAGAAATGCTGAAATTCATCAATTCCATATATTTCACATTGATTCCTTAAATTCTTTATTTTGCTATGGACCCAACTACTTAATTGACTCATCGTGAATGAGCGATTGTCCACATGCACAGCAGGACAGCTGAGTGCTATGACAGAGATGTCTGTTCTGAGTTACTGATTATCAGAGACTCATATCTTCACCATCTCGCGGGAACTTTCATGAATTCCTGCTGTCTTTCATTTTGAAACATTTCCAAGGAGTATCATTAAAATGAATCACTGGGTTTATTGATGTTGTCTTTCCTTCGTCATTGTTTGGGGTCCCACACTAACACTAATAATCGCAGAGACAATCATTTGTTTTCAGCTGAATATATACTTTTCCTTTTCTTCTGACAAATTTAAATTTAAATGACGAGCTCTGGTTTGATCAAGTCGACAAAATACAGAATTTGGCGGAGGAAACATTGTTCAAACAAAGATATAGCCAATCCAGAATCATGGCTTAGATATCGGTATGTATCATATGTCATCCTACATATATGATGTTACTCATGTTTGGGGTCAATTTGGCTGCAGAGAGGTCAAAAAAGAGAAATCCTCTGCCCATTTTGTACATATCAAGTCAAAATCATGTTTATTTGGGAAAGTCATGTAATATCAAGGGGATATAACAATATTACATATGCTAAGAAGTAGTTTGTGTGTTATTAAAGAGGCTCGTACAAACAGAACATTAGATATAGTCTAAGGTTCATAAAGAACTGTTGGGCAGTAATGTGCACTGCAAGGACTGAGGATGACACAATATGGGTCAGTCAGTGGCACTGTGTGTGTGTGTGTGTGTGCAGTTCATACAGGCGACCAGCAGAGGGCGATGCACACACTATAATGGAGCTCTTCCAGACTGCGGCTTGGGGAAAGCTCAAAGCTACTCTCCAGCCATCAACAACACAGAGGAGTTAAAACTGTGTGTACATGTGTGTATCCGTCATAGTGCTAAGCTTCAACCCTCTCCAGCACAGTGAGAGCTGGAAGCTGCTTCCTGACATTCACAAACAATGGCCACGCAAGACAATGAAAACAAGATGCCTGGGATCATTTCCCCCCACCACCACCCGTCCCCGTGTGCAACAGCTTGCAAAGCTTTTGCTTCCTCCACCCACCCCCTTTCGAGCTCCAACATAAGACATCGCCCAAGGTGTGGATTTATGTAACCACGCGGATTCCTCTCCAACCATCCTTTAACCAAATCATCCTACATTCAAAGCACCTTTATATCTCAGCTCCTGATCAGACATTTTAACGCCGGCGCTTGTCGGAGCAATCGTGGCTTTTTGGAAAGCCCCGCAATTACTCCAGGGCGATTTAAAGCTGACTGCATTTTGGAGTGCAGCATAAACATCCTAAGGGGGTTGTTTGAGTCAAACATCCATTTGGCTTCGTAATTTTATGGGTCAACTGCACACCAGAGGAAGGGCATAAATACTCTGGCAGCACCTTGAATAGCAATGCTCCCTGGGAATCCTCTAACTGTTTGTGTTCACGTATGTACGGATGCACGTGGGCGCGCGGGTGTTTATCCGTTTGCGTGTTCGCAATCGGCAAACAATCTGTCCAATAAACTTTTGAAATACTGCCATGTGGGATTAAAGCCGTAGCAGGAAAACGTGCGCCGGAGTTCCAATCGGTTGAGTCACAGTGTGTTCAGAGGTAAAAGAGCAAGGTGGATTGTTATTTGTAGTGATAGTATAATTCTGAGGAGGAATTGCTGCTCAAAGCGAGATAGACAGTTGTATAGTCAAGGTCAGAAGTCTCCCAGTTCATTTCCACAAAGCTGTGAGCAAATCTGTGCTGACAGTACAACAGTTGACTGGTGAGTTTGAATAATTGCTTCCAACTATAATTAGATTTGCTGTGTCACCGAGCAAAAACAGAGCAGAAAGCTGGTAGTTTTCAACCAGGGCCTTATTTTTAGCATTTCTTTCCCAACATGATCCGTGATGGTATTCAAACTTTAACATTTAAACTGGAGCTTTTAAAGAGGCACTGCTGCTGCCAATACACCCACAGTGAGTGAATGTAATCTCCAACCGTTTAAACAAAGCAGTGATAAAAATGTTCTTTCAGCAAAAGAACACCTACACGGCACTTCCACATCTTTAAATAGCTTTTATAAACACCATTCCATGATGGTCCTTTTTTTAATGTTGCTCACACACTACCATGTTTCCTTTCTGCTTTGAGGTTGAAGCAGTGAACATTGAACATTGAGATGCTTTGTGTCCCAGAGCTTACGATCAATCATGAGCAATCTCTCAGTCTGTACGTTCTTGGTTGATTATGCTCATAAAAATAGCGCTTCAGCACTTTTTTTTAAAAATGCCTTAAACCGCTGCAATCAGTGGATGCTTTGCTTTGTTTACTGATTGTATGTTTCTGCAAGTAGATAGGACTATATAGGAAAATCACAACTATGGTACAGGTAATCATCATCATAAATCACATTTCTAGAGCAAACATGATTGATTAGTCGATTTGTAATCTCTATAAAGACTTTTGCACAAAGAGTTTGTCATCAGTAGTATTGATCAGTCACGTTTGAATCCGTTTGGGTTGCAACAGTCCATGTAGAGAGCGAAAGAGACAGGACACATTGGTTGAAACGCCATCTCGGAGCCCATCGGCCATTTTCTGCATCCATGTGCAGATATCTTGTTTAAAGGGATTAGCAGAAATGTGTTTCTGTCATTCTCGAGTATCAAGTTGCTAATTGGACTACAGAGTCTTGGCCTGGATATCCATTGGGGTAGACCAGAAGCCAAGATCATTGGCTGTTGCCCTCAGAGGCTAAATCATCATCAGATGATTGCAGATGGGTTTGGCTATCATCTGTAGCTCTCTTCGCAATCAATACTGATGACAGAAATGCCTGTTGACTGGGTGCCTCAGTAGCTCACCTGGTGGAGCGCGCACCCTGTGTATCAAGGCTAAAGTCCTTACCCCAGGGGGTTTAATTCCAGCCTGGGTCTTTTGCTGCATGCCATCCCCCCTCTCTTTCTACTGAATTGTCTATCTGTCCAGCTCTCCATCAGAAATAAAGAAAGAAATGCTTGACAATGCTCAAGCACACAGTTAACACTACATGATCCTATCTTCTATAAAATTTGGTGACTAACAGCAGCATGCACCTGCCGTATTAGCATTAGTCTTGGCCCAAAAAAAAACGAGTAAAGTAACAAAACATCTATCATATGTAATTATAGTTCCAACCAGAAAGCACATCACTGTTTGTGTCCCAATTGACAAACGGGGTGCCCACAAGTCCCACGTTAAAGCCCGGCTCCTCTCTTATTGTACACTTTGTCATTTATTTATTATATTTTGGCCTGAAAAGATAGCTGCAGGTTTCCTCAAGGTGTGCATGTCTGCCCGTCCTCGAAGATGCTACCATGGGGGAAGAATGCTGTGGAAGTAATGCAGACTGAAGGCACATTTCAATCCGATGAGTCAGTGTGTTTCGAGGCAGAAGCGATGCCCTTATATGCTATGCTCTGTATAGTAATGGAATTATTGCCCGGATGGATTGTAGCTCGGGGCGCATAGCTCACAGCACTGTGGAAGTGCATTTCAAGGTAGAGATTTGGGGATTTTAGGAGCATTTGAGGCTGAGAAGTGGAAGGAATAGTCATCTGTGTAATGACGGTAATATTATTACTGGGGGGGAACGAGGCTAAATTGCAAACGGGGCCCGACTGAAAGTGAAACTCAAGCCAGAGAATCAGTGCGGATTTTGAAGCAGAGCAGGATATTGGAGTCAATTAAAAGTAATTTCGGGCAAATATGCAACAGTGAATTATTATGATTACTATTATAATGAACTGTATATTCCATTCATGTGAGGGACGACATTTATTTAAGACTCAGTTTAAAGTTTGTTCACATGCGAATAAGTTCGTATCATAGAACGCACCATGCACACGGCTGCGTACAGGTCTCACTTCTCTCCCTTTCAGCATGTCTGGTGATCCGTCTCCAGCAGATTGCCAGAGCTCTGGGTGAGGTACTTCAAAGCACGATGAGAACTAGTCAGACTGAGAGTGAAACAGGGGGAATCGGCTCCTCTACACCAATCAGCCCAGTGGATAGGAAGATGCAGCTCACGAGCTATATTCCACTCGACACAGCCAAAAAAAAAAAAAAAAAAAAAAGAGAGGGTTTTCAGCTCCTTATGAATACCTCACAGCGTGTAAAAAATGCCAGACTTAGCTACCTTTAGAATACCCATGAAGCATGATAAGCTGAGAATATAACAATTTAGGGAAAGGAGATAACTTTCTACCAGAAACATGGCCTAACTCTGGGTATATTCACCATCTCCTCTCCTGCTTCGATGCTTTTGAAGAGAAGCAGCTAGCCGCTGGTCTTGGTTATTCTCCAAACACAGACTGCTGTGAGTTTGGAAGCTTTAGAACTTAAGTTTTGGAATCCACTTTTTGTTGGGATAGATCATCTATCCTGCTTTTTGTATATCCCCTGATATGTTTGCTTCTTTTTTTCCCTCTAAGACTCGACTTAGAAGAATGTTGAAAAAAAATTAAGCCTTTCCCCCCCAAAAGAATAGAGAAAAGACAAAAATACTTAAAAAAAAAAGAACAGTTTCAAGGCTTTTTCTTTTATCGCAACATCACAAAGCTTCGTGGCATATGAATAATGTTCATAACAATGATGGTGAATCATTGCTCCGTATGGTAGCAACAATAAAAAAATACAGATACAACATAAAAGCAATTAACTTGATGCCCAAGTTGGGAGGTGTATTGAAAAACTGCTGTTTATATAAATTACCCATCAGCTGCCATCATTATGCTTTGTGGGGTAATATGATTGGCTTTCTTGTGTCTCATCACAGGAGAACAAGCACCACTCCACAACCTTTGATGACACCGTGCACCTAAAAATGAATACAAGCCATGCGGATACAAATTGGAGGTCCAATTTTTTTTCCTTTGACTCAAAATGGAGCAGGTGGATAATCACCAGCGCCCTACAAAAGCTGGCTTTCATTCTCTCTAATGATCAAATCTATGTGGAAGCCATTAGCCCGCTATTCTACTGAAACTCCATCAAAAATCCTGTCAGAGGCACCCGAATATTATGATTTCAATTACTGTGGTTAGATGTGTCGAACAATGTAATAACACCGAATCTCTGTGTCTCCTTGTGTGTGTGTGGGTGGGTGGGTGGATGATGGGTGGGATGTACAATAAACTTTATTATCACAAAAACTGTACAGTATTTAACAGATATGGACACACTAAGGGATAAGATATAGTACAAGTGATCACCACCTCCCTTGAAATACAATGAAAAATTGGATTCCTATTGCTGATGCTCATCTTAATATCTATACTCATGGTAGCAATATAGATTCTCTTAACAGCTGATCTCTTGAGTTTACCCTCTGATCTTAGTTTATAGTGCATACACGTTTACAACATTCTAGGCCAATCCATCTTGTAGATAGTTAAAATCATTCATGAAATCTGACCTGCTGGCAGCGCAAGATGAAAAGTCAAGGTGTCATCCTCTGGGAACCATGCATGTCACTAGAAAAAAAAATCATGGCTATCCATTTCATCCTGTAACTAATGAGATATTTCAATCAGAAATGACCATGTCAGTGGTGGACTGACCGATCGATTGTCTGCCCATTGGCCACCATACACCCGCCTTGTGAGTGTGGCTAAAAATACCTGGAAAGAAATTACCGATGTTGTCAATGCTGTAGCCCACCTTGCATTTTTTTTTTTTTTCAACTCTCTGCGACCATTCATAAATCCTGGACCTGTTATGCTGAAAGTGTCTGAGCAAGCATAAAGGAGCCACCAGGTAACCTCAGCTGCTGTTCTACAGAAGTCCTTCAGATGAATGTGAAAGCATGGATAATATATCTCAAGAAAACATGTCACACAAGGAGATTTCAGCTATACATACCAAAACCTCTGGTAGAATTGCTTAATTTCTTGCTGACAGGCTTGAAATCCCGTGCTTTCACAGGGTGATCATGGACTACATCCTGCAGAGTGATAGAGGAACACCAAGTTCCACAGTAACAGGACCCAGCAGGATGTCCTCTATCCTGAAACCTGAATGATAAGCATGCCTTAGCATAGACTACTTGTGCATGTGTGCTGCCTCTTTCTATGTCCTTACATGAACTAGAGTTTGCACCTGTAGTTTCCAATCAAGTCTGACTCTCAGCTCTAGCCTAGATGAAGACCACTCCTGAGGGGATTGTGGACTGGTCGGGAGGATCATAAAGCATGATTGATCACCTGTGGTACAGTCCATGAATCAAGGTATAATGTGAAACAATCTAAGATTACCACAAGAGATAGAGATAGATATATTTGGGGCATTTACTTTGCCATTTCATTTCTGGATTGTGTTTTTAAACATTATGGAAGATTACATTTTTGGTTTGTAATGTCTAAAATAAACAGAAACTGAACTGTCTGTATTGTTACAATCTCCCATTTTACTTCACAGCATTGGGAGATGGGTAAGGGAGAACAAATTTGAACAGGATCCATTCCAATTGAGACTTTGCCGTGTTATTTTCAATCAGACTCCCCTGATGCAGTTGCCAGCCCTTCACATTAACCCTCCCTCCCTGTTCTCCTGACCCTTCCATACCTCTAACCCTCCATCCCCCTTCATCCCGCTCTCAACCCCAGCTTGCCTCCAAGGGATCAATTGTACAACAAATTCAATGAATTCTTTGGCAGGGCCCTGTATTTCCTCAGAGAGCACCAGTTGCTCTTGAGCTTTGAGTGAAAAGACGATGGGAAAAGGGAAGATGGCGAGTGAGAACACATATGAGAGAGAGAGAGAAGTCGTGATAGAGAGATGGGGAGGGAGGTAAAGAGCACCTTTGAGACCATCGCATATTTAGCGCCGGGCTTTGACGAGGCTTGGCAAAGAGAGGTGCTGCGTCGCGGCGTCTAAATGAAAGGCGCCAGACGGAAATGAAAGAGGGCAAAGGATAAGATCGGGAAATACAATAAGGAGCTGTCTTGTAAACACGCCTTGATGCCAAAAACAGATAATAAAAAGAACAGGCTGATGAAGCAGTACTTTTATTTTGCTTGACAGAAAGGTGTGTCCAGGTCATTATCTTTTGGGACGGGTTTAGGAAGTGTTTCTAGCATTACGCTGACACAAACAGTATTTGTTTGTGGAGCTAAATAGCTCTTTGTAGTTTTGCAATATTTCCTCCCTTCCTCTACCTCCGCCTCCGCCACCTCCTTTCACAATCTTTTATGGTAACACGGGAGAGAAAAGACCTTACAACACAATCAGAGAGAGCCGGATAGGACTTGTTATTCAGTGCTGTGCGGTGAATTAAAAGATCCCTCTGAGCCACACACGAAAAAATATCAGCTAATAACATTCATTACGTGTACGAGAAGAATATTTAAGTAAAGATTTAGCATTGTTACTGAAAAAGGCCATGATAACAATTAATTAGCTTTTCCTAGCCTTATACATTATGTATCTTTACCAATATAGAACAAAAGAATAGATGCTGTTTCAAAAATACATCCTCAAACACATGGGCGAACTCTCTACTTTTGAAATCATGATACGTGTGCCCTCCTGTTCTCCAGAGGGACTACCACAATGGCAGGGCGCAATAACTTGGACGGAGCAAATCATGTATGCCAAAAGGATGTTCTGGCACTCTAATGAGTTGGAGGGATTGCCGTGACTCTTTCACACAAAGAAAGCAAAGCATCCATACATCAAATGCATGACTTCAGACGACTGTTCTAATTGCATCTAGTTAATATGCAGCAATGTTCTATCTAAATATATTATATGCAGGCTGCAGCATCTATTAAATCCATGAGTTTAACAATGGTATTCAAAAAATAACACATAATATCTGATGTATATATTTCTGGCTTATTAACCAATCAGCGTGTGTTGCTGTGGTAATCCAGTAGGCGTACTTCTGGCCGTGCGTTCTTCGAGTACACAAGCGAACCTGCAGATGAACAGAGCCGTATCGTATCTCTGTTTATGCCGTGTCGTCGTGGCGTACGGGGTCCTTCATCACAACAGACAAGATCAGTGGCGGCTGACACGTGCAGATGTGTTTGCAGTCATGGATGGCCAACTTTGAATTTGATGTGCACGTCATATCATATCGTTGTAAGCAATGTGTTGAGGACCGGTTTTAACAGCCGCGCGCCACTGGGAACATCATACCTGCTAAACTGCAGCATGTTGACGCTGACATTGTGTGCATGTCACTGTGCTGATATCATTTAGCTCTTGCCCTCAGCATGACTGTAGATTCTTGCTCATATCTTGAATAAATATTTGAGAAATGGAATGTGACTAATTCTGTGAGTTATATTGCTCCCTCAAATGATTCATTTGCAGGATCAATATACACCATAATTAATAGTATAAGGAGAAAAGTTGAGTTCCTTTTAATTTCTCAATTGAGTTAATCAATATACACAGACATGACTTGATTTACTCTTTTCTTATAGCTGCCCAAGTCCATTTTTTTTTTTGCACTTAATGCAGTCCTTCTGCTCCTGCAGCTGTGTTTTCACGATGTAGATGACATCCACAGTTATCAAGTAAAGGTGCAATAATTTGGTATTACATAAAATATGTAAACGCAATAGATACCATTTTTTATTTACAAGACAAAAACTAGAATATATTCATGGACTGTATTTAATTCCAGCTAATTCCCTAAGCAGCTCAGCGTGTGCAGGGAACAAGGAAAGTACTTTGCAAGCAAAGTGAGGGAACAGAATTAGAATACCGAGCACAGAAACGAGCAACTCTGTGCCCAAATTTGTGCTTTTAGACAAAGATTTATCCATCCCTCCTGATCTTCCGAGAACACGGCTTTTGAGGCGAGCCCAGCAACAATTCTCCGTCTACCTTCTGCTGCTCGGTTCATCCGCTTCACTTCACTGAATGGCCGAGCAGCATGAAAGACAAGTCTCGCCTTTCGACGGTTTGAGCGTCGCATTGTGACAGATGGCTCCGTCTGTGCATAGGTGGAAACTTTGCGGCGATGAAGTGAAGATTAGAAGATGGTCAGCGCACACTGGCGGAGTCGACCACCCACACAGATCTGACTGATGCCTTATTAAAGAACATTTACAAGTGCTCAATATTTCTTCTGTGCTGCATCTCGCAATAATTACGGGTTTCAGTGTCAAAGATAAAAGGAAGGGGGGGAAAAAGCCATATATTCTTGTTGCATATGATGTGAATACAGGTGATTTTTTTTCCCAACACAAACCCCTCAAAACTAGCTGGGATCTGCTTGGATTAGACAGCTTGGTTTAGTCAAAATGTCTGGACGTCCTGCTAGGTAAAACCCTGAGGATCTATATGTACATTTAGCATGAAGGAAAATGGTTTAACCATGCCAACAAAGCTTTTTGGGATAAAGAAAATGTTCCACTTACTCTACAGAATAATCCTCAGACTGTTTGGAACCATTTCAGCTAGAAAACTAATAAATAAGATGTGGTTAAAACCAAAATTATGTAGAGAAACAGAAGAATAAAACATAATTAAAGGCCTTTGCTAAAGCAATGAGCAAATGACATTAACAAGTCCAATTAAAAGGTTCCATTTCCAGTATATAGCAGAATATAATCACCAAGTAATCAGAGGAAGAAGAAGAAAGACAACAGCGGCCCTTTAAAGGTTAAAAAGTAATGGTATGAAATCACATCATAAATGCCTGATGTGTACTCGCTTATTGAATTATTTACTTATGACTTAATGTACCCAAACTAAATGCATACCAACATCAAAGATACAACTTTGCTCAATGATTGCATCATCAAAAGGAACCATATTCAGCAGCATAAAGAGACAGGCGTACAATAGCTCGCACCGTATATCATTAATTATTAAAAAGGAAGGCATGCTGTGTTACATACATTACAAAGATAGTTACCAAAACACCCCGCGTAGATCCACACAGGGAACGGATGGAAGCAGGTAGAGATTATACTCTGGCTTTTCTGAGCACGGAGAGGCTCTCTTGCCCATACCAAATGTTTAGTTAATGTATTTTTTTTTTTGCAGCTCGCATAAACGGATAAAAAAAAAAAAAATGTTTTTATTCGATTCCTTCCGGTAGGGATCAGATTATACTTTTATAAAGCGGCTGATCAAAGGAACACGTCTGGGAAATACAATATGAACATACTTCACATGCAGAGATGTTACAGAATTGGTTAAAGTGATTTGTGGGTTATGTATGTCGAAAAAAAAAAAACAGATGTCAGAGTTCTGCACGTGTGCAGAAAGTGGATCGACAGAGGACAGAGGAGTTTCTACGATTGTGCAGCCACACATCGGTGACAAATGAAGCCAACTGCTCTTAGCCGGACAGCTGGGTGTGATACATGAGCCTCATTGTACAACTACAGGCAACCGCATTCATTGCCGATTTAATGGCGTGTTTAATTAGCTTTTAATCATATTTTGTTTCAGCCTCTTTCACTTCTGTGAAGTAATCCTGGACCCCCCTCCTCCCGAGTTCATTAACTTAAAGACGAATGCCCCATCATTTCCAGTGACGCTCTTCGGACCTCAGGTAAATCTGACCTTTCATTTAGATCATTCCTATAAATAACGTGAAGACGCTGACAAACAAGATTGCGTGGTGCATTCATCAGGTGAGAAATCAAGGCTTCATGATGAGAACTAGAACCCAGACAGGCTCCTGTGAGCTGTATTTTTCCACTTCCCGCTAACCGTATGCTCTGTGCAACAACACTGAACTCTAGGTAAGGTGCCAGACCACCATGCATTTTTAATTTGCTTTGTCTCCAGGATGTATAATGCAGTCAAGGTGTTGAAATGAGATAAACGTCATGCTCCAGAGGTAATTATAAATTCTCTAACCAAGTCTAGGTCATTCCTCCAAACTCATAGAAGAAAAAAAACATAAAAAATAAAAATATATAAATAAAAACAGCTTTTTTTTTTTTTTTTTTTTTTTTTTAACTTCGCCTCAGCGTGTCCTTTTGTGAGAGTGGTTGTTAACTCCCCAAAGTCACTTTCCCTGTCTGTCTTAAAAACGAAGTTAGCCGAATCGTTTCTGCCTCATTTCCGAGGCAACCTCTGAAACCGACTCCTGTGTCAGGCCAACCTGTGCTGACAACCCCCTGCTGGCGCACACACACACACACGCACGCACAAACACACACACACACACACACGCACGTGCACAAGCACACGGTGCCCGCGTGCAGTCTGAAATCCAGCATGATGTCTTGGGTCTTCCCTCTCTTCTTCTCAAATCTTGATTGACTAGCTTCTACTCACAGCCTGCCAACCCCCCAGAAAGAGGAAAAGAGATGGCGAAAAGAGACAGATCAGAAAGAAGCCCAATAAGGGGAATGAATAGCAGAGGTGAATGAAAAGAGGAGGCCAGTCTCATCTCCAGCTGTCAAAAGCCCCCGCTTTGAGAAGCTGAAAACCTTGTTTCGTTTTTTTTTTTTCTCCTTCTGATTTTCTTTTTATTCTGGGAAGCTCCCTCTGGGATTCTGTCATTAATTTATTTCTGCAGAGCAAAGTTGGACTACAGCTGGGAAAAAAAACACAACGGTTTGTCGACCTTGGCGCCAGGGCCACACAGGAGACGCTTCATATGGAGATTATGGTGGGAGATTTCGAGGACAGATATATTTACTGCTTTGATGTGTGAGGGAAAATAGTTGAATTATCACCGAATGTCATCTTTTCTACATAATCGGTTTGCGGCTCTCTGTGTGCTCTCGACAAACAAACTATATATAAAAAAAAGCCATGCTTTAGTCAACGCTTGGGGTCTGGTGATTCAACATAACTTCCCTGTGCTCTACATTGTCCACATGCCTGCGGATGGCTGCTCAAGTACACTCAGAGAGTTGCCTTGTCTTGGCTGTGTGAAATAATCATTGTCCTAACAGGTGAATCTACATCCAAGCGGTGAGTTCTGGGCACTCGAAGCAGGTTTTCTCCAAAGACCGCTTGAGATTTGGCTTAGTTTATTGGCTCATTGCTGGGTGCAGGGTGGTCAGACTCCCATTAGCAGTTTGGCCAGTACAAAAATTGTAAAATGGAATAATAAAAGTAGGATGACTAAATTACGGGTTGGGGTAAGCATTATTATACCTCAGCACTGGTAACAAGGATAGCATCTGCTTTCACTCAAACATTTAAAAGCATCATTATCAGAATCAATCCAATCTTTGATGGGACATGGACTTCTTACATGACGCAGCTTGAGTTGAAAGGTACAATTCATGGATGTGTTACTGTAAGACCGCACAGAAGAAGCGAGAAACACTTTGTGGCTCTTTGTCATACAAGACCGACTTCATCCTAATAGCTCGGTATTCTCTGTACCCTGGTGGAGGTGAAGAGGCTGAAGCTGATGTCGATGGAGGAATCAAAGAAGGAAGAAAAAAGAGACAAGAGAAGAGGCCGAAAACTGGACTTTTAGCCGTTAGCAAAAGTCCAGTTTTTTGCAGTGCAGAGACATAAAATGTACCAGTTCTTGCATGCTTTAATGCACCACCGTGCAACACACCATGTAAAGCCAATCATGCCATGGCCTAAAGAGCAGGATGTTTCGATCTTGCTGTGGCTACCTACAGAATGAAGAGTAATGTTTAGCTTGGGGAAATGGCCTGGTGCTGTGATTAGCACGGGCTAATGGCAGTCCTAAACGCTTGGAATGTGATCAGCCAGACATCATGTAGAGGTTGTCTCAGTCGAGTACAATTTACAATCCATGCAGTGCGAAAAAGTCCATCTAAACTTCCCCTGCTGTACTTTTGCCAGCTCTGGGAAGCCTGATGAAGTAGTAGCAGAAGCTATCAAATCGTCCCTTTGCAAAATGTGACTTAGAACTGAATGACACCTGTCACAGCGCGGGAAATAAAAAGGACACCTATTTGTAATAGGCAGAAATGCAAAACCCTGTGGATTGAATAGCATTATCCGGATACCACGTGTAAATGGGGCCTGAAAGCACATGGTAAAATGTTCTGCCAAGTTCTCTTAGAGGCTGCTTTTCGAGCTTGAGCGCTCCTTGCCTTTCACTCAGGAGTTGCTTCTATTTGGGCACTATACCATTAAATCCTGATTAATGTCGGTCTATAGGAATAGGTTTCCCTCTGGCATATTCTTCCATCTCTGCAGATAGAGAGATTCTAAAGCTTGGTTAACGCTGCCATTATGTTCTTATCACCTCCCCAATTTGAATCATGGCGCTTTCCCTCAGTACCTTTGCACAACGGAGCCTGCAGTGCTGGGAACATCGCTTTAGAAAATCTTTTCTATTGCTCCTTAAACGATACCCTGACATGATTCTGTCTGGAAGGTTTAAGTTCTTTGTGTTGGCTCTTATACGCACTGAATAAGTGTGGGCTGTGTTTAGACAAATGTGTGCCTTTCTAAATCAAGTCCAATAAACTGCTTTTGTCCCAAAGTGAACTGCAGTCAAATTCTAGAGACATTTCAGCAATGATCAAAAGGATACAGGATGCATCTACCAATGGAACCAAGGCTAGATTGACGTCAAATTAATTAGAAATCTACTTTTAAATGCATTTAATAATGAAACGTGAAATGCTTTTGGGACCTTTATGGAAATATTCTCTCATTTAGGACTACATGTTTTGATATTAAGGACTCTTTAACCTGAAACACAGTTGTGCTTGAAGTGGTACTTCAGGTACAAGAGGAATATAACATGTTCTCGAGAATAGCACTACAGACGGCTTAAATGGGGAAGATTTGTATTTTTGAATTCTTAACAGAAACACATTTGTACATCCAATGCTTATTTTTATAACTCAGGATATCTTTTTTTTTCTCTTCTCTTCTCTTCTCTTTTAAAATCTGGTTTGCATTGATTTTAGCCACTATTGTCCAAGTTTAGCTGTGGAGGGAAATGGGAATTGGACCCAAATGCAGACACTGCCAATGCAGATGGAACAAAAGTGACTTTTCTTGAAACTGTGGTCAATGAACATGCAAACAGTTTGCAACTTAAAGGCAAACATATCCATGGAGGGACAGAGGCAGATGAACAATGGCACCAAGGCAAAATTTTAATATATGCTGGGAATATCTGTGATTGGAAAAGAGCGGGAAACTCTTTAAAGTATCTAGTGGAGGGCTGGGGAATAGCAAGGACTGAGCTGTGTTCAGATGAAAATGAAAAGGCCTGAAGCTGTGGAGACATGTAAAGCCACTATTTTCCCACCGTGCTTCGCTTTCAAATGTAACCAATGAAGATTGCTGAAAGTAGTGTTGCTTTTTGCATTGTAATTTTACAAATCTCTCTTTACACAGATGCTAGACTACATGTAATATCGCAGGCTGCTGACATTACAAGGCAAAATGTCTGTCAACAAGCAAGAAGAAATGCTATGCATGTGAATCAGGTGTCATTTAAGGCATCTTGCAGAGCAATTTGCCTGAAATTGTCGCCCCCCCCCGTGTAGCATAGAGCCGTGGTGTACTACATGCACACACAGCCTACACACGCTGAGCGAAAAAGTGAAGGATTAGGTATGTATGACAAGTCGCAAATGTTAATAACGCAGGGAATTAATTTGCACGCATTCATTTTGATGGGAATAAAGAAAGAATACAAATTCAAAAGGAGCAGGGAGGAATCACAAGTTCACTTCCACGCCAGCTCTCCTTTTCATTTCCTCTCCTCCTTTTTTTTTTTTTTTTTTAATCATGCAATGACGTCCTGCTAATTGTTCATGCTTGGAAAAGGAAAAAAAAAAAAAAAGAAACCCCGGAGAGAATCAAGCAAACAGAGCGGGCGTATTTGCCTCCATGTCTTTTTTATTTCCTCAAAAGGCACTCAGCTGATGCACACCTATGCTGACACACACAAACTCCTACCGGGGCTCGTCTCGCGGTCTTATTAACGCGCGGCACTTCTCGGGGATTTCAACAGAATTATTGTTCATTATTACAATAGACACATGCACGTGCGGCACGCGTACCCACACTACTCCCACACTAATATCCATAAACAGAGCCTCGCTTGGATCTCTTTTGGAAAGCCGAGTGTACTTTTAAGTCGTCATGCGACGTTGAGACTTTGCCCGTGCTTCACGCTCATTTGCCATTTCTCATTTGTACAAACCTCGAGACCAGCCTATCTGAATAATACAGTTGCACCATTAAACTGCAAAACTAACGCCGCGTGCATATTTGCTGGATTAAGAGCATTCTCTTGCTTCATAGGTATTTTAGAATGTACTTTCTTCTCGCTGAAATGAATTTGAATTTGGCACCTCGGAGTCAAATAGGAATACGGGGCTGAAAGGAGTGAAAGGATGATAGCGAGGCAGCCGTCGTCTTCTTGGCTGTTTGAAATGTAACATGAATTCTCATTAGGGTTGGAAAGGGCTGTTGCAGATGGAGTAATCCTTGGCAGGCACGGCGCGACCGAGTGCGGTAATATTTCCAAAAGCATTAATACGTCAAGAACATTCGGATATGTGTGTGTGTGTGTGTGTGTGTGTGTGTGTGTGTGTGTGTGTGAAGGCGGGTGACACTGGTGGATGGGAAGTAGGACGCCCGCAAAGGGAAGTCGACACAAGCACACATTGGCGTCGATGTGACAGAGACAGACACCCACCTGAAGCTGAATCATCCGAAAAGTGCCGCCGCTGCTGCTGCTGCTGCTGCCGCCACCGTCGAGCTGCAACAGCCCGCGCGATTTGTTAATGCAAATTTAGGCCCAATCACACCCACGCTGACTTTGTTTAGGAGCGGAGGGAAGACACGGGGAGAGAGGTGAAAGGAGAAGAGGAAATCAGAGCATCGTTGCGAGGAGCAGACGGCTGGGAGATAAATAGGAAGGAGGAAGAGGGAGAGATCTTATTTGCAGTTAGAAAACAGAGAATTACCTTACCATGGGGAACAAGAAAGAAGAGACAGACGAGGAGAAGGGATGAGGAACAATCATGTCTAGTATTTTAGCTCATCATCATAAATTGTATATCCTAGACAAACCTGCAGGATTAGACCAAGGCGGAAACTGGCCTCCAGCAGATACAGTAAAGATAGTTTGCACTCATGCTTCAAATCAAATTCTCTATCATGAGAATTAAAAGTTTAAAAACACAAAGGACGCCTCTGTTATGCATCATCCACCCTGCAAAGCTTGCTTCCTCTCCCCTTTTATATATTTTACAAACTTGGAATAAAAGATGTGTACATTTCTCTCCCTGCTGCATTCTGACCTTTGAAAGTAAACACCCCGGCTATGTGGCACCGGCCCAGGTACTGAACTCCGTGGCCCGGGGGAAATGCTAATCAGCCAGTTGGGACTGGTGAAAGGCCAGTATACAGTAGCTTTGCCTCGGCCACTGTAGCCTCTAGCTGGCAGATAAGTCTGCATTAGATGTTTAATATGATTCAAAACACTGATATAGTGCGCTCAGTGCCTGCTGCTGCTGCTGCTGCCTGGGCCAGAAACCCATAAAAATATACCAACAAAATGTAGTCTGTAGGACATAAAGGTGACCACTGCAGATAGAAACTGATGACCATGGAGGGGGATTTATCAGATTCATATGGGGTGCCCCACATCAATGCTCTTGATGGGAATCTAAAGCCGCAGTAACGCATCCAACATATACAACATATATGCTTTGAAGACATGTTTGTGCCTCTAAATAAGGTCAGAAAAATCACCTTGAAGCAACGTGTTTAATGTTTCAGTGTTTCAGAGATAAAGGCAGTTTGTGCGGGGGGAAAAAAAAACACAGAAGATGAACCGTTGGCTGAACAAAGAACGTCTCCAGTTTTATCTACATAGAAAAAAAAGAAGAAGAAGAACATTAAATAAATCACAGTCCCGCCTACACTGTTTGAGTGACAGGAGTGACAGGTGAGCTCTGAAAGGTGTTGCAGAAATAGCTGTGAACATTAAGGACTGACTGTCTTCACTTTATGAGATGAACCTCGGCACAGGATGATTGTTTGATTCAAGTTTTATTGTCGCCACCGACACATCAGCTTTTATATTTATATATATTATTATGATGATGATGATGACAGGCATGGTAGAGGGGAGGTGAACAATGGCAGCAAGGCAGCAGTGACAATCTGGCAAACAGACTGACAACGGAGAAAGTGGCTGTTTTTTCACATGCTACGCTAAATAAGGGAACGCGTGGGTCAATGAGGGACAGGTGTGCAGGGTGGAGAAGGATCAGGTGGCTGGAAAAGAGCGGGGAACTCTTGAAAACATCTAGGGGGGATACGGGGAATGGCAAGGGTGGGGAAGTTCTCAGATAAAAGCGAACAGAAAGCCTGTAGAGCCGAGAAAGACGGTTCAAAATGGAGTTGATTTTGCTTTGCAATTTTACAAATCTCACCAGTTTCATTTAGTCGGAGGCTTGACAGACTGAGATGGAGAGGTGCAATGCATCAGGTAGTGCTTTCGGTGACATTAGAAAGCAAAGAGTCTGTCAGCAAGCAACAGAAACTACCATGCAGGTAAATTAGGTGTCATTTAATGGCATCTCATGGGGCGTATCATCACAGACTCACTATCCTCACCTTATGAAATATCACTGAAGTGCAGCAACATTCCAGATTTCTAGTACATTTGGTTGTTGATGTGGTTCAAGGTCCAAAAAAAAAAAAAAGCTAGTAAATGGTGAGTCATCTTTACAATAAAAAGCTGCAGACGCAAATCATCTCTCAAAGCAGAGTTTTTATTCTTCGCTTGAAATGTAGCATCTTATGCCTCGTGCTTGATGTATTTTTTGCTTTGTAGTTTTGTAGGCCACCATTATCTATCACTTCACTTACAGCAGCCAGCTCACCCCCCCGCTCTCTGTCTGTCTCTCTCTCGATGCCTATTAGGCCTAAAAGCTATTGATTGATAAGATGTAGCTCAGTAATAACATAAAATGTTCATTTTAAAAGTTCAGATTTCCAACCACAGGCTTATTGTTATTGCGGCTCCGCCGCCTCCACATGCATCCGTATGGGAGGTCGGGTACATAGAATATGAGAGTATCAGACTCGGCTGAAAGTGGATTTGAATACAGTCTTGTTGTATGTCTGCACCCCGCGATGCAATTTGTCATTCTAGACACTTAACCAGCTTCAAAAGACGACATGGCAGGGTGAAGATGAAAAAAAACAACAACACTTTCTTCATGTTCACCCATGCCTCCACAATGCACTCCACGACTATTTTCTCACACAATCTACTATGCGCTGTAATTGCAAGGGGAGACAACTGGAGGATCAACACGAGGTGTGCGTCGCTTTGCTTTTCAGTATTTAACACAAACAAAAATGGGCCTGCCTCTCTCTCTCTCCACCTATCACTGTCCCTCGCCCTCGAAATCATCCACGGTTTCCCTCTCTTACCCCTCCATGTGCTTTAACTCTTGCTCTCCATCGTTGTACTCTTTCCTCTTGCTCTCTCTCTCTCTCTCTGTGCTGGGTCGTCCATAGAATGTTAAAAGCCTCTAACACTGTGATGTCCCTGCAGAGCCCCGCTGTCCTGAGAGTGGAGGCTGAGTTGAATGCTAAATGGGCCGCAGCACGGTTGCTCGGGTTCCGTTCGACGCACGACCTGTGGCCGTGCCGGTCGTGTGTGGAAGTGAAATAATGGATGTTAAAAGGGGGGGTTGAGTGTGTCACAGAGAGGGAACGGGAGTGAGTGGACATGCTCGTGGGTGGGGAGCTAAACAGGGTTGCAAAAGGGAGGTTGGCAAATGAGGCATTGTCCTGGATCGTGAGTGAGGAGTGCTAGCTGAGTTTGCTGTATCTAAAAAAATATCCTCACTTCCCCTTCCTGTAAATCATCATGTGTGGTTTGATGTCTAGATTAAACATTTATGCTGATGCTGCAAACAAGACTGACTTGGGATAAAAATAGTCCATATTTACTCAGCAGACCAACTTTCACTCTGACTGTGGCTCTGCAGTGTGTGTGTGCAGCTTTAACTGCAGTCAAAATATTAGCAGAGTGCAACCCTTATATGAAGAGTAGATTCGTCACTGTCTTCTCCGTCTTAGCGCAGTGACGTGCAGGCAAACAACGTGTGTTTGAAATCAACGATCAGGTAGCTTTAATGAAATGTAAATTCCAATTACTGAGCAGAGGGTGATTCATTATTTACTTTCAGTGTCAGCTCCATGTCTGATCTGCTAGAATCACAGGACACAGTTAAATATGTTCAAAAATGGATTCTTGGGAATTGGTTCCATAATTATCCATGTGTCTGTTTGACTAACGGCTAATGATTTTCACCATAAAAATCCAATGTGGAAACACTATAGTTTTCGTAATTCATAACATATGTCGTGGCCTTTCTTGTGCTCTTTGGGCAACCACTTTTTAAAGACAGAAATGTAAAATCTAGGCTTGAGCTCCACAGTATATGGCCTTAAAGTCTGTGTAAAGAAATAGTCAGACCAAAGGAGAAAGTGTTATTAATCACCCAGCCAAATTTGAATGATCAAAAATATCGACAAGTTTATGAAATTAGGTGTCAAAATCAGGTAAAAATTAGATTCCCAGCTCCCAGCTCGACTGAAACATGTCAGATGAGTTCAGAAAATGACATGACTAACTTTGAAACGCTCTGAACGAGATGAATTCATCTCTGTCTCTCTGCTAGGCGTGCAGGGGTATGCTCAGGGTGGCCTCAGTGTGTCATCGAGCCACCCTTTAAGGACCGCCCACAAAATCCTGGACTATAAACCTTTTAACTTCTAACGTGAACGTCTTTTCACATGTTTTCAGCAACTATTTCCCAACACATTTATTGTGTTTTTTCGGACTTATATACCTTGTAGAACCTTTGACCACAAGCTAATGAGCTTTTTATAATGTTTTTGCAAGTGCACAAGGACATGCACAAGCAAGCTGGCGGCTATTTTGCCAAGACCGGCAGTTGACAGCAATGATATCAAAAGAAACTTAGTCCAGTGTGAAATACAGGTGTCTATTTTTTTCCCCCCATTTTATTTGATCCAAAAATCTACAATTTGTAGTGTCTTGAAAAGGGGCACTACTGTGATTTAGTAATGGACTTCCATAGAGAAACAAATGAAAGAAAATAATAATGGTCAAAATTGATGCAGGAGAGGAGAAGTTGAGACATCCTGACTTTTAAGCTTCAAAAACCTTGGATCCTGCACTTCCCATAATGCAACTCAAAAGCATCTATTGTTAGACCCTTCTTGCCTGGTGAGAGCCTACATCTTTCAAACTCCATGCCCTCAGTTTGTAACAGGATTTCTGTTAAAAAATTGCAGCCTCCATGGACTTTCTCAGATTTGACAAAGCTCCAGCACAACCATTTTTTTTTTTTTTTTTTAATAGGATGTGTAGTGCTCACTGTGACTAGTAAATTGACTTTGACATACAGTACACAATCACTGGAGTGCCCCTTAAAGTTAAAGGAAGTCATAGTCAGCAACAACTAAAGGCTGACTAGTTATCACCAAATATAATCATGATTTATTATGTACTGGAAAAAGACCAGAGCATGTGATTAATAAAACCTTCACGGGCTAAGTTGGACTTCTCATAAGAATTAATGAAGCGGCATGGCAATAACAGTGCTGTGGCACACAACAGCCAAATGCACAATGTGTTTTTTTCTTGTTTTTGAAAACAGCTCTCAACCTGTTTCCATCACTTGGACACACACTGGTACAAGCGTTTAAAGGCAAATGATTGGCCCAGCAGCCGGCACAGCAGGCGACCACCTTGACCAAACAGCAAACAGGAGAGAGAGAGAGAGAGAGAGAGAGAGAGAGAGAGAGAGAGAGATGGAGATGGAGGGAGGTGGTGGGGGTTTTGAAAACTCCTGATGTTACGGCCAGTGAGTCAGCCAGCTCATCAGGATTCTGTCACACATACCAGACGGCCATGGCTTGTATGGCAAAAACTTGAAAACGGCACAGGTTTCCAAAACCAATCCATGCCAAGTAAACTTTTAGAGAGAATACTGAGTCACACCAGATGACGGAATTTAAGTAAATATCACTTCCTGATTATTGATTACTTGTTGCAGGACAGACCGATCCTAAAGGCTCATGCTGAGGTACTTTCGGATGAGAACAACTGACATTCACGCCTTTACTTTTCCTGGAAAGTGGTGCATGAGGAGCCAAGCCTGGGGGTGACTAGCTCATCCAAAGCGGTCACTCGTAACGGCAGCAATTTTGAGCCCTATCATGTGATGATGATCTGCATTCATATGCACATATCTGTTTGTAGAGATGAGTTCCACTGCGATACATATGTAAGATGTTCTTAAATAATGACGAAATGTGAGAGCAGGGGTTTGCTAAAAATGCATGGCCTGGGACCTGGGGATAGAAAATGGTAGCGGGGAGCTTTTAAGGCAGCGGGAGCTGGTGACGAAGGCGCCGCCCATATATGAACGAATCCAAACTTTGCACAGGAAGATGCATTTTACACCTGGCTGCACACATACGCCGGCTACCTGCCCGCGTGTATCTGTATCGCACGGAGAGGCGCGCGCATTCACACCTAAATGAACAGCTGCTGTGTTAAGCATTATCTAAATACAATCAGGATGCACTCACCGACAGCACAATTTGCATCTCTCTCACTCTGTCTCGGCATTTCGCCATGGCTCGTCAGCACTTTAGTAAAAGGGCTTTTCACGCACAAACACAATAAAGCCCCCAACAGGCGTCTCAGGTGGGTAGCAGAGCTGTAATCCTCTTTCCATCTAAGCACCTTTTTTACTGTAGGTAGAGGAGAGAGGGAGAGAGAGAGAGAGAGGGAGATGAGAGCCAGAATTTGTCACCCCTTCCCTTCCCTCAGCTGCAGGAGTATTTGCATAGCGCATACACAAGGTGCGAGGATTGATTTAATTGGCTATCTTGTCTTCTTCACCAACATACGATGCTGCGGGGGGGGGGGGGGAGAAAAGGAATGAGGTTACATGTTTGAGAGAGAAATAAAGATTTCCAGCCTTTTTGATGCATCCGTGTGTCTGCCTGCCTGTGTGTTAATGCTTTACGCGGCTGTCAGTGTGTGTGTGTGTGTGTGTGTGTGTGTGTGTGTGTGTGTGTGTGTGTGTGTATGTGTGTAGCAAAGTGCTCGTCCGCATATCTGTTTGTGTGTGTGTGTGTGTGTGTGTACGTCTCTGACAGCAGCGAAAAAGGGTTCTCAGAGTGAAACGGCAAGGGCCGAGACAGGAACACACACTCTTTAGCTGAGAACACAGGCCTCATTTAGGTTAGCACAGGATTAGCCACGCCGAGCCGCGCAAGCACAGGAATTAAAATGCAAATGAGGACAAGGATTGCACAAGAGGAGTGCAACAAGACGAGGATAAAATAGCACGGCTAAGGATGGATGCGATGTGTGCTCTTCTGGTAGTATTTATATTTTAGCTGTTTTTAATTGCCGCTGTTGTGAAGGTGTCACACTAGCTGAAGCAGATCGAAACATGTGTTCTATTAACAGGACTTAAGATATCAGACATTAAAAAATTTCTTAACGAGCATATTTTGGCAATTAAAGTGGTTGCTCTGTGCCGAAGAGTCCAGTGGAAACAGAAGGACATATGGTGGAGTGGTGCTGCACGCTAACTGGCGACGACAACAGCTCGTCAGACGTGTTTGTCATGCCGAGTTTGTGGGACAACCTGCAAAAATACTATAAATCTCTCTGTCTGTCTGCAGAATGTTCTGCTTGTGTTTGGTAAAATTGGTCAAGATACAATTTGAAATGATTGCCGTGATTTTTGTCTTGCTTTTATCGCTACTCGGCCTGTTAAAATAGTTGTAGAAGTGCTATCTGTCGCTCTGGAGGAGCCAACAATGAAAAGCCAACCTTTGTTGATGTCATTGTGATGTCAACAGGGTTATCTTGGCTTGGGCTCTGAGACAACGGGTTGGATTTTGGGAAATGTAGGATCCAGCATTTTCTATACCTCGACATCTTGACCTCTGATGGATTGGTTCTGACCATTCTGTCTTATTTAAATCTGTCTTAAACACTCTCAACACTCCGGCCGCTCTAGGGCTGCAAGGAGAAACTATTTAAGCTGTGAAATATGCAAAGCTCGATGTGGAGTCAGTGTTTAGTCCGCCATTCGGGCCTGCTGTAGAAGCATGGCAGGCTGTAGATAGAAGAAGAAACACACTGATGAAAACATTACGCATATTATAATTCCATTTCTGTCGTCTCCTGTAAATAGAGCCCCCTAAGTCTTACCCACTGGATGCAGATAATATATACACTGGAAAATACAGGAAAGGAAAAAAAAGAGAAACTAGTCTCTCACATTAGAAGCAAAGAGTGAATTCTGCATGTCTAAAACCATAAAAAAAATAAATAAAAAGTCAAACCATGAAAGGATTCCAGCAGAGAATTCTTATTGTAATTGAGAACAAAACTGATTATACGCTTTATTGTTGAAAATGAAATCTCATAGTTATTATATCAAAAAGAGATTCCATTAGACATAATCTTATAGACTGCTAACAAACCCTCCGCGCTGTCCCGCATCATTCTGGCCGTTTTTGATTTGAAGCCAAGTATATGGAGAGTTGTCCGCCTTTAAGATATAAGATGCTTTTCTTATGAATTTCTACATGATGGCGCTGGTATGAAAAGACATTACGAAGCACAAACATGTCAGCGAAAGGAGAATAACTTAATTACAATGACCTAACCCCTGTTTTTTCAACTGTATCAGTCTTCTGATTAAATCCCTACTAGATTAGGCATTATTGAATAGGGGCTCTCTATCATAGGCTTGACATTGAGAAGGGTATGCAGTACTGAGGCAATTATAACTTTTCTCCGCTTGCATCTGCCCTCCAGCTAAAAACACAGTGGCAAATTAATCATCTTAAAATGGCCAAAACTAAAGGTTAGCCATAATCCTCCACATCATTGTCCATATACGAGCATACAGGCACACACACACACGCACGAGCTCCTCTCCTCCTTGTCTCCTCTTGTGTCCTCTGAGTGGACATAATGAAAGTTAATGAATAAATCCATAACTTATATTTTAAAAATGGGACACCCTGCACAGGCAGGAAAGGACGTTTCTCTGAATATGTGCACAGACTTCAATAGGGCAAGAACATCGCCTCGGGAAGATTCGGGGCAGCAACCAAAACAGAGGCCAAGTGAGCAGCGGTGAAAACAGCTGGAAGGAGGAGGAGCAGATATGAATGCTACACTAAAAACAGACACCCAACCATTCTGCTGATGTCTACAATGAATGGAGAAGACATAAATCTGGCATAAAAAGAACTCTTTTCTTTTGCAGTGGTGTAACGGCACCTTACTGGTGAATTAGCGCTATCAGCTGTTTATCTTGAAGCCTCCGATATTTGCAGAGCAGCGGTGGATGGACTGTTGATGTTCAAAGGTCTGATGGAAGCTGCTCATGTTCCACCGTTGCTTGTTTGAGATCAACCTTCTGCTCAATGACATCCCTTTGTTAGGCTTGGACAATAAACGTTATGCAACTGTAGATTGTGTCCGTCAGGACAGGAGGCGGCTTCCGTGCTTGGACACAGATCAACACATGCGTTCTTCTTTGACTTGAACACTGAAGCAGATGAAGAAATATTATTTGGGGCATGGGTGCTTTATTTCTGCTTTGCCCGTTGAGCGACCGTGCTCTGAGTGACAGGCTCACTGTGCGAGACTCTTATTACATTCTAAGTGTGCTGTTAATACCTATACAGTGTGTGCTGGTCGGCCAGAGGACATAGGGAAGGCAGAAAGGAGGCCTTGTTGTGTGTGACAGATGTACAACATCTTCAGTCAATTAGGCTCTCTGCATCATGTGGCATCAAGTTGCATTTACCATATGTTTGTCAGAACGTTGACCTATTATGTAATGATGAAAGTGTCATTGTTTCACAGCAGGGGTGCTGTCATTGAGTTTATCCCCCCCCCCTAGCCAGTATCGCCCCATTAGAAGGTGACTGTGGAAAATTATTACACACACTGATTCTAGGTTCTATAAGTCCTGCTGTTCTGCTAATTGCTGAAGACTTGGCGGATGGGGAGCCGATACCTTTTATCGTCCTGGTTAGAAATGTAAGCACATCAGCATTTCTGTGCACACAGAAGCAGGGAGCCAACAGAGCCACTTTTGAAGGGCTCAGAAGTAATCATCAAGGGTTATTCACCTCCTTTATGCTGCTCTGTTCAACAGTCCAGGTGCTTTGTACCTATTACCACGTCTGTCTATGTTGAACTAAAGCTGAAAACTGTCACCATTGTGCACCAATATTCAATATCTATTTTAAGTGAGTGAGTTTGTACCACCAGGGGACAAAGATTAATTCACAAACTCAGATATTTAGCCTTGGCTTATCGAGATGAAAGCAACATGAAGTCCAACAATCATTTACCATTTAGCTCTGGTTAACTTTGTTCAAGACTCAAATACAATGAAATTCTATCATTCGTGTTTTTAAAGAACCAGTCCTACTGACTCCCTTGGATGGAAGGCCATCTCATCTAGTACCATCATCAGGCGCACATTATAATCTGTCCAACAATATGAGCTGATATCTGCAAAACCAATGACACGCCACTCAGCCTCAACCATACTTTGCTCGTGCTAATATGCTAAAGTAAGATGACCAACATGATAAACATACCTGCTAAATACCAGCATGTACCCTTTCATTTATGAGCGAGCACTCGGGTTATCGACGTGTGTTAGCTAGTTAAAAAATAGCATTAAATTAAAAATCAAGATTTACTAGTGTGACTAGTCAGTGTTTTACCCCCATAACTGTTTTTGCCAGTCTGATTCTGTGCAAGTTTTTTTATGGAACTGATGGATCAGTATCAATCGTCTAAACATTTCTCCTGGATTTTACATCAACTGAGTTGAAAGTTTTTTGCAAAGACTTGGAATCCCACATCACAGGTTTTGATCTGTACTCCATGCAGCCATGAGATCGAAGCATTTGCTGTCCCGGTGTAAGCAACGGAGATTTACGACGGGTGTATTTGTTGGCCTGGGCATAATCCATAGGCTTTCCTCAGAATGGGAGCTTGTCAGATAGACCGACAGTCAAACAGACTTTTTCTCAAGAAGGATTGCTTGTCAAATGGCACACAATCAGACATTTGCACACACACTCAACACACACAAACACACACACACAAACACACACGCTCACATCTTCCCCCAGCAAGGGGTCACATACCCAATCAGGTACACACAAACATATACACACACATAGCAGTGTACGAGTTTGATATGGCGCTCAGAGTGTGATGACAGTATCAGGTCCTTGTGTGATTGAGGTGACGGAGGCAGAGACAGGATGGGGGCTGTCATCAGCGGTGAGTGACAGGATGCTGAGGTGGGGAAGGTGGGGGGAGTGACAGCCGAGTTCATGGCATGGAGTCTATCCGTCTGTCTGTCTATGTGCTTGTCTCACCATCCCTCTCTCCCTCACTGTCTCCCTATCCATCTGCCTCTTTCTTATACCTGCCAGTCTGTTTCAACCTTTCGGTCTTCTTTGTCCTGCCTGTCCGTCTCCGTCTCTCTCTCATTCAAATACATATATATTTTCTCTCTCTGTCTTCCTCTGCACTGATGATGGGTGGATGAATTTTGCCCTTTCTACCCCGTGTCAGACACTGCATCAAGAAAAACAATGGGAGACCCATAAATAGGGTTTAGAGAACATGCACCCAATTTACTTTGACAGTGGGGGAGGTGTGCTTGTGTGTGTGTGCATGTCTACGTATGCGTGTGCACGGGTGTAAGTCACTTTGACAGCTGCTGCAAATGAGGCAATATTGCAGGTATTGACTGACATCGCCGGCCCCGGGCCCTCTGCTCACTAAAAAAAAAAAAAAAGAAAAAAAGAGTGGTCATCATAAATCACAAGTTGCATTAGCAGCTGATGCTCCAGGTGGAGACGCAGAGACTTCACATCTTAATCGGACATTATTTTAACAATGATGCGCGACCTGTAAAATAGTTAGGTGAAGCTAAATAAAAAAAATCTTTAATAAGAAAGAAGAAAAAAAAAAAGGAGTGTAATTAAATTTACTGCGAGAAGTGGAGGAAATCCCACAGGTGACACCCTTAATGAAGCGATAATCAATTAGATGAGAGCTAAAAGAAAAAGAACCCTTGCATTTACAGCTAATCTCATGGGAACCGTCAATAAATCACATTTTAACGCTTTACAGGTGTCAAGAGCACACCTTTCTTGCCGTCGCGGACACCTCGAAATCAGATTAGTCTGCGGTTAGGCACGTCAACACTCACTTCTTGAGCTATTTGTCAGCAGTGCAGTCGTTTTCTAGAAATCGGGCTTGTTTATTTATCGAATTGTGCCTGCATAATAAAAGAAAGTACAAGCTGCATTAGTCCATGAATATCTGGAATCTCACGGGGTGCGTTTGATGCAGTGAAAATCCAGGGGTATGATGTATTATCTGCAGAGATCATGGACCACCTGGGAATTTTACACGTATAGCTTGTACAAGACTCTACCGGTTTTAGCTTTTACTCTCTGCAGAAAAATAACACTATTAACCCAGGGAGGGGTAGCATTTTACGCATGGAAAGTCATAAAATAGCTCCGAATTTACATCATGGACACCATGGGAAACCTGATTATCATGAAAATGTAGCCCCAACTATCAATTTTCACACCTTAGCTGCTAATTTTCACACAGCCCACACACAATCCCAGAATCAGAAACAACTATTCATCAACGCACCGAGGACCTGAACAGAACCCCTGATGGTACATTCATGCCAAGCACGTCACTTCCAGGCCAGATACTCTCAGGTACCCCAGCAGCACACACTATTCTTAGGCCGCGCTGTCATTTTTTTTTTTTCCTTTGTCCGCTTTGCTTCCTCTCTTGTTCGGAACAAAGACTGTGAGATGAGGGTCATCTTCTCTGACAGCAAGGGCGGTCAGCCCCTCTGAGGTTGTCGTACTCCGCCGCCTTTAACAGTGTGCTGCTTTGACTGACCTCTCCGCTCGGGTGCACGTTCGTGCGCGCTTTACGTCGCGCGGGTATGTGTGGGTGCGCGAGAGAGTGGAAGGTTGTTAAAATCCTGAACTTTTAACACCGCCCCGGCTTCAACCTGTGCTGCGCTTGCAAGCGTGTGCGAGGGAGGTGGTGTTGTCAAAGCCCTGCCCTTTTAACACCACTCTTGTTTAGACTTCTTTCGGTTTTTATTTTTTTGTGTGTAAAGAGTGTAAACGTCCCATATTAGCGGATCTGAAATCCTCTGACAGGGAAGGTTCTGACCTTTGGATATATATAACACTTTCTATTTGACTTGTGAACAGAACGGATGCGCGCTTCTCCGAGCGACTGTTGGTGGCCGGGCTAATTGCTTTTGTGTGCCTGTCTCGTCGGCTGCCAAGTTGCACTCTGCTGAGCCGCGGACTTGGCCTGCGCATGAGAGAGAGTTGGACAACAGGGCTCTAAAATATGCCAACATCCATTTGACTGCCTGGCAGTAATACAAAAGGGGATGAGATGGGAGGGAGAGAATGAGACAGAGAAAGGTGAGGCGCTTGTGAATGAGTAACTGTCGGTGACTAGAGAGGTAGTAGAGCTCACGGAGAGATGCATATTGGTGAAAAGTAGTAGACACAACGAAGAGTGGATAATTTCCCCTCGTGTGTTTAAGCCTTACTTTGGATCCTGATAGCCCATGACCGAACAGGCGCTCCTCTGCTGCGTGGAAATTTACATAAAAATCAATACCTATTGACTTGCTATTAAATTTATTCCCTATTCCCCTGAACTATTTTCCCTCTTCCTCCTCCCCTTTCTAATTCCTAATGATTGCCTTTCTGCTCAGTGGGGAATCTTCTGAAGAATTTCCCTCCCCGCTTGGTTTACGTCAACTCCGCGGCAGCTCAGAAACCCGCCTGTCATCCAAATCAGGGAGGAGATGAGTGACAGCATATCAAATCCCGATCTTTTGACTGGTTCTGGTTAGAAGAAGAAGAAGAAGAAGAAGAAGAAGAAGAAGAAGAAGAGAAAAGCTGATGAAAAGGGAAATCTCCCCCCGAAGGCTGTGTGCGGAGTCAAAAATCTTGGCATGCCGGCAGAGGTTGATTTGTGTGTGTGTGTGTGTATTTTCTTCTCAGAGGCTTGTATAATGGCTTTGACACTGAGCCTTCTCATTGTGACCATCAGTAGTAAGCCTCCGTGTTAGGTCACCTACCATATTTCCTCTCTGGCAGCAGTATTAAAAGTGTCAGTCTGTGAGCGCCGAGCGAGGCGCATTGATGTCCTCCCCGACATTTCTGCTTGACAGTAAACACACACAATGTGTTGCATCCATTTCAGAGTTTTGAGCTTTAGCAATGAAGATGTACACCAACTTTCTCTTATGGGATGCATCTATAAAGTTGTGAAAACAAGCGAGATGGCTTGAAGCTCCAAACAGAGACGTATGATTAGAAATCTCTGCGACTGAACTGTAATCTAGCAGTCTGCAGTTCGTTCCGTGATGATCGGTGATTGACTGTGACTGCATTACGGTTCCTTCTGAACTGCTGAACATCTGAAGGATCTTTTGATTGTGGTGTTGCAGAGAAGAATCTTTCCATGCATCCCAATTAATTGGCTATGGAGCTGTGCATTTGAGAAACGCTCCCGAAAGCTGATAGCGGAGAGAGAGGAAGTCGTGACTCTTTCAAGCTGTTTGCAAAACTTTGTCACTGGCGCTTGTTTAAATGGTTAAAAAAGAAAAATAGACCAGGCCGCTGTCGCCAAGACGAAGGTAGGTTCAAAAAATAAATATGGCATGAGGTAAAAAAAAACCCAACAAATTATATTGTTCACAAATTTGACAAGCCGGCCCACATCCCTGTCTAATTGTCGAAGCCTTTCAGAGGTTGCCAAAGTGTTTCTGATTAAATACATCTTTTAGGAATTGCATGGCGTGAATACTGCTTAGTGAACCACTAGCCAGAAGCCAGGATCAACATGAGAGGGGGGGATGTCAATTACTAAATCACACATTGTACGAGGTCACTGTAGAGGAGTGATTTGTTGGCTTGAGGGCTCAATCTCTCCATTAAAGCGCTGGCTTTTCCCCATTGTCCTCCACATCATCGCGCTCCATACCCTGTCTTTACTGCCGCTGGTCCGATTTTTCACTTTGTGAAAACAATATGACCGTATGCGTGTGATACTTGTGTACCTAGCGCGGCTTAAAGTTTGCGGATGACACCGGTGCAACGTGCCAATTCGCGCTGTGATGAATCAGCCTGCAGACGACGCGGGGTGTGCAGAACTCTTCTGACAATGAATGAATGAGGGAAGCTCCAAAGTGACCGCCCAGTGTGCACGATGATGAGCTTGTGGATGAGACAGTCTGCGAGTTCAAGTTCCTGGATTAACAATTTCCAGTAAACACGAACCGGAGGACGCCAAAGAAATCATCACATGAAAGCAGATCCGTAATAAAGAGGAAAATATATTGTTGCACTGCGGCTCTGTGTGGGCCGTGCATGGCCTCTGATTCACCCCGCTTTGATAGTGCACACGGCCCAGTACTGCTGCATTACTGTTGCTAATTCCCACCTGTACGGAAGATTCACAAGAAGTAGCGTGGGAGGAAGGCAACACTGGCAATCTAATCTGTCTAAAACGGTCGTGTCCTTCGGTGTCTGGCAAACAGCACTGCAGCGGATTTTCTCCTGAAGCCATAAGACTGAAGAGTCTCATAAATACACCAAGCAAACTCTACTAAACACCGAGCGACCACTACAGCCCACCCACACTTTGACCTTTGCGATGCAAAAGCTGACCTGTCCGACACACATCACTGTATCTGCCTTCCTAACTTGGGTTTTTATTCACAGTACCGTAGAGCTGCTACAAAAGTAATGCATGAATTCTGACTGAGTCAAATTATACATATCCTAGACCCATGGGTGCATAATAATCTAAGAATGTGCCACCATATCGTTCTGCTTTCTTTTTAGGGAGGGGAGTGGTGGGGTGTGTAATAGCAGGTCTGCGTGACGGAATTGCTGATATTTAAAGAACGGCAATCAGGGACTGATTGGCTCAAGGAACAGGGGGCAGAAAGATCATTGGTCAATTATAGCGATGTTGGAATTGCGAATGTAAAGATTATGACAGTGTGGGAAAGTGGAAGTGGCATAAATCGTGTAGATTAGACTTCAGTCATGGAGGAATTAAGGCAGGATGTGAGTGCATGCTGACTTCTTAGCAAAAAAAAAAAGGTTGACTTAAAGGTTCACTGTCTAGATGCTTCACATTAGCATTTGGCAGTGTTTGAACTGCTTGTCTGTAGCCAGTCCAGAACTCCAGGCCTCAAAACACTGTTACTGGAAGACACTTCAGGAGATTTTGCCTTGCCTTTTTCTCCCTCCATAGTAACCTCTCATATAAATAAACTCTTACATGAAGTCTCAAGTTCAGACTAACGCGATTACCATGCTAACAAGCACACCAGGGACATGCCAAACAATGAGCTGCTCATTTGTTTCATAAGTCACAAATTGATTCAATAATCTATTCAGAAAATTGCATTCAGTGAATAGCGATATTGGGTTTCGAAGCCCAGCACACTCAGACACAATAGAGACACGTATCATAGTGGAGAATATTTAGTATTTAACATGCAGCATGGGCAGGTGATAAATATTTTTCGCTCTCTTCTCGGCAGAGTGACAGGAGAGATGGGCAAATAAGGGCGATGCACACACACATACAGAGCGATGAATTAACCTACAAGTTCAACAAATGAACGCTACCACTCTTCCTTGTGGATTCAGCCCTCTGCCATGGAAGGGTGTGCAGGTTTCCCATCCAAACTTAGTACAATCCCCCTAATTGTTTCCGTCTTTCTCTGGTTGAAAGTGTTAATCAGTGAAATCAGCTGCTGTACAGTTTGGTTGGAAGGAAAACTCACATACTCTTCCATGGCAACACTGGCTTTAGAAAGCAACCATGGGACTGCATTGGCCACAAAAACCAATGTGTTAGTGTGGTGGTTAAGCCACAGTGAATCACAGATTGGGGTGTGACCAGAAGAGAAATATGTTTGAAAATATGAACCCAGGGAGAGCAGTGCTGCTGATTCTTAACTTCTATGAAATAAAAGCTCTTTTTCTTCTAGTTTGGAGATTTCATTTGTCAGCCATTTGAAGTAGAACGCATGCAATAATTAATACATTTAAGGCAACTCATACTAAAACAACAATTTATGGCTTTTCATTTACAGTACAATGAAATAAATGTGTGTGTATTGTAAGCTGTGACACTGCAAATTGTGATTCAAGATGACTAGCTAATTCCCTACAGCACACAAGAGAAGGGAAAAAAAGTGATAATCAGCTTCTTTAAATTAATTTTGAAGACTTTGCATTGCATGAATGTGCCTTCTTGACATCTTCCATCTGCTAGCAAACAACAGTCAGTGTGTTGTGATACCCTACTAACAGGTCAAAGAACCCAGAACTAAGAACTAAAAAACTGGAAGAAAACTTTTCAAACTCTAGAAGTTAAGGACTGCTTTTGATCTTTATGTTAAAAGATGGTTTGAGTTATTCAATGGGATCGTATATCCAAGAAGAGCAAAAGGTAATGAGAAGGGACACTGAGGCTAACCATATTGAGCATGTCAATATACTGTTTCCACTCTGGTAGACATAGAGTGCAAAAGTAATCCTGACATGCTAAAATCGAATGTTTTTAACAAGCTACAAGATTTTTATTAGCATTGCAGCCGTTGGTTGCATATTGTGGTGCTGTTTGATTTCCCCTCCAGTGCTCTGTCTCTATGGAACAGTGGTGGTTTCTTGCTAATTGGGAAGTTTGAAATGTGCCGACTAAGTGGCAACCTCTGTGGATGTGAAGTGGAGTCAATGCAGACTGCCAAAAAACTGCACCTCATCAAAACAGCCACTTGGGGCTGGCTGCAGAATAAGTTTCCATAAGTCCCCATATTAAAATGTCAAATTTCACAGCAGAAATAAACATGTTTACAGCCTAGTACAAAAAAATAGCGACATCACAAATAAACAGCTGCGATTTATACTGTCTGTGGTACCAACAAAGGTGAGGAAGAAAAAGACAGCTAGCAAGCAAACAGATTCGAGCAACGTAGGTTTGAAATTCTTCCAAAAATCAGGTCTGCGAATGCGTTATGAGGAAGAAGCCGCCTTCAGTATGTTCATGAGGCCTTGAGGATGCACTGAAGGCTTTTTGCTGAGAAACAGTGAATGTAAAAATAGCTTGTTTGTTTACAGAGAAGAAGAAAAAAAAGCTCCACAAAAGGGTACCTTTAATACCTTGGAGTTGCTATAACAAGCTGTGGTATTTTGTGGGAAAACAGGCTTATAAAAAATATATATCATTGGACATATCATATCCCTCAGACATGATATGTCCCACAATTACAGAATCTGCCAGCAGCAGTTTTCTGCCCTGCGTGATTCAGTAAGGGTTTACCCTTTAACACAGATGCTGCAGCTATAATAAATGCCATATGACCCAATCCATCATAGTTACACGACATTGCAGCACTTTATAACGGTTAACAAGGCCTGATATACATCATGCCAAGCTCTGAGATAATGACTTGTCCATATGACATGATACAAATCACCAAATATCCTGTTGTCCTGCTTAGTTTGTGGAATTCTATAGAATATTGGCCCATCAGAGATTGTCATTTTATTGGTTTGGCCGTGCACTCACACACGCCCACACACAAGCCCCCCCCACCCCTTCCCTGCAGAATCTGCTTCCACAAGATAAGTGCAGGACTTGTAATTGTGCGAGGGCCCTCATCTCTCCGCGTTGGCTAATAATGGTGCTGTGAAAGCCTTGTGCTCATTACGCTAGCCTTTGTTGTTTTTTATTGCACAGCTCGGTTGATTATTTTTTTTTCAAGAGAATTCAGACGGTTTAATGCTCTCCCTTTCTCCGTAAGCGGCGCTGCCACCGTGGTGAGCAAACTCCAGCAGAATAAAACAATAAATAAATGGATGATTAAGAAAAAAACAATCCCATTCTTTAAAAATCAGGGAATTATATATGGGCTTCTGTAAAACACCTTCCATATTTGCACACAGCCACTTGGCATAAAGCACTTGCGATAGCAGTCCTGGTGCTGATAGAGGGGCCTTCAGACTGCTTTCTAACTTGAGTGAATACTCCAAGTGGTGCTCACAGTATTAATGGCAATGGCTTGGACCAATTCAACCGCGGCAGTGTGTGGAAGCAGAGAAACAGAGATAAACTCCCCACATTCATTTTCCTTGCATGGCAAATACTTAGTCAATAGCTTGTGCCGGAGCTGCATATGCTTTGATTTCCCATTATCTTTTTGTGAAATATGAGATTAAATGTGACCTCGGGTGTAGCGGCCTATCATCTGGAGATGCAGACACAGACCCAGTCCAAAGTCATTCCTTACAAGTCAACCTTTCTTGGAGTTGTTTTAGATTGCCGGAGCGGTGAGCTGAAAACTTTGCAACTAATCATTCACGGATAACGCTTTAAAGTTCTCCGCTCTCTCGTGTGCATTTACAAAATGAAAACAGACTTTGTATACGTCCATGTATTACGGATTCGGTACACTGTCAAACAGCACAGCCCCTTGTGGTTATGTCCACTTATTTCTTGTTTTTAACTCAAAGTGTCAGCGTGAACTCAACTGTGTAATATTTAAAAATGAATAAGAATCAAGCGATCCACTGTCTTCACTTTTAGAGAATGTTGAGAGTTGTCAAACTTCATTCAACTCAGGTTTGCACATCGAGAGAAAGAAATGGTTTCCAATCAAGATACACAAGGACAGCGAGTATATCTTCTAAATGAAATATGTTCGAACGTTTCCGGCACTAAAAAGCTAACTTTCAAGCAAATGCTTTCAGATTCATGTTATTGATCCCAATAGCACTGTGGCTTTCTGCCATCCCTGAAAACAGGCAAGGCGTAGAGGCCTTGGTGTTCAGCTAACAGCCTATTCCACCAAAGAACATGCTCGGAGGACACGCCGTTGACTCATCAGGCTCTACAGATGAAATCAAATCTTGTCTTGCGAGTGTGATTAGCCACTTGTCCTGTTTATTGGTTGTGTATCGTCGCTCTTGTGTCATGATGGCTATTGACCGTAACACATAGGCTTGAGCGCACAGTAAGAGTTGAAGAGAGAAAAGATCACTCATGACATGGCCGCTTGGTTCCTATCGGTGGTTACAAATGAGACTTCACATCATGTCGCTATATTCAACTGCAAACCAACTCCAAACAGGATAAGGAGGTTATTCAATGCCAGAGGTCATGAGCAATATGTTTAAGTACAAAGGATGGCAACGGTCATCGCTACCAACAGTGAAGAAAAAGCAATCTGACCATAATGTAAGAGCCTCTGCACTTTAGCCTTTCTAGCACTGATGCAAATTGAAACATTTTGAGCATCTTCAACGGGCAACTGTGTCAAGGAGTTCTTTCAGCATTATTACTGTAATCACCCAGGAGCATTTTTCTTATCAGGAACCATTCAGATCGAGTCGGCGACTGTGTTTTTCTTCATTTCCGATGAGGACCACGGCTAAAGTCAAGTTGTTTTGGAACATTTGGGTTAGATTGAAGCACAGGAGAATGAAACAAGGACATCTTGACAGAGTTTGGTCAGCTTGTGTGACTTGAAATGTCAGAAATCAGAAATTAATTTACTAGATAAAAAATATTAACCAGGTATATGTAGAAATCATGCTACCATCAGAGTTACTGAAGTTTCTTACATAGTTTTGTGTATTTTGGGTAAAACCCATTTAGGGATGTGTATTGCAAACTAACTTAGGCAATAAATGCTGTAATGTATACTGCAGGAGAGGAGAAAGTCATGCATGTGTTAACACGGCGTCCATGTTGTAAACCAAAGAAGACAGAAGTGCAACATGGCATAATAGTCCTAGGACAGGACAGGTTACAATGCATACTGCCACCAACACATTGCAATGCTACACAGCAAAAATTGAAAAGCAGGTTGGAAACATCAATTGTGAAATGTGTTAACTTTTAATATTTATGTACTACTTGATGAACGACTGTCCGAACCACCAGATGTGATTCCGAAACTGAAGGCTAGACACGGCTTCTGACGGGGCTTCACAGTTCAGAAACTTTATCCCTGTTTCTACTGAATTTTGGATTAGTTCAGTAAATTTAAATGTGTGAACAGTAATAATTGAGGCTTTCTCCTGACTGTTTTATGGTTTAAAATTTAAACAGGTAATATAGTAGATTATATTAGGGAAGAGGTCTAATAAGTGTGTGTAATAGCTACATTTAGAAAAGGGTGTTGTCGGAAATTAAGCCGCGCTGAAGCGTTAAGTGCACAGGCTTTGGTTCTTTTCGATGACAACACAGCTATTAATTTATGCCAAATTGTCAGAGTTGAAACAGAAATGGAGAATAAAAATGTACAACGCCCCCCCTCGCTGGCCTACACCACCACCACCACATCTCACCCATTCATCAACCCGCCTCCCACCGCCCTCGCCTTCCACTTTCCAGGAGAATGCAAAGTACTAACAAGTAAAATAAGCTTCAATGATTGGATTATGTGAGAAAAGAGTGCGCCAAAGGTAAGGACAAGAAGCACCTAAGCATTATCCCTACTCCATAAACGCTGCCAGCAATCTCCTGTTATGAGTTCTTGTTATGCACAGGAGAATAATAAGGCCGTCTCTTCTCATCGCTGAGAACAATAATGAGTTCTCTGTGAAACAGTCGTCGCGGTTCAATAGCTGCACCTCTGATTCTGATGGCTCTCTCTTTTTTTTTATTCTGGTCTGAGACTTTTCTTTCCCTCCCTCTATCACTTCCATCTCTTCCCTGCTCTCTCTCTCTCTCTTTCTCTTTCTCTCCCACTCTGCAGTGTGGAAACTCCTCGCCGGGCATCAATCCCCTGCAAATACGATTAAAGCACTGAGTCATCATTTGGACCACAGGGCGTAGTTACCAAAGTCGCAATGCTGTGTGTGTGTGTGGGTGTGTGTGTGTGTGTCTGTTTGTCTATCTGTGACGTGTGAGAGGGTTCAAAGCTGTGAATCCGGGGAGGACTCTATTCCTCTATCCAGGAACTAAATGGGCAATCCCATTCCACTCATCACTGTGTCTCTTTGAGATTCAGCAGGGGAGGGTAAGGCGTAACCAATCACACCCAGATATCCTCACCCCTCCAACTTCTTCTTCTTCCCTCCCCCCTCCCCACCTCAAGGCTCAAAGTAATTGCAGCTGCTTTTTGCAGAGCCTCGCCAACAAAGTGGAAGGTTTTTTTTTTGTTTTTTTTTTTGTAGCACAGGCCGACATTATGACATCTGGGTAGAGAGACAAAGTAAAGGGTAGCAGACGGAAACCAAGGGTCTAAAAGGGGCTCTCAGAATGTCAAGGTGAACTTCTCGGGGGCCTGGCCAATCCAAGCCAAGCCAGGAAATGAAAGGAGCTTCGGCTGTACCAAATGACGGCAATTAGAGCCACTCCTTCCTCCTCAAAAGAAGACCTACTGTACTTTGGAGCTGCTTAAAAGTGGAGCTCTTTTGCTGCCTGTCAGATGTACAGAGAGAAATGTCACTACAATTGACGGCACTGGGTTTCTTCTTGATTACTAAGATCAGAAGACCGAGAGAAAGAGAGAGAGAGCTCTGCTGTTGACCGTGAGCGACAGACTTGCCACAGAGACGCTCCAATCGGAGCGCAGAACCACATTCGTGCTGACATATCATTTTGCCTCCATTTGGACGGCTGGTAAACACAATAGAGATTTTAGCATGCTTGACTGTCAACAGCCATGTAACTTGTAGTCTGGCTTTCGGCGCAGTTTGTTTTGACAGGTAACGCACATTAGCATTCACGCCAGCTACTGTTAAAAATCCATGCACCCATGACACGACGGTGCAAACACGTTTATCGTATTCTGCTTTGAGCGATGAGTGGAAGGCGGCGGGGAGGGTTATCTGCCCCGGCTGCACATTCGGAGATGTTTGCCGATGTATGTGCTTTCTGTTTTACTATAACTTATGAGTCAGTATGGCACACACTTTGTCCCGTCGTGTGAACTTGGAGGACGGTCGCTAGAACAAACGCTTTGACTCGCGTTCATTTGTCTTGCACAGACGGCGCGTGTTTGCGCTCGCTCCGGATCAAGAGCGGTACCTCTGTTTCTGCGTGTGTACATCTGAGAGACAGAGAGACCTTCTGTGCGGCGCACTGACTACATCTCCAGCCCGTGTACCACGCTGCACCTCGCAACTGTTCTGTGCAAACTGCACGAGCACAAAAAAAAGAAAAAACTATTGATGAAAGAGTCTGTGAATCCGTTCTGATGTAGCTACAGCTAGAGGCGGTAACGAGGAGATTGGCTCTGCTAAGATTGGAGCGACACAACAATCGTTGATGCTGCCCCGCTAAGTCACTCCTCCCAGGACGACTGGATAGACGCTGCCAAAGTTTGCGTTTAAATTATTCACCGAGCAGCTCGAGCCCGGAGGAGATGTTTTTGGCGGGAGGGAGGGGTGATGATTGATCAAGTCAGCCCTCATAGCTGCAAAGAAGTCAAGGAGATCCGGCCTGCTGGGCTGCCGCCTGAACTCCTGAAGCTGAACTCATCTTTTTGGTTCCGTTTTAATTATGAATGACATTTGCTGAGCAGTGGAGCTGGCTTGATATCTGCCAGCAGAAGATGGAGGTTGTTCTTCGCAGGCAAAATCAATCATCCAGTCAATCAGTCATCTATGTATCCGTGCAATTTGTGTTGCTCAGGGGAAACTAGGACTCGTTTCTGTCTCGTCTGCTTTGAATATTTAATCCATGAAACTTTTATTTTAAATAACAGTGAATTGTGCATTGACCGGGTTTTTAGTCTGCATGCAAACACAGTCCCTTCCTAATAATCCAAGCTGCAAACCTGCATATAAACACAGTTGGCACCACTCCTGGGCCGTCCTCCCTGCCAGACGCTTGAGGACATGGGGCCAGCCGGTGACGATTAGACAAAGTGACACGTTATATAAATATATATTTATAGAAGCTGGGCAAAAGTAGACCTTATCAATAATGCATATATAATTCATTAAGGCAATCAACTTGCCCCCCACAACTGCCACCGCCATCACAAGCCAAAGCTGCACGGATAACATCTCCATTGGCCGGTGTCGGTTGAATTGATGGGTGATGTGACCCACCGAGTCCAAGAGAGGAAGGAAGCAGGAAGCAGAGAGGACGATGGATTGGAAGGTGGAGTTAAAGATAAGGGGATGTATGTGTGTGTGAGTGTGTGTGTGTGTGCTGACTCAAGCTCAGTTTTAGTGTGGCATTAAGACTTTACAGTTTATGGATTTGACAGCAGTACTGTACTACAATCTGTAAATCCAGCATCACAAGCGGTGCTGGTGCAGCAGTAAAATGGGTGTCTTAGAATTATTAGGGACAACTACCTCGAATCAATACACAAAGGCAAGAAAAAACTTCACCTAGAACTATTTAAACAACTTAAACTCAACAATGGCGTGAATTAACATGATGGATTTGAACGTTTACCTGCCCATGAACCGGATAACGTGACAGCTGCGCCGATTAGAAACGCAATGTCCCTCACGCAACAAGGTTGAGACGAATAATCTAATTAAGGTTAAGATACTAAAGCACAGTTTAAAGGGTACCCCGGCAATTAGTATTACACTCACATTAATTTGGGAGATTTGCAAGAGACAGTTAAAAAAAAAAAACAAAAGGTCAAATTAAAGCAGCGGAGTCTGAAGAAAACACTTTTTACTCCTGAGTATAGGTCGAGCTCAAAAATGCTGGCTCTTACATTACCATGATGAAAAATGATGCAACTCATCAGTATGCTGACGATGATGTGAAATAAAGAAAAGGTGAAAATCTTTATGAATACTTTTTGTACATTTTCTGGAGATGTTTACTCCCTTTCTTGCAGAGTTAGATGAGAAGATTGAGACCACCCCCTCCAAGCCAGCCGTCAATTAGCTTAGCTTAGCTTAGCTTAGCATAATGACTGGACGCTGCAGCCTTCATCTTTAAAGCTCACTGAGTAACATGTTATATCTTGCTTGTGACATGTGGTTTCTTTCTTGGGGTTTGGCGATTGGACTTGTCATAACCATAAGATGGGCAACCAAATATTTCTCTTAAGTTTTGGCTGAATTAATGCACACACTGCACCTTTAACTAACATCACAGAGTTTGAAGAGATCAGACTGAAACCTACGCAGGAAATCCAGCCCACTAGTAACCCAGCTGAGCTCATTGCTTTGCTCCATTTTTTATATTGAGTCTGGTCTGTCTTTGTTTGCTTTTATTTCCATCCACAATGCCAATCCTCCTGCCTGTCCACCATAAGCATGGCATTAAAATAGCCAGCGTGGGAAGTCATTGCTACCACCAGTGTCCATCGAAGTGAAAAGGCGCACTAAATCTGTGTTTGCTCGGTTTTATTGCAGTCATTTTCATACCATAGCAAAACCTACACTCGAGAAGGAAAAAAAAAAAAACACCTTCGCAGTAAAGCCTGCTTTCTTTTTATGTTGCAGGACAGAGTATATTGCTTCAAGATTGCAGCACATCCCCCAAGGGCCTAATTACAGCTATCAAAGCAAAGCTAATGGGCAAGGTATCAAACTGCAAATACTCAATCGAGGCCATGTGCTTAGTGTGAAGGTCAAAATCTCCTGTCATGTAACATCTCATCATTTCTGTATGTATGAAACAGAACACGTTACACTCAAGTGTGTGCGTTTCTTTCTTTTTTTTCCCCCCCTCCTACCTCCACTGATTGCACGATTGTGCTCGACACACACCACAGTACCACCACATCCCAATCCACCCGCATGCAGCTGCCCCCCCCCCCTTGCATCCAGAGCAGGACAATTAGTAATCCATCACCGCTGTTTACAGTCTGGGTGGTGGCGCTCTGGTGAGGGAGGGATAGGGAGAGAGGTGGAGAATATGTCAAAGGGGTGAAAAAAGAAAAAAAAGCAATGTGAGGGGGGGGGGTAGAAAAATGGAAGTAAACAAGGGTGAGAGGACGGCAGGGACAAAACAAGTGTTTTTATACTAGCCGGCAACTTCTTCGCTTTGTGTGAGTGTTCGTGTGTGGGCCCTGTTTTGCTTGTTTTGAACCGTTGCGGCGCGCAGTGCACAAAATTACAAGTCGCTGCTGCTTTAGCATGCCAAATCAGGGATCTGTGCAGGCGTACATGCGCTGTCCTGCGTGCATGTTAATGTGCGTGGGCGTGCGCGTAGGCGTGCGTGATGAAGAAGGAAGCGCGAGCTGTGAGATTCGGCCGTGGCCAGGGAGAAGGAAGGAACGGTGGTGAAATGAAAGGGAGAGGAAGGAGGGATGAAGGGATGGGTGAAAACGGAGCCCACTAGATGGCACTGTTGTGTGGTGAATTCCACTTCTCAGTCCACTCTTTCTCTCTCTCCTCCCTTTTCTAGGTCTCTGTTTCTGTCTCATGTTGTCTTTTCCTCTCTCTCCCCCCACCAATTCTCTCTTTCTCTCTCTCTCTCTCTCTCTCTCTCTCTCTCTCTCTCTCTCTCTCTCCCCCCTTCTTTTTACCTCCCTCCCTTTCTCCCCCACCCACCCCCTCTTTCTATGCGCAGCATGTATGATGGAGCCAGTTATACAGCTGGGAATTGTACACACCGAACTGTATGGTTCCCTGAATCGAAGCAAGGTGCTTGAGAAACCCAGAAAGCTTATCCAAGGACAGTGTCTGTTTGTGTAAATGACTGCCACCCTCACACACACACACAAACTCGGATGCACCTGTTCACGGTCACAAATTGTACACGCTTAAACATTTATGAACAGTCAGGCGTCTGAATGAAAGGCTGGAGCTGGCCTATTTTCTTGGTGGCAGAGAGGATGACGCGTACAATAACACGTACTAATCAGGGAGGTCGAACAAATTCTGGCACGTCGAGGCCAGTGAAAATGGATGCAGGAGAGTGAGTGTGTGGGGAGCCTGTCGCCCTATAGCCGAAGTCAAGTGCAGGTGAGGGGTAAGCGCAGAGGGGGTGAATAAAGGGCAATGGATCACTGATGTCAGGATTAACTTCTCGAGGTGTCACGAGCACGTCGAGCGGCTTAATTCATGTTGATGATAATCAGCTGCCTGCACATGTTTTGATGTCACTCTGAAGCCTTTGCCTTCGCATGGACAGTGACATAGTTTAATGGTCATTTTAGACACAAGTAGACACAAGCTGATGGTAAACAAGCGGAAAATAAATTGCTTTGAGGAAACAGAGAGGAAGCGTTGGCGCGCTCACACAGCCATTACATATTCATACAATGACGACATTAACAATTCGGACGATTTGAAATATTTCAAACTGAGCTCCAATCAGATAGCGTGCCACGCTATTCAGCATTAAGCTGTGTGGGTTCTCTGCTGGTTGCAACTTAGCTGCATGGTAACGCCCAATTAAAAGGCATCTATTGATTGATATGTTTTGCCATGGCGAATTAAATCAGCTAGACAGTTCAATTGTAATTCTGTTGAATAAAATCACACTCATATTTTGGAGTAGACCAAATGGCTGTCAAAAAACACACAAATGTTGCATAATTATCTGGTGTTTGGTGAAAACAGCAACATGAGCACGAGTACTACAATAAATTACTGCACCATTTTTAGTTTTTTAGCCTCAGTAGCAACCCTTGAGGGCTGGCAATGTTGGTCACTCTGGTTAAGGCTGAAATATCTCTGTAACAACTGCTAGATGGATTGCAGAAGATGAAGCCAACAGACTGTCCATTGATTTTACCCCTAGTGTCGCCATGAGGGTGACATGTTTGCACTCTTTTTTTAGTAAAAGGTCCAACAGCTGTGGGAGAGATAGCTGTTTTTCATCACGCCATCAACTGGTCAAAAGTTTCACTTGTCCAATCCTTTACTTTGCGACCAGATAAATCTAATAGCTGCACTTTGTATCCAGTGCTAATTAGTAGTTGCTAAGAACTTTACAGGTTGCTAAACACCATGCTAGCGTTGTCATTGTGAGCATGTTAGCGATATTATGTTAGCATTTAGCATGACTGTGCCTAAGTAAAGCCTCACAAAGTCACGAGCCTGGCTTTAGACTCTGGCTTTAGTATTGCTCTAAATATAAACTATAAGTTACTATGGTAATATACCGATTATATACCAGACCTTGATTAGGATAGTTTCCATTCTAAATGTCTCTCTATTTTACCCTTATTCATATTGGCAATAGGTACTGTATGCATCACTAGTTACCCATGCAGGAAACTAGCATCATAAATATGTATACCACCTTAAAATATGGTAAGTAGTGTGAGCATAGCTGGGTTGAGTTGCTGGTTACTTCATCCCTTATCTTAGAACACAGTACCATGTTGATTCTGTTGCATCGTTTGGATATTTCATTTCCTTTCCCTCTCTGAGAAAGAGGATTTACAGGACATTGGCCACCCATTCCCAGGAAACCCCTCCAGATCATATCCATTTACACCCGCATTCATTTCTGGCCTTGGATCCTTTCTGGGACTCTATCATTTTGATAGAGGATAAGGGCTACACGGAAACCCTTGGCGACAAAGCAGAGTAGTCCTTTGGCAAACTGTATGTCTAGACATCTAATTCAAATATGACCGTGTGAGTGATGGCTTTGCCCGTGGATGAGATTGAGTGCCGGGAGTTTTTTTTTTTTTTCTCGTCTTCTTCTTCTCCTTCTTCTTACACTCCAGAGAACTAAAATTGAGGAATAAGCTCTGTGACAGATTCAGATAGCAGAGAGAGATACTGTCAGCACCTCACCTTGGGCAGAAATCCATACCTCAATATGTTTGTTTTTTTTTTTTTGTTGATTTGAGATTTTTTTTTTTCTTTTCCCGGGACTATAATTATCATTGAATTGGCAGTAGTCCTCCTGCCTTTTCAGCGTCTCTGTTATGCCAACTCTGTTTCCCTTGCATGCTCTCTGCCCCCTCCTGCTTTTTTTTTTTTTTCTTCCCCTCTGTAGCGCCAAGTAAATTATCAGATTGTTTACGGACTGTAACAGAAGCCTGTTTTCAATCCGCCACATTGGCATTGCGGAAGGATCTGATAAAGCGGTTCAACTGAATCATGAATGTTTGAATCAAACGACCAACATTTCCTATCCGTGAAGCTGTGAATGAGACTTAAGTTCAAGTCAGTCTAATCTCCAGAAATCCGCTGCAAAATTGTTTATTTTACTTGACTGGAGTGATTTTGGCCCTAGGGGCAAAACCTGTGCTGGGAACTTGTGCTGCATATGAAAATTTGCTGTGTGGTTACAAGTTATTGGGACAACAAAGAGAGTTTGACTGAACAAACTAGGATTGTAGCTCCTTTTTCTTAATATGTATGATTTATCAGAAGCTAGTGTCCAAGCTTTACATGATCTGATGAAGATCTAAATAAAAAAAAAGTCAGATTGACGAGTATTGCACCTTACAAAGATGAGATAACGACACTTTATGGTTGTGTGAGTCACAAAAAGAGACACGGATCCACACAAAACAACAGGTGAGCCATCCTGAGAGTCAAACAAATTGACTTACATGTAATGCGCCGCTTTCGAAAAACCAATTTGCCTCGCCCATGTGCTGCCAAAATAAAACATTTTGGCGGAATAATGAATCGAAAAAAAAACAACAAAAAAACACAGAGATTGAGGTGAACTTCAGGTGGGCTGCTCCCCTGCGCAGCAAACTAAATTAACAACAATATAATACGCTTGTTTTTGTTGTTGTCACTGTTTTTTTGGACAATTTGTGCCTACTCATTCGTGCTGCCTCGTACATAGATAGGCATGATTCAGTCAAACTGGATCTGATCAGTCATGACTACCAAATCACAAGTATAGTCCTGGAGTCAGTCTTGGAGCTGAGCACCTCATTTCATAAACTTGTCGATATTTTTAATCATTCAAATTTGTCTGGGTGGTTAATAACACTTTCTTCTTTGGTCTGCAAACGTCACTGGATTTCAACCCAGTGCCTAAAAGTACCTCTGAGTGTTATTGTTTTTTTTTACTTTTTTTTTTTTTACCCCCCCAGGCACTTGAACTCATGCCCCCCTCAGTGCTTTCCTGCCAGTAAAAGATGCCTAGTGGACGCATCTCTTGAAGAAAAGAACGAAGAGCAGAGCTAAGCGTACAGCAGCTAAGGCCCGTTTATGTAACACTTTGACATCAGGGAAGTAAATATTTCAATTTCCTTCTATTTCTATTTATTTTTTTTTGCGCTGACACGGATGGAGACAAAAGGGCATTAAACTAAAAGTTGTGGGTCCATCGGGCGGCTCATTAACACAAGTTTGGACTTAAAAGATGGCCAAAGGTTACGTATGATACGATATCAAGATGTGGGCGTTTTTAGTATAGAATAGTATAAGCAATAAGGAAGTTTAGTCTTTTAATTCCAACCACCAAATATGCTCTCCGCTCTCTGCAGTAATAAATAGACAGCTAGGCTATCTGTTGGTCTGTCTAAGACTATAAGTCTATAAAGCCGACCTCCCTCTAGAGGTTACAACCATGTCCATCCCACTTGACACACTTCGCTTACATGCAGCTGATGAACAGAGAGTTACTGGACCTTAAAAAAAAAAAAAAAAAAGGCCATGTTCCATTTAGGACACTACTCAGGAGGCAGGATGGGATACAAAGAAAAAAAAAACAACATTACTGTAGATTTCACTATGTTGCAGAGTTATATACTGTACGTGCTGTCAAACTGGGTCAGCTGCAACATTACTGTCATAATATGGAAGTCCTGTCTAGCGGTAGCGGGTTCAAAGTACACACTGCGTGTTTGAATATATTGCACTTCAGGATATACTCTGTTATTAAAGCACCAAAGCCGGTGCCTCCGATGGTAAATAGATGGTAAACAGGGTGCAGTTTAACATCTCGGATGCAGTTGAAAAGGTGAGAGTTTAAGGAGTTGACAAGCTGAGCATGCAAAAAAAAACAAAAAAAAAAAACTGACATACCATCAGCTCATGGACATTTTTCCACTGACACATGCTTATTACTCATTCATTATCCCATATTCCTCGCATGACTCAAAGATATATTGGGAATGGCTGCTTCCGGAAACCTTTTTGCAAAGCTGTCTCCTCGGTTCTTTCATTTGTCCCTCTTCCCCTACCCCTCTGCGTCTCCTCCCCCCCAAAAAGCCTAAATACTCCTCTCTCCACAGAGTTGTAAGTAGCCCGCCTGCCTGGTCACCCAGGGTCAGGTTTGTTGATTTAATCCATGTCTGATGTTGTCTCAGCTCGTATAGCCGCGGCTCAAATGACTGCGGCGCCTTGGCCGACCGGGCCTCTCCGTTCATCTGTCTGATAACACCTCTCCTCTAGAGCCCGCCACTGCCCGATCTGATCTGAAAGCTGATGAGAAAGCAGCCACGGCAAGGTACCAGTGTTTACCCGGAGAAGGGTTTAAGATCTGGAGTGGAAGTGGAGGGAAGGAGGAGTACAGGTGAACTGTTACGGCTGGTCTCCAATGTAGCTCATCCACTCAGCAGAAACAGCTTCTGAATGAAGATAATTCAGCACAGCGTGTGCACGACATTCTCTAATGACTATTGAAGCAGTAATAATACTCTTACCTAATCTGTGCACGCGATATCTAATTTACTAAGTAATGTTATTGACTTGTGCATGCCGCTGCGGCACGCAACAGCAAGAGCAGAGCCTCACAACTTTAGCTCCTACGGTAAGTATGACTTATATCTCACAAGTGCATTATTCATGTTTCACTTGACTTTGAATCTATCTTGAAAAAGCACAAACTACATGCTTCTCCATGTCATGACATGCAGATCACCTCTCTCGCTCTGACAGAATTATTAAACCAGCTTTGCCCGCATACACTGACCTATCCACAACTGGGAACTGCCCAGTACAAGTGCAGCCCACTGCCCGCTGGCCATTGAGCAGCTCTGCTGGAGAAGAGGATTAAATGCCTTTCCTCAATGGCATCCTCAGTGGCAGTTGTTAAGAGAGGACAGAGCATTAATCATTCATTCCCTCCTCCCAGATTTCGCCAGCCTGTGCAAGGATCTGAACTGGCAACCGCGCGGTCACAGCTGCACCGGAGTCTATTAAAATGAATGCTGTTTCTCGGACTTTAACCGGATCGTCGCTATTTGGTGCAACTGTAGGAACAAATAGCTCAAGTTCAACACCGTCCTGGTATGCCCACGCTTGTATATGAGTGTGTGTGTGTGTGAGAGAGAGAGAGAGAGAGAGAGAGAGAGAGAGAGAGAGAGAGAGAGAGAGAGAGTGAGTAAGTGTGTGCATCCCTTCATTTTGGTAATGGAAATGCTGGGAAGCCTTTAGTAGTTGCCACTGGTAATGGAATGAGAACATATGTATAATTTAAGGCTCTGCTACAGGCTCCCAATGGAGCCAAGTCGCACACACACACACGCACACACATCTCCAAGAAGCTTAATCACCGGCAGTGTTTCTTCATCTGAGTGAGTGAAAGTGGCACTAATACAGCACTGTAGTTTCAGCTCTTTTAAAGTCCCACCAAATATCCCTCTCTGCTTATTATTCTGCCAGTTGGCCTAGATGAGTCAGGACTACATAGTGATAATGTGGAGGGGAAGAGGCATGGCGAAAGCTGGAGTTCAGCTTACGTTAGGTAAGAGCAGGCAGGGGGGGGTTACAGTAAAAATGGAAGGTTTGGGATTTGCAGACGCCTGTCCTATTGATCGGTAAGCAAGCCCTTAAGAACGTTTCCATACCGGGATGTGGGTTTCAGAGAAACACTCTCATTTTAGAGGATTCATGTGTGTGTGTGTGTTTAGGTGTGTGTGTGCATGTGTGAGAAACAGCAAGGTTTCATCAAGACCTTTATCCCCAAAATGTCAGTGATGCCTCCTGGCTTCGAGCTGTAATGATGCGAGTGTGAGTGTGAGTGTGTGCAACACTCCCTCCCGCGGTGCTGCTTCTGAAGAGTTTCCTTTTCTTAACAAATGAAATTATTCAATGACTTCCCCTTTTAAATACAGAGTACATGAATATTAGCATATGCATACATATATAACAAATATCTTGCGTTATTAAAGGACGACATCCGATCGTAGCTGCAGCTGACTGTAACATGATTAAGAATGTCTTAAGCTGCTTTAATCAGTATTGTAACATACGGCGTGTCATGTTCATGCTAAGATAAGGAGCACTTGAATGGCGGTCACTGAGATTTCCAGTGTCGAATTTCTGTCAGCGAACATGTAAGCTAAGACGCTGTGAAGCTACCTATGACAGTGATTCGTGTGCGATTATGTACACAACTGGGGGAGATTTAGGGGGATGTTTATTGCTACTAGCTCGGGAGGGGCGAGTCCAAGAAAGAGGCTAGTTCAGGGAGCTAACACCAGTATTAGCAAGGGTTGTCGCTTTAGCTTAGCCCACAGCCTGTGTGCTCTGTGTGCTGAGTTAACATCTCATTGTTTTCTTACTACAATATTTTATATTAATAAAAGTGAAAAATATGAGCTTTCACAACTTTTTATTGATTCAATCCACTCTACACCAATGAAAGACAGGTTAAAGAATGTGTATGGGATGGAAAAATGGTTCCCGCCACTGGCTACTTTGTACTTAAACTCGAACTCGATAACATGCTATATTGACTTTGTTGTGAACTTGGCCAAAACTAGTATGTGTTTCTTTTACAGTGTTTGTATTTTTATTTTTATTTGAGACTCCTCTCTGTGTGTATTCACAGGATGCCATGACTGTTGCTGAACTGTGAGCAGTGATTTTTTCATTTTCTTTGTAATTATCGGAGAAAGCAGCTGCGTGGATGCCAAATGTGCACGAGCTTTCACTCACGGTGCTTAACCAGACAAAGCCACGGAGAATTATCACCTGATTCCGCAGTTGACCTCAGCTCTGCAGAGTATTTTCAAGATGCCTAACAGATTTTTTTTCTGCTTAACAAGCTCAGATAAATCTGAACACTGAACTGGACAGCTAGCTGCCCAGCACCAAAATGGCTTCTTCTTCTTTAGTTTCTTGTGACCAGCTGGTGAATATAGTGGAATATGACTATGACATATGACTCTAAAAGAATGCTTAACGCTCAATTAATATTGTTTAACACGCTAAAGGCAGTGAATCACTTGGTTACTGGCAGCTGTAGCCAATAGCTAACTGCTGCTGGCAGATAGTGGACAGTAGTTGTAACGTTTCAGTTAAGCTTTTAATCTGGTCACATCATTCTTTTAAGCTGGGGACCACTTTATGTAAATGCTTCACCACATGGGAGATTGAGCCTGTTTTCTTCTAAAGAAAAGAATCAAAGTTTCAGCTAAATATGCAAGTTTACTTAGAAGTTGAAGAATCTTGTTAGAACACCAGGGAAGCGAATGCATCATTTTAATGGATTATTTTAATGCAGAAGCGAGTATGCTCCGGGTTATGCTTGTTACAAATGTACCTGGTTCACCCGCAGTATGGATGGTTACATGGGATAAAATAAATCGCACTTTAAATTGCAATCCTCACATCGTTCAGCACTATCTGGGTGTAAAAAAAAAAAAAACGCAATGGTCGCAGATAAAAACGAAGCCTCTCATGCAAGAACAAAGGGATATTTCAAACCCGACCGAAGCGGTTCAAGTGATTTCATGCTATTAATAGCAAAAGGAAAATCAAAGAACACATATGCGAGGACAAAATATGCCATCAACATCATTTCTACACAAAAGGCTCTCCACATTGTTGCTCTTTTTGCCCTTTAATTGGTATTTGCCAAACAGCGTTTCAAAACACATTTGACTGTCATATCATTAACATCCACTCAGTTTCCTTCTGTTTGTGTATGCAATTTGCATTTGATTTGTACCATCAAGCTATAATTTACGTGGGCCACGTCCTGTGTGCGAGCGTACAAGAGCGTGCGCGCGTGTATGTGTGTTCTTGTTACAAAATGACGCGGACATCATAATGACTGCGCTGCATTGTGGGGAATGGTCTCCATCAAAACAGCTTCATCGTGTCCCGTCGACGAGCTGGGAAAGTCTCCTGCTTGACAGACGATTCAGATTCCCAACAGCGGTCAACAAAAGGGCCACGTCTTACGGCAACTCCTTTTTCCACCTTCTTTTCTGTGCCTTTTTTTGTGTGTGTGTTTGTTTTACAATGGTGTGTGAGAATGCAATCATTACGGCCGTTTCAGATGGAGGGAGACAATTTGGAAGAGGAGAAAGAGGAGGCACTGTCTCTGGCATGTTTATAGAGTGCTCTGCCAGACGGCGGCGGCGGCAGCGAGGAAAACGAAGGAGGGAGAGGACAGAGAGTAGAGCAAAAAGGGATAAATAGACACGGGGAGAGTGACAAAGATGGAGAGCAGGAAGAGGGAAAAAGATTGCCTGAGCAAGGGGCTGATGGATGAAGTGGGGGAATACTGCAGGGAGCATCTCTTCCAGAGTGCCGCCGTGGCAACCCCCAATGTTGTCATTTCCGTCTGGCTCGTGCTACTGGTGCTAACAGCCCCCCCACCAGCGAGGCCCCACACACACACACACACACACTCCACCCGCCCTCAAACATCCATACAAACAGTTACACACTCCCCTTCTCATTCTATTAATCTCCCCTCTCTCCTCTACGTTAGCATGGAGTCCCCCTCGAGACTGATTATGGCAGTCTGTGCGTACATCGGTGTCCACACGAGTGTGTGTGTGTGTGTGTGTGTGTGTGTATTTCTTCTATCTCCAGTCTTCTATATCTCCCATTTGTTTTCGCCCCCCGCTCATGGCAGACACTTGCTGTAATAAAGTAAATGAGTTTGGGAAATGGCAAGACTCAAGGTGATATTTCAGCAAGCAACTCCCCAGCAACAACACTGTGGGGGAGGCAGGCAGCTGAGCGTCTGAATGAGATGTTGAAGTGTGTGTGTGTGCGCGCGTGCATGTGTTTGTGTATTATGTGCATCGGAGTGGAGTGGAGTATTTGCAGAAGCTTGTTTTATGCGAGTGTGGATCGCACGCCCACGCCTGCATGCAGGGGTCCTCCTGACTGCAGAACACTGAACAACTCTTTCCAGTTGATTTTTTTTTAAATATTTTTTTAAATAAATAGGAGGTCTGTTGCAAAGTGTTTTACAGTGTTTGATCAAAATAACCCTTGTGATGTCATCAGGGGTTTCTTGACTTGAGGTCTGAGATCTAAAAATATAAACAGGACGGCTATTTTATGATCTGGGGTGGGGTGAGGGGGTGGAAAGTGCGCTCTAAGCAGGGAAGGAGGGGTCTTCAAAAACCAAAAAAAATTTTGGTATTTCACTGTTTTCTTTTTACACATTAGGGTCATTTTGTTGGAAGCAGACTGAAGCCTTTTTAGTGCAATATTTAGACTATATATATCCATTTATCCATTTCCTGTGACCGCTTATCAACATCGGGGTTGCAGGGGAGATTGAGCCTATCCCAGCTGACTTAGTTGGAGAAGCGGGGTCCACCACCGGCCCATCACAGGGCACATCTAGGCAAACAACCATTCACACTTACAGGCAATTTAGAGTCACCTGTTAACCTATTTATGTGCATGTTTTTGGGGGAGAGCTCTCACACAAGTGAACTTGTGCTTGGGACCATATTCAGCTGCGGATTCATAAACATTTGGTGCTCCAGTGAGCGTTACATCAGCGGGGTGGTAATTTGGCGTTAATTAAAGTAAAACAGTGTGTTCATCATGATGAAAGAACATGTCACCCGGTGCAACAGTCAGACTCACTGTGTGATTTTTGAGGTTTTTGGACAACAACAGAGCTTCTCTACAAACTAGAATCAATTACTTAGTGAATCTGTTTTCATCATTTATTGAAATTAGGAAAAAAAATATGAGACAGCAAGAGACTTTTCTTTGAAATGTTTAAGAAAATTAACTTTTGTTCTTCTGTCAGCGAGGAATTATATTTTAGTTTATTGGCTTTAAATTCCATCTTGTTATGGTATAATCTGATCATGAACAATGAGTCTAAATCTTTTCACAATAAGCTGCTGACATTAGTATCCCCCAAAAGAAAACATAAAACATCATATTAGATTTTATTCCACTAGTTGAAATATCTTTGTCGAACAGATATTGTCTTTGTCCCCGTCATTGCACACACTGCTGCTTGTTTTCTTCCAGCAAACGAGAATACACTGAATCATCAACTATCAGATTTTCCTGAATGAAAGGTCAATGCCTCCCTGGGTCTAAAATTAGCCCGCAGCCTGCTGAGTCTCGCTACATTGTGGTCAAACAAGGCGAGAAGTGAATGAATCTCGCCCTCTTCTTTCAATTCAATTAGAAAGGGGTAGGTATCGTGAGGTCAATAAATTATGCAAGATGTTATTTTGGTAATTTTTAGAAACGAGATAAGCCGAGGTGAGATGATAGTTTAATGATCCCTGCAGGAAAATTGCAGAAGCAGGGAGGAGGACACGCAGTAGATGAGAATGCAACGGCATATTAAAGATAAAAACACAAGCATTTACGAGATGAGAACCGATGAAAACACCTATGGGGTAAACTATCTCTACAGTTTTAATGAGCGTGCTTTGGTCGGCATTTTCCAACAGTTGCGAGCAGTTTCAACCTTTTTCCTCTTCGTGTGGCTGAAAGTCTTCATTTCAGTCCTCACCAGAACAACTTGCCAGGTGGCCCTGTGTGTATGTGTATGTGTGTGTGTTCTTAAAGATTATGTAATGGTCTGTGATTCTTGGACCCCCGGCTGCTTCAGGTGACAAGCTCTTGCTAAGAACAGCGCTCTGAATACTTCCCCTCCAGGGAGCGGGTTGGCTGCAAGCTGCCTTTAGACGACCGTTTCCATGAGCCCCCAGCCTCGATCACTCACTCTCGGAAACACAAGTCTAATGCCACTGCACAGACGCTTCCGCACTTCACGCCTAATATCTCTCTGACACATCTTAAGTTAGATCAGCTAATTAGTTAGCTTGCTTTTGGCTGACATTACCTAGCATAGATAAGCCAAAAACATATACCCGCGTACGGGACAAAGTTGACCGAGGCTTGCTCACATGTTATTGGAGCTCATAGGAAAATAGGGAAGTACTTTGGATGGGTCAATTAAGCAATTAACATCTGCAGAGATTCTGTATATACTGTAAGGTCTGAGAGTGCTTGGTCCCAACATTGAGGGGATCTGGTGGCTCCGTTGTGCTGGCATGGTTTGGATCCACTTGTCCCCTTAAAGCGAAGGGTCACTGCAAATCAATACAAAGTTGCTCTGAGTGATCACCTCTGTCCTATGATGGAACACTTCTATCCTGATGGGATATAGGGTGGCAATGCCCCAGTCTATAGGGCGCAGTGGGTCACTGAATGGTTTGATGAGTATGGAAATTATGTAATTTAGAAGTATGACCTTCAGTCACCACATCTCAACCCAACCGGACAACTAGGGCCGACATGAAGTGTACATCGAATACCAACAAACACGAAAAGACACACCAGCACACACAGCCTTGACCCATAATATACAAAAAAACATGAAATTAATTACATGCCAAAGAAACTAGAAACTACCAGAAAACTCTCTCTTTCCCACACACACTCAACACATTTCACGTGCAGCTAATACCTGATCCAGTCCTTTTCCCACAGCATGTTGGTGCGAGGGCAGCACCAGCCACATTGCTATGTGCGCTTTACACAAAACACACACACACACACACACGTTGACATTTCTCATGATGAAACGACAGAGGAGGGAGGGGAATGTCAAGCCCAATAGACACCCTCTCGCATTTGGGCCTAGTTTGTGATGCGGAGTGACACATCACGCAGCTGCGTAGGTATGCCATTTGTAAAGATTAGATCGTGATTTGGATGATACCGGAGGGCACATCTAGTATAGAGAGAGAGAGAGCTGAGCAAGAACTGAGAAAGAGAGCCTGGTGAGGAGAAAGAGGGACAGATACAGAGATCATTATTTGGCATATCCAGCAGTGGAGCAGGCAGTTTGTGTGTGTTTTCTGGGCATGCAGCTTCCACCATTCCCCTAAAAGTCATTTTCAATAATGTAAATGCCCCTCACTAGTCAGCGTGTCTTCTCCCTGTGCTTAATTGTTTCTGGCCTGTTATGCCTTTTTCTCCCTTGCACCGAGCGTGAGAATGTGTCAGTTGCTCGCTTGTTTATTTCGCCCCGTTTGTGTTTGTGCGCGCCTCGCGCTGACGCTTCATGCGTGTTTGAGCATTTCCGCCAGTAAATATGAGGGTTTTTTTTCTTTTCTTTCGTGAATATTGTTCGCAGAAGAGGAAAAGAGATATAAATCACAACACCATGGTTAGTATCAGCAGGAGAGGCATGTGAATACAGCAGTGCTAGGAAAGGAACAGTGTAAATGAAGGGACGGCAGAGAAAGCTGGAGAATAAAAAAAAAAAAAAAACACAACAGACAGAGGAACAGTCTGTACCAAAAACAGTGACAGAGCTGCATGTAGAGAGTCGTGAAACTCTAATAAGGAGAAATGAGGGAGGAGATCTGGGAATAAAGGAAAAGCAAAGTGAAAAATGTGAACAGGAACATGAAAAAAGAGGAAATAAAGAGGGGGAAAGAACGAGGAAGGTGGTGCGGGGGAATTATATGGAGGCAGTCCATTTGTTTGGCTCATGAAAGTACAGCTCCCTCAAATACACACGCGCGCGCACACACCACCATCCCTGCACACATCCCGACAGACAGGCCTCCCTGTGGGTTGTTAGCCATGCTTGCAGAAATACAGCTTCATTTCTGTTGACAGCCGGAAGAAAATAATTGGCCGATAACAACTCATCAGAATGCAGTGGATATGTATGATTTTCTCACCCAGTTGTATCTGAGACAATCAGCGGCAGTGTAAACAACAGAGCGGAGGGATCGTTTCATTCCTGTCAAGGCGGTGTCGGGAGTAAAGTTCGGATTTGCCTACACACACATTGATTTTATAGATTTTTTTTTGTCTGGGTGATTGCTGTAAGAGGTGATTCTCTTTCAGATCCTCTCTCCGGTACAGATAAATATAAATGAAGGATTTGGCAAGGGGGCTTTGTCCACGAGGCTCTATTTGTAGCACTTGTTCAGGCCATTCTATACTTTTGCCGTAGCGTGTAAGTGTTTGCGCGCCATGCCGCAGCAACACTGTGAAAAGAAATGATAGAACATTTTTGGTTCCATTTGGTGGTTCCCAGTGGCTGCTGCACCTGGTGGTTGGTATATCTTCACCAAGGGTCCACAGAAGCTCTCTGACCATGGCCTGCTGCAGTGGGCTGGACTTGCCAAAGTTAAATGGTCAAGTTGCTTGAGTGTAGCAAGCAAGCATTGTTGTCTCCAAGAAACCAAAGGTTATGTTTTAAACTGTTTTGAACTTTGAACATAAAACTGTATATACTGTATTGCAGCAACTCCTCCACTGAAATAAATTGTGTGCTTTGTCAAAAGTCAAATGAAATATCATTGATAGCAAGCAAAAGAAGTAGAAATCACAAAAAAAAATAATGAGCCAAACTAGAAGTAAAGACCAATGAAATCTGAAAAGCCTGCTAGCAAACATCTGCAAACTGTGCATTTCAAATCCTTGATATTTGGCTTGGTCGTGTTTCCATGACAACGTCTATCTGGAGCCGAATCAAACAACTTTCACAGTCAGCAAAGTGTTCGGGTGACTCATAGTTTGCCAACTGCTGTGAAAAGCTATTCATTTCACAAGAGTGTGTTGCTTGAGTGTGTTTGAGCCATGGCCCGAGCAAATGGTCGCCATTTGTTCACATAATAGAGACGGTACTAATTCTTGCTATGTCCAGAGGTTGAATCTGAACATTCATAGTTCCTGAGCTCTCTTTCTTGACTTTCTAGGATGTCATTTAAGCTTGTTACCGCAGTCCCATCTGGAATCTGGCAGGGTGAGGAAATTAGCACTCCAAGCTGGCCTGAAAAGTCAAATTGGTTGGATGTTACTCACACTTCTTGCAACTCCCACCAGAGAGATGATTCAGCCTTGTATCACTTTACCAACTCAGGGTTTGCTCATCAAGCAGTGAACGTTACAAGACTGAGAATCTGAATTTCAGAAGTGCCTCACAGCTCCAAAAGGAAGAGGGACTCTGCCTTAATGTGGCCAAAACCCTGAATTAGAAGAGGGGATGCATTGCTTTGATTGACTCACATCCCTTATGAACTGCGTAATCACAAGCCTTGTTTGTTCATCTCGTTGATTCCCGTCAGTCTTTCTCCATGACTAGACGCCAACTACAACCGTTTGCATTTAAATTTACCAACCCATTAGCCATGACCCTTGAGTTTTCAGCCGAGCGTGGTTGGATGGAAATAGCTTGTTGAATTTCATCCTCGATACACTTTCTGTAATAGAGCAATAAAAGTGTTTATGTGGTTGCGTCCCCTCTAAAAAGGCAGTATCTGTCTTATTAGGAGCAGCCCCTCCACCCTTCCGAACAGCTCTCATAAGTGGGTGACCTGTGCTAATTTTGTTTCTCAAAGCTGTCCCTATTTAACGCCAAAATCTCTCTTCAGGGTGCCATTTGTATTGGGGGAAATGGAAAATTGAGGCCAAAGACATGCCTTTTAAATGTATAATTTACCTCTCTTGGCTTTTGCATTAGATTGCAAGGTTTAACTTTCTGAGTTCATGCTCAATAAGGGGCCCTTTGCCAATAAAATGTCCCTTTGTTGCTAAAAGAATGTGCCACTCAGTGTATCTCCTGAAATAGCATTAAAGAACTTCACATGCAGCTTGTATTATATTTTAAGAAAGTGTGTTAGTATCACATGGATGACTTTAAAGTGGAGGTGATACATGCCAGGTGTACTGAAGTTGCTTTGTAAAACATTTTCAAACCTATCAAACATCATTTCCACATTAACTGTTATACCTCGGTGTAATTACTGTGAACACAAGGCAACAGCTGAGACAGTTGGCAGCCTGCATCTCCTACCAATTAGTTCTATAGTGTTTCTCCTCCCACTCATAGATGTGTATTCATTTTCTCAGCCCCTTCAATGAAGGTGATCACATAGCACAGCTGTATGTTGGAACCACTGTTAACACGCCTTTTTTTTTTTTTTTTAAATGGCCAATGGATCCTGTATGTAAGTGAAAACCTCCAACCCTATGACCAAACAAAACGTGACTAATCCATCCATCCATCCATCCATCCATCCATCCTCTTCCGCTTATCCGGGGTTGGGTCATGGTGGCAGCAGGTTTAGCAGGGCACTCCAGACGCCCTTCCACCCAGCAACACATTCCACCTCCTCCTGGGGTATCCCAAGGCATTCCCAAGGCTATATGGGCCAGTGGGTTCTGGGCCTGCCCCGGGGTCTCCTCCCAGTTGGACGTGCCCAGAACACCTCCAAAGGGAGGTGCCCAGGGGCATCCTAATCAGATGCCCTAATAAAGTCTTGAAGTCCTTGCATTAAATTATTGTATTTAATTTATTCCACAGTTTGAGGTTTGACTGACTTTATTTTTTACATCACCTTGTTATAACCTCTTCTTCTGCAATGATTTAATGGCACCCAACTGGAGAACTGGTGCTCCAACCCCTAATACCACAACCACGTAATAATTTTGTTGACATTCAGTAAATATTTGAAGAGGAGCCAGACTATTGCCTTCTCCCACGACGACAAATATATTGTCATTGTCATTCTTTACAGTGTAAATTCACAGACACCTGGAGAATGCAACCGTTTCAATGCTTGATCCCAAATATTTGGAATAGCTTGTTAACTCCCTCGACGTCCCTCTTTTACAAGTCAGAATACTGGCAGCAGATGGGGGAGTAAGGCAGCGACTGTTTTGGTTTGATTAAAAATTAGTGATGCTATAAAGTGGCGGTGTGCTGACTTTGTGTTTTTTAATGCATCAACTGTAAACAAAATTCATGGAGCAAATGTGAGCTCATCTGTCAGGTACATTAAAACTAGGAAGATTGTGCTTATAGGTGATACATCAGGACGGATTTATCCTCGCTGGCGGCACCGTGCCTTCCCTACAATAAGTCAACTCTCACCAATCACAGCCTTCAGCCTTCCCTGCATGCCTATAATGATACCTGCACTACTGATTGATGCATGACAGGAGCATTACTACCAGCCGCGGCCATTTTTGAAGCATCAGCACTTCCCAACGGTGGACAGCGCTACCTGAGCGCACCTGCTGATTTCCCCTCAATTAACGGAGCTACATGTGTGTGCGCCGACTGTCAGTTTGCCACTCGTTTCTTTGTCTGACTTCACCGCGTCGGCCTGGCCTCTCACCGAGCTCATTTTCCCCTTCACTCTGTGTGAAGGCCATCTTCAGAGGGAGGGAAGAGAAAGACGGGAAAGAACAAATCAGAGGGAGGGAAAGACAGTGGATAGTGGAGAAACAGAAACTGAAACAAAGGCTAAGAGAGAAAATAGGCTGTTAAAGAAGAATGAGCAAGCCGGAGAGGAAAGAAAGACTGCAAGAAATGGATATGGAGGTGAAAAAAGAGATAAAGGCAAGTTTGAAAGGCAAAGAGAGACTTCCCCTGCCTGACATTAAAGTTATTTGTAGATTCTGGACTCTTCTTTAAACACACATTTCAGCTGAAATGATTGACTGTAGCTGTAATCTTTATGGTCTTGCAGCGCGACTGAGACTCTGTTAAATGGAAGAAACCAGAATGTAAACTTTATGGCGCTATTTATTGTGAGTTAGATACACTCAGACACACGCACAAAGAGAGAGAGGGAGACGCTGAGATTGATTCCCGTAATTGCAGACGTGCTCACAAACGCGTGCACGTACAATATGCATGCTTTGGTTTGGACGCTGTCGGTACAAGTTTTAGGGGAACAAAGGGAGGGAATTTGCTGCTTGCTGCTCTGTGTGCCTTTACAAAAGCTGTCAAAGCCGGTGCAGCAGAGGATTAGGAACAGTATAGATCTGTAATGCATCACAACGGGCCTAAGCAAATAAACAAATTGGAGAGAAAAGCACTGCACAAAAGACTTGCCAGGAACTATTTATCAAAATTTCCAGAGGCCTGTTGCCTCTGACCTATAAGAACGCCTTCTCTTTTCTTTCTTGCAGAGAAGAATACCTTATAGATGCGAGCTGACACCGCTGGCATATAGCCTCCAAGAAATTATAGCTCAGCACTGTACTCCACGACTTTTACCAACCTGTCAGTAATAGCTATTATCTTGCGTGACGGCAGCAATGTCCCTGCTCTAAGCCATGGATAACTTCCAACATAATTGACCTCCATTTTGAGGTTACATCTTTTACTTTCCCCTTACACCGGTAGCTCATCTTGTCTCTCCGCCACACACTCGGGGTAACCTATATGGACATTTGTTACCATGGCAGCGGGAGGCCGTTACGTGAGTGTTTTATTACTTGTTGGGGGTGAACAGCGCTCTACATCAGCCCCTTGTCCCTGAGTGTGTGCCTTGTCAAAGCGTCCACTTCACCCCCCTGCGCCACTGGAAGGTGCATGAGTGTGAAATTTATGTTTTGTTATTGTCGGCCTCTCGGCAGGTGCATGCACGGCTTTATGAGGACGCTTGAGACAAATGCTACCTTAGATATGCATTTGCATGCAATGAAAGGAAACAGCAGCGTTTTACTTACACTTATTAGATTTTAAGAGTTGTTCCAAAGCAAAAATAACATTTTCTCAATTACCCCTTGCGGTGACTAACCGCACAGAATGTTTTAATTTAATCCGACCAGGTTTTCACCACCTGTGGTTCATTTTAATTGGTCCAGACCAAGGAAAATAAAAAGCTACTTTATTTATTTTATTTTTTTTTACCTTTTTGAACCTAGTTCTAAACTGACAGGTAACTCATTTCTGGCCAGTTTTGATGATCATGCACCCATGTGGGTTGCCTTTAGCTAAATTGTACGTCTATGAATCAAACCTCAGTGGAAGCAAATGTCTCATTTCTTTTATCTTCATTCCGTTTTCCTCACATAGCTTATTCATTGGGATTGGCTGTGTTTTTTAATTGACCTATTTACTTGCGCCCATGCTGTCTATATTTGATATACTATAAATAAAAATGTCATAAAAATGAAAAAAATCAAACTGCAATGAGGAAATAATTGATCATCAGCATCATAGTAAATCTGATCTATTCATAAATAATGCTGGGCAGGCGGTAGGTTTTCAAAATGTTTTATTTTTAATCCTGGGACAGTGTTCTGAAAGTGTTCTGAAATGTCTGTATCTACAGTACCCCAATTTTATGAAGGTGAATAAAAAATGTGGTGCTGACAACACTGAGGAAATTTTATAACCAGAAAAACTGTCCCTGCTAGTCTGGATAATAAGCTGAACTCACTGTGAACTGACTACTTTTTTTTTTTTTTTTTTAAACCAAAGAAGCAGTCCCTGTGAAAAACTGTTGACAGTATGTTCGGTGCATTATCTAGTTGACTGAATTTAATATTTTCTATTCTAGTGAACTAAGGCCTTTAAGGCTGTCAAAGTGTATGCAGAGCATGTTTCAGTTGTGCGTTATTTGTTCTACAATTTAACACTTCAAAGTAAGTTGTATATTTCACCAACATATCTAAAACTGGGAGAGAAAATGTAGTTTTTTTTTGTCTGCCTGTAACCTCATGGGATCTATTCCACTTCTTGAAGTTTTTTAATTCACTTTCACTTTTTTTTTTTATTGGAATTTGAATAGACATGCAATTTCAAAAATGACTGCAAAGACTTGGATTGAGGGACTTTGTGAAACATACACCCTTTGAAGATGTGGTATTTTCAATTAAAGAAAAAACAGCTGGCTGGATGAAGCTCGCTTGGAAGCACTCGTGAGTGGAATGTTTCAAGACTTCAATATAATACAGCAGCCAGTAACTCCCCCCCCTCTTCCCCACTTTAATAGCACCACCAATCTAAATGAAATGTGTTGTTGTGAAGACAGCCGTAGGCGCTGGCCACTCAGTCGAAGTAAACACCTGTCTGAAATTGGCTGGAATTGGTACAATCCAGGGCATGGAATCATTACACCGGCATGAGATCGCCATGAAACGCCTTCTGTGTTCATGTTGCCAATTTCATTAGGCCTGGACGTGCGCTCTTCATGTTTCTTTGACAGCCTGACTGTTTTTTTTTTTCCAGCACCGTCTTATTTATTTGGTTTCTCTGTTGGATCTGGACAGGCTCCCTCCGGAGACAGAGCTCTCATTGCGAGGACTCTGAAGAAGACTCATAATAGAAGCACACTGATGCGCCGCCCTGTCAGTTGTAACAGGCGCATGCATGCAAATGCGTGTACACGCCCACACGCGAGCGGAGGACATCATATGCTGCTTTAGCTATATCCATGAGCCCACGCTAATGGTGGAGCCGCGCCGCCAATGAGAAAGCAAAAATAATTGGTCCACGGGGAGTCGCGTTTTGTCTGTGTCAGTAGAAACAGCTCCGTGATAAAAGGCGGAGATGCACGAATCAAGATAACATTGGGGTATGCAAGCAGCCTGACCCTCGAAGAAAAAACGACAATGTAAACTGGATAGCTTCACTTTGAGGACTGAAGGAATTACCTCAGAGAACAACAAAGCTCGTCGCACCATGCTGTGTATATGACTTTTAGGTAATTACAAAAGCTCAGATTTGATTTTTATGTTAATCTCTAACCATGTACCAATGGTCTTTCTTTTTTTACGTCTTTGAAGAGGGGGTGCATCTTTGAAAAATGCCAATTAGCCGGCATTGTTTTCCTTCTTTTTTTCCAGGGCAAATGTGCAGTCAGAGTGATGCCAAAGTTCGCCTCACACATCGGCCTTCATCCACTCAATTAGAACTGCAGTCAGAAATTGAGAGTTTTTCTTGCCATCAGCAGCTTAAGAGATCTGTGGCATTTCTGGTCCAGTGCACTCTGCGGAGAATAGCATCATTGTGGCTGTTTGGGCAAATATTCCGACTCGTGCTGTCAAAAACTTTTTTTGGGGAGAGGGAAATCTGAGGACAACTTTCTCAGATTGAGGGCACTCGGTTCTCCTTAAGGGGGAACAACCTTCACGTCTCCATTCATATTCAAATGATCATCTGTAATTATTCTTGTCCTGTCAAAGATACAGTGCCATCATGTCAAAGGGAAACTATCTAGAGACCACTCTGACAAGAACTAGAAGCCTACCTCAGAGTGCTTACAGTCAAGTCAGGCCTTTTTGCATTTGGATCAAAGATGTGCAAAGACAGCGTTGTGTATTTTTGCGTGCCATGTTGCCTTGTAGACTCAAAGCGTCTGATCGAGGAAAGACAACAGTACGAGTCCACGAATGGAAACGTCGGAACACTGTGCAAATTTCCAGTCTCGGTTTCTGAAATGGGAAATGAACAGAGGCACCAACCACATGAGCCAATGACAGAGAACATTTCTTATGTTTTTTTTTTTTATCTTGAAGTTCTACAAGACAACGTGATTACAGCACAGGGACTGAGAGAGAAAATGCACGGAGGCATCGATACAAAATTAAACGTGACAGACGGCGTAGTGCTGCTTCTTAACCAGGGCTCATTACAGAAGGCCGTGCTCCTTCCTCTGCTCTGCTCTCCTCCTTCTTCTCCTCTTTCTGTGTCATTTCCTCTTTTCATCTAAACCGTTCCCTGTAGTTTCTATGCTCTCCCATCCCTACTTATTTGACTTGACTTTCTTTCCAGTTCTCTGCCTGTTTCTTGCTGCTCTTCAAAAAGGTTAACACAGCCCAAGGTTCATGCCTGAAAATGAATCTGCCCTCTTAGACTGAGGTCTGCTCCTGTAAAAAACTAAATGACTCGAAAAATAACCCACAACTTTAGCACTTCTTTTTAATCTTCCTGTTTTTCTGTGGGTGTTACTTCAGTATCCTTGCCTGGCCTTATGCAGCTGCGGGAAAGACTCAACGAGGAGCCTCATTTATAGAATAGTAGTGCGATCAAGTGTGACCTTGCCAGAAAATGTACATTTGTGGAGTTTCACTTGATATGGAAACTATTTCAGCCCTTTTGCAAGACCAGACATACAGACATTATTTTAAGATTTGTGTGTGTGTGTGTATGAGAGAGAACTGAGCTGCTTGCAAACATTCACTGTGGACTGTGATTACTTAAATTGTCAGGGGAACAGAAGGCAGGAAACACTGCTTAGATTGTAAGCACCCTCGCAGGGCAATAGGTCAATGTACAGACAGTAAACAAAGCGTGTCAGTATGGCTGCCCCCATTATATCCAACCTCAACACATGTCCACATCATGTATCTCAACATGATTGCAACTGTTTCTTTTAACCTCCTTCTTCTAACCTTTTAAATGTACAGGCTGCAAATACAGACTGCAATTTGTTGCCAACTCTGGATTACAAACAGAGTATATACCAAGGAAGTGCACTGGACTTTTGTCACCACATGGTATCTTTTTACACTGTGAAAGAAGTAGTTGTAATTGGTGAATGATGCATTTGGTCCAATAACATTTGGCAAGTATAGAGGAGACGAAAGATTCAGTCATTTTATTTCAATTCAAGAAACCAAAAGTTAGCCAGCTCAGCCTGTGGAATGGACCACTTGGCCTTTATAGCGTACTCAGTATTGATTAATTTGGGTAATTTCTTTACAACAAGAAGTGGCTATTTCGGCTTCATGCGCCACTGAGCAACATTCAGAGGAAAGAACGGAGACCCACTTCCAATGTATCCAGTTCTCTATATAAATCCACGGTACATACTCAGGGCATTGGTCAGAGCATTGTTTTGAACGGCGCAGCTGATGTTCACTTCTTATTGAGGTCACATGCCACAGTTTTTGCCCTAACACAGAGGCCGACACAAACACTCCTCCTTATTGGTTGTGCAGTCCTCCTGACCTGCATGTCTATGGACCGTGGGAGGAAATTTAAGCGAGTCCACTGAGAAAATTCAAACTGCATAGAAGTGCAGGGCAACAGTGGTAATGACTGAGGTACTGTGCTCCATATGCACTTCACTAGAGGCTTGAACACAATTTAGATAAAACAAGTGCAAACGGGTTAACTAACCCGAAATCCACTGGGGAGATGTCACTCGTAATTCCAGCACCGCATTAAGAGTGAAGAATTTCTGTGATGTAAGTTCAAGCAGAAAACTTTGCACTGTGTGTTTAGCTCCAGAAACACTAATGAATGAATCATAGGACAAATATTCAAAGTCGGCGTGCATTAGATTCATAAATCTTGAATGACGCGGATATAAACATAGAGGCCACGGGGCTTTCCGATCTCCTCTCAGCAGCAATTTACATGAAGCAGCTTCACCTTCACTTGGATGTCAGAACATTAACTGATTAATCCATTGACTCATTTACTGATCACATCCTATATTTCACTCAGATGCCACGGGTCTTTAACTACAGAAACTCCTAGTTATATTAGTCTATTGACACTGACTCATGTGCAAAAGAAATATGTGTCATACATGAAATTCAAAGGGTGAAGATCCACTTTAGTTTTTCTCTTGAATTACAGGACAATGTGTATAGAGAAACCTCAAATAATGGCATTACAGATACCTAGATAAGATACATGAGCATTATATATATATATATATATATATCTCAAATCAAACAGCTTTTCTTAATTTTAAAAGTTGACTTTTTCCGAAAACACCCCTGAGACTTCTTCTGCTGAGAGCCACTCATCAATCATTTTTGCTGTAAAGTCTCCGGCTTGTTCACGGTGCAGTGAGAGTCGAAGCTGCAGGCTAATGTGCCACCAACCTCTCACTGAAAATCAGGAGGCAAAATAAGACCCTCCGTTCCCACTTCCCTGCAATCATTTTCCGCCCGGAAACAGAACAGGTGGCACATGGTTCCCCGGAGACATGGTGACAACCAGGAAAACAAATGTTGAGCCTACTTGAGTGGTACAGTCGAGCTGGCAAATAAATATGCTTGGGCTTAATTTTCATGATCAATGAATGGTTTCAGGGGAAGAATCTGCATGTAAGAGAGGAAAAAGCCGGATACACAACACAAGGTAATTCCCATCTGAAAGTGTTATGGCTGTTACCACAAACTGTGCTCACTTGGCATCCCCCAGCAGCCCCTCCTCGCCGAATTTCTTGCACTTGCTGCGGGTCCCTTGGGATACAATTGTTTTTTGCGGCCATGTTTACTTTGTGAGGAATACTTCCACAGGCTAGATACATCAGTGCTGTACAGGCTCATTTGCAAAACATATGAGACAGTCAACCTGTTCTCTTTCGTTTGGCAGTCTGTCCACAAGTTGTAAACACACTGTAAAATATGCAGTGATTATAGAAGCAGTTGGACTGACTTTTCTGAATATGTAAGGCATATTACGCCCTTTTGTTTCTCATCAAGGGCATGCTAGATCTTAATTACTCTATTTTCCTTAGCGACTTGTTATTCCACCTTTATATTTTAAACTTGCTGATTATATGAAATTGGAAGTAAATCAATGAGATGGACTGAATCCAGAATTACTTTTCTTTGACGTCTCTCTAAATGTAAATGAATAGGTTGGCCTTGAGAGAAAACAAAAGATTGATTGGTTGTTATCTGACTCATTTCATCTCCTAGGCGTAGAACAAATCACAGAAACGCCTGTACACTATGATGTAATTTAATTAAAGTCCCCTATAGGCGGCAATTGAACATTTTGCAACTTTGGCAACTTGTAAAAGACATGATCATAACACATCAACCCAGCTTGACTAAATCAAAGTTTAAAAGCAATATAGAGAGTACTCCCATCAGGATAGTTTGCCAATATCTGTGTGTTTTTTCATGTAATGTAATTTTTCATATGACGAAATATGTGTTTGGGTTGAAATCATTTCTTCAATCTTCTTTCTCTGTAACTTGCTGATCCATTGAGAAAAACAAAATTATTTGGGAGTAGTAGGCCTCTGTGCCTTAGATGGTCTTGCTATGTAATATATTCCTATTGATATTGTTCAAGCCCCACTCCAAAGTAGCCTCTCGAGCCCATTGTGCAGACCTCTTAAGTCATTGTCAATTAAGTCGGCACTGATGCTTGCTGCTTTGGCTTAGAGACTGAGAGTGAGTGCACTTTTGGTCTACTCAAGGCAAGGCTTACAAGATGAAGCCTGAATGGCACCGCATGAGGCCAAAAAGAGTGGTTGTTATGCCTAAGAGCACTGCGTTCCGCTCAAGGCTTCCCATCGTCAACCCCACAAAAAAAGGGTAAAAAAGGAAAATTCAATCATCTGTGTTCCAAATTAGCCTCTTTGTGAGTTCCGAACTTCCTACGCCCTTCATGCATGCATCCCTGACCCCTACCAGTGTTGTTGTGCAGGAAGAGATGTGACAGATGTATTGTTAGGGCATGATACAGCGCTGGTGGTCTTTTGACAGATCCACCACCTTCTGTTTGGCAGGAGATACAGTAGGTGAGATCCCAGTTTACCTACTGCATGACTGTGACATACATTCATGGAGGACTGCCGTATCAGCACTTCTTTCAGCATGAAAGTGGTGTTTTGCTCCTGTGTGATCAGTTAACATGTCTTGATGTCATTTTGCCTCGATATCGCAGCAGGAGGTGGAATATCCCTATCAAGTCCTTAGACAGGGCAAAGCCTTTGTGGAGGAGAAAAAAAAGAAGAGAAGAGCTATCTTATAAGACATTCAGCTGTTTCATGAGCACTGTTATTACCATGCCTAAAATTGGGTCCGCATGTCGCAGAGAGTATATCCCGAGCTGCTGTCTGCAGGCCCTGGGGGAAGTGCGATACCGTTGGCGTCATGACCAGGTGTTGAGCGCACAAGCAGACACCATCTGCACATGAATTAACAGTAGGAAACCTGCCTGCACCCAAGGGAATTGGTTTTGTCGATGTGGAGAAGCCCCAGCAGCACCTAAGATCATTAAGTGGGGTTCTTGCCACTGTGCAGGGCTGGCAGCTGAAGGCTGACCTACCTAGGAAGGCAGCTCAAGATCTCAGACACCAGAGACCACACTTAGTCCAGACATGTCGAGTGCCAGCAAGGCAAGTTGTCCCGCTGGAATTTCTCAGAAAGACCAGATGGAGGAGGCCTCCATGGAGAAAAAGATCCAAATACAGAGGCTTGATTGGATGGTGTGCAATGTGTGCTCAATGAGGATGGCGGCAGAGGCTTCGCCAGCCAATCCCTACACGGAGCCTTCAAGCTCTTTGGCATCACGGGACTGCATGGGGATAAAGCCATCAGGAACAACACCGATGGCGCACAAAAGGCATCGAGATGGCTGTGGATGACCACATGTGCAACATAGACACATGCAGGGACCTGATAAAACCTGACAGGGATGGTCGGGCATGGGTGTCAGATGTTGAAACACCTGATGATCTCTGGTTACGTCACTGATGATGTGTCACAAGTGTGTGTTTTGTGAAAAAAAAAAAAAAACTAAAAAGATATCACAACAAAAAGTGACTGACAAATGACTCCGAGATGACAGTGAACCTGTGCATCAAACACATCAAGACTTGTAGGTTTCCTGTGTGTGTAGGTGTTTGCAGCTGATAGATGGTTAAAATCGTTCAGTTATATTGAAAAAATCAAAAGGTCAATGCCAATATGAGTGAGCTTAGGCGAAAGCTGAGAGCTGTTATTGTAACTGCCTGCTCCCTCGGAGCACTACATGGAAAATCTCTCCGGCACTTCTCCCTTCACCAAGCTCTTGTAATTTAGTCTCAGTTTGAGGTGCCATGTTCATTGTACATCCTTGTTAATTTTCCCCCAGGTTCGGCCCCATTTCCTGTCTGTTGGCTAGGTGTGGGGCTTTTTCGAGACCTAATCACGGAAGGTAATTCTCATATTAATTAATTTAACCCCAACCTAGTGCCACAAATTAAATATCTCCCCAAACACACCAAAATCATTTCACATCTAAATCTGAATTAATCATGTCTAATTAGACAATTGTGCATTTATTCTGTTTAGCAGTCAAGCAATCAAGGGCCAATTAGTGAGATCAGACAGATATATACATCTGATTGCTGGAAAATCTTGAAGTAACCTTAAATTGCTCACAGGTTTGCTTCTAATGTGTGCACCTGGTCAGCAAGGGCTTGTTTAGAGCAACATAAGATTGATGCTTAAGTGTTTTTATCACGTACGTCTAGTGCTAGATGTCATCTATACTCCCAAATCTTGGGCAACAATGACAAAAATGGTATGGTATGCCACATAGCATGGCTACTGTACTCCCTGACCACCGCCAAGTTGTGTTCAGTCCAGGGTCTGGCGGTGTTCACTGGAAGGTGGACCCCGGCACTAAATCATAGGGCTCCCTGTCTGCCCGTTTTACAGGTAACATGGAAAAATGAGGGAGCAAACGGCATTCTGCTTTCCATTTCATTGGGACTTTAAATTGATCCCATCCTATTTGGTTAAAGCCTTCCATTCCAAAACACCGTTAATGAGTTTTTCCTCAAAAAAAAAAAGATGATTTCATGAGCAAAAAAATAAAACCATCTCATAAAGACTCAGCAATTCACAGTTGAAACACCAAGCCATAATATGCTTTGCTTTCATTCCATCAATAAATTACACTTGTCAGGTATTTAGCATTTTATCTCCCGAATCTCTGGCTTATTCCCCTCTTGTTTACCCCAATCACATTTGTTTACCTCGTTTTATCCTCTCTTCTCTGTTTTACAATATCTGTATTCCTCTCCCCTAACATCCAACCCTCTAAGAATGAGTCACACATGGAAACAAACTGTGATTGAATAATTGACCAATGCCAACATCCAGACCTATAATCCATTTCACTGATTTTTATATTTTTTTTTTCTAAGTGGCTCCAAAAAGTTTCCACATTGGAAATTTATGAATGTGTGCAGAGTCTGCTGCCTCAGACAGATCTTAATTTGTGATAATGTAATGTTTGATATGAACATTAATACTTCCCATTTGTTTGAATAGCGGAGCATTAGCACTGCTAATATTTTCACACAAAACCCTCAGCTGAGGAGCCTGTGGTCAGATTTATTTCTTCAGTTGGATGAAAACCAACATTTGTCTGACTCGTTCCGCAGACAAATCAGAAGCCCAGGCTTATCGTGTTTGTGCGATATTAAATGCTTCTTATAATGGTTTGTGCATAAAGAAGGAGATGCACTGTTTCAAATAAATATAGCAGAGCTGAGACAATGAGGGGATGATGAATTAGTCAATGGACAGAATTTAATCAACCAAAAAAAATGAAAATCAATTAATCACACATCAATCAAACATTCCCCAGTTAAAGCTTCTCCATTGTGAGGATGTTCTGCTTTCATCTGCACTCATGTGATGATAAATTTAATACATTTCATTTGTAAACTGTTGGCTGGACAAAACAGGCGTTTTGATGACTGTTTACTCTGCCAATTATTTTTGCATTTAATTGATGATGATAATAATAATCATTAATTGCAAAACTAAAATATATAGTAGGCTATATTTGGGGGGAAATTGTCAGAAATACTGTCCACTGGAGGACATTCAGTCCTTTGTAGGGGTCAAGTTCCAAAAATGCTAAATCCTGCAGCTATGACTGCATCGAGCCTGGCCACAGCCAGAGAGAAGAAGTCACTGTCAAGACATAGTTCATTATTTTTACTTATGTTTTTGTGCAAATGAAACCCAAGAAATATAGCATGCCAATTAGAAAACTTTAGGATTTCAGATGTTTTTCACTGTTGGATGGTGCCAAGCTAAGAGTTTTCCCTTTATGCTAAGCCAGCTAGCTATTTCCTGGCTATCATCTCGACTCAGATGAGAAACCATGAATCCAAAATGTTGAACTATTCCTTTGATGATTCCAACTTCTCTCGACAATGTCTTTACTTCTTTAGCAGAAAATGTTTTTTTGAAACAGAAAAAAGATCTGTTTTTTTTTATCTCTGGAGAGCATGTTGGTTCAACAAAGGTTACAAAAACTGTCTGGTTCTGCAAGTATTTCAAGATATTTGCCTCTCTTCATCAGCCACCTTGTTACTGAGGCATTTTGCCAATTTGGACTAAAACCAAACCCAAACAATGTTACCAGCAACAATTTGACATTACTGCAGAGTCATTTAATCCAATGTTACTATCAATAAATACTGATTAATGTAGCTTTAAGTAAAGGGAAACAAAACAAGCCAATCCAAATCCAATAACCCAAGGAAAGGCTACGGCAAATGTGGCTGGGGCCTTGTAAGTTGGACTAATCGATAGGAATTTTGAGAGAATCAAAAGGTGGGCGAAGAGGTCGGAGCGTCTCAAGAACAAATTGATTTCCAAGCACCTTTGAAAAATTGAGGTTAGTATTGAGAGTCATCAATGTCAAATGCAAGGCACCGCTCATGGGATTAAAACCTGTCCTTCCTTCCTGAAGAAAATGGCATTGATTACACATTCTGCTCGGTCGTTACGCAGTTGGCTATTGACACAGACACACTTGTACAATCTTGCCATGCTGTTTTAATCAATCATCAGGCACCCTCTTCTGTTGCCCGCTCGTCCTTACACAAACACACCTACACCGGATTAAACCTGCCAGCTGCATGTAAACATGCACTGTCATGCCCTATAAGCCTACTTTATTTCTAATGCTGTGGGACTGCCTGTGGCTGGTTTTGGAAGTCTCTCTCTTTACTTTCACTTTGTCACTGCCAGGGTCAGAGAAATCATGAAATAGCACAGGGGCTCCCAGTGGGGCACTTTGTTTTCTGTGACACCGAGAAAATCATTTGTCATCACACATCTAAAGAGTTATCCTGTAAAAATAGAATCAAATATATCTTCACCTCACCCACTCCTTCAGATGCAGTCATCCTGTTTGCTCTTTCATATTTTTATTGCCCTCCCAGTCTCTCACACTCCCCATCTCATTTCTTTCATGTTCCCTTTGCTCCTTCCTTCCTACTCTGTTTTACCTCCTGCCTAATTTGGTGCATGATCTGATATTTTGATGTAATTACCTTAGAAATGACTCGAGAGCTGGATTGCACTTAAAAGCAATTTAGTTCGTTTAGCTTCATTTATTTCTGCCTATCAAGATGCGAGGCACAACAAGTTGTTCCACTCCAAAATTCTGAAGTGTGTGCAGAAGAAAGCCCGGTTCAACACTGCGATGTTTACCTGCCTCACCCTAGGGGACACAAAGAGAGCAAAACTCTGCAGTATCTTCATCCTCACTCAGAAAGAGCTTTCCACCTTTTTAATAAAATTAATTTAATTTAATTTTTAATTTAAAGAGGTTGACATAATGTGGAAGCCAATCATGTTTTGCAAACTGCAACACTTTGCAACACTCTGCGACAGCAGACTTCTGGGTTTGTGGTCAACCTTTAGTAAAATTTTTAGACTACTCACTGTTGGATATTCATTTAGTTTGGCGGCACAGTGGCGCTGTGGTTAGCACTGCTGCCTCACAGCAAGAAGGTTCTTTCTGTGTGGAGATTGCATGTTGGCATCTGCATGGGTTCTCTCCGGGTACTCCGGCTACCCACAGTCCAAAAGACGTGCACTTAAAATGTTAATTGGCGACTAAATTTTAAGTGTGAATGGTTGCTTGGCTCTGTGTGTCAGCCCTGTGATGAACTGGCGACTTGTCCAGGGTGTACCCAGCCTCGCGCCCAATGTCAGAGGAACGAAGGAACATCTTGTTTATTTGATATTTTGATTTCTAAATCGAGGAACCCAACAAATATGAGAAAAATGTTTCCTTTCCTTGATCACAATTAAATGTTGAGGTCTGTTTTCTACCACAGCACTCCAGAGGGTAATTATAAAGATGGCTTGGTAAGTGTGTTTTGCTTCTTTGTCAGTGATTTGTGTGAGCAAACCTTTTACCTGGAATAATCTAGAGGGGGAAAAAAAAATACACAAAACACATTTAAATTTTGCAACCTAATTCTATTGATGAAATACAAGTAAGGCAAGCATCCATGCATGAAAACGATAAATACTTCAAATGAGCTGATTACGCATACATCAACAGGTGTAGCGCTCTAACACCATGTCAGGTAGGCTGCGGCTTGTACTGCATGTGACGCTGGGTAAAGACGGACTTGACACTAATGTGTTTGCAGTCAAAATATGAGACACAGGCAGCATGAATATACACGACGTGGCCCTCTTACCATCCATATCAGGGCTTGGTAAACACATCCTTGAACTAAAAGCTAACAGCTTCCAAAAATATGAGCATGTCTAATGGGAAATGAACTAGCTGACTGTAGGTTGTATTACGGTTCTGCTATTGTTACATTGTCGCACTTTGAATTCCTCCGCTAGCTCCAGTGTAGAGTGTTAAGAGCATGCCAACATGTGCTCTTGTAGGCTTGGTGTGTAGCATAATGCCATGAATTATGGCAGCACTTTGTGCTCTTTGGCTGTGATTCAGAAAAGGACAAGGACACTGCTTGACATACATCATATGAATGGGAAGCCATTTTCCGTATTATGGTCAGACAAGGGCTTTTTTAACAAAAATTACAACTACACAGAGCCAGCGTGGCATGACATCTTTGGCAGGTTAATGCTGCTTTGGCATCTTAACAACATATCGATGAAACGTTCACACGCCATGTGAGGTGCCTCCGCTGTCCAGGAAATTTGTGATGGTGTTGCTGATTCCTTTGATGATTTGGTGTTAATATGCATAATCATTAGCTAATTGCTTAAAAGCACCAGGATGCCAAAGCAGATCTTTGTGAATGGAAAAAAGTTGGATGATGTGAACCATAAAAGCAGGAAGCCAAACTGAAACGTGGACAAATGGCAGCTGTTTCGTCTACCAACCAGTGCAAATTCACATTCTCTTACTGTATGTGTATTAATCAAAAGAACAGATTGTATTATTAAAAATAAAGGGAGCGCTGTGAAGTGAGGATACATTTGTTATACATTTTTTTAGAGATTTATATTTTTGGCAGGTCTTTTTCTTTTTAAAAAAAAGTGTTTGCATTAAGTTTTTACTGCAATTTATATAATTTTTAAAAAGATTTATATACTTTGTTATTTGGTCATTTTGTGGGGGAAGATAAATGTAGCAAAACAACAACAATATATGTGATTGCTTGGAAATATATCTATATTTGTTGCCTGTTTTAGTTTGGAAATTAAAGGAAGTACAGTTGATCTGTTTTTAAAGGCTTCCATATGTTTCGGCCGATAGTTTTGGGAGGCAGAGTGAAAGAACATACAAAGAAAATGCAGTCTCAAAGAAAACAATATGCTGGAATTACTGGAATTAAAATCCTTTTAAATCCCAGCTGCTGCAGTCGAGCAGCTCGGTATAGCCAACAATGCAGGGATGTGCTCGTGCTGGATGTAAATGTGCGCATTATAACATCTTGTGCTGTTGTGGAACACAAAACTCGTGTCTTTCAGCCATCCGTCTGGCACATCAAAACCTCATGCCTTCTGACGGCTGAAGTGATGAAAATGAGAATTTTCTGCGTAATAAATCCCAGCGATAGGGCACTAATGAAGTTCTGAATTGCAGTGGCATGCGGCGCGCACAGAACGTGGGACTTTCATAATGGATACAGCTGCAAAATCTATGGTGAGAGCAAGCAAAGGACTGATAGTTTGTATAGATTAAGCAGCTCGAATCTATAAAGTCAAACGAGTTGCTATTGACTGAATGTTTGGTTAAAAAGTCCTCAACGTCTCTTAATTACTGCATTTTCCTTGGAACCATGTGGATAAAGGCTATAGAAACATTGCATTTAGTTATTCCAAATCTATACATAATTGATCATCTTGAATTATTTATTCTTATCAGGATATAAATATTGCAAGGCTCACATGAATAATTAATCACTATCAAATTTAATTCTGTGTGGTTTCGGACTGTTGTAAGCACTTGGCCATGTGTAATTGCATATTGACTGGGGGTTAAGCCAAATGTTTGTCAAACTGTGAATAAGACCCAATGACTGCTGAGTTTTTTGCCTGATAAGGGACAATTCTCTTGTTTGTATTCCAATACCAGCTGGTACAAAACACTGAATCTGGTCCGATAAATACTTTGCAAATCCAACTTTTTCATCACTGGTGATCTGTGGACTGGCAAGGCAGCTCATTATGTGCTTTTATTGGACTATCCATTCCATTCAAATTAACACGGCTGGGTTATGGTCTTCCGAATGTGAGAGATGCAGGCTTGTGAATTAAATCAAGTTTATTTATAGAGCACATTAAAAAAAAAAAAACACATAAATGGCGTTAAATGGCAAAGCCAGAACAATGGCAGTCACAATCCCACAAAGTGGGAGAATGTAACTAAGTACATTAATGTAAATAATTACTGTGTCCCATGTGCTGTACCAAAGTGCATTTCCATTTTATGCAACTTTATACTTCTACTCCACTATGTTTGAGAGGCAAAGATTGTATTTTTGACTCCACTAGCTAACAGCCGCTATAGATCACTGCAGCTTACTTTACTGTCCAACAGGAAACTCTGTAAATCACTGAGAGTTGATGCACAGCAGCCAGAGGACATCAGAGGGAAAGCCAGAAAACATTTGCTCCATAAAATATGATCCGGTTTCACCAAAAATCAGTGAAATAGTTGGCGGTGTGTGACTTAGTGCTGTAAAGCGTTATGTACTTTTTGCAGGTGAGCGGATTCGGAGCACAGAGTTACATACTGCAGAGTACACGGAGGGAATGACACCCCTCTCCTGAACGCATCACTGGCATGCCAATAATGACGGTAAAGCACACGCTCTCGTGTAATATAGCTGACTTATTTTACCATGGAAAAGTTGCACAATGGGGCTTTAAACAATCAGTGTAGGATTTAGTGGCAGTGTGTCAGTGGCGGATTGCAACCCCCTTCAACTCATTTTTCCATAATAAGCGCAAAGGAAATACATTTAATGTCTAGAGCCTGTGTTCAGTTTGTCCCTTTTGGGCTACTGTAGAAACAGTTCAACATGGTGGACCCAGGAGATTTAAAAAAAATTCATTTTAAGGGAAGAAAACAAAGATTCTTATTTTCAGGTGATTGTCAAAGTAATGAAAACATAGTTATGGATATTATATTCCATGTCTGCCATATTCTCTAAATAAATCCCTCCAAATCTGACCTTTACGCTCTGAATAGTTCTTACACCGCTGAAACAAACTGACAGCTCGAGGTGTAAGAATAGTAACTAACTTTGAAGTGCATATTCTAATCACAGCTCTTTAATGTGCCCCTTCTCTCTAATGTATTAAACATAAAGAACTGCACGGCTTTGTTCCATTAACGTGTTTTGAAAGGAAAACGTCAAGGAAAACTGCGGGAATAACAACATTGTGTAACAGCTGAAAGAAGCTCAGACACCGGTATGATTGCGCGGCATGGTAAGGCAAAAGCAGGCCAGAGTGGAGCTCCATCTGTCCATCTGCGCTCTTTGCAACTAATACTAGGACATCCATTACCTAATTTAAAACTTGAAATGTTGCATAATCGCTCAAAGGAAGCACATACTGTGCCGCATGTTCCCGGCGAAGTAAAGAAAAAAGCAGGGCACAGTGGAAATTGTAACATTATTGGATGGAAGCAGCTACATCTGTCCACCTGGGCACTAGCAATTTAAAATGGATTTGTATTTAGGATGCTTGCCAGTTAATCTCTGTTAGTGATTCATATTTGCTCAAGAGACTCAAACAATAAAAGAGAGGTATGAGTAACTCAATAGGGAGCATGGCAGCAAAGCTACCCAGGTTATGGATTCAGATATCAGCGGGGGCACTGATGCTGAAACTGTATACATTTGCTGTGCTGTACCAAATCTGCATCATGAAACTAAAGCTGCAGTGGAGAACATGGATGGATTAACTTTTAATGAAAGAGAATTCATTTGGTCACCTTAATCTCAGTCTATCTCAATCAGTCAATCTCAATCTAATTAGCATATCATACAAGTGGGCGGTGTAAAAGAAAATAACTGACCAATGAGAAGAGAGTTCATTTCTGTCAGCCGGCCCCAACCAATAAAAGTGGACGCTGGAGTAAGAAGCAGTGGAAGCTTCTTTATGTTCTTTTATTGTCACTCATAGATCTCGTCTACAGTTCCACACACCACAAAGACTGTCCACAGTGCAGAGGGCATATGCAGTATTAAATCAGTGCTCATACAGCATGGTATATTAACATACTTACATTCATGTGTAAATGCTGCCAGCCTTTGGGCCAGAGGCTGTCTTCATGTGCTATTATTCACCTATATTGATTTTGCCACAGTGCTATTTTAGAGCATCACTCGCATGTAGGACAATAAAAATAGCTTCTTGGGTGGATGAAAGGACATTTTCCAGATGAATGTGATGAATATAAAACATAGGATGTCTTAGTCGTGGCATCACTCACAGGTTTTCTGAAGAGCTGCTGCAAAGCTCAGAATGTGGTGACTCTGTCAGCCGCCATCTTGCCAATCCTGCCTCTATCGCCTCCGGGCTAATCTAAAAATCGGCAAAGACATGGATTGTGGGTAGTGCTGCGGCAGGCTGAATGACACCTGGGTGCTCCAATGAGCCACCTGTAATAGCACCCACCTGTCAGTCAAAGTGACCACGCTCTTAATTATGCATAACTTTAAGCCTTAATATAATTTTAACAGGTGAGTTCTATAAAAATTCACCCTCGCTACAGTTGTCATCAACAGGAAATTAGCTATTGAGAGCAAAAGTGTTTTTTTGTACCAGGCTGTAAACATGTTTATTTCTGTTTAACTTGCATTGGAGTATTTTTAAAGTACTGAGAACCCGCTGTGTTTTTTCCTTGAAATCTAAACTAACCCATAATCTAAGAAAATGTCAGAAAATAATGCACTAGACCTTTGCTATCAAAGCTTATGACTCATATTCAATTGTGTACCCAAGTTGGAGTCTTTGGTATTAGCTGCTGCTACTTTGGTAGGCTGGCAGCCAGAATGTAGAATTAATTTTCCTCACCTAGACCTGCTTGTGCACACTGCCAGACTCTGGGAAACTGATAGAAAGGCAGAGCCTGGCGCTGAGTGCGTCTCTCCGGGAAGTTACTATGTTTGGTGGATGCTATAGGGCAAAGCTTGCTCAGCCAAGCTACTGATATTAGACTCATTTTCAGGGGGCGGGTTGCCATTTACAGTCACGTCTGCCCGCCGGTGGCGAAGACATTTAAGATAAGGGGATTTGACCTGTACCATGAAAATTAATCTCCTATGTATTGTACATGAATGTTGAATTTCCGGCTCTCAGCCAGTGGTTTTTATACGTTTTCCTGCTGAAGCTCTATCTTTGAAATGAAATGCCCCCCCCCGCCCTGCTGCCGCAGGCTGCTAATATACACAGGGCTAATCACACCGCTGACAAAGTCAAGGGCTAACTCCAGTTTTTATGTCAAGTAGTCGATATATTTTTGTCCGACGTAGAAGACTGCGACTTCCTTCCCACCTCTCTAATTAGTCCACTCAGTCACTGCAACACAGGTCAAGTAGCTAGCTGACTTCTGTTTGGAAATGTGCCATAATAATTACAAAATGCTCAAAATGTCAAATGTCTTAAAATGCGGGTCTCCGTTTCTTTTCCTCGGGGTTTCTACACCTTCTCAAACGCCAAATTCAAGGACTTTCCTGGCACAAGTCCCTCAAATTAAAGGACCCATCACGGCGTAGTTTGAGACAAGGATGAAGGTTAATTACTGTTACATAATGAGGACTAGTAGGCTTTGTAGAAGATCACAGACAACAGCAGTGAAACGTAGCCTATTTACTCAAGTTAAGTATAAAAAAACAGCAAAAAAACTTTAATAACCTGTCGATTTTTAAAAACTTTTTGACCTTTAAGACTTTCAAGGATTTCAAGGACCCATGGGAGCCATTTCCTTTGCATAAAACCCTGCAATGACACTTATGATTGACTTTTATCCATCACTGGCCATATATATGTCATATATATATCAGATCATAAAACTTTCATTGTTAAAAAGGACATTTTTACGCCATTTGTTGTGCCGCAGTCTTTCCATGTTGTTTTCCACAACATCATCATCCTGCTATTATTGTCCATCTTCTCCCTCTTAGGGCACTTACAATTATAAATGGTCAATTTCTTTGATTGTACCCCACAGTAAATTGCACTAATAGTAATAAAGATGTTTTATGAGGCTGCCTTTTATTTGAATAGCTTTTTCTGATCGGGGTATGATTTTATGTGGGCCTGGTTAGAGGAATTACCAGGGCAGCCTGTGTGTGTGTGTGTGTGTGTGTGTGTGTGTGTGTGTGTGTGTGTGTGTGTGCGTGCGTGTGTGTGCAAATGTGCCTGCTGCTCAGGAAAGATGGATGTTAATATGAGCCAGGGAATGACTGTTTTGTAACGACGGCCTGATTATTTGGACTATAGATCAGACATCTCAGACGCTGCTGATTGGAATTTGATGAAACTTTGAGAATGATGCCGCTCACCTTTAGATTTCTGGGAGTTCACATTTGGCTGATTGGGAATGTCGAAGCCACAAGACGAGATGACATACGTGTTATTGATTAACTATGAGGACTGCAGTATTCTTGCGATTGAATTTTTGATTTCTGTAGAATAATTGGGTCACTTATTACGTTTTAAAATTCTGTGACATGTATCAGATGCTACCAAACATACTGTAAATGAATCATTCAAGATATATTTTATTCTAAACAGGAATAAACCCAAGGGATATAGTCTGTCCTTGCTTCAGGCAAAAATTCTAATTACGTTGTCAAGTATCTATTCTATTCAATTCTATCAAACCCTAACTAATCGCAATTTAATGCACTCTCAGATACATTAAAATGTAATGAATTTAAACATTAATATAAATGAACAGTATATGAATTTATATTTGTATCTTAATGGTTAATTATGCAAACAACTTAGTGGAAACATTGGTTTTAAATGATGCCCTGATGTAATTTGCCAAGATACAGCTTCCAAATAGCATTTTTCTCTGGCATTTCTGGATGTTTTAAATGATAAAAAGTGCATACTCAACACTGGATTCATTAAGCAAAAGTCGCCTCACTGGTTGAATGGTAAAATGGAGCATTAGGTAACGTTTTCTGGTAATTTACACTCAGAGGACTTATGGAAATTGGACCACTTTCCTGTAATGCACAAGCACGAATAAGCCGTGTTTCAGAAAGATTTTAGAAAGTCAATCCAAGACTTCAAAGTAACTTGAAGCACATTACAGATATTGAAGTCTGTATGATTTCTTTGTGGGGGTTTGCTATTTTGGCTCCATGCTTTTCACCCAGTCCAGGAAATATCTGCCCCCCAAAAAAGGACCCATTTAATATGACATTCTACTTGTTCTGAAAACTCCGGGCAGACTTTTACAACTCTCAAAAGCCGAGCGGAAAAAGGACTCTGTGCTCTGTCCTTCAACTCTCCATTTTCAAGTTCCAGCTTGTGTCAACTGGCAAACACCTTCACAATAGCTTTCAATACCAACAAAGCACCATCATAAAGAGAACCTCTGATGTTTGATGTTGGAATGTCTTGATATTGAATGTTCACTGCACCTTTGAGAAAAGGCACACAGAGCTTTAGGTTTGAGCAATCACCAATGGACCCTGATCATATATATATATTTTTTAAACCTAGGACCATTGGATCAGTTGCATCCAAGCACAAGGCCACCATGCAATGCAGTACGGAATATGCAATTACAATGGTTCATTCCAGCGAGCGAGGGCTTGCCCTGCCAGGCTATGCATTTCCATCTTGCAAGCCATGAGACTTGAATGGCCCTGGATATGGACAGGATAATGGATTCTATACTGTCTTGTAGATGGCGCACACCATTTCTAGCAGAAGTACCTGACACTATGTTCAGATATGCAGCCAAACTTTAAAGGAGATTTCTTGGATTCATGGATTTCTCTGTAAAAGATGGCTGCCGAGTCCATACAGATTTATTCGGCACCTTTTGGAACAACGTAGACTGTTCAGGTGACCTATTTTGTGTGTTGCTGTCATATCTTGCCATGTGAATGGAATATAGCATTATCTGCTGTCTACATCCATCCAAACTTACTTGGTGTAGTTTGGAGTTTGTCTGCAAAGATAATCACACAGCAATAGTTTTTTTTTTCTTTTTTTTTTCTTACCCATGAGTGCTTCAACACCTCAGCCAGGATGTGCACATGTATACAAGCAGATCCAGAAGGAGCTCGGCATTAAAGCTGAGCTGACAGCACTGAGCAACACGAGATGGGCTTACAGTACAGGTGGAAAGACATATTTGGTGTAGAAGAAGAGATGAACGCTCTAATAGTCTTTGTCTGAACTGGCAGTTACACCTCGCTATGTGTTTGTAGAGGCATCTGGTCTGCTGAACACTGCGAGAAATTCAGATTTCCATACTTAATTTTTAATGAATGGTTGAGCACAGTCCATGTCTTTATAGTGAAGAGTTTATAGTGAAATACATGAAAAACATGAGGCCCAACTAAAAGTGGGAGGACATTTGGATGAAGATCCAGACAATCCATCAGTTACTTGACATGGGGAAGATGGTCAAACGGTGTGTGAACAGCGCCTCCAGCCAGAGGGAACACCAGACAACCAGTGGAAAAACCATAAACGGAAAAACGTGCCAGGTAGGTATTGCTTTGGATGTTTCGGACACGATTATTGAGCGAGTGTTCAGGGAGATTTTCTGTGCAGTCGATGGCAGTAGCAAAAGAGTAGATGCTGTACTAAAATGTGATTGCGGAGCACAGCCTGATCAGCAAATACGCTACTGTTGCACTCTCCATCAATCCGAAGCTCACATTCACTAAGATTAGAACGATGGCAAACGTAGCACAGCTGTCTATTGAGAGCATCAAGAGGAAGCTTGCCTGTAGATCATTGTCCAAACTAGGTGAAACTTTCCAAACTGGCCGACTCATTAGCTGCAGGCACAGCAACTCGTGAGAGGTCAGCCGTTTGACGTCAAACTACACTGTGGTTATGTATCAGGACAGACTGTCAGCCTTGAGCCTGCTTCGTGTTGAGTGACGCAACAGAGTGTGAGAAAAGCAGCAGCGATTGTTGATGCTGATTATTTCTACATGAAGGGAAGACTTATTTAATTATGGAATTTATATCGGCTACAGTGGCATACTTTTGGAGGCAATAGGTGCTGCCGCACAACAAAAGAAATAATGACAATAATTAAGACTGTGAATAATATTGCAGTGTATAGCACAGTGGTGACTTATGGCAAGTTTCACTTATGAACAACAGGGGCTGCACCACCCCTAGTAGTAGCTTCAAGTATTAGCATTAGTATTAGCTGCAGCAGTCTTTTTTTGATGATTTCCTTCAATGAGAGTATAGCGCTTCATAATGTTTTGTATATTGTTTGCATATATCTGCAGTAGCAGGAAGGTTTCAGACCTCTCTGCATCTTCAGCATTAACAAATTATCACAGCTCAAATGCAGACTATGATTAGATATGATGAACAGTGCCATGGTCATGGACTTTTCAACAGTAGTGTCACTCAGATTTGTTGAATTTATGCTTTTTAAAAGTTTCCGCCGTGTTTGCATTTGGTTTGTATTCAACCCAGACCACTGTTATAATGCTCAACTATGCAGAAAGATAAAGAAAAACTTATGCATTACAACACATATTTATAACAGTAGGCTACACGAAACAGCACAGCAGTGATCCATGCATTTCCTGTCATGCTATAAATACAACGTGTAAGATACATACGGTTAACCCACTGATTTTGCAAATACATTCAAGTTTATCTCGTGCGTTTTGCACATTTTTTGAGCTGTGTTAAGGGAGAGTGCGGCCAGCGCACACCCAAAAGGTGTTACTATCACAGTTTCAGATGAGGGATACATATTAATGCCAAATACGCTGAGAAAAAATGGGCAAATATCTAAAATATGCTGATCTCAAGTTCGAGGATTCAGCCGAGGGAAGGGCCTCATGCATAATTCAAAGTGCCACTGCTACACCGACAATGAACGTTTATGTAAACCCAAAGTGAGATAATATGGCAAAAAAAAGCAAATGCTAATTCACCTCACTAACAATATGAAGATGATCATTTGCATACTGAACCGCTGTATCAAAGGTTAGAGTGGGAAAGAAGTGGAATTAAATGGAAATGCTCTTGATAGGAAGATAAACTTTGTAGAGAGAGCAAAGCTGCGTGTCATTCCCCCCGTGAGGAAAGGTCACCAAAGAAAGAGTTTTGAATAGACATAATTAACTCTGCAAAGGATTTTTTTTTTTTGAACATCGGCTCATTGAGGTTTTCCCTTTTTTTGTGTAATTAGTTTGAACGTAAGCCGCCGACAACAGATTTCATGTTTACCAGCTCAGTCCTGCTAAAACAAATCGCTCTTTTTGCTGCTGAGGTCAGAGTTGTTATTTAGCCGTAGGTGTCACTTTGACCTTTACATACTTGGCTGTGCTTTGACGCTTTTCCTAGTTACAGCTGCTAGTGTAAAACTATGTTGCTAAGTCACTGCTTGTTCCTGTAACGCAGGTTATGAAGGTTAGAAAACAGCAATTAAGACCGTCTTGAAAGGAGGAAGCAGTCGTTTATCTCGACGCAACACGTGCACAGGTGCGTGCTTGAGCGACATCTCGAGGACAGGTGTGGAAGCGCAGGGTCACATGGGGTGAAATTAAGTTCACATAGTGCCAGCTAAGCAATGTGTCAGATTTCTGAAAAATGATGCACACTTCCTCTAACACTGCTTAAGGGCATTATTCAAAGGTAATTTATCACAGTCTGCTGTGCAATAGTGGTTGACTAGGACTGCAAGCAAATCAGATTTGTTTCTCAGATCAGGTTTTTAATGTCCCCATAAAATGGAAAGCAGAGTGCTCTGTTGACTTCCTAGCTTTTACGTGTTTCCTGGAAAAACAGGCGGACGGGAAGGGACTTGTCATGGACACTGATTGGTGTTTACAGTCACCAGTGTGCAATGCATCCCCACCAGGGAGCTAACCTGAACACGGCTGTACCTAACATCTGAAACTAGCGGTGGCCAGTCTGGCAGGTAGTCTACCACGGTTAGTTTGTTGCCGGTTTGGCTCCTGGCATCCCGAGGCTGCACTACACGGCGATCTTTCCATCAGGAAAGTCTGTAAACCTGATAAAGCCCGACTATTTTGCATACTAAAGGCAAATTCAGTGATCATATCCCATTAGTTTGTCCTGACATCACCAAACCCAACTGCATGGGTTGCCATGGTAACGACAAAAGCCTGCCTTTCCCTTAACACCGAGGGACAGTTTCAAAAAACGACTGCACGTGTTGACGATAAATCTGCCACTGTTTTCACTGTGAAGAAGCTTGACAGACGTAGCAACAGTAACTAAGGAGGACGGGTCAGCTGCTGCATCTGCAGAATGAACCGCCTGGTTGAAACAAACATACCGTATGGTGGACATAATTAACAAATGACAATAACTCAAAACCTAGTCAAAACATGTCACACAGCAACATACGGATCCTGACCTCACATGTGATCTCAGGCGTATTTGCAGTGCTGTTAAGCTGCATCTTGTTATAGTTTGCGGAAAATAAAATAAAATAATTGGTTTGAACAACTGAGAGCAATGTGCTATATTTGCACAAGCGACAGCACGACCCCATTAACCAAGTGTGTTGCAGAGTCTTATAAAGAATCCTTCATGCACTCGCAGTCTTAACAGGCACTTGGGCCGTTGCCACCAATTACCGGATCTACATCACACAAGTGGGCACCTGACTAGCTGCAAATACCACAAGTGAAGTAATGGGAGAGAGGCAGAGGCAGACGAGGAGGGAGACCGAGCAGATGTCACCTTGACTGTACTGGCTTTGCTTCAGATTCCAAGCTGTAAGGGAGGGAAAGATACATACATGCATTCATTTGCCATGTGTGTTAATGTTGTCTTGATTGATTTATAAGCCTGCAAGCTATTAAGATTCATCAATCAGGGAAAAAAAAAAAAAAAAAAGGTTTCTTCATGTTCTTCTCGCATAAAATGCGAAACCATGCATGTCTTTTTTAATACTTTTGATTTAAATGAATATGCAAATATCTCCTTCACACAGCTGCCCAAAGTCCAAAAGCGCACACACATACATCCATCGACCAAGCCTCATTTACTTCTCTTAACAGCCACTGAACCGATGTACTACTACTCTGCTCCCCAACTGTGAGATTAGCAGTGTTGTGCCCGTATATTAGCATTAATTCCCATGTGAAACGTGCACGTCCGTGAAAGCCAATCCTTCCCTGAGGTTTCGCTGTGTAAGGACGCTGCTTCTCCTCGGCACATGCGCACCCTTAATAAATCATCTCGTCGCCTCTCATCTTTCCCGCGGATTCGAGGACCCCTGATCAATCCTGTGCTCTCTGTAGAAGCTTTCGGTTAGAGCGCGGCACCGCAAAGCCTCGGGGGTGAAAGTCTGTGCAGACACGGCGAGGAACTGAAAGCGAGGGGGTGACATGTGTTTGATAGTGGAGGACTGCTGCTGAGCTGGAGCAGCGCGTGTGTGTGAGAAAGAGTGCATGGGGCAAAGAACTCCTCTGTCTCTCAATTAAGAACATTCACCACAGGCAACAGAAAGGCCTGGGGGGCTTACTTTACACACTCACAGACATACACACAGCCATACTGCGGTGAGATCATCGCTCCGTATTGTAAATGTCAATCAATATCAGCAGCACACTGCTACATACGGCATGGTGCATCACTTTAGGCTATGGTCAACAGAGCAAAACACAATAATGGAAGCTTTTTGAGCTCATCAATGCAGAATGAGCTCCGTTTCATCCAGTTGCGCGATTGCACTGTCTCCCAGGAGACACCAACGAGAGCAAATAATATTGTACGATGCTAAGAGGCAGTGGCAAGGTCAAACTTGTAGGAGGAAGGGCTTGACTTTGTACAACAAGTTCACCTTCCTTCACTCACTTCCCCATCACTGTGCTGGACTCTATCATATTTAGCCCTTTCAGAGAGATGTCTAGAGGTGCATGAACGTATGCCCACACATCCGTGCACATGCGAAAACACCCACACACGTGCAACGCGCTCAAGCGCTTCCATGCACTCAAACGGTTTCTAACAAACACACACACACGTAGCTCTCCGCATAGCCAACGGGAGGTAATCAAAGCCCTGATATGCTCTAACCAGATCCATTAAGGAGCTAATAAAGGCTCAGGATGAGTTAATTAATGACCCCCAAGAACATCATCTGCCTCCAGTGCTACAGCTCGGGCTGCTGTCTCTAACTCTCACTGAGCAAATCCCAAATCAAAACAAAAACAGCCACAGTTGGGTGCGATTTAGGTGAAAATCCACTTGTTTTGTTGTTCCGACGACCGGAGAACGGGACAAATGATTTAAGCTCCATTGATTGGATGATGAGGCGTGCGCGCACGTGTGTGTGTGTTTGTCTGCCGCGCCTTTGCGCGCTTCACGTCGATATATATTTGATATGCGGCGCGCCCCGCCAGAAATGACAATTTCTACAGAATGCCTCGCAGACACAAAAAAAAGGTAATTGATGCTAATGTGGGAAGACGACGCGAGGGGAAATCGAGCAAATCAATTAATAAAACATTTCATTCGTCTGGTGAAGCCTCGTGGAAACTTCACAGCTTCTTCAGAAAGCAAACCGCTCTCTGCTCCGGCAGATAATGCTGTCAGTTCATTCTGATAGAAACATTTTAAATGCTGTTTCACACACGGCTAATTGTATTTTTTTTTTTAACTCACTGATGTTTCTTTACAACTCCGCCGACTTCTATAATTAAAATGAAGAAATAAAGAGTGCAGAATAATTATTTAATAGTGATTTTGGGGACTCTTTCATTTTCTTTAAAATATCCCAATAATTTGCGTGGCTGAGGAAAGTCTAATTGCATTTCATTCTGAGCAGCCATTGTTGCAGTGCATGTTTAACTGGGAATACGTCAAATGTAGCATTTTTCCATCAATAACTTATCTGATGATTGCTCCCAACAATTGACTTGAAATAATATTTTCCAAAGTAAGTTTTACCAGACATGAAGACAATCTTTAGACCTTGTTGGTACGAGATCACAATGAGTACTGGACCACACTGATCAGCCTTCATCTCAACTATATGCATCTTGCACGATTGTGATGCTATCACCTTGACAAACTCTATCCCCATCTAGCAGCAGTGGGCGTACAGCAGCAGGAACCACCACAGAGTACTCTGGCAGGTGTTTTTCTTAGGACAGGAGCACATTTTGGCATGATGACACACACAGACAGACACAGAGACTCAAAAGGTGAAACAAATACCAGCCAACACTGTTGTGACCAGTAATAAAACCAAAGCAGAACCCAACCTAGACAAGTTTAAAAAACAAAGTACCCAAGAAAAGATGATACTTGGCCTCCAAGAACAAATCCCTAAGCTGCAATTGTGTCTATCAGACATGTATTTACATGTTTACCTCCCTACTGTGATTGTAACCTATTTGTTGCTACATAGTAGGTAGCCACTTGTGGTGAATTTAAGCTGGCTGGAACCCGTGGCTTCTCTCTGGGAGCTCTGGCTTCCTCCCACAGTCCAAATACGCGCAGGTTAAATGTCGACACTACAGTAAATCATCCATAGGTGTGAATGCGAGCGTGAATTTTTTTTTTTTGGCTGTTTGTCTCTATGTGTCAGCCGCGTGATGAACTGTCGACCTGTCTGCGCCCCACCTCTCGCCCAATGTCAGCTGGGATTGGCTGCGGCCCTCCTTGACCCTGATGAGGAAAAGTGGTTACAGAATGAATGATGAATTGTGACTGAAAAAGAGGCACATAGTTAAGATATATGTAGGTTTTATCACAGGGTTTAAAACACCTTTATTTATATATATTTATATAAATATAACCCCCCTCTTGTTAAATGTGTGGCTGCTGATTGAATTCTTTTATTGCCTTCATTTTATTGGTTAGTTTCCTGTTGACCCGGGGTCAGAAAATTAAAAAATATTGATTCACTTACCAATACATATCTCAATGTTCACGCACAACAGTGACCCCGCACCTTGACCCTTGGTAACTTATGGATTAGCTGACCTCCCACCCTCCCAATAACTGTCTGCTGTCGCATGAGAATGAGAGAATGATAGCATCTCGCTTTATGCTAATCACATCAGAACTCTCTCTCTCACTCACACACACACACATGCCGTGGCACTCTTGTTTTCCTTCTCCCCTCTCTTGACATTTAGCAATGTGCTAGCTAGGCAGCCGGCGCTTGCTTGTTTACAGGCTCGTTAACTGTTTCTCAAAGTCCCTGCACCCAACAAATGTGGTGATTATGGTCCACGGAGAGACCAGCTATAAGAAATCTCACTATCATCACAAAGCACAGGCGGCATTATAAACCTAACTGCCTCTCTTTCGTCTTATTCGTCGGCCTTTTGTATGCAGACTCAGCTCTCACTTAAGGGTTCCTCTTCCCATAAAAAAATAATAATACTAATTAATTAAGTTGGCATTTATTTGACATGGCTGGGGAAACACTCTTAGCGCATTCATACGTGTAGTTATCTGCTGGGTGGGTCCGATTTATCCTTCTCTGACGTTTGCGCGCTGGAGGATTGCTGAAGTGTTAACGCGAGCGAGAATGCACTCAGAGGGAGAGACAGACAGCTACAGTATGCCTTGGGGGAGATTTAAAAGCAATGTAAAGACGTAAATTATGAAGCAGAATCTCCCCTATTAGAGAGGTAGTCTCTGTCTTCCTGCGGTATTTCATGTTCGAGACGGGGTGGACAGCGAGGAAAATGACGGAGCTTTAAGTTGACCGTCTTTTCTGGGGGAAAAAACACAAGTTTTATTGGGTGCTTTGACGTTATTCATCCATCCATTATGTATCCCCGCCTACCCTTGAGAGGAGGCTGGAGTCAATCCCAGCTGACATTGGGCGAGAGGCAAGGTAAAGCCTTGGACAGGTCGTAGCTTTCCAAATTTAATACACAGAGCTTCACAGGCTTCACAATGTAAACCGTAAAAAGTATCTAAATAAAGATCAGAATTAGTTGAAACCTATTGCCAGTAAGTAGTAAAGAGTATTTTATGATACAGTTTTCTAGAAGCCTTATGGTTTCGTCAATACACCACAGACCGGTAAATCTGAAGGTCACTCTGGCAAATTAAAACTCTCATCGCTGTAAGTTCTGCAGTTACCGGTGTGGAATCTGAAAAGCTGCCACTCATTTTCTTTGCCTAGAACTTACAAGTTAACGGAGTAAAAGTAAAATTGATTGACTATAGTTCAAATTCTTGGCTCTGATCCAAGCTATAGGAATGTGACACACTGCCGCAAATATTCCAATGTGGCTTATTAAAGCGTCTGTTGCTAAGCCCCTTTATTATTATCTCCATGATAAAGCAGACAGCTGGCATTTGTTTCCCTTTCGACTTTATTATCACTTCCTCCTCTCCCGTCGTTGTTTGTTCACCAAGTATTTGTGCAAACATACCTTAGCCACGCAAGCTCTCGAGCTCCAGCGCCATATGATGTGGCAACCTTGCAGCGGGCTCGCTGCGTAGGAGACGGCGAAGGCGAAAAAGGCGGAGGCAGTATATCTAAACACGAGCAGACATTGAATTAATCAGCCACTCTGAGGGAAATGTTACCAGTCCAAATAGATTTTTTAAGCTCCATTCTAACTTTTGAATCTTTGAAACGCTTGACCTACTCAGAGGGACAAAGTTTATATCCTGGCCCTGTTTTTTTTTTTTTTGGTCCAGGGTTTTAACATTCAGGGCCTGTCTGCAAAGCATCAGTGCTTAAACATAAACACGACCGCAGCAGGCGGGACAGATCTATCAGAATATGTATGTTTAAAAACGCACACATCTATACGTGCACGTAACCCCGCCCTTTATTAAATCAGGATTAAACCAGGTAAATCCTGCTGAGATTAAAATCTCATTTTCAAGGAGGATCTTAATCTCAGTGGGCTTTGTGTGCTCGAACACCACCTTGTCTTCTGAACAGAAATATGAGAGTGAATGTCAAGAGGTACAACAAAGTAGGAGAGGACAAAAAGATTCAACCTCTTTTTTTTAACTAATGTGAAAACCAAAATTAAAACTCAAACCCCTCATATTATTACTCCCACCATGTAAGAAGGAGCGCTGCTGCAGCTCCTTCCTTCCGACATCTGTCAGACTCTTTAACACCAGCACGACTTTCTTCAGCTTGACTTTTTTTTCTGTATATTTCTTACTTACTTACTGACCATTTTCTTTTGTTTGTGTCTGAAATGGTTTCTACTAAATAAATAGTCCGCAAAAACACTACTGACAGCAAGTTTGTGGACTATCCATCACAGCAGGAACATTGTTTCGGGAAAGAATGTTGTAAATATTTCATTGGACTTTTTTTTAATACTATGAGCACGACAAACAAAACTTCTCTCCACCTCCATTGTCCAATGGGGCGAGGCAGAACATAATCTTTTCCTCAACCTAACCACTAGTTTTGGTGCATAAACCTAACCAAACTGTGACCGATGTTAAGCACACGTTTAATATTGTTAGCATGACAACTGAAAAAGCTAACTTTGCCCTTTGCTTGCACGTTCAAAACTTATAAAATGTGCATCACGCATCATGGGAGAAAGCTTAAAATGAGTCGCCATCACACGCAAAACGTCCTTAAAAGTGACTATTTATAGTCCATCCCGTGATATCATGTTGAACAGTCACTCTTCTCTTCTTGCCATTTTTCTCCCTCATAAATATTCAGCAACTCCTGCATCTTGCTAAAATATCATTATTATCTTTGAATACAAGAGTATAATTTCAAAACAGGAAATTAAAAAAAAAAAAGTACTTCCAGCATTCTTGGTGACCAATCACACCGACAAGCTCTGCGTTTCTATTCTTCTGCTAATGATTAGAACTGAGCATGTGTGTCAATACAAAGGCTCTTGTTTCAGATGAGGGGAGTCTGTGCAGTCTTCTCTTCCACTGTCTCCCTGGCATAAATAAGTAAGAGACACCTACTAACACGTGCAAAAATGCACCGAGACTTACTTCTTCCTCACACACACATACAGTAGGCACGCAGCACTGCAAACCCACACACACGCACAGCGCATATCTCGCCTCCGTTTGCGAATCGTTGCTACAATGCTCTCAGGAAGGAACAATGCGACTGAATCTTTAATCTGCATTCAAAGCCAGCACTCCCAGTACTGTGGTATGACTAAAAGTAAGGCTGATGGTAATTAATAATAATGTGATAAGGAAGGGGAATAAGATGCCATCCCTTATTGGCTGCCTTACCAGTCGTCATTTCAGCTTCTGCTACATCGACACACACCACGGTTTGTGCATTCACAGGCTGTTAAACCAGCTATTGTGGTATCATTCTGGATGCTCCATGGTGTGTGTTATTTGGGGGTGTATTTTGAGGGGAACTGCTCGCTGGGTGGAAAGACTCATCACTTTGCGCAAACATTCAGCAGAGAGGAACCTGCTGGAGCAGGGGTACAGTCGGAGCACCAATTTCTCCTCCAACAGCAGAGAGTCAATGGGACAGAATAATTCCAGGTTTCCAGGAGTATTTTTTCCAGTCATGGGAAAAATTATGGAAGATGAGAGAAAATTGGTATATCTTTCTGGGGAGAGAAAAAAAAAAAAGTGCATTCTCACGTTTTCCTTTTGGAGAGCAAAGTGTTTGATGTCTGCTCAACAGCTCGCAGCTGAAATTAAGGCTCTGTTCAGGGACGGGGAAGTTCAAAAACGGAAAGGGGCTGTTTGCAACGCTGCGAATGCTCCTAAAAGTTTGGAGCGTTCTGGATGTAGCCTGGGTCACACCGGCAAATTAGGAAAGAGTTTCATGTAGCAGCGGGGAAACATAAAATAAACCACCTCACGGCCCGGGCACACCAGAATATGACACGGTGAAATTAGCTGGAGTGAACTGGTAACACAAGAACCTGCCTCTGTTGGTGAATCATAGCAGCAAAATAAAGCTCTTGACTCCTGTCTTATAACTGTCTGAACATAGTTTCTCTTTTTAATGGAGCGGTTTATACTCCAAGGAGAGTTGAATAAAAATGAACAGTGCAACACAGCTGCTAAGATATAGTTGCCTCCCCCCTTTTATGACTCTCCTCAACTGGACGAAACTGCTTGCCATTGATCACTAGCTTTGAGTTCACCAAAGTTTGAACTAATAAGATGATATCCTTCCACATTTTGGACTTCTACTTGACTCCTTCAAAGGTTAGAATTGACAAAAAAAAAGGGCTGGCTATTGGCCAACAGGTTTGGAAGAGTTCACAGACGTTGAACTCGCAGATAGCTAATCCATTCCACCGGTGATTCCGCTCGAGAGAGTTGCTTTCGTGACCAAATTTCTTAAAATTCAGATGTTTAAATGTTGTTCAGTTCTGTGTTTACTCTCTCCAGCTAATGTAGCATCTACAGCTTTGCCCTCTTTGTGCATATGAGGCCAATAAACCATCACCGAACAAATATTTTCCACTCAACGCAACTGTGCCACTTTCGAAAATTTGCACTACTTTATGCGTGCACACACCTTTAGTCGGTTTGTCTGAAACAGCTTCAGAGGCAAGTATCATTTTGCTCCCTCCTTCTATTCCTTGAAAGCTGCATGTTTTTGCATACATCATGCTATGATTCATGACAATAATGGCCCTAATGCACGCGCGTGCTTCTGTACACTAACGTATGTAAATGAGGCTTTCGCAGATGTCATTTTGTGACCTGACAGCTGCAGGTTGTTGAAAATGTCCTAGGAAATGATTTCTTGAAAGCATTCTGGGGCACTGAATACACCTGCAAAACATTCTGGGCACAAGAATGGCTACAGGTCACTCTGGGAGACGGAGGAAATCACTGAGGTAGAAGTAGACAAGGCAGCTTGAGGGAAAGTGGGCAAAGCATTTCATCACAAAGCAGCGCCAGACAACAGAATTCAAGGTTGATTTTTTTTTTTTTTTGTTCCTTTGTATCGACAGGCTCATTCAAGCATAAACATACTGTATGTACATGCTTCCACAAACAACACTTTTTCTTGTATCTTTAGCTGACTTGTACCGAATGGAAAACAGAATATCTGGGAACTGTCTAGCAAACGGTGAGAGGTCCCGCCTTGGGAATTTCACCTCGGAGTCGTCGGTGGTGATGATTGAAAAGACACTCAGACACCAAACGACCTCGGAACACTTATTGTTTTCTTCCTGATTCATTATACACGTATTCCCACAATGGGCTGTGCGTGCTCTGCTTACAGCCGATCGAATGCAAAAAAAAAAAAAAAAAAAGGCAAAGTTGAGTCCCAAACTTGTGGCACGTCTGCCCCGAGAGACATGCACAGAACAAACATAAATCTTGTAAATGTACTTGATCCTTGCTACGGGCATTGTCGTGCATTAAAACACAGTTTGATAGTGAAATTATGTGTGTGTGTGTGTGGATTCAGTCGAACATGAATGAAGCAGCAGAGAATTATTCGGAGATCATTCCAACCATAAACATGCAATATTTTAAAGGTCCCTTGAGGGTTGCTGCAATTGCTTATTTGCAGTTAAATCGCTTTTACATATTCAACATTCAGCTACCTTACGTATCAACAAGTGCACTATTTTTGCATCTAAACCTGATCTGGCTCGGGGAAATGAATGAGTAATACTTAACAACTGTGTTGGCGCCCATCAGCAAAACACTGGAGCACCCCCTCATGGTCCATTACAGATGAACAGTAGCCAACAATGGAAAAATGGATTTACTGGGCAGTTCCAAGTCGCGAGTGTGTGTAAATGAATACCAAGCAGCGGGGTGAAAACAACAAACAAGCACCATTGACTTTGGTCATGCTGCTGCTTTAATAGATAACTCATTTGGATATCCAGTGTAAATTACATTTTACAAAACTATAACTATCTTGGCAATAATAAATGAATTTGGAATACTATGATTATAATTGGACATGCAGCCCTATTTCTTAATGTGATATCTTTTCTTAGAACTTTGTGACTTCAATTAAACATAGTGACGAATGAAGACCAAACTTATTAAAGTGTTTTTGCTTACCCAAATGAACTGAGAACACAATCAGAGATGTTGTACATATAGTAATTCAAATATTGTATTCCACTCTTATTGTGTATTTCTTGGGCCTCGTGGAACAACCCCCTTCATTCATTACAGATGGCGTGCACCAGTGTGGTGAACCAAATTGAATACAACAACAACGTTGCGTGGCCATCAGGTGCCAGAGCAGCCTAAAATGCTAATGCTGGATCTTCCAGCTGTTGCATCAACCCTCAGTTAAGTGTGGCCATTTTTATGCTGCGGCAACATCCGTGTGTTGTCATTGTTGATGATAGGGATCAATGCATGTTGCGTCGGCTGCAGTAACCAGAGCCCTTTTTATTAATCCTCAGCCATTTTTATTTGATGACAACTTGAGTTGTGTTCTCTTTTTAAGTTGAATTCCAGCTTGTGTACTTAGAGTTTTAAATTCTCTATAAACAGATATCGTAGAAATTCGTAGCTAACAGACCTTTGGTTGGCAACACATTGGGCGAAATGCAATCTCAGAACCTGTTAGCTATTGTCAATTATCTTTCATGAGTATTTCATGTACAAATGTCTGTTTGCTAAGCGGACTGCAAAGGAAGTCTTGCATCGGATATCCATCATCTGTTTTTTTGAATATCTGTTGGCTAGACTAGAAACCTGAAACTTTGTCCCAAGAGGCTAAATTCCTGTCAGGCGATAGCCGATGGGTTGGTAATTGGTTTAAGCAATTGTAAAATCCAGGATAGCACAGTGGACTTTTGTCAGAGAAAGAATAAAAACTTCAAATTCATAAATTGGGTATTTTGGGCTGAACAAAACGTTTTGACAAAATGCATTAGTGCTAATTAGTAAAGTTTCCAACAGCCAGTGGAAATAATAACTTGCCAAATGTTTGGCAAAAAGTTTTTCGCTCACTTTCCTGGTCACAATTTTATGCTACATTACCGCAGTAAATGTATTGCATCAATATCAATAATGCCTCCTTAATCATTCATTCATTCAATTATTGAATTTGGGTGGCTGAAATATTACAAGCATGTGTGCTTCTTCACACCCTTTGCCTTCACAGCAAGCCGCATCTCTGCTGAGCAGCTGGGAGACTGTGGCGGCAACTTTCTTGGGGTTTTTTTTTGTCTCCGTTATGAAACAACATTTCAAATTGTGGATGTGAAATGGTACGTGGGAGTTACACATGTCGTGTGTTGAGCTGGGAGACCTTCGTTACGCAACGTCTTTCCATCATCCACCTCTGGGCAGAACCAAATATCCCATTAAACGGTGACTGCAAAGAGTCATAACACACATGGTGGTGCTTACTTTGATTGAGTCTCACATGTGGCATCTACTTGTGTCGACATTTCACAGCAAAAAAATGTCACACCTAACGACCGGGCCCGGATACATCCCTGTGCAAGTAGGGTTACAATACGTCTCTCTAATAGTGCTCATGCCTGAGCCTCTGCGCTGCACTAAAAATGATTTAGTGAGACAGTTTTGTCTTCACACACAAAACCACTCATGGCTGACAGCACTGCAAAAAAAGCAATGCGTGTGCGTCACCGATGTGGCCGCATCATACGCAACGGTTAGCAACATGTGACAAGTTAAACCGCATTCAGCCCATCAGTCTCAGGAACGGAGGTGCATGACAGTGGGCAGAGTTCAACAACGTTCGCACGATTGTTAACGCGCCTTGGCGGAGCTCCGACGAGCGTCTGAAGACGAGACTCGGTGTTCCCACAAGAGATTCCATAATTCAGCGTTGCACAGTCGGGGGCGTTAATGCCATCCCCGGCGCCGCTCCAGCCAGACGAGCCAAGATTCAAAAGACGTTTATTACCTCGATTTGATCACGCTCGTCAAAGCCATTCTTCGCCACTTATACCTGTACTCTGTCAATGGGGTCATAGCAAGGGAGCGCCATCAGTGCGCAGATGATTAATGAGTGAGGGTCTATTATGCCGAGTGGCTTTTTATTCATCAGTGACAGACCCGCTCTCTTATAAGTTGAGGGAATTTAAAGCGTACGGGTAACAGCTTGGTAACAGCGTCAACAAATTGTGATCTTCAGCTGCTTGGTGTGTAAAAGCTGACAGGTTCTGGGCTCTATTCCCACTGGAGCAACTCGTGCTAAATATGTATGCGCTAATGATACAGTACTTTGAATGAAATTGCATCGCAGACGTGCACGCTTGTCTCTGAAAAACCCCACTTACATTATCCTTTTGGAGGCCGCATTTACGGAAATGCCATTTACCTCACGTCGGGGGTTGCGGGCGGTGAAACAGAAATCACATCATTTTACTCAGAGTTATAGGTTGGCTTGAATTAAAACACCCAGAGCAGATGGGTTTCTTATGAGTATACGATAGAAAAATCTGATTCCCCCAACTAGAAATAGCGAGAGAGAGAGCCCCCCCCCCCCCCCCCCAACTTATGAGCAGAAGCAGCATCCGCTGACTTACTTAAGAGGCTTTCTCCCACAAAGCTGAGCATTACCACATTTGCCTTAATATATTTCCTCTCATATTCCAGTGTCATTAGCTGAAGCTTTGGTAATAAGCCATGTGATATATCCCCCTTAGTTGCAGTCCTTGGCATGCAAATGAGAAGTGGCATTGGGGGTGGAGGTATTGTGCGTCTGAATTTATCTGAACTGATCAGAAACACAATTATGCCTTGCTCGCTCATAATAAACCACAGTTAAGTGGGTTGGAGAATTCATTTATTTACATTAACTCTGTCGCCGTTTGACAGTAATGGATGCCTTTCATTAATGAATGAAGGATTTCATGTGGCTCCGGCTCTCTTGTTCTGAAGCCTGAAGGAGGGGAGGGGACGGGGGAGAAAACAATTGATAAATGAAAACTTTTAGAGAGATTGTATTGAGCGGTTCGGAGAATACTGCCAAGAAAGAAATTGCCAAAAGAAATCCAAAGCCTTTTACCTTTTTCTCTCTCTCTCTCTCTCTCTCACACACACACACACACACACACACACACACACTGCTATTCATGTTCTAGTCCTCTTGTAGTCTAATTCATTAAAAAAAAGGTTTTCACATTGATTCTTTTGAACTCGCTGATTTTCGCAACATAAAAAAAAAAAAAAAAGAGGCACCGCTCCCAGTGGTTGACGTGAAATTAATTTCTTTGGTAACGGGCGCTGATTTATAAAAATGGAAGAGGGTGGTATGCGCGTGTCGATGTGAATCAGGATACTTGTATACTGTGGCGCGTACACATCCAAAGCTGTGTCTGTGTGTTCCTGTGCGTCACGGCCAGCCGCCTCAATGTCACCCATCGTTCTCTCTCTTGGCTTGGTGATACAGACAGATGTCTTATCTCCGCTCCTGCCAACCGTTCGCCCACCCCCACCGCCACACTGGCTGCCCCTTGCTAGGCACTAATCTCCGATCTGAATTAAAACATAATTGGAAATCATGAATCATTAATTTCTTTTCTTTTTTTTTTTTTTCTTTCCCACGGACAGCACAGGCAATGCCCTGTCAACTTGATGCACTGCCTCCCTTGTATATTTATTAAAGGCCTTTTCAGTGCAGCCTGTGATGTACATATGGCTGAGACAGAGTGGGTGGGCCTGGACGCTGCGTGCAATGGCTTTCTTAATGGTGATTCACGTGCCCCAGGGTAACAGCTACCTTGACATTGCCTTATGAAGCTGTCTGAGCTCATATAGGCATGTATTATATATGGATTATCCAAGGTGAATGGCTCTCATACGGTGCTGCAGTGTTAATAGGCTGTTGGAATGTTTTGACTGAACTCAGGCACATGCGCTCTAAGTTACGTTTATTTATTTGACAGTCTAACATTTTTTTATATGTAGTCGAAATACCTAGTGGAGCAGTGGATTTCATCACAACAGAAAAATGTAGATCAGCATTCACTCTGCATGTTGTGTGAGAGTTTTGAAATCTATTCCTTGTGTATGCCTGCAGCTCAAAGTGTTCGTCTGTCTTTGAACTTCTTCCAAAAGCATTTTCCCCCCTCCACACATAAAACACTGCAACCCCCTGGAAGTATGGATTTCATGATTTCAAGGATCACAAATTATTCTTAATAGCAAGCTCTATATGTGGCATTTGAGACTTTAAGTGAAAATTAATGACGTGGTAAATGAGTGGAAAGGCACACCCGTGTCAAATACTGAGGCTTAATGTCAAGTTCTATCATTTCCATAATATTAGAGCCACAGTTGCCGTTGTGGCCCTCTAACTACTCATCTGTGTCACTGATCAAGTTGCTCTTTCATGTCTGTAGGCTGACTGACACGACGTTCTGGGAGAGTTTCATAACTACAGTTTTTATACATTGGTTTATAATTTATTCATTCAGACATACTTTCATGCTTTAAAGGTTTTTTTTTGACAGTTACCATTCACAGTTCCAACTGTAATCAAAACGGCTCCACGTTGAACTACAAACATGGAGTATTATGCAACCTGAGCAACACCTGTGCCATTACACCTGTGCCCGCGGGCCTCGACATAATTTCATACGGCCCATTAGATAATTTCATACGTCTATTATTAATGGCGTGCCGTAAATCACACTCCCACCGCTCATACTACAAATCCCACATCCCACCGTTGCACTGCAGCAACCGCCACACAGGTCAAGATACTGTCAGTGATAGATACGGCCTGTGACGTAGTCCCAATCTTCAATTATGACCCAATGGGTGATTTGAGCTTGACAACCCTCGTCTACAGCAATGCTAACAGCACTGTGAGGCTATAGCTCACATGCTCACAATGTAAAGACACAAAGAGTGTCGTAGTTTAGGGTGTTAGCATGCCAGCTAACAAGCTAATTAGCATGAAACGATTGGCGGGAATGCCACTCGTTCTGAATGTGTTTGGTTAAAAACCAAAAGTATTGGACAAATTGAAATTGTGTTATTATAATTCATCTTGAGGGGGATGCAAATGTCTTTGCATTCATGATGGTGTCATTTCAAAACTACAAATGTTAACCTAATGTTAGCACGAGAGGAAAAATCAAGGGATCCTCCAAAATGTGTCAGAGAACAACGAATGGCCAGGCAAAACTCTGGGCCAATCCATCTGATGGATGTTGAGATATTTCATTGGATAAGTGATAAATTTGACCTTCTGGTGGTGCTAAATGAAAAACGAGGGATCAACAAAGTCATAAGTATTCACTGCATGGGCACCACTGATATTTGTGCCATATTTCATAGGAATTCATACAATAGTTGAGACATTTCGGTAGAGATGAAAAATGAAAAAGTGAAAGGATCACCAAAATCAGTAGCCTTCATCCACTGGGCACCATACAAGTCTGTAGGCAATCAATCAAATGACTGATCAATCCAATGAAACTAATGATTGATCAGTTCAATAGCTTCTGAGGTATTCCATTTTGGGCCAAAGTGATGGATTGACTGAACAACATGGCTATCCCTAAAGCTATACTGCTAGTATACCATTTGAATCATTTAAAAGATGCTATGTAAATATGCTATTGTATATTATGTTAAATAAACTGCTAAAGTGGTAGTGAGCTTGCACTGAATATTACAGCGAATAATAATAACTCTCATACCCCCAAGTAAATGTTAACCTTTGGCCTGTGAAGTAGTTTACAGCTGCTGTGTATCATTCGAGTGAAATAAGGCGAGATGTTGTTGCTTGAATCTTCGGAAAACTCTCTCTGAGCCCCATCACTGGCTGTGGGTTTATGTCTGCGTTTGTTGTGCTGGAAAAACTGTGCACATGTGCAGCAAAGCCAGCAGTCAGATTTAATTTACCTATGTCTTTCAATTAATATCTAGATTTTTTGATTAGCGGCTGAGAGAGAGTGTGGGTGGGCCTGTGAAGAATACCATGTCTTAGTCAATAGTGACTCATATGCCCTCAAGTAGAAGCTGCCCTGACTTCACTTTATGAAGTAGGGCACGGCATCTTGCTTCGTGCAAAAGAAATGATGTATTGGATATGCAATGAGAACATGCGCCGCGCAGATAACAAGGTGCCTTCACAGTCGGAGCATTTGTGTGTAAGAGGGAGCGGGAAGGAGAGCTCGTGTATGTGTGTCTGTGGCTTTTTTTATGATGCACTGGAAAATGCAAATGAACACATGTTTTGTTCAGGTGAGCAGATGGTATGGACCAGAAAAGAGATGAACATATTTGTAAAAATGCACCTCCAGGATTTAGAGCATGCTTTGTTCTGTCTTTATATGTTTCTGTGAGCCAATGTATAATATCTCCATTTACACCTGTTTGAATTATGTCCAATTAGAAATTTCCTATAACAAGGACTAAAAAGGACAAAGTGTGGTCCACGGCAGGACTGCCAGAGTTAATTTTTAATGACTAAGGTCAATAGAATTTGGGTTCATTAAAAGAGCAACAAGCTGGCAACTGAGCTGGATAAATACAGTTGTATTCTCTTTTTCGGTTACAGTGATGTTTTCTGTCTGATCTCATACGTGGGTAGCTCTGAGGATTAGCATCCACCAAAAGGTACATTCATAAAAGATACAGTAGCACCTTCAGGCTAGCAGGCTGCTAACTTCCCTTTGTCAGATTCTCTACACGAAATTTAAAAACCCCATAATGAACTTTAATGAGCCATTCATTTTATTTTCATATCCAATTATTTCCTCTCACCTAGGGGTCAATTTCGTTTTACAAGCACTAGCTTTCACTAGTATATCGCAGCTCCCACCTGGACTTTGCTGAAGCCACTTTTGCAATTTCTCTAAAGTAAGCATTCGGTTTGATTTGTTCTGGGAGTTATAATTGGTCCGAGTTCAACTGAAAATCCCCCCCCGCAACACAATTCATGTGTTATCCACAATAGTAGGATTAATATTTATTCATACAAATAAATGCTTTCCAAAGTCTAGCAAGCAGAGAATCAAAGCTCTCTGGCTGTGCTTCCAGTGAATTACCACAGGTGAGACACAATAGCTCATTTTATCTAAAAACACTGAAGTCTTTTGGGGCGAGATCAAGTCAAGTGTTGAGTCCTTGAAGGCGAGATTAGATCAAATCAAAATCAAACTGCAAATCAAACCAAATCAGGTCTTTGAACGCCTCAGAATCCCTTTTTTCCTTTTAAAGCTCTGTTCAGTGTTTTTACAAAGCAAAGACCAAATCCTTTCCACGCATTTGATCAATAATTAAATTCACTTGTGAGGCTTTCTTGTCATTCAAGTTGCTAACCTGCAGAAGAAATCTTGGCCCAGATAGCCGCTACATAGTGTTCTTGGTATCTGCTTGATATACTGGAAGCCCAGAAGCTGTTGGCATTGCCCCAGAGATAAAATCCTCATCAGACGTCAGCTGATTGCTTCTGAAATTGATATTTCTTGGTCAAGCCTACGGACATTGGTGATCTCCTGACTTTTTCCTCAAAGTTGGCATGGTTGTGAGCCTTTTTTTTTTTTTTTTTTTTAAAACCACAACTTAAGGCTTGAATGTCTTTTGCTTTCAAGTTTCAAGTAAGTGAAGCCTTACAACGGTCAATGTCTAGTTTTAAGTCCTCATTTGGATTGAGGATTTCGTGACTTTGATCCGATTCTCAAGTTTATAACTCTGCAGAAGAGCAACATAGGCCTTCAGACCGCCAGTTTTTTTTTGGACTATCAAAAACCACATGAAATGCGGAGGTGGTTTGAAATGTGATTACAGTCAGTTTTCCAGAGACAGCTGGGTCAGTTTTGAGTCACTCGTGGGGCAATGCAGCAACAAAGACAGCTACACCATGACCACAGCAACTCATGCTGGATTGGTTGGTGATGTCTGAACAAACAAATCTGATCTGATCATTGGCAAGTAAGAGCGTGTCATATATTATATGTGTAGATCATTTCAGCTCTGTCTATCCGCCACGTCTCAGTGTGGGGTACTGAAGCAAAACTCATCCCACTCTTCATCAGTTTGCTGGACAACAGAGCACAATACGCCACCCAATATTGCCAAGGACAGTCTGCACACACATTTCCTTAAAACATGCACGCCATTCCATTATGCTAATCGGCATTCTATTATGCTAATCCTACTCCCCAAATTTTTGTTGTAGTTGAACCAACGAGATAAGTGAGACATGATTGCATTAGAGAGCAATTTATTACTTTTTAACCATAATGAAAAAGTTTTTTAATGACAGACCTACAAATCCCATCCTCCCTTACACTGCACGGCACTTTCTCCATTGTGTATGTCTCGGGGAGGACACAGAGTTCAGACCTAGGTGAGTTTTCTTTTTTTTTTTTTTTTTGCTTGCAGTTCTATAAATTCTGGGTAGGTTTGTCCTCTGAAATCAATAAGTGTGTGACTTGTACACAGAGAGAGTTAGTGAGAGGGACGGAGTAAAGAAAACATCTAACTTGGGAGCTTTGGAAAGAGAAGCGGCGCCCTATTGTGAGCCAGAGGCATGCGGTTGATGAAAACTTTAACTTTTCTCTCAATGAAGTCGTTTCACTTTTAAATAGTTTACTGTGGCGTCCAACTTCAAGGTGCTTCAGGTACAAACATTCACCTAGACAAGCCTGTCTTTTTAAAAATTTCTTTACTTTCTTTCTTCCCTCTCAGGCTCAGCTCCGGTTACCTTTCGAGTTTTCTTTATTTTTCTTATTTTCCTGCACTTGTAGCTCACTGTTTACATGTGCTTCACCAAAGCCATGCCCATGGCTTGTTGGATTAGAGTTATTGTGCTAAACAAGACAGGAAATCATGTATTGCTTTATTTTTTTTTACGCTTTTGTTATTTTCTTTTAAGTTCATTCGGATCTAAAAATGCACCTTTAAAACAAGAGAGAGAGAATTCACTCAAAACATTCCCAAAAAAGGTCACTCGATATTTGCTGGCGCAAACACTGAAGAGCTAAAGATGAAAGTAAAAAAAAAACTATTTTGATCCATTTTGTTTTCCGCAGTTGAAAGCAGCTGCTCCGTGACCGATTGGAAGCTGATTTCTTCAAGTCACAGTGAATTTGATTTAGCCTTTAGCTCCAAATATTTCTTTTTTTCCCCCCTTTAATCCAGAAGATGCTCACATGCCTGTAAAAACTCCCTCGTTTCAGAAGCATCTTCTGCTTTCTCTTTATGACTCTCCGGTTGGTTCTCTTAGCAGTGAAAAAGCACTTCCTCATGCGCAAAATCTGCCAGTGTCATAATTTATATGAAGTCTCTTTTATGACGCATCTGAAACGCTGATGGTAACTGCTGCAGAATTTCCCCAGGAGCATAAAATCTGTTGTTAATGCTACGTGGTCCCATTTATTTCCGCAAAATGTATAAATCCATCGGGCTCATACAAAGAGATAATATGATTTAGAGAGCATAGTAGTCAAATTTAAAGGAGGGAGAGGAGTTAAGTGACGTGCTTTTGCAGCAGTGAGAGCAAACATCTTTTAGATATCAGTCTAAATATGTTTGTTGAATGTCATCGTAGATTTAGCATGGGAGGGGGGGTCACTGAAAACTGTCGCTTTCCCTCTTATTCTCTTATTCTCTCTCACACACACACACGCACACACACACAGAGCCAAATGCCAGCGTAGATTGTTGGTCTGTAAGATATGACATCCATGCTGTCAGTGTTTGCGTCTGTCAGAAGTGTCGCCTCGTCGACACAGATGAGGTCATGTGACTCGCCGGCTTGTGGACCATTTGTCATCCCAGAAGCGACGGGGTCAGAGGGGGATGGTGTTAGATGGCCCACTCTCTTGTGTGTTTGTGTGTTTGTCGTCTACATTGAATATTGTACATTTCATGTCCCTTCACGCGAACATGAGTTCCCTGTCAGGAACTAAAACCGTCAGACTGGAGTGAAATAAAAAAAAAAAAAAAGTGTGCTCCCCGCTGCAGGAGGCTTTTATATTTCATAGCATGTGAGCTTATATATAGCCTGGTGTGGAAATTAGTCTAATAAAGGCCTGTATACATTTTGTGAATGACTTGACAGATGTCAAAGACAGTATGTCTCGCCTTGACTGCACTCCTTACTTCCACCTCTGTGCAGAGGGACCGGGTTCTGGGACTAGTGCCAGTCTTCTGTGGGCTCTGAAAATGTGACAGTTACTCTCACATGAACGATGCACAGCACAGGAAGATTTCCCCCCTATCGTCATGGCAACGCTGATGAATTCTGGCCAGTGTTTGAATACAACTAGCATGTAGGTCAGAGGCCTTGGGATCTTCTTATTTTTTATTTATTTATATATATATATATATATATATATATATATATATATATATATATATATCCTCGCTGCATATCCATGTGGTGCAAATAAAATGTGACACCATGCAGCTTTTTGCTCTTCACACTCATTAGAAGCGATCAGATCTGTGTCACACATGAGAGGGAAAAAATTCAAACTGGGACAACTTCAGCTGTGCTACTGGAGACTTGATAGAGGCAGGTGACATAAGCTTGTTCTAGGCCACGGTTACTGATATGCCACCTGTATTTTATGTCCATGTAAAGGTAATTCCGAGATTTCTTTCAAAATACATTAAATATGGTGGAAAATAGTTGCTGAAAAAATAGATGTGAAAAGACTTTGAGCGATATATTACTGAAATGTGGAGCTGGAGGTTAAAACCAAAATCCAGGATTTTGTGGGCGGTTCTAAAGGGTGGCTCGATGACACGCTGAGGCCACCCTTGTGCCTTGTCTGATTGGTCATCTTAGACAAGAAGCAGGAGGTTTGAAGTTTTGCTCCAGTGCTATTCTAAATAACCTTATCTCACTGTCCGAAATTGGCCCTTGTCATTCGCATGTCTTTGAGGGGGAATGAGTGTGTTCTGAAAAGTTGGCAGCGGAAAGTAAGAAAGGCTCCTCTTAAGCGTCGCACTGAAAATGTTATTTTAAAGCCAGGCCTGTGTATATACGTGTGAAATTTCACTTATTTTTGGGGGCACAATTTCACAAACCAGACCAAGCCTTTCTGTGAGTTTTCATTATGCCTCTGTAATATTGCTCCATGTCCCCCTTCCATCTTCTGGCTGACTTGTAGCCTTTTGATTATACTAGTGAGAAAATTGCAATAAATGTGGAAAGCCTCGTACGGGTACAGGCAGGACCACCCTGCCAACACACACACACACACACACACACACACACACACACACACACACACACAAACGCATATACATACACACTTCCCCCACTGCTCCTTGCAGGTAATTTGTTTTCTTTGCATACAAAATGTGTTACTCCAGGTGAAATATCAGTTGCTTCTCAGCTTGCCCAAGCCTGGGTTATAATTCATTCTGGTGGGATATTTTATACATAAAAATTAGAACATACAAGGCCTCTCAGACTCTATTTCTTCCTTGGAACAAAACAGTGGGGAGCGGTGCTTTATTTTTAATGAATGTGACTGAAATGGATGCCAAGCTGACTCCAAAATGTCAAAACAAAGACTATAGTGGGAAATCCATACTTTAACCCTTGTTGAACCAGGCAATGAGACTACACCATGTTTCAGAAGGTGCACGGAGAAGGGAGATTACTCACATACACAGAGGAATTCATTTCCTGTCGTGTACTTGCAGGTTGTGCAGTGGCTACAATGATGTGTGGTTCTAGTTCAGCGTAACAGGGTTACATAAACGGGGATAGCTTGACATCTAGCATAATACCTTCCACCATTTCCAATTCTTTCCGTTCCCTAAAGGTCAGCATTGTCGAGACGGTTTACAGTTATTCAAGAGCAAATTGAAAAGTTGCTTGTCAAACTTCATCAAAGTCTGAGTACAAGTAAATCAGACAAGGAGTTATTTTTAGATTGGACAAATCGGCGTCGCATGATTCATGTCCAACGTTCGCTGTCAATGCAGGAAGTAGAGTGATATACTGTAATCAGTCTGAGCAGCGTGTGCAGGCTATAATTCACATCCTATAGGCTATAATATAGATGTGGCAGAAGTGCGATATTACCATGTATTAAAGGGTGACCAGTATTTTTCAAAGTTGTTGACCCCATGAGTCACTACAACACAAATACATAGAAAAATACTGAAGTCACCCATTAAAAGGTGTTGAGTTTGGGTATTGGATGGACGACCCGTGTTTGCATCTTGTCACACATTCCACAACCCTCATCTTATTCAGGGTCTTAGCCTACCTTAAAAAAATTCCCCAGTGACAACTGTTCCATAGTTACCATGCAGATATGCATCCTGGCATTGAACATTAAAAGTGTTAGCATTGAACGTGATCTTGGGTTTCACAGAATTTCATCCAACATTGACATTCTTTCTGGTGAAAGGGTTGGCATGCTTTTCACATTTGAGCATTACTTTTTTATGCACTATAGAAATGTGTATGTATGTTCTCCACTACTTGAACCTACTGAGCTTAAGGGGTTAAGCTCAGGAGACGATCTTTAATACCAAAAGGAGACAATTCCAAAATGGATCAATGAATGGGTATAAAGAGATGGATGTTGATATTAGATGGCCAGCAGTGACTCATACTTGGAAGGTCTGCTGTATCAAAATGAAGCGAGGGCAAAGAGCAGTCTGCGGCTTGAATTCATTTGCAGCTATTTCTGTTCTTGTTTGTGGAAGAAGTGCATACATATGGAATGGAATTCATCAAAGGTGCATAGATGAATTTCTTTATGAATAAGTTAGCAGAACTTTTAGGCAAGCAAACTGCTTATAAGTGCAATCAAGTTGTGGTTTGGTTGGGTTTCAGAAAGCTCAGCCTCGACACATTACATTAAAAAGAATAATGCAAGTCTATTTTTCACTCTAGTACAGACTGAATGAATATTTCTGGGTAAAATTGCTTCCAAAGCTTCTTTAAATCTCAGCATGATCCCAAACAAGCAATTGTCTTTGATGTCCTACTTCACCTGAAGGGGTGTGATTCCCCTGTTGGCGTAGTTTGTTCTATCTTTACCCTAAAACTTATCCCTGCTGGTTGCCAACTTTTGCAATTTCTCCTAAGTTGCCATCGCCCTCCTAGACATTTTCCATCCGGATCTCCTTTGGTGGCCAACAATCCTGCAAGACGTACTGTGATTCATTGTCCATCCATACACCCTCTTTGTGCTCTCCATCTACTTGTCATGTGGCAAACATCCACCTCTCCATGCGGTCTGTTCTGTTTTTCCTCCTGACGCACAGAGGCTGGAAGTCATCGACTAAATTCTAATTGTTTCTGGGCACGAAAAAAGAAATATATACATGTATATAATGAAAACTCCCGGCGTGTACAAATCTTTCAGTTATCATGAAATATCTGCTTTTTTTTTGTTTTCTCGCTGTGAACTTCTGTGAGAGTGTGATAAAGAGGACAAATTGTTCCTTTTACCGCACAGACAGGTCGGTCCGCTAAAAAGCTGTAATGAAACTTTTTCAATGTCCCTCGTTTTTTTTTTCCCTCATACTTTTCTTCCTGCATGAACCATCTTTTGTGGGTATTATGCGACTGCGAGCCGTAATGAATGACGCTTCAAACTTGTCTCTTTGGAGCATTGATTGAATATAATTCAGCTCCATTCACTTAATGTAAAATTAATAAGCCTTTGTCTGTTTTCTTGGCATTTCTGAACTAAGTTGAAAAGTTAATTTCATACATGCCATGGCTCCGGTTTGAAGTACGATCAATAATGGGTGACACGTTCGAATGTCTGCATTTCCATTTTTGAATTTTTTTTAAGCAATTTGGTTGACACTTGCCTTACTGTAGTAAAGGTTAAGATGATTGATAACACATCAGTCAATAGTGTGACATATATAGAGAGTTTTGGCGGTAAACGCAATTGCTTATTGATTTTCTTTCTCCAGACTATGATGGCACCAGTCCTTTTAATAGGAATTTTTAAACAGTGCATTGTTTAGTGTAATGACATATAATAAAAGCATTCTGTCTATTTTAGAAACTTGGTTGTTCCCTGTCATTTTCATCCATTATTCCATTTAACTCTGCTTTACATATGCGACCATTTCATAGACCCCATCCAGGTAGTTGAATGCACTCTAATAACCAGCAATAAAGCCCTTTCATTGTGCCACTGCTACCCTGCTTCCTGTATTTGATTGTGAATAGCAGAAATAGATTATTCATAGTGAAAAACAACATAAGGAGGTCATAATGACCAAGAATGTATTTTCTTGTTTTTTTCACCATTCGTATTGTATTCTCGATCGATAGAAAACAAGACACTTGTTTTTCGTTTTAATTATGAGACTCTGAAATGGTCCAGAGGGGTCCTTGACAGCATGAGCACAAGTGCATGTTCATTCAAAATATTTTTTAATCGCATCTTTTTCCAGGGACACAAGCAATGTCTAAAAGCTAATATCAAAAATATTTTAGATGTAGTTTAATACTTCAAATTTAAGTGAGTAAATAATAATTTTGTCTCTATATATTAGTAAATAATAGGGAAAACATGTCCATTTTTAATAAATAGCAAGCCACTCAAACTAGTTAAACATCCGTACCAGCATGGCCAGCAAAACACAGACACATATCAAGACACAACTGGAGAAACCACACAGTGCGTTCTCCCATCTCCATCTGAAAGCTGAATCTTTGGAACAGCCATGTTAACACGCACAGTTCTGAATGCTTATGAATTATATAAGGCAACTGTGATGCCTAGAGTATGCCTCAAATAAAGGCAGATTATATCTTAAAGGTTGCACTCATTTGAACTCAACAGGTTGCCAAAGACGGGAATGGTGGAAAACTCATCGCGATTCCCAAAGAATGAAATGTTATTTGTATCCTTTCTTGGTTACACGTTGCTCAATTTCCTACAGACTTAATATTTTGAGTTAAGTGGTCAATGCCAAGAACTACTTCTAGCAATAGCAGCAGTGTATTCCCCCACTTAGTGACTGTCTATTCAATAAAAACTATCTAAAAATCACAACATAATTTGGGTGGTGACTGTATAGTTGTGACATCGCAACATCGGTTTTCGGAGCCTAACATGATTGCTCAGTCTTTTACCGAACATACAGCCAATTCGTCAACAATATTTCACTACTCAAAATGTACTCAGACTGAAAACCGTTAAAGGGTTAACCCCCACCTGGGAAATATCAAAGTTCTTCTCTTTGTGAGATAAGAAAACTTTTCTCTCTGGTAAAAAATAATAACACACAACATCAGAGTTGAGTTGGAGATACATGCTCCATGTACTGTATTTTCTCTGTTTTTTCACACCCTTGTCTTTTCAAGGCTTTAGTGCCTCTGAGCTTTGCTCAATGCACACACTGTGCTTTACACATTGTTATGATGTTCCACTCAAGATATTATTGAAGAAGGGTTAGATATAAGCTCTGACTTGCTGCCTGCAAACTGAATATTTGCAGTGAGATCAAAAATCCTTTTAAAAGAGAAAAACCCATCAATGGTAGTGCATTACAGGAGAAGCAGGTTAGAATAAGAATGTCTAGATTAGTCAGCCGAACTCCTTTCCCTGGGTAGTTTTGATGGAATGCTTGAAAATTATGTATTTACTAATATGAAATGACACTTTCTTCATATTGGCATACATGCAGTATTATTAACTACGTTAGTAATTCAATGGAAAGATGAGTTTTTCAAGGAATAGTAAGAGCAAATGGAAATATACCCGATCAACATTGTGCACAAGAGTCTCTTTCAAGAGTTCTACCATCTCTGAAGGTTACTTATTACCATTATCCTTTTTTTTGTGCATTTCTGGGAAATTTACCGGTGTCTTGTGTATAGCTGATTATCTGATTATCAAGCTTCGGAATCACGGTATGGAGAAGGAAAAAAATAAGCTGGTTTCTTTGAAAATCATCACAAAAGAGTAATTTTGTTTATTCCATAACGAGGGTGTTTCATTTAAAAAAAAAAAAAAGAAAAGTAAAATGTAATCATTTCTTTGCAGAGCAGATTGAAACCTTGCTGCGAGCCACTTACGTGCACGTCTGCTACATTTTTCTTCAGATTTATGATTACCTGTATGAATAAGTATTTCATCCGGAACTATTTTTTTCTGCTCATCAGTGGCCTCGGAAAGGCCTTGATTTGTGACAGGCTGTGTGTAATGACACCGGCAGAAGATGAAGTCGCATTACAGCTGTCTGACGTGATCATTCGTCATCAGAATGGTGCCATTAACAAAATCTGGGCAGGTATCAGTCACCTGGCTGAGGCGCTTTCATCGCCCCTGTGACATGAGTGTGTCGGTGGCTGTGTAATGTATTAGAAGATTAAAACAAGATCTAGCTCTTCAATCTGGATATTTTATTTGTGTGTGTGTTTGAGGCAGTAGCACATAAAATCAAAACACATATTACAAGTAATAACTCCATGCAAGTGACACGGATTTCCCTGCTCAGGAAATATCTCTTTACTTTCCTTGCGAGAAAAACACACACTGTTCCTATCATTAATTTAAGTCCCTACTATGTCTGAACTCCTGTCTCTTCATAAGGTATCCATCGGGCGATGACCGGGAGTTGAAACGGCATACATCGTTGAATAAATCATGGGGGAAAAAGTGGAAGCGGTACTTGTTGTTCTTCATTTTATCTTGTGTGAATAACAAGACCCTGGCACCTGCTCGAATTATTCATGCGGCTGTGTGCAGTGTGTCTTCTTTTCCCGCAAGAAGCCATTGCGAGGATCTGGGCAGGTATCAGTCACTCGCTCATGGCATTTTCATCTTCTCTGTGACATGAGATTGCGTGGGTGTGACACCAGACTGATGTATTGGGAGTGATTGCAGCTGGGCTCTAACTGCTCACAAGGCGATTTCAAAAGAAATCATTCTTCCCCGCGGCCTGAATTTTCCTCGAATTATATCAAGTTAAAAAAATAAATAAAGGTTATGTTGCCTTTAGGAGTGTTAGCCCTTTAAACTCTACCTATACCTGCATGCGTTCGGAAAGATTGGAATGGACAGGCTTTTCTCACATCCCCAGCACCCCTATTTTAAATGAAACCAGAGATGCCAAGGGTTCTGCCAGCAACAAATAAAGTTAACGGGGAACTGTAGCTGACAGGGTGGTGTAGATAATAAAGGTCTCTCGACACCAGTGATGTAATTGGCGCTAACATAACTAAATGTCAGATTCAATGCATTGCTCAGTGTAGGCGCTATAACAGCTTAGGAAAGGCATTTAAAACATGGTTATATATCGTTACCCTGGTTCAGTCGACATACAGAAAGCCCTCTCGTGGTTTAATGGGTAAATCTGATGAAAATGTTGGACCCAATTACTTACAGTCACAGAAACTAGTTGCACTGACTCAAATTTGATGCAGCAAAATCAGAGGTGATAATTTTTTATTCCATAAATTTAACTTCCTCGTCAAAAACTGGCAGCTCCATTACCCAAAATGCCATTCAACCGCCAACAGTCCGGGTGTGTTATGCAGAGACGAGGAGCGGGCTACAGACTTTTTTTTCCAGACCCATCTGATGCTGACTCAAATGACATCACTCAAGGCAAAGCATCAGATTTCACGCCAACTCCCTCTTGAGCTACAAACTGCTTCAAAGCAGCTTTACTACTCCGCAAGACATTGAAACACACTTTGATGTGTGTTTCAGAAAGTTTTTTTTTAAAGTGCTGTGAGAGATTTCTGTAAAAATCTGTGAAGTCATGTGCTGAAGGCCTTCAGAAGCCATGATGAATCTCCTGTTTGGAAACAGAATGCACCCAGGGTTGTCGGAGTTAATACAGCCTGATAAAAGTCATGCTTTTTAAAAATGTATTTGTACATGTATGACTCTACTGTGAGCTCCTAGTTTTTGGAAATAAGATTTGACAGCTTTGCTTTCAAAGCTCTAAACATTATTCCGTCTGACTGAGAAAAGTGAGAGACTTCTATAGAACGCCAAGTTTCACAACAGCTGGGGCAATCGATAGGTCCGTGATTTACACATTTCTAAATGAGTGGGAACAACATACTGTACTGGTGGATGATAAATGAAAAGAAAACACTTAAGAAGTAAGTGGAGAAACAAAAGGAATACAGAGCTATGGTCTGCTCAAACAGGCGAGTTTAATAAAATCAGAGATATCAGAAAATAGTGGCTTTGGTTGGAAACCCAATGTGAATGAACACCACATCAACAACTTAGGTAAGGTTAAACACTTTTTTTTTCTCCTCACTGCAATTCTTGAAATAAAGTGAAAACGATTTCTTGCTAGTTCCTTGTTCTGGTTGGAAGAGTTCAGTCGCCTAGAAAAAAATAAGTTCTTGAATTCTCAGTTATGACTTTTAAGTTCTCAAATTCAAGTAGTGAATCTTATTAAAAAATAAAGCGATAAATAAAGTAAAGACAACTTTAGTCAAAGCTGTTGAAATCTAAATCATATAAATGTTTTGCATTATAGGCTACAGCGAAGCTAGCAGCAGAAATGTTGACAATTTAAGTGGATTGCGCCAACTGCTGTGCTTATAGTTACTGATTGAGACAATGCTTAATTACAGACATGATTAACTCACAGGTGATGGAAAGATTTTGAAGAAAACTTGACAAAATTGCTGACCAGACCACTGTAGTTTGGACACGAGCGCACACCTTGAAGCCTGGCAAGATGGATTTTCTCATGATTTCGTGATCTCGCAAGTCCTGCTGCTTTGCAAGGTTAGAGACTAATGGCAATCCCAAAGACGCCTCATGTTGGGTTTTTCATTCATTTGTCATCCAGCTGTCATTTCAGATCACTAACTCCTAACTCTCCTGTCAGACACCAGAGTTATCCCTCACACCATATTTACCAAACCGCATCTCTACTGTTATTTCTATGCGCACACATTGCAGAAAGAAGTCATTCAAAAAAGGTTGTCATTGAACATTAGTCAGGATTGTGCACAATCGTCTAACCACACAGGTCTTTGTTGGCTCCTTGTGTGGCTCAATGAAGCAACCTGTCAGACAGCCTCGCCCATCAGGGACATGCACATCTTCAGCACCCTTTGTCGCTGTGCAAAAAGTCTAACGACCTATCTCACACTGGCCTCAAGGAGAGGCATTGTCAACAAACACGCTGGTATCTTCATCTGTCATCACGTTGGTCGCTAAATACCAACACGTCCTTGCTCTGAGGCTACCCCTCCTCCCTCTTTTTCTAAAGAAGCATTCACATCATGACTACAAAAGGGCATAAACATTCAATCATATTCAGAGGCAGAGCAGTCAAAGCAGAACGAGTTATGAATATTGTTTATATGCTCTGAGATCTTTGCTTCTGCAGATTTCTAACAGTCTATGTTGACAAAGCGGCGGATAAAAAAAAAAAGCAGCTCCCAGCAGTGTTTACCGTTTCTGACGAGGCACTTTTAAAGGTAGATTGACTCTGGGATTTGATGCCACACGCGGTTTAAGCGTGCGGTACAAGCCTCTCAGGACTTATTAAAAGAAATGAGTTTTGCTGTTTTTTCCATGTCGTGATGGAATGACTTTCCAGTGTCAAAGCCGGGAGATCGCATGACTGACAAAAGCTTTGCATGAGTCAGCTCTTTCCGCCTTTTTTTTTTTTTTTTTATGACTCCATAATGAAACCTCAGCACAAATGCAAACAGGCCACGCGGGCTGAAAGAACAAACTCTGAAACTGTTAACACTTTAACATTTTGTCATGGACAGTGCTTTGGGCATGAGTCTTCTCTCTCTTTTTTTTTTTTTTTTTTTTTTTTTTGCAGCTGACATCTCACCCCTTCTTCCCGTGTCACACTCATCACGATGACATGGAGAGAAACACAACGAAGTGACTAGAAGCAATAAAAACACCCAGACACCTGAGCTGTTTTCTGCACACTTAGACGTCTTAGGAGACATTTTTGTCATATGAAACACTTGTTGCCAGGGGCATAGAAGCTATAGTGTCACTATGGACATGATTAGTGCATATGAGGGACATTTGGTACCATTTCATTGAATAAATTGTGTTACAGGGAGGCTAATATCACAGTTTAAAGGGCTGTAAAATATATTTTCTCTATCAGCTTTCTATGAGTGATGAGGCCGTACATGAACACAATCTGCTTCCAACATTGGCGATAAAGAAAAAGAGATGCATGTTAAATCAATGTAATGGCTATGTAAATAGATATTGGATCGGACTCTTATTGTATCTGACCAGGATCAGGGCCACAGATCCCTTCCTCACCTCATCAACTAATCAACCCCAGCTGTATAGAGGACCAGTCCAACCTTCAAGACCGCCACTACTCAGTGGTAACTAATGGTGGTAAAGGAATCCAGCCCTGCCCCACTCTGAGCCGCCACCCTGCACCATTCACCGTCTCCATCCCTCAAGTCGCCTCCACCCTCTCCACCTGTGTTTTCAATAAACGTTTTAAAAATCATCCTGGTCTCTGGTTGGTGTTTTCATTCTGGGTCTGGAAACTGTTGATTACAACAATCCAACAAACCAAACTGAACAACATTGGAGAAAGGTGTTGCTGTGGATTTGATTTAGCAGCGTTTAAATTAAAAGGTGTGGCAGTCGTGGGTTTGTTTCGTCAGCTACTGTGATGATTAACCACACCTGTACAGTCCTGATGATTCAATCAGAGATTCTCTTTATAATTATTACATGACTTTGTGGAATTATGGCACTCTATGCTATGTTATTTCTGTATAGGAGACTGCTGCTATGAATAACATAACGTTGCTATGGATGCGTTTATGATCAAAGAATCTGGAGGTCCAAGTGGATAAAATAAAATTACTCTTTAAATCAATAATTTATACATATTGAGTGGAGGCGACTTGCTCTACATTACCCCTCACATAATCCCCAAAGTTGTTTATCTCCCTCCTAAACTTTAAACTTACTACTTGTGTATGAACTCAGTCTAGATTTGAAACTACTTTCCAGGGGCTTTAAATTTCCTAGTCAGGTAATCGTATGAAAGAGGTGTAACTGTAAACGTGCAATCAGGAAGAGGTCCTGCCCCTGGACACCGCTCTCCTGAAGGCCAACGGTATAATTGGTCCGGACGTTTTGTTGCCGGAGAGCAGAGGACGGTTACGTAACAGGCAAGAGCAGGAGAAGAGTAAACTCATGAAAAGAAAGCTCATTAAGACTTCCTCCTGTCACTGCGAGCTTCTTCTCTCCTCCCCTGCAACAGCTGACTCGCCTCTCCGAATGCTACTGCTGCCTAGCAACCCACAACAACAACTCACGCTCATTGGGTGCATGTTGCGGCCGGTTGTAGGATCCTCTTAGCACCACCACTCTGTCTCACCACAGCTTACCATCGGCAACAATGCCATCACTCCTCACTGCACATTAATAATTTGTTATATTAAAATACAGTCTGTTCTGTTTAGTATTTCAGTTATTTCTTGCTTCACCTAAAAATTACAATAATAAAACCATAACTCGATAATATTCTTGCCAGCACTCCAATTTGACCTTCATCAAATTATGATGTATTATGTATAACATACACATCCATCAGTTATGTTCAATTAAGTTCTTAAGATTATGTAAAGACAGTTTCTTTATGCACTTTTCATATTGAATATTTCATGGTGGATACACTGAACTTACAATATTCATATGTATATACTGTTTACCCTATAAAAGTTGCATCAAATTACACATTTATGGAACCTGACCGGTGCAATATGTGTATATATATATATAATATATACACGTGTAAAACAAAGTAGTATTACAAAGTATTACTTTTGTTTTATTTCATATTTTCTGTCTGTCAAGTTCAGCTTTGTCTCAGATTCATAACAGTCGACTCAGAAGATGAAGTTGAAGAAAACTGACGACATATGATGAACTGCATTTTTACAAACAAATGCACATACACAGTTTTCCAATGCTAATCCACTCTGCATTTTACTGTATGATTCATTTTGTAATCCTTGTAAACAACGTTTGCCAGTATAATAATACACAACCTGCAAAGCATGCTGCTCTCTGGTTATTTACCAGCGTAGGGTCAGGGCTGTATAAAATTATGACATGCAGGGAAAAAAAAGGAAAACGGTTGTTGTGGTGGCCTAGTGTGTTGGAGCCGGAGGCAGCATCTTTCTCCACACACACACCAGCACGCTGTTCATTCAAGTCCACATGTGCACTCTCCCAATCCCTATTGACACTTGCTTTCTCTGGCACAGTACATGGATTACAAGTAAGTTTCTCTTGTATGTTTGCCAGGCTTTCCTCTCCAAGGTCCGCTGCTTTGGTAAGATAGCACGCTTATTGGCTGCGCCCACCCCCCACCATTCCTTGACCTTCCCATTTTTCCACATTTCTGTTAATTCCTTTTTTCCCTTCCTTCATTTATGTCATCTTACTGCCAGTCCCTGTGTGACAACATTTGGCTGTTGATGTTTTGCCAAGGAGGAATGCTGTTTCCCATTCCCCAAGACATTACAGTTAAAGGATCAGGCTGCGTCATTTCTTGTCAGGACAATTCCATAAAAAGACCAAAGTCTTCTGCACATATTCATTTTTATTTCATCATTCAGCATACTTGTATTAAGTTGCCAGAGGCCGTTTTTCTTTTTATTGTCTAGATGCAGAGCCAGCCAGTTAAATAAATGGCTGAATGGTCAAAGAAATCTCTGACCCTTAAGTCTGTGTCTGTCTGAGTTATACGCAAGAAAAAAATAGTCAATTCTTGAACAGACATCTTGGTGAATAGAATGTGAATTGTTTTTTTCTGTGGGTCGGAAATCCCGCCAAACATCACTCACCCCCAACTGAGGAGCTACCCTTTTTAAAGTCTTAGAAGAGTCAAGTTTGGGTTGCATTGCCTCCATAGATTAACCCTCTGGGGCCCTATCAATCAATCAATCAGTCAATCATTTTACAATTGTGGGTTATTGTGCAAACCCCAGACAGGGGATGAATACATGAATACCCTTTTTGACTTTGTTTAGTGCACAATCAATCCCCAACATAGGGCTATTTTTAATGTGTCTGTGAAACATGCACAAAGTGAAATTATAAGTCTGGAAAGAATAGTAAAAGTCGTTCAGTAAGCACTTTTATTTCTCAGAAAGAAGTCAAAATCTGGTGGTTGATGGGCATATCCGCAGGTGGGTGAATGAGCTGCCGTCTGTTGGACCGATTGAGAGATGGGAGGTGATAAGTCAAAATGCAAAAAGCATTTTTTTTCGCGGTTGCACTGAAGGGATGGGGGTCACGGCAATCATAGATGTGCATCTGGAAGTGGAAATTGCTGTTTCACCCTCAAACAGCCACTGAGTCAGACCACCGCAGAACAGGGCAGGAAATTTAACAGGGTGGAAAATCCGGAGTAATACAGACTCGAGAGGTCGTTCCATTGGTCACCTTACCAAACATGTGGCTAGATGATTGACACCATTATTCCTGTGTCTTCAGTGATAACAGCCATGTATTTGTTATAACATTTGTTCTTTCTTCCAGCTCATCATTGATTTCACCACTGGTAGAAATGTTTAAAAAAAGTTTTGGTATTTGTTCAGAAATATCTTGTATGCAAAGTTGACATGTTGACCTAAGGCTGGCACAAGGTTGGCAAGAGGAAGGCTTGTAAAATATCCACAATGAGAATGGTCCATCTTGGCAGCATGAATATGAAAATGGACTACATGACCTGATGGTTAGGCTGAAGCTAAAGTCAAAGGGTCACACATAAGCTTTAGAAATCAGACTTTTGTGATCATAAATATGCAAACCAAAGTCTGGCAAGTAGCCTTCATAGATAGCTTGCAAAGTATTGGAAAGACATGACATGACATGATGTACTGATTACTGACAAGGCTAGCCGGTGAACTGCAAAGCTGTTAGCCCTTGTCAGTCATAATCATGGTAACGATAGCTCTGCAGTGAGCTCGGCTGGTAGCAGTAATTGTAGAGCAGTTTGTACTCCAGCAGAGGACGGTGAAATCAAGCTACGGTAGCTTCCGGCACTCCATTCCCTTAAAGGGCAGCACTGTCGAGAAGGTTTTCTATTGGTCAACCATGCAAATCCGGGTGTCAAAGTTCACCCCCGTTATGAAAGTTGTACAGAGATTTACAAGACTGAATGCCATGCTTGCAGCAGTTCTTTGCTGGAAAGCAAGATACATGCAAATGTTCGTATGCAGAGAAAGACTATTCAACCACTCAGTGGATGTTTGCGTAAATGCAGCCCAAAAGTTTCATCCCAAAAAATAAAACATAATCCAAGTAAAGTACAGTAAGAAAAACTAAATCCTTAAAAATTAAGGATGTATTTGCAGAGACATGAAAATGCATTAATGAAAATGAAAGGCACTCACACATAGCATACAGCAGGTTACCAGTGCTGCCTTGTTTCAACTGTTTAGCGTCAATGCCATCGCCGAGCCACAGCGAATGCTTCAAAATAAACACGTCAGATCATTTTAAAACCGGGAACTTGCAAGGTTAAACATCATGCACACATCTGTAACCCAACTCGATGAACTGAAGGACATGAATTAAATTATCATGTAGACCTGTGCTTGGGCGCTTTTTTTTTTCCTGCTTGGTTTCATCATCTAGGCCCCTTTGGCAGTGTTATCAGTCGTGCTGCCAATAAAGTTCTAGTTATGAGCTCACATGACACGCGTCCTGGAACCATCTGCCATTTGGTTCAAGAGGAAGGGAACTCATCTATTTTCTGCTTGGAGAGGGCCTGCATCTGGGCATCCATCATAGCCGGGGCTATTGTCTGTGTATATATATATGTGTGTGTGTGTGTGTGTGTGTGTGTAGGTGTGTATATGTGTGCGGCATGGGCTGTTGCTGTCTTATCATCCCCCAACATCATAATATGGGCCAAAGCACATCAGCGAGTGTAATTGCACTTCTATCCGACTCCCCCGCGAACCTCTCCTCCTCCATTCCCTGCTTACTTGCAAGCATTGGGAATGCGGTGTGTGTGTGTGTGTGTGTGTGTGTGTGTGTGTGTGTATATATGTGTGTTTTTCGAGGAAATCATGGCAGTTAGTTTTTTATGATGATATCACAACTGTGTCTGACATCTGTGTAATGGCAGTGTCCAGGTTGCGGGGTGGAGAGCGAGACGACGGGTGACATAGTGTCAGATGTTTTATGGAGAGATCCCCACATACAAAGCGAGGCAGGGGAGGCATGAGAGGGGGAGGGCGGGAGGGGGGAGTCTGTGACAGAGCTGGAATCAATGAGAGAGACGGAGCGAGAGGGAGAGATAACATCCTCCCACTTTATGGCGTGATTGGCAGATACATGGCAGCTTTTCTACCTGCCATTCCACTCAACCATCTTGTTCTCCCCATCAAATGAGGCCACACTGGGACGGTGATAGTGATGGCAGCACTTTGCAGAGGTCTGACTCACATTATCATCATCGGAATGTACAATTGCACTGTTGGTACAGTAATTATATAGCCGTTAGCCATATGAAGTTGCCTGAGCATGTTGCATTTGCTGGAGTGCTGGCTGCAGGACTAATCTGCAAGACATTTACATTATTATGTCTTAAAGATACACCTTAAAAAGTCCCAATGAGGTCAAAATGTAAATCTTTATCACATATGCCACCTATACTCCAGTACCAGGCCCGATAATGACAAAAAAGTTATTCTTCGTGACATTTTAAAGTTTGTAATCTCCTCGTAAACGTTAAAAGTTCTTCATGACTCATCCTGCCCTCGGGGGGCGTATACTAATTTTGCATCCAATGAAATGTTTTCTCGTTTATGACACAGCAGGAGCAGAAAGATTCCTGTTGGATACAAGTGATAAAAGTGATTCTGAGGGCCCCTACGTGAGTCGATGGCTGGATCTCACTGATTACTGTACAAAAGCACGACTTTATAACTTTATTCCCTGATTCAGGTGAAGCTGGATTTTATTTTATACAGAATATAATTGCTGATACACCCTCTGATGTCCTCCGGCTGCTTCAGCTTCAAGAGTTTCCTGATGGACAGCTTTAGCATCACGACTTGTTAAAGCAACTAACCACGAATTAACTGCTGCTAACTGAATCTGCCTTTAGCAGGCAACAGAACTGGGCTCAGCAGTCGGACAGGACAAGTCAGAGCACAGTCTCCGAGACCGACAGGGAATAAAGTTACGCTAACCAAGGCGATTAACAGACTTTCTTATTGGAAAGATTACTAAATATGAACCGCTACCATTAGCTCAGTGAACTGGAACTGCCTCAAACCTGACAAACCTGGCCACAAAACCACCGCTTGTTTCGGAAGTTGTGTTTGCTCCCAGGTCTGGCCCTGTCCATTGGAAGGTAAACTATGACAAAGCTCCCACAAAGTTCCTCCCAATCTGACATTTTTTATAGAAAACAAGTAAATATAAGAAAGCAAACAGCACTCTGTTTTCTGGAAACTTTGAGGATCCCTTCATTCCACAGTTTTGAGCATTATTAATAGGGATGATAACATTATGGATCTCCAGACTCAGTGACTGTGCCTTGACATCTCATTCAAACATCTCATTGTAAATCTTGTTGCCCTTTTTCGCTTGAGAAACAAAGCTCGTCTATGCCCATCCCTCTCCTTCCCTGCTTTTCAAACTCTGATACACACTTTCATTACATCCAGACTGGACGCCTGCAATAGAATCCTTTATGCCACATCAACCAAAGTCCCTAATAAACCAGACTTCATTCACGCCCACTCCTGTGACCACAGCGGATTTGATTCAAACTCCTTTTCTTCGCTCACAAAGCCCAGACCCTTCCCCATGTCAATGAACTTCTACGTCGTCACACTGCTTCCCCTGACGCCAACCTCCTGTCGCAGACAATCCATTATTAACAAGCCTTTGACCAGGGGTGACGGGGCCTTCTCCACATCCAGCCACCTTCCCTTTGGAACTTTCTCCCCAAACACATCCGTGACAGCGTCAGTCTTGATGTGCTGGAGAAGTTAGTCAAAACTATTGAACTATAAGATATGTGCTAACTTTTACTGCTCTTGTTCTCTTTGGTTTAGAGGAGTTGTTTTGTCTCATACAACAAATGCCAACATAAGTTGCTTCTCATTGCCTTCCAAAATGATCCAGATGAAGGGTTTGTTGATTTGGCACCCTTCACGTGAAGTTTTGATTATTTCGATGCTGTTGTTTTTTTTTTGCTGGAGAGACATAATGTAAAGAAGAGTTTGGCCACATGATCGATAACGCTTTATTAGAGGTGAACCTCAAAGTGAGCACGTGTGATATCTCGGTAATTACCCCTCGTACCCCCAACAGTAAGCACGGTAGGTCAAAGGTGACGCTGGAGGTTGGTATTTAAACTGTAATGGATGTTCACGGTGGACAAATTGGGTCATTTTTTACCCGTCACCTCTGTTTTCACCTTTGTTTTCTCGTCTAAATTTGTTTGGCTAACCTGGAAGTCTGCCGAAAAACTGTCGGTGGATTTTTCCGTCATTAATGTCTTTGGAATCTGAACAAACACTACTTGTGCTATATATTACTTCTAATTATGTTAACGATAAAGATGTTTGTACATGTTTGTCCCGCTCTATATGTTGTGCATATACATGTGCGAAGAACTCTAAAGTTTACATTTTAGACCAAAAAATATATGAATATATATGAAAATTGATAATTATTACTATTTTCATATGGGTATTTTTTCCCTTCTCTGCACTGTGTATTATGGAAATGTTACATAAAGGTGTAGGCATGATAAAGTGGGCTGAGCCCATTCCCGATATCCCTGCACAATAATTTGCCATTAATTTTGTGCCGCAAATGTTTGGTTGCAAGTTATTATTCATATATTTATTCATCTTTTTTGTTATTATTTATTTATTTTTTTCTATAAATGGGCTGGGTGGTTTTCCTAGAGGTTTTGGCCCGGCCATTTCTGTAGGAGAACTCATCACTCATGGCCCAGATCTCCATTTCCTCATGAATAACATTGACAGATGGAGGACAACTGTCTTGTTGCTCTGCATGGTAAGGAGTGTGTAAGTGCCTGTGCGCATGTGTGTATGTGCCTGTGAGTGAGTAAGAGAGAGCGTATAGAGAGGAGATAAGGCATGTTGGCAAGCATGTGTATATACGGACTTGATATATCTGCGCGGTGAATGTATGTCTCCGTGTGAGTGAGAGCTGTGTGTCTAATCTTTGCCCACGTTTGCAGTTTTACATATGCAATCCTCACACCCATCCTTTACTCACGGCATCCTTTATGTCGTCTGTGCGTGTGAGCACACCGCAGAACGTGCGCGTGGCGCGTTTGTGTGTGCGCGGCATGCGCGTAAACATGTGATGGATGCTTTTCTGGTACTCGCCACTCCGAGGAAGCGTGCCGCCCTCCACTTGTCTTCAATGCAATTAGGTTAAATAATGATACCACATAAATTCCCACAGCAGGAAAAAGGCTCCCCTGCCCTTGTCGCCCTCTGAAATATGGCTGAATCCTGCGTGAACGGAGGTTGAGGCGAGGTGTGTGACCATGTTTGTGTGTATATATACACAACACGAGATGAAGGATTGGGTACCGTGTGAAAGAATAAAAAAAAAGCTGTGAATCAAAATCATTTTTTGAATTCAACAGTTATTGATGCGTCTCCTCTTGTAATTTTATTCTGAGTCTGCTATCCAAAGTAATCATTAATTTCTGGCCATATGCTCTGAAGCAATAGGGGGCAGCATTTCACCTGTTCCTCCCACCCTTTATACGATGACCTTGCAACGTCCTCAAGATGTCTCACGAACTTTCCAAACTCTCACAACAGTGTGTGGTTAATCCAAGCAGCGATGAACCGCAGTGAACCCAAAATAAACAGATTTTTGCTGCGTCCAGATTGCAAAACACGGATCAAAAGGATGCCGAAATAACTACATGATGATGATTAAAAAAAAAATAATAATAATACTTTGTTGGTCTGTCCAGAGCAAACAACTTTTCAAACGCTTGTTTTCTGAACCGACTTCAGATCGATGAGGGCTGTGCTTACAGGTGGAATCAAGCAACAGACATATTTTCAGCACTTACCAGCTACTTCTTTGCTTACCTTTCTCCAGGCAATCTGTCTTGGTCTTTTTTTATATAAATATGAAGTAGAATCATAAAACTCTGGGTGCCCACGGATGATTACAATAATAGTGGATCAGCAGACAGGCTGAGAAGTAAGAGTGAACATTAATCCACCTTGGATTTCTGAAAGTTTAAAAGATACAAGGGCTCTGGACCGGAGAAGAATCTGGTGTGACTTTGGGTGTTTAATGACGATCCCTAACTCTGCCCCCGCCGACTCTTTCAGGACCTCCCTCGGCCTCAGCAGATGTCTGTCGATTAACAGCAGCTCTGTCTTCTCTACCTCTTTGTCCTCACGTTGGACTGAAAGCTACAGGGACTCTCTATTACAAGAAAGTATGGACTGAAGCTATCTGGTTAGCATGCTAATTTCATTAAAGATCCCTGCAACACAACACAGAGGCGTTCTTACGTCATAGCCGTTACCTCTCGCCGAATCTTACATCTCACTGGCGAGACTTTGGTGAAAGCTCTGTCCAGTTTCAGCAAAGCCGACGTGCACAAAGCGAGCTCCATGAAGAAATTTGAGCTTAAAGGCGCAGATCCCTGACATCGACCCCCTCTAACCTCTGGGATAAATTGGAACACTGACTGCGAGCCAGGCCTAATTGCCAACATCAGTGCCGGACCTCATTGATCCCTGCAGCCACCTTCCAAAATGTTGTTTGGAGGCTGTCTGAAGCATATTAAAGCTGTTAGAAGAAGTTTTTTTTGTTTGTTATTTGTTCTTTTGGCCCAGCTGGGGAATGAACACAACATATCACCTTACAGTTATTATTGCAAATGCGTTACAGGTGCCTCAGCAGACACGGAGCGATATTAGCATTCAATCAGAGTCGTGTTTCTGGCATTGTGATAAAAATTTAAGTCCGCTGTTCACTCACTTGCTTTAGCACTGGCCTGGTTTGCACCAACTTCTGTGGGAAATGTCGAGGGGAAAGATAACCCTGATGGCGTAATCGTGGGTTATTTTTCAGACCTGACGAAGCTTCTCTTCCAGAGAACATCATGTGACGGTTTTCACAGGCTTATCATCATATGCAAAATGAATACAGCGCCCCTTCAATTGCCATGCTTTTGAAACAAGATCACACACGTGGGTTGTAAGCTATACAGATCAATAGATATTTTTCTTTGTACCGTGCCACATTTAACTCAAGGCAGACAGAAACTAGGTGTCTTTGAAAGACAACGTCTGGGGTCAACGCTTCTGTTTCACCAGTGATTCACCCCGCCGCTCCGCTCACAGACAGGCCAGCCGGCCCACTTACAATTTAAAGAACCCCCCCCACCCTCCTCCATCCTCGTCTCTAAAGGACGGCGCGACGGGGAGATGGAAGAGAAGGAGATGGAGAGAAAGATGGAGGGGGGGAGAGAGAAAGAGAGACGGAGGACAGAAGTGGGGAAGGGAGAGAGAGAGAGAGAAAAAAAAAGAGAAAGAGAGAGAGAGAGAGAGTAGATGCTGTGATGAGGTTGGTTGCCATGGCAACTAGTGGAGCTGGGCTCTGCTGGGCTCTGATATATATTGTTCCCCATGAGAGGAGGAAGGAGAGCGAGTGGGAGATGGAGGAGAAGAGGGGAGAGTTAGTGGAGCGGGTTGAGGACGGAAAGCGGAAAAAAAAAAAAAAAAAAGTTGACGGCAAGAACAGAAAGAGAGGAGAGGGAGAGGGAGAGGGGGAGGGGGAGGGGGGGGGGAGTAAAGGAGACACAGAGGGGAGAGGGAGAAAACAAGACATAAAAGGAGACAGAGAGACATGGACTGAAAGGGACTGCCATTAGTGGGACAGTAAAGGAAAAAAAAAAAAAAAAACAGACAGATAAAAGAAGTCACAGTCTCTCAGGTACTTTATTATTTCCTGGACCCCGGCTGGCCATTCTTGTGATATGGCCCCGGCTGCCTGCCTCATCCCTATTATGACAAATCTGTCTCGTTTCAGCATTATGAGGAGAGCCACTAGCTTAGCAGGACAATATGAATCAGCCTCAGGTTAATGCCCTTGCTCTGTGCAAACACACATGCTCACACACACACACACACTAGCGTTTCAAGTTAAACTCTTTCACTTGGGCTCAAATTGACACACACACACACACACAGGCAGGCGCATATACACACACACACACACACACGTGGATAAAGGCATGTCTGGCGGGATCAGGCAGACAAATCCTAATTAGGGGGTTTGTCTCTGAGCAGTGATATTAAAGGCAGGCGGCAGACACCTTGCACTAAATTTAGCCCGAGACAAAAGGCAATATCCGAGCCGCTGTGTTTCCATGCATCTCGATAATGGCCGCACACATCACAAACACGTGTGGACACACACACACGCACACACACACACACACACACACACACACACACGTGTTTCCTCTCTGGTGTGTCTCCTATCATATTACACTGAATAGCGCCCAAGTGGAATCACAATTGACCTGTCGGCTTGGAGCTGTTTGTTCTGTCTATTAGGGAATTATTTACCGTACCTCTCTCCCGTTATGGTTGAGCCTCTTCCACGTGATTAGAAGATGAAGGGGTTGGATGTATATATATTTTTTTATTTCCATAATCTCACCCTAATTGTGCGCTGTCAGACGCATTAAGGGTGACATTTGCGGACGCATAGAGGACGGCGCTGACAGTGAACGGCGAAGGCCTTTTATCTGATGTCGCGGCTCACCTTGTATGGCGAGCGTTTGCGCATCTAGAGCTTTTTCTGCCTGAATGCCTAGGATCATGCGTGTGTGTGTGTGTGCTGAAGTGTGTGGCCTGGTCTTGAACCCAGTGGACAGATAGAGACGTTGATTAAAACGCTGTCACATCGCTCTTTTGGAGGTTGTTACATGAGCGACACACACTGACGCACTTACAAAGACTGATCTGTGTCAGGATCGGGTGAACTCTCAAAGGTCACCTTAAGAAATTCTGCTTTTTTAAAGGGTGTGAGTACAAGGATTTTATCATTGTTCTGCTTTATACAAGTAAAGACGACTTTACAGTCACAAAGAAATCAAAAAAGGCTAACAAGTGGCATGCACATCTCAAATAGGAGGGAGTAAAAATGCGAAAAGAAGGCAAACTGAGACACACTTTGGAGATTTAGCAGTGGCTGCATGGCAAACAGAAACGGGCAGGGCTATTAGAGCACGGTGTCACTGGATGAGATCCGTCAAGGCATGGTGTATCATCAGTCAGCACAGTGTGCATGAGCTGCCAGGACATGTGACACGCCCCTCAGAATGTCAAGCAGCAGCAAATGCAACATTAAATAAACAGCAGACGTGCCAGCGTTGCACCCATAAACATGCAAAACGAGGAAGACGCTATACGCACAGAGTGGTGTTTGATAGGCAGGCACAGGCCAAAGGGAATTTGCAAATGATTTCCATGTTCTTCTTCTACGCTCACCATCATTTGGAAATGCGGAAAGAGTGTAAAATCACACTGTGCGATGCATCAAAGCTGCTTCTGTTTCTCTGAATGAACGCGCCAGCTTTTAGGCTTTCGGATGACACGATTTATCATTGAAAGACCGCTCAGGTTTGACTCATTTGACTCTTCATTTGTATGGAAAACCCACCGGCTATCAATATCATTACTCATATAATCCATCATCCATGGCCTCAGAGATACGCACCCATTGCTTCACAGCCTCGCTGTGCTCGGGGCTATGCCTCAAAAGCGAGACTAAAAATGGTGTTTGCAACCTTCAGATCACCTCCAGAAGACTTCTGAACACACTGTTGGACACAGTCGTCAATGGGCGCAGCGAGAAAGGTGTGTGACATCGCCTCCACTTCATAAACATTTTCAAAGATTGCATTCTTCCGAGTTTAATGTCACGTCGCGTCGCTTTTTAGGCTACGTCGGCTGGATTTAATCAAGAGTGCAGAAATATACAAGCTTAGAAATCCAGAGAGCCACATATTCTTGCTTTATGTATGACTTTATAGTTTCCATCTCCTTCTCACCTCCATCATTCATTCCTGTCTCCGTTCCTCACTGGCCCACTGGTGTAATTTTCACCTCTGCCTCCGAGGTCACGACCCTCCCTCTCCCGGCGTATCACACGGTGGAATTATAAAGACGGAATCACAGCCGTCCCCGACTGCCAGATCGTCCACCGGTGGGAGGAATATTAACGGGAGGGAGGAGGGGGGTGACCTCAAACAAAATGCCGGTTGCCCTCGGCAGCTGGGTAAACAGGTAATATCCCCCATTTAAACAGACCATAATAGTAAAAGAAATCCTCTCAGTGCAGCCGGTCCTCCTCCCCAGCCCTCCTGGACTCTTTAAACACATCTCTTTGGTGATTGCTTGATGCAAATGCAGTGCTCCGTGCTCGTTTCACTTTGGCTTCCATTACACTGTGCAAAGATTGGTAGGCTTGTCAGAATGGGAAATCGGCCTTTAATCATTTATGATGGCCATGTCTAAGTTGGGTATGCCCTGAAGTGCTCTGTCTCCTCTTCCTCTCTCTGATGCTGTGTTTCTGTCTCTGTCTACATCTCTCATTCTCTCACCCCTTCTGTCTCTGTCTCATCTTTCTCACAGTTTGCTCAACTCCTCGGGGAGAGGGATGATTCCTGTTTGCCCCTCCCGAACCACCTCGTGCTCGCCTTCCTTAGATGCTGAGAAAAAGAATCTTGAGGCGTGCTTAGACGCAGACCAAAAGGAGGGCGCTTTGTAGACGCTTAAACTACCTCGAATGTTTTTGTGGCTTTAAACGCACCCTTAAACCCGGGGAAAAAAAGTCTCTTTTCCTACCTGTCACGTATTACAAGAGGGTGGAAAAAGTATCAGGGAAATTTCACTTTGTTTCCGCGCACCTCACAGCCAGGCCTGTGGACACTTAGCTTGTTCAGCAAGAGGCTCTCTGCTTCCCTCTCAAGCTGAAATCAAAGCAGGAGCAGAACAGGTGGGCAAGCTGGGATCGCATGTGGAGCCTTTTAGATACCACATGCCACCTTTCTTTATGCCGCCTCTGACAAAAGGCTACACAGGTAAACACGCTCTGCCTCTCTCACACTCGGATGCACGACTAAAACAGCAGCCCCGTCGCTGACATTGTTTTGCATGCCATTTGAGATTGTTTTCCCCCTGCCAAGTCGGACTGCCGTTTGACAATTTTCTATTTCCACATTGTTTCGCCTCTTCAATATTGACTCTGTTTTGTTTCCTTGTAGACACTGGAGCCCCCCCACCCACCCCCCCACCCCTTATGTAACAGGATGGCATTTCCATTACTGCACTTTATCTTCTATCGTCAGGAGTGGCGGTGCCACAGCCAGCGTGCCATAATTGAGATCCCTGCGTTGCTGGCAAGCCAAGATACTCCGCCACTGGATGTGAATTTGATTGCCAGGTCTTAAGTGTTTCTTAGAATTTAGAATTAATGATTCATGCTGGTAGGATGCACAGAGAGGTGACTTACGTGCTGAGGGCCAAAGTTCAAGTCTTGGATATAGGAGTGTGGTCAATTTGTACCTATACATTTTATGAAATGTTAATAAATCATTGAATAATTCACCTTCATATAAGTGTGTGGAATGAGACTACATAATGATGAAGACCAGAGGTGGAGGTAATGACTTACATTTGAGTACTTTTTATTTTGGCTCAACTGCGTGAGAATGGAACAAAAACAATGGAGCCAAATTAGCAGCTGCAGCAGAGAAGAGGCTGCCGGTGTGAGAGGACACTCGGCGTTCAGCTGGGAAAATGTAAACGTTCACTGGCTCGCTGTCAAAGGGGGCGTGACGGACACAGAACACCGGTCACACCCGAGCCGGGGCTACAAATTTCTGAACAGTAAAATTCAGGCTTGTGTACTTACGAGGGTATGGCTAGTGTTATTGCACACTTGAAAAAAAAGGTTGTACCTACTCTAATAAATCACTAATTCAAAGCATCACCTGGTGACTAAAATCAAACACACCCTTGATGTTGTGTGACCAACAGGTGCAGGTCGGGTCTGGCTATATGCCAAATGCTAAAATGTTCACAACCCTCAGTGTGGAGTGTGAGCATGAGCTGCTGTTTTTTGACAATGATCCCCGATGTGACTGCAGAGCGTCTTTCAGCTCAGAATTTCTGGAAAACTTTGAGAAGCTCAGCGGGACCACAGAGGCTGAGCAGAGTGATTATATATGCCCTGAGAATGAATGAGAAAATGACCCCTAACAGTAAGTAACAGTATTTTTACTTGAGAACAATACTGTAGTACTCTCTGCATGTATTTGTTTAATGTATTAGACCATATTTGTTAAGGGCTTTTCTTTTCTTCACATCCACTTGACTGTAATGAGATTATTATGTCACACCCTACCCATGATGATAATATTTGCTCTTGGCTTGGGAGCTGGAGGGTGGCTGGTTTAAGTGCAGCATGGACCAGAGTATGGAGGGTGGACTGGTAGCTGGAGAGGTGCCACTTCACCTCCTGGGCACTCTCGAGGTGCCCTTAAGCAAGGTACCGAAGCCCAACAGCTCCCAGGGCACTATGTGGCTGCCCATCTCTCCACAATTGCATGTCTATGACCAATTTGTGTGTGTGTGGTTGTATTTTGGGCCTACAACTTGAGTGATAAAAATAATTCCCACCGAGAGATAAAGAATGTATTCTATTCTAACATGTACATCCTGGGCTTTACAGGATTGATGATGTAGGATAGATTGATGTAGACAGCCTTTGTTAATGACTTGCAGAAGATAAGAATGCACTTTTGATTGTTAATAGAATGTTAATTGTAAACTTAGAATTACATCTTCATGACTGCAGGAATGGAATTTATACATATGAATTGATGGCTGTCCAAAATGAACCGGGTTGGGTGCAAGGTTTCTGCCTCTTAAAAAGATGTTATTCCTTGCCCCTGTCACCAAGTGCTTGCTCATGGTGGGAACTGTTGGGCCTCTGTAAACAATGTTTTATAGAGTACAGTCCTGCTAAATATCGAAAGTGTCATTAGACAACTTCTTTTATGATTTGGCACTATATAAACACAAGGTACTTTGCTACAACATGCCCTACCAAGAACTTGCATCATATTGCACTCAGTGCACTTTTTAAACCACCAACTGTAAATGATTCTTAATAATTTAGTCTTAACCGATGGCGTGTGTGTTTTTTTTTTTTTTTTCCACAGTCTGCAGTCCACTTTATGAAGGCGCCCTGGACCGGAGAGGTTTGGTTAGGTAAGGAGGGGGGGGGACAAACAAGGGAGTTGATATGAGAATAAATGAGACAAATAAGAGACAGGGAAGGGGGAAGAAACAGGAAGAATAAGCAACCGAGCGGGTGAGACAATGCCAAGAAAAGCAAGTGTCCTGTTTAGGAGGGAGGCCGAGGTCAATAAAGCGCAGTCTGGTTTGAGAGAAAGAGCCCTACTGCAGTTTTTATGAGCAGGCCTTTCTCCCTGTTCATATGGGGTGGCCTCTCATAACAGAAGGAAAACAACTAATCAATAATTGAGGAGAGCAGTAAACACTGTGTGCACAGCACCTCTCTGGGGGGATTCCTTTGCTGGCGAATGTGTGTTTGTCTTGTGTGTGTATGTTCATGCGTGCACATTTTTTTTTTTTGTTTGTTTGTTTTGTTCACGTCTGCCTGCGTGAAGGAAATTCTTTAACTCTAGCACATAATCTAGCAAAAAAAAAAAAAAAAATGCAATCTGTCTTCTTATTCCAGGGCATGCTTTAAAAGGACTCACCCTTTGAGCAAGTTCTGGTCCCTCCTAGTGTGAATGATACCGTTGATCCAGAGGACAGTATCACGCCTGTCTCTGTAGCCCTTTGGCAAAGAGTTTTCAGTGAGTCTACCACTGAAGTCACTTCAACTCAAGGTCATGAAAAAATCCGTTGTCTACTTCAGCTGTGTGCTTTTAAATTGGCATGATGGGTGACGCAGCCCTGTTGCCAGGCACCGGACACATAACCACGAGGCTCTCCAGGAGCTAGCCCCTCATATGGGCTTTTAAATAACAGGAAATGTCCACTAACTCCTTCCCCAAGCTTCCCTCTGGTAATGCGATCATGTACTGTACCAATGTTTCCGCATGAAGATGATGATCAGGCCGGCAATCACACATACAATATATACTGAATAGAAATTAAATTTCAGACATTCTCTGTTACCGGAAGGGAAGAGGATAATAATATTTTTGAATTATTTTCTTCTCTCTCTATCGAGGAGGAATTACACCCATAGAAGAATGGTCTGGCGCGTGAGGCAAATGGTAAAAGCACTATTAAGAGTGCTGATGACTTGGAGAGGACGGTATGAGCTAATTTGCCCAGATGGAATGTCTCCCGAGTGCGGAGCAGGAGCAGAGCGGGGCATGTAGGTAAGAGAAGCAGAGACGGGGAGAGAGAGAGAGAGAGAGAGAGAGAGAGAGAGAGAGAGAGAGAGAGCTGAGCGAGGCTGCGATGCTGTAGGCTGTTGTCATCATTCGAACCAGTCACATTTCACCGCGACGGAGCCTGCGCGACACCGGTGCCCGACGTGTTACCGCTGCAGGAATAACAACCAGGTTGTTCAAGGAAAGAGACAAACTCGACCGACTGTGAACGCTATATCAAAATGTTTTGATGCGTTTGCAGGAGTTGTTGCATGTGTGCAGATTTGGGTCATAACCACTCCACAAATGCGTTTTGAAAGGTTTCCAATTGAGCTGAGAACACCAAATCTATCCACTTAGAGGCTTTTATTCATGAAAACATAAATGCAGGCCACTATTCCACCTAAAGTATGAGTGGAAATTTGTGTCACCCGGGCAGGAAAACAACCAAGATAAGCTGTTTGTTCGGGATCCCTTTTTTTAGACTCAACCAATCAATATGCTGAATTTAGCTTGGAAAGGTCTCCGTGTTTGCTGGAAGGATTTTTCCCAGGCCTCCCTTGTTTGAGATCAGCGCATCTACATTATCACATATGCCGCAGCCTCTCCTCACCATCCACTCAGTCCACTCGCATTATTCAGAAGGACGCCGTGACCCTACTTGATCTCGGCTCAAGGACCTAAATTGCTTTAATTCTGAACTCTCCATCTGCGACTTCCTCGCTCGCGTCCAAGTGGGCGACGTCTTTAAAGTGTTTCCTGCTAACCCAGATGCGATTATCAAGACTGAGAAGTTACGTCTCCACTAAAAGCTGTCAGGATGCGAGAACACAGCTGGACTGCGTGGCCTGCTTGTGCTTGTGCCCCCCCCTCATCGTTTAAGACGCACGCGTTTGCGGCTGTTCCTCCGCACATGTGTGTACAATAGTGCTGTTTGTGTGTTGTGACAGCTATGATGATGATGATGATCATCATCATCATTTTTTTAAGGTTGTATGTAATTAGCTAGTTGTTGCTGCAGTTTAGGTTTGACAGCAGAAATTTTGAGACATGAATGCTTGCTGAAACGCAAGAATGTGTGTGTGTGTGTGTGTGTCGCTTCTTAGAGCGAAGGCAAGGAATGTGCATATGGATTTAGGTGTCTTCGCGTGTGTGTCTGACTTGTGAATGCTGCAGACAGTCGGCTTCAGGTCAGCTGAGCTTTGTGTGGGGATTAGTTGCCTGTTGGCAAAGTCAGAGCCTCGGAATCACTTTCCCCTCCAGCTCTTTGTCACTCCGCCACAAACCGAAAAGACAGACACAGCGACAAGCAGACGGCGGGCCCATTTTGTTCAGGGCCATTTCCTCTCCTTCTTCCTCTCGACTCAATAATACTTACTCACCGCTACAGCTGCATGAAAAACCTCCTAATTCCACTTTTATTTTTTTATTTTTTACAATGTACAGCACATGCTGAACAGGTTTTATGACCTCAGCATCTATAAAACTATTCATTGCCATTTCAAGAACCTATGGCGACAGCAGACACTTGTGTTTGTGTTGACTTTTGAGAAGTTCTGATGAGCCATTATCGTCACTCATTAACGGCCAATCAAGGTTGACTCATTGGCATGCCCTGCCGTGGCGCGCCGCTTCACAAAGCCTGTAATTGGAAAAGTATATTAAGAGATAGTCACTAGATGTGTATAATTAACTATAAATAAGGCACGCGCCGGCGAGAACCTTTAGCTTAAAACAAACGCTTCAGTAGTAAGGTCATAGAGCTCTGCATGACGAGGCTACCTGGGCTGTCATCGCTGCACGCGAGGCACACACACACACCAGATGAGTGTATGTGTATGTGGAATACCACCAGGATCTTGTCAATTAACCGCTGAAAACAATCCTTCACTGCCTTAGGGGGTTTAGCAGCTAACTAGGAGGGCAGTGCCAGTTGGAGGGAAATTGGCCGCTCCACTAGGCTGCATGATGATGCTCAGGTGCAGCACAGAAATGCTCATTAATTCCTTCTACCTGGGGGTGCTGAGCATACATGATGAAGCCAACATTTGAGGAATTTGCATCACAACCGCTCACATAAAGACAAGGGGATTGTAAAACATAATGAGATTTTTTTACATAATGATGGAACAATGAGAAGTGCTACGAGGTTAGGAAAAAAAGGTGTCAGGCACTGTATGCATGTCTGAGTACAAGCCAGCGTTGATTTCATCCCGCTAATGTAATTGCACATGCATGCGGTTCTGCAAATATTCTCCTTGTGAAACATGGGATAAAAAGACCTTGCTGACAAAGGCATTATTCCTTTGCTGAGTTTGAAATTGGGTCCTCACACACAAGTTTTTACCATTACATCAGTTACAGTGCAAGGCTAGCTAGATTGCTAAGCAATTCCAAGTTAATATGCAGACTCTTTGGGTAAATTGAATTGAATAAGCAAGATAAAAATGGCATTTTCGACTCACGCAGCTATTGAAGCTTCCCAGATTAAAGTGCCATTCTTTCACACTTGTGAAAGTTTTTTTGGGACTGCCCAATGTTCTGATGACCCATTATTCTGAACCCCAAATAGTCTAAAAAAAATGTCCCGTTGGACCTGAAGCCCATTAGTCAGACAGTCTGTTATCCTGAAAACAAAAACCCACTGCTCCTGAGGCCAGTTTTTCCAAAAATACACACTGTCCCTGGAGTCTTGGACATGAAAAAAAGGACAAAGTTAGGTGAAAGTTTGGTGACATTGGTCCTCATGGTAACGCCAATAAACACATAGTTAAGGTCATGAAACTGGCGCAGTTTAGCCAGGTTTAGGCATCAAAACTGCTTGAATAGATTTAGTGTAATGGGCCAGCAGACCAATGGTATGGCACAAACTTGAGATGAATCACAAATGCCTGTACTTTACTTGTGCTGTGTATGTTGAAAAGTCTAAGAGAAACACATTTGAGACTTTCTAGAGATAGTTAATTGTAATTTTTTTTGCTAAAATTCATGCACAATTTACTAAATGTGGGTCCTTATCATATACATCAAACTCAGCAATAAGAAAATCCCAAAGTCACAACTGAGCAGTCTCCCTCTCTATCACTCATAAGCGATAATCTAGTGAATCCACTTTAAGGAGAAATAGCTCATACCTGGGATTAATCAAGGCATTTAAAAGCCATTTCCATCGCTCTGCTGAGCTGCGTGTTTGACCTCATGGATCATCGTCCAATGTGCTGAGAGACGGTGGTGCAGAAATAGCGCTGCACCTCTGAAAGAGGTGAGTGAAGAAAAAGTGTGATCCATGAACATTGACCTTGTGATCTCTCCCAAAGTGGGACAATACATTTTTAGGAGTGTGCGCTTGCATCTGTGCATTCATGCATATGTCGGAAGACAAATTTGACAGATTTCACCACTGGGGAACTCGAGTCGTTTTTTAAAAAGGGGAACTCCACCAGTTGTACGCATCAAGATCTGCCACTGGGAGTCCTACTCCATACTACGGCTGTGAAAATAGATGTTAAAATGTCTTCTGTAGCTCTGCAGGAAGATTTAAAGTCTGAAAAAAAAATAACCCCTGGAGATGTCGTCGGGGTTATCTCAGCTTTTTTTGCTGTTATTAGCAAATAGATAGTAGAGAGCTACAACTGACCCCTAACTAACCCCTAGGCCACCGAGGCACCTCCAAGCTACAAGTTCGTAATGAAAAGGCCGTCAGAAATAGGCAATTACCAGGCAGGGAGGGTCCAGCGCAGAGATGTTATCAAGTTGAATTATGGGAAGTGTAGGAACCAGTGGTTTAGGAGCTTGACCCGCACTAAAAATCAGGATATCGAGGTGTTTACTGCAATAATTTAGAGCATTCTTGTTCTTTGTCTGTTTATTGCATGTCGCCCAACTTCATGGAACTGTAATATGAAGAGCATCCCTTTAAGTGTGACACTGCCCTCACAATTTTAAACAAACTTGTATCGTTTAACCTCTGACATAGCTAAAAATTGCTTGCTTACTCTTCCGGAGTCGTGTTATTACAGGCCTTTTTTTTCCCTACCTAATATCTTGACCTGCAGAGTTTTGACATATTCCCAACTTGGAGCAAACTTTTAACATCACTAAAATGTTAAAACATTTTGGTCTGGGCCAACGGAGGTAGGTAGTCGCCCCCCCCCCCCAAAGACTCAAGAAGAGTACATTCCCATGCTGGCTTAAATAAAGGTCACTATAGCTGTCTGACACAAGAGGAAGCAGGAGAGGCGCCCGGGCAGGCCGATAAGGAAAGAGCGACTGGCTCTCTGAAGGAAGCTAAAGGTCACATTTGTGCTGTTGAGGACTTGGCAGGGGTCACTGTGGTGACGTCCTCATGGGACCTTGGCACAGCCCAGCTCCTGGTTTGCCAAGGGAACATACTGAAGTTTGGTTTGTTTGGAGAGGAAAAGATGAGTATTGATTTGTAGAGTACAGCAGAGTGAGGTAAAATTGTTTGTATGTGGGTGCACGTTTGCGTGCACAGACTTTTGTCTTCTTCATCTCAAGCTTCCCTTATCGCTCTCACGCTAATATCCGCTACTCCCTCTCAGTGTTCTTGCCTTCTCCCTCCCCTCCTCTCTCATTCATTCCACCCCCCCACCTCTCATCATTCTCGCTGTCTTTTTTCCCCCTCCATCTACCTCTCCCGCTGTTCCAGTAATCTATCCGATGCCATAGTGAGTGGTTAGATGAGGACGAATTAATCATGTTTCCAAAATGACTCATCTGCGCGAAAACATGGAGTCGGTAAAGGGCAGACGCGCTGCTGAGTTGTGGTGACCCCTGCAAAATGGCTGCACCGAACATAATCCATTACAAATAGCCATGATTGGCTTGTGTGTCTGCGTGGGTTTCATTTAATTGCCCCACTTTTTTGTCCAAAAAAAAAAAAGAAAAAACACTCATTTGCATCCGAGGTAGTCATTGATAGTGACATTTGTTTCCTTCCCCTTCATTTAGTGGGTTTATTTACGTAGTTCATTTTTACATCTAAAGTATGCAAGGCCTTTTTTTTGTGTGTGTGTGTCAATGACAGAGAAAGAATCTGCTATTTATCTGCTAGTAAACAGGTCTTCATATCCGCAGAGACTCACTCAGCCCAGAAAGAGTCTTGTGCAGAAGGGCCTAATTGCTGGTCGGCCATTTTGCTTCAGGGACAAGACAGTGTCATGAAATATGAACAGGAACTCTTGGGATACGAGTAAGGAGCCGATGACAGTTGGAGAGATTTATAATTAAGCAGGCGAGGATTAAAGACATAGACACACACTCTCATCTCCCTCCCTTGACCTCTCTTTTCCCCTGCAACACAGATACAAGAAAGCTGAGTGTGCGCACACACAAGCACACAAGTATTAAGATTAATACACAGCTGGCCGGGCTGACAAAGCCACACTGTAGAGTCAAGAGTCATTAACGCCTTCACGCATCCAAGGGTGCGCGGCGAGCATCGAGCCTCATGCCTGAGGAGGCACTGTGAAGGTCAGGGGTCATAAACTCGCAGAATGTAGTCTTCACACACAGTTAAATTTGGCCCGTCGTCCTTCATGCTCGTTGGGCTGACTCAGGCAGAGGAGACTGTGCCGGAGCTCGGCTCACCTTTTGGTTTTCGGAGAAATGAGCCATGCAATCCAAGCAGTTTATTCAAGTTCGGAAGATAAGCGTCACGTCTAAATGATGTATGACTTCTGACACATTTGTCGTGTTATTATGGAGTCCTCTGACAGGAAGCGGTTTCACGAGGTGCATGGCAGATGGTGCAAGAGACACATCCACCCAGACCTGGCTGGCACAAACATTTCTGGGTGTTTTTTGAAACCCACCAAGAGCACCAGATGGGTGGATTAACATCATAAAAATTCAGGGAAGCTGAAGCTGTCATTTGCAGGTTCTTTGGATGACTACATAAAGGAGGATTCTTGTTCATTAAAACACATATTTTAATGGTTTTGATCTTTTTTTTTTGGCAATGATAACAGTATTTGAAAAAAAAAGTAATTGCAGAGATCAGGGAACATGGTGTTCACTCCAATGAAGTCTGAGAGGGCAAGATGACCCGAAAGGTTTCATAGACTCAGACTACACCGTTTGAGGACAATAATGGCCCAACCAAACAGACTTTGGGTCTGAGATGGAAAAACAGCAATCTGCATGACGCGCTGCAAGCAGCGCTAATTTCAGTCAACCTGCAAGGTGATAGACAGCAGGTTTGGAGGCTGGAGGATTATACCAAATGAATCACACCCATGGGTGTGATATCACCCTGTGCATATGTATGCTGTGCACTCACACACTCAGTCTAGGTGGGAAAAAAAAAAAAGACCACCTTTGCCTCAGAGTAAATCCGAATTCAGACAGAATCTGGTGCTGTGGTAAAAACACAGTTTTTTTTCCAATCATATAGGGGTGTCCACCAAAAAAATGCACCTGACCTGCTGCAGAGAAGATGAGATTCAACTTTTGGAGCCGGACGTCACGGTGTGGCTACCAATCAGATGATCAGAACAGTCTAATGGTCTAAAACTGAGGCTGCCCATGAGCATTCAGGGACTAAAAACTACATTACTCTATGTTCCAAAACATTCCCACATCTCTGTGTGGAAACATTTGCTAGGAATGTACCTCACACATGTTGTGAAAGCAAGAAAGCTATGATTGATGTCTGCACTCTCGGGCTCCAACATGTAGTTCGCAATGTCTGTTGGGCAAATGATAGCAAGAACATACAGTTCCATGAGTACCTCATCGAACACACTGACCACCAAGTCAATAAATATCGTGTAATCTACCATCTTGCCAGATCTAAAGCACTTTATTTGAAGGTAAATCCACAAGGAGTCACTGAACATGCACAGGTAAACATCTGACTTCCTTTTAGTGATGTCAAAGTGCTCCCAGATTTCATCAATTTAAGGAATGATAGCCAAAACTATGAAGATTAAAAAAAGACAGAGCTGACAGGAGGCAATAATCCACGTCTTTGCTGATTTTTAGATCAGCCGGGAGGCAGAGGAGGCAAGACTGGCGGCTAGAGCCACACATTCTGAGCTTCAGAACGCCTCTTGAGAAACCCACGGGTGACGTCGAGCTACTGTCAGTCCATCAAACACATCACATGAAGTTAAAGTGACAGTCGGAAAGCTCAATGACAAAAATCCCAAACTTAGACCAACTAAATCAAGTTCACTTTTGAGGGGCCTGTTCCTGACTGCCCACCAGATTCTGTGGAAAGTGAAGTTGTTCTCGCTCGTGGTCAAACAAACAGAAAAAGACATAATTTCCCTGCTGTGGAGGTAGAAAAAAAAAAAAAGGATTTACAAAATCTATTGCTACAGTTACATAAACATATCCCCTGAGCAAATTGAACACGTTGCTCAATTTCATTTCAAAAACAAAGGGAACAACATACTGCAGGTGTACAAATTATGCAGCGTGTGTGTGTGTCGTGCTCTATTCAGCTTTTGATGCCGAGTTTAGGCGACAGCTCCACCAAATCCCTCCCTCAGCTCTCAGTCAGAGGAGCTATTATATCATTTTGTTTTTTCCTGTCTAAGTACAGATTGTGCCTTTAAACTCTCCTGCCAACAGGCTTCCCGTGTCTGACAAAGTTTCGAGCGTTTTTTGGGGAGAGAAATATATCTTGCCGAAAAATGAGCATTACGCTGCAACTTTGGCCTGCGGGGCACAGAGCTGTGAAACACAACACATTAGCTTGTCAAAGTGGATGATGTTATTTGTTTTCTAATATTACTGAATTGAAAGCATTGTTGTGAGGCTGTGCTTGCTTGCGCACGTCTTTATTATGAGTCTTGTGTTTGTGCGCGCACGGCCAGACGCGTCGCGCCCTCCGTAGCATGTTGTGTGTGTGTGTGTGCTGGCGTGGTCTCTGATGTATTCATGACCACGCGAGGAGTTTTCATTCATGCGAGCGCATTGTTTTCATGCGGACGTATGATTGATAGCATATTTACGACACATAAAAAGAGAAAGGGGGAGTGTGTGTGTGTGTGTGTGTGTGTGTGTGTGTGTTTTGACCCATTATGCAAGTGTAATGAAACCACATCTCCACAGGCTCTGCATATAGTTTGCTCTGACTTTCTCGGGAAAAAAAAAATATTGTGAGCGCAGCAAAAATGAGCCCGTGCATACTTACAAGAACTCAGCAATATCTCTCAGCATCTCGAGCAATTTCTTTCCTCCGATACCAAACATACACACACACACGGAGCCCTCGTTACAATTCGACTTTATGCTAGAGTGAAGAAAAAAGAAATGTTTGCTTTTTCTTTTTTTTTGCAGAGAAGATAGTAGCATGTGCAGAGAAATCAATGCTGAAATTTCACTTTCCAAGCGAACGGAGGGTTAAACTCCAACATGCACGTCTGAACGCTCTTAAAAGGTGAATTTAAGAGTATACTTGTGCTTGTTTGTATGTTTCTAATAAAGCACACCAACACCTAAAGGAACTGTGTGTCAAATACACACACACTACAGAGGAACTCCCCTCAAGTAACAAAGCATATCAACACGCACACACACACACACACACACACACACACACACACACACACACACACACACACTGCAATGCACCAGTGCACAATTGTTTCGTGTCAAATGCCAAAGCAATCATGCCACATGCCAAAGAGCCTCAGCCATATGATTTCAGAGCTGTCAGGTGCGTGTGTGTGAAAAAAAGGAAAGTTCACACAGCAGCCTTCTGCTGAGATAAATAAACCGCTGTGCTTTTATCAAATGGAACACGTATGTGCTGCTTTTACTGTTCTGTGTGTGTGTGTGTGTGTGTTGATATCATTTATTTCCATCGGTGAGCACCATCAAAGAGGTGAAATCTGAGACAGAGCACTTCCTCCAGCCATGCAGGGCCGCTAACCCCCAAATTAATTTAATTAGAGAGGAATGAGGGAGGAATCTCAGTGCGCGATGATGGACTAAATGCAGTTTGAGAGGCTTCTCCAGTCTGTCAGAAGCACGGAATATCTGAACATTAGGCTCCCACCCAAAAAAAAAAGAAGATACCGGCAAACACTAACTGACTTCAAATGCTTTGCCTGCTTCGATCGAAAATTCAATCTGTGACGTGGATTCGGATATTTTAGCACACGGTTAAGAATTTAGAGAGCAGACTTAACAGGTGAATGCGTGAGAAAATAATTAAAATTGACACCTCTGTGAATCCAAATCCATTTTACTGAGATCATATTTGTAGATTATATGCAGCCTTTTGACAGATTCAGGGGTGTTTCGATGCCGCCAGTCAAAATCCATTCCAAGTAAAACCTGATTTTTTTTTTTATGAGCCAATAAATAAAGAAAAATTAAATGCGTGTGTCTGGGTCCACTACCTATAGCGTGCACTGGAAAAGTTTTGTTTATGTGACTTGCATCCTGTCTTTCCTGGCTGCGTGGGTGTTCCCGCCCTAACTTTGCATTCCTATGCAGCCTATGCTTCCCTTCCGCAAACTTTTCCCCAAAAAAGTTCTGACCCACTTTATGCTCTTCTCTTTGCATATTGGTAAATATATTTATGAACATGTAACTTCTGTATAATCAGCTTCCTGAGTTTTACCCCCATAAGGTCATCCGCATCGCCGACTGTCTCATCTCGATCTCCGAGAACAAAGGGGATGAGGGAGGCTGATTAGGGCCTTCACTTGGTGTGCCAGCCTTTAAAACTCTGTGTGTCCTCTGGTGTTTGCGTGCATTTTGTGTGTGTGTGTGTGTGTGTGTGTGTGTGTATAAGTGAGAGTGTGTGTTTTCTCTCTCTTATGGACCTCTGGGCCTTGAGTGTGTGTCAGCCTTGGACCAGAAACATGAAATTTGCATTCTTTAATTAACATCCAAGCATTCACTGGTGGTTGTAATTCCGAACTTGGGCTGCCGCTAGTTTTGGAAGCACAAAGACAAACAACCCCGGAGGGGATTTTCTTTTCTTTCTTCACTTTCTCTTCTTTTTTTGGTCCGCTAATAAAAAAATCAAAAAAAAAAATCGGTGAATGACTGGACTTGATTGGCTGACATTTGAGTGAGACTTAGAAGCAATTGTGTAAGAAAAAAACCCACCGCAGACGGATCGCTGTCAAGATTTCTATTTTTTGTTACTTTCTGCTACAAGATAAAAAAGAGCTCTTGTGCCAGATGTGGGACGTGAGCAAAAATCCAAGGTGGCGTGAGGTGTCAGGTCTGGTTAGTGGCAGAGGGATGTATAGATATGATATGTGGTTTCCCTTTGTAACGACGCAAAACAAGTAAAGGCTCTGAGAAACAGGAATTCCATTTCATTTCTCTGATGATGAAAAAAACATTTAATGACTGCTTCAAGCGACACTGGTGAAAAGAGTTTTTTCACTTTCTGCCCTAAAAAAATGTCCAAATACCTTTTTGTGATTACATTTTTGTGTAAATGACAGCTGATTTGTCTTCTTTGGAATCAGAAATAAGCCGCATTCATCGTCGGCAGGCCTACTTTGGGGGGCAAAAGAAGCGGCTGGTGCTCTTGAGCATGAAAAAAAAAAAACACACATTGCTGAGCTCAAATTTCAACATTATATTTGCAAAAAGACGGCTCATAAGAGTCTCTACTTATCCATTTATGTGAAAATGTTCCAAATAGCATCTTATTAAAAGGAGAGCCAGCATTTAGCAACCCCGCAGCGTCTATTTGCCTCGATATTTTAGGGATGTAACCAAATACTAATATATTACTGAGCATATATGAGGAGCTGTGAATGGCATCTGAATTTATGCAGCGATATTTATTTTTCTTGTTTATTCGTTTAGCAGACATTTGCCTCAAACTCGTAGCACTTCTTCTCGGTTAGAACTGTTATATAAACAGAGTTCACACACACACGCACCGCTGGAATCTCTGGATTTTACAGCGGTGCGTTCGTCTGGAACGACCATTCATAAACTTGGAATCATTAAAAAAAAGATGCTTCTTATTAAATTTGATGTTGTAACATATCTAATTAGTAGCTAGTTCAGCACAACTCTAGATAGATGTAGCTATACCGATATAGGTGTGTTTAACAGTGCACAATAAAGTTTGCCTGATGTTGCAGAGGTGTTATTGTCGCCTCATGATCCAATATTCAAATCAGGCTCCTTTAAACTTGAGCAGGAAACTGGGACTTTTGCATACAGCTTAAAGTCATAAGTAATCGACCATCCATCCATTTTTTGTAACCACTTGGAGCCAAACCCAGCAGACATTGGGCGAGTGGCGGGATATGCCCTGGACAAGCCGCCAGTTCTTCACAGGGCTGACACGTTAAGCCTATTAGTACCCAGAGAGAACCCACACAGGACGGACACATGGAGAACAACAGAAAGCCAAGCCTCGAACCAATGACAATATAAAGGACGGACAGGGCATGTGTGACATCACCCGTAGGTTTCCAAGAGCCATTTTGAAGCTGAAAATGGCCACGCCATGTTGGCTCCACTGCTTCTTAGCTAATCTAAATATCGGCAGAGACCATCAATGGATCTTCGGTGGACCTAAGACGGACCGAATGATGCCTGGATGCTCTAAAAATCCAGCTGTAACGTCACTCATCTGCCAATCAAAGCGACCACACTGATAATTATGCATAACTTTAAGCCTTAATATCATGTGAACAGATGAATACCAAAAAAAGCAAAAGAAATTACCCTCAGTACCGTTGTCAAGAACGGTGAAAGCAGCTATACAGACTAACACTATAGGCTAGAGGTTTTGCCTGGTGGTTCAGCCACCAGGCAAGTTTTGTGCAACACAATCGTTACACACAGACGTGATCTAATATGCAGTGCTTTTACGCTGGGTGACAATCTGTTTAAACAAATAACTTCCAGTGCAGCACTTGTGAATCATTTGCATTAGTTTTAAGTCTAAATGGTCACATGGGAACATAGCTGGAGTTTCACAGCAGAAAGGAGAATTGCTAAACACAGCTTTTTTTTTTTTTTTTTTTTTTTTTTTTTTGTATTGGGGTTTGCTCACTCATCTTCAATTCTGATTCATGTTGCTGTTATTTTTGTTTGGCAATCGAGTCACAAAGACGCGAGAGTGCGTTCATGTAATTTAAAGTGATTAAAGACTTGACGTGAACAGCAAGAAGGAAACAAGCCGGTGTCTTAATTGCTGACAGATTGAAATTCTGATTGTGTTCTCATCGACTTGACTGCAGTGATTCAGGGCTGTTTGTGCTAACGGCATAGATGAAAATGTTTCTCTACACGTACACAAGAGCTGCTTGTAGGCAATTCTTTTTTTTTTTTCTTTTCCTTAGTAACTTAATAATTGTTAATATTTGGGATGTCTGTCTTGGGATGTCACGTTTTCTTTCAGTAAATTTTAGGAAACCCGTGAACACGATGTCATCTCCGTTTAGTCAGTAAGTGGGTTAGCACACAGTTGTCTGCTGTTTGAGATGCTGACGGTGTGTTCAAAGCATCCCTGGACACAAGATTAGAACTTCTAACATAAATTTTACTGTCTTTAAAATCGAATAAATAAAATGAAAACAAAATCAAATCTCCGGATCCTCCTGGTTCATAGTAACTGACCAGAGTTGGGCTGGATCCAAATGATACAGTATTCAGTCAAAGCATATCGTACCCGAGTGGATTAGTCATTATCATCACAGGGGGGAAAAAAAAAGATCCAGCCTCTCCGCCTCTCTTTTTCTTATTTAATCTATGACATCAGGTTGGAGTTGATCAGTTTTTGGAGTTGAGTTATAAATGTTCTCTCCAGAGCCTTATCAAAAACTGCCACACTGATTGGGCCGGCTCTTCAAAGATAAGCAGACAATGGAAGAAAATGTGAATTTTCGCCACGATTAATACAAATCATTTGTTCCTTAATTGTTACCAACTGACCAGCGTGGTTACATTAATCGGCTGAAACTTGTAAATAAAGATTTCAAAAGCCTTCCTCAGTATGCTGACGATACACATTACATTCTCCCTGACCCTGGAGTATGTTGCAAAGCAGCCGTAATAATGAAGTAAGCAAAGCAGCCATGTTGTTTGCAGAGCACATCTTGAAGCCCTGAAGCCTAAGGAGGCGATTTCCTGCAGGGATCCCACTTCAAACCCAACTGCCGTTGCTGTTTTTTTTTTTTTCTGACTGACACCACTGATGTGTCCACTTCCATTGATTATATGATGATCGTGTCTGGGAGCTTGGGCCGGCGCGATCATGCTCGCGCACGCACGCAAAATCAGATATCGAAAGAGCTGAGGGAGGGATGATGTCAGAGTCATGAAATATGTAACGTTTGAAAAACATGTCGACCTCAGAGATGCGTCTGTACATATGCACAGCACACAGAAATCACTTCAAACACTTTAAAAGAAAAAAAATCAAAGATGTGCAGTTTCTCCTCACACACACACACACACAGATCTACACAGGGTAACTGAGCTGCAGCACAACACTCAGTTATCTGACAGATTGATCGAAAGAAGCTGCTACAAAAGGAAGTTCAGTAAAGACTAAGATAAACAGGAAAAAGAAATGTGTTCGCGAGTGTGTGTATGTGTGTCTGTATGACAAAGTTGGGTTCAAGGGGGGGATGGAGGAGGGCAGGATCAGCATCGGCACGGAGTGATGCGCTGCTAATGATGTAATATGTTCTTGCGGCTGCTGGTGGCGTCGCGGGGAAACTGGCACTAGCTGTGGGCTACAACAAGCAGCCTGTTGTTCCTTCTGTCTCGCTCGACACCCCACTTTTCTTTTGTTTTCCCCGAATTTCTTCAACTTCCTGACTTAAATTCGCTCCCTTCATCACCGTCAACCGCGTCTGAATATTTCATTTCCAACGGGCTGTCTCCATTTCACAATCTCTTAATTTAACTGTCTTCTGTTTAAGCATGCCAGGCTTAAGGGAGAAATGAGGAAGTTGAAACGTCGAGAAAAATTTCCGGTATTAGTGCCAGACGTAAGAAAAAAAGAAATTAGAGGAGGAAGCTGTTCATTTATTTATCTTGCATTTTGAGAATAACATCAAAAACATGGTGAATAAACTTGACATTTCAAGACAGAGAGTGTGGTGATATGTCTAACTGTGTATGTGCTGATGTGTGAGAACAATCAGGGTGATGGGGGGGCGGAGGTGTAAGTACTAATAAGTAGCCTGCAAGTACAGTATGTGCTGGCAGTGGGGCAGGTCTGACCACCAGGGGAGTGGGCCCAAAGCGCTGATGCTGCAGAGGCTCAGCAGGGGAGCTCCGATCCCCTGTCCAGAACCCGTCCATTAATCTTTTTTTTTTTTCCTGGTATTATTTTTTTATGTTGTGGAGGCTAATATGCTGGTGAGCCTCAGGAGGGAGTTTGCTCATCCCGGGCAACAGTCAACATTATTGTTATGAATTTATTTTTTGGGTTGGAGTTCACTTTATTCTCCACATTTCAACTTTATTCTCAAAATGCAACATATATTTTTTTTCCCTTTTCTTCCCCTTATGCATCCTTCCATCATATCCCTGATCAATTTTCATATTTCACATGAGCACATGGCAATTTCACATGTCACGACACATATTGTTTTGGAAATCACACATCATATAAAGTGTAAAGATATTTGGAAATGTAAAGACGTAAGTTTTGTGTTCTTGTTGTTATGCATGTATTATATAATGGGTGCAGTGGATGTAAAAATATTTATGAATGCAAAATTAATGAATATTTTGCATTCATTCAGACTCAAATTGCAGTATAAACTTCAGATTTGGTTCCCTCGTTTTCTGTTCCAGTTCTTTGGGTAATTTTATGATAATTTAATTCGAACAATTGATCTGTTCTTCTATATTTTATTTGTCTTTTGTTTAAATGCCTTCATTCATTTTAATTAAGCATAACGATTTAACATCAAATCATATATTTGTTCTTTTTTAGTGATGAAGTTACGCTTTAATTATTATACATATTCTCCTTTTTCCTAACAGAATTTGCAATGGCTAAAGATGTTTTTATATTATTTTCATTTGTCTGACATCCAGAATTGTTCTTTCATTTCTTTATTGGAGCATGTGTGTGTGTGTGTGCGTGTGTGTGTGTGCGCGTGTGTTTTCGTGCCATCATTTGAAATGTAATCAATAATCGCAGACGTCTAACATCAGCCAAAGTTTCATCAGTAATTTCCAGTTGTCACTTGTCAAAGATGACTCGTCACTTTTTTTTTCCCCCCCAGACACACTGTGACATAAATAAAAGACGTTCCCTGTGTTATCTCTGGCTCACACCAGTGAGGAATCTGATTGGCTATTGGGTGTCTTGTGGGATTGGTGACACTGCCATTCATTTCTGTGGGGATTATGGATCTCTCCAAAGGAAAAAAAAAAAGGTATGGGTTGACATCTTCACTGTTATTCACTTACACTGCTTAGTACCAGTTGTATAGAGAGCTGAGTGAGACAGACAGAGGATCAATGCATCATTTAATATTTATTTAGCCTCTAAATAAATAGGATTGGACAACTTTCTGGATTATGCATGTGTGAAATATAGCTCGTCCTGTGTATAAAGTAGCACTTGGGTACTCACATTTTCTCATCCATACACTAAAATGGCACAGGATGATCTCTGAATGAAGGCTATCGTTCAGTCAAATAATCAGTATTCATGGCAGCGGGGAAAAAATAAATAAATAAAATAAAAAATAAATAAATAAGTGAGAAAATCTGAGGCGCAGGGGAGGCAGAAATGGATAGGGAGAGTTGAGGATTTGCTGGAAGTTTTGACTTGAAATCTGGAGATAAAGCTTCTCGATCTTGGGATTTGGCCCTTTAGAGCTGTTGAGTTCGGGCGCCATGTAGGGGCCAGATTAAAAGGAGGGTCTGACTCATAAAGCTCAAGCATGTCCGTTGTTTGACCGGGCTCACAACAGTTGATCTCTGAAATCCAAGGCAAGCTTTCAGATCTGATGCTTTTTTTTTCCCTTTTTCATAAGCGAACGGTTTAGAGCTGATTAGCGAGTTCACGCAAAGGCCACTTACTGTAGGTTCATGCATAATAACAACAGTTATGATACTGTAGTGTGCCCAGCGACCACGCACTGCAAGGCCATCTGCAAGAATAAAGCCTTTGTGCTTTTGTGTGAGCATATTCAAATATTTACAGACAGAATATTGAATTGTATAGATCTGAAATATAATTTCCAACTGTGAATGAAAAGACAGCTCGGTGCTCCTCTGAGGACACAGGGAGGATAGGTAAAACTGTACTTGTTGTGACAGACTTGTCTATACCCGCTTTTTTTTTTTTTTTGCACAATTACTGCTCCATTTTCCAGCCGTTGCTAGGATACCCAAATCCAATAGTTTTTTTGAGGTCATCTCCCGCATGTCTTATCCAGAAACAAACGGGACATGCGCTAATAAATCAAAAATCTATCCCTAAATCCTCTATGACATCGTATCCCCGACTATCCGTTAATCCCCGGTTGTCACAGTCGAGGTAGATCAAAGTAAATAGGAGGCAACGGCCATGATGAAGGTTTTGCCAGGAGCGGGCGTGTGAACAGAGAGGGTCCACTGGTGCTCTTGTTATCTGCCCGACTGCCCTTCAGCACAGAAAGCACCCCTTTCTGGGTGGGTAATCACAATTATCATGTTTGAAAACTTTTAAAAAACACATCAGACCCCCTTAACATTCAAGCAACTCCTTTTTCATCCACGAAAACTTTTTGAAACTCAACTCTTTGGTTTGTTTTTTTGGTTTCTGGGCCACAGTACTTCTTGCACTAAGATACTTAAACTTTGTCTTTTCAGCATTTTAAATGTCTTCATCACTTGAGTGTTAAAAATTGAACGCTACCGATTTTACACATCAAACTTTGTTTGCGAGTTTACAACTGGGAGCTGGGCAGCATCTAATACATTTTGCTCTTTGTTTACCCCGCTCCTCAGCTCTGCTTGAGGCTAGCAGCCAGAGGCTACATTAGCGACTATTGACAAAGACTCAGGGGGGAATAGCTAAAGTTTCAGGACTTCCAGTAACAGACAATGAATATCCGGGCCAAGACTTCCTCTTCCATTCACCTGTCACTGTCCGGTTGGCAACTTGAGCAGCTTTGTTTGCCATTTATTGACAAATGCGATGTTAGCTTGTTAGCTATTTGCAGACAGGGTGTAGCGAAAGTTTATTTTACGGCACAAGTCGACCATTTCTACTCACAGTACACAACAATCAATATTTTTTGGAGTCTTAGGTGCAGACATTTTGTTTGGGTTTGGTTTGGTGAAGGAAGAAAGTGTTCAGGAGCCTCTGATGTCATATGCTGGAATATTTATTGACGCTTGGCCAAGGAGAATTAGAGACACTCTTAAAGTACATCAGAGGTGCCTGAGTCGGTCTCACATTCTGCTGAACTCTTGCTGGTGGTCAGACTTTAAACCCCAAGATAACACCACAAATACTACATGCCCAGATCTAGTCAAAGAGAATGTCTTTACCCATGTTTGTGCTACCGGCAGTACATTCTAGTCTGGAAACACTGTTGTCTGTTTATGTTAAAGAAATGTCCATGGCAAGCTATCTATTATGTCTAGGAAGGCAGCAACAGGTCTCTTCGACCCTGGCCACCACAACGCTGAGATAGACTGGCACCTTTTGTTCTCAAGCAAAGCCAAAAAACTAATACTGCCGAGGACCTCAAGGCCCACGCGTGATCCCGTGTAACCTCAGAATAGAAAATTCCATAAGAGGTATGTTCTGAGATTGTGTTGTTCGGCTTCGTTTGCCTCCACACAAACCTGTATGCAACCAAATCTAGCTCAAACATGACTCAGAACCAGAACCCTTCGAAACAAATTATTCTGAAGATACTTGTCTTCTATACAGATTGCAATGTAGGTAATACAAATGGAGACTGCAATGTAGGTAATACAAATGGTGGTCCTTTTGACAAGGAAGGATGTTCTATGACATCGATACTTGATACATACTTGATAATACTACACTCATTCCACATAATACATTTATTATGCGCTTAGACTATGCTGATTGTGAATTCCACTTCATGTGCTATGGTTCTGTCAGTCCTCTGATAGGTACAGGTATATTCATGTTATAAATTGCCTTGTACTTGCAGGAACAGTCAGGCCACTCATTAAAACTTGTGAACATTTGGCTCAGCGCTGATTGCGGGAAAGTTCAGAACTAATGCCGCACCATATGTTCAGAAAGGTGAGATTACTTATGATTTCTGTTGTTTACCTGATGCGGAGCCAACCAACAGAAGGATTAACGAGTCAAAGTGCACATAATGTACCGCCTCATCAGTGAAAATACTGACGAGAAGCCTTTCTAAAATGATTAATTTATCTCAGCACTGCAGTGCTGGATGCTTTCATTAAATTCTCTTTATTTTCACCAAAGACAAAAGTTACTAAAGAAGATTCAAACCACTTTTTTCCCCTCTTTTTCGTATTTTTATAAAGCTAAGTAAATTCTCAGCGAGGCACCAGAAAAATCTCCTTCAGAGGATTATAAAGACGGGATAACAAACCTGGCGATTGCTGCGAATAATTTGCATAGCTTCTATTGTTAGTGGTTATGGCTGTGCAAATCATCAGGCTCTTAGCACATGGCAAACAGCAAGGACAACTTAGGAGAAAGCTGCACTTCCCACAGGAGCTCCTCTTTGGTTTTTTGGGCTCCCTTTGTCCTCGAATCAGACAAAGGAAAGACGCCGTGGCTCGTCCTTTTGGTCATGTCAAATTGTGGTAATCTCGTGTCTTTTTGTAGATATCTGTAAATAACGGCGATCACCTAAATAACCCAAATGCCATTGGGTAAGTAATTTTAGATTACTGCAGCACATGGTGGCTTTGGCTGCATTTCAGAGCTGCTGCGATGATTGAGACTTGAGTGAACGAACCAGAAAATATGAAATAAACGATTCAAAGAGAAACTTTCCAAAATTAATTAAATATAAGTAAAAAATATAATAACAATAATAATGAAAAATAGGATTGATTGCTTCAGTCCGGAAATGTTTTGTGGGTGATATATTGATCTTCAGACATAATGATTGCTGTTCCCCCCCTCAGATTCCAGGAGTAGATGTTATTGTACAAGAAAAAACACTATTTGGACAGTGCATCTACACATAGTATTTATTACATTTCAGCAGCTTACTGGTTCAGATTGGAATTGAATAAAGGACAGCAAGAGGGATGGTTTTCTGACATTACAATACCATGGTTGAGGTTTCATTAAATTCAAAAAAATCTTGGTGAGGGTCGTGAATATTCATGAACTGTCATATACACTTCAAAGACAATCTGTTGAAACATCCATAGACAAAGCAAAACACTTAAAATGTTGAAAATAATTAATAAAGGATCTGCAGGTGGACTATTCAGATATAGTGTGTATAGAAAATATGCTGATCTGGATTACCTGAGACAACAGACAACTTAAATTGGCTTTGAAAGGGATGTCCTTGCAAGTATAGACAGGAGGAATATGAGCTGAATAATAACTCTTCCAGTGCACATATGAATATCGTTTAAGTCCTGGAAGAATGTGAAATGAATCTTTCATTTCCAACGTTGCCTGCAATGAAACCTGTCAACCAAATTGACAGCAATCTTTCTCTATAAGTCACGGTCATGAACTGATATCTTCACACAACGCCGCAGAAAATCTTCCTTCTCTCCGACCAGATACCAGCAAAGGGGATGAATGTGTTACAAGCGAGCGTGTTGGATTTGAATGTATCGTCATGTCTCTGATGTGATCCGTCTCTGAGCCAATTTGCTTCACGCTGGCCATCACACATGTGCAAACAGAGAACAGGGATCTCGACGGCTTGGGCAAATGAAAGAAAGTAATCACCTTAAAACTCGTAAAAGAGACGTTTTTCCACCGGGATGCACTGAGGAGACAGACCTGTGCAACAAGGCTGTTATTCATACCGAGTGCATGTGTGTGGTGACCTCGGTTATATCCATGGGATCCGGCCATCGTGGGAAATCTGCTCCAAATTGGACTTTAAGCAGACCTGAGTGTGCTTAACAAGATGTTGATCAGGAGCACAGGTCTGTAAGAGAGAACGGCATGATGGTTTACCAGCGTGAGCAATATCGACACGCGGAATTATTCTGCAAAGTTCTCAGTTTAGCGTGAGATGAGCAGGTCAGGTCCCCTGCCATGTGGGAAATGAGCATGATAAGAAGCATGACCGCCATGCATCCCTTGTTAATGTGATGCTGTGTGGAATTCAAACATTAACAGACGGGATTACTGTTAAGGAAGCAAGAAGTGTCCTATGCGTGGATACAATCGAGATGTGGTCCAATAGAGGTAGAAACTATGTCTGACTCTGTTAGAGGTCACCAATCTGGCTGCAGCCTTCTTGCTTTCCCTGTACTTGATGCAAATCCAGTCCAGATGGATGATGGTAATGCACCTCAAGCTGTTTGGTGGCAAAAACCACCAGGAGAACAGCATGGTGGTCATTTTGGTCGACCTACGAAGACGACACAGACGCATTGATAAGACTATGAGTGCAACAGAAGTTTGGCTCGCGCCTACAGATAATTCAGAGACGATGCACTGATCAGGGATCGGGCAAATCTTACAACAGCAGGTCATGTGTTCTCTCTGTGATGACGAAGCATTCACAGTCATGGGTGTAAAACAAACAGATGATCTGGATATGCAAAGATAAAGATGTAAAAGGAGTATAGATGGTAGCAGTCAGAGAAACAGAGAGAGATGGGTAGTATAGCACCCCATGTATGATATACATGGGGCGCACACTATGCTACCCTACCGAGGTAACCAGCAACCCAGTTCTCATATTTTCTGGTATAAGCCACACACACTCCCAGTATGAACCGAATAAAGATTATTTTTGTGACATGCAGGGTTTATTTGAAAAAACAAATGGGAAAAAAACAGATCTTTTGTGCAGCCCACAATCACAATCAAACTGGTGTTGGATTGTTCTGAAAAGTTTTTTTTTTTGATCGTCAAGGAATTACCAATCAAACTTAAGAATGTCCCTGCGGTTCTAAATCCAACAAACAGCTCTAAAAAAAAATCTCAGATCTGAAAAACAGAAAGGAATTGACAATTACAAGCTGGTTTCATTCAAAAAAAAAAAAATTAAAAAAAACACAAAAACACAACTTCCATTTTCATTTAAATAATTTAATACCAAATTTGTGGCATGTGTGGCTCTCTTGACCAAAAACACCAGGCAAAACAATACATGGCACTAAAACTGCATATTGCAATCAAATTGTTTATCATTATGATAAAAATCACCTGAGTCTGCCTACAAGAGGAGAACTTTAGGTCAGTTTTATAATGAGTATGTGATCCACAACATTTCTCTCTGATTGGTGTCTGGATCAACATTCAGAGTCTGACAACAAAATGCCAGGTTTTCAAAATAAAAATCGACTTAAACTTCCCACACTTCAACCCACGCAAGATTGAAAAGTTGGCTAATTTAGAGTTAATTTAGCCGCCATGACCCCGCCGGTCCTCCCTACCTACTCCTTGGCGCATGACTGTCTCTGGCAAATAGAGCCGAGTAAGTCCCGCTGTTCACCCACGGTGATTAGCGATGTGTTTGAGGATATATAACGTGTAGCATATGTACACACACACATGCACAGCGTTATTTCAAAAACCCTCATTCAGGAGTGACAGATAGTGAATTTCAAACCAGCTATGCAGCTCTGCAAGGGCATTTTCACACTTATACAGAAACTTCAAGGGAGACATTAGTGTTGCCAAGCAATATGTTTCTTTTTACAGATTGTGATTACATTCGCTATTATCTAGCCATGGATTCTGGCATGCAGCTCTTTGATCTGCTGTTTTGCACTGACAAAGGGTTCTTGTATGCATTCGATATGAGTGTCTGGGCCAAGCAAAAGCATAAGAGGAGACGGCTGTTGTTCAGTTTTGACCCGGGAGTGAACCGGACATCAGAGGCTCAAAAGTCCAGGCCTGGCAGCACTGTCAGACCACAGAGAAAATCGGCTGCCTCTGTTGCATATCAATGGTCAGGGACACACACAACAACAACAAAAAAAGGGACACTGCCTTCTTCCTCTCCATTACACTCCCTCTTGCTGTCCTTTACTCAATCCCTGTCACTCTTTTCGCCTTTCTCTTGTCCATTAAAGTCATTCTTTCTGTCACTCTTCCTCCCGAAAGGCAGCCATTTGCTGCAATTGAAGACACTTAGCTCACTCACAAGGTGGAAAAGAAATGTTCCTGATTCTCTCTTCTTTTTACCCCTCTGCCCAGTCTTCACCGAGTATCTCACTTTTACCAGAATTCAGCCGAATTGTAGGCACGGCTGTTTAGGCGCCGTGATTATGAGAAGAACTGCGAGGGAAATCGGCCTCCGGCTGGATTCCTTTGCACGCCGCACATCATTATCAGCGAGGGTTCATGTGAGGCCGAAGAGGATTTCACTTCTTGTGTCTCCTCTGATGACTTCTAACGCCGAGGCCGTGTTGGCTAATTGTATTTGACAATTCCAAATAGTACAGCCACGTTTTAATAATTACGGCTGGCAAATTAGAGGAGAGCCTTTTTTTTTTAAATTCTTCAGTCCAATTCAGAGTTGACCTGAGGGAAACAGCCATGCAATTATAATTTGCTAATTTTGTGTTAATGATGTGTCTCACATTGCACAAGCACACATAGGTTCAAATGTGCGTGCATTTGCATATGCAAAACATCACCCAAAATAACACACACGCACACACACGGGCACACTTGAAGCCTAACAATAACTTTGGCTGCAGCTCAACAATCCATTATGCGTGGACTGACCCTGGAGGCTGAAGCGCCCTTTCTTTCTCTTTGGTGGGCGCCTGTTTCTCCACCGCCTGAGCTCGACTCTGAAGCGGCAAGACTTCACAAATGGCGAGAGAGCGACTTCAAAGGTTGGAGATGATTTCCTCAGATCTCCGCTCAGTGTGATATCGCCACGACACGCACAATGCAATTGTCTGTGTGGTTAGACTTCACAGGCTCCGACTCTTCTGCCTTGAATGTAGATAGAAGTCCAGGGAGAGGCCATGTTTAATCACAAAAGGTTTGCAGATACCTGATTTTTTTGTAAGGCACATTCACGTTAGCCTGATTTACTGAAAATTAGATTAACAAGCACAGTTTAAAATGAGGTATTGCATTGTTTTTCTATTAATGCCACACGTTCCTAGTTAAAAATGAACATGCAGTGTAAAAAGGCTGCTTTGTTTTTTTTGGCTTTCCTCAGCTCTGTTCCCTGGGAGTCCAAATCATTGATTTCAGCCCAGATTTAGTTGATTTATCTGCCAACTTTACCAAACAACAGAACAGAAGCTCATTGTACTTGTGTAGTTTTTTTTATGTGTTCCGCAAACTTATCATCTGCTAAATGGTCTGAAAGACTGTGGTAACAAATGAATGTCTGCGCGGTGTTTTCTTTGTTTGCCTTGTAGCGTTGCTGCAGGTCCCGGTGATTAAGTGAAAACAGGTGCGCATGGTTGCATCCTCGAGATGGTGATGGAGTAGTGGAAACGGTTGAAGAAAATATACTGTTGCAGATGAAACTTAGCTTCGGTTTGATGAAATATTCAAGAGGTATTTCACAACTTGTGGAGTCGTGGCTTTAAAACCAAGTGTGGACAGTTTCACTTTAATTATTCCATTATGTTAGCCTAATGTTGTGTATATGCACCGTTAAAGTAATGACCTGTCACACTATTATGGTCGTGTTTTGAAATAAAGCAGATATGCCTGTGATAAACCCAATCATGCCAGTCATTCGGATTCTTGTGCATCTCTGGTGGCTCAGTCTGAGGTTTTAGTCATTAGGTGCTGAGAGAGAAACATACAGGAAATAACCAAATCATTTACCAAAATAAAAGCTTTAATACGACTATAGTGCATTTTTTTCCACGATTCATGTAAATGTGTGGATTTGATGACAGCATGGTTTAAAAGGTGCAACGCTGATGCTAAGCATATTGAAGTATTTGCATCAAAGTCTCCCCTCTACATGTCTTGAAAAAAAACACCCTTAAGCAGCCTCCTTCTTCCCATATGTAGCATGGAGGTAGCCTTGAAACGGGGCTATTTTAGGGTCATGTTGTTCCAGTCCGTGTTTTTTTTTTTTTTTCCTTCCTCCACCTTCGGGATATTTGAACCTTGGCACCATGTTTTTGCTGAAAGTTGCTGATTGTTCCTTGCACAGGGTCATGGAGGGAAATCACACAAGAAGCGGAATTACATTATAGCTTATTTGGAGGCCACAAGGTTTCACGGGAGCCATCCATCAAATGTTTGAGCACTTTTTGGAGCCTATAAAGAGGTGATTCTGCAAACACTGCACAGTCTCAGGTAGGTTCCGCTGAGCAAATCAAGTACAGAGCACAAACGCTCACCTCTTTGCACATAGACATGGCCAGCAGGTCAAGACGAAAGATCAGACTGGAAACCTGTGCCCTGTAATTGGGCCGCAGCTTTGGGATGTGGAAAAACACTCTTATATACATATTAATGTATAATCATGGCAAAGCTATCAAATTGTTTTGCATATTTTTAACTGAATATGACCTCTGAATACATTTTAATAGGCTGTCCTTTCTAGGTTAAGGTACAGGCTTAAAAAGAAGATACAGCTGCTTCCATTGATGTTTTCTTACCATAACAAGACAAAAATATCCAAATGAGCTTAATTTACTCCTCAAACTAACATCTGTACATCTAGTTCAGGGGCAATTAGCTCGTAATAAAACTTAAAAACACACACATGTTTATGTAAGACCAACCTATTGCTGATAGTGTCCAACACCACCAAGTTAAACTTTGCCAGAGAGCAAAAAGTGCTTCTATTATAAGGCTGGTATTCTCTATCTTCAGCAAATGAACAACAAATCCTTGACAAGACTAAAGGAAACAATGAATTGATCCTGTACTGTTTGTGCAACCAAAGCCTGATCTTATTCCTTTGTGCCGTCGGGCCGTATATTTGTCCAAAAGCTAATCAGAACACATCAGTGAGACCCACTGTTCACTGGGTGATGTGTCTCTTTATTACTATGCACCTGCATGGGCATGAGTCATGCCCCACATACATCATGCTGCAGCCGGCGCCTAATGTGTAATTTATGGCTTAAAATAGTCCCTAATTAACATACTATTAACTCCTTTTGAGTAATGTTTGATAAGAAGCAACAGTGACCAGCTTTTTTTTTTTTAGGGATATTTAAAAGATAAATAAATATTTGCAAGGGGTTTTTAAAAGATTTACATAATGAGTAAGGACCAATAGATAGTGGAGGGAAGTCAGAAAGTAGTTGGTTTGGTCTGTTCACGGAATTTGTAGAAGGTGACACGAATTCAGTGGCTTTTTCGATACAGGTGCTCCCTCTCTCTCATTCAGTCTCTGAGTCGCTCAACCACTGCTCTCTATCTTTCAAACAAATGGACACAAATTAAAGGGAGCTTCTTGCTATTGCTACTTTGCAGCATAGACTGCAAGCAAGGCACGTGTTAAAGATGGGTACAAAAAATAAACCAAGTGAGGACATAAATGATCATAGCTTGGTCTGTGAACTTTTGGTTTGGCTCTGGAAGTAAGTAAAGAAGATCCGTAGGGTTGAGGTAGTTTTTGGTTTTGCTGGTCCAGGTCTTGATTTTGTGCAAACCAGCTAAACTGGCATTACGAGCTGCTCTGGCAAATTCCTTTTTGAGTAGGCCGTTTAATATAACCCTGTGTCTGACACATCAGTCTGATTGCTGCTCTGAATCATCCCCTATCTTTTGAGCTCCCTTTTGCCATGTGTCTGACTCCAGATCACACCAAATCTCAAATACCGTTCCAATTAAGTTTGATTTGTGCCTCCGTTTGGCAGAACCCAACGCTCTCGTGAATATGCGGCTTACGAGACTGACAGGTGTGTTTTTATGCAACAAGCTTTAACACCAACAGAGTGTGACTTTAAGACATTGCAGTGACGTGACAGTTAAATCAAGCTTCAGCCTTCGCAAGACATTTTTCACGAGCTCCTTGATTATAATCACGCAACTGTCTTAGCATATGTTCCGTGATTGAATTTGCATGGCTGATGTACCACACGTCTATTTTCCTTTTTAAAAGTAATGAAGACAGACTTCATAACAGTGGAACAAAGTGCGTCTTGTGTACCGAGGTGCCTATTAATAATGAGGCATGTCCTCGACTGCACTCGGCAGCAGAGACGCAGGCTGAGCCATAATCAGCCAGTCGTGAGTGTCCTAATGGCACCGCGTGATACATGACACGAGAGTGGGCAGCATTTCACACTTTGGACTTTTTTATGCCTCTGGGTGGTTTTACATCACGTCCGGGTACGAGGCGCCAGTTAGCACATTTACAACTATTATCGTCTTCATCTCAATAAAAGTTTCAATTACGGGACAGGAGATTGAATCAGATAAATGGGCCGTGGTGGTGAAATACTGTACTGCTCATGTGCTGAGGAAAGAAAAAAAAAAAGAGACAAGAGAGGGGAAAAAAGAGGGGAGAGGTGATTCACGTGCAATGAGGCTGCAAGCATGACGGAAAGTTTGGATCTGGTCATTAGGAAAATCTCCACAGGCAAAGGATGTGTGAGTCCCAAACACGCACGTCTCTTAACATGTGTGCACCCTGCGTTACGAGTGTGTTTTATCTGCGTGCGTTAATGAAAGTCGTCTAAATGATGTGGAACAGAATCGCTTATGATGTAAAAGAAATTTCTGATAAATTCGAGGCAATTAAGGGTTGTGTGATAGGCTGTCTTGTGGTGTAAATAAGCTCAGGCAGATGCATATTCAGTAAGAAGCGTGCATCAATATTAGCCGGAATAGAAAAAAAAAAAAGTGGTTTATTTATGTTATTGCTGAGTCATTTACAGTGTGATATTAATTTTGTATTAAAATATGGAAATGTGGCAGGATTATGGCTCTTTCTGGTCTAGAACAGCAAAAGTAAATGATTCATTTAACACATTTCTGTAATCAAAACTCACGCTGATCCATGCACATGTATATCTATATAGATTAGACTTGACAGATTTCTCTCACAGCTGTGTGCCTTTTTTTTTTGTGTGTGTGTGTGTGTGTGTGTGTGTGTTTAACACTGCATGAAATCAAGGGATGTCTGGAGAAAGAGGAGGAGTTAGCTAACAATAAAACTCAAATAGCTTTGACAAATAACGCTTCTGTAGAGCAGCTAAACATAGCCAGCGTGAAGCCCAGGGATAGGACTTTAAATCTTAATGTTCAAAAAGCAGGAAAGGAAAAAAAAAAGAGAGATATTGCAGGCTTTTAAGTGAATCTGACACAATACTGGTGAAAATCTGTGTAGGCTGTGCGGCATCTCAACTAGGATGTCTGCCTGGCATTTCACCTTTTTGTGGGAAAAGGGTGACCAAAAGAAAAAGAGAAAAATCGACAATCAAATGATGCTGAAAAAATTCTTTGGTTATCCCAGTTAAAAAGAAGAGACTGCTCCTGTTGTAAACACTGGATTATTTAATATACACAAAGGATCTAATGGTGATTACAGGATCAAAGGTCTAAGTGTAGCCCACTAAAAAGAGAATTTATTACAAACACTTGAAATATGACCATGAATCATTCATGGAAATGAGCAGAAACACATTACCTTGCCACAAAATCCGCCGAGTGTTCCACTGTCTGAATGCAACTTCCCACAAAACACACTCGACATCAAATAACTGATGAAAAAATGTCATCAAGGTGCTGTTTGTTTTTACCCTAACCTTCATGGAAAAATCAGCTTTCTCTCCGCCGCTGAAATTGCACAATCCCCGTTTAGTCTCACGTCCCAGTATAAATTCTGAATCGCACTGAGTAAGCAAAATGCTCTCAAGATGTCTTGTCAGAGAGTCTGTAACGTCTGCGGAGGATGATGAATAAAAACATCCCTCAGATCAAGGCTCAAATGGGATTTCAGCGCTGCAATTTGGGCAAATTAAGTGCTGTACAAGTACTTAGGCCTACGATGAATTCTATATGCAGAGTGTGATTGGCGTAACTGACAGTATCTCAATGTACAAAGTACATACTATTCTTGCTGAGGCTGTGTAATGCTCAGATTAGTGGTCACAGCTTTTTGTGCTCCATTTAGGCTCTGCATAATATACGACGAGAGTGAAAATTCTCATTTTAGCCTCGGCGCTTCAGAATATCAGTTGAAAGATTTCTCCAAAGAGAATTGCACATGCACGGCAGTCTTATCTTTGATGGATTCCACTGGCCTTCGCTTGAGATTATTTCTCGAAAGATCAATAGATTGTGACTGCAAAAGCCACGTTTGGATAAAACAGCAATGTACCCAATAAAACAAATAGTCTACGTGGGCTCTCTCCCGTAGAATTTCCATTTTTACCTTCACATATGCACTCCAGCTCTTAAAGCAGATGTAACAAATCTCTTTATCCCTGCTGCTGTCTTTACAAACATAAGCTCTAATTCAAGGAGGAACTCATTCATAATACTGGCCAAGGTTATTTAGATGAGCGCCTCAGTGAAGAATGTGCATACTGTTTCAGGGCATGGGCACTAAAAGCGTCGAATAATGCTTCAGTAGATATTTCAGCTTAGTGTACTAATGTGAAGTTTAAGTCTGATCACATCCTTCATCACTGCGGGCGCTCACTGCATTGTGTTATCTCTCAAAATACTTCTAACATTCTTTTGGGAGGGGGGGGGGGTATGCTAAGTTGTTTGGAAAACATGATTTTAATGGAGCATAGCGGGCTTCGCATTACTTGTTTGGCATCAGCTGCTCCGTTCATGCTTCACTATCAGTCGCTCGCTGCTTTGCTACCAGCTGATTAGTAACGTCCAATCATATTTGAACAGATGTGCAGCGTGGACGCGATAACCTGAATAACAAGTTGTAATTTGGATGTACTTTCCGCCAAATATAGCTGAACTATTTACAATAAATGGATAGTTTCTTGACTTAAGTATCTTGGTTTCATTTTTGCATAGGCTGCAGTGGCTCAGACAGCTTCACTAACGTTAAGTTACAGTTTAAAGTCCGTGTAAAGGAAGAATAAATGTGTTCTGAGTTTGCCAGACCAAAGAAGAACATGTTATTAGTGAGCTGACTAACTCTGAAACACTGAGTGAGATGAATTCATCTATCTCTAGGGGTGCAGGGGTATGCTCAGGGTAGCCTTGGCGTGTCATCGATCCACCCTTTAGGACCGCCCACAAAATCCTGGACTGGTGAAAAACTGATTTAACCTCTAACTCCGCATCTCAGAAATATCTAAAAGTCTTCTTACAAGTTTTCAGCAACTATCCAACATATTTAATGTATTTTGAACGAAATCTCAGAATTGCCTTTAAAACGGAGCATTAGAATCGTCATGAACGCAGGGTTTATTAGTCTGCACCACTGTAAAAGTATGTAGGACACCTATTTCACAAGCTGTTCTTGATCATTTCCCCAGTATCCATCATCATCATAACATACCATCTAGATAAATATTTCATTATTCACTTCTGTGCTCTTATAAACACTGTATGTATGTATGTAACACTGTATGTATGTCTCTTAATCTACGCCAAGTCATCTGTGTCTTATTAAATAAGCATGAATGGATAAAGGAATCATCGGATGCACACTCGACCTCAGGGGAGCAGCTAAAAACCTTGCACTCCAATGGCCTGCTGAGCAAGGCAGCTTTCAGCTCAGGACAGACGCATGTCTGTACTTGACACTCACCCCAAGAGTGTGACTTTTGACTTATGTAATCCGAAACCAACCCCCCCGCCCCTCCTCTCGCCATCTCCCTCTCCCCCACTTCTTTCTCCCCCGAGGCGATGTGGAGACAGCAGTTGTGCAGCTCCAGCTCTACTGTCCGTCAACATGCAGAGTGGCCCCGAGATCCTCAGTCAGCGAGACAACCGGGGCCGTAATGAGCAGACAGTGGCCCCCGCGTTAGCGCTGACGCTAATTGATTTCTACAGTTCAGGAGCACGGCGGCGTCCCCGTGGTCTTAATTCAAACGGGGATTAGCAACAGGAGAGGCAGTCATCTGCTCCCTTTCTGTGTGAAGAAAGGCAGCAGATGAGGAGAAGTGACAATCAGGGGGAGGAAGAAAGACGGCGGAGTGGTGGAGCGGTCGGACGGAAGGATAGTGGCAGGATGGTCTGACTGGAAGGTTTTCAGCTGACTTGAGTTTCAGTTTCCACAGGCAGAAATAATGAGTTAAACCTCAGCATGCAAAGCTAAAAAAAAAAATGTAAAAAAAAAAATAAAAATGTGCACAGCTGCTTCCATACAGTGCACCGAGCGGTTGCGAAATTAAAAATGTTAATCACGTCTCATGGGGTTCAGCAGCAGATCTCAACCCGGCTGAAGACTTATGGGGAGAGGTGTCAGACAGCACTCTCCACCATCATTATCAGAACACCAATAATGTGGAAACATTATTTAACTCCAGCAGCTCACACTGCTCTTGCATCATGCAGGAGGTCATTGTATTTTCATCAGCTCCAAAAATCACACCAGCACAGCGACACTTGCAAAATGCTCCATGCGGCATATATATATATATATATTTTTTTTACATGAATCCAAATGGAACACGCGTCGAGCTGTTTCTGCTGAAACCTGCACACACCGTCCAAAGAAGAACAAAAGGTCAGAGTACGCCTCGCGTCAGTTAAGCGAGCGCACGTGTTGGGATTGTGTGCAACTCGCGGAGATTAACCTTTTTCCAGCTCGACTTGTTAACACTCCCTCGACGAGGAGACGCGTCGCCGGGGCGCTTCGCCGCGCTACCTGCGGCGTTTGATCGTCAGCCGGTAGAGATTCAGCGCCATACCTGCTGCTTCATGTGTACCCAATTAAAACCGGTTTCGCCGCCCCCGCCGCCACGTCACATATGGCACCAGAAGTTTTTCAGAAGTTCATGGAGAATATTTCCACAGCAACAGGTTGTGTGACATCACTAATAATCTAGGTTAGCTATGGTGGCAATAACGCATTTTACAGTTAATTGTTGTGCTGCTTTGAAAGCCCCGTGAAGCCATTCTACTGGAAAGGAGCATGTGTTTTTTGGCAGCGTTAACTTCATTAAATCTGCTCCTTACTCACTGCTTAACTCAGTGCTTTACACGCCACGGGAATATTGACCATGTATCACTGTTTTAAATCCACTAAGAGGGCTGCCACGGCTGTGCGCCCCCCCCCCCTTTATTGTCACCGTGTGCTGTCGGTCTTCATGTGTTCCCATTAATTCCCAATTTACATCTGCTTTTTTTTTTTTTTTTTTCCCCCCCTCTTTCCTTTTACAACTGAAGGCGGACAAATCCTGAGAGTAATTCAGTCAATAATATTGTCGCCGCCGGGTCGATCACAGGCAAAAAAAAAAAAGAAAAAAAAAGACAGTTAAATCGCAAGTCTTATAACTGTGTTCTCGAGTCGGAGAGAGAGAGAGAGGGAGAGGGAGTTTAGATGGCACTCTTCGCTGATAAGTGTGCGTATGACACTCACCCATGTGCAGCACTTTGCCGCCCGTATGCTATATTTACTCCCACAAACATGCTTTTTCGCTGAAACACGTAGATGATGAGCGCGGAACTAAATGAGGGAGATGGAACAGGGGGTGGTGGAGGTGGAAGTGGAGGTGGAGATGGAGATGGAGGTGGAGGGGGGCCGCCGCTCCTGCCATCGCGCCCATTCGGTCGATGATAAAAAATTATTCAGCATGAATTGTTGATGTCTTGGATAATTGCACGTTTCCATGGATACGGCCCAGCTGAATGTGGCCTGCTCTCAGAGTGGAGATGGGAGAGACGGCGAGATTAAAAGCAGCCGAGGAACACGGGAAACTTTGCACAGCTGGCTCGGTGACGGATGCCATCGCAGGGGCTGCTGCTCCAGAATAGCAGCATTAGCTCAGCCTGCTGCTAATTTGCTCCCTTTCACATCACATGTCGGCGTGTTTGCTTCCCCAGCAGAAAACATACTGTAGGTACAGTATGACACAGGTGAAATATTGATTGATAAATGCTTTGAAGCTTCTAAACCACGAATACGATTGCTTCATCTCGTCGAGATGAAACGGCCTAGTGTGAAATTAAACCACCTTACTTTTGCCCTAAAACCAACCTAGAAGACACATTTTCAAATGCGAATGACTGCAAAATATGGAATAAATCTACAGGTCAAAAGGTTAATAGTATTTTTTAGCAGGGACCCCCATCCTGTGCCATGCCAACGGCAATCACAGGCAGTTTTTGTGATATATCCATATGAGTTTCCCATCCAGAGAGACAGCACAGAAAAAAAGGGGTTTACCATGACGACATGTACTGATTCTCCTTCCCTTTATGTCTTCTTTTACCGCTCTCTCTGTGTTATTTAAAACTGAACCGCTGACAAAAAAGCCCTGAAAATATCAATACCTTGTTGTGTACAAAGCTATAACGAACAATAGCCGCCGGGCCGTGAGCCCGGAGACGAATACAGCACATTTTCTGTAGATGCTTCGCAGTGAAAAACCACCGTGATTTGCCGATGAAAGGGTTTTAAAACGTGAAACAAGAGCAGCAGAAGGGACACGCGGCTAGAGTACAGCATTTAGTTCTGATTAGTGGAAATTAACAAAGTACTTTTCATCTGAAGGGGTAAGAGATCGACTCAAAAGATTGATCAACAGTGGCTCAGTGACTTCGCAGTATGCAGTATAGAAAGTGCAAGGATTCTGTTTGGCAGCCATGTGGAGAAAAATATATTAAAAAAAAAACATTTTGGGTGTAAGTTGTGCTGTATAATGATGAACTTTCACCCAGGCTATGCTAATTAGATGTGGACTGAAAAAAAAAAAAAAAAAAAGGTGCACTGAAATGTCTCTGAATGTGTCGGTGCAAACTAATTCCTCCCACACACCACGTAACGGTTATTATGAAGTTTATTCAAACCCTTTGCTTCTGCTCAGACATTTAGGAGTCATTAATTTACAGTGGCCGATTAGCATTTTGCTGCATCAGGTAACTTAACATGATAAATACAGCCAGCAGACCCACAAAATGCTGATCTGTCATCTTCTTTAATTGTATCTACCATCACATACCTCTTTGTGCTTTTAACGTCAGTATATTATTCATATGTAACCTGCATTGATCTCCCTTGATGTCCTAGGCTCACCTTACACTGGATGCTGGACACTCGAAACAGGCAAACTTCATGTTTTTTGTTGGATGACTACTGATTACATATGCGAGTTAGACACAAGGCTTCCTTTTATTGCACTCCACCGAAGATATAAGGAGTAAGGGCTTCGTATCAGCTGCGAATAACATTATCGTGCTGGATTTATCTATTCTGCATCGATGTTCTACACCGTCACAAAACGGTGGGAAAAATCTGTGTGAGCGCGTCGGAATCCAAAAGGCAGAAATGTTGGGACAGAATGGAATGTGATTTATTAAATAGAGGAGAATAGTATAGAATGGAGAAAAGAAAAAAAAAAAGCAAAGAGATGGGTCTCTGAACAGAGCTAGTTAGTTCAAAATGCATCAATAGGCCCTCCTCTTGACTCAGGCGGTAAATTAAGGGGCAGGGCCCATTTTCCTCAGTGGGAGCCTTAACAGGAATTCTCTCATGCGTGGAACTGAGCAGCCTGATGGGTTTTCAGCCTCAAACTGTCAGAGCAACATGGGGTGGGGTGGCGGGCGGGCGGACGGGGGGGTGCTGAGGCGTTGGGGGAGTCGACCTTTTTCTATGCGATGCAAATTGAACAGAGGAAATGTACAAGTGCACTGGAAAAAAAAAAACGGACGCTCGCTTAGTGGAAAGGAAAGTGTGAAAGCACGTGTGCGTGTGTGCATGCATGCTTACTGGACGTTTCCGGGTGAGTTGAGGTGAAATTGTTCACATGGTAATGAGTAACAGTGTGTAGGTTTTCACTGCACAGGTATGTAGAGCAGATAATCAGCATTATTGATTTTTGAGTACAAGCAGATGAGGGAATGGGTGGAGAATACTTGCAACAAAAGGAGGGGAAATATATCTGAAGACTGTTTTACTCAACTGTGGAGTAGCAGCAACCGTCAGCGATTTAGCTGGGACCCCACACGACAAACCGTTTGCATGGGCAGAGATCCATCACAACAGAACATACGTTAATCCTCAGGTTTTTAAGTAATGTCATAACGCACCATGAATCTAATAATGAAGGGAAGAAAAAAAACCCCATAAAATCTGATTGTGTTTCTCTTCTGAGTTCCATCGGCGGTGAATTTATCCAACAGCTGGGACCCGTTGAATGAAACCTGCAAGGACTCATTTGTGTTGAATATCAATTCAATGCTCAAATGCATTTCTGAAAGTAGGGGCAATTAACAGGCTAATTATCAGGACCGTGGAGAACATTCTAATCAGAGAAAAGAGCTTAAGTGAAATAGTGTTGTCAACGTTGGCTGAGCCACGGGGAGTGAGAGAGGGAAATGTCTTTGGACCTGACCTTTGTCAAAAAAAAAAACTTGTGAAAGTGATTAAGTTAGTTTAAAAATGCTACATGGTTGTTATTCACTTAAATTATTCATGTCCCCAAACTGCATAAAGTTCACAAAGTTTTGCCTTAACGCCACCCAAATAAAGAATTCCAGGATAACTGAAATGCTCGCTTGTGCTTCAACGATAAACTTTGTCTTTGTCGCCGCCGTTTTCTCTTCAATGCACGATGAATACATATGTGTAACCCGTAAAAAGATTTCAAGTTCCAAGGAGCTGTGTTTTATTTGCACCTGAAAACGCTGACATTTCGGAGAGGCAAGCATTTCCACGAGCACCGACAATCTGTCAACTCAAATTGATGCAACCGAATCCTTGGCATATTTGTTTGCTTTTGCACACTATTTATTCGCTGCTGGAATGAATGGGGAGATGGTTTAGTGAATAGCAGAGGATTGTGAGTCGGGTATCATTTTATGTGCTGCATGTTTGTCAGTCGCTGTCGGGTGTTTTATTCCCTTCCAAAAGTTGACTCATTCTGATTCAAACTTCAGGCGACAAAGCGACTCTTCAGTCTCGGTTTACAGCGGAAGGAAAGAAATGCGGTCGGCGGAGCGTCAGACATTTTTTTGCACACAGTTACTTTTCCAGCATTGTATTCGATTTGAACCACCGCACTGATTAGCATGCGGTTCCCTGGACCCAATGCAACAACATCCACCATCTCTCATCAACTGTGTTGATTCCTTTTGATCTTCTGCCAAATGATGCTCTGGCAAGGTGAAAAGTTTAGTTTGGGGTGGAGAATGCATCTATTAAAGCTTTAATGAAAACACTTGACCATCTTTGGCACGGAACCAGGACTAGATCCAATGCAAATATGCTGGACCTGAAGGTAAGATGGAAATGTTTACTTCCCAACTGGTTTAGATCCTGTCTGAGGCTATAGAATAAATATAAGCCTTATGTAAATCTGTCTCTTGAGGACAAACAATGAATTATTACATATATAAACCCCATAACGGTGCATTTAAGTATTTATACTTCTCGTCTTCAGAATAGCTTTAAGAGGATGGCCACTTGAGGAGAAATTTACCAGGCGGTTGACAATACCCCACCCTCTGCATTTAGCTGTAAATTCAGTTAAGCCTGATGGACTTGTCTGTGCTTCATCTGCAATTTACCTCCTCTCATTTTCAAAGCAGCTTCAAGCCCTGAAGAAATGGTTAAACATGAGCGTCGGGTTTATGCGCTGTGCTCCCTGTTCATTTTGCTTTGCAAACACGAGTAGCCAGCTATCAGATGTCAACATCCATCTCTTCATTATGTCATTATAAACCCAGCGAGAGTCGCTCCCTGCAGTTGCCTTGGATTGCGTTCTTTGTCCAAACAAACCGCAGCTGCAGAAATGAGACACATCATTCAGACATGAGTGTTTTTTCTCCATCACGGCCGGCCTTTCTTCCTCGTCTTGCACATTATGCCGAACGTAAATACGACGTCTCTTCACAATGGCTACGGTGTTGTTTATGCTACATTTGGCTTGTTAATGTTGTCAGGTGAGGAAATTATTATTCAGCATATTTGTGTATTTCTAATTTGTTGTGAATAAGAGCGTCAGCTACTATGCCAAAAGAAAAAAGATAAAATGTTCGTCTAAGCTCTCAGGCAAACCTCCCCTCCCTTCTTTTGTGCACTCTCTTTTTAAAAACACCAAAGTTTGATCTCTGTGGCCATTTTTACTTCCAAATAGTTCTATATTGGGCATCTCGCCTTTCATTATACATCAATATCCGAGCACTAACAAGCGGTAGCAGTATTTTCTTTCTTTTTTCCCCCACATCTGGCAGATTCAGGCTTCATCTCCCGAAAATTTATGCAGATAATTAAGCACTGGGGACACAATTAAGCAGACAGGTATGTGAGCCTTTGAGTTAATTGACTGATTTAAAGAGGGTAAGTGTGCAGAGTAGTGTTATCTGCTTGGTTACTCATCTTGGGGTAGCTGGATGTCCACATGGGGAACATCATTTATCTTTTGATGGCACGTATATTGACCTGCTGTAGTCTGCAGAAGTAAACAAAAGTTATAAATGTCCAGTAATCAGACAGCAAACAGCATACTCACACATAATAATTATGCCCCTTTGCTGAAGCGTGGACATTAACAATGCAAATTTTCCAGTATGAAAGTCCAGAGCTACAGTGAATGTATTAAAAATGCAAATTTATGCTATGAATTGTATAAAAAAAGGGGTGTGTTACATTAGTGCACAATTAATCAAATCTGCGGCTGATTAAACATATGTTTGAGGCTTGGAGTTACATCACATTATCTCAAACAATACAATTTATTTGCATTTTCTGGGTTGTGTGTGTGTATAAGTTATAGTTTTCCCCGCACACACACACACACACACACACACACACACTGCTTAAACTTTTATTAATCCTAATCTTGCCACTCTGGAATTCTTCTGCTTTACTTTCCTCTGAATGTCTGCACAAAGGGTATGCATGGCACAGAGAAAAGATCGCTCGTGAGTAGAGCAGGTACTGTAGGCAGTGAATCATGATTTCCTGCATGTCACTGATTATTCTGTAATGCTACATGGGCAGAGTCCTGATTGTTTTTTTGTTCTGTATATTGAATCACGCGTGGCATTTCGGTGATAAAGGACCTTCCCACGGTGGGATCGATAAAGTAATACCGCTACTACTAATACATTATAGATGCTTGTCTTTCTTTATGTTGCTGCGCCACGCCGGCTGTGCCTGGAAATGAAGTGCAGGGAGGCCGAGAGTGTGACAGGTTTCAGCCACTCAGAGCCTTTTGTTTAAGATACGAGACACTTGAAATTAATTATCCATCTCATGCAAAACCCATTACACAGGTCCTAATTAGCAAATGCTATGATTGTATTTAGGTTGAATAATAAATTCATCTGTATGGACACAGGTGTTGTTGACATCCATATTTAAGTCCCACATGCATTCCGCGTTTTCTTTTAATGCTCGGGTTATATTGATTGTGAATTTTTAATAAGCCCAGATAAAATCAGCGTAAACAAACACAGTTTTCAGCAATGAAAATACAATTACAGGTCCATCATGGAGCCTTATTCTTGGTGTTTGTTTCCATCAACAAATCCCCAAGTCATTAAAAGACTGCAGGGAGAAGGGAAAGATGTACTTTGTTTGACTAAAGTCGCTATCAGGCCTGCATATGAATAAGTCTCTTTCTATCCAGATCAGCATGCTACTTGGACGCCCCCTTTGCTGTCTCATCAGCATTCAAATAAAGTGAGTCAGACACTTCCTGGTATAGAAAACTGTCTGTAACACTTAATGTCATTAAGAAGGCCAGATCTGAGTGGATGTTTGCACAGTGAAACGCTGGCTTGGAATTTTTATTTCTTCGGAGCTCACTTTCTATCAGTCTTCCTGCTTAGATTTTTAGAAGATATAATAACAATTGTACAACCATTTTTTTAAAAAAAATAGTTGTTCTATCTGTAAATTGATCGTTTCAGTGCCAGCCATTGCTTTTCATTACACTTTCTCCACACTTCTTCCCAGCTTGAACATTGATTTAGGTGGCATGAAAAAGCTGACACACCGTAATGCTGGCTACATACTGTGAAGCGCTCACTTTTTTTTCCCGGTTTGTGAGTAAAAGAAGCTGACACATGCTTGTCTAGTAATTGATTATATAGCTGCTTATTAACACACTTGTGCAATAACACATCCGGCTTCTCAGGAGTGTGTCTACTATTCAATCAAGCGTATATCCTGCAGCTTTCAATCCTGGATAGAACTTGTTGTATATACACAAACTTCTCTGGAGTTTACTCAACTTGGAAGAATTATGAGCTTTGAAGAGTTCATGATTCTAGTTAGCTAGTTTCGGATTTAATATATTCTTGAAGATGAAGAGAGTCTTGGATCTTGCTGCACTATTAAACTTTCTTAGTTTTATGTACTTTCCCTTCTTTGCCAACATCCCAAGGATAATGTGGCTTGTACCCATTTGAATAATTGCAGCATATACTCTCCAATACCTCCTGGGTTCTTTTCAGAACTTTGGTGACAGTGTTTACCATAAAGCGCTTGAATTATTTCAAAAGGGAATTCCATTCAATTTAATACTCTTCAGATGTTATTCTTACGGCCAAGGACAGCCAAACAATTATTTCTAATATAAAAAAATCTACTTAACCTAGAAACAGAAGAATTAGGACCATAACCTATCAGTGTAAGAACATAAAATGTGAAACTATTGCCAAGGATTAATTGGCAGATTTAGATATTCTGATTAATGCCACATTAAAAACCTATTACAGCAGTAACATCAGCTACAAACTGGAACTCATTGACCTCAAACCCTGAACCTCGTCCTGAAACCCTTACATCCCCATTTTCATTAAATCATATATGAATATGTCAGAACAGTGATGATTTTTGATGAAACCATGGGGAAATTTCTCCCACAATTTTGAGGCTGCATTCCCCTGATAGAAGTTTCTTTCCATTCATGCGGAAGAAGAAGGAGATACAAAGCACTTCTTCTCTGCTTCGAGAAGATGAACACAGACGATAGTGTGGGGGAAGAGATCTACCCTGACGACAATTCGAAACTGAGATAGTGCAAATAATCTTTCAATGTGTCCTTTGCAAAGACAGCTGGTTTGTTCTTTTTAGTAACACTCTATATAAACTATGTAATATAGAGGAAATGCATCATGAAATGTGCAGGAATGCATCTATCACTAATTGTGTGAAAGTTATACTTTACTCATTTACTTTAAGGTTCTGTCAATTCAAAACTATAACCCTTTGGAATTCTTCCTCTTAATTCTTTCCAGCTGACATGAGAGAACATTCAAAATACAATCCACTTTCCCGGGCAAAAAAACCCAGCTCCTCTGAGCACTAAAGCCAAAGTCTGTAAATAGAAAACTTGATCATTCTGCACATAATATTTATCTGCCCATTTTGAACTCAACATTTCCTTGGGAAAATGCTTGCAAAAAGTGGTATACAAGCAGCTAGACTGTCTGGAATAGCACTGCATCTTTAGAAAGCTTCCGTCTGGGCTGTGGGCCCACTACAACACAGACGGCACTTGTGAAGGTGGCCAACGATTTGAGAATCAAAACCAATCCCAAGAAGCTTTCTGTTTTTATGCTGCTAGACCTGACTACTGCAATCAATACAGCTGGAGATGAAATTCTGCTTGATGGATTGCAAAAATAGACTGTTGAGTTTTTAATTGGTTTAGACTATTTGCACTTCTAAGGGAGAAATTTGGTTTGTTCTAAGTAACTAAAGCTCTTACTCAGTGGAATCCCCCAGAGCTCTATTCTTGGACCATCTTCATAGTGTGCGAAGAAAAAAACATTCATTTATATCTATTCATGAGGAAGTCCTGTGAGCTCTTCATTCCATTGATGAACCAGTCTGGGATTATGGACGTGATGTACTTTTGAGAACGTAGCAAAGCCGAGTCAGCTTCAGCTTTTACAATTTGGAGGTTATGCCCAGTTTTTTTTTTTTTTTTTTTTTAAAGTGCGGCATTTTTTTTAAGGCAGGCCTGAATAATATCTTATACCTCTGGTTTATGTTCTAGAAGGGACCAGGAGGTGAGAGTTGTGAAGCATCTTGTGGCACTTGTGGCCTTAGGCGATGGAACATTCTCACTGAGAGTATCAGGACAGTAGACAATGTTGACGTGTAAAAAACACACACCTTTAACCTTGAAACAGACATAGAATTCACTTTTGCCTCCTTCCATAGTCTTTATTTTATTGTTGAAATATTCTTGTGTCTGTCCCCGTCAATTATTGTTTTCATTTCCAACCTTCAGTCACCTTCTTATTTCCTTCTGTTTTTTAATAATTCTATATAGTATTTTACCCGTTAGAAGACCAGCTGTGCAAAAATAGACACAGCTAATAAACTCAAACTTAGTTACTTTCATTCTTCTCAGGACTCATGACAGCAAATGCAGTGATGTGCGTCATTTCTATATTATCCATAAGAATAGAAACAATCACCGTGATCATTATGGGGAATTGTTTTCGCATTACAGCTTTTGACAATAGGTATTCTTTAAAGGCTGCAGGCAATTTAAGTACAAAGTGTGCTGGTGATGATTTAAACATTGAAATAGCACCATTACTGCATTGCTTGGAAATTGCATTTATTAACAAGACTAAAAAAGTGACTAATAACAAAAGATTGCAATTTAAGTGTCTATAATTAACCGAGCATGTGAGGAAGCTGTGTTGATGTATGCCCCCTTTAGTTGTAGTAACTCCACAAAGTATTGACTGAGGGCAAATTCATGATGCTACAGTCTTAGAGGAACATATTTTGTGGAAGCCTGGAGGTGCCGTGCAGCACCTTGAGTGTCAAACTGAAGCCCCAGAGGTAGTTGAACCCCATTTGGAGAGAACTGATGTGTTTTATTCTTGTAACCAAAGCTCTAGAGGTAGTTGTTACTTCAGTTTGCATATTGATTGAACTGTGTAAGAGCCTGGGAATAACAAACTGTAGTATAATCTTATTTTAGGTTGGACATTACATTAGTACTTACTAGGAGATTTAGCAGTGAAAATTATTCATCTTGAGCAAAGCCTGTTCTAGAGGAATGACTTAAAGAAAGTGAAATCAAGCCTTTTAAATATGCTTCTGGTATTTGTTCCGCATGTTTGTAAGGCCTAACACAAACATGATTATTTGGAGACCCTAATGTGATTAACTTGTGAGGATGTAAACCTCTGTGGACCTTGAAGAGGAAGAGCTGAATCAGCTGTAATCGGATGTTTTTAGTAAAACATATTATGCATGAATCCTCCTCCTCCTCCTCCCCCCTCCTTCTCCTCCTCCTCAGGTCCTACAGAGGGATCGAGGGCAAGAGAGCACACCGGTGTGGGTTACTTTTATTAGCTGTGCCAAGAGGGAAAAGGAGAGACAGTGCTTGGTTGTTTTCTGCCCATGAAATTACTTCAATTTAAATGTTTCGATCAAAACAACAGCATTAAACGGTGCTGTAGTGCGGGGATTCCAAGATTTAAATGTCACCAAAGTGATAAAAGTACAGTCAAAAGTGAGTTGGGGTTGAACTTGATTTGAACCAATTCAAAAAAAAAAAAAAAATGTCTAACATTGTTTTTCGGCATGAAAAACCACAACAAGTGAGCCTCACGTGGGACATAAATCACACATTCATGCTCATGCCTTGTTAATGGGCAGGCCGAAGTTGTGTAGCAGTGCTTGTTTTCAACTTTGGAGTGTTCAGCCGTTTGACTGTGCTGGTGAAAAGCCTTCTCAACCTTGGGATTTAAATTGCTGCAAAACTGCACGTCTCTGATCTTGACATTCAGTAACACAGCTATCTTAAGGAGATGAATGATGGGAACTGATAGCCCGCAGCACGTCATGCATGGAAAGTGAGAACAAACTCGACATTCTAAACTGATGTTCAAGTCGTTCTCCTTCATTATTTTGAATCGGTGCTGGATATCAAATGTGCTAAGTTCTTGCACAAGTTTATTCTTTGCAGTGTTGGTTGGTGCATTGATGGGGTCAATCGATGAAATACAGTTTGCTGCTCTCAAAGATACAAACTACACCAATCTGAACTCCAACTGTAACTATTACTGTATAATACGAGTTATTTCACTTTCAACAAGACCGCCAACTCCTTTCTATGCCCCATCCACAATCCCATGTGGATATTTTTTGATATGCCAACGGCTAAAGTACATGTGACATGGGAAGACATGATGGCTACAGCATGCCTAGAGCAGTGTGTGTCCATTATAATCGTTGACGACTGCAACATGGACCTCAGATCGTGTCTATTTTTGCACAGCTGGTCTTCTAACGGGTAAAAACTATGCAGAAGAGCAACCTTGGAGCGATTTTTTCTTTTTTTTTAACACTTTACATTAAAATAAATCGATGTGTATCCATGATCCTGTAGTTAAATGATTCAGTTCATTAATTTAGTACCAATTAATATACCCCATGCGTCCAAACCATGCATAACCAACTCCATTATCACTTGGCAAAACTCAATATGCGCACAGTGAAACTGGCAAGCGACCACATGCTACTAGGACTGAGCATGTGTAGCAGTGTAAATCACCTGCCGGATCAATGTTCCGTGTATTTTCAGCCATCTATAGTTCAGGTTTAGTGCAATGAAATGTTCTTAATTAAGGTGAACGGAAAATTAGCAGTTAAATGAGTACTACATCAATCAAACCATGCAGGGGACATTATCAGTTAAAAAACACGAAGGAATTGATTCAGTAGAATCAAAGATAGCCTTTTTTTACTCCACACATTCAATTCCCTTACCAAACCATAGCTCCTACATTACCCACGATCCAACAGACGTAGCCTCAAGTGAAAGCACTGAAAGCAATTTATCAGAATTCGTGCAGCTCCCTCTGGAGCCACAGGCTTTACACAACTTTTTTTTTTTTCCCCTCCACATACGCAGTGGTACTCACCAAGACCTGTAAACAGGCTTTGATGTGCAAAATCAGCCTTTAAAAGAAACAAATGTTGACTTTTGTCAGCGTGGAGGATGTGAACATTGATGCCTTGTGTCAGTGTCACTATTCGTTGATCCCACCATCCATCTTAGCCGTTGCCCCGAGTTGTTCTCAAAGCCACAAGGGCTCCACGTTTTCCTGACAAATGACCAGCGCCGTTCCTCTGCTGTGGACAGCCCTCGAGTTCAGCCAGTTAGCGGTTAGCTCACAGCTATCCAAGCAGCTTTTTTTTTCTTTTTTTCCCAAAAATACTATACTGTAGTATAATACAGGCATTTCATGATAAAATTACTGACATGAACTGAAAGAACATACGTCACTCGGGGTGAAACAACAACTCACACTTGTTTTGACAGACACACTTGGTAGGCTGCAAACAGCTCAGGCATACTTTTGGACACGACATATTTTGGTCTGTATCGCACGACTGAACCAGCCACCCTTTCACCGTTATTTGTCATGCCATGCCAACCTGCTGCAGTCATCACCCGAGACAGCGGCGCTCAGCTTTAGCACCCTCTTCTTGCTTCCCTGTTTTCCCTTACACACCATTCAGTGTTTCGCTGGCACTGCAAATGTGAATGAGGAATAGGTGGAAAGCAGATACTCATTTCCCAAAGTGCTCATGGTCTCCAAGGGTACACACTACACACTGAAATAGAATTCACATGCACCATTGTAAGGTGCTCTTGGAGAGTCCAGTGAATATCGGTGAACAACTTTGGCCCACTCCTGCTGTTACTGGACTAGAAAATGTGCCCACGGTTCTGGAAAACCTGTGACAGCACTGGAAACAAAAATATAGAGCTATTGTTTCGAGCTTTCTGACATGAGGAGGAGTTCAATTTACACATTTGGAGTACTCTTAGTATTCTTACATACTGGATCCTCTTTGTAGGATGACTTATTTCAAGAGGCCTGACATATGAACATAATCCAACCTATTCACAAATTCAGCCATTGATGAACAAAAAAAAAGCTAAATCAAAAAAGCTATAGTGTCTCCAAATAGCAAACCATAAAGCCCTTTGTTTGCCTCCACCCACCGTACGAAAGGAATTTCTGAAAGAGCGGGCTCTTCCTCCTCCTCCTCCTCCTTCCATTTCATTATGACATGTTACGGGTCACTGCAGTATTGCTACACTGAGCTGCCAACAAGCATATCATTTTCCATCAAGATCCCGCTCAATGGTTGCAGTGGCATTATTGGTAGAAGGAGCAGACAGAGAGTAATGGACCTAAAGTGATGGCTCTGTCAAACAGACACTGGTGGAAAGTACCCTATAGAGCCGTAATAGACCCGGCTCTCTGAATAACAGGCAAAGGGAAATTTACTCAGTCGCAATAGCAGGTCAATTCAAACTTTATGTAAAGGATTTTGAGCGACGGGAGACGAGGAGTACCTTTCATACATTTCATTGTATAAAACTTTTAATTAAAGATTTCCAGTATTGAAGTATTCAAATCATTCATCTTGCTTCCCCGGTGCAAGCGGAGAATTCTAATTTAGCAATAATTCACTCCTGAATTCTGATCCCAAAGCTCGCCGGCACCTCTGTCTGGAAAAAAAAGATTTACACCGTGTGGCACTTGCTGTAATAGGCTTGTCCACGATGTCCAGCAGTGATTGATCTCAGCCATCATGCCTCATGTGTAAAAGTACTTTGATTTACACTTTGTTAATCTTTCACTACCGTGCAGGGGCCGCGGAAGCGTGCTCCCCGGGCCTGATACTGTACCTAACAATATGAGCCCTGCTTGTGACTTATGAGGAAAAGTAGGTTCATAAATGCTCATAAATGTTGGCTGTGTGAAATCATATAAAAAGAAATACATCCCGCTTTCTCTTGTCTGGCGAAAAAAATTATGAAAAGTGAAACCCCATTACAGGAGCTGGTTGTGTTGAACACCGCATGATGGGTGAGAGTGGGGTAGTTAGATTTAACACTTTGCAACGGCAGCCATATTAAAGCTTGTACTGACAGTAAAACATGGCCTCATACTTTCCCTTGTTGACATTGGATAAAACAAATCAGTTATGTTGCCCCTGACAAACCAGCCCCCGCGGAGATACATTTGATACATGCACTTGATTAAGCACCTAGATCATCTCCATGCTAACAACACAAAATTCTCAACTGCGATCATGTGATAATAGTATAATAAAAATGCTAAGCGTTTTGAAATTGTCTTCGCCTAGCATGCTGCGGCCCATTTGTATTTTTCCAGGACAAGTGAGGCTACTCAGAGATACAATGGATGTGCATGTAGGAGGCAGTGTACGGCACATGTTCGACGAGAGTTTTCATGAAGAAAAACGAGTTTAATGGACTTTGAAATTGCTGTTTTTTTTTTGCCCTGGTGCTCGCATCAACGTCAATATATGTGCCTTGTATGCATGTAAAAGAGGAGAGCAACTCTGTTCCAGGGATAAAAGACCCGTGCTGAAAGGACATTCTAATATCCCGAAAAAAAAAAAAAAAAAGAATGAACAAAAAAGAAAACATCATGCTTCATGTCATGCTTTGGGTGTAAACAGAAATATTGTTGCACTGGGGTCAGTGAGTTTGCACCCTTCACTTCAAGCCCTTTTTCTTTAGTCTCAAGTAACAAAGAGTTACACTGAAGCCTAACTGTCAGAAATTCAAGTTAAAGATGCTTGAAAGTATTATGACTTGCACGAAAGTTACCTCATTTCAGGAGTTAACATCTTGCGACAGGAGCGCAAAGAAAGCTCTTAAAATCATGAAATAGGATCTAAAATATCTCATATACAACCTACTCCATCTTAAAATGAATTGAAAGATAACCTACATCAGACATTGGCAGTAGCATTATGGATGGAAAAGAGAAAGTTGTGCCAGTTTCAACGTTCGGTGAATGACGTGGGTGTAGAGGGTCAGTCTTGTTTCTGTTGTGGCACATCGAGGAATATGAATCCAGATGTGATATCCCACCACAGATAGTCCTGCGCCCTGATTAATGACTAAGGTTTGATACTCGGCTACTGACCACAAAGCAGCTGATTTAAAATGGAAAGCGTCGACTATAAATCATTCATACCTCCTCGCGCACGCACTGTTCAAGCTGCTTCCCAACAACTGCATTACATACGGGAAGAATAAAGCCAATTAAGGCCGGGACTTTTACACTGCCTCCTCGATTACCAATTATCTTTGACGACAACACATCCCTCTTTTTGTTGCAGCTCTGCTCTGTTATTTACGATGTTTGCGAAATCTTGCACTGTGCAGCTTTAAAAAAAAAAAAAAAAGTAATAAATAAAGGAAACTGAACATAAACATATTGTTTTCTGTGTTAAAACACATTTGTATTGAAATATCTCGAGGATGGCCTGGAACTGTTAATCCCTCCAGCAAACTGTGACCCAATCATGTATGTGTCACATGCTGCTGAATAGCTTTAGGTTTGCCGTTTGATCCCTTGTTCCCCTTTTTCCTCCATCAGCCCTCCCCTCTTTCTCTCTTTTTTTATATGTCATGCACACACACACACAAACGCACGTGCACTCACAATGGAGGGGAGTATAATTAACAGTGAGCGTTTGAAGACGAGCAGTCATACCCTCATTACAGGGCAGCTTCATTGCTCAGAAGGACACACACACACATACACAGAGTTCGCGAGGGCACAATCTCCGCCCAACAAAGAGAGAAATAAGAGTCGTGACAAACGGACGGACAGCATCTGTTTCTCAGTGTCAGTCGGCAGCCTTGTGCTAATTGCAAATGCCAGGAGATGCGAAACCTTCGCGAAGGCCTGTAGCAAACTTCTCCCCTGCTCTGTTTTTTTTTTTTTTTTCTTCCTCCCTCTCTCTCCTTTTCCTTCTTCCTTTATGCTCCGGGGGTAAACAAGCGAGAGGGCCCGGTGGCTAGAAAAATCACATTATATATGAAGCGCTTCATGCTATCACCACTGTGTGTATGTGTGTAATGAATCCTAACCACGGGCTTTCTATTCCCCGATCACCTTCTAATATGTTTCTGACGCCGGGCTGTCATGTTAGGGAGCATAAATTAAATAGCTTGATCCCTAAAAGGATTCAGAAAGATCCAGAGTCCTGGGAAACTCTGGTGAGCCCATGTTGTTGTTTCCCATGAAATAATCATCTATTTTCTATTGATTTTACTGACATAATCATCTGGGAAGCAACGGCGTGATCAAATCTCTAATTTCAGATGTGGGTGTTCCATATTATTACCAAAAAATACATCATCTTCTTGCATCAACTTTCCATCTCACGATCTGGCATTTAGAAGATAAATTGCCGCTACTGTGAAATTGGTACTCCCTACCTCCTGTGTTAGTACCTGTGGTGAGCCATATCGCCCTAACATAAACGCCACACTTCCAAATTTACCAGTCCCGTGTTAATGGCATCTGCGTTCATTTTGCCTAAATATTGTGTAATTTATGTGGTCATTACCCTGGATACCCCAGGAGCGATAAGCGATCATCCATGATACCCTCTGTGTTCATTTGCTGTTTAATTTCATGCAAGTCATTTATCAAGCAGATGTTTCCAATGAGTCCTAAGATTAAGTACCTGTGGTAATAAATGAGACTTTATCATTCGTGAAAAGATTTGTGTGGTGTTGGGGGGGGGGGGAATACAGCTGCTGACTGTGAAGGTAGATTAATTATAGGTCAAAAGAAAAGTCAAGATGATGGGGAAACGTTTCATTACGGTCAATCAGGGATGACGAAGTTGCTGAAGGAGACTACTTGTGTGTATTTCATGGAAAAACGGTCAGATATATAGTTTGCTAGCTCTCTGTACGATATGACATGCAAATCATATCGGTGGTGATTTTACAGCATTTCCAAACCATGACTACCAAACCACGCTGAGTAGAGAAGACAATGTGATGGTCTCAGGAAGGTAGGTTTAAAGTGACTTGTAGCTGGACGCTGTTAACAGTTGCTTCCATATTTAAAGCATAGTTATGGGAGGGTTGGGCTTGAGGCTTAGCACTGACTGTTTCAGTTTCATTGGACCTGAACTGTGTGGCCACCGCTGCAGTGCCCCATGGATAGGCGAGACCTTTCTAAGAGGAAAATTGGCCTTCAGATAGCCCTTCTTTCAAATAGCCCTTCAAAACTCAAAGTATTGCACTGTATGGTAATTTTATGCTTGTGTTATCACAATCCACTCCCTGCACAATGTGGCCTCATTCAGTTTGTCTCTGAGAAGAAAATAGATCTCTCATAGGTCCATAATATGCCCGTCAGTGAATTTGAGTGTCAGTGAGCGAACTTGTTCATTCCTCCATGATTATCGACAGTGTTATGGAAGCATTTTTGCCCAGCTGCTTTGGAAAGAAGCCCAACGGCCTCCACAAATCATATCCGTTTTTCCAGCAACATGTTGCAGGCTGAAATAAGTCTGTGTGGGTGGGCCTTCGTACTTTGAAACTACTGTAAATACTGCCTATTATGTACCAAATTTGCATTTTGTTTTTCTATGGAAGCCCGTTGGCTACCTACTAGAAATTAGCATGTCATCCAAGCAAAGATTCGGCATTATAGAAGTGCAAGAGAGCCATGTCTGTCAAAGACGCGGTTGGTCCTTGACATCATGTCACATGAGCTTTTGCTGAAACCGCCCCTGCAGTGATTAATGCCATATGACGTAAAATTTCTATGGATATTTGGCCAAACAGCCATGGTTACATTTCATTCATCAGGCATGACACCACACCAAAATGGCCTTCATAAACGGTGCCAGGCTTAGCCTATAACTATGCAAGTTCTTTGAGTTCGAATTAAAGACAGTTGAGTAGTGATGGAATGGGCAATGTTCTTCCATGCACATTCCATAATTTAGCTTTATATTGTTATGGACATATAGCGGATGATTGCTAACACTTACACATCATATCCCTGTGAGTTTGTTCATCTACATTTTCTCCGGCATATTGGGTTTCATCAGGTAAATCGTCTGATGTTTAAACATTAGTAGAAATCTAAGGAACTGTGAATTCGACAAATCAGAAATGCAGAAATGTTAACTCTTCTCTGCAGTGCAATTATGATGAAAAAATATAACTCATAAGAATGCTGCAGTACAGAGAAGATGTGAAGATCATTTTTTGATTAAGATTGCACAACAAGCAATAAGCATTCATTACCGATTATACTGAACCAAGACAGCAATAGTAAGTTTGAATGTCATGGAACAAATTAAAATGATGATCAAATGTTATAATAGCAATGCAATGTAAATAAAATCAAGTGCATTTATGCGTTCAACAGGTGGGCACCGTCACTGGGGTTAGTCTAACTGAACACCCATTTTCTCTTTAATAGTCTTATCTCCATACTGTCTGAAGTGACAATAAACCAAGCTGATGGACTCATTTTCACTGCTGTTAAAGAAAAATAAAAAAAGAAGCTCTTTTATAGGTTCTCTGAACTTTATAACCTTAACCATCTTTCATGAAGTGAAATATCCGTGGGCTGTGCTGTTTCTCTCTAAGCCCTTTTTTTTCCCCAGAGGAGAAATAATGCCAGGCTGAGCTGCATGCTAGATTTCAACAAACCTCAACAATGGTGACTATTCAGGGAAATTTGTTCAAGTGGTGACTTCTATTATGTAACACTGCGGTCTTGGCCCTCTCACGTTTTTTTTTTTTTTACAAGTGGCTGGTTGTAAAGTTGGTGATTTAGGAATTTGGGCTGGGAGGACTTTGAATGCAGCAGGGCACCAGAGCACAAACTAAGTGATCCATAATGGAGTGACAATACAAAACTTTGGAGAGCTAAGGTCTGCCAATAACTGAATGTATTCACCTCTCTCTTCAGTGTTATACCACAAGCTTATAGATGAATAAATTCATGTTTTGAATTTTGTTTGCATAAGCTAACCTTTGCCATTGCCTTTAGGCATTGAAATGAAGATCGTTAAATCACTTGAATATATTAAGAATTAGAATACATCAATAAGTGCACAAAATAAAATAACTTATATATAATAAAGCCATTAAATCAACCCATTTCGTTTCATGAGTGCATTTTGATTTAGATTTGCTCCCACCTACTTGACTGCCCTCATACAGGCATGTGTTATCTCCCAACCGGTGCGCTGACATGTCTTTGTCGCGCTGTACCTGGATTCTTTCCCTTTTTTTGTAAGTCGGTTTGAATAAAATTGTCACCTAAATGATTGGTTGAAAGTAAAGGAGGCAGGGATTAGTGACAGCAACGGTATCATAAAAAAAAGTGAACTCAATAAAAGTAATCCACCTTCTCAAATAGTGTCAAAAAGTTTGATTGAAATTTTAATAACTGGGAATAAGAAGCGGCCTGACTCATACTTTAAAGTTATTAATGTATTAATGTCTTATTTATTTAATATCATCCATTTTGTCCACAGCTGCTTTTGGCCATTTCTTATCACCATGTTGCAGGCGATCCAAGGCCATTTTATGATTATGTTTCCTATGATTACCGACATGAAAGAGCTTTAGCCACCCCATGCAAAGCTGTTCAAAGGTGAGCCACTCGCAGCTTGACACCGGGAGGCTATTACAGCTCCAGGCTGGAGCACAGCAGCCAATGGCAGAAGATTTAATGACCCTGGCATTATGAGATGAATACTGACAAGTCCAGGAAATACATCACTACAAAGATCATATCCAAGTCTATAGATGAGGTCTTTATTCTATAGATTAAAGATATTACCTTCCTGCGGGTCAAAAAGACGTGTTTTCTTTTAAGGCAAAACTTGTCAGGGGGAAAAGATGCGAGGCATAATAGAATATCGACACAAGACCAAAAGTAGTCTCCAGTCTGAACCTTGGATATAAACCTTTTATCAGTGTTCACACAAAAAACAAGTGAATCATTGTTTCGCACAGTTTTCAGCTCATACACGTAGACCTCAAAACAGATGTTTGGGCGCTAAGAAAATATATATTTCTTACAGAACATAAATATTTAAAGCAGTGTATTGTGGTCAGAATTCAAGGTCCAGGTGTGCATAATTCATATAGAAAGCTCAGTTATATTTCCAAAGTCGTTAACATTGTGGTAAGGAGAGAGCAGTGTGCTCATGAATGATTGACAACCCCGGCATCGCCCACCAGCTTCAGAGTTTGCCTCGCTTCTTTGGCCACAGAGAAACTTGACGTGACGTCACAGAAACACACAGCGCCCCGAATCCTGGAGCGCTTTCAATTCGATCTGCAAGAACGTTGGAATGCTAATAACGTGCATGTGCTGCAGGATGGATTGTAACCGCTAAATCATTCATTTGTTTAGAAGTCTACAGAGTGATGACAGGAGAGACGGGGAAACCTGTATTTGTTTTTTGCCATGATAGACAAGAGCTATAAATATTTAGACTTTGTTTATTCGAGCGTATCAATCTGCTATTTTGTGCGGGAATCTATCAGCGGGGAGGGAAATGTGCTGGAGCTTGTACACGGCCGCCAACACGCCCTTCCCACTGATTCCCCTCCTCTCCATATGGGCAGTATTTACACCATGTGTTGACTTCGACCCCCCCCCTTTTAGTTTAGCCTGACAAGATCGGAGTGTGTCGTTTGGACTTTAAGAAGATGAATCTACCGTTTTATATCAGCTCATCAATCATGCAATACCTGTTAGCAATCATATTTCACTGCTTGTGCTTACAGTTGAAGGCAAAGGAATATATTTTACTCCGTAAACAAAGCTTCATTTGAAATTCTCAGTTAATGATCAATTATTCAGATTTATGATGTTTGTTATTGCATTAAGCTTTCACGACCTCTGAGGTTGAATCATCATCATCACCCTGCTTTTCTGCACATATCCTCCTTTCATCTCCTAATAGCAGGAAGGAGAGCATTGTTCTTTGACAGGTCATTGTGATATTCTGCCACGCTTGATATTCCACCTGTTTAATGGCATGCTATGCACAGCTTCATACGCCAGATACGTCCTTTGCTGGTTTATGTGCTTCTAAAATATGTAACGTGTCCCTTTTGGCTGTTTGCACAGGGGTTTTATTTTGAAAATCAACCAAATTCTCTATAACTTTTCTGTGTCTGACTTCCGGCCAGCTCGAGCTGCTCTGCGTCGTTTGACAAAGGCTGCTCGTGGCACCCGGCAAAAAATAGAAAAGTTACATATTCTCGGCGGAGCTGAGCGGAGACCCACTTCTGGGAGGCTTCTGGAACGGATCGCGGCGCTTCCTGTGGGGTTTGAAACATTAACTCGAACGGCCGCGATTAGCTCCGGAGGCACACACGGAACGTGTTGCATCCATGCCCGGTGGAATTTAGCCTCAACTTCCCTGATCTAGGATAGGTTCCTGCACGTATGACTAAGCACATTTCATTCCCTTCTTTTTCTCTTTTTTACAGACATTTATGGTCACCAAAAGATGAATCGTAATGACTTTAGTGATCACCTGACAGCTCACTGCATGAGGTAAAGTGGTTTTGAGTAAAATACCACGACAACTGATGGATGATGCTGTTAAATCTGCTACATCAACTCAAGGTCAAGGAAGCATTTACCCCCAGAAACAGGGTCTGAATTCCTCGGAAATGTGAGGATCTCTATTTCCAGTATTCAATATCTTCCAGTAAAATCAAACAGTCATGCAGTCAATAATCTTCTCTAGAATTATTCATGATAACAAAAGTGCTCAGTACTGAGGGCCAACAACAAGGGCAAGACCTTCCATGCAACACAAGAGCAAGGTATATACTTTTTTGACAAATATCCCTCCACAGCACAAACTCTCAACACTCTTTAGCTTTGCGCGAGCGTTGAGAAATATTAAATATGTACAATCAGAAAGTGCAGGGAAGGGATAAGCCTGTCAAATAAAATTGTAATAAATAAAAAAAAAAAATCTAAACGCTTTCGTGGTAACATAAATGGATGTTTTGGCATGTGGGGCCACGAGTGTACTGCGTTCGGTGGGTGGGCTGGCATTGTTCATTCATGATAAATGTGCATTACACGCATGGGCGGCTCTAAACCGATTAAACACGAGTTGAAAATGGTTGTCGGTTCCAACGGTTGTGGAGTGCCAGTGAAAAGCAGGCTGAAGTCCCGACATGTTAGTCCAAGCATATCTTGAGTTGTTTTGATGTTAAAAGCCATTTTACTTCTATTTGTTGCCCTTTTTTTTTTTTTTTTTTCTCCTTCTTCCTGCCGTTCCCCTGAATGCCATCTTGTTGCATTAATAGTTGCCTCTTAAAGTTTCCCACAGGCTGAGAGCTACCTGCTCCAGCTGAGGAGAATCTGTTGGCATGGCGTGAAGGGCTACTTGGGATTCCCTTACAAGTCATTATCAATCTGTTCATTTCCCTTCAACATGGATATAGGGCGCACTATGAGGTCAGCCCACAGTTCTCTCCCTTTCTTCCTCCTGGCCCAGCTTCTTGTCTTTTGACGTACTGTATCACACACACACACACACACACACACACACACACAGACTGACATTTGTGATTACAGTGATTACCAAGCGGTGAAATGAAGTCATATTTTTGTTTCCAAATAACAGATTGTCAAAGCAACAAATGAATCTGCTCCCAACAGCGATGCGAAATAGACATATTATTTTCAAATTTCAATTTATTTTCGTGTGAAGGCTGCTGTCTTGTGGGGCTGCCACTCACACAATTGTTTTTTTTTTTGGTTTTTTTCCTCAATATTGTTAGCAATCAGGCAGTGAGACGTTGCCGCAGTTTGTCAGAAGGGGCTTATTTTTCATCTGTCGTTGCCTCTGTTGGAGAATGCGGTTAAATCACATTCAGATGAACATTTGCTGCGTGTTTACAGAATGTGCATGAATGGTGTAAAATTGGCCGGACGACCTGTGGAGTTATGGGATCTCCCATATGTTGTTCAGGCCCTAAAGTGTATCTTTTCTTCTCTCTTTTTGTTGCTGCTTCTGCATGAATTAATAGAATTACAGGATGCTGCTCCATATTTTAGCATTTTTAATCAGGTTTGTTTACCTTTTTCTTCTTATTATTTTATATATTTCAAAAAAGCGCCGCACAGAGCATCAGTTTCCTTTTTTGTGGGGCTGCTCCGAGCATTTCGAGTTGAAAATGCCTTCCAGGAAGAACTTTTCAGAAAAAGCGCTGGTGCCAACACTTTCAGTCACTTTCAGACAACAAATCATAACCAAGAAAAGTAGGAGAAGCTTGGTGTGGCCCCACTAGGTCTTGTTGTCATTTTTTGGCCGGGGTAGCTCTCCTGTCAGGCTCATCTCCTAAACGCACTTACATAAAGCAGACAGCAGGCTGCAGGTGGAGACAGTTAACCGCATGAAGCAGGGTGAGTTGACAACTTCAAAAAAACATAGACTTTTGTATAAAAGAGATGTTTTTTTCCAGGACTTTTTCCAAATATTTTGTTGTCAAAGAAACAACAGCACAAGCACTCCAGTTTGGAATCACTTTTTCGATTTTGTGGAACTTCTGGCCGTATCACACAATCTGGGGGGGGGGTTGCTCAGTTGCCACGGCACCAGCGAGTGCTCGAAAAGTGCTCTGAAAGTGCAAACATTATGTTCAATGACAACTGAGCGAACTTTATAAGTAAGTAGACCTTGAGTTGTTTTGTCAACTTTGTATGCATTCAAACTGTACAGAACTGACATACTCACACACAGTTTCACACAAAGTAAGTGTCCTTTCTTTTCTCCTCGATTGTGTGTGTGTGTGATAAATGAAACCTCATCCCTCAGCAGTTCTTGAAAAAAAAGAAAAAACTACAGAGTGGGCCTTGTACAAAGCAAAGTGTTATAATACTGCCAGCCTAATGATTAAAAATGGATCTACACTCATTACTGTTTCAGGCTTTTCTCTGTCAGCAAAGGCATTGTCACAGGGAGGTAATGAAACAACTGTGAAACGGGTGACAGTTACCAAGGCAAAACAATTTCTCTCTGCCTGAGATGCAACAGAGAACAAACAATTGATTTCATACTGAGACTTATACTTTATTCATTGCAGGGATATGGAACTGCCAATCTACAGGCTAACTTGTATGATTCCAAAATCCTCCTACAAAGCGATAAGTGCACAAATCCTGACCCATAACCACGACCCTGCCCTCCGATAACATCTTATCCAAAGCTATTTTAACCCAGCGCAGGTGAAAATTCAATTCTGTTAAAACCCTTAGGTCTTGTTTAGATTGTTTCCTTTGGAAAAAAAAAAAGTTATTCTGTTTTGTATGTCAGCTTTTTTATTTCTGTTTTTTCAATGTCACACAATCGCAAAAATGCATCATTCATCTGGGATTTACTCTGCAGCTTTTGGCTCTGAGCGCATCCACAGCGTGCTCACGCACAAGCAAATTGTCAGATTTGTTTTTGATGGATATGAAGACATGGAAAATCATGCTGCAACAAGAAACATAATATATGCAAGTATGAGGATCAACTGACTATGATTTATTAAGTCTTGTTGCACCTTAAGAAGCTATAGGAACACAATTGCTATATATATGAATGTGAATATATTTATGTAAAATATCCAGATTTGAAAAAGAATGGTGGGGCAGCGTGGAGGTCAGCTCGCAGCAAGAAGGTCCCTGGTTGGAACCTTGGCTGGGGCCTTTCTGTGTGCAGTTTCCACATGTCTAGGTTAATTGGTGACTCTAAATTGGCTGAATGCTTGTTTGGCTCCGGCTCCACAGTGACCCTGATGACCATAAGCAGTTACAGAAAATGGATGGATGGAAATAGAATGGTGACGAAAGGACCCATGACACGAAAAGTGAAATATGTGAAGAGCAACTTTCGATCATGGATGTCCAGAGATGCTGGAACTGTTTGCATCAATAGGCATTTTTCTAAATATTTAGACACATATTGGGTAATTGCGAAATGTACGTCTTGTCTAGTATGTTTCTTTCCACATGACATATCTAAACCACGTGACCTGAACAGCCAGTGAAGCTTCGGCTCCACAGGCTGCTTAAAAGTGTAGCAGCAGATGAAAACATCAGATCTGTAGGAGGCTGCACCCTCCCTCAAATTCATACAAGATTTCAAAGCAATACCATCGGCGTATCATCAAGCAGCCAGTGCACACACCAGTGTTAAACACAACACCCCCTTCAGAGATAAAGTGCCTGGATTTCATGTTACATTTGTCAGGAGCTTTTTCACGACACACACGCCGGGAACGCTGTAAAAAGACAACACATAATTACACAGAGAACTGCCCTCAGAAACCATTCAAGTTGAAAACCAGCAGCAGTGTTTGTTGTGCCATAGTTCAATAGACGGATCTCAACCACAAATCAAGGTCGGCTTTCTTTAGCGGTTGCTTTTCTTCGCATGGATCGGTTTGTTTCCATTCAGCTGTACCAATTTTCTGTATCTTCAAATATATACTTTTTTTTTTTTTTTTTTTTGAATCATGCGTCTTATTGTGCTGCGGGGCTGATACATGAACTCACAGTGAGTCATCCCCTCTTCCTACAACAGTACAGTATTTACTGGGCTTCATTAAGATACTCTATAAATACTCTCTCCTCCCCCATAACCCTGCTGCTCTGAATTAATGCTTATTGTTCTGATCAATTAGCCTACTGCATAGTACTTATCCTCAAGCCACGTGCGTGATGTGTTCGTCACCATTGTCCACCTGGTTACTGCTATTGTCAGCAGACATATTTAGGAGGCATGCAGGAGACAAAAATGTTTTGTACTATGGATTTCTATTTGGAGCGTCATATTATAATGAACTGTTATCCTATACCTCTGGAAAGGCATTGTTTCTCCATCATTCTCCCTCAACAATGTTCTGGCTAAAAAAAGGATGAATGTAATGCCATCCAGGAACTGCGTGCACATGGATCTTCTTCCTGTGCCAGTATGAATTGCATTCTTGCTGTGATACCTCGAGAATTATTTTTTTTTTGTTGTTGTTTGTTTTGTTTTGTTTTTTTGGACAAATGGAACAAAAGTGCCCGGCAACAGAGAATCGAGATCAGAGTGTGGTGTGTGTACTCAGGTGCACAGAGTACACACAACGGCGTTCTCTCAGATTCGATTACAACGTGTAATTGTGTTAAATTGTGCATCAGTTAGACAGGGCAAATCACCGTGCTGGGCCATCACAGTTTGGTCGCGTGACTCAGCACTGGACTTCGTTCTCAGACAGTTTCACCTCGATGTTTGGCGGTGTTTCTCGTGTCTTTTGAAGAACACGTACATATTTGTTGGATAATTAAATAGTTAATTGATTGTATGTCTTGTTTCCTGGTGATTTCTGGCTCCAGTTAGGATCTTTTATCAACGACACACTCGTACCTCAATAAGATTTATGCAATTATACAAAAAATACTCAAAGCCAACAGTGCAATGACTACAATTCATCTGCAGCTCAACAGCCCAGACTGTACACTTAATTAAATCCAGCGACACATAAGAGTTTAAGCCACCTCCAATATTAACAAAAACAAAGCCTAAAAAAATAATTTACAGCAACCAATGGTGTCATACAAGGTTATAGCAAACACAAGATGACTACTATAAGCAAAATTAATCAAAAAATATATTTTTTCCGACTTCTGCTGCTCGCAAAATCATCCATGGTATCATTAAATTCTTAGTTTGCTGTCAAGAGCCACCAGAGAAAGTGAAAGTGATCGTATCGCCCAGTCTACAGCTGCTTTCATCTGGACCCAACAGTCATAAAGGTAGCAAAGGTAACATTGTGTCTTTAGAAAAGTTAACATTTGTTACTCAATAATCTGAATTTATTTGATAAACGTGGTAGAATCAGCCTGGAGGTACCTCGTGTTCCTGAAATCCACACAGACATTAGAGTTTGCAAGCCACTGCACCCTGTTCAGTTTAAGCATGCGCATCACAGTATGTGCAAAACACAGATCGTGTGGCTACAGGTGCACGAGGGTAAGTGTCCCATGTCCAGTTTTCTTGGGAACCAGAACACTACCGCAAAAAAAAAAAAAAAACAGACAGTTGACAATCCAGAAATAGCACTGTTGTGTACTACAGAAGGACCTTAATTTCCCAGGGGATAGCATCCATTCCCTTTAGAAAGGCCACAAGTGACTCACCCACTCAATTGAAGTGACTTGGTACACAGTAAAAGTGAAGTGCCTGGCCCAGCCACGGCTGTAACAAACAAAACTCTGACCCTGAAATAAACAGTCGGCATTCTGAGCACTTTCCATCACGTGCCAACCCTGTACAGAAGTGAGCCATTCATTTCTATGCGCGTCAGCACGTGAACATCTGCTGCTCTGTCCCTGGTGCTGAGTGCTCCAAATCAGGTTGGACTTGAAAAACTCTACACGGGGACCGAGCCTCTGTGTTTGTGTAATCCGCTCTGTAAGAACACAGTAGCACCGCCACACCTGATTATACTCCATCAGGGTGCAAGGAGCTTGAAAGCACTTGTCTTGCCTATGGTCCTCTGCATGTAGGGCTACACACACACACACACGCAGTGGGTTGTGACCTGTTGGGTGGCTACAGGTAGCTGCCACTCCACTCTCTCCATTCTAACTACTGATGCTAAGGTGAGGGGGGGCAATGAGAGCGAAACAGCACCCTGCCTCTCCCGGGTGGCTGCATAGAGAAGGATAACTGGTGCTGACAGCAGCAGGTAGCTCATTATTTTGTAATGATTTTACAAAATTCTCACTATTCTTCAGAGCAAAACATTTTAGCAGGCTGGATTTCTTTGTCATTGGGTAGGTGCACCAAGTTGCGTTTTGCAGTTACCCTTTACTGGCCAGGCATCTATTAGTCAGGAAGAATTTTAATTTAGTTCAATGGTAGACGATGCAACCATTAAGGCATTTAATATTTTTTAACTGGCTCTAATCATTTGCTGCTCTATGTTGTAATTAGGGTTAATCGTACTGAGGTATGATGTAATGGTAGCAACATTGTGTGGATCTCTCATTTTGGATGTTATTCGATGTAAAACTGCCACAAATTTAGCATTTTGTACAAAATGTGGTTGCTACAGGTGAAATGATCAAAAGGTATGAGAGTGACTTCAGTGAGGTTCGGGGGTTAACTCAATCTCAGAACCCATCGGCTACGTTTGATGACAATTTAGCGTCTTGGGGAAACGGACAATGTTTTGCTCATTCCAGTGTAGCCAGTGGATATCCTGACCAGGACTTCATCTACCATGCTTCCTATTTGAGACATGAGAATGGAGTTTAAAAAGGCTAAATGATGATAGCTGATGGGACTGTTTACCTGTATGCAACCAAACCCCAACATGATTGGACTACAAATGGAAACTTCCCAATACCAAATATTGTCCCGTACTTACAGATTTTGCATCCATAAGCAGAAATTAGAGTTTTCATCAGCAGTCAAGTACTGTTCTTTTGGCCGGCATGTGCCCTCTGGGTAAACGATAGAGCTGGAGGTGGTTTCATACAAACATATGCTATTTGACAAATCCCATCTGAGTTTAAATTTTGTTATCCTCAAGTTAAATAATCAGATCATTGTATTACACATTAATTTCACAGAATCCCAGCAGGGAAATCCTTTCAGCTTCAAATTTTAAAGTTGTATCAATGCAATATGTCAAAAGGCATTTATGAATAAGTAATAAGAATAGTACAAATAGGCTAATGCAGGTTCCATGCGGCTAACAAGCTCCATGCTGGAGGGAATGTGAATGTTGTCCTTTGTGTTACTGATCTCTCTGTCTTTTATGTTTATACTGTATGTGCCTCCTTCACTAACACAGTCTTTTTCTGTATTCTGCTCCCGTCACTTCATCTGGCACATAATGTGTTTGTCAGGCATGGAGGCCCCCAAGCTCGGCCAGGCTGAACTCCAGCCATACGTCTTTCTTTCATTACTTTGTCATAGAGATCCAGTGGCCTCCAACACTGGCCATTAATCCTACGACAAGTCCCCACCTCCAACTCCCATTGTGTTTGCAAGTCCAGCCATGTCTCTTCATGGTAGCTTCGTTGAGGAGTTTCAGAGCCCTGAGTACCATTAACTGTTCATCTGCACATTTCTCTTTTGTATTTACTTGCCAACCACATGGAAAAACTTATTTTCTTTTGCTGAAATGGATACAGTTTTCTTTCAGGCTGCTTTTCTTGATCTGGTTATGGTCTCAGCTAATGTAGTTACAAGCTAACAAGCTCCTGTTGCAAGCCAAAGTTCCCAACAGCTGTACAAATCACATTCGATCAAATCAAAGATTTTAAATTTGCCATTGGTAAGGCCAAACAATGTAATGTGCAAACAGTGAAGTGGATGGAACTTTTAAAGGGTTTTAAAGAGACTTTAAACAGAAACAGGAAGCACTACTCTCAACAAGTGCATCTATCCGATGAATCCTGTTCATGCAGAGAAATACAAACTGCACTTAGTTGCTCTTGATTCTTGATTAAAATTCATCAGTGGATCTGACATTTGGTAAAAATACTTTTTGTTGATTTACTTTCTCCATTTTGGGTAAACTTTAATTCTTTTCTAAGTACCTCCATGAAAAGGCTGCCACATTTCTTCATAACTGTGCTGCTATACTAGCACTATGAATTACTTCATTTTTGAATGTCATTACAATATAATTCATAGTCTTGTGAAACCATTCAAGCACGGTTATTATGTAGATAGATACTGTAATTCTTATCAAACGTAATCATCCTTTGCATAAAGAGCTGCTCACTGGTTTACATGCGTGCCTTTTTATTGGCTAAAACCTGCAGATTCAGAGTTCTGCTTCAGTGGACGATTAGTCATCGATGACTTTAATGCACAACACAGCTCATGTAAAAAGGTGTGTGGCCATAACTGCAGAAGTTATGAGGCAAGACACGATGGGTGTTGGTGGTACAATTTACTGTTTTGCAAGTAGAAAATGGGTCCAGAGTCATGGACCTGAAAGTCTTTTGTGTAATTGGGCTTGGACACAATCGCGCTGTGATATCGTCCACTTATGGTTCCATTAAGATGCATCAGAGCGGCCACATGCAGACAGTTGTTGTTGGGTTGAGAAATCGCTGCAAGCAACTGCTTGCTGTGTTATTTGTATGTGGTAAGTACATACAAGTAACGTGTCCATGTTGAAATGCAGCTTTTACTGAGCCCGGCTAGCTGCTTCCTGCTGTTACCATTCTGTGTGCTACGCTTGGATAAACACATAAAGTGTCTTCGTATTTAATGCAATTGATCTCGTTACAATCTTATCCACCCTGAGACATCCTAAAATATTACAGCAACTAAAAAAAGTTGCTTAACTCATTGGCATGGGCAGTGTCTTGGCCTATGTGTTACCATTTTGTAGCTTCTAAATAGAAGTAAATCCATAGACCTTTGAGATTAACCAAGGTGAAGTAAACATTGCTGCTGCTTTAATAATGTTTAAACTTTCAGAGCCTAACGATCCTAATTTTCGAGCAGAATTTCAGGCCTATCAATTAATCTGATAACCTGGGAACTTTAACGACTTCATTGCTGACCGGCAGGACCTGCCATAACACAGATAGAACTGATCCCATTGGCCTCAAAAACGAAGCTATTAAATCGTGTCCGCATTCATCAGCGGACAGTTGCAAATGCAAGATAGGGGAGGAGGTAAGGAGGGGTTGAATTTCCAATCAACGGGAGGAGAGTTTGTTTCAGGCCCAAGGATAATAGAGAGTCCTGGTCAGTGAAGTATCCTCGTGTCACTTACTGATGGCTAAACTCAATGACCCAAACAGCAGAAAAAGCACTAAAATCCTGCTTGTCCCACCTTTAATATCACTACATTAAAATGCCATCAAGCAAATTTAGGGCACGACTTAATCCATGAACTAGAGTGTGAATCAGGCATTAATATTTATTGCTTAAGTTATATAATTAGGTCTTGCTATAATTATGCACTGTTAACATCTTCCGTGTGATGAATAGCAATTTGCAAATTGAGGATAAACATGTGGATAACACTAAAAACCTTGTGTATAGATCTGCTTAATCTGGCATAGAAAATCATTGAGAACATTAATAATTACATTTTGTTGTCAGCCACACTTACTCCGTCCTGTGTAATGTGATGGGTGAAGCATTAACACTGTCTTAGCGGGATGAATAATTCATGATTTTCATATATCCATTAAATGCTTGTTACCGTTACTTGACACTAATAAATGTACATTATGATTGGGCCGTGATGACTGGAATCGCAAAACAGAGGGAGACGGTGGTAGAAAATAGTGAGACCTCCGTGTGACATAAGTGCTGATGGTGATGTAAAGCGCTTGTTTAATAACATTACCAGTCTAATTGCTTTCAGGAAATGATGATTATCCCAGGGAAATTAGACCATGGCCTATTTTGGGCTTTTGCCAAGCGCAGGTCAGAATTAAAGCGATTTATCAGATTATTTCCTGAAATGTTTTGCAACTAACAGAACAACTTGAATATTTAACGCTCTTGATTACATGGTATAATATAATGAAACATTGATTCAGAGCTCGCTGATTTACTCACTCACTGAGAGTGATTGTCTCTGGAGATCATTTGTACATAAGTGGCAACAAATATATTCCATCCTCTGAGAGGGAGGTGAGTTGCATTATTGAGCATTGGGATTATCTTTGTTTACTGCGTTGGTACCCTTAATCTCCCTTTATCCGGAATCCCCACCCTGAGTATGACAAATTTATTTATAATTTGGTTAATTTGTGTTAAGACGTGTGTATACAAAGAGGCTCGATTTGCTTGAACGCCCTTCACTTTCCTCTCAGCGGCGAAAACAACCAGGAACACTCCTCACTCATCTGCTGTTTTCCCATGCATACCAATTGGCCTGAATCGATGGCATCTTTTAATTGAAAATAGATGGAGCCGTTTATATGCAGCCTGATCTGCTGCACCTTTAGCCCTGTTCCTCTCACGCACTGCGATTGCAGATATATGCTCTACTTAAAAATTTTTGTGTTGGTCTGTTTGAGGTACAAATCTGCCAGGCGCGTTTCTGAGGATGAGGGGCGTTAAGGCTACAAGGAGCTCGAGCTTTAATGTCATTAGTCAAAGACGGAATGTTTAATCATCCCTCCGCTCAGTTATTGATTTGCCATTAGTCGACAACTATTTAAAGAAAACCTTGAATAGAAGCTCGAGCTTCAGCCGACGGCGTCTCTTAATCACCAACGGACGACCTTGGACTTGTTTAGTCGTATCACAACACCACATCACGTATTACAGATACGCCTCTGCACTTCCCCGGAACTATACATCATTGCGAAAATGCCCAGAAGGCTCACTTGATGGTGCTCCTGAGAGCACATAAGGGATTCATGAGGGAACATAAAAACGGTAAGAAGAGGAAGACGCTACACAAGAGCACAATGAGAACGGCTCCCAGGTGCACCACTACTGTGCGGCAACTTGTTTCTTTTCCCCCATCCTGGGGAGTAAACCTCTGTGCCTTTGTGACAGAACTGGGGAAATAATTGTGAGGTCAGAAATCATTCCTTCATTGAGGTCTCAATCCAAGAACTTAGAGATTCACAGTGTACCCACTTATTTTTTTTTGCAGGGTCTTGGGGGAGTTGGAGCTGATTCCGGCACCCACTGGGCGAGAAGTAGGGTACATCTCCAGGGTTGAAGCACATAGACAGATGATGACTCACTTAAAGGCAACTTAAGAGTCACCAAATAACTGCTCTATGGCAATGATGGTGCTATTATCTGCTTCTCAAAGTCCTTTGTTAGCTTCAAATATGAATGGATGTATGAATGTAATGACTTCTTTCCAAATGAGCATTGGCAATCATGAGCTAAGACCTCATCTGTTGGAAGGCTACTCCAATTGCAATCTAATTTCGTGCGCTAAAGTACCACCATGCATACAGATATCACATGATGTAAAGCTTGTCTATATGCCATGACAGATAGCTTTAAATCCCTTCGCCGAGCAGATGTTTCGTTTGTCACACACTATGATACATTGCATGTCAGCGGCAATTCTAACCTAGATTCCTCTTCAGATGAGCACTTTCGCCTTGATTTGTGCAAGCGGTGGCAACCGAGGTGCATTCGCTGTCGAGGTGACGCATTAGGCCCGGAGTTATCTGCTAGAGTGGCGTCCATATGATCTATGCACATAATGGTGTCATCAGCCACTGACGTGAGAGAGGTCTGAGGGAAAATTGATTAGTTCGTATTGAAAGTCTGAACAATTCCATTGGAATCTTTATCTACAGTTGATGAATACATAACCAGAAGAAAAGATGTTAAGTCACAGGGTTCAAGGTGGAAATATTCTGGATCTTTTGGACGTCAAACCAATGTCATGAGAATGTCTTTCTCTTCCTGATCAACCATGAGGTCAGCCATTATTTAAGCTTACACTCTTTTTCTTCAGCCTCTCGTGTTTTTTTTTTTTGCTTAAGATTCAGAAATCCACACATATTTTCTCTTTATCCACCCAGTATAGTGGGCCAAAGGCATGGAGAGACGGGTACTGCCAGGAATCGATCCCTGGCTCATGCAGGTTTCAGAGTCAGCTGTCTTACAGATTGCAGCGCAGCATGTCTTCTTGTCGCCACCGTGCAGAGCAATAATTATTGTGTTTGACATTCTGTATTTCTCGAAGACTTCTTGAATGTCCCGTTAATGTTTTAACACCGTGCAGCACAGCAGCATTGCGTTAAGCACGGTCACCTCACAGCAAGGTTTTGAATCCAACCGGGACTTTGTGTATAGAGTTTCTCCCCAGGTTTGTATCGGTTCCTCCCAAAGACAAGACGGCTGGAAGAAGCTTAAAGACTTAGCTGTCTGTTTAAATGTGTGAAAGCTCTGTGATAGGATTGTGACCTCTCCAGTGTGTTTCCCTCCCTCCTGCTTATTTCATCTAGAACACCTGTGACCCTGAACCCCCCCTGCCTACTCCATGTGGCAAAGAAATATGGAAAAAATATATATATAGTGAAAGAGAAAACAAGAAGATTAAGATGTTCTTTGGCTTAAAACCTATATTTGTTCACATTTTGTCATGTATGCCAAATTAATTAGCCATTCTTTCTTGCAGTTCTTTTTACAGTGTACCCATGGATGTACACATCACTTTACTACTTTTGTACTGAAGAAGACAGTACACTTCTAAGGCAACTTCTGTTATAAACAAACTTTCTGGGATTTCAAAGCAGATCTATAGATGTTTATTCCAAATAATAATGATGATATTATAAGTGAAAGTCACACTGGATCTAAAACATGTGTTTATTATGTTTGCGTTCAGGTTTAACTGAGTTAAGACAGCATCCATGAGCAGATCCATCACCTACTTGTGTCTCCACTGGATGTTCTCTGTCCGAATAAATAGGCCGCATACTGTACTGTGGAATGACAGATCAATTGCCTGGTTATGCCTTTGTTTGTGTTTGCTTCCTAAAACATGTTTTATAATAATAATGTGCTTTGATCAACTATACCAGCTGCAGCTTGTAAAGCCCAGCTGAGGCAGCTGGGGGAAAGCAAAATAGTGCATTTGCCCTCCCCCATCCAATCCTCCTCTATCTGTCTCTCTAGTGGAAATAAACCATTCTTTTTATATCAGGAAACAGCCACACAGCTGGTCCGCTGTCACACTTTGACTGATTTTCCAAGCCGTACAATTCATAATCATTGTGATCAATTATCATCTTGTTCCCAGATGACCACCTCTATTTGGTGCACCCTCTGTGGACTTCAGTGCAATGATGGGAGGCAAAGTCATTTAGGAATATTAGGAATATGACTTATGTCTGTAATATCCATTTAGTTGTTTGTTTTTCTCATAGAAACTTCTGAGTTGGATTTTTTTTTTGTACTTATTTTAAGCAGCTGCACCGAACAACCATCCCAGCTGTCGAAGCAGCTTACATTCACTGCTGTCTTTTGTGGGCATATAAAGTATTAAAAAATAAAATAATTGGATGGGGAGAATTAATTTTCGATATGCATGAGAACATCATTAATTAATTCCAACACCAAACTAAAATCCTGTAGTTCCTTACCTCAGACCAGCGTGTAAGCAAGTTTGCTAAGGTTTTGTGAAATTAACATTTTCAAGATACAGGAGATCAGTTCTTATCTCCGTGTGTTACTGGTGTGACGTCACACTGGAAAGGAACTCCATGTAATCCTATCTCAGTTGAGTTTTTCAACACAATTAGATTGCAGTTAATTGTGTAACCTTTCTAACATAAAATAACACTGACATGTAACAGGATGAATGAACGCTGGTACCCAAAGACAGTTCACGTTCTGTACGGTTGGCAGACAGGAGGAAAGGAAAACATCCAAACACACCTTTCCCATCTAACTGACACCATATAAGTGTATTATAATGTGCTGCTTCTTATTCAGCTGGAGATTATGCAACTGCAGCGCTGGTATCTAACTAGGCAGCATCCAAAATGAGCTTTTCTTGTTGATTTATATTCGTGCTAATGACAGCGGCATGGGATTGTTACTGATGTTTGCTAAAATGAGGCCGGACACGGCCATGTTAAGGCAAGCTGTCAGTGAGCGTTTCATGGGTGTTCATGCTCGCTTGCAGAGATTGACGTCTGTGGAGATGTATATGCTGCAGGACACGGGATCATTTCCTGCCTCAGTGTGTGTGTGGTGTGAGTGATACAGATGGGAGAGGAAAGCATGTATGTGTGTGTGTGTGTGTGTGTGTGTGTGTGTGTGTGTGTGTTCGTAGTAGGCCTTGTGCTTGTAGCATGGCCCAGCGAGAACAAAGTCCCCTGCCAGGGAGTCGTTCAGGGTGAGACTTCTCATGCAAAAATGTCAACATCACTGCAAATGAAGTTGAGGTAAGTGCGGTAATGGACTCGTTTGGGAACTGCCACTGTGTCAAAAGCAACTTGTTAGAATAAGATCAAGAGAGAGGAGGCTGATTAATTATTTGCATATATTAGATTGGTGGAGCTGTTAAGGCTAGAAGCAGTGTCTCTTGGCGTCCAGGCTGGCCTACAGAACTTCAGCCACAGTCTCCAAACGCATATAGATCATCGCCTAGTGATGTTCTGTTTTCATTCCCGTCAGATTTATCATGTGGAATTATTCTGTGCATCTTAATTTGTCTAATTTATCATGAGGGCATTTTGACTCACTTCTGAGTCATGTGCCTCGAGGTAAAGACACAGAGGTAATCTTGCATTCTGTGAGAAAACTTTCAACAATTTCCTTAGCTTCAATTATGTCTCTTGAAGGAATTTTTTGGTGATGCTTAGATACATCCAAGGCGGCGGCAGAATGTGAATGTTTCGCTTCCTTTTGTTCTGTCTCATTTAATGTGAGATTCCTCCGGAGAACAACACGGTGTGTCCTCTTTGAGGGAAGGTGAGACACAGTGTCAATTAAACTTCTTTTCTCCGTCTTCTTCAAAAGGGTGGGAGATACAAAAGGGGGCAAAATAGTTCATTAAGTTTTCCTGTTGTAAAGGATGTCGGCGGGCGCGGCGGCTGGAGACACGTTTCCTGCGGAGAACCTCAGCGAGGGGTCCTTTTATTCTTCTTTTCTTACATTTATTTGTTTTGATTTCAAAAGTGAGCGTGCAAGTGAAAATAATTTGACCTCGGCGGCGAGAATTGTAATTAAATTTCACACCGCATCTGTACCACTTGGGAGGGATACTTTAATTTAGCTGAAGGGGTTTTTCCTGTTTCAAACAACCCTCAGTCTGAACCCCCCGGAGTGTTTTTTTTTTCTTCTTCCCTACACCCTGCTGTGTTGATGACCATATGCATGCTCCCAATAGTGAACTGAATACACAGTAGGATTTTGATGTGATTTATTCCAATTCAATGCGCACGTCATACATATTTCATACCAGAGATCTGCATTTATGTTTTTATTTTACCCTTCTTTCTCCCGATGGAGCTGTTACACTCTCAGTCAGCAGATGCATTGTTATGACATTTATATGAATGAGGGCGGCGAGGCCGAGACAGCCAATGATGCTTCAATGATAGGCCTGTGATAGCTGTCATGTGTGCTGTGCATCCACAACCCGGGCTTCAGAAAAGCGCTTCAAACTAAGAAAATTGCTCCATCATCCTGACAAATGCCTGTTTCCTTGACTCAACTCATGTCCACATGACCTTCCCACAGTCACAGAAAATACTTCAGCACGCCAATTGTGTCCTTACAAAGGGGCCATTGCGAAATATTCCCTTAGGTAATTGAAATCTGTGTCTGTGTCTGGCCAGTACATTTGTTAAGATCTGCATTAGTTGGCACTGTAACAATGGCATAAGTGGCCTCAAGTGCCTTTTATATTTCAGTGCCCTTGAGTCCAAATTGAATTATCCATGAACATTGCATTGTCTCCAGAGAAAAGCAGCTGACAAACCAGAGGGCTCGACAAAGGAAATGTGGACCCAAGGGTAAGCTCAATGTTTGGTCCTGCACATTTAGGCACATAATACAGAAAAATAGCTGAAGATATTTCCAACAGAGGCATTTTTCTGCTACCACATCAAACTGGTTATTGATTTAATACAGCTGTAGGGAATAGACGAGTAAAAAATAAACCCAGCTTTTCAGCTAAAATGGCCACATGATAGGAAAAAGTGTCCCCTCACCGGATACTCTAGATCTAACTTATCTGTCTATTTGCAACTTTGGCATCAGGGTTTGCTTTTCTGGGGTTTCCATCCAAACTCATCACAACAGATGGCTGCCATCAGTTTGTATTTCAGCTGGAATGACATTGTATGCAAGGTATCTTAGATGAAAGATGGTTTTCATTGAATGTCATTGTCAAATGTCACAAGGTATTGGCATCATGACGACCTGAACAAAGGTGATCTTACAGATGGAAGTGATTGCAGCTGTGTTGAAGACCATAAAGGCTCTGATAGGTAATTCATTTTTGCCATCATTGGGCCAAAAATCCATAATAACATTTGAGTGGTGGGCTGAGGGAAAACTAGACTTCTACACCTTCTTTTAGCTCCGTTTTTAGAAACGCTAGCGTGTGACAGGAGACTTTGGCCAATCACAGGATTCTGAATTGTTGTCATTCCCAGGTCATCAAATGCTTTGGTGGCTGATCTTTTTTTTTTTTTTTCCTCAGAATTGCCTACTTTTAACACATACAGAGCAAATAACAGCATTCTTAATTAAATGCAGTAAAGTCATTAATTATGGAGCAAAGCGATCTTGAGAACCAGTGACGCAAGTAGCGTCCTTCTTACTCGCCACAAGGTCAAACGAGAAAATAATGAGTGCTCTCGGCACAGACGAGCCACGCAGAAGTACAGGTGATGCAGCGACATGCTGTGCGGCTGATTTCTACAACTGTGCTGAAATTGGGATATAAATATTGTACCCTTGTGAACATAATGAATTAAACATAATGTAGTCCTTGCAGGCTAACAACATACTCTGTTTGAGTGAAATTATGAACGCAAACAAAGCTGTGCTGTTTACATGGAAAACTCTGTTGGTCATGTTTAATCACACATACACTGCCAGAAAATGGGGTTCCCAATTCTAAATAGATAGACCACCTTTTTAAACATGTGTATCAAACTACACAACAGACACCACCGTCGGTCTCATTTCTGCAAAGTGGCCCTGCATTTCTCTTGATTTGCATCTCTGTAATCCATTTACCGTCTCACGTGGCATCACAGACTAATGTGTGAATGAGATTGCCGCATCTGTGCACGGGGGCTAAGCATCCTTCAGGATCAGATATCATGAGCAGGAGATGTTCCAATTACACAAGGAGAGGGAATAGAGTGGAGTGTGTTCTGGTCAACTGCTGCGAGGTGTCCATGTCTATAGAAAAGCCTTTAATGATGATTTTACGCCTGATCATTATGATTTCCAGCATGAGGAAAATTACCCTCTGCTGCTGTGCCTTTGCCATGCTCACTGTATAATTTCTCATCCCTACGTGCGTTTTCTCATCATTCAGCGGTCTGTAAATGTCATTAGTGTTGCATTCAGAAATGACATGAAGTGTAAATATAGTATATTATCTGTAATAGCAGAAAATATATCTACTGAGATTGGCACTCCTTTAACGTAAAAGGAGTGCTTACATACAGCCATATTTTTTTTTAAAAAACAACAAAACGCACATGCAAAGTCTGTGGAAAGACGCTAAAATTGGCATAGATATCTTTCAATTTCATTGCTGTGTCTTGTTGGAAATGCAAATAGAGGAACGACTTCCAAAACTGCCAAAAACAGCCAGACCGATTCCAAGATTTCCCATCTCTAGCTAAAAAAAAAAACAGTGCTAAAAATAAATGCAAAACACAGAAATCTACATGGATTTACATTTTTATTACCTTCAAACAAATGACAACCATTTACCAAACATACATTTTCCGTCGCTGCATTGTAGTGAAAAGGGAGAACATGCCAAGGATGGTGTTTATTATATTTAAATACCAAAGCCAACAATGCGTTAATCTATCAAGAATTGTCTGTGAAGCCAAAGTCTGATATAGATTTTTTCTCTGTGCGCCATAGAGCTCTATTGTTCTCCAAAAGCTATTAAAAACAGTGAGCCACATTGTTGCACTGGGTGTCATGTTCTTTCATTACGAACGTGGGCACTGTGGTATATTTTGAGTCGATCCCACAAACACCCTCCTGTTGCGGTAAATACTCATTACAGCACAAAATGAATAATAATTCACAGCTGAAAATAGACCCCAACAAATCACTTAGCCTTTCTTGGAAACAAAACAACAGTTTTGTGACCTGTTATTAAGATTTAGATCGTGAGTAAAAATAAAAAAAAAAACACATTGGGTTTGGGGCTGAGTGTCGAAGTCGGGGGCAAGGAAGTCACAAAGCATTAAGACGTGGTCTTATCATTGGATTTGTCCAAACCAAGAAAAATGGAGGATGGCGCCAGCCTTTAAACGACATTGTGAAGATGGGCCTGCAGTCAATAACACGAGCAGCTAAAGTTAAGTGTTGTAAATCCCCAGCTGTGTATCATCCTTGACACATTAATAAAGTAACAGGTTTAACAGATGGGATCACAGTTGGAAGATTAGCTTAAAACTCAAGCTCAGTGTCTCTAGGTGGGAGCTGATGCAACTCTCCCTGGTCAGCACCGTTATTGCTCCAAAATCTCTGCACATGCTGGGATTGGGCACACTGCACATTATGATTTATATATTTTAACTGTTTGCATCCAGTAATGTCACAATTATTGTCTCAATTCTCAATTACTCACTATGGATCTTTGCACTATTACTAATATTGTTCACCGCAAACACGGCTCTGACTCATGCATGCCTTGGTTAATTGCATTACATTCATATAAGTCACGGTTAAAGGTCAAGTGACAAGAGCTATCCAAATAAAAGTGTCTCTCCCCTCTGCCTCCACAAAGGATACCACATAGGATGACACATCCAGTAGCTATGATGTATTAATTGGGCTTAACAGCAACCCTTCAGGTGACTAAACCTACCTCCAGTATCAGCTTATTAGATAAAAAAAGAGGAGTAAGAGGGTCAGGCACATTTGCATCACCTCGTCTCACAATATAGGGAGTTGTGGAAGATGAAGGGATATCGACACTCGTTGAGGTGGACACTGCAATCATGTTCCGAGGGTAGAAGTATAATGAGGTAGTCTTGGGCTGACTGGAGGTAAATTAGGTAATTTATGGTCTAAAACTGATACCAGCTTAAAATGCCAGTTTCTGGTCTTAATAAATGGAGGCAGCAAACAGTAAGGGTATGCAAGAGATGAGCGGTGTCACTCAACAGGAGCATGGAATGGTAAGAGATTAGTATTTTCTCATGCTGCTGGGAAACACCACTTCAGTGTCTTTTCTTTCTATCTCCACAGATAGGGGAGATCATTTGTATTGCATTTCTGTCAATCATTCTCCAAGAGACATACGATGTCTCCCATAAACAATCCGAACAGATCGCAGATCTTAAGTTTCAAGTAAGTGGACAAAATTCAGATTTTAGCAGATGGTTCATGGTCATAGTTATAGCACAGAGCCAAGGGAGATGATGGAGAGATTCTGAATCCTTTTTTCCTTTTTCAAAAAAGGCCAATACCACATCAAGCAGGCATAGAAACAAGTGCAGTCTGAGATTATTGCTCAGAATGTTGACATGCTTTTTTTGTGCTCTATTATTGATTTGTTTGAAGCCACTTCGCTTCAGAATTCCACTTCATTCTTAGTTTTTCATTCCATTTCCGTGAGGATGTGATTAAAGACTTAACCCTGGTCCTAATCTCTCGTCTCACAAGATGGTGCTAAAAATATATGAAGAGGATGTATACAAAAACACAGTGGAAAGGTCAGTGTAAATTGATGAAAAATATCATTTCTTGCCTCTTAATGCATTCAAATTTGCAGCAAATGGATTTTTTTTGTCATTTCACGGATGTTATTTTAAAGAAGAAAATGAAAACATACCTAGGGGAATGTTTTAAACATTGCTTTTATATAGTTATGTACTGTATACTTGTGTTTGCTAATGCAGTGAACTGCAAAGTAATGTTTAGAAATGGAAAAACTCAATTATGCCAGCTGCAAATGTGATTTCTATTTGTGTTTATGTACTCTTAGGTTGGTCAGAGTTTGTTCAATACTTGTGTAGGTAAACTTCCAGAGATTACATCTCCACAAAATCAAATCCACAGCATATAGACGGTGAGGAAAGACACAACTTGCACCTCTTTTAAATTCACCTCCCTACAAAATGACACAGAAATGATTTTGCAGAACTTTCTAATCCCAATTGGTTGGACAAGTTTCCATACATTTCACTTTGTAATGTGAAATGGGCCTTCTGCTGTGTCGGAGATTTTAAGAATATGATCATACTCGTAAATGCAGCTGCCACCCTGAAGGAATCATTTCAGCCTGTAACTAAGTAAGGTTCATTTCCCCTCAAAATAGCATAGATTTGCAGGATATTACTTTTTGTTCTTGGTTAATATTCTAACAGAAGATCCTGAAGTACAGTGAGATTTCTCCAAAGACTGTTGCACAGACACTTTCTCTAATTCTTTACTAAGTTGGAAACTAACTGCACCGTCTCACTGAACACGGTCAGTATTTCCTCACGAGTGGCCCAGGGAAGGGTTTAGATTTCATAATGTGTGCACAAGGGTTGAATAAATTCTGGTAAAATGTTTATTTATTGTCTATTTCTGCATCAGACCTCCATAGAACCTTTACCTTTAGAGCCTCTGTTCAGCAGAAAGCCCTTTGGTGTTTTGGATGTGGTCCAAGATCCAAACACTAAAATGTAAATTCAGCTTTACCACCTAGAAGCAAAATATTGTACGGCTCAGGCAGAGGAATGCCAGTGGCAGCTGTACACCAGAGAGCCTTGACTGAGATCATTTTCACAGCTTGCATTGGTTCTGCTATCTTACAGTTAAAAAATTGCTAGCCCATGTGTAAGGATTCTTTCTGGTAACATTCCACGTGTGGATTGAGGTGGTGGGTTCAGATAGGGGCAACACAACTTCGGTCTACCGCCACAGCTTTTCAATAATATGGATGACAATCCAATCTTGAAACTCTGCAGGCAAAACTGGAGACTGCCAAATTGCCACCGTGTTGTTGACGTACCTCCACTCTACCAGAGAGCACCAATCATGGAATTCAGCACATTGAAATTTTCTTGGGTGACTCATATCTTTGCAAATCTGCCAATACAACCGTCAGATGTGTATGTGATTACTACTTAATGCTGCTGGGTTGCTGTACCAAGAAGGGCGCTAATAAGCGACTTGATAAAAGGGCTGATAGCAACCTTCTTTTGCTCTTGGGTTTTGATGCAACGATGAGGCTACTGGTGAGAAAGTTTGAGCAAAAGCCTCAAGTTGCACTAGCTTTGAATTTCTATGTTGCGTCTGCATAAATAAAGCAAGTGTAGAGTGTGTGTATGTGCCATTAATGTGGCACGCTCTTCTTGTTTATCTGGGTTGCAAATTATGTAATGGTGGACTAGCTTTGGAGAGTGAGTGCATGAGACTGTGACCTTAAAAAAGGTTCAAGAGTGAGAAGACGAAAACTCCTGTAAGTGAGCAATTTCTTGTACCTTATGAGCAGATTGAATAGAGAGCAGCCAAGTAACAAGGAAACCCTGCCAACATCAGGTTGTATTAAGTGCTTTGGTTGATCATTTGTAGCGCCAGTGTCAAAATAACTGAGTGAGTCAGAGATTATGATGTGATGGATAAGTACAATGGATTTGCATTTTGAAAATTTGACAAACAACAAACAACCCTTGTAGTATGTTGGATGAATTCAATACATACAGTAGTAGAAGAGTTTGATCAATGAACCAAGATGTTAGTAATAACTTGGAATGTTAAAAACAGAATGTTAGTGTCCATAGAATGGTGTATTAAGGGACAGTCACTGATATCAACACATAAACAAACCCATTATGTTTGGTGTAATATCTAATCTGATATTAATATGTAACCTTACATTTAATTTATGTTTTATTCTGTTGGATTCATACTGTAATAAAGCATTGCCTACTTGATAGAAGTGGGCTGTAATGCAGAACACCAACAAAAACACATTCCCACTCAGTAATCTGACAAAAAAAAAAAAATAATCATGATTACATATTTAAACAGTTTAAGTATAAGACATCCTAGTCAAAAACGTTGTTTAACAAGACATTTGCTATGAGTGTTGCCTGGTGATACAGAAAATATAACAATTATATTAATTAAAGTACAACAATAAAGCATTACATGGAATGGAAATTTGTAGATACTAGAATAGACGATAGATTGAATTATGGCACAGTAAAAAAGTGTTTTTATCATGTCACCTAAACTCTAGTATCTGGCCCAACAATGACAAACAGTTCTTGATGACTCATTCTTTACTGGGAGGCATATACTTTTTCTCGCTTATGACACCCCCTGAGCGGAAAGATGCCTTTTAGATACAGTCCATAAGTGATTCTGAGGGCTGATACATACAGTACATCCATGGCCTCACTGATTACTACAAAAGCACGACTTTATAGCTTTATTCAGTGATTCTGGTGAAACTGGATCATATTTCCTACAGAATATATTGGCTGGGTTTCCCTCTGATGTCCTCCGACTGCCCAGCTTCAACCATGTGATTTACAGTTTCCTGATAGATAGATAGCTTTAGCCTACTTGCTGAAACTGCTTATTAACTGCTGATAAGTGAATCTGCCATTTGCAGGCAAAAGAAATGGGCTTAGCAGCTGGGTCCGAGCACAGCCTGAGACCAACGGAGAATAACATTACTCTACTGAGGTGATTTACGGAATTTCCTGATGGAAAGGTTGCTAAGTAGCGAACCGCTACCTGTCATTAGCCATTAGCCATCATAAACTGGATGCCAGGAGCTGAACCCAGCAAGGAAACCACTATAGTAGGTTACTGTTATTCCCTGCCAGACTTGACACCACTGGTTTCGGAGTTTGTACTGAGCCCAACCACGTTCATTGGTATGTAGTCCCTGACACCAGCTCATAGTGAATCGCGATGCATTGATTCGTCAATCAATATCCGTGACAAGTTCCTTCCTATCTGCCTGTTCTTACAGGAAACACACAAACATGAGACAGCAAATTGCACTCTGCTTCCTGTTTCACGGGGACAAACTCTACCGATCGTGTAACTTAAATCCAATCTGTATTGACTCCAAGTTGGTCACCACTGATTAACAGCACTCTCTAACTGAAACCACCTTTGAAACACAATGTATGGCTACTACAGTTTTTTTTTTTTTAAATTCAGGTCCTCCACAGGGATGGGCTCCATAGGCATCTTAATGCAATCAACCGTGTGCTTCTGCTGCACACAAGAACCTTTGCCACAAAATAATCCCTCTCTTGTGTGATTTTCTAGCAGTCAGTGTAGTGATGGCAATTACAGGCCCTAGGGTGCCAGGCAGGTGGCCTTTGAGTTTTAAAATCAGTCAGGCGGTCTATTGGGGCCGTTTAACCTAGCTTACCTGACTTTTTGTTGGAGCTGCTTTGGTAGTTTTCTATATTCTTTTTTCTCAAATATCCAGCATGTGTGCGTGACTTTATGTATGTAATGTATTCATGTAATCTGTACACACTGGCCTACAATCAGATTTCAAAAGACCTCTCTCAAGTAGTGTGGCGTTCCCTATCTTTCTACCTCTTTTATGGTAGTGTAATATTAAATATGATTCCCCAAAGTAATCACAATACATTTTTAATGTTCAGTCCTACACTTGCAATAATGCAAATTCATGTCCTCTTATATATAAGCCCAATTGTTGTGTGCTAGTGCTCTAGGTGGAATTAGTGGTAGATATAGCAGCATGCAGACAATAAAACACCTCCTCAGTAATTTTGGAGAATAACATTAAAAGCTTCATTGGATTGCTCACTTAAAATGGTGATTCGCAGACAAAAAGAAATAACCTTATTGTCCTGCAACTATTTTATGTACAGCCACCCCCATTTGGTAAACAATCAAGCACATTATGTGGATTTAGCTGATCAACAGAAACGAGGCAAAATGCAGTTCAGCTACCTTCTAATTTTGTGTGCATCATCCTCGTCTTTCCTCAAACTAAACTGTGTATTTAAGCACTCGCACGCTCAAGTGTTGGACAGCATCAAAGTAAACAGCGTTTCCTCTTCCTCAGCAGTATCACATATGGTTTAACATTTTCCACAGTACAGTATGTCAGCCTTGTATGACCTTTACAAACTTCTTTAGCAAACTTAACTTTCCCATATTTTGAAGTGTGTTCAAGTTGAACTGCATAATCAAAAGAAGATGAGTCCAGATAAAATGTATCTTTTTTTAGTTATCTTTCAAGCGATGAACGCGCTTGCAAGACAGGCTTTGTATTATTCCAGCTTCTATTTTTGGAGAAACATTTCAAAATAATTGGGCAACATCCACCATACAGCAAGCCCAAAGGTCAGGTAAACTCACAGGAAATATGTAACCACCAGAGTCATCTCAACTTTTCCATTAGCTTGCCCAGGCTGGTGTTCAAACTGCATTAAAAGTTTTTTGCTTTTTTTTTCTTTTCTTGCCCTAAATATTGCATGCATTAGTAACTATTCTACACTCAGTCATAAATTTATGTATCTAAATTACCACACTTGACCTCATAAAGGCATTTGCAGACAAGATTTAACATTAACTGCAGGGCTTATTCATGTCTGACACACTTCACTGATGGGATTTGTTTATTTTCATAAAGCTAACCTGCGGCTTCTATTCTGATTTTTTCTGCATGTACTTTTTGTATACAATAGTTTTGTTTTTTTCTTCTTCTGTCAAAAGCTAAATTGCCCCTCAAGTGACTGTGAGTGTGAATGTTCTCGTGTTGGACCAATGTGTTCTTTCACTTCGATTTCTCACTTGAACATATTAATCTTTCCAGCTATGGCACACCAGCAAATGTCTTTTTTTTAATCTTAGACTCTTGTAAAGGTTTTGTTCTTGTTAGGCTTCAGCAATAAAGTCTACTTTACAACCAAGAGTGATGTTCCATCTCCATACATGTTGTGTAAGCTACAATGTTACACTGTTATTCTGTAAGTGATCTTCTCTCTCTGTACTTTGATGACCAACTTGCCTGTGATACATGGTGCTAATTCAGTGATTCAGCTAATCAGAGGAAGACATTTGCTAGACTGTCAGTTTAGGTGAAGACGGATAATATTAGATAAGATAGTTATGTACTAGTCAACCCTTCAAAAGGACACGTCTTTCAGGACAAGCTGTTTTTCAAATAAACCACTAAAACCTGTACTTCAGCTAACAATGATTGAGTCCTCATCTCAACAAAAAAAACTCTCTGGGATCCCAGGAAGCAAAAAAAAAAAAACAAAAAAAAAAAACTCAGTGACTCAACTGTTGGAACGAAAATAGTCATGTCTGATAGACAAGCCCAGTAATTCCTCTGAGTTTTACTTCCTGTAGTTTGGCCAGCACGCTGTTGGTGGCTCCAGGGAATGGCCAGACTGGGAGCCGGGTGGTTTGATGGTGGCTCCATGGAGTAGGCCTCGGGGATGGAGATTGAGAATCATTTGATTCTGTAGAATGACTGAATTATGAAATACAGACATTTTGGCCCGTTGCCAGGGTTTGGCAAAGTAACTGACAATCACTCTCAGGACAAACTGGGCCTCCTCCACTCGGTAGATGGGCCATTTTGGCTTTAAACGCAGATATAGATATTCCCTGAGCTGACTGATGGGTGTGCATGCTTACAGGCACCATCACAAAACTGTGTCCCTGCCATAGTCCTTATGTGCTGTGGTTGCTTCTCCTTTCAGCAATAGCAAACCAATCATTGCTGGTTGAGGTATCACTCCCGGTGGGCCAACACAGGAATGTCAGTACTGACACCAGATTTAAAATATCAAGTATACTGCCAAATATAGAGATTTACCTGCCAGTGACTGGTTTAATCTGCATTCTGTGAACTCATTTGGCAAGGACTTGAATGTAACAGATGTTCATGTATATGGAAAAGTCCTGCATTCTGTCTTTAAGACTCTTTCTAGATAATGGTATCTTCCATTTCCATCTTGGATAAATAGTCATAAATCCACAAAGAAACAATACACAGGAAACTTTAAACTTCCTCATAATCATGGTCAGATGTACTCTCCATTCTCTAAAGTCAGCCAAGCGATGTGTCGTCTGTACATCCATGGTTCCAATGCAAACACCAGCTGCTAATAACTTACTGCGGACGGACGTTTGATGCATAGATAAATATAGTACAAGACTCAAGGTGAAGGCTTCATGTTTGAACTGCAAAAGTCATTATGGGAACATGTCAAATTCACAAGTGTAGAATGGAGGTGACAAATCCATGAATATCTTCTTATATCTTTCTTAGCTATGCGCTATCAGTAAATCTTTTAAGATCACTAAGACTGGGTATGAACAATATGGTTCTTATAGCCCTGACCAACACTCCACTCCATTCATTCATTTTTGTGTGTTTAAATAAAAACTAAGCTAAACATGTATAGTAGCCTAGCTTACCTAAAACTGCATAATATATTGCATGCAATCTCCAAGACATGTCGATAGAGAGCGTGCCTAAAGCCTCTAAATCTAGGAGCTGAAACGATAAAAAAAATCCAAAGGGTTAGTTGCCATGTGGCGATGTTGTGACAGCACTAATTGGACAAGTTTAAAGCTGAGGCTACTGGAACATTAGCAATTACAATCTCTTCCTGTGAGTTTAATTTATATTTGCGACCTGGATTATCTAGTACTTATTGAAATCTTGTAGGCTGTAATTATTTTAAGTTATTACACAAACCATATCTTCATATCCTATATATGTGCAGTAGTTAATAATAAAAAAAATAGGCTATTGTATGAAGAAATGCCCCGCCTATCCCCATCTCCACCCTTTACTGTGCCTGTTGTCTTGGGTACAGGCCTAGATAACTAAACACAACACCATGCTGTGGTCTACATGGTGACCAGTGCTGGTAGGCTGGTATGATGTATGTATTAATTGTCATTCCTCAAAAGAGCACTTGACTTCTGCTGCGTGCTTGTTTTCACGCCTTCACACCAGGCAGCGGCACACTTGAACACAGTTCCCAACTGCCTGACCCGAGCAGCGCCGAATCACTCTGACATGTTGTTAAGGTGTCGCTGGGTAAACATCACTTGTCCTGAACCCCTCCGGCTGCAGGTCTTCTTAATACATGGCAATACAGTGACACAGTGCTCCCTTCCCATTAACCTCTGTCTACAAATATGGCTGTGGCAGTGAAAGGAGGGGGGGGGGGCTACTTTGCATTTGCAGCGCAGGTTGGGGGACAACGAGGAGTTTGAGGTAGATTGAGCATGATGAATGTTAATCGATGATACAGTATGTCCCGAACTGCATAATGAGCTTGTCGCTCAAGTCTTCCACACCTCTGCAAATAGAGCCTGGCTTCTGCCCTCTGTTCTGTATTCAAGTGTGGAGGAATCTCTGCACGTGAGCGTTTTTGTCATAAATTGTGAGAACCTATCTTGAACTACTGCCGAACGCAGCACGTGCAAGAGAAAAATTACGTTTGGTGTTCTATTGCTGCCGCTGTGATTATCATACTATTCGATACGCTGCCGTATTCTGAGGGTGTTTTTCACCTGGCTGTCGTACAAAACGCACCGTCAAGGTTAACAGTCTGCTCTGTATTCACTTTATTTTTATGTTTTTGTTGTTTTGTTTTTTCCTCTTTTGGTTGTTTTCTTTTTAGCTGGTGTAAACTGAACCATCAAACTTCAAGGCGGAAATTTAATAAGCAGCAATTTTATAATCAGACATTATTTGGGCATTTTCCCTTTGATTATTCCACTGATTTCCTTTGATTACTCCACTGATCATCCATTCATGAACATACGGTCAAAACAGTCATAGTAATTTGATGAACAGCGTAACATCTGAATGGGGTAGAACAAAACTATTTAAATGATAATTCCAGTTCACGTAAATAGCGAGCTATAAAATTATTACTCACATGTCAGACAAACTACCAGGTTCAATGTTGACCTGCTGTGTGTACTGTAGTCGTGCAAACACACGTTTTTTTTCTGTGAAGTAAGGTTTTATCCTTGGCATCTGTGGGTGTGCTAACCTTTGACCTCCCAGTAGTGGAGCAGTTTGAATAGAATGTTGCTTTAAATAGAACCTGGGGATACTTGACCACTCGTGTTTCTTTCATTCACAAACGGCTCTACAAAGTTTGTAGAGTTCATTTACAAAATCATATTTTAAAAATGAAGCCAATGGCAGTTTTATTGATTTATGTACTTTTTTTCTTTCTTTCTTTTTTTCTTTTTTCTAACTTGTTTTTGCAAATGAACCAGTTTGTTAAAGTTGCCAATAATGATAAAATGTTTACTTCTACCTGATCAGAACCATTATTACTGGAGCAAAAGGTGAAGGCAGCATGATGTTGTAGTGCCACAAAATGTCCTACAGGACAGGCGGGGTGGAAAACTGAACCAACAAAGCAAGTGACATTCAATCTCTGACTACAAAACACAACAATTTAAATAGCCTTCAGTATGTACACATAAATACAGTGAGTGGTCAATGTGTGTGAATGGTTAGCTCCCAACCAACCATGTTATCACGCCAACAGCAGATAGTACAGACCACTACAACAGAATGCAGTTCAGCATCTCACTAGATAATGAATCAAGTGTGCGGTATAAAGAGACGTATGAAGATAAATGAATGCAGGAGGAACGGGAGAACAATGGGCTACTGATAGAACAAATGTGCTGTGATCTACACAAAATATAAAGTATGAAAGTACGCAGCAATGCTTCAGCTATGACGTCAGCTATTGTGTATACAGTGACACATTTTGTCATTAAGTCTGGATAACTTGTTCTCATCTCATCCAACCCTGCTGTAGTGAAGTCAGATCTCTTCAGATGCAAGTAAATAAACTTTGTGATAACTTTATATTAAGTTATAAGTTAAAATAAAAGGGTAATGACAACAATAGGGTATACTATTTATCAGTATTGAGAGTAGACTCTGGTCAAATGAAATTCAAATATCATGCAGTAACACAAGTTCTCCGAGAAGAAGATAATGTAATCTATAGTATCCCCTTCAACAGAGGAACTGCAGAGGGTGTCATCCTTCAAACAAGAGAGTTAATAAGAATGGACACAGTGATGAAATTGTGTGAAATGTGTGGGCATCCTGCTGGCTTCATTGCAAAAGGCCATGTTATTCCTCCTGTGTTTGTTATACCGGGCGAAGTGACTTGTACGTAAATGAGATTTGACATGTTTGAACAAGGTGTTAACAGACAAGCTGTGAGAACTGGTCCTATAATCAAGACCTGGATCAAATGATGGGGGGTGGTGTCTCATTTCCTCTTGTTAGCGGTACCCGTGGCTTCCAGAGCATCTAATGATGTTCCTGCAGATGGAGGCTTGACTTTTATATCTTATGTAAAGCACTTTGAATTGCCCTTTTGTTGAAGGCGTTGTCTTAACTTTACATTCCACAGAAGTTCGATTGCATATATTCACTGATTTAATACTGGAACAATGCTGGAAACATTTACATTTGACAGATTACGCAAATCTCATCCATTGACACAGTCACTTCCTCCACCGTTTACCATTTGAATATATGTGGAAGAATAAATGCATGAATGTATTTCTGGCAGATGAGATGAATAAAGTATTGACACAATGAAATAAGAGTGAATAGGTGGAATTTTGAATGACTGAACGGATTCATGAACTGGAGTTTGTACAGATGAGTGACAGATTGACTTGGAGCCAACATGCCGACTTTCTTGCTGCATAACCATCCAGCTTCAAATGTGGTCAATAAAGGACATTGCTTTGAATTCAGAATGGTCACGGCCTGGCTTTACTTCCCGTCTTGTGACAGCAGGTATTCCCCTCCAGCAAGGTTCCCAGTGGAATGACAAATTTTGAAAATAAGGGATAGTTTAGTGTTGGATTCACACCGACCACTCTTGGCAGATGGAGCGTTTGGAACATCACATGGGGCATGCAGGTTTTCCCAGCTCTCACTGCGGGGGGGTGATGTGTGTGGAGACCATCTTGGACTGTACTCAAACAGCTAGCAGTGACTGATGGGCCCAAGGGATGTTTACCCCTGCCCAGCAGAATAAACACTTTTTTTTTAGAACGTAGCCCTGTACTACTCTGAGAAATCATGTGGGGAGTGAGCAGGTCCCAGAGCCTTAAATGGTACATAGTGAACTGGCATTCAACCTTGGAGTGGAAGTCAAATGCACTGATAGTATTTAATGGTCATGCAAATTATATTTTATTCTCAACTTGCTCTCTAAAAATAAAAAATATTTTTAAAACAGGGGGACTTTTTGGAAAGCGTGGTATTAAACGATGCGACCGCTGATATATTTCACTGGTTCAATCTGGGCTGCATTCACAAAAAAGTTGTGAATAGTTTAATGGAGTACCATTTAAACTAAAACCTCCTGTTACTTAATGTTAGCTCTTGCTCAGACGATACTTTTCAAAGGTGAGGACAGCTGCAACCAAGTATGCTTTGGATTGAAGAAAAACATTACAAGCGACAATGCCTTTATCAGTGAGGAATCCTGCAAATGTTTCTGAACTCATCATGATAAACGCTACATCTATCCATCTATCTATCTGGTGGGAAAATATATTTGCCTCAGGATAAGGCTCCTTTGCCACGTAAAAAAAAAAAAAAGTGAATATGCAGCATTTAAACAACAGAAGCACACATACATGACTGAAGCAGTCCTGAAATCCCTGCAAGAGTTTCCCTCTGAAAACTCAATTCCCAAAATAAATAACTTTAACCCAGTTGCAGCAGCTCTCATTGAAGTCTGGTGTCCTTACAGTGTGTGGCGCCGGCCGCTATGAGACCTATTGTAGCCGTTTGAAGAGCATCTCAAAGTCAAAGAGACATAAATAACCCATGACATATAGCGGCTTAATCTTTTGACCTTGTCATTGTCAGCTGTCTGCTGGGATCAAAGATCACCTTCTCGTGTGATGATGCTCCGAGTACTGTAGCTACCCCAGTGAAGACCCTTCTGTGTAACTGCATAATTGTCCTTTTTCCTGCCCTATTTGTAGTGTGTTTGAAAAGGGACACCACACAGGCAATCATTTCTGCACTAGAGATGCATGCAGTTTAAAGAGCAACTTAACAGCCCATTTCAGCTTGAACACGGCCCTTCACCAATTCAAATCATGCATTTGAATCCTGGCCCAAATTATTCTCAACACAGAAAGATACTTTTAACACTAGGATAAAAAATAGAGCTCTGTTTGGTCTCAGCGTGGCAGGGGCAGAGGTATTGGAGTCAATGTCAGGAGAGAAAGTTCAGTCCATCCCAAATCATTAGCTACAGCTGGATGCATAGACCATATTTGAAGTTTTCAGGCAACGCAAATCATCGCTAATCATTTGAGTTTTTGCAGATACATGGCAATTTACCTGTCTATAAATCTGCAACTCAAAGTGCTGAGATGAGATTTGTTCCTGAACCTATTTATGGCACATATTTACGTCTCTCGTGCGTCCATCAATCTCTGTGCGGTTTAGGGTACAGCAAACGTCCTAGATGAGTCCTCTAACTATGAGGTGGTTGATAAATGTCATTGTGAACTACTACAGCCTAAGTGACAGTTGACATTTTATGATCGGAGCGCTCTTAGTAACAAAGTATCCGTATCTTGTCTGCCGTGTGATGTACAGTTTCAGAGGCGCAGCCAGAAAGGCTGCCTGTTGCTTTCATTACGGCACTTCACTCGTGTTTCTCAAGAACATCCACGAGGAGGAATATTAAAAGTTAAGCCCGTGAGGCCACTTGCTGCTTTCAGATATACTCATCTTAGAAATATTGCTGAGAAGGACAGTCATCTAAGACATCATTAAGGGAGGGAAAACCATAATAGCACAGCCAAACTCTCCCTGGAACAATGGCTTAAGAGATTTTTAAGAATATATAATTGCTAATTGCATGGTTAGAACAATGTGGATAATACTCAGATGTAGATGGAATTAATCAGAATCTCTGCTCAGTCATAATGCAATATCCTTCTATATATACAGAGAGGCTAATAAAATGAGTCCAAACAAAAGCATCTTGCAGATACCTATGGTGGGTGGCTTACAGAGTTGAATCAATATCTCTGCTTCTTTCCTCGCCACAGTGCAAGTCAGTGCCTCTGGATGCGGTGCCCTCTCCAACCCTGGAGGAAATCCATGCAGAAACCCTCGGCACAGTACACAATACCACTGTAATGATGAAGAGGAGAGGCAGTGGATAAAGTGGGATCTGACAAATCTATCCTCTCTCCTCTCCTTCTTGTGTAGCAATTAGATGTTTTGATTTTGTACGTAGAGCGGCGATGTGGATTGAAGAGTAATAATTTATGCCCCAGCCTTGCTTCCCCGAGCTCCCGATGTAAATGTCTGAGTCTTCACGCACTCACCCTCCCTCTCGCCTCTCCGTCTCCCTGGGGGTGAGGCAGAGTTCAGCCGAGAGCCAAATTTTAAATGCCATGGGTCACTTTTTAAAAGATCAACATGGATTTTAACTGACAGATTTTCCTCAGCGCTAAAATGAATGCCTCGAGGTGGCAGTGTGTCACCCTTGGACATACGATTTCATTCTCTTTTAATTGTCTGCGCAGTGAGCAACTGAACTAAGAGCTGAGATTAAAGGATTCTTTTTAAGAATCGTTTCAAAGCGCCCCACCATCTCACCCATGACTAATTTAGTTAGTATTCTCCCTACTACTGCTTTAATACGGCCATGTTGTGGGATGCAGTGTCATTTCATCCACAGTCATGACAAAGCCAGACTCATACAGTATGATATTGCTTTCTACAGTACATGAACCTTTTGACAGGTGATGTTTGGTATCATGGGCACAGTAGTTACTTTAAATTTTATTAATATTTCTAATCATCGGTCACAGGCCAGGTTTGTCCAACTATAAGACTAGATTTGATACTACACAATAAGACTAAAAGGCTCGGTGGAGCTAAAAACTGAATGCAATTAAAACTGGAATAAAGGACCTGTTGCAGTGCTCCTTTTTAGATGATGGAAAGAATTCCTCTTTGGAGTCTAAGGGGCAGTCCAGGATTGAGTCTAGAGTTGAGTCCTTTCCGATCTCTCTCCATGCTTCCCTAAAAGATTCCATGTTGGGATCTTTCACTCAAAGCCACAAATGTAACCCTCATATTGACCTGACAGGAAAAGCCAGGAGATCACCGAAATAGACATGATCTCATCAAGTGGCAGCCGGTTGATTTCTCTCCACTGAGTCATTGTTTGTGAAACAGGCAAACTCAAATGAGGTTTTTATTCCATTTAGCCCTTTCTCACTCGTTTGATTTAAATCTCATCTGGGAAAAGTAATCCGAGTTGATCCTGTTAAAAGCGAGATCGCACATCTGCTCGCCGGCATCACGTTCAAACTGAGAGTTAATCCCCGACTGATGTCACTTTGCCTGCCTCGGTGTTTGAACATAACCATTTTGGTCCCCCACCGGTTTGTTGACATATGAGGTCATCTGGCGAAGGGATGACCCGGGCCGATAGGCAAGATGGTAAATCCTCACTGCTCTTTGTTTGACCTTTTCATCTTGATGGACTCGCAGGGGCGAGGAAGAGCATGGAATCCGCAGTGGGAGCAAGAATGATGCCGTATTGATGTTTTCTTCAAGTGGTTAAGTGTCGCTGTAAGCTACGCTGTCACTTCACAAACAGAATAAGAGATCTGGTGAAGACGAGCCGCCGTGCCAGCATGGGCGGCTAAAAGAGAATACATACATAGCAAAGCAGGGAAATGTAGTTGTGAGCGCGCTGTGAGCATTATTGCATTACCTTGAGCTGTGTGTGGTCCCCCATGCATTGCGTCTCCGCAGCGCTGGGGGAGTCAAAGGAAAATGTCAACCAAATGCTTCCCATTTAGTAGCATCTGGTCCCCTCCCAGCAGATTCTGACCATTTATTATGTCAGGTAATTGTTTGGTAATCTTGCTTCAGCCGTTGGCCCAGCTTTTGATGGTGCTGCGGCGAGTCTTTTCATGGCAGACAACATCATCTCCAACGGTGACAGCATGTATTCCCTTTCACCTCAATCTTAGAGTTTGGGTACTCTTGTGAATCTTGCAGAGGCCCTTCGCTTTGAAAATACATTACGGCACCAGGAGCTGTGGCGGCTGCCCAGGACACGTTCAAAGGAAAACACACATCCGCCCTCGCGTGCACTATGCCCTCCTATTATAAGCATGAGAATCTGCTCTTAGAGATACACACTTCAGTCGGGGTTGTGATTATGTGTCAGCGGGTGTGGGTCGAAGTCGGGGGTGGGGGGGGTTGGTGGGTTGTTATCTTCATGGCTGAACAAGAACTAGATGGAGGAAAGGGAACATCTTTCAAAAACTCTAGCCAGGACTCGGGGAGATAAGGAGAGAACGCTCCATTGGCTTGGCATTGTGGACGGGAAAATTGCTGCAGAATCATCACAAAAGACTCAATACCCCCCGCAATTTACTTCCCGGATAAGGAATCATTGTAAATCATCTGTTAACAGACAGTCGCAGCGGCAGCTGCGGCGGCTAACATGTGCGGCACATGCGATGTCTCCGGTTGTGACCATGGCCTTCTTTAAGGATTACTCACGACATGTTAACTGTGTGTTTGTGCTTGAAGATAAAGTTCATGCTTCGCCACAAATCCATTTAAGATGAGCGAAGTGAACTATGTCTACTAGTGACCGTGAGGCCTGATTAGCATTCCCAAAGGTTCTACATTCAACAGTAGAGCAAATGGTGACAAACGCTGATACACTTATGAATGCTTTCTGATATCCTGGGCTAATCTCTCCATGATGTCTTCATAAATCAAGTCAAGTCTTGTGATAGAAAACACAGCATAGCTCTCAGAGGCGAGGAGCTTCAGGACAACATTGCCTTGAATTTTTTCCCCTCACACAACCTTGCTTGCCCACAAACACAGATGTCCTACTTCATCTGAAATTATTGCACTTGAAGTCGTCTCAAAAGGGACAGATAAAACTGAAAGTGTACCGGACATCAATGCGAGGTATACTTCATGTAAAGTTCTTTTTTTGTCACTGGATTTAGGTGATATAAGAAGCAGTTAAACCGCCACAAAAGGCCTCAGTGCACTTTCCAGCAGGTTGTCAGTCGCTCTCTGGAAGGCATTACGGAGACAGGAGAGTGCAGTCCCCTTACAATAATTTTAGTCCAAACTGTTGGCGCTCGGGCTCAGCTGCTATAAGGTGGCACACACTGGAGGCTGACAGGAAATATGGGAGGAATAACCGCAGCGCTGCTGCCAAGGCACCTTCCAGGCTTAAGATTCAAGGCTGGAGGGTAAAAAGATACCACCTCGCCATATCTTTTATACAATAAAGTTAAAGACAGTGGATTACAGTGTATATTCCTATAGTAGCTGTTGTTCAAGATACATCTTTTTTTTTCTTGTCTAGGGCTACAGAGAATATGAAAAAATATATCCAGATGATAACAGGGTGGGTTATATAACCATAAAGCATTATGATATTAGGACCTGGGGCTTGGGGAGAACGTGTGAGGTATTTCACCAAGTCCAGTGTTGGGTAAGTGGTCTTTACGGACAGAACGTTGTGGAAGACAGAGCAAGCTACAGAAGACTGAGTAAAGGTGTTGATTATTGCATGCAGGTTTATTGATGGACTAATCAATTCATTGTTTAAACATCAACCACAGTGAGTTCAGTCATGCTTCAGTCATTTATCCTGACAAACACTGTGCTGTTATATATATTTTTGTACATTTTAATTTAGAGGTGGTCAGTTTCTCGCCTTAAGGTCTTTGAATTTTGGTTTCTTGACAGAACAGATTACAATCGAGCACACATAACTACATACTACTACCATAAAATGAAATCTACGTACACAGATGACTGTTCTGTGCTAGAAAGTGGAATTCAAATGGAAGACATCTCAATTTGGAATGAATCTCATCACCTATTTTCACAGTGTGAGCTTGAGCTTAGTCCTGGGTTTAGCTAGTCAGCTGGGTATCGCTCCCCACCGATGTAAACATTCGAACGCTCCACTGCTCCCACTTCTTGGCTAGACTGCCCAGAGTGAGCTCTGAACACTCGGAGCAGATGACGCCCTGAATAAACAAACAGGAAGACTGCCACTCCGCTCGTCCCCCGTAGGAGAAATGCTGTTTTGAATTTACGCTGCGCTTCCTGATTATGATATCAGCCTCGTCTTGACAGCTCATCTCGATGTACAGGCCATAGCATATGATGGCACGGTTTACATCTTTGAATTACAGCTTTCTGAGGGATTTGATTAGATCTCCTGGGGTTCTCTTCCCAAAAGCAGGCCTAATTGTCTGAAACGTTGTATTTATAAAAGTACAAGGGTTTTTTAATAGAAAATCTAAATGGCTTGACAACCTTAACTGCCAAAGTTTGGAGTGTTCTGACCCAAAACCCAGGCTGAACGATGAATAATTCTTATCAGGGGAATTTTATTTATATTTCTGCCATTTAGAGCAGTAAACAAAGTGTGTAAATTATTAATGCAATGTAGCGTGCAAACTTCAAACTGTTATTTTCAGGGATTAGGTTTACCTTGAACACTAATGGAAAATGAAAATATAATTATCGGATAAGTGAGATCACAGCAGTCTGAATGGGGAAAGTGAGTGAGCTTTGCATTTCTTAATTAATGATACGTGATACGATACGATGTCGGATGCACTCGTGTTTGTTTGTTATTTGTTTTAGTTTTTTTAAAATCATATTTAAATGTGTTCCTGTCTGTGAGGCCATCAGTGAGCGCAGCTTCACTTTTGACTCGACTTGAAAAATCAAGGACCACAAGCACACGTTTAGAATTTGATTCATTTAACTGTGCGCCACCCGTGCGACTTAAACTTTAACATAAAGCAGAGGCCCTTTGAATTACCAAGGTGCTCCTGATGACAGTGTCTTTTTAAACCTAAAAGAAAAAAAAAAAAAAAAGGTTGACCTGAAGCCAAGAGAGAGGCGGCTGATTCATAATGTTTTTATTGAGTTTAAAGTGACTGCTACCCGTCTTATCTGCAAGGTGATTTCTGTTACCACAGGCATTATTCGACTAAAGACGCCGAGCAAGAATAAAAGACAAGATGGTTTGCTTTGAAGTTAACCTGATCCAGAACTAACGTGTATCACGGTCTATCTTTTCAGTCTCTCAGGTGTTTTGGTTTTGTTTTTTTTTGCAAACTGCTGTTAGAAGAAGGTTGAAAACATGAATATAATTAAAATTAAAACTGGGTGGGTGGGTAATATTCCAGATGGGAAAAAAAGGACATACATGGTTGCTCGACGTTAGACAGGTGGCTGGCAAAGAAAATTTGACAATATCCAAAATAAAAACATGTTATGCAAATCTCTGGCCATAAAAACAAGCTGGTGTATGCTCACCACTATTAATCCATTTTAAATCAACAATATTGCGATAATAGCCTCTGCTGACCTTCACTGGTTTTCACTGGTTAATCTTGCTTGCTTCATGTAAATGTGGGCTGGAGTGTGTCAGGTAGCAGTAATGTGACTTAGTTAATTATTCCACAAAAAGCTTCTCCAATGTAATTCACGCCCAGAGGCTGTGCATTTGTTAGCATATAAAGAGAAGAGGCTCCAGGGCAGAAGGAAGGAAAGTCACTTTTTTCACCTTTCACTTTTTGATCCTTGAAACTTTCATTTGTTTTTTTTTTGTTTGTTTTTTTTTGGGGGGGGGGGGGTCGTGTCATGATGCGTGTCATGATTTGATTTTATTTTTTTTAATGCAATTAAAATTCTTATTAAACCACATCTATTTTCTAGAACACACCCTGGATCATTCAGCTCAATAAAGGAAGGGGGAGGCAATAAACTTGGGGTGAGAGCGCTGCAAAAGTGCAAGGCAAACTTCACGGAAGCCTGGGCTAAAGCTCAACACCGATTCTCATTACAGCCACCGTCAATGCAAACAAGGCGGCAGGAGGCCTTTCAGTACACATTCAGTCTGTGTCAATATCCTCCTGGCGAGGCTGTCCACATGCTACTCGGTATGTGGAGGATGTTTGTCCAGACAAAGTGTGGGAGAACGCTCGGATATCAGATTACATTCACTCAGAGTTGAGGCCTTAATAATGTACGGTTGCAAAACAACAAAGCGCCGCTAAAAACCCTATTCATGACACTCACCTGATTTTATATGTTCGAGGCGATGTGAAAAGTGAAAAATATAGGCTAATGTGTCAGACTGATTGGCAGATTTTCACGTCGAGTTGAACACATTTAAGTGAAGAGCTCTAATCACGCGCTATTGAGTTGCTGTTGTGCAGCTGATTACAAATTATATCCCAGGCTAGCGTGTTGCCTTTGGGCTTAACTGCAATTGAATTAGACTGTCACCATTCGCATGTCTCAGCCAACTGGAGTGTGTTCCATCTCTGACAGGTGTTCTTTCTCTCAGACAGGTGAGTTGCTTTTAATGACGCTTGCTTCTAATTTGATGGGAATTCACTTAAGTGTACCGTTCAAAGGAATTATCTTGTGTCTGAAGTGGAGAGATGACAATAAATATGCAGCTGTCAGTGTTTCTCGTGCATATGGATCCTATAGCACGTGGATATGAGAGAAAACGGAACAAAGGAAGGAAAAAAAACTGTCCTGCTTCTGTTTATCTGTCTCAAAAGTTTCTTTTTAGCCTTAAATATGGACGTGTGCATTCTTTGTTTCAGATAATTGGGATTATTTGGAAAGGTGGGCATTCTAGATTCATAATGTAACAAAAGAAACACACAGGGTACAAATGCCTATGAAAAAGTCAACACCCAGGTTGGGAATTTCTTTTTAAAATCTCTAACAGTGATGGATAAATGTGAAAATTCTTCAGCTCCTTCTCGGAAAATCATCTTGCGTCTGAAATCTACCACCCACTTTGATATTTCACCAGCATTCGGCTGATGGTTACCGTGAATTTCCCTGACCCCACTGTCCAAAAGAGATTTTGGAGTGAGCGTTTAGATGGTGCTTTCCGCCGCAGTACCAAATGAGGGAAAGTCTTCTTTGAAAGTGCCACAAGACTAGGAGAAATCTATCCCAGGGAGCACTGAAGATGATCTTGAAGCACATGAATGCTCTGTCATTTAGTCGTCCTTTCTCAAGCGGTGCTCATGTCCAACGAAAAAAAAAAAAGAAAAATTCCTGTTCCAGGTGTGTTTAAAGGGAGAGGGTCTCTTCGTTTCTAGTCTAGTCTCACTTCAGAATCACTGGTAGGAAAGTGGTCAATGAAATAATTCTAATTAGCAAAATATTCACTCAAAACAGTCGCGTTAAGCAACAACAGGGACATCTTTCTTGCCTGCTGTTCTAGGTAAAGTACCCGTTTCATTGCCTCCAATTTGCACACGTGTTGTATCGACTCGCATCGGAGTTTTACACCTTCACGAGGTACTGCTAAGAACTAGAAGATCGTCATAAATGCTTTCATGATTGCCAAGTTCGGATCAATATCTTAACGAGGGCCCCTTCACAAGCCTGTAGTGAAAATTAAACAGTTGATAAACTCTGCAGTGTTAAAATCAATACCCTGCCCTTTTATTCTTAAACACACCACATATCGCATGACGTGCTATCAAAACAATGAGGGGCTTTTAATCACAAATGCTCTCATGGAGTAAATATATGCATTTATGGATCCATGGAATTTTGTCCTGAGTTGACACTTTTTTTGTCCCGGGGAATTGTTTGACGCAATCACATTTAGTCGTGCGTGTTTTCACAATTACTTCCTCTCCCATGTAATCTGCCTTCACACCAGTAGTCAGGGGAAATGACAGCATCCCATATTGTGCCACGCTAAAAGTCGAATTGTGCATGTTCTAATCACTGATTCTGCTAAATAATACATTAATTGCATCGACAGTGGCTGCAGTAGAGCTAAGCTTCTTAGGAGAGCGGGCTTGCATTGTGTCTGTTTAGCTTCCCCATTATATGAAGAGTGGAGATCAATGCAGGGGCCTAATGGTTATGCTGGTGTAGTGGCGCCCGTGGGAGCCAGTGGCATCCGTGAATGACAGAGAGAGAGAGAGAGAGAGAGAGAGAGAGAGAAAGGGCTCTGGCAAAGGCTAGATTCTCTCTAGCAGGACCCTTGAGGGGGGGCGTTTGTGTGTGTGTCTGCTCGGGCCTTTACAGCCAACATGATAACGTTTCAGCGCACATCAGCGTAACATGCTTAGTCTTTATGTCATTTAAAATCAATAACAGCAGCACAGTGCATGTTGCTGGTCTATTAATTCCACATGGATCACAACATGCGGCACAGAAGTCATGCAACATGGCGTATGGGATATATTCAGCAGTATTATTTATTTAGAACGATCTACGCCAGTCATGTTGCTTTAAATGGCCCTCATAAGAAATTAATACAGCCTATTTTTGATATAGACATGCGTGTGTTCAGAGAACAAATTAGATGTTGAATTATAGAATGTATGAAATATGATTTTATGAGAATAAACACATGAATAAGCTCGGAACTCCTGTACAAAACAACTGGCAGTGTTTATGTCTGTGCTCTTTACAGCCCAGAAGGTGAACACTTTGTACTTTTGACAACTTTTTTTTTTCCCCTGATGTTTCCCTTGCTAATGAGAAGGTATTGACTATTCCGAGCAAGCATTCGATGAGCCCTATGGAAGCTGGAGTTTCAAGTGCAGCCACATTATTCTGTTTTCCTTGCGAGACGCCTACATACATCAGGATGATCCATCTCCAGAGTCATTAACAAAATCACTTTAGCGCGGTTCTGACAAGCCTCAGTGATTGCCGCTAATGAACTTAGCACATCAAAGATAAATCAAAGCTGAGAAAAAGACTTAGTTTATGCACAGCTCGGAAAATAGGCAAATAATCTCGGGTATCTATTCTTTCGCCGGTTTGAGGAGATCAGTGACGTGTCACACACACATACACAGGACATTTCCTTTTGAAAATTCACCCATCCATCTCATAAACAAAAATTATTGCCTTCAAGCATAATACTTTGTTTGCTGCAATTTGCACACTAAATGCTGTGACACGATGCTAATATTAACATAGCACTGCAACAGCTTTTATCCACAATGGCAATCTTTGTCATTGAGCGTGACATCTGTTTTTAAGAGAACATTTCTATCTGCGGCGCGGCTTTTGCAGACAATGCTCCGGCATTCTCTGCATAATTTACATCCGTCAGTAAACTGATAGCTGAGAAAAATGTTCCTGAACAGTGGGATGGCTGTGAGCACCGCGTGTAAGTTTGATAAACTCTCACCGCAAAACGCCTTCAGCAAAGATGTGTAAGCGTTTTGCATAAGTCGGGCGCAACATCTTCCGGTGTGATTTATTTCATCGCGGAATCCGACTGTCATTAGCATTCCTCGTCGTCAGCGTCTCTCAGTTGTTCGAGCGTCCCGTCGGGTTTGCTTGCAGCCACAGGTCTGCTTACAGTACTGCTGTGGTTTGCATTGGCAAGAAGTGTGCTCCCGTCGCCCGATTGGGTGAACGTGTGTATGTTTGCGGTATGAGGGTGGGGGTCTTGTGAGCTGTCTGCTTTAAACCTCTACAGATCTTTGATTCATAACCTCATGTAAATTTCATTTTGTGCTTCCTTTCCTTGTTCATCAATATTTCAGATCCCCCCCCCCCCCCCCCCCCCCCCCCCCACAAAGCATGTATTAGTTCAAATATGTGTCAGAGTTGGATGATTTATCTGGTGTTTAGGGGATTCTGTCTACCGGACTTCCTTATTGCTCTCCGGCTCTCCATGTAGCAACATTTTTCTTTTTAGCCGGTGTTAATGAAGTCACTGTAGGTGCTGTATGAACTGTACAAGTCTGTGTAGGGAGCCATGGTGGAGAGCTAAAATTGAAACAGGTGATTGAAGAGAATCCATGGAAAAAAAAGAAGTCTAAGAAGTGAAAGTAATCTCCACCCTTTACTTTTTCCTGGGGTTTCATCCGAAGATCAGAATTCATGTGCCAAGTTGGCTCATAATCACCCGTCTTGAAAGATGATGATGTGAGGTTAGTGAGCATCATGAGATACTTTTCGTCTTTGACTCAAGGTCTTGGCTCAACGCATCCGGTTCATATTGGAAAGGTTAATTTCCAAGCTGTTTCGGGCTACACTATGCATCCATATGTTGATCATCTACATCATGGTTTCTGTCCAGATTCCAGAATTAAAATCTAATTCGGTACCGCTGAGTGAGCAGTTTCCTTTGACTGTAAATACCTTCAAACTAGCTCAGGCATACTCGTTTCTTTTACTCCCTTGGACCTTGTACAATATTTCTGACTGTGAGTGTCAACATAAAAACTCCTAAGACAAGGCAGATTTTACAACACAATTTTGTCCACACCTAGAATAACTTCTCAGCGAACGCAAATCAGTGCTCTCATTCAAGCTGTGGTTAACACAGCATGATTGCAAAGAACCAGAGAAGACATCATTTTTGGGAGTGAACCTCGCAGTGTCTTCCTTTTGAGCTCAATTATAACCCTTATTATCCAATGTGAATAAATGAAAAGCCAAACTTTGCGTAATTAGAGAAGACAAGAGCCAAATGAACGGCGAGGAGATGTAAAGGGCAGGTTCACGTTGTTACAGAAGTCTTCACAACCTAATTGGGGCCTTCCTTCTCTCCTATTTCAACACAGTATATCCATTCTAAGCCACTTAACATGTTTTGGTTTACTGGGCAAAAATGGAAGCCTAAAATCAATTATTTGCACGTAAGGCTAAGCAGGGCAAATTTCTATAAAGCTTGGATTAACAGGAATAGTGACCCAGGATTTCTGGTCCAATCACATAGGCACAGAACTCACAATGCTATTAAAAGTCAGTTCTCAAGGATTTCTTGCTTTTCTCCCTATTATTTTAAGGCTACGACTTAGAATATGCATGAATCATGATTAAAGATACATAGCGGTGAGAGATTCAGACCTCTCTGGTTCACCCTCCATCAAAGCGTATTGTGTATTAATACATGCACTTTGGACTACTGGGAGAGACAAGACAACACAGCAAGGCTTACAACAATTGGTTGTGAGCATCTTTTGTTCACCATGACTAACCTGGTCACCACTTTTTTTTTTCTTTTTTTTTTGTCTCCCACAGAACAAACATGTCAATGGACAGGTCAATTTGTGGTTACATTAGACCCGCCTCCTGTCAGTTACAACCCAATCAATGTTGAGTCAATGTTGTTGACTATAATAGTTTAGTCCACAAAATAAAATAATCAATCACACTGGGTTCATTAAATAAAATTGGTGGTAGCTGCCATTATTGTTGGCAGTGGAGATTTGAGTATCATTGCAATAGTAATTGTTGTCATTATTGCTGTTGTAGGTGCTGTTAGTCTATTGGTGTTGTTATTATCATTGGTGTTGGTAATTGAAATTTGGCAACGTGGGCTCAGGAGGTTGAGTGGGTCATTCACTAATCTCTGGGTTGGCAGTTTGATCCTCGGCTCCTCACGTCCACAGATTGAGGTGTCTTTGAGCAAGACACTGAACCTGCAGTCGCTCCTGATAGACATGCAAGCTATTCTATCGCCATAAGCTAAACTGTCATTGGTGTGTGTGAATGGATGAAAGAGAGGTCAGCATTGCTACCAACTGGTGTTTCTATTGCACCATTGTGATTGTTGGCTTTATTATTCATGTTGATGATGTTGTATTAATGTGAATGTTAGGTCAATTTGTTTGTGGTTGCACGAGTCTCTTTTTTGGATGTCACTGCAGAGGACTGTTAGCATTGAGCTTTAGCTTAGCCTGTAAGTGACTTGGCTTTCATGTGGAAACCCTATTTTAATATCAGGTTTGATTCCTGGCCGACACGGCTTGTGCCAACGTGTGTTTCATACAGCAGTTGCCAGCAGGAAAGTCAGGAAATTCATTTTTAGTCATTGTTTTCAGCGCTGTTGTGAATGTTGTTGTTTTAGCAGTTGTCGCAATGCACCATTTGGTTAGCATGGACTTTGTGCTCTACCTAAATCATTTCCATGATAAATATTTATTTATCTTATTAAAGGGAAGATTAAATCAGCAATTTATTGGTTGAGACAAGTGACCCTCTTCTTCTCGCAAACAAAGCCTGGAGCCCATGGGTGTGCCGACAGCAGAGAGATCTCTCCCCCCCTTGCATTTCAAACAGAATTTGTCCAGTGCACAAAGGCACGGTCCCAAAATCGCAGCCTAATGAGACACAAAGGATTTTAACACAGCTAGTGAGAATACATCAGACTTGTAAAGCAGATGCTTTGAAGATCTTTCACTTCTTTTCCGCCTCCGCTCTAAGCCTCGCTGTCCCTTCCACCACCTTCCCCACAGCAAGGCCGCACATTCTGCAATATGTTGATTAGGAAAAAGAACAGCAGGGACTCATATTGGCTGACATTGATTCTAAGTGTGATTGATACTGCCATTGACAAAACTCTGCAAGATCACGGTTAAACCAACTTGCTGTGGATTTGTGTGCAAACAGTGGCTTCTTATTGTTGTCTTGGAGCCTATATTTCTAATCAAATTAATTTCAATGTTCACTTATTCAAGAGCCCTCCTTGGACCAGGAACATTAAATGCCCTTGCCGTCTAACTTACCTTGAAACTACTTGAACAAATTCAAATAAAGTGGATCTGATGTTTAAAATGGCTCGACTCTTCACCCCGAGGAACAATTTTCATTTTAAAAGAACAAAATTACTTGTTTGTGTAATGAGCTTGGTTGCACAGAATCTGATTATTTTCTTGGTATAGACCGTTGTTAAGCTGCACATCTTCCCAACACATAATCAGTAAAAAGTCACGCTTGTTTCAGCTTTTCTTTTCTCTCCCGCTATTGTCTATAAGACTGATGACTTTCGGAGAAGCATTTGAAGTATTTTAAAGTAGAAATTCCCCCTGGCTTCCAGCATTTGTCAGTGTTTATTGCTTTCAGGGGCATTTATTTTATCATCGTCCCAAAGGAGACACTTCAGTCTACAAAGTTCCGCCAGCCGTCTTAAAGCAAAAACACCTTGGCAAATTTGCCGTGGCTTTGTGGATAATTGGAGCACCATCAGCGACACGCGTCTTTTGTCTGAGAAGTGATTCTGACCTTGCGTCCCACCTGCTAGGCAGACGATCACACAGAATTTGATGAGACACGTTTGCACATTTTGGTAGCAGGGCAAGGCACTCCACTTTCTGGGATTATTGCAGACAGGTAGAGCTCATCATCATGGCCGTTTGCGCGTTAACTCACAAAGCACTCACCACCGGGGTCCCTGACTCTTCTGCATTATGAGAAAAAAAAAAAGACTGATTGTGCTTGACACTGCTCTCGGTTCTGATATTTCAAGAGAACTTGACCCGTTTTTTTTTTTTTTTTTGTCAGCCCCCTGTCACTCGCTCTCATGTCCCTGCTGCTGCCTTGTGGGATAATCAATATTTCCTGTGTGTGCAGCCACAGGCCTTATCGCGGGCATAATAAGCCTGGGTGAAAATGTAAGCGGCGGAATGGAGCATTCAGACTCCATGTCTCACGAGGAGACAAATCTTTTAGCAAAAAGGAGCCCGGCTGCTAACTCGGATGAGACAACGGAGGGGGGACCGAGGCGGGCGGCGGGGGCGAGGGAGGGGAGGCAACAGCGCCACAAGTCGTCCCTAAGACAAAAGGCTTCCCTTGGTTAAAAACACAGCTGCAGTCTTTGTTTTTGGCACTCATTTCACAAGTCTGATGGAAATTTGCAGCTGAGGCATTCATTCCCGAGTGCATCGGGGGAGAGAAAGTGATTGAATGAAGGAGAGGAGAGGAAAAAAGAGGGCGCGCAGGGGAGTGAGGAGGAATGCAGAAAGTGCAAGGAGTTCACCATTATTAATGCAACACAAGATGTTGACCCATTTGTCCCAAAGATTTTTGAGAAAGCCTGATTATGGTTTTTGCGGTAGTAATTGATTATCTTCCTTTGAGGAGGAGGAGCAGGCTACATGTTTGACTTGATTTAGAGGATTATCTAGCTTAAAATGCAGAGAGGCCTCAAACTCCTTTTGCCCGAGACGACAAAAATCCTCTCATTTCCTATCATCTCCTCGTTTGCAGCCTTTGTGATTAAACAATTCGTATTAGTTGTTTCCATTGACTATCGCAAATTTGTTCACAAAAGAATCCCCAGGATTCATCCAGGGCAAGATCTCAAGCTAAATAAACCCGCTGTTAACGGCTAATTTCTGTGCTATTACCTAACAAAGTGCAGCAGTGTGGTCCTCCTGCTGTCCCCCCTTCTGAAGCCAGCTAAACTCAGAATCCGTAATTGGTTCCCTAGCCCTGTTGCACCTCAAAAGGCTTACCATCATTACTGCCAAGCAGAGGAACGAGGGGGAAGAGGGAGCAAGATTCCAGACAATTATCTGTCCCTAGCGAGCAGGGCCTGCAAGAAGAACTGAGGGGGAAGGCATGAAGAGGAGAGACAAATCAAAGAGGCCCGTGTTGCTTTTTTCGTCATGCAAATGTGCCGTCATTTTGCAGCCGACGGGGGGCTGGGGGCTCACAGAGGCAGGGATTGCTTGGATGGGGACTGTGTTGTCTTGGAACAAGGATTCTCTTTCATGCAGCAACAAAAACTGTGTTCGTGTGTGTTTACAGATAAAGATGATTTCTGGTGTGGAAGTTTGGGAGACAAGTGGAGGTACAGTGCCGAGTGCGGGGCTGCGGTACTGTACGTCTTAGTCGATGATGTTTAACACAAACACTCGACATCTCCCCGGCCAAATGTTACATGAAATTCTCCAGTCTGCTAGTCTTTTGGTTAAGCTTCCAGTGTGCACAAGCTGGAGGGAGCTTAAAATTTCCCCTCTGCCACGCGAGATCGCTCAATGCAGTAAAAAAAAACGGAGCATGCATCATGTCTGTTGCGCGGTCTATTGCACCTGGTAGATCATTAGCCATTAATATTGTGTACCTGTGATGTATGTGGCCGTTGAGGTCTCGCCTCCATTTGCATAAACCGTTGTGCAAAGTGAGGCGACTATCCATAATAATAACAACAACTTGAGTCGTGCATTAGCGTGATGATCGAAACGTCCCACAGCTCATCTCCTGATTGTGTTGTCCATCAGCCAAATGCAGGTTGGCATACCGAGCTTTAAAAGATAAACAAATTATCTATCGCTTTTGTGGCTTTCGTCTGTCGCATTACGGGCGCTAAAAACACCATCCACTCTACTGTAATTTAAAGAATTCACACTGAGTGTATTAGGCTGCAGTCATTGGTAGTGCTGGATGTCAGACCGCGGCTCATTAACATGTAGATTGAAAATTAAAAAAAAAAAAAGATAAATATTTATAAGATTGGATAATTATACCAGCCGCATTTTATCTGATGCATTAAGGACCCATTTTTACATTTTAATATTTAATTGATATCATAACTCAATATTTCTCAACGCATTAAACCAAGCTTATTATAATATTGATCTTATTGTTTGTACTGTGTAACAAACAGTGGAACTGAATATGTTCAGTCAACCCTTTCTTGTTAAAACGGGAAAATCTCAGTAAAACATGCTGCGTTTCACGGCTCTTGCAACCACCAAATAACACGTTTAACACTGTGACCTCAGATCATATTATGTCATATCCTAAAACATCCCGCTGATGGAATCAGGCCTAATTAAACATTTGAGTATTAATGCTGCACCTGTTTGGAAAACAGGAGACTCCTTACTCTTAATGGTCCAGGGCACAAGTTGGCAGTTAATTACAGTTATTACATATAATTTTAACAGTTACATTGCTTAAAAGTGCTAATGCCAATTAGACCTATGAAATGAATCGGATCATTCATTGTTGCCCACAGTAGGCAGCAGCCTGCACTGAAGAATGAATTCATCATAACATAGAATTACTGAAATGTCACGCTCTGAGTCATGATGTTGGTTTTGGTAACATTCTGGATGATTCCCCAGCTCCGTTGCAGCATTGCTATGACTAAGTGTGACAGGGCAACAGACATAAGCGGTCAGACAATCAGATGTAAACAAGTCAAGAGTCCACGCGTGAACGCAAAGTGAATTCTGGCGGATGTGTCATAACTCAACAATTTCTCAGTCTTCTCTTTCAAACGAGACTGTCGTTGATCATGTGACTGCTCGTTTCCTGCCGTGTCAGGCTTCCTGTGCTCCCAGCGTGGCGGTTAACTCTGATTTATCGCTAAAACCACAAATGCAAGACCAACATGTGAACAAATGCATGTAACAAGTCCATTTAACATCCCTCTTGTTTAAGTCTGTCTGCCGTGCATTTCATCATAAGCAATCTTGACTGGTGAGACATGCCAAATGGTGCTCTGAGTGTGCATCTCATTAATGAAAGGCAGACGAGACGAGAGGGCCCAGCGTGCAACAGACAGCTGAGACACTTGTTCACAATTCACTCTGACAATTAGAGGTTATTTGGAGATTTGGTGAGGCGGGGTGGGGTGGGGGGGTGGGGATCACTTCCACTGTGGACTATCCACTCGGCAGGATGTCACAGTGCGTTGTTCGTGGCGGCTGTCACGCTGTGATGGGGGAAACCATTACGTTTTGTGTTGCGGATCTCTTTAGCCGTGGTGAAGTGCTCAGTGTACACTCAAGCGGAAAAAAAAAAAAAAAAAAAAAATTGAGGAGTTTCTATTAAAGCGGTTTTGAGCCCTAAGAGGCTTTTTTCGCACAAACGCGTGGATGAGGGAGAGGACAGAGAGGGTCTAAACACCGTTATGAGAGAGTCAGCACCTCTGCTGCTTTAGAGGCTTGATACTTTGGAGCCAAATCTCAGCTTTGACAGCTTTTGGTCCTTTCTGTACGCCTAATATGTGCAATTATCCCTCTGTATCTCTCTCATATTTAAGTCTGAGGCTCGTACCCTCACCTTGCTTCCACCCCTCATCCATCCATCGCAGGCTGGCTTCGAAAAGCAGGGCGCACTTGAAACTGCCAACAATTTACCACCACTGCTTAATAAAGTGGAAAACATGCACGCTTGCCTGTTTATCCCAAAATTAATTAGCAGAAAAATACCTGTCATGCGTATTATAATTACTGGCCACTCACTCAGGCTGAGGCCGCCTCCGGTATGCACTGTTGACTACAAGATGACTGGAGGACGGCGTAAAGAAAGGAAACAAGTTGACGATGCTTTAGTGACTTGCAGTTTCAATGTTTTCCTCCTTGTTCGTGTATTTATTTTTATTTATTTATTTTTTTACAAATGTAAAATCATCATTTGTGCTAATAAGGAGGTTGCCATCCGCTTTACCCCGCATCCCAACAGGCTCCCTTCCTCCCTTGGGAACCCACCACCAAACAATTAGTCACAGACTGGATAAAAGTGTATTACTCAGTAAACACAGGCCTCTGGAAAGAATTCAAAGGAGCTGTAACGCGCAGCTCTATTGATATATTTAACATAATGTATGGGCGTCTTGTTAGGGAAATATTTTTCAATTCAGCAAAACAATTTATTTTGTATTTCCACAAATAGAAACGTGGTAATCTGCTGCCGCACAAGTCGAGCAATTTGCCAGCCAAGGAAAATGACAACCATTCCAAGAGAGTTTCCAAGTGCACTTCAAACTCATAATCGACATTATGAATGTACTCTGAGTAAAGCATAATACAGCAGATTTCTGTCCTTCATTACATTATGAGGCTCGTGCACCAGTTTATAATATAAATACAGTATGTCACCATGAAATTTCTGCTTGGCCCTGTAATTATAGGCACTGATAAATCTGATCTGAGATGGTATTCATCTTATCACCTTTAATCAACAGATATATGATGTGTTTATCAGGGCGGCCCGGTAACTCACATGCCTTCCTTCCACATTAAGCTTGTGTACACACACGCGCATGCAAGCTTTTTAATCTCCACTGTTCTCTCAAACACATTCTCCTGGTGTGCAGGGGCTGGTTAAATAGTGTGACACTGATCTGGAATGATTAAAACAGAAGAGACCCCCTTCTTCCCTCCACTCCCCTCCCCTTCCCTCCCACCCATCCTTCTCCTCTCATCTATGCTCCGGCAGTCACATATTCTTTGAAGGAGAGATTTAATTGGATCTCCTCAGAAGGTGCTGTCAGATTAACCAAGCAGAAAAACAGAGTTTGGCTGGTCATGCTTCTATCTGGGGCCTCAGATTGCTTCCGACAGACAGTGATCCCAATAATCCCGCTGCAACATGATAAAGGGGCCAAGATATTGGATCAAAAGCATATATGCATTTTGACTGGGCTTTGAAGGCACGCGTGGCGAGGCGATGACGAGATAAGTTCACGGTAATTACTGTATGTGTGGACTTGGATATGAAATGTGAAATTGAATGGGATGTGGAGACGTTCCCCTTTGTACTGCTACCGTATGTTTGTGTGGAGTGGAAATTCTTAATGTGCTGAAAGAAACATTTCCTCTGCTGAGCTATTAATGTTTCAGCAGGGATAAACAAATAAAATTAATGCATACTGTCGGTTTGGACAGTTAAATTTGAACGCTCACAAAATGCATCAAGCTGCTCTCTATGTACAGTCGATCCCCAGAAAGTGGCGTGTTGCCATGGAGAGAATGTGGAGGCGTCGTATGCCCGATGGAAAACTCTGGGCAATCTTGGAGCCTCCGTCCATATGAGCCCCGGTTTGGCATTCCCTGTTGAAACAATGCCACTCCACTAACAGCTTGTTTGCAATTGGAGTTTGTTGGATTGAAGACAGCCCCCTTTCTCTTTCAAATTGGGTAGCTAAACTATTATTAGAAAACATGGATTAAATGTGGCAGCTAAGCTAAATTAATAAATATTGTACAGAGTGGAAAACTGTTCACAGGGGGTGGGATGTGAGGAAAAACTCACTCCACTTGTACACGTTCACCACTTGTACTGTTCAGAATATGTGTGAATGACTGGAATTAGTGGACCTTTCCTTTCGTTGTGCTGTGTTTTATTTGTCCATTCTTCTATCCTTATTGGATAGTGATAGGAAAAGAGAGAGGACGATGTGCAGCAAATGAAATCTGGGCTGCACCTGCCATGAGATGTTCGTTTTCGACTAAGTTTAAGTTTCGTAGGATTAAAGTTTTTATAAAAAAAAGAAGTGCATTGCAAGCTGTGAATCCAACAACATCACTTCGAGCAACAACGCCCCAACGCTTCTGTGTCCATTCTGTGAACATTTGGCACACACAACATATAAAAGTTCCTGGTTGGGAGCAACCCAAGAATTGCCTTGTTTATGAAAATATAACTGCATCCAACATCACAGACAACAAAACCAACATTTGAGTGTATGTAGTCAACTAATAGTCAAACATTTCCACAGTTGTTACCAACTGATTACCAGTAAATACCAGTTTACCACCTGATACAGTATATACAGTGACTTTGAAGACTGTAGTGAATGGTGTCTTCGACAATATGAATCCTCTCCACTCCCATCCCGCCTCTAAAAACTAAATTAGAGACCTGTACTGACAACTACCAACCAGTACTTTCCCCATCGAACCCGTCAGCTCTGTTAAAACTTATCGACCCCTCTTGAAAACCCAGAGGTGCTAATTACACGCTTCTCAAGTCTATCACCACAGTGCCTGAGAACAATAAGCGTCATGTTGGGTTTTTAAATATCAAAATGGCTTTTAAAAGTGCCAGATCCCTCACCAATAAAACTTTTAATCTAAATGATCCTATTTTGGCCTTTAACAGAGATAAAGGGCCTTTTCATCGCTCATATTTGAGTCAAAGCTTTGGCCTTTAAGGTGTTTTTATTCCAAACTGCTCCCTTACAAATCCTAGACACTGTACTTCCTATAAATATCTCTCAATGCAGGTCATGTTCAGTTCAGTTCAATTTCATTGTCTCACGTCGTGAATCATACAGGAACATGGCCTTACATATTATGTCGATGGAAACTGCGCTGAATAAACTCTGTGACCTGTTCAGGTTCAATCTTCAGAGCTGATGTGTGATGTAGCAGTTCAAGTACCATCAACAGAAAAAACAAGACAAGGGCACGAAGAGAGCGCACTTCTCCACCAAGGTCCAGTATTTTATGATATTCAAATATGCACAGTATTCAGTTTAATCTAAAAAAATATATACATTTCTTTCGGGTATGGCACTGAAAACATTACCTCCTTCAGGCAGAGACAAAAACTACTTACCGAAGCGTTTGAGTTGTCCCCTTGACTAACTGAACTACCAGTGTCACAGACCAAATCATTAGGTTTTAGCAGTGGAGCTCCTCAACAATGGTGACTGGGTGCACCGTTGTCAGCTCAGCTGCGATTCACATTACATTACCTCCTTGTTAAAAGCCAGTGAAATGGCCACGATATCTCAGTCATAAATAATAGGCTGTTGAACTATCAACCCTATGTGCAGTGCTTGCATAGGCTAGTTTTGGACTGAACGGAACTGAACGTGACAGCTTAGTCTTGCAACAGTGAATGTACTGTTCAACCCAACAAAGTCTGAATCAGAGCGTCACGGAACATATGGATGGTTCTCTTAGTGAACTGATCTACATACTGAATCTGAACCACATAAGCAGTGACTGCCGATTCGTTGGGTTCAGTTCAAAGATATAGCAGTCTCTCAAGTACACACACATGTATAGTATAGCTAGAGGTTACTATCACAATTCTTTATACCTCCACTGTAAGATAATTACTGTTATTGTTCTGTTGTATTGTTCTTTTCTGGCCTTTTTTTTCTCTCCTTGCTCATAAAAAGAGCTGCTGTTGGTAGCAGTGAGGGGCCCCATTAACACATCCCCTTTCAGGTGCCCTTCAGGGCAGGGGCAGCACTGCATAATACGCTAAACTAGGATGCTGTTTTTCTTGCTATTTTGCATCATGACCTCAAGTCAGCGCAGCTTTAAATGGTCGTGACAGCTCTGACAGGGACTGTGGGAGGATCGGTGCACCTGGTTTGGTGGACTACTCCGGATCAGTCTGTGTTCGTTTATCTGTCAGGATTCACACTGATGATATAATTATTTGTTTCAGCAACACTTTAGTATAAAAAAAAAAAAAAATCAAGTACATGCATCCTAATCGAAAGCTACACCTGTGTGTGTGTGTTCACACATGATTCTATTAAACGCTTAAGGGTTGTTTGATATGAATAATACATTTCCCCTCAGGGTGTTATGGAAATTTTAATCATGGAAACGTATGAGTAGCATGAAAAATATTTGTATCCTCCTCGTCTCCGCTTGGCGTATGTGTGGATTATAATGTGATCATGATTGGGAGAATGAGGCTATAGATTGCCAACGTGGTAGACAAATGTCTGTTGACAGTGATATCTCACGGTGCTGACTGTGATTAAGCAGTCCCCTTCTGGCGGAGATTACAAACTGCCTACATAATTGAGATTCAAACAATAATGTATAGTTTACAGCGTGGTTTTCTAAACTGTGGGCTGGGACCGGCAATGGGACGGAGGGCTGCTGCTCTGGGACACTCACACCTTCAGGCAAAACAGTACTGAAGGAGAGGGTCCATCGCATCGAGTGTGTCACAGAGATCGATTAAACCGGCCCTCACTAAACCAAACAACTGATGGTGTGTGTTAGCTGGCATTTCATGTGGTGAGCGGCACCCGGCAACTTTGCTCACTGGTGATCGCAAATAGCAGCAAGAGGGTCACTGCACATGGCATGTTGACCAACCCAGCTGGTCTGTGTTGCCTCCACAACAAGGACTGAACGTTGATGTATTCAGATTTCAATAGACGGGTGGAAATAAAGCCTTCCAACACTCAGTAGCCTATAGCATCTTTGTCCTTTCTCATAAATCTTGTCTCTATTAACAGTACAATGTCAATGGATTTGTAGTAGGCATAAAATATGTAGGTTTTAGTTGCAGATTTATACAGTACTTGTCCTTATTTAATAGCCTATTGTCTTTGTTATTGGTATTATTATATTTGATAGAACAGTAAGGTCAATCTGAAGTACTTTCCAAGAAACAGTTCAACTTGTAACATTTCATATGTAGCAACACTGCATGTCTGTGTGCATGAGAGAGAGAGCTCCTGTGAGAACATTGTGTCTATGGACAGCCTCTATAATACAGAGAGAACATCTTTACTTACTCATACATACGATGCTGTGGTGTGAGTCATGGGCTGCATCGGGGAATGTGTACATAATGTTAGTGTGGAGACGCTGGGAGCGGCACAAAACCTGGATACTAATGGAGTATGTGTGTTTTCTGCTCTGGCAGATGTAGTAAATGAGACGGTGCTGTGTGTTTTGTTTTGTTTTTTTCATCCTCTGACATCCAAAGTATGGTAATGCATATGTCTATTTTTGCCGTACACCTGTGTTTCAGTGTCAAAGCACATTAGCATGCACACGACTCAAGATTGGGCGGTACAGCTTTGTGTGTGCAATCATGAAAAATAATCATGTTTTCTGCTTTTTTGAGTAATTTATATAATCCCCTTCACATTAATACCTCCACACAGACACACCTCATAATTCAGCACTGACAAGTGGACTCCTGCTTGGACAGTTAATCAATATGACTATATTCTGCATGTGTAAAATCAAAGACATCTAGGTGTTTGGCCCTTGGTACATGTTCAAAATAGAATTGATCATATTTTAGAGTCGTCTTAGGCGGACTGTATTATTGCAAGATATGGTAAAAAAAAAAAATACACTAGCATTAATACAAACTGAATAAGCAAACATTACTGGTTGCAGCACACTGCGGCAAAACAAATCTTGACTAAAAGCCATTACAATATTTATCATAGCTTTCAATCACCCACATAATAGCATACTAATTAACCTTTTCACTAGCGAAGATGTACGGCCAATTACCCCTCTGGATTGGCACAGATCGTTGATCACCAAAGATGTAAAATGGGGGAAAGTGATAACCGCGAGCTGCCCGGTGCTCATCAACAAAAACAGCAGCCCTCACTCTAGTGTGACCGGGTCATCTCTAAACGAGAGAAACTGCACAACTCAACGCAGTTCACCACTGGTGTGTTATGCACAGGGTCCATGTGGAGTATGATAAAGCCCCCTGTTGAAAATTTCTTCTGATAAAAGGTGCTATGTTTAATGCCTTGCTGGATGTTGCTTACATATTTAACGTTCTGCTGGCTGCTGCTGCAGTAGCTCCACTGCCAGCTCCATTGTCCAGCTGTTGGTGGATGGACTGTTAAAAGGGCACTAAAAGAACCTAAAATTGCACCCATGAATATATGTTTTCAAATCAGAACTGTCTCAAACTTTGGGTTAAAACTCTTTAACTAAATCTAAACCAAATTGCAGCCATTTTACAATGTTGAGCATGTGTTAAAATACTACATCAAAGTCTTTTTAGTGACCTATTCTGACATTTAGATATGATTTTTCTGGGAGGGCACAAGATTTTGGAACATGGGTGCTGGTAGTTGCTCCCATTCAAGTGAGGTCAGGCACTGATGTTAGGCGACAATGCCCGGGTCTCAGTCGGGGTTTCAATTTGTTCCAAAGGTGCTGGTTGGGGCCAAGGTCAGGGCTCTGTGCAGGTCACTGAAGTTTTTCCACAACAAACTGGGGAAATAAGTCAATGTCGAGTTGAAACAGAAAGGGCTTTCACCAAACTGCTGCGACAAAGTTGGGAACACAATATTGTCCAAAATATTTCATGCTTTAGCGTTAGTTGGTCACTTTGACACCAAGATACCAATCGATGAAAACACCCCCTTTAGTATACACATACTTGAAGCGTACAGGGGCCACGTTAAGATTCACATATTTGGAGTCATGCACAACATGTGCATCTAATGATATTATACCATGACTTGTACTTCAAGGTCATGGAGCTAAATTGTGAAAAATTGAGCTTTGGAACCTAGTTACAACTTCAGAAAAGTATGGATCGTTCTATAAAGATCCCCTGCTGGGATCAGTGTCTGGGATAACAGTTCCAGTCTTCCTCCGCCCAGACAACCCCCCTGTGTATTAACAGTCTGCAGTGTGTAAGCAGGCCAACTCTCAATCCCATGCATGCACCTCCTCCCCATGGAATGACTGACGCTCTGTACTTTGATCTTCGCTGACATTTCTTGTGTCTACAAGGGGCGAAAAACGCAGCAGAAGGGTGGACTGTCCCTCTGTCATTTGAAAGAAAGAAAAGCAGACGTGTCCTTTAATGCTACGCAGCGGGTGAGGGCAATTCATCTTTGCCTGTGTCTTGTTTCCTAATCAGCTCGTGTTGCAGTGCGCTGTGCTATTTGTGAATGGCGCTGACAACAGAGGCTGCTTGGCTGATCGTCCACTCCATCTGCCATGATCGACACCGCCAGATTGGAGACGCTCCCTGGGTCTTCTCCACATGTCCATGCTCTCTCTAGATGACTGGGTCCACACCAAATTACTTGTCACTTTGATATCAGAGCAAACATTAGTCCCCCTATATTCTAGAAGTATCAGAATGTCCAGTGTTAAGTAATACCATTTTTTATAGCTACGCATGGACTTGAGGATAATGCGTTGTGACACACGCTACGTTGTGGATCATGCACCATATGTGAGTAAGTCCATGTTTCCTCCGGTTTTTAATCACACTTAAGTCTCAGCACTAAACAGGTATTACATAACAATTCTGAGTGTGATTTATAACGCTGTGTCCAAGAACAAAGAAACGCAGCACTATAATGGGGTTTGGGTTCACTTGAGCTGAATGTGAGCTTTGAAGTTCACACTTCCATATGGAAATAGTACTCGTTAGAACTACACAATGACACAGAAATAATTTGAGGCAACTTTGTTTATATTATATTACAGAATATGTGACTTTCAGCCCTTGTGGCGGAGGAGTGAGTATAATGAAATTTAAAGTAAGTTCATGTTTGACTGTTGATTTAAGACTAGAGAAAATTACCACTATATAAAAGCAGACATTTTGTGCAGTGAATTACTTGAGCAGGATGCCTTTCCCTACATGGGTTTCAGCTTTGAATTCCAGGGCTGACCTTGATCTTCACCGCTTCACTGCGACTTGAATATTTCAGCAAAGAGGGGCAGTGGTACAGTGGGTTTGGGCACCATCGCACATAGCATCAAACGATGTGACTTCGCAGGCTCAGAGTCAAAAATATACAAAGTTAAAATTGTCAAGTCTGTTTTAGCCGTGACTGTAATGGAACCCGACGGGTCAGAAAATAAAAGTCTAGTTAGGAGGTAACATTTTGGTTCTGAGCTATGCTCCATGTGGGACTGACAGAGATAGCTTTGAATGCTGGGATCATAGACTTGAAGATTACACATATTGCATAATGGACATAACCCAAGCAGCTATCAGTGTAACCTTAAAAAGAACTAGATTTCTTTGTAATCACACCAAACTCAGTGCCAGCATTTTCAATTTAGATTTTAACAATCGTTGATTAAGAAGTGCAGAAGTGGTTGTCCCTTGTGATCTGATTCTACGATAAAGAAGCAGTAAGGTTCAAGCACACCGAGCAGGCTTGGTTCATTTCTCCAGATCCCTAGAGTATTCAACACTCTTGGTGAGAATGATTCCTTGTAAATTACCACAAACAAGTCTTTGAGTAGTAGTTTAGTGCATTCCAGCTTCCTGAGGTTTATTTTTCCCTGTCAAAAGGGCCTTTTGGGGGACTTTCTCCTGACCTGAATCAAGAGTGTAAGGACAGAGGGTGCCGTGTGCTGTACAGATTGTGGCAAATTTGTGATATGTAATATTGGGCTATAAAAATAACTCAAACAGTTCTGCCACTGGGAAGATGTTCTCTAATAATAAATAACACTGGTTTGCAGTGTGCAGGACTGAATTAGCTTTACCACAAGATGATTTTGGCAGCGAGGATGAACAAAAACAAACTTATCTAAGCTTTTTTCCCCCTTGATGGTGATCATCTTCTCCTATTAAGGTGTATTCTCAAACACTGGTTTACATTTTCTGCTTATGTGGCTGATTTTTTAAACACCAGGGTTTCCAAGTATGAGAAACTGTAGGTCATTAGATAGCAATCTTCAACACTTTTGCTGCTGTATTTATTTTGGAGCCATCTCCTGTAGTGGATTCGGATCCTGGTCTCTCTTAATGAACTGCGCCCCAGTTTGCTTGAAAGCAAAACAAGATTTCGGCAGTCTCAGTGGGACTGTTTGGTATGCACCCAAATTCAAATGGCTTTGTTTAACCAAGTGACAAACGGAAGGGGCTGCTCCACAGTCTGATTAAACTGCTGCAGATATGCTTGGAACGGTGCAGCCCGAGGCAGATTCAAGCAATGCTGACAGCTGTTTGTGGCTCAGTCCTCTGTAAATTACCTTTATTTGCGATAACCTGACAGATACCTGCGGAGTTAATAGGTAATTCACATCTCGGTTAATGAGTTTACCATATGTTGGAGGTAGGTTGATGACAAATACAAAAGCAGAGAGATTTCATCATCTTATGAACAGTCTTCACAAACTCCGGCAGGGAGATAAGGCAGGATTTAAAGTATTTAAACATGGAATCACCCGTGGAGTTAATTGGAATTCTAGTCAAAACTAATTATCGCTGATGCTTGTTGATAACTGTTAACTGCAACACTATTCGGCGTATGATGGATTGATCGATGTTTCAGTTGAAAGGATAAACCCACCCAAAAATGACAGAACTTCCAGAAGTATATGGAAAGTAATGAAGAGACTATTCATGTATTCAAAAATTATGACAAATCTGAGACAGCGGCAGCGTCGTGCTGCGTGCACAAATCTCTTGGTTGGTTGACTTTACCAGAGATACGCATCAGTGTCCATCTTGCAGAGCATGGCTGCAGCCGTTTATGTTAATAATCTACAATGTTTGGCACTGTGCACAAGAAATGTAGCAGTTAAGGCAGTGCATCCTCGCACCCCACCCTAAAACAGCACCCTGGATGGGAGGGAGCACCGTTTCACTGGGTAAAAGCAGTACACTTTGTGGAAATAGACAACTTTTCTTTGACCTGATGATGATGAAGTAACTGCTGATTGCACAGTGTAATGGCTATAGAATAATGACGCCATCTGTGTTTAGATTGGTTCCCTATAAGCCTTGTTTTCATTGAGCTATTCTGTCTGAAACAGGCACGATGTTTCCCAAGAAAAATGAAGACTTGAAGACTTTTTCTCCCCCCTCCACCTTGACACTACCCCTGCTGTAGTTACATGTTTGTGTGATGCAATAATGTTATGTTACTGTGATGAGATGCACTCATTACAAAAGCTTTTCAATGTTCCCAAATTCAATATAAAAATTGTGACAATTTCAATTTACCTCTTCAGTGAACATGCTTTTTTCCCCCCCTTCTCTACTGTTTCCAAAGTGGTGTCGATCATTTCTTCACGGATCTGAGCTCTGAGGGAAATGGAAAGCAACTCATCTTTGCGACACTGGCACAAACAATAATAGGGGAGGCAAAGTTAAACAGTTTGTCTGTTTTCACTTCAATTTTCTCTGCATGTACAATCAGGTGTCAATGCCGGCCGACCAAATATTGAACTGAAAACAAGACACGTCTGTGCTCAAACTCAAACTGAAGTTACGCTGTAGTGCGATTGTAGACATCAAAGGTTTCGTTTGCCACCTTCATCATTACAACAACACGAGAGTCAAGCACTGTAATATGCTCTGTGATGGTTTCAAAGCATTCTATTTGAAAAGAACAAAGAAAAAAATATCAAATGATAAAATTATTGGGATTCTCGGGTATTAATATAAACAGAAAGTTAACGTCTTACTCATCCACGCTTCTACTAACGTGTAGGCTGTGACACACGCTGTGTCATGGGTGCGCTCCAGGCTTTAGCTGAAATGAAGTCAAAGCCGCGTGCGTTTATCCACAAAGAGACGTTTCATATGGCTGTCATGCCAGCCACAGCTGGCGTGCGCGCTGTATTAGAGCGAGAGTCCTTGTTTCAAATGACTCAAGACAACTTTTTCCCAACAGTGAGCTGATGTAAATGAGTCACTCTCCAAACACAATTGGATAATTATGGAAATGAGCTTGTAAATTTAACTCATTCAGAGCCATTTCATCAGATTTATATTGTTTATTCCCTCCACAGCGATGAGCTTTAGTTTATCATTTATGTTTACCAACACGGGCAAATATGAATATTCCGCAAATAATCATTTACTGGCAGAGAATTGGTTTAATGTTAATCAAGACATACAGTACGTTCAGAATAAAACATTATGAAGACATTCATCTGAGGGGGCTTTAAATAGACTGTCAAGAGCGTTACACTCATTAGGTTTATGAAAAACAAAAGCAAATACATGCCTTACTGAATGAGCCAGCGTTCGCAGGTCATCCAAGGACTTATCAAAGTGCTCATGATTCACACAGCTAGATGCAACATCCCCAACAGCTTAAATTGACTAGACACCCCCAAGGTCGGCCAGTTATTGGCTCGCACCCCTCAGCAAGAGTCAAAAGGCGATGGGGATGAGCTACCGTCAAGAAATGACTTTTATTTGCGGCGAACAGTGTGCTGCGAGTCACGTTCAATGTCAGCGGAGAGAAAGGTTTGGGTTTCTGGGGTTTATAAAGCCATTAGTTGAACAGTTAGGTGGTGAAGGACAGAAAAAGTGGATATAGAAGTAAAGAAAGGAGAAAAAGAAAAGTAGAATGGGGTCGTAGTGTTTTCAACTTTTCACCTTTTCACCGACTTTCACCCTCCTCTGAGATACACACACTCGACAAGTGGACAAATCTAACAAATATTTCACTGAAGTATAATCAAAAATGTATACTTTATTAAAGATTAATGGGAGATGGGACTGAGAAAACTATACCTAGGCTCTGCCTCTTCCTTCCTTTGTGTTCTCCCCTCCTCTTGTGTCATCGTGTGTCTTGTCTGCTAATCACCTTTCTAATAAATTCAGTTTTCACTGAATCTGGTTTCCTGGCTCGTGTTCAAATATCAGAAGATGAATACACTATAAAAAGACACACACTCCAATTGCTGGAGGGAATGAGGGAGAAGACATAAAAAAAAAAAAAAAATACTGGTCAGGTACTGTACATATTGCATAATAATACAGTTTGGTGGAAGCATTGTACCTCGGCAAACAAAACACACTTATGGGAATACATCCCAAAAGCCTACAAAAGGAAGAATTATATCTTGTTTGCGTCCTGAGAGTTACAGCAGTCAAGCAAATAAATAATGAGCAAATAAATATACTTTGCTCATGAACGCACCCAGGGTGAACAAGCGTGGATACAGTCGAGAACATAGATATTATGGAAAACTTTTGTATGGGTGAGACAAAAAGGTCAACAAGAGATCTACATGAACTAGTAGGGTCAACGCAGGTGTTTCCAATCATACTAATGAAGGCTGCATGACCTAACCCAACCAAGAAGCCATTTTTCATTAGCAGCTAGCAGACCACAACCACTCAGGTGACCGCGCGGCCAATCAGCGCGCACCAGATGTTTGAAAGCCACGGCGGGCTTCCTTCCCGACTCAAGTCGCAGTGTTAATGTGACAGCGTAACAAGGCTGCCAGTCAAAAAACAGAAGCACAACACGGGAAACAAACACGCCAGCAAAGCGAAAAACGTGACTCACGGTTTTGACGTCCTCACGGTTTTGACGGCCAGGTCCTGTCCTCCTCCTTCCATGGTGAAGAAAAGTGTCCATGTCACGTCATGCCCCGCTCCGCTTGTTCCCGTGAAGGCCGTCTTCTTTGACCACAGTGGTCCGTCCATGCTGCTAGCTAGGTAGGTAACGTCCCATAGCATGTTAGCAGCTGTCATTAGCGACACAGCTTTTTTTTCCATTTAGCCTCAGTGCTAGCGTTTTTATTATTATTATTACTATTGTTTGCTGTGAGAGAGCCGTGTTTCATTTCCTGAGTCCCTTTCTCCAGAGTTTGTTTTCCGGTGTCACCTCCAGTCGTTCACAGTCTCGTAATATTGCAGGAGAGCTTGTGGAAAGGCACAGGTGTGACTAGTTATATTAATGATGGCTGTTTTCCCACACAGGCCTCCCAGTGAGCCGGCATGAACAATAGCAGAGGCCTGGAATCATCACAGGTAATGGGATGCGGGCATAATCAGTGTTATTGCTTACACCTGTGCTTTTCCTGCTATATCACGTCACGCTGTGTGCTGAAAAAAGGGTCAGGTTTTATCTGGTAGGAAGTTCAGTGGTTCAGTCCATAGAAACAAATCAGCAAAACTGCCAGGGGTGTTGCAGACTGTAGATTTTCAGGTGCGTTTCCCCTCCACGCCACAAGGAGACTCACCTGCACAGAAGACCACCTCCCCTATTATAGATAGAGGTGAGGTCAGGTCACTTCCTCTTCATTGTCTTCAAACATTTGTTTGTGAGTGTTTCAAGCATCAAATAATCACCTTTTAAAAAAAAAAAATTAAAAAAAAATTAAAGGGTAAGAGCATCAGGTGTTTCCTGGTGGTCCGTTTAGAACCCTTTATATCCACAACACAGGGGTCCCCACACAAGCCCTTTGTGTGTGAGGTTGTATATTATTAAAACTTGAGTGAAACATAAAGTTAATCTTATTTTTTACCAGATCCCAGAGGGAATAGTCCCACTATATTGAGGAAGATAATGAGTTGGCCATAAATAACACGTGACACAGACAGTATATACAGTGTATGTGAATTAATTAGCTGACTTTATTAATTCTGCTTGGGGAAAATAACATTTCTGCACTCTCCTTATCTAAGGGACTCTGTAGTGATCAGGTGAATTGGCTCCTCTCCAGCTACAGAGCTACTTCTTTGCTGATTGTGACAGTAAAGCCTTGTTTTGGAGGCTTTCCTTATGTCCACTGCATTTTATAGTGACTCTAAGTAGACGCGTTGCAAAATTGGCATGCTAAGCTAGCTGCTTTTATGTACTATTTGCTCCTGGCAAGTTGAGATTTGGAAAATGGCCTGGCTCCGGGGTCATTTATTAGCTGAAATTAATTTGAAATACCAGATCCTTGCATATTATGTTTGTTGACAGAAAATCTATCACATAAATGTCTGACGTTGAGACTGTTGTCGTGTCCTCTGGTTTGCCCCACCCCCACTCCAATCCCTGATATTTTTTTTTTTTTTTTTTTTAGTATGTAAAAAGGAGCTTATTTGTATTTTAAACATTTCATATCGGGGTCAAAATGATACAGGTTAACTGAGTGAAATCCTCCGTTCCATAAATTTTAACACACACGAACGTGGTAAACATCATCTGACAACGACCTTAGCTCGACAGATAACCTTATTGTTTACTCAAGAGTCACAACATGTGTTCTTTCACAAAGCTGCTGATGCACTTGAATAATACATAAGGTCACAACTCACTGAATCCATTTTTAATGCTACAAAACTAGTGGGCAAGGAAAATAAAGATTTCTGATTTAGTTTTTTTTTTCCCCCACCTCAAGATATGAACACCAGTCTTTTGGATATTTCAACGCTTGGACAGTTCTTTGAATCGGTGTCAAGGTAAAGTGAGCTGCTTGTTAAGGGTCAAATTCAAAACTTGACCCCGTCCTAGAGAATAAAATTGGTCAAATTGGTTATTTATGGTATTTTAATAGTTGAATTTTTATCAAGATTGCATGGGACTTGAGCCTTGCTTGCATTTCATTACAGCCTTAATTTGCATGTATCACTATGCATCATAAAGCAGTTCATTTATATGTGTCACCAAATATGCAGCCTTCATTACTTCCGCTTGATTTTACACCTGGACAAGATAAGGAAGTGTTTGAGCAGCTCTCTGATTAAGTGCAGCCGCACTGGCGACGGCCAGTTTCAGCCCTGTACTAAACATCACTATCACGCTGAAGTAATTGTGTGATAAAAGCTTTAAGTAGCGTCATGTCCCTGTCAGAAATGTCTGCTTCTGGTACAGCGGCTAAGTCACTAGCTCTGTAGCGTCGTCGGAAAAACGGGCAAAGGAACCCGGGCGAGCTTGACATGCGACAATAGCACTTATTCATTCGGCTTCTTACTTTCACCCCTCTTCCTGTCACTCTGCTCGCCACTTTCCTTTTGATAAACAGCTCAATCTAGAGTTAAATGAGAACAGGCAGAACAGTCGCTTTATTCCCACTCCTTCACAAATTTTGAGGCCCTGATTAAGTTGAAGCGGACCAGCTATCAGAGCTTCCAGAGAACCTGTGTCTTGTCAGCTCAATTCTATTGCATACCTTCAGCAGAAGTATTCTTGCACCAGCCTGTCAGTCACTTAAGTTTCTATTTCTTTGAGTTTTTTTCACTGTCTCACTGCCAATCTGTGAAGCAGTCAGTAAGCTTGTCTAGACTATTCTGTTGGTCACTCATCCTCTAGATAAAATTCTACCTGTCTTTCTAAAGTAATCTCAAGTAACTTTGCGTTTGCAAGTGTACCATTAAGGGAGCAGATGAGTTTCCTTAGCTTCAGATGTAATCCCGATAGTTGCAGTGCCTCTGTGCTCAGTGGAATTTGGGGGTAGACATCAGAAGTTAACAATCAGTGGTGCCCCTGCCCCCCGTGGGATGTGCGCTCTGCCCACTGCTCTTTTCCTTCGACACAAAAACCGTTGCACTCCTAAAGACCGATCTATTTGTAGATCAGGACACTAGTGACTCTTCCTTGTGTCCCACTTCAGAGGATGGATCCTCCTAAGGTCTGCATTTCTAGTTCAAATATATCAAATCAAAACTGTCCCAATTCATGTCTCAAGAAATAGAGCACCCTTTCTTTTTTTTTTTTCTCCAAATGTGAAGGACATGTGGACCTTTGCTGCCCTCACTGTCCATAATCCATTAAACAGTGGCCAGCTAATTAATGAAGCGACCGGGCCTTCAGCTCATAAAGTTGGAAAATATCATGTTCCATTTACAAGGTATTTGCACTCAGGTGGTCATTGATCACTGGTTTTATATCACTTCTACCAGACCAATGAAAAAGCCACTGTGAGGTGTAAATACTGGAAGCGATTAACTCCACCATTATGTTCTTGTTAGCAGTGAGGGCATGTTGATAATCGCAAAGCATTACAGGGGAGTTATCGACGCATATGCCAATCCATTGTGTGTAATGTCATACTGTACGACTCTTATAGCACACTCAAGTATCGTGGCCTAGATTCACAATGGCACTTCCACACTTGCTTTTGCTCATTTGCTCATAGAAATCGACACATTTGACATTATGTGTTGATGAGGGCTGCTGGAATGCATCATTAGTTTCAGCCTGTCAGCCTAGACTGTGTCATTTTCTCAAGGAGCCATGAGGTCAAAGCTGGCCTTCCAGCATGTTCTCGCCCCCCAACTGGTCAATAATGGTAGCTTGGTCAGAGACCCTATGCTGCAAACTAAGACATTGTAGGTAACCCTCTAGCATCAGCTTTGCGTACAGGACCTCCACAGTCAAATAAACAATAATACATATGCAACATGAGGTTAGAATTTCAAAATAAAGCTTGTTGAGCTACATTACATACCTTGACTGTAAATGCATAATGTAATATATACAAGTTGAGGTCAGTGTTGACTATTTGTTTGACCCATCCATTCATCCCAACCTCCTCCATGTGCAAACTTTCACGCATTCGGGGTTCCTACAACATTATAGTTTGAAGCATGGGGCTACTGACCAAACTGCCATTTGATGACTTGGGAGTGAGAAGAACCCACCTCTGTGGGCTATTAGAGGTTCCAGCCCAGGATTTGAGACAGCTTTTGTGCATGTTGAATGGCTAAATCTCTGGTGTGAACCCATTCGGTACAATACAGGTGAGGGCTGACTTCAGGAGGAGGCACTAGTACTGTGAAACACTGTCAGGCAGTTATATGGACGCCTTTGGCCCCTTGGCTACAGGGGTAGGAATGGTTGATAGCATTTGATGAATGGTACATGTGGCTGTAACATAAATCAGTAGATGTAAAATGTATGAGGTACTCTATGACAGGTAGCTAATAAGGCCACACTAGGCTCAAAAAATAATTAGCAGAGTAAAGCATTGCAGTTATGTATTGTAGTTAACATTTTTATTTGGAGACATTCTCATTTAGCAAAAGTCCAAAGCGAGCTCAGATTATGCATTTAATTGAAATATTGGTCATTTTTAATTTGAGCCATATTTTCCCCCATTTTTGCCATTACGGCTATTGATTACGCTTATGATTTGATTACTCACTAGTGCGTTTATATATCAACCATAACGAGATTCGTTGTTCTCTTGTACACGAGAGCCCCAAAGTATTCAAATTTCACACACATCATTCAAGAGCAAGATGAGCCCACCAAACACAACACCATAAATCAACATTAAATACCATCTCCATTGCACTCCCATGACTATTTTGTCAGGGTCATTTGTGATCATGTAATTACACAACGTCCTGTGCATCAACTTTTAAGAATGATTTAGAGTACAGGGTTCATCTGGCCACATTAATCATTCTCATGTTAATAGGTTCCACTGTTGCTTGTCTCTTCCAGGGCCCAGGGTGAACTGAGAAAAAATACCAAAGAGCTCAAAATTGATGTTGAGCCACTGCATGCCATTACTCACTGAAGAGTATATTGTCAATGTGGCTGTTGATTGTGAGCGGAATGAAAATGGGTATTAGAGATGTAAAGGCTGTCACGTTTGCCTGCTCAATCTATATGCAGCGCGCGAAGCACATACCACCAAAACAACAAGAAAACACGAACATTAAGATTCCACTCGGCTTTCTTTGCTTTGTTTTTATCTAGTGTTGTTTTGACCCAGTCATTTACTAAAGGGAAAGGTCGCCACCATTTATTACGAACATATAGTAATGTCCGTGACTGCATAAGGGCAGCCCGTTTTATTATCCTGGAAAGCTGTTCTCAAATGTTACTTCACAGTGCTGCATGTATGTAATGATACAATAAAAGAAGGTTTATTACGAAATCTCTCTGAAGAGATATTCTTGATTTATACTATAGGTTTTTAAATGGGTCTGCAGGGCCATGCTGTTCTTTGCCCCCTGATGGACCATATTCGTTTAAAAAAATGATGAAACGCTGCAGGTATTGGAGTGACAAGCCCACATAAATTACCTAAAATAAGGGTTCCCAGAACTATTTGGTCTCAAGTTGAATTTTAAAATCCTAACATAACTACTTCTTCTTTTTTTATCCTTCCCTGCAAGACAAAGACGTGGCAGCATGTTTAAGATCTGAGAGATGATCAGTTCAGGCTTACATCTAAATCCCCAGATTTTTATTTTTTTTTCGCTTTACTTAATGAGCACAACTGAGAGACAGACAGGCAAAGTCCTACATTATTATTGTCCTACATTGTTGTTTTCGGAATTACTGGATCTTATGATGTCCTGGTGGCTAGGAGGACTAATCCTTGGTTGAATAAAAGATGTCTTCGTGTAAATACCAGTTTTAAAGCTGAGGGTTTTTTGGGGGGGTGGTGTCTGGAAATGAAGAGAGAAGAGCATGCCGACTCAACTTAATGAGACCCCATAGATTTTGCGTATTTGCTGAAATGAAATTCTTTTGTCGAGGAGTGTATTTACATTGTCTACACGAAGGGCCTTTGTTAATTAGCAATTAAAACTTGGAAACAGAACTTCTTCTTCCTTCACATCAGTAAGCTGAGTACTCTGTCCACAGACAACTGTGCTCACCAATATTAAACCTTTTACATCTCATTATTTTGGTGTCTAGCGGTGACAAATATCAGTATCTGCTTTCTCATATAGGCCTGGGTGATGGGAGGTGGGCAGATCTTTGTTCATTAGGAAGACAGCTCTGAGGAAGATGGTGGTCTTGGTGTTGACAGTTCTATAAGCACCTCCCAGATGGAGGAGGGTAGTCACATGCTTGCTAATCCTGGTGCTCTACAGGTCCTGTAGGGAGGGCAAGTTGCTGCCAATGATTTCCTCTTCTGGCTTGATGATTTGACGCTGCCTCGTTCTGTCACACCGGGTGGATGTCTCAGACGAGCACAATAATTGCAGTGTAAAAGTGCGACGCAATCTGCTGAACTTTTGTCAAGACGGAGCTGATGCAACTCCTCCATTTTCACATCTTGAAGCTCTGGCAGCTCGAATTAGGCTACAGTGCTCACCGATGCTGATGGAAAGGCAAAAGAGGAATTGGCTCTTCTTGAAGTCTACTCTCATCTTTACAGTTTTTGCAACATGTAGTCCCAGATTGTTTTGGCTGAACCAGACAGCCAGCTGTTCCACCTCATGTCTGCACACAGACTCGTCACCATCATGAATAAGGGACTGTGAATGGCTGAGCAGTTGTGCTGTCAGCTATCTTTAGGAGCTTCACAGAGAGGTCTTTGGAGGTGCTGCCACTGGTGTAGAATAAGAATAACACCCCTTTAGTGGGCTGCTGCTGAGGATGAGCGTGTACAACATTTGCTTTTCAAGCGTCACTTGTGTCTTACCAGTTGGAAAGCTAGTGATCCACAAACAGATGGGATCAGGAGGGTACACTCTGTAGACAAACACCAGTGGTTCTAACAGGGGTCAGGAAAATATAAGATAAGCACTTCAAGTCTAGGATTGGGGATTTCAAATGGTATAAAGGTGCATGTGGGTGCAATCAATTAGCTTTGGCTATCAAGATTATCAAAGATAATCAAATAGTGACTTTAATGAATATTAAAGAAGCCTTAAATAAGAAAAAAAGGCAATTAATAGATTGCCCAGAGAGGACTTAAGGACAGGCAGGAACTCGTGTTGCAGCCGTGACCCTTGGTCACGTCCTCAGTGGTCTGCGTCACGCAGACTGAGCAAAGGTTCAGAAACCCTTCAGGTCTGTTGAGAGCGGAGGAGCAAAGAGAACAAACGGTGACCTGAAGTTTCAACCTGAAGACTAGGTCAGGATGACAGGTTACAGTGATGGGAGGCGACCTTTGACCTTTGGAGGTGCAACTGGAAATCCAACCACTTACTTTTCACAATAAAAGTCATAAGTGATGTCCCTGTGGTCTGGACACTAGAAAGCCTATAGCCAGAGATTACTTTTGAAGAAGGCAAGCAGCAAGTGATATTTTAGTGATTGAGTTAGTGACAGTTTTACATTAAACACACCTTGTAATAAGTACGTATAAGAAATGATAGGTCATGACACTGCTCATGATTACAGTACTTAATAAAGTGCCAATTTCTGTCATATTTTGGTCATATTGCTAATAAAATGTGTTTTAACACTGAAATGTACTGAGAAACAAGCAAAAATGAGCCACCATAAGCTACTGTACCAGGCCAAGAAAGGTTGTATCAGTAAACGCCTGAATGCATTGAGGGAACAGTGCATTTTATTGCTCATCATTTCTACGTTTCACTTCTAAAAGAATGTGTTATTTCTTCTCTCAAAAGTTGCAGTCTCACTTTAAAGCTGGAGCAGCTGTGGTTGGTGTAAATGTTCAAAGCAATGGAAAAACAATAAGAAAATTCATTATTTTCACCATGCCTCCCGGCCTCTAGACACATAGTTAAGTCCAATGCATAGGAATCTATAATAGCAGGAGGGTAGAGTCGGGTTTTGGCTGGGCAGAGTTGGAGAATGCTGGAATTGGCAGCTCATCACTGGCTTTGAAGTTTTTCTCTTTTGTTTTTAATGTCCTTTACTTGCTACTGGTCCTCAACCTGGAGTTCTTGCCTCCATAGAGAACTCAAGAGTCTTCCAAGGTTAATGTGCAGCTGCTTGACAGTTGGGTGGAATCTTGAAACAGATGGATACGGTTGTGGTTTGATCTGTGGGGATTAATCAGCTGAGATATATGCACCCTTACCATGGGCACACAGCTAGTCTTGTACACTTCATATAGTGGGAAACACTCAACAGTAGGGTGGACTTGAGAGTAAAAATCAAAAGGGCATTTCAATCAGGGTGCTGGGATATTGTATTTGTAATCCTGCAAGATCTCAGTGGGAGATGTTACACAGCAACAACCATGGATGGTGAAAGCAGTAAGAAAGTGTCTCCTCTTGAGAAAATGTACAGCATAACCCTGAATTATACCATCAAGGAAGAATAAAAATGGCAAAGCCCCTTGCTTTCTTCTTATCTCTTTATTTCCTCCAGTTTGCTCACATGGAAAGCTCCCTGTAGAGTCCAGCGCAGGAGCTCAAGCTAAAGCCACATCTCAGTGAACATTCCAGTCCCACTTGCCATATGTCCTGGCCAATGCAGGGAGCTCATCCATCTTGTTAGCCAGCGCTCCCACATATCATGACAATAGATGGGAGTAAGATTTATTTATTTTTCTTTCTTAGGCTTACATTGTGTTTACCTCTCACCTCCACCCCTACACCCCTTTAGTAGCCCAGAAGCTCAGTCAGTAGTTTCTTTTGGGCTGCAGGTGGCTGATAGCCTCAGGGTGCAGCTCCAGAGCACGTCCCAGTTGTAATTCACTTACAATATGTTACAGCTGTGCTGTAGAAATGTGGTACAAATGCACTTAGAAAAGACAAATGTGGTGGTTTTCTAAGCATGCTTGAGGGCTAAATGGAAAATAAGGAACAACTGAAAAATAGCAGAATAATTAAAAGAAATGGAGAGCCTCTGCAGTGGTCTTTAATTAGTTTGGCATGGTTGTGGAAGAAATACATGAAATGTTGAGTGTTTCTTAAAAGAGATTAGTTTCTAGCTTATGCAGGCAGAATGGGGACTGACCATTTTCTTAAAAAGTCTGCTTCAACTTTCATTATTTGCAAGTCAGGAGGGAGGGAAGCCAAGGCTTAGTGGGACTAAGTCCAGGTTTTTACATAGTGCTAAGCATTTGGTATTACGAGGGCAATGGGTAGCATGGAGGGCTCGATGATGGTCTGGAGGTATGGAGGTGTTCCCTTTATAGCCTCGTAAACTCACATCAGCATGAATGTGATGAAAGAGGGCAAGCTTTTTTTCAAAGAGTAGTTGGCATTGGGATAGTTGAGGTCTTTGAAGACCACGGGTAGTTGTAGAATTATAGTAGCTGAAGAAAATACCTCGGACATCTGAGTCCCGCTGTGGTGGAGCTGCTGACAGATGATCAGAGGTCAGGCAAGGCAATCCGTGTCCCCGGTGAGCAAAGGTAATTCTAGTTTGACCATTGTTTTAGAGCACAAATCTGCAGGAAGATTTTGTGGCTGCAATGAGGGCCTCATATGACAATTTGCTGCCAGGGATCACACCGAGATGCTTAGTGGTCGGGGCAGGATTCACTATGTTGTTGTCACCGGTGATAAGCTTAAAGCGACGGGCAGACATCCAACTTGATATGTCAACTAGTCAAGCAGAGAACCTGTGTGTCTGTGGGAGAAAGGATGATGGAAAAGTAGACTTTAGTCAGTGCTGTGAGGACAAGAGAAATTGTGGAATATGTGACAGATGACGTCTGGATCAGATGGAGAAGCAGTACGAAACTGTGGGGAATTAGCCAAAAGGGTGTGAGGTAAAGGCACAAATCCTCTTCACAAATGTGATTGAAGGGGTCAAACAGTCTGAGTAGAGACCCAGATATTCAGAAGTCAGCAAGGGCAGAAAGAGGAATTTGCTGTGTTATGGTTTTGAAGGTGGACTAAAAGTCCTGAAAGGGTCAGAAGGGGAGCAGCTCTTGAAGTGCAGAGTACCTTACTGACTATCTGAAGATGGGGTCACTTGGAATCCAAAGTTTTTGAAGCGCGACCAATTCGGGCAAAGGATTAGACGGCTCGATCGGTTCATTTGAAGTGGCACACTGAAGCTTTATACGACAAAGTCATAGACAAACACCCACCCACACATGCCATAGAGCAGATGCTACATCTGCAGCACAATATTGATGCTGCACTTGATAAGCAGTAGCATGTGGAGTTCTTGTGTCTGACTTTAACGTTAATCCCACCGGCTGGGTTACCCACAGACTCCAGCAGTTTACTTTGCCATCTCACGGGTGCTGGACCCCATTGTATTAAGGAAAACACCCAGTTCCACCTAATCAGATATAATATACCTATTTTTTGAATCCATGTTTGCCATGAATCGCAATTTAAGGTCTGGGCACTCATTTTGACATAAAATACATAAGTAATAATGCTTCAAGAAGCAATCATTTTGCTATGCAAGGTGTCCCCAGTCACCTCGATCATGTAGTCCTTGGTAGAATGAGGGTTAAATACATCCATTATTCAATTACATAACCTGATAAAACTTCTGCACACACAGTTGCTATTGTTCACAAAGCACTTGGAAATGTGACATTACAAATTCTGTCAGAGAACAAGGTAAAACCATGGGTCACAGTGAGAAATGTATTATTCTTATAGTGCAGATACACTCACGAAATGGAATTTAAAGCAAAAAACCAGCCATCCATTGAAATGGCTGAAACAGAAGTAAGTATATTGCATTTATATTGTCACAAATACCAATTGGGTCTTTAGCATACAATGTACTTTGACAGTGGCCGCATCATCCTCTACGCAGCATGTTCCCTGAATAAAGATTAGAAATGAAATGCATCAACCATAATAGCCAAAGGCAACCTGAGTCATTCACATCATTTCTGTTTCTACATGTCGTCTGCTACTTATAGTGTGTCTGACCTGCGTGAGGATTATGGCTGACAATCCATGTATATTTAAAAGCTGTGGTGGAATATCTGACAGTGACGTTTGTCGTGGATTATTTTTATACTCCAGCGATGCAACCGCATCTTTACTAACAGCCTCATTTATTAACGTTAGGACGTTGTTGCAATATCATATCAGTAGATGAATTGCACAGTTTGGTTGGGATTGCTGGACAAACAGTGTTACGGTACATTTACAGTGTGTGAAGCATCATTGAAATTGAGTCGGATTGTACGAATAGTCAATGATCCGGTGTCATTTCTAGACTCCTAGTGGCCACTAGGGGTCAGATATACATAAATTAATATGCATCCAGTTTTATATTAATCTCAAATCAACAAAATATTCAGCTATAAGCAGCTTTAAAGTTTTTATTTCAGTGTAAGGTTTTGGGGGAACAATGCCTTTCTGCTTCACCAATGCTACTCATGTCTGTATGCTAAATAAGATACAGCCAGAAGATGGTTAGCTTATCTTAGCTTAGCACAAAGACTGGAAGCAGACAGAAGCAGATGTCTTTCCCACATATCACGCTCTGCTCCCTGGGTTTTGTTTCCATTTCATTGATTCCTTTATTCAGTGTTTTGTCTTTCATTTTGTTACTTACCTCTTCACACCCAGGCCTGATTGGTTTCACCCGTCCCTCGTTATCCTCCCCTAGCTTGTGTGTCCCCTGTCACCCTGTGCCAGTTTGTCTTTGTACCCATTGTGTAGCATGCCAGCCTTTTTTCCCCCCTTTCTTTCTAGTATTTAGTCTTTCCTGGTGTTTTGGATCACTGCTTGTTTGCCCGACCTTCGCCTTTTGACTTCTCCCTGCCAGATTTCTTTATCTTTTCACTTAGTACCTGGGTACAGAACCCCTTTTGTGTTATTGACTGATAGTGAACCAGCACGCACAACAGCAGGACCTCCCTGCCACGGTTACTGGGACACTTAATGGGCCATTGTGATTGTTATTAAGTCCACCTGTGCTTTTCTTGGTCCTGATTAGTCAGAATATCTCTTTTGAGTGCTTTTAAATGTGGATAGACCTTCCTAAACTCACCGCTGGCTGCCTGAAAAAAGTAGTCTCGCAGACTACATGACGCACTCCCTGAGACAACTTCCTGGAGTCTTATTTTAATCCAACCCTGATTTATTTTCACCAAACCTAACCAAACAATTACAATTTCAAATGGTATGTTGTCTAGTTACTACAGAGTTCCACTGAACTATTCCTTAAATTTGAAAATAACTCTATGAGTAGATTCAATAATGGATTTGTGAGTATGCTGTCAAAACCCATGCCACTGATATTGCACTGAATGTTACTCATCTTTTTGCAGTCTCACATTTGGAACATCATTTCATGAGCTCGGCATTTTTACTCAACGTGCAGTGATAACTACCTGGTGTTTCACGACTGAGAAAATAATTGCATCACTATCAATTGACGCTATGTGAGGATCTCCCAAAGCTTCTGTTTTGTCAACACCAAAAAAAAAAAATAATAATTGTTTCATTTTCCCAGAGCAGCTCCATCATCAGGACATAATACTGCATTATGTACTAGCAGCAGAATACTGATTTAATGGTTAGTCCTTTCCAAACTCAACAAGGAGCCATCAAAGCTGCAAGATGCAGCCCACCTATTACATTCCTCCTAACTATCTATGGCCGGAGTGGAGCACACACTGGTTTTAACAGTGAAAAGAGAAGGTCATGGAAAGAAAAGTATGATATCCCACATATCTATATTCAGGGTTGCATTCATAAGGTTTTCAAATTTTAGGTTTTCAAACAGAATCCGTTTTTTGTGAACCAATGCCAAACAGCCACAGACTTTAAATCCAATTTCCTATGATGAATTGAAGCCACAGTAAGTTAAAAGTTTCTTGTGAATGTACAAACACGACCTGCAGGGGGAAAAAAAACTCACATCAAGGCCATCAGGTGCGCGGAGGAAGACTCAACACATTGTTCCAAGTTTCTCTTTCAGTTTTGTTTAACCTCAGTCGATTTCACAGACTGAGTGACGCAAATTAGCAAAGACTATAACTATATTATGAATGTTTCAAAGTTCAAACCTGTCCTGTACCTGTCGACGGTTATGTCAAATCATACGTTTTAGAAAATGCCAGATCGAGTCACATCCCTTTTTAGAGGAGAAGAGAAGACATACAGCCGTCACAAAGTAGTCTTAATTGATCCGCTGAACTGCTGCTGAACATGGCAGCAGTTATCCTCCCTCTCTCTCTGCTATTCAGTCTTTGGTCTCACTTTCTTTTTTTTTCTTTTTTTTTTTTTTTTAAATTGAAACGGGGATGTTTGTCAAGACCCTGTGAATCCAGGCTGTGCTCTCTCCTCTAACGCTGCTCTGAGGCCTGACTATGGAAATAATCGAAACCGTGTCACCAGAGCCGGAAAGGTTAATCTTCGCAGACAGAGAGTGGGCAGTGCAGCTGAAGAGATAGACTTTGGAGTTTACTGCCCTGCTATTTGTCATACTAAGCCTTTGCTTTAGACAAGGCAACTGGACACCTTGATCCGCTTAAATTAACTGTCAACATAAATGCAGCGCTGGGGGAAAAAATAAATAGGAATAACACCCCCCACCACCACCCTCCCGCACAACACAACGTCCCACAGCAGAAGTGGTCTTGGATGGAAAGGTCGAAACTGTGTCGACCGCAGGAGCTAAGACAGCTCACAGAGATGAGTTTGAGATCCATAACAAGCCCTTAAGGGCTAGAATCCTACAGAACTTGACCCGAGCCCCCACAGACCTTACTCGACTATGTAATTGGGGGTAAAAAAAAAAAAAAAAAAAAGATATCCATGCCTGCCAGCCCACCAACAGACCTTAATTCCACAAAAAAATAGGAATAGGTTTATGGGGCAGATTGCTTATGAACGTGTAAAGGAGATGAGAAGCTAAGGCCGGTGATCCATATTTCATTAGAGAGATACAGTCTTACAGCATCCTATGAATGGGAATGTTACACTGGGCCTCAGCAGGTGGTGGTTCCATCAATCATTTTAAAAAGGGGGCTATTAACTGAGCCAAAAACAATAAAATTCGCAGCACATACGGCGGTCTAACAATTTTCATCAGCAAACCTCCACCAAAAAAAAAAACAAGCCACACACTTTGTGAGGAGAGGAAAAATATGCAGAATGTGCTTTATTATATTATATATTAGGATGAGTAAAGCTGCAAGATGCTGCAGGAGGAAAGAACATTACTTATATGAAATGCATTTGATCACATGCAGCCGCTGTTATCCCGAGGGGGATTCCCAATATTTTCAATTCACAAAACCATCACAAATTCTTTAATATCCACGATCCAAAGAGGCCACTCTGTGCTTTTACATCCTCTGTGCTGTCGCTTCTGCATCTTTTAAACCAGCACCCCCCCCCCCCCTACAGGCAATGCATCATTTCCAGCTTGGTTAAAATCCACTCTGAATTTTTGTAAATTAGATAATGGCCAATCAAACCGTACTAAAAGAGCCGACCACAGCGACCCACACCCATAAACAGTATAGGACATGGATGTAATATCTGTGAGGTCACCTGCAGGCTTCCATGTGATGGCTACGGTTGTCGCCATCTTGGCAGTCCTTCCTCTGCCACCTCCTAATCCAAAGAAAAAAAGTGCCAAGGTGCCCTGAATGAAGCCTGGTTACTCAAACAGACCACCTGTGGCGTCACCCACCTGTCAATCAAAGCGGCTACTTCAAGCCTTTATATATTTTGAACGGGTGAGTTATAAAAATTCGCCCCAGTACAGCTGTTGTGGACGGGGAAATTGGCTATAGATGCTAGGAAATGCCGTTTTTTGCATTCACTGGTTGCTGCTTGGTCACACCTTCCCCCTCCTTGTTGCTGTCCAACCCTCTGCATCTGGTAATCAAGGACGAAAAGAGGGGAAAAAAAAAACATTAAAATGCCACATACATGTCTCTCAGAGTGAATACCTTGGTTGTGATGAGTAATTTTTTTTTTTTTTAATTCTCCTTTTTTTTTTTTGGACTTCTGCTCAGCTCCCTTCAGGCGTTTTGTGCAAGCCTCCTGAACTCCCGTGCTGTCAAGAGGTTTGAGTTCCAGCAGAGACTCCTCTCCATCTGCCCGGTGCTCTCCAGGTGGACCGTCCTGACATTTTGTTCAGTCACTGGCAAATAATGGCAGACAGGGAGAGAAAAAATGTCTGGACATGTTTCACCATATTACATTATGAAGCCATTTCATACAAGTGTTGCCTTATTTGAACTCCATCTTGCATTTTCTCTTATTTTGCCACAATGCCTAATGGAGTTTTTACTCCAGTTGGGGACTCGGATATTGACATTTTTGTAAAATAGAGTCTTTCACAGTCTGTCTGATATCTGCTTCCCTGCACTTTCCTGAACTAAGTGGCTATATTTCAATTCCAACTAGCATGAGGTAATCCATCACAGTGAACATGTCTGCATTTGTTTTTGTCAAAATGATATTATTGCTGTGCGGTAATGCATTTTCTGTATTTTCCCCCCGAACAATCTGAATTTAGAGCTGCATTACTATGTGACAATAATTAAAAGTGAGGAAATAACTGATTAGCTACAATATTTTTTTTCCCACACAGAAATGAACAGTAACCAGTGGCTGCACTTCTAAATACAGCAACCAGTGATGCATTATTTGTAGTTATGGGGTTAGAAAAACATTTTTCCTAATTTGCCATTCTGTTAATGTTTCAAAACAGTGTTTTGTTTTCATCTATGGCAGCGACTATTATTTAAACAGACGTTACAAAATACAGATTTTTTGTTAGGACAAGATGGGCTGTCTCACAAAGTCCATTCTTACAGGGCATTGCGTAATAACATACTGAAATGGTCAAAGTTCAAGTCCAAAGCAGGAAATGGAAGGTTGGTAGAGCATAATTTAAACTGCACCTTAATGTCGTCGGCATATGTAAATAATATTGAAAAATGTTGTATTATAAGTCTATAAAGTTGGGGCAGCAAATGCGGAGATATTCCGACTTTTAGTCCAATATCAGTCAAGCTGAAAATCCCTAGATCTTACACTTCCCAAGTCAGTGTAGTCATTTAACCTTTCCTGGCTGGTAAACACCCACGTACTTCAACCTACACACCCCTAGTTTGTAACACAGGCTTTCTGTTTGAAATTACGACTCTCCAAGCCCAAGCGGGGATAACCCTGATGACATGCAGGGATTATTTTGTCAGGAATGACAAAGCTCCACCAGAGCCACAGAAGACGTACAGCGCAACTGGTTTCACAAGCTGACATTCATGTTAAAAGTGTCCCTTTAAGAATACAAAACCCAACATATTTGCTTGTATAAAGCAAATATGTTTTTAAAAAAAGGCTTTATGGAATCGGAGAAAAGACTTTCACTTAATTTTTATTGCATACGTCTGAACTGGTGCAGGTACATTGCTATTTTATATATATTTTGATTGTCTATTCAATTTAATTCAGTAGTGAATTATCAAAAGAGGTTTTCTTTTTTCTTTTTTGTTGTATAGTTCAAAGTCTATTCCCCAGCTCAGTCTCCTTCTCCGCATGAGGTGAACTTTGGCTTGCTGTTGCCTGGGTCACTGTCTGATTCCTTTTCTTGGAACTGGTGTGCATGAGCCTTAGCCAGACTGAGGTGATGAAATCAAAACACATTTGGAGAACCAAGAAAAAAACAGAACTTGACAGATAGTTTGGAGTTAACTTGTCATAGATGGTCGAACCGAGACCGGACTAAAAACATCAAGTGCATCAATCTCAACTCAGTCGTGATTAAAAGCCAGGAAAACATCTATGTCACCAAAATTAAATGACTACATGAGGCTAAATAGCTGTTCCTGCATCATACTGTAATGCTATTTAAGGCTCGATGATTCATATTTCATACTTTCGACTTGTGATGGTCAGTGTGTCAGATTAGGCAATGATATGGTCATAAATTGAGGCTATATGTTTGTCCCCAACCAGTGTGATGCAATCGCAAGGCAAAAAAGATGTCTGACATTCTATCCTTTTTGTTGGGACTTCATGAGGCGACACAGGTGCACAGTCAGTTGTCATCGATAAAATGATCAATTGCGACCCGCATCCGATAGCCTACGTCCATTGCGTCAGGCTATTTTTGGCTTGATATCGTGTGGTCTGAACCCGGCAGAAGATATCCAAGAATCAGGAAAAAAACATGCAATTTCTGTATGCGCGTAATTGTTAAACATAAGGCTTTGTATTTGGGGGGACATTGTTTTCTCCATGAAAACACAAGCAATTACATGCACTCACCATTAGACCTATTGTTGGGAAGAACCGGCTAAATGAATCGAAAAATCTCACGCAGTCAACTCCTAACAGCTCGACAGTCAAACAAGCGTGTACCAGGTAGATTCACATCTCTTTGTCTTCGTGACACAGATTTGGTTAAAAACATTTTTTGCATATGTTTGACTCTAGTGGATTTGAGGCTACTGAGCTACTCCCCACAGCTGGTGATTCTTAGTGGAGGCATGCTGGGAGAAAGGAAGCTTTCTTTCCACCACTCCTCCCCGTCAGCTCTGGTTAGAACCTTAACCAGGAAGCTTACAGTGCTTTTTGTTGTTGTTGATTTGCAACAATATTTGACATTGAAATAAAAAGGAATCATCCACACGCGTGCCTTTATCTGTCCCCTGTGGTTTTATCATCAAGCTCCATATTCATCTCGGGTTGAAGCTCCCCCAATTGATTAAAGCTTTAGTCCCGACATCAAACTCGATCGTCCAAGAGGTGATTTACGTCAACAGTTAGTGTTGTTCACGTTTTGATCATTTATTTATCACGCTTGAGTGCTTTTGGGGGAATGCAGCGGAGGAGAATAAAAAGATCAGAAATCTGTGTTTGATTGTCAGGAGAGGGGGGAACAAAAGGACGGAGGGCTGCGTTGACAGTTTTTTCAGGATGGAAGAGGAGTGAGGATGGTGTACAAATACTGCAAAAAAAAAAAAAAGTAGTTAAAATCTCATAGGGTTACATTGAGAAGCTCCAAGTTGTGTCCTATTTTGCAGCCTGACAGTAATATATTGTCTAAGGTGGGGTGGGGCGGGGGGGTTTGCATGCTGGAATAACTTGTAATATTTGCGGAGTGAGTCTGAGTAAATTCAAAGCGCGCATATATATATATATATATATATATATATATAGGAGGAGGCAGGTTGATTTTATTCAGCATGGGGAAGCAGTAAAATAGACCACACGGGTTGAGGAGGTCTCAAATTGTTTGCTGCAGCCTCATAAAAGATGGGAAATTGTGTTGGTTTTTCGGCTGATATGCGGAGTGAAGGTGAAGGACATGGTTTGGTTGAAGCCCCCCCACACACACACACACACACACACACATACACACACACAGACATACATACACACACACAGAGGCAGCCGAAAGCAATTGCCTTTATCATGCTATTGATCTTCCCTATGGCGCTTGCCTTGTGGATTACCATATGTAAAAATACAAGGTTATGTTAACAAAACATGGGATTGAAATTCATGGGCTCCTTTTCCGCGCGCTAAAAGGATCATAACCTCATATGTGTATTCATAGTAGCTTTTTGTCTGTGTACCTACGTTCCCTTTGCGGAGGAAATCATTTCATCTGAGCGCTCTATGTTTGAGTGTCTATTTGGCCAAATTAATTTCAATTTGAATGCAGATGCATTTTTTTTTCAGCCGTGGCGCAGGTTATCATCTTGATTCATTCAGACACTAAAGTCACATCAGTTTCTGTGTAACAAAACAAAACAATAATTGGGAGCTACTTATTGATTTCTGCTGGGCTTCTCCTGGCCGTTGCCTCCAGATTCCAGCAGGCAGCGGTGCCAGATAGAAGGAGCCATCTTTTATGAGCGAATCAGCCCCATGGAAACATAAAACACAACAGATAAAAACACGCTGGCAAAGAAATTCCAACGAGAGCAGCGGACAGTGGCAATAAGTTCAGCAGAAAATGTTCAATGGACTATTGAATAGTGTCATTAGGAGTGGATAGCGCCATTTGCAGTGCTTCAAAGCCTGAGACTGGCTTTTAGGGTCACAGGATAACTGTGACAGAGCTCCGGAGTGTTTGGAAGAGAAGAGCGCTGCTATTTAGGTATCACGCTGAACTATTTTACTCCAAGGAAGTCGACTGCACGTGGGCTTCCGTTATTTAAGCCCTTTCTCAGCAGGGGAGAAGGAACCATGCTGCTATGTTATTGCTCTGGTCACGTTGTCTTGTCTCGTTTCATTCCCTTTCCTTACTCCCTCTTACATCTCTCTGCCTGGATGAAAGGGAAGAAAAAACACAAACTGCATGACATCATAATTAAACTCGGTCACATAGAGTCTGGGGGGGAATACAGTCAAGTCCAATCCGATTGTGATTAAAAATGAGAAAAGACGGACGGATGATAAACAAGCTCCCCAGAGTTAAACTGCCAACGTCAGATTCGGTGATGTCCATATTGTTTTCCATTTGGCTTAATCAAATGTCAGATGGCAAAGCTCGGGGATTTGTCAAACGTGGCCTTGGTGTTCCGACCTCCAACAGCGAACGAGTCTGAAGTATAATCCGCTCGAGTCTTGTTTATTATTCAAAAACACCCTCAACTAAGGATTTAGGAAATACTTGACTAAATCGACACGTTCTGCTTCCATTACAATCCGTCTGCGGCGCGCAGACAGTAAGCCATTGTTTCAGCAGCATTTGCCTCATATGTATCTTAAAGCGAAATCTGGATTAAAAAGGCAGACGGCGAATCAACGGCGAAAAGATCACCAACAAGAAACTTTTTTTTTTTATCCTCTTTATATGAGAAAAGCCTCAAACCCTTCAAGAGACCTAAAACAAACCCCAATCGCGAGTTTTGTGTTAATGATTTCTAACAAATCAGCTTCGTATTGCCTGTAAAGTTTACTGTACTTTTTTTTTTTTTTTTTTGATTAATTTTTTAGTTTTTGCTGAAGGGGATATACAGCGCTGGGTGTTTTTTATCTATTTTCTCATCTTTAGGGTGAAAAAAAAGATATATTTAAACATGTGAAATTGTTATATTCGCAATAGCTAAGTAATAGCGCTAAGTCAAGTGGGTTTACTGTCATTTCAACCATACACACAGTACATAGAAAACCAGGCCCATGGTGTTACATGAAACATAGAACATGGTGCAAACAGGGCTACATTGTAATGTAATGTCGTTTCTAATACTACATTAGAAACGACAGAGCGTAACTGACTATGAAGTGTATGTACACATGCTACAAATGGTTAAATACTGTATGAATATAGTGGGTTTCTCCAGTAGAGATTTAGATACTGAATACAATTAAGCAGCAGCAGAAATAAATGGTGCAGATATAGGTGCAGATTGTGTTTTGTTTCGTGCTCAGTCTGATTGCCTGTTGGAAGAAACTCCTCCCCATCCTGGCAGTGTTGGCCCTTAAACTGTGGAACCTTCCTCCAGAAGGCAGGATGGAGAAGAGTGCACGGGAGGGGCGTGATGGATCACGCACAATGCTTCTGGCCTTGTGTGTGTTGTAGATGTCCATGACAGAGAGGGGAAAGAGACCCCGATGGTCTTTTTAAGCTGTCCTCACAATGTGCTGTAGGGTCTTACGACGGCGCAATTGCCGAACCACGCTGTGATGACACTTTCTACAAGGGATGCTCTCGATAGTCCCCCTGTAGAAAGTAATAAGAATCAGAGGTGGTAGGTGAGCTTGCCGCCGAGATGCTATTGAGATGAAGCATCAGAGAAAAGGAAGGAAGGAAAGGATTCAAAAGGAAACATAGTGGAGAGGGGGGTTTTGTGTAATATAACACAAATATTTTCAGACCTTGCTCAGTGCACAGAAAGCTGATTTTCAACATGCATCATAGCAGTCAATATTGCCACAGGAAACGAACAGACAGCTCGCTTTGTTTAGCTGACAGTTGTTTGGTAACCATCCACATACAGTACCGCACATCACATTCACCGATTTCCACATTGTTTGCTATTAGGCTTATAAAATGTCAGCAGCAATGTTTCAGGATTTGGTGAACGTGCCCCGTGTCAGAGGACCTCTAACCACAGAATAGCTTTATAGCATAATCCGCTGAAGTCTTGTTTACTACACAAAGCAAGCACCCTCCTCCGAGGGCTTTAGAGAATGCAAAGGATAGAATGGAAGCAGTGCCTGTGAATACAGCTCTTCACTTGTCACCATAACAGCCTCTCCAGAAAATTGCACAGTTGCAAAGTATGTAATTAGAATAATTGGCGGTGAACGGCAGGGTAAATGTTTGACTATATATATATATAATATGGATGTACGTTATTTGGCTTGTGCCTACATGTCGAGTCAGAGGTCTGCAAACACCATGAACAGCATGGAAAAGGTCAGGAGGCCTTTCAGTCAGCATGTTTTCCAATGCACCATTTGCTAGGAACATGCAAGTTGAGGTAAAACACAATTCTCCTCCGTGATGATGTTGCATAACTGTCAAATATGGTGATTATATAGTAGCACTTAGGACCCACTCTCACGCTTTCAGTTGTGTTTGAACTGTAAACTGTTTAAATGTTGTCTTTCTTATATTATTGTTAATTTTTGTACCTCTCTGTGAAAACCAAAGAACCAAGATAACCATTTAACTTTTTACACAAATTTTCTTTTTATTTTATAAAAAAATAAAATAAACAAACAAAAACAAAGAACCAACCAAACTGTTATATTAAATATTATGTCAATAATGACAACTTTTTTGTACAGAAAAAAAATACAGTATTTATGCAGTATTTGTGTCTGCCTCCTTCAGTTACGTACAAATCTATGTAAATTGACAAATAATTATCTATAATTAATATGTGGCTCATGATACATAGAAACACATTAAAGGACTTTGATTGTAATAACTCTGGGGAAATCTGTAAAATAACGGTATTTCTATGTTCTTTTTTTTTACTGGGTATAATTAAAATAAACTTCCCAAGCTATGTTTCATCCAAATTTTAACCTGGGACCTCAGATTAAGTTTAGATACTCACCCTGTATACATGCCACATCTTTTGCATTGTACTATGTAAAATCCAATTTCATCATCGTATCTGATTTAATGTTACTACAGGCCCCATAACAAGCCTTATCTGTTTTACAAACAAATGGGAATTAGTTGTAGGCTGCACTGGGGACAAGTTTCTTATTCTTTTCTGTGTGTCAGTGGAGGGTTGGAGATCAACATTCTGAGATACGCTGCACTGAGTCGGAAAGCCCTTGATGGAGTACCGCTCTTGTGTTCACTTGTGGTAGACTCCATTACTTCTCCATATATAGATGGCAGTGGGGAGAGGATCCCCGGTAAATTTGATCAGCGAGATTACAAACCACCGCGTACTAGATCATTTAAACCTCATCTCTGTTGCCTGCAAGGACCACAATACATTACTCCCTCTGTGCAGTGCATCTATCAGTCCGCTCTGCTGCAGGTCTCCCAAGATCAAATGAAGAGGGAAGAGTGCACTGGCCAAACCGGGGTCTCGACCCAGCGGGGTCAAGAGAATGTGAAGCACGGCCGACGGCATTCAAACGATGCTTCGAATGGGTGCAGCTCCATCACGCGGGGGTGGCAGTGGGCAGGGAACGGTGGCCTCGATGGAAGTCATCTGTAATGATAGACGGCCGCGTGAGTGTCTCACAGCCCTCCGAGAGTGCTCTGCACATTGCAGAAGGACACATAATCTATTGCTGTAATAGGACCACAGCAAAAAGGGAAATCAACAGTGGATTTGTGGATTGAATCAGCCATACCTATGGGAGATATACCACAACTGTCATCGTTTTCTGGAGCCATGTAGAATCAGTTACATGAAGTAGTTGTGCGTTTGATACATGCTTTGTAGATATCATGTTGACAGATTTAGAAAAATCAAGGCAAGGAAAATGGTCCCAGATGGGAATTCTTCCAATAAAACTAACTGGACTGCTCATAGATGTTTCTTAACTCAAGCCATGGAAAAGGGGATCCTGCTGGTGCCCGTTTCTTTAAAAAAATGCACATCCTCAGCCTATTGATTACACATTGTGGTTACTATACTTTACTGTAAAAACGCTCTGGTAAATGGTCAGCACTATTAGATTTTTGCATTAATGAATGCAGCTTGCTTTATGTTGCAGGGTGTGAATCATTGCAGTTTCATAAATCTTGCTTGAAACACACCAGTCATCCTTAATCACCGCTCGCATTGTCATGTTGAGTTATGTTGCCATTTTCATATTACTGCTTAGTGTGGACTTTTTGCATGTCTTCTGGATGTTGAGCTCGGAAATGAAAGAATCCGAGCTCTGAGAATCGGATGCCAAACGCCGATGCAACACTTAGCAAAGTCCAATGTTTCGTTGCACATAAATACCGATCTTTGACGGACATTCTAGATCTTGCACTAAGATCCTACTGTATAAACACAGGCAAAGACATCTTTGGACTTTGGCCACAGCATGCCAAAGAAAGAAAACATGCCAGATGGCGTGTGTCGTAGCCAAGAAACCAGATCATTAGGGGCGCAACCAGGAGACGTCTTGTGTGGTCAGAACCATCCGTGACTGCTTGTTCTCAAAAGAAGTGCTGAACATCAGTGGATGCATTTATCAGCAGATGCCCCCTTTTTTTATAAGGCTCGTATTGGCAGGCTTGCACTGAGTTCAGCAGTGTATACATCCACTGGAATGAGAGGTTGAACCTGCAGAGCCCTGTTAGAGGGGGGACCCCGTCCAAAATGAGTAAGTACGCAATTTATTTGCAAAGATATGCCAAAATAATCCTTTAGCAAACTCTCAAAAATGAAAAGGCCCTGTCAACACTAAAGCTTGCCTTTGTCTAAAGTCCTGACATTGTCTCCCATCTCCCATCTCATTTGCATGTTGGCCCTGTTTCAGTCTTAATACTGCAAAAAATGTCCCAGGGATCTAAACAAGGGTGGAATTGGATAACTGCCCTCAATTATTCATTTATTTGCCCGGACGCGTGTCCAGATTTGTAACCACTTCATCAGCCTGACCCCACTGTGAGAACACCTGCGCTAACACTTTCCCTAAGTGTGGAAATGATGCCCGTCTGAAACCCCAAGCTCCTGATTTGTGTTGTTTTCAATTTAAAGGGAACAGCCTTGGTGTGTATATGGCGGCATTAAAAGAAAAAAGAACAATTCAGTTTTGCTACCCTCAGCTCATCCTCTGGAGAAACAATTATCATTCTTTACTGTGACTTTTAAGAGCTGCTTGAGGGCCAAGCAGAAACAATGACAAGGACGTCTCCCTGTTTATGGAATTGTGTGAATATTATATTTGCTCCCCGCTGAGAAGTTGGACTATCAGACTGATTTGCCTGAAACACTCAGCCTCGCTATGCCACCCTTTTGTTCCCCCGCATCTCCAAACATTTTCTTTGCAGCTGTTTGAGTTAATGCTGTCATTAGACTATTGGATCCTGTAGCCAAATTATAATGTGATCTCTCGCATCATCTATTCTTCTCTTCCCTCTGAGCTGATGAATAGCTTAAGGTCAGACTATCAAATTAGTGGCTCCCATTACTCCCCAGACACTAATGGCATCTTTATGAAAGGAAAGATATGTAATCTCTCCAAAAGCCTTTTGGAGACCAAACAGTTTGTAGATGAAATGTGAGTGCAGTGCTTGGTGAATTGTAAAGTGAATTGAGAGAGGGGGGTGGGGGTGGAGGGTGCATGGTGTGTGCCTGTGAGTGCTAATCCCAGTTTTACTTTTTACTCTGCGCACAGTGTTTTTTTTTTTTTTTTTTAATTCATCTCGTTCTGCTTGTGCTCCTCTGTTAATCCGCGTGTCACTGCACCCTCAATTATGTTTTTTTTTTAATATTTCATAGCTGCAAAGATAAATACTACGGCGCAGTAGAATAACTAAGCAACCACAGGTTGTGATCAATAAAATGGTTTGGGTCAACCGAGCTCCATTCAACTGACCACATAATTAGAAATGTTTACTCTCCCTCTAGGCAAACTCACTGTTATTTGAGGACAGACTTAAGTGGAGTCTCACTTAATTAATCCATGTTTGCATGCGGTGGGCCTGGAGACCAGCCAAGGACAGTCTGACATCATGATTAAAGGATAAGGCTGGTTAATATTCTGTTTGTTATTCTATATTGTATTTTACTGTATCTCTTAACAATCTTATTGATTTTAGTATTGTCTGACGCCGCTGGACTGCGTGGTATTTCTTTATTATCATGCATGGTGGGGGGGTGGGGGGGGGGGTGGGGGGGAGTCCGACACAGAGGGGTGACTTGATCTCTGCCAGGACTGATATCAAACCTGCTTCAGTGAGAGACCCCCCGGACTGCCGCAGTGGAAGTCCATCACTGGGTCGCAGCCTCAATCTGTCACTGTCTGCTGCCGCCGCTGCTATCAAGAACATGTCCAAGGAGAAGATGGGAATGAGTCAGGACTGCGGCGCTCCGGTTCAATCTTTGGGTCAGACGCTTGATGATCTATTGTGTTCTTCATAAACATATTTCTTGTTAAGTTCCCTTATTAAATCTCGCCAGAAAAGTCGCAGATTAGTTGATTGATACAATCTGAATGTGAACTGCAAGTCAATTTTAAGCGGATACCCCCGATATTTGTGCAATATGAATATTGATGTTATTTCTCCTGCAAATATAGTGGCCTGACCTGCCCGGGAGGCTGTTACGAACAGACCAAATCTTCGCCAAAGCTACAATCAAAAAGATCCCTCCTCCCGCCCCCGCCAGCTGCAGTTGAGGTCCAGGTTATAACCTCAATCCCTCACTCTGAGGTTGGAGATAGACTGTATTCACTTTCCACTCAGCCAGCTGTAATGTGCTCTGAATTCAAAGTGAAATTGCATACTAGAAACCTTGAGGTGTTTTAGGTAATCCAGACTGGATGCCCACCTTTAAAAACAAAAAATCCCTCACCTGGCATTTGCTTGATTCCACATTTTAAATAAATAAATAAATAAAAAAAACATTGGCAGTGTTTTGGAACTTTACATATGTTGCACATCAGTGTTCTGTTTAACCACCCACCGCCGTATGCCATTAAAATATATTTAAAAAAAAAAAAGCTCAGCAATCACAGCACAGCACTGCATTTCATTTTTGGCCATGTCCGCTTGTTATTTTGGCTCTTTTAATGATACTTCCAGCCCAGGGGATAGGATTAGCCGTGACAGGGGTGAATCCAGTTACTTCCACAGGGGCAGAAAGGCTCCTTTTGGATTTAGCCACAGACCTTTCTCTGGGGCGTCAGTGCCAAGTCTGACCTTACAAGAGGTGAAAGCTTCACAATGGGATTGCCAGGTATCTTTTTTAGACCCTATTCTGGAAAAAAAAAAAAATCACAATTCCATTATTGAATCACTTTGGTGTCATTGGACGTGTTAAGGGTCTATGTAGGCAGGACATGTGTCTCCTAACACACAATGAGCTTACCCTGCTACACACCCAGATGCCAGCAACAGGATCAAATAGAAAATGCCAGTAATAATATTCCCTGAAAATCCTGTAGGCTTCAAACTAGTTACCGTTATTAAATGATATCAGCCAGTTGTACATACTCAGAGCATCAAATTCTGGGAGGCAATAACTTTCTAAAGGCTGTTGGAAGCTGAAATTTCATTTCAGGCTTTGTTTCTCTTGTCTTCTCGGCCCTGAGTGGATGAATGCCGTTTAAAGTGCAATGATCTTTGCCAAAAGGGGAAATATATATACATCATTCCAAGGCGCAGTTGTCTACTTCAGATCTTCTTTGACATGAGTAGAGATACTGGAACAAAAGGAGTGTTACAGGGTTATGACTCACACTGAAAGGCATCCCGGCACAGCTTCAGACATTCATAATGTTAAAAGATAAATATTTCCTTATATTCCTCCCACTCTCAAAAGTTTCCAGTCCTTTGAATATTATCACTGGCTTGAGATAGGACTGTGCTCTAGAAATGTGCGCCCCTGCGATATAACGAATACTGCACTTAGCCTGGATCCTTAGAGCTGGACGGTTTCCTATAGGAGTCCATTTGGAGTCGGAGTTCAGAATACAAAGTGTGCTTTTGTGATTTAATTACGGGATTGCAAACGAGGAGACAGGTCGGTTTTGAGGTGGCAGGCTCATAACTCATCACTTCTGTTGCCCCTCGCTTTGCAGTCCCCAAGACTGTAAGAGTTCGTCGTCATCTTGTGTTGCGGCGTTACGGAATCCCCTTTGCAACGGCCCACCTTGGATTCACTTCTCTTCTTGCATCTCTCCTGAACTAGGTCACATTCTATTCCTGCCTTTTCTGAACTTCTCTGAACTTCTTCAAAATGATGTTAAAGCTGAACTTTTACTCCACTGCCCCCTCAAGCCCAAGTTAAAGACCTTCAGGGTTTCTGATCATCCGAAAAGGATCCAGTCACCTTTGTGGGGGGGAAAAATCACAATTTGAGCAAAAGCTCTTCTGTTCTGTCATTTTTAATTATCCGAATCTCCAGAGGGACTCATTTACTGCATGCTGATTTAGTACTGGAAGGCCAAAGGCAACAGACGTGTCATATTCCAACAAAAACTCTTAATAATTGGCTTCAAAATACAATAAGAAAGATGGTTCCTCGGTTCGAAACCTCAGAAGTGCAGAGTTTCATTTCACTCCCAACATTGATTGATTCTTTCTCAATTCTTAAAGGATTTGAAGTCCTTAAAGCTTTTGTAGCAGCAAAGTCTGCTAATACTCATTATAGAGTGCAGAGAAGCTGCAGAGCCAGACAGATATCTGCCACTGGAACTTTTTAGGATTTGTGCTTTGTTTTTTTGTTTTTTTTACGTGTGTGTTTGTACAAATTAGTTCCTGTACACAATGCGAGTGCAGGATTGTAATGCAGCTCCAATTATATGGTTTGCCTAAAGGGGAGAGCAACGAGGCTTACTGGAGCATCTGCTACTTTTTTGATGGAGCTGCTGACCTCGTGCTGTCACCCCTTCAGTGGAATTATTTATCATTGAAATATAGAGCAAAATGAATACAAAGAGTTCTGCTTCAACTCAAACATGAGAAGAATGTCTTTGTGAAGAACAGGTTATATAACTGAGATGTGTTATATAATAGATGAAAAGAAAAAAAAAACAATCTTGTGTTAGTCAGGTATAGACTTTTAAGGATAAATTGCAGGATGGATTGACTTGAAACTGCATACAGGTTTTATTAACTTTACTGTGGAGTTGACATCCCTAGATGACTCACTGATATTTAATGTTACTAAAGACTTTCTTTCTTTCTTCCTTCTAGTGTTTTCCCCCAATTATGTTTCTGTCTGTTGTTGTGGTTCCAGTAACTTTCAAGAGACAGGTACATTTAGATAATACAGGTTAAGTGATTCGGTGTAGTGAAATGATCTGAATAAGATGCAGAATGTAAATGATATGCGTCATCTTAGATCTGCAGTTTCATGAAGTTCCTTTTTATTTCTCTCTCTCTCTCCCTCCTTGTATGCTTTTTGGCATGCTGTGAACCCGTCAACACACATTTTCGCTAACAAGAGATTTCTAATGTAACATGCCAAAACTCACAGCCGGGAACACTCTACTTTAAGACAGAACGAAGCACTCAGGAATGCTGTGAACACACATTAGATTGTTTTGACCATATTTAAGCACCCATTTTTTTGCCATTACATACATTGTATTCCATGTATTCCTCCCTTTCGGGGTCTCGAACAGTGAATTTCACACTTCTGTCATATTACATTTCTCCATGATGTAATCCATCTCTCTCTCTCAAACAGGGGCGAGAAACCTGATGCTGATGTTACAGGATGTCTCACGCCTGAACTCTGTCATAGGTTTTAGGAGATGGTGTTGTTTCTCTCCTGCCACTGTCCATTTTACCCCAAGTTTCATTGAACATATCTTAGAGATTACTTGGTGTACAAAGGTGATGTAAAGGTAAAGGTAAATGTCCAGTGTAGGGTGGTTTATGGTGATGGGAATCCCAAAGTTAAATCAGGAATTGCCTTAAAGCACTAGACTATCCACCCAACTTTAACAATAATTTTAAAAAAGGATGAATAGAAGAAAGTTTCAAGTCAAAGTGTCACTTTATCGTTAAATTGCGGGCTGAGATGATTATCGCTGGACCTGCAGAATGTTCCACTGTTCCTGTCTGGGTCACTGTAAAGTCAAGTCAAGCATTTGCCCTGAAATTCAATTCAAACATTTGATCCAAGGATGTCAGTGAAACTATCACATTGCAGAAGATAGCTGAAATTCTTTTAACTATGGACGATTCCCATTCTTTAATACATTGGGTGATATACTGGAGAAAGAATCTTGTATGTATTAGTAAGAATATAACCCTCATGTCAAACTATTTCTAAGTGCATAAAGCATTCATATGTGGGTTTTAACACTGTTTTAAATATTCTGATTTAACATTCCCAAATCATTATTTAAATATTCTATATTACATTTACAATCCAAATATAGGCTGGCTGCTTTTTTTTTTTTTTTTTTTTATGATTCTGCATCTGAATGCCCGAGCTGAGGAAACGGCACCATGCATGCCTGACCTTATTTCCACTCAGTATACATTATGCAATCAAATCGCGGGTTGCGGATGATGCTAATGAAGCTGACTGCATTCCAGTGCAGGTCTCCCGCTTGGTCAAACAAACATCTGCTATAGTCAGCTAAAAGGGGGGGAAAAAAATAAAAAATGAAGGGGCTGAGGAAGATATTCAGGCTTTTCAGTTCTCAGGCCTGAATGCTTTTTCTTCACTGCCATCCTTGCTGAATGCATCGTGACTCTGAATCACAAAATAAATCAGTCTTGTATCCAGAGTGGTTATGAGCGTAGATTATTAATGGGTTTGAGACGTGCATTAAAGGGAGGGATTTCCATTACAGTAGCTGCAGGGTACCTGTTCTTCCTTCCGACCTGAATGACCCCCATTTACTTATAGCATATAGCAGGAGCACATGCAGAACAAGGTAATCATGCTCTATACACACGCCTCCAAATTTATGTTTTATGTTTAATCTCCAACCTTAGCTGATTTAGCAACATGTCCGTTTATTGATTTTTGTACAGCTGATGGTTCAAGATGGAACAAGACATCTGCAGCCATGCTACTAACAGCTAGACTTAGCCTTACCATCACAATGCTAACATGCTGAAGTTTAGCGGACCATCTCAGTTTAACATGTTAGCATGAAATGTTAATGATGAAACTGTTGGGACGTTTCACTCAAAGCGGGACCAAGTTGACCAAAGGGGAGGATTGACTCACTGTCTGCTGGCATGGGTGAAAACTCTGAGCATTCTCTTCATCTTTACACATCAAAATAGCTCAATAGACCTTTTTCACAGCAGCCATTTTGGCATGAAATAGTAGGGTCAACACAGGTGTTACCAATGAAGTTTCTGTTTGTTAGGGCCGCTGTTGTCTCGCCCCCATATATATATATATATATATATATGTGTGTGTGTGTGCGTGTGCGTGTGCGTGTGCGTGTGCGTGTGCGTGTGCGTGTGCGTGTGCGTGTGCGTGTGCGTGTGCGTGTGCGTGTGTGTGTGTGTGTGTGTGTGTGTGTGTGTGTGTGTGTAGTGTTTTCCCTACGTTTCCCCACGTTTGGCAGCATGTCTTATGAAGGTACAGGACCGGGATTGGCGAGGCAACCTCTCCCTGTGCTGCTGTGGTGCATGTTGGCTCACTGGATGGTCTCTGCTGCAATAAATGGAATGGACCCTTAATTAGTATCACTGGAAACCACCTGCGTGGTCTATTGTAATGCCCTTCCTCAGATAGTTAGATAGTCAGAAAAGGTTCCACAATGCTCTTGCCCCATGTCTGTTTCTTTTATTTTTGTAATTTGGTCAGTAGGTCGATGTGGTTCTATTTTTTAAAGAAAAAAAAAAAAAAAAAAAAAAAAAGAGCATCCATTCAGTTTTCGCCCTGAAACATTGTGAGGATTGATTATTTCTCACCTTGTGTCAAGAGTTGCATTCACTCACTAATAAGGGAAAAAAAGGGGGAGGGGAGGATGTGTCACTATGACAACAAACAGGGGATTATGGAAAATACCATGAAATGACAAGAGCAGAGAACTTCCCTGTAGAGCTGCATGAGTGTAAAGGTCTTCACTTCATCTTTCCTACTGTACTGGTCATTAGGATTTCATTACTTGGTACTGGCGTTGACCAGTCAGTTTAGGTCTGGTAGGAAAATGCATAGAATGACCCGTACAAGAAGGTTGATTTAATTCAGTGGAGTCAGAAGAAGATTCTCAGCAGACTAAGTGGCCCAGAAACTCGGAGCATGGTAAAACATCAACTACACTTTCACTTCACTGGTGCTGAAGTGGGATGAGTTTCTGCCCGCGTCTGAAAGAAGCTGAGCTATAAATGGTGGTAATCCTATTCCCTCTTTTGAGACATTTCTTTCTCATCTCACCCAGGAGTAAATGACCTTGGTTAGCTTACAAGCTCAACAACATGCAGCACTTTCAAATATCGCCAAAACAAATAACCTTGTACACGAGGCCTGTAGATTTACTGAAGCAGTTTTTTGTTGTTTTTTTTCTCCCTCCTGATGTTCTTTGAGGTTTGGACATGAAAGTTGCTCCCATGCTTTATTTTAACATCTTGCCGGCCTCGCTGGTAGAAAGGAATTTGTGGAGAGAAGGTCGGACTCAAAGCTAAAGATCAGCCCGGTGTGGTATTGATTTCAGCCTGATGGTTTTCTCCAAAGTACCTCAGTATTGGAATTCACTTGAGCTGGACCAAGGCTTCTGTGCCAACTCTGCCTCGGTCTCCCAATCCTCTTCCTCCCATCAAGATAGATACAGAAATAAATGTTCTTTTCATCAAGGAAATGAACATGTTGAGTCTGGATGCCACAGATCTGCACTATTTGACCCTGATTGGTTCTGCTGTTACATAAAATAATAATAATAAAAATGAACCTCCTGATCTGGAAACAGTGATGGTGGAAAGTAATTGGGACATCATCTCTGAACAAAATTATTTCTTAAGATAACTTCTGGCATGTTTTTTTTTTTCCTCATTTGAAACTTCCATCAATGATCCCAGTGCCGCAATGAAGAAAAGGGTTAACGTCAGCAGAACAATTGAAGAAATGGATTTTGGGATTGATGTTGCTTAGCAACCCCCTTAATTTGAGCTTCTAATGGTTGCTATAATTTCAGTCAATTGAGTCACTCCAGAATCATATGCACAGGAGACATGATTTTACATTCCCACCTTGCTGAAGTGAAATTCGTCAGAGGTGGTTATGCACTTGATGTAACTGTTTATAGCGTTTGACAAATTCATACCATTAACTGCTGCACGTAGGCCAGTTGCATTGTTGTGTCCCTATTGTGATAAGTGGTATCTGTATGCATCATCAGTTATTAAACCTAATTGTAATCATTAACCTGGGCATCACTTTCATCCTTTTTGGTAATAGATTGTTCTCAAAATTTCTGTAATGGCTCCACAGGCAGAAGTAAGAAATATCATAATACTTATTCAGCTTTTGAAAGATGTTTCTGCTGTTATGGTGCCACTGAAGATTGAAAGGGTGTGTTTTAATCATGTTTTGACTTTGAGTTTCCTTTGAATCTCCCCAGCACAGTTCAGTAAATACACTCTTACCACAATCAAATACCCTGATGGACGAACACAAGGAAATACTTCCTGTAAGAAACCTAACAATGCCTGGATTTCCCTGATATATCTTGGGTAGCACATTGGAGTCCAGCATGGACCACTGTGCAGAATGTGGACTGGTCGCTGGAGCAGTGCCATTTCACCTCCAGGGCACTGTTGAGATGCCCTTGAGCAAGGCCCAGAACCCCTAACTGCCCCAAGCAGTGACTGCGTGTATTTTAGGCATGTGTGTAATGAACAGAGTGAGGAAAAGCTCCTGATTTGTGGTTAAATATTGGGGGGGGGGTTGTTGGAGGGGGCGAACTGTGTATACATATGTGCATTGGCACCAAATGTTGCCATGGGATGTAAATCTTATGGTGCAGACTGGATGTAGGGGGTGGTTGTGGCACCAGTCTGCATGTCCCAAGTGTCCTTGGGCAAAATACTGAACCCTAAATTACTCCCGAAGGCTATCCCATTGGTGTGTGTGTGCGAATGGGTGAATGTGTAGTGTAAAAATGCCTTGAGTGGTCACAAGACTAGAAAAGGTGCTATATAAGTACAGCACATTTACCATTTATTTACTGCAGTGTGTGGAGTGGTGCCAGCTCACCTCCTGGGCACTATTGAAATGCCCTTGAGCAAGGCCCAGAACCCAGAACTGTTTGGAGCAGTGACTGGACAGCAACCAGAGTTAAGAAAAGATCCCGAACTTAGATTCAATATTAAGAAAGTGTAATGGAAGAGGTGTATTTCAATGTCCCACCAAATTTTGCCATTGGTTGCCAATTCTGCTGAAGACGGTCAGTAAATTTCTGAAATTCTGGAAAAGTAGATCAACTGTTTACCATTCTGATTTTCAGTCAGCACGTGTGGAACATGTTTGCATACACTGACACCCAATGAAGCACTCTATGTACATGTGCTTGTCTACGAGAGTCCACATCCGCGTCCATGACACGTTCCTCCAAACAAATTAAACTGCATAAATATTTTGTAGGACTGTATTCCGTGTTTAATGTACTTCCTCTTCTCTGAATCAGCCTTTGCAGGCTTACAGGATGTTTTTTTCCCCAGTACATCACAGCCCCATCCTTTGAGTCATCCGATTTGATGGCAGGACAGACAGATACAGAATTCAAAAGCAAAACATTTTCATTTTCAACGTGGCCATGCATGTGTGTCCTCCTTTACGGTTAACCAACACTGATATCAGACTTGTTGTTTGCACAGCTTGAGTGATGTGGCACCAAAGTGACCTACAAAACAGCCGTGGTGGGGCCATAAATCACATTGGGTCTGGAATTAATCACTGTGTAGAGGACATCTTCTGCCACCGCTGTCCTCTCACAATCACTCTCCGCAAAACGCTTGCTCCCTCCCTCCTCCCATCCATCCTTCTTTTCCTCCATCGCTTCATCAGCCACCAAAGCGACCACCGATTGGTCTCGAGAGGCAGGAAGAAGAGAAAGATGTCCTTTCCACCACTCATTTAAAATGCAGGTTAAAGTTTATAGAGTTGCCTGCGTGCCAGCCATCTGAAATGCTTTTCGGCTGAGACAACGGAAGACAACGAAGACTGTTTTTCAAGACTATAACCTCAAGACCACTTTTTTTTTTTTATTATTTCATAGCCTTCACCCCATGGCGCCACCATTATGATAACTGTCAGTTTTATTTCAGGATGCTGACTATAGGGACCAGGGCGAGAGCAAGAAAGGGTGAGTAGGAGGAGAATTGTGTGCTTGATTTATTAGACGACAGACACAGTGGGGATCCAATCAACATTACGTTGGATGCCAACACCAAGTCGGCGTGAGGCACTTCACTTCAAGGGCAGCTGCCGTCAGTTCAAAGACAAGCAGACACGCGGTGGCCATTGTCTTCACTGTAAAGCTCAACGCGCCGCTCTCAAATTCTGCTCCGGCGCCGCGACCCTCCATTGGAAAAACGACGGAGCTTACAATTATCGCCATCTTATTTCTGCCGACTGTCATAACAACTTGACAATGAATTTGTAGTAGTTTTAAAAACGAGGGCGCCACACACACACACACACACACACACACACACACACACACACAACTGATATTAAAATGCAAACGGTGGTACCGTCTTGGCGCTTAGCAACACTTGCGTGACGGCTTAGCGGGGGAAAAAAAAAAAAGAGAAAAGAGATGGCCTTCACATACGAATGCTCCTTGTGATTCAGCATTCCACTGTTTCTTCTGCTCTTAAAACTAATTATTTGGTGCATGGATTTAAGTCTAGCAATTCAAGAGCCTTGCTTTGTCCTGGCTATGCAAAGTATATACAGTATACAACAGATCAGGTTTCGAGAATGAGTGGAGAAGTTGTGAGGGGGGGGGGGGAGTGATTTTTCACATGGCTAATGTTTAATTCCCCGCAGTCACAACACCTCACCAAATTGAAAGTGGGAAGACAGTTGATCCACAGGTTATTTAACAGCTGACTTACTTAATTATCAGCGCGCTATTACATACGTGAGGCATCACAAGGGAGCGCTGCTGCCTTTTGACGACAGCGGCCCCCCCCCATCTTGCGGCAGATTATCCTTCAGTCACTTCACTGATGTCAGTGACATTGAACTCCAACTTCCACGCACTCAAATTGCTTCTTGAGTATAAAAATGGTTCTAAATGAGGAAAAAAAAAAAAGAAGAATGCACAAAGCTCAACTGTGTCTACATTTTCTGACGCGCTGTCATCGCTTTAACAAGGTTGCTTCAGGATACAGAGGATCTGTATTCAGCTGCTTTTCCGAGTCTTCTTAGTGTCGGGTTGGCGACTTCTTCAATGGAGTCTGGTCACCATCCATCACCTGCCAAGTAAGCTGGCAACTTTCCCTCAGTTTTTTTACCCCCTTTGCTCCTCTATCACAAAATCTCTTACTTCAGTTTTAAAATCTAGTTATGTTTTATGTGACAGGGTTGGCTAACCTTTGTCATTTCTGGTTCAGGGAATTCAGCTTTTAGGTCTGTGTTTTTCCACCTCCAGAGTCGTTTTTTTTTTCCCCCCTTCTCCCTGGTGGCCTAATGGATTACAATCTCACACTACAGGAGGCCGGACGGGTTCAGGGGTGTAAAAGCCGACTGTATATGTCAAGCCAAATTTGCAAGTGCTGCTGCGGGGCTGAGAGGCATCTCTCACCTCTCACCCCAGTGGGCTGAGGCAGATTTGATAGCTGACAGCTGTCCAACATGTTTTTTTTTTCAGAGGTCAGTCAAAGGCCTCAGCGTGTGAATAATGTCCAATTTACCCTCAACCTATGTTTTTTTTTTTTTTTTCAGAATCAGAAACATATACTTCATCGTATAGTGCTTTGGCCAGGCAGCCTGCCAGAAAAAAAAGAGGGGCCACGAGTGCGGGTCAGGAGTGAATTTCCCAATTTCCCAAAAGATTATAAGAGTATTCTTGATATATGAACACTTACATCCAAGATGAGCTTCTTAGTGGGAACTGAAACACAGGTCAAGATATCATCACCGCGTTTTCATGTTTTCTGACCTTGTAAAGTGTACCATTAGTCAACCCTCCCACACACAAACACCCAGCTGCAATGAACAGTCAAAATGTGCAGCAGCAATGTGTCAATAAACGTCTGTTCTCAAACATAGAGATGCTTCATGGCTCTTTTGATTGCATCAAGTTTTGACCGTCTTTGTCAGATATCTGGTGGTTTGCCGTTGAATGGGTTTTCAGGAGTGGGTGCCCAGAGGGTGCACAAGCGGCTTCAGCCCTCAAAGTGAATGACAATTCACTGAAAATCACCAAACAAGCTGGTTAATTTGAACTTGCATGCTTGCAGACTATGCAAGGTTGGTCAGATTGGAGTCCACTGGATTGCAGCTTTCTTTTTTTATTTTACTCTTCCATGTATGGGTATTCATCACATGATCTCTACTCGAACCAGCACAGGTGGAACTAAGTCAGAGGATCATGTTATATCATTTCAGATGAAATCTTTATTAGCTCTATGATAATACATACCAGTATAGACCCGATGGCAATCAATATTTCAGATGTTTATCCAAGCCAATTTGTATCTGAAAACTCAAAACTGTCAAAAAAATGAATCTTTGTGGTCTTATTGTTACCAGAAAAATAAATCATTTATGATTTAAAAAAAAAAAAAACACCCCTAGGGATCAAATCACCTACATCTTACTGATTTGTCCTGGTCAATCAACCCCCCCTCAAAAAAAACCCTGTTTCCCTGTTGTTGCAGCAATTAATCGGGAACAGCTAATCAAGATCTATGAACGGGAATCCTCTCCAGGACACCGAGACTGTCCCTTGATTGGTGGCTGGAGAACAGCAGATGGCTGTTAACAAATCAATACTTTCCGATTAAGTGACATTTGCTCCCAAGGGATAGTGACATCCCACGCTATGTCCCATCATGTGTTGTTTTAAGTCGACTTATTAAATGCATGGCTTGTTTTTCCCTTTAGTTTTCAAATTCAATTTCTTTCAGGCCAAAGGAACCAAGGAAATAAAAACCGAAAAAGACATTTAGAGACATGCACAAGGCTGTAGAAAGCAAGCCAAAAAGCCTACATTTCCGAGGTCATTATCCTCAGTTGTAATGGGTGGGAAAAAGCAGAAGTGACTCAGACCAAAAGAGCCAATATGCAAAACTCAAAGGAGCGCGATGAAATTGAGGCAAATGAAAACAACTTCTGAAAGACTGTACAACAACCTGCCAAAAATGCCATCAGCTAGAACACGAGCTCTGAAAAACGACGATGCTATGAGGACGCAATCTGTTTCAAGGGCCCGGTTCAATTGGAGTTGACAGTGTTGGTATTTCATTCAGTCAGCTGCAGATACAAACAACCATGAGCAACCACTCACCACCACCACCACCACCACCAAGGAAATTGCTTACAACTAGCTCTAGTCCCAGAAGCCCAGTACGCACAGTCAATTATGCTATTGGGTTAGGAGCCATAATGGCCTCTGAAGGGCAATAAAAATTAGGCGCTGCACTTACACCAAGATGGGCTGGGACGATGCGTAAATGATTGCAGCATTAGCTTACCCGCCACCTTCCTCCACCTTTTGGCGCCGTCTCATAAAATACACGGGGAAAAAACGCAATCCAATGAATCAGACTGCACTCTTGTTCAGCAAATGGATGAACTGCGCACAGTGTCTATTAACGTCAACCCATGACATACATGTCTGAGGCCTGTCTTATACGGTCTGCACTACAAAAGGTGTCAAGAATGGAGTTGGTAGTGCATTATATAACAAGAGATATTTCTGAGCATTCATAAATCTTTACTCAAAGGAATTAATGATGCATTTTTATCAACTGTTCTACTGAAACACCACCGTCACTAATGCTGTTTATGCATTGATCTAGTTTAAATGCATACTAACTCTCTTATAGTCAGATGTGAATCAAAACTGATTCTGAAAGAAAAAGCATTAAATCACGTTGGGTGGGGGGAGTGAGCTTCCCGCAGAGTGCATGACACTATTTGATATCTGAATGTCTTCAATGCAACAGTGATTGCACTCATTTCTGCCTTCATGACTTGAGCTCGGTAATTCACAGACAGCCGGATGTCTGCGACTATGCCGATTTATTTTTAGTTTGCTCATTTCATCATGGAATATATATATCTCAAAACAAAACAAAACGAAAGAACACAACTGCCTGTCCGATGTGCCCGAGGACGTTTGACAATTTGTAAAAGCTACATCCATCTTCAAGACAAAGTATTGAACCTCGATGCTAGGGGAAATCAGCAAACACATTCATTTCTGTCAAGCAAAACCACTATGGACAGAAGAGGTACATTGTTTCTATTTGCCAATGATCAATATTTGATGAGGGGAAAGAACATTTTCTTTTTGGATGGAAACGAAATGAATCTTTTTAGAACTGAATGCGTTGGGTGGGGGGACTTTTACGCATGTATGCTATCAAACCTTTAGTGTACATAACCTTTAGCATTATTACGCTTATTTTCTATGCTGATTGCTGTGTGCACTGCAAAACGGGAACATTTAAGTTAGACAACAGCACTTATACGCTTTCATATTTCAAGATATGTGAAACTATTTCCGACTTTGTCTGAAGGGCATGTGGCAGAGAGCGATATGGGGTTTTAGGATCCAAATGAAAAATGAATACGGGGCATGTGCACATGCCTTCAGAGTCTTTAGATGTCCCTTTGACTTCGTGAAGAGAACTCCCGTTCACAGCTGTTTCATTTGAATTGATTAGAGTTTCTTTGCGTTGAGGTTGGTCCGTTTTATGGATCGCGACAGACTCTGACTGCTCCTTTCTATGATTTTATGAGATCATGACCTGGTGCTCTTACTAGATTAGCACTAAAGCTTTATGCATCACACAAGTTCCAGCCGTCCTTTGACGTTGGTCCATTTGTGTTGCAGGGTTAATGCAACCGTCCACAACAGTGCAGCATCAACTCCATGCACGTGTTACCTTGAAAAAGACCAAAGGCTCACGCTGATGCAGATCAAGCGCCGTGACCTCATGCTGGCGAGGTGCTCATTTCATTGAATGCAAGTCACGCTTCCTGGAAATCTCACAGCGTGCTGTGACATCACCAGTGTCAAGGTTAACGTTGAGCACACTGGAATGGAATGACGGCATTTAATCGAAGATGTTGTGTAACTTACCTACACCTTCTGTGTATTGTAGTATTATATGTATTTTTGACTTTTTCTTTGTGGCATACAAAGAAAGGAGCAGTCAATAGACTCTCTGAAATCACATAAACGTCTGTTATACTCACTTTTTTGTTCACAGAAATTCTTGTATGATGTGTTTTTTTTCCTAGTAACAATGATAACAATTTTATACATCATCATACGTCAGCATTTATGAATCTCTGTCTTTATGTACAGGCATTTAAGGACAGAACATGTCCTTAAATCGTTAAAATGCTCCACAACACCACTTTGACACAGATTAACCCTTCTTCCAGACAACAAGTGTAGGGATTTCAGTACCTTCTGCTTTTCTCAACATCAGTCAGGTTGTTTTGTTTTTTTTTATACAATCTGCTGCTAATATTCCACACAGCGTCTGAGTGTGTAAACAGTGTCTAGTCTATACAGTGAATCCCTTTGGTGTGAAAAGCGGAAAGATCTCCGACATGTTCTCTCTATAGTCCACAGGTGCTGCAATGTGACTCACTGAAGTGAAGACGGCCCATGAGTTGTAACCATATGGAAGTCGTGTACACTGTAAAAAATGTCAGATTTTACGGCGAAAAACTGCCGAACCATGACAGTAAAAGACTGTAAAATATGCCATGAAATACGACAATATCATAAAACGGTCACATTTCATTTCAAAACCTTTATTTATACGACATTTTGGGGTACGTTAAACAGAATAAAGTCATATTTTGAGAGACTGTTAATTGTACACTAAAATACCATGGGATTTCATTCTTTATTTCTTTATTTACACAGCATTCATATGGTATTTTCATGTCAATTATATGGCAAAACGTACTACGTATACGTACTACGTATTTATATGGTAACATGGATTTATATGGATGATTTGAAATCAAATCCAGACACCGCAACATTTACTAGTAATGTTTTCCACCCAGTCCAACTGGTGCACCCCTGCTGCGCCAGCACTTCTGGTCATAAAATGACCAAAGAAATCTGTTGGTCACGCTCCGATGAGCTTGCGCCTTCTGTGTCTGTGCCTCGGTTCATGTAAAGAAGGGCCTCGATGTGCACCGCAGTGGATTATACGAGAGCATCAAATGACAACTATGAAATGCTTACTATTTACAAAGCAGAATTGATTACATCCTGAGCGGTGTACTCATGTTTGGGAGTACGGCTGCATCTCAATCATATTTAATATTGACTTACGCTCTTACCAGTAATCATTTCCTCGGAGTCGGTGTTACATTTCAAATGGCGCAAAATATCTTCTAATGAAACTTCTCAAACAGAGAATTGATGTGTTATTTGGTCCCGCTCTCAGTTCATGGCCGTCAAAAGCGTGAGCTGAAGTGAATCGGTGATCTACAGTCACAGAGGAAAGCCCCTCCTCACCAATCTAAACTATCAGGATCCCGCAGAGGAAACAAAGTATTTCACTGCCGCCGCTCTTAAAACAAATCTCACCTCTAACACTGGGGAATCATAATTGGTACCGCGGCACTCTCTGCTTTTATCAGTGAAGTACGACGCACAAACACCATATTTCAAGAAAGGAAATGGAATGTAGCTCGTGCCAGCCTCTCACGGCGTGCAGAGCAAAAAAAACGGCAATTTCTTTGAATTTGCCTCTCAGATTCACTCATCCATTCATCATGTTGGATTTCCCCACACAACTACGTCTGGAAATAACCAGGTGTATGAGCATATCTGTGTAATGAAAGACTATCTGAAAATATAGAAGTACTTAAATAACTGCAAGTATTGGATATGTATCCAAATGTGCAAATGTTCTGGATTCTAGTGCAGCGACTTGCCTTAAAGGGACACTCAACCGAGCTTGATGGCAGTATAATGTCTTCTGTCCAGGGGAGGAAGGGTCTATTGAAAGATCTAATCGACTTGCATCATGGGAGATGTAGGATCCAGCAACTATGACTGACACGACGGGACTGAGAGTCAAGATATCTCTGCCTTTGCTGCAACAATTCTGGTCCTTGATTTTTTTTATGGAAGTAGAGTACAAAATGGATGGAGTAACCCCTTTTAATCTCTCTTGTTTGCATCGGAAACAAGTTGAAATATTTAAACTGCACTCACAGATGATCTCACTCAGCATGTATTTGCCCTAATTTTAAGTGATTGATAAATATTTGAAACCGTATACGGAAAAATACCCATTATTCCTGCGGTTTTTTTGTGTTTTGAATGACAATAATGAACTTAAACTGTAATTTTAAATCCATCAAAACACATCTCTCTTGTAATCTATGTCCTGTGCTGTAGAATATAATAAATAAGAAATATGTTCAGAACATCTGAAGGCATGTTTTTAACCCACAACATGACCTTCACTAGACACACTGGCTACAAAAGTGTTTGTGTTCTGCAATATCTGCAGCTTTTGTGCAACATGTTCAAGGCTAATACACGTCTGAACAAACATACAAACATAAAAAAAAAACAAAACAAGGTGACGCTTGGCGGGAGCAAAGGAGTGCTCCCTTTTTTGCTACCATGCAAGCAAACAATCCCTAACCCTGCTCCACACTCACACGCACACAAATTACAGTAGACACCGCCCCGTGATTGATATTCCCGTAGAGACCGCAAAGCAGCTGATCCGGAAATGCACACGGGCAGGTTAATGACGTGACCCTGCCGTGACCTCCCCCTCTGGGGTGTTTATGTGTACCATCAGCACAGTTTAAAAAAAAAAAAAAACTAGCTGAGTCAGGCCGTGCGTGCGTCTGTGTGTGTTTGTTTTGCATTTTTCCACGCGCGTTCTATGCATTTCCCTGCATGTTACACACGCTAGAGGTGTTTTCCTGACGTCTCATTCAGCAAAACCGAACTAATGCAATTTAGAGGGAGGGTGCTGGCTGTTTGTGCTTAGTTAACTTAGTTAAGTCGGTCCACTTCCTGCTCCAGTAGGTTTGCAGCTGATAAAGACTCCATGTCCACCGAGTTCAGACACAATGGGGGGGGGGAAATAACAGCCATTCTTCCTGATTCATTTAGATTTCTGCATGAATATGGACATTAAACAAAATGGAAAACAGTTTAAAAAGACTGATGCACAAAATAGCCTCAACCAGTGTGTAGCGCTGTGTGTACGCGCGCTGCATTATGTTTGTTTACTGCCACAGAGCTCTGCCAAAAGGCCTGATGAGTCATTCCCACTCTTCCTTGTGGACGGGGGGGGGGCGGGCGGGGGGGGGAGTGTGTAACATTTGCATGCACTCTGGGTCACTGGAGGCATAACACTGAGCATCGCATGCCGACGGCATTACGAGCTGAATTCAAACGTCCGTTTTCATCTCAGCTGTCCAGCCGCAGAAAATGTCTGACAATAAACCGCATTGATTTCCCCGAGTCTTATTATTGTTTGTGCTCTCTCTCTCTCTGAACGTCACTTTTTATCATTTCAGACAAACCCCCTCCTCGGTTACCGATTCCTTTTTTTTTTTTTTTTTCCTTTTGCATCGAGCAAAATTGTGTCTTCATCTCCTTAAATGTCAGGTTCTTTCAATTTAACTTGTATTGACACAGTTGCCGCCGAAAATGGGCGTGAGATGGCAGCATGACAGAGCAACACAAAGTAGATGAGGGGTAGGGGTGGGGATGGGTGGGATTGGTGGGTAGGTCGGGGGGACGACAGCCCATTTGCACTTCAATATGTCAACTTTTGAACTCGGAGCTACAAAATGCACCCGCGCACTTAAACTCACTCTTTAAAATCACTTACTCAGGCCCATTTAGTGGCCCAGCAGGCTGAGATTCATCCCATCTTATTCGTGCACTTGTAGCATCGGTGTAATCTGATTTTTAAAAAGGGGAAATCTGAATCACATTGAGGGAGAGAGCCGCTGCCTCTGCTCCTTTTCACGTGTTGAATTTCTGGCCGCACCTCAGCTGGCTGAAAACACAAGACGTGACATCGCTGATTGACCGCCTTCATTATGTATTAGTTTAAAATGGACAGGAAAATGGAACATTCGGGCCTGTATGTAGTCTCCCGGAACATTCTACTTACAGCGATTGTTCCTTCAACACTACACTGCAAATTGGGTTACACATGGAACCGCAGTCCTCTGCTGTTGGCCGCCGAGCAGCTCCAGTGGAGTAATTGAGGATTGAGAGCTTAGCCCAGGGGCATCTCAATTGTAGTTGTTGATGGAAGGCAGTGTTAGTCACTTCCCCTGACATCCCCAACTACTGGGATTCATTGAATTGATTGAAGGGTTAGGCAGTGTAGGTATGTAGTTTTGTGTGTAATAATGATCTAAATGTCTCATACCATCAGTAGCCGTGCTTTGTTCTTGTCATTTCGCATTGCTTGTAAAGAAACCTTTTCAGTGTTCATACCTGAGCTTTAATAGGTTTCCACAGTAGGCCTACGTACATCTCCCAGTATGAAATGAAATATGTACCATCAACTTTTGGGGACAGTAGTATGCCCTGCAGGTTCCAGTCTTTTTAAAAATGCATTAGAAGAGGAACAGAAAGTATCAGTACAACTGTCCTGCATCCACAAACCGGCGTTACCGTGGTTTAACCGGTTATGCACAGAGTACTCTCCTTTTATGATTGTCTGTTTGTAATTATTTTTCTCGAGCATGCTCCAGGCCGTGCTGAGTTGGATTAGAAGAAAACTGGTTGGCGTAAAGGATGAGAAATGGCGACCCATTAAGGGATGCAACCTGGATGGAACGAGCTGGGTTAAATCAATGGATCTATATCATAATGGGGGGACATTTTTATTTTAGCTACAGTCGCGCTGTGGTTGAATAGATGGCGTTGGCAGTGACACCACTTTGTTCCAGAGGGAAATATCTCCACAATGTTTGGATCGCCGTAAAAGTTCTGCACAGATGATGAATCGCTCTGACTTTTTGTCCAAGGCGCCCATTAGCCTCAGCTGCTTTTTACTTTGGCGCTAACTGGCTAATGTTGGCACGCTAAGTATGAAGATGAACGTGCTAGCACTGAATTGAGTATTTTAGCTCGTTAGCATTTGGCTAACGTCTGCACGCCTCACAGAGTCGCAAGCATGGTTGTCAACTCATGTTAACATACGGTCATATACCCTCTCTTACACAGTGTTGTGCTGTGAAGTGTGTAGTTACATATGAATTATAAATTATAGATAAATACAATCCAGTGTTGTGCAGAAGAAATGCAAATGTGTTAAATAAAAGAAGCCTCTGCACTAATCTTTCAAGCAGCGCAAAGAACCGCATGTGCTCAAGCCGAGAGTCCTGCCGACTTTGAGTGCAGACGAATGTGACATGGGCTACAGTGCGTGTGCCCAGAGTCCAAACACATACTAACACTTTGTCTATATCTGTCTCCCACACACTCATGGATCCCGTCTCTCGCTTTTCCTCCACGGAAGACCACTCTCTGCTCTTATTGCCATGCTGCAGCAGAAACTCGAAGCAGGCTGTCAGGTACTACGAGCTCTTCATTAGACACAGCACTTTCACAGCCATACCCAGCACCATGTAATAGAATTTATAGAGTGGTAGTTGAATTACGCTTTCCCCTCCAAGAGGACCCAGCTGAATGAGTGGGGAGAGATACTGGGACCATCCAGAGCCATCGACTCTGCTATAAATTGATTCTTGAATTAGCAGACAGGGGAGGTGAGGTGCAGATATTTGGTTTAGAATCTTAAGTTGGAAAACTCATTGAGATTGTCATATGCTATTAGCCAGTGGCTAGGTGAGTGGACTGAAACCATTCTTGACAGGTAGCACCCAGGCTGACATTGATTAACTTTGCGTCCTGTTTTGTTTTTGTGTCAATGGGCCTGGGTAAAAGGAGGAAAGACCTATTTTTAGCTTGTATACCCAATAGGTTACATGCTCGGAGTTAGAGAGAACAGTTCTTGGTGGACGTGCTGCTCTAGGGGCTGAAAGAGTCATTGGTTTAGTTGGACCTAAATTAATAGAGCGCCCACTTTGTCTGACTCAAATTAAAAAATAATTAGACTGGTACAATTCCATCGCTGGCATTCAAATGTGCCAGTTTGCAGACTCATTCTTTTGGTTAAACCGCAGTTTGGCAGAGTGAAACTGCCAGTTTTTTCACATTATAAGATTATTTTCTAGGATTGGTTCCACTAAAACTCAATCCTTTTTTCTCAAAAAACATACTCATAAATCAATATTTCTTTTTCAGGGATATTAAAGCCTGCAGGCTAGAAACGAGCCATGTCACTTTCTGATCCAAATAAAGTCCCATTAATGGATAGAATGTACTTTATTTGGCAATATGGCAGCGCTATTATGTGTCTTAAATGCTTGATTTTTATAAGTTTGTGCCTGTATCAAGCAAAGTGCTGCAGCAACATGCACTCTTGTACTGGGGAACAAACTTTTTATTCACGGCCCATGATTTTTACAAAAGGTCGGAGGTCTTTGTTGTTCATAATTCCATACGTCCTACAGCCAATAACATAATTTAAGCCATAAAACTCAGAGACAGCGTCATGCTTTAGCTTGCAGGACAAAAGATTCCATGTGCTCATTGGTCAAACAGCTGTGGACATATTTCTGCAAACTTCAAGAAGCTCTTGCAGCTAGCGCTGGTGATATTCTTGGCACGTCAACTGACTGATGGTGATGACTCGTTGTCATGGAAATGACATTATACTCCTTGTGCACATTCAATCACACTGGTAATAATAAAAGACAAGAATGTATATTCATACATAATGTAATAAGTGGCAGATGGTCTAGTTTCAATTGATTTGCAGATCAGTCTTGACCTTGGTCATGACTTTTGAAAGGCCCACAGACTTCAGACTTGAAATCAAAAGATTCACCTGTATATATTTGAAAGTTTGGATAAGAAGTCTGCAAAACTTGCAAAAACACAAGACCAGTTGTGACGTTTTACTTTGCAAAATGCTTATATCTGATCAACTCAAAGTAGAAGTGAGCGGTAAAGGAAGTACACCTTTCCCGGGTCATGCACTTCTTCTTCACCCACTCGCAGAAACTACCTGAATTCACTTGAAAGCATACTATTTAATTGTTAAGGCAAATTGTTGGGCCTCAGACTGAGCTCTACAGCGTGGTGGGGGAGGATTAGGAGCGGAGAGTTCTGCATATTAGGCAGCCGCTCTGTGCCAATCTAAAGTTAACACGACTTTCATTATATAGCCCTTCCTCTGTGAAGGTGGGACATCCCTGCCCGATGAAGATTTATTTCCACATGTCTCTTGGAAATGTAAAAATCTAATAGATATTTATGGTTGGGCTCTTTTTAATCTAAGAGGAGTAGAAACATCTGCGGCAAATTTTGGTTGAATAAGACTTTCAATTTGTCACACACACGAGCATCGGCAGTAGAGGATCTGTTGCTTGGACGAAAGTAGGATGTGAAGCTATTTGGAAGTGCTCCCATAGTACTCAGCGGGATGTGGCTGACTACTGGCCACAAATTGGCTTCAATTATCATCTTGGGGACACTGAAACTTCATAGCTATTAGCCAGTGTACAGTACTGTGTGTGATTCATGCCTAGGGATATAATACAAAACTTTTAACCCCATGATTTGTGAACAAAATCTTTTATGCAGCGTTGAAAAGTAAAGAAATTAAGTTCTACAAAAAAATCATCAGGTGCATCCAGACTCAAAGAAAGGAAGTCCAAGGTCTATCAGGCCCATTATTAATACACAGATTGCTTCCTTTCCATAATAGGAATCTCACACATCTTTCAGTAGCGAAGCATATGAATGTGTATTAGGCTTGGCACTAGGTCGGGAAGAATTAGTTTCATTTGCATTATTCATCGACCTAGCAGGCAGACACATCTATCAAGGCTTGGGTGACTTGCTGTTGCAGAATTTTAAATATTACCTGTTAAGATATACACAGGGTATTTACTGAGGCAATTTGCTCTGAGAGCGTTCTGTGGAGTGGTCACAACGGTATATATACACATGGGACCTGGGGCTGCAGACAACAACCTGATGGACTAATAATTGGTTGATTTCTGAACAGTCAGTGAAGTTTGTTTTGTAGAAGGAGGGGAGAGGAGGGAAAAAAAAGAAAAAAAGAGCTGAGTCCATTAAAAGAAAGCTTACTGTGCTCTGCTACAACAAAATAAACAGCTCGCGTAAGAATGGCACGCCGCCAGCGAATAGACTGGTATGCTGTATCAAATGCAGCATAGATGGCTAATCAATGTGGTGCAGTTCACTTTCCGATAAGCCCATCAGTTAAGGTTGATTACAGTCATCAGCACTAATTAAGCCAACTAGAGGACCTCCGTCCATATGCAGATGGGTTGAGTGTCAACAATCACATACTGTTATTGGTCAACAGTAAGCTGAAGCCACTGTGGGAATATAGATGGGTGTACCTAGAATTTACCATTCACTCACTCGGATTTGCATTCACCCACTCGAGTATCGTCAGTGAATTTAGATTTGGAATCAAACCATAGATGTACACTGTACATTCTCAGTCTGTCCTTGAAACTACTACATGTAATTATAGTTCTATGAATTCTGGAATACCTGGATTGGTAGAAATCTCCCATAAAATTGAGAGATCTTCTGTTGTACGTCTCAGCGGTGGGGCTCAATGGGGGTGGAGGCCGCCCGGCATACTAGCTTGTACCATGGTTGTTTTAAACCATTAAATACAAAGAAATATGCTATATTTTCAGTATGTTTGCTCCCTGTTTCAGCAACTCCCTGCACTTTTAGCTGAGGTGACATGTGAGGTAAAATGGCGTGCATACGCATGTTTATCAAACAAATGTGCTATATTCACACTTGAACCATAACAACGTAATGCATCCACAACTTCAATATGTTAACATATTTTCTCTCAGAGATAAAAAAAAAAAAAGTATTTCATCCTGCAGAGCACAGTGCTGCACAGTAATTGCAGCCGCATTGACCTCGAAGTCAGAAAGTAGAGCAATTATATAAAATAGGATGCATTTTTATGTATGTATGCCATGTATGAAATCAATGTAAATCCAAAGGGGGGAAAACTCACAGGAGGTGATTATGTCTCACTACCAGGTGATAGGGAGCTGATATATGGGTACCTGGATGTAGGCTACCTCTTGTGTCTCTCTCCTTTTTCGCTGTGTGCGTGAAGGCAGGAGTGACGATGGGTTACTATGGGTACATGGTTGCTCTGTTTCGCTGTAAAACTTTCCTTCCTCTCCAGGCTACAGCTGTTAGTCTTTAATAATAATGTTGAGGTCTGATTGAGATGAAAATCTCTGGCTGGTTTGAAAATGTGAGCAATCATATACCTCGAGGAGAAAGGTTATGACTCGGTTCTATAGCTATGATTGGAATATTACTTAATTTCATAATGAAAGATGCACTTATAGCACTTTATATGAACATTTTTTTTGTTTAATGAAGAGGTCTGATGCAATTATGGAATTAAATACTTTTGTTCTGACAAAAACCTCAATCACTCTTGAACCCTGGAAGCTGCTAACAAGCAGATGATTCATGATAATCATGATTAAGACATCTAAAACACGCAGGACAAGGAGTACTGTTGAAGAGGTTTCTCTAATGCACGCGAGGAACTGGGTATTTCTACTTGCAGTACATTTCCTTATCATTTTCCAGGTAAAAGACAATGCCGCTGTGAGTTATCGCATCGGAAAACCAAATAAGGCACCTTTTGCTTGAAAACATTCCCGCAAGCGTTGAGGAGCTGTGTCAGGTGTTACGAGCAGGCCTTAGCGTGAGAGGTGAGTTCATTTTACAATTTGAAGACCCTGAATTTAATCAGCTGTGCAACCTGACAGACTTCAAAGACCTTCCTGTGGAGTGGGCAGCATTAAAGATGCTGAGAAGCTGTTGCTATTCTCTCAGATTCTACATTGGACACACGCAGCCTCACCATCTCTCGGTAGTAGAGATTCTTTAGAAGGGCCTGACCTTGTTCTGTGGAATCAGGAAGGGGTCTCACATGATGTGGAACTGAAAGAAGGAAATTGTAAGCATGCAAAGGATGGATCTGTGATGGTGATTCCTAAAGGTTTGAAGACCTATATCCTTTAAGAAGTAGCAGACAGCATGTCAAACATTAGTCCTTATCCTGAGGGGGATCACTAAGCGCAGAGAGTGTATCCACAGTGCTTGTGGAGAATCTCCAAGAATGATACCAGTCTGAAGGAGCTGAGGTCTGTCAATGGATGCCACAAGTAGATCCACAGCCTGAAATTTAAGTTTGTGCAGAAGTTGGGTGCAGCGGGATGCCCTGAGGTGGTAATCAAGAAAGGGAGGAGGAGATACAAAGGGGAAACGTGCAAAGAAGCCAAAGAAGGGTGAGGGCAATTTCCTGAAGGAGAAAGTCCTGAAAACATGGAGGAATAAATGATAGCCTGATCACCAGCTTGTGGAAGAGCCGGTAGATTCTCAATAGACTTGATGGCCCAGTTGCAAGACTGCTGGAGGTTTACAAAGCAGCAACCTCGCAGTCAAAGACATTCGGACTGCATTAGAAATATGAAAAGGGGAGATACTCCCAAGTGTAAAATGGGGCACTATTTTCGTTTGCTCTCACATTTTCATCTCACTGCACAGTTATTTGTCTTGTAGGACACAAATGAGCAAACTGCGAACGGGTGGCAATAACAGTGTGAACCAGGCAGCCATTTTAACGTGACTTCAGTGTGTTCAGTGGGTCGAGGAGCCCAGTGTGCTGGACAGCATCAAAGATATGCCATGCAGTTGTGCCATGTGTCAAACTGCGGTATCCGCAAGCCGTGAAATGCTCCTTTCAGTTGCAACTCAAACCAGGCCAAGCCTTGACCTGATAGCGCCCAAGATTGCCTGTTCTATATCTCACTCTAGCAAGCAAGATCACCCATCATTTTAAAATCTCTCCCATTGTATCAAAACACACAAAATTAGGTCCTAAGCTTTGTATTGTAGACAAAGCATCCCGGGGTTGTGTTGTGAGATAATCACAATCAGTAAACAGCGGGGCTTACCCGGCTCTCACTGCTGGAGACGGATGCTGTTCTCCAGGGGGGAAGTTTGCTGAGAGCCTGAGTCAGCAGGTAGGACTGACCGTGTTTGTGGTGACTTTTGCACAATGAATTTTTTCATTTAAATTTTCTTTTCGCATGTAGCTGTGCTGCTGTTTGTTCTTATGAAGAGAATAGCCAACAACAGTTTTAATGCTATTTGTGTTTTTCTTCCTGATGTTTTTAGGGTTTAAAGGGCTTCCAATGCTACATATTTGGTGTCAAATTAAAGAGGAAGTTGTCTTTTTTCTTAGTTAAGACAACTTTGTCTCTGTTTTTGAGACAGAGCTGCAAAAAAATATGCTCGTTTCAGTGAGGGTTCTCGGTGAACTGCTGCAACATTCTACAATTCTGCTGGGGTCTAGAGGGATGAAACTTTCAGCACAGCCTCTCACTTCAACACACCCACTCCAACACACAAACATCCCTGTGCATGAGTAGGTCACGGTAATACTCAAAGCGGATAGGAAAAGCAGAGAGTACTCTGAATATGAGAGAAAGCACTGTGATATTGATTCCCTCCACTCTGTCGGACTGAACTGGTGTCCGTTGACGTGAACGCACCGTCCCCGACTGATTGACAGGTTCCCACGCATGTAAAAAGGCTCGCCACCTGATTTGAAGTGAGAGCTTCTGGGGATTTTCTTGTTTAACTAATACTGCGCGTTTCGTGATTGCTTCGCAGTTCAGTCTTTTGACTGACTGATTTCGTAATGAGGGCTGATGGGGTCAACCATTCTCTGCTTGGGCTGATGGTTTTTCTTGTTTGACACGCGGACATGCAGTCCCACTCTGACAACGCATCGGTTTACTTGTGTATCCTAGGTCATGATTTCTGTTTTTATTACGTACATTGGCTTCAGGCATGTATCTGTTCACAATAAATCCCTGCGTGCTGCTTTTCATGTAAGAATATGAAGTATATTTAGTATCAACGTGGCAGTAGAGATGATTTACTGTTTGAAAAAGTTACTTTGACCATCTACTTTTCAAACTCCAGCCATTTTTTCCTTCTACTACAGTCCATTCCAGGCATATGGAGCTGCCAACATGAATGCTATAGTAGCAGGCAGAGCTGAAAGCCTGAGCTTGTACTTTGACAATGTTCACATGAATAAATATGAGGGGAGAGATACTGCATAGTGGAAGCTCCTGAAGAATATTCCTCCAAATCAGAGAGCAACATAAAATTTGACCACGGGTGGTTAAACACGGCCTGCAGACTGCCTCATAGAAAACAATGGTGGATGTGAGGCTCGCAGAATCTAGCTAATGCAGTGAAGTGACGGCAGCATTCATGTGCTGTGAAGTACATCTCTGTCATCTAAAACTGCTGAGGAGTTGACAGCTACTAACTATTTTCTTTCTTTTTTTTCTCCCCTGCCTGTCTAGCTTCAAATGAGATACAAGACATGTTTCTGAAATAAAAGGTTACTCTCAGCCTGTTCAACAGGCAGTCTACTTTGAAGGCGGCTTCAAATGACATTACCTTTCATTTGGTGACAGACCAAGGAAGTTGAAGATGGTGGCATCAACTGGAATATTAGTGAAATGTATGCACGCGCACCACAGTAAACACATAAGCCCTGGTACAGTTCTGTTTTTATGAAATGTAGCTGTTCTACAAGCTGATGGAAGTGCGTTGATAAAGATATGACGCTGCACTTACTGAACAAAGCTGGTCCAATGCAGAGGTGACTCAGTAACCCATAGATCAGCAGACCATACACTTAATGCTTGTATTCAAGCTGTTTGAATGGGGGTGGGTTGCACTTCAGCGTTAACTTTCTTCAAATGGAATTCTGCCAGGTAAACTGACAAAGCGGGTGAATTTGTGTGGTGGCATTTCTTTCATTATTCAACCGGTGCATTATTTTTAAACTCGCGGTTTTAGAACAAGTGGATTTTTCAAGGACTCGGAGAACTTTGAAATCCAACTTCTCTGTCATGTCTTCTAATTGTTCCCCTCTTAACAAATCTCAACATCTGGAAGATTCTTTCCTTTTATCGTCTGTCAGTGCTCAGCTCTCAGCCATGCTGCACCTCAAGACAGATTGCATCAGATCCTCCATATTAGCAAGGAAGAACAATAGTGTATAGGGGAAGGTGGGATGGTAATGAGTTCTGGATCACCAACCACATAAACAATACCCTTAACAGATGGGCGCCAACAAGTACCAGCTGCAGAGGCAGTGGAGTGAGGAAGAGACTTGTCGTTGGAGAGGACTAAATAAAACCCACTTCTGCGGGGTTTGGTCTTGCGGGGGGACAGTAGCGGCGGCGGTGACATCCTTCGAGGGAAGCCAACCTGTGGCCACTGACGCAGGGGCAGCAGGTGGAATGAGGACGGCGGCAGGCGGTGTTGTGCCCCCACGAGGATGGCAGCTCCACTTTGATCCAATGCATGATTCATCACGGGCTGACTTGACCAAGGACGGCCAAGGAGCTTCCATAGAAAAACTTTTTATCACAGTTTTTTAAAACCTAATTTGAACCTGAAGACTAAAGGTGCCGGGTTACTCGGGAGGTTTATTTGAATGCGTAAGTGGGTAATACGCTGCCACTGGTTTGGTTTTATCAACGTTGTAGAGCCCTGTACTGATGCCCTAACTTTGAATGGGCCTTACATACAGTAGAATTAAATAGTTCCATTATTTTGGCAGCAATTTAGATTCTTTGGCTTCTACACTCTCAGCCAGTGTCAAACTCTAAATGTCTCACTTTTTTTTTTTTTTTCTGGAGTTTAAACAAATCCAAAAAGAAACATGTACATCAGAGACAAACCAGCGTTGGACCTTCACAGCATACCAATCACACAAAAGCAGTACAGTGTGTCTTCTTGCACTGCAACAGTATATTCATGAGTCACCCTGAGGCTCGCAAATAAATGATAGCTCTCCTCATGATGCGCTTGTTTGTTCAGAGCTAGAGAAAGCTGGTGTGATGTCTTTTTTAAATTCATCCAAGTGAAAAACCTGCTGTGTCACACCGTTTTTTTTTTTGTTTTGTTTTGTTTTTATGTCACCGCTATGTGAATCGCTTAGCATCTATAGATGTAGTCTTTTTTGCATTATCTGTGTCCCATTATCTTAGTCCTCCCGGTGACCTTCAGACAAGGTGAGTGCAAAACGTTTTGGTGACTGGTGACGCAAATGCATCTTTGGGCTCTGCATAATTATCCCGGTCCGGTCTGCGGGTGATGGAAAATGCATTTTGGCTGATATATGCTTTTTAGGCACGACACAAACAGCCAGCAGCATAAACAGGGAGGGGGGGGGGGGGAAGTGGCAGACGCACAGATTGCAAAGGTCCCTTTGATTAAGGTGGCAGATTAGTCTCAATAAACAATCATTAAAGATAATACCCACTGGCTTTTAAACGCCTCGAAGAAAAAGCCTGTGCAGAAAACACAAACCGCCGGGGCATAGCCTTGTTTTGATATGTTGCTGATTTGTTATCTGTGCCTGTACCCACCTGCAAGATGAAGCATTTGGACAGAGACTAAAGCACCTTGTGAAACACTTAAGTGTGTGTGCGTGTTGTGCTAGTTGTGAGTGTGTGTGTGTCATTGCAGCTCCATGGAGTATTTCATACAGACAGTTTTCAGCCTGTGACCCTCTGGAGCCGAAATGGTTCACACTTCTCTGCACCTGGTGAGAGTAGAGCAGAGAGACAAGCAAAAAAACAAAGTATTAGTATGAAAAAAAATATTAATTTAAAAGGAATTACTGGATTCTTTTAAACAAATAGCACCTGAGGTGAATATGATATTGGTTACATTGCACCAGGCTGAGCTTCTGAGATTGGCTTTGATGCTGAAATTACATGTATATGTCAGATTTGTATTATTAGTAACAGAATTTGCAGGCTTTTGTGGAGAAAATCTCACTGAAATACGTGTGAATAAAATGTTCGGCTTTTTGAAATTCATTCAAATGCCGGAACAACAGAAAAACATACAGCTTAGTCTAATTTGCAAAGGCTTTTAATTGTGTACGAAGTATCAGCTAGTACAATTCTACAACTGTTGGTGCACGGGGTGACAGAATTAGTGTTTTCATCACTGCGTATTTTGATGATGAACTATGTGTGTGTTTTGGTAAAAGTCCAACTGAGCTCGGAGTAGAATTAAAAAAAAAACATGTAATGAAGATAGAATTAAGCCAAAACACATGCTTGTTCACAGCAAGGAGGGAGTGTTGGATACATTCACAATCTTGCACCTGGGAGCAGTGTACAGTGTACACCCACAGCATTTGGCCACTGACCAGCTCCAATGGAGAAGTTGAGGAGGTGTGTGTTTGTGTGTGTGTATGAGTCTTGTTAGTGTTCCCAGCATGCATTCAAACTGCTAAAAGTACCAGCTTGTACCGACCAAACTGGAGCAGACTATACTGCGTAATGTTGAATTTAATTAAAGTTCATTATTTAAAAGGCGCGGTGTGTAAGATTTTGGGTGATTTATAGGCGGAATGTGGCAGAAATTGAATATAATATGCATACATATGTTTTTGTTAGTGTGTAATCACCTGCAAATAAGAACTCTTGTGTTTTTGTGAGCTTTAATGAGACTTTTACATCTACAGAGGGAGCTTGTCCTTTTATATGGAGCAATCTGCAACCTCACCACTAGGTGCCACCGAATCCCACACACTAGACTTTTAAACGTGGTATTTTTATTACCTTAAGTGAAGTGGATACTTGCACACAGATTGCATAATTAAGTGTATCCATATTTAGTAATAGTTCGCTTGCAATCTGCAATCTCACCACTAGATGTCACTAAATCCGACACACTGGACCTTTAAACATGTTTTTTTTCTACCTTAAATATTGAATCTGCACATAGATCACATAAGTAGCTCGTCATTTTTAAAACATGAAATCCTTTTTGTGTTTTTATGTGCTGATGTACTGTACATCCAGCAAAGAGAGCATAACTGGGATATACTGGCTGAGTTTCCTCAAAGCAACAGACTCTCTGCTAAATCTGATCTGACAGCACAGCATGCACTAAAATGTATTGTCGAGGCATTCGCCAGGGTGGTCAGCAGGCTCCTTTGTGCAGTGCTACCCCACCTCCCCCACCCTGCATCTACCATACATTAACACCGCAGACAGTTGGAGCATCTTGCAACAAATACTGTCAGAACAAACTAGCTATAGGACGTTCTTTTGTAACTTCTAACTGCTGAGCAATATTTTGATTCTGCTCCAGGGCACGGAGCCAAGATGCAGCAGTAGTTCAGCAAACACACAGTAAAAAGTGGAAATGCCCATATCTGTACACACATTCAAATACAAACTTACACCTGGGAGTGACTGTGTGGCTGTAATGCATTACCACAGACTGATGTTGGCCACAGAGCTCCAACATACTTACTAAATGGAATTCAGCCAGTATCCCTTCAATGTCAAACTCTCTTTAAAGCTACAACATGTCCTGAATATTTTAAGATTGGTCATGAATATTTTTTTCAGGCTAAATATATGCCCCCCCCCCCCCCCAACAGTCGAACATTTCTGTCACCTCACCAACTCCTGTCCAATATGAACTCTGTCTACAGAGATTTGCACCGGACAGTGTGGGTTATGTTTGCTTTAGTGGTCAGTGCAGCCTGGTCATTTCACCTGAGCCAGCGTTCTAATCCGGCTTTGGGTGAATTAAGGTACAGAGTAGGGGTACAAATTGAGAAATTGAGCTCGCCCGCCTAGGCTTGGTGTGTTTGGTCGAGAGTTCCTGCCAGTCTCTGTGATGTAGTGGAGTTGGAATTCAACTAATTCGGTCGGAGCTGGTTGCCGGTCAGAGGAGAGCTGGCTTAGCCTCCCCATAAATACCTCGATTTTATTTAGCCTCATTTTTAAATAAGTGTTTTAAACACGAATAACTTAATCTGTGCTTCTCTTTATTTTTACAAGCACATATAACCACCCCCCCACCAGCCGTTGAAAATGCATTATGTTTTCCCATGGTATATTGATCTTTGTTACTACAGCGATGATATAGCATGAGATAATAGCTTCCTGACCAGGGAGAAACAGAAGTACAGTCATTTGCCTCTTAAAAGAAAGTAGAGGGCAAAAAAGAGAAGTTGCATCATATCACTGCAAGCATGCACACTATTTTCAAGGTGTGTGTACTCTACTACTCTACTATACTTACTTCAAAATGCACCAGATAGATGGATTTTGTTAAAACTTCAACTTTGAGCTGAATGTTTTAAAAACACCCCTCGATACGACTGCAAGGTCTCAAAGACCCCGCTGTTACCGCCGAATTTGCAATTACAAACTGTATTTTCTCATACCATCAGTCAGGGGGGGCAGCGGCGTGCAAACTCGCACCACACGGCGGGGCGTCGGATCGCGGGGTCATCCACAAACAGCATGTCATTGTTTCGTTCCGGGGCATTTCGGCACTGATGAACTCCATTGGTCGTGAGAGGCGTCAAACCTGTGACCTTGTGGTTACAGGGTGCTCGCTCTAATTACCAGGGCGCGCTGCTAAGCCGAAACACCAGCGCGACCCGCGGTATCACTTTAGCTATCCGTCATGAGCTGTCACAATTCAAACACCGAGGTCAGATAACTTCACTGGTCTCCTTTAAAGGGCAGGACAGTGTTCACTTCGGGGACTGATACTTGTGGCGGCGTGAAACAGGAAGTACGCATCACCCAAAACCATTCAGGGACTGCTCCCCGGACAATTTGACGAGTAATAATTTGGACAACATACTGTACAGGATACTAGTGATGTGCAAGAGTTGTAGCCGAGGGCGATGCCACTTTGTATTTATTTTTCAATTAAAAATGACATTCAGAATGACGTCCCCCCCCCGCCCCCCCTCCCTCACTTGTACTCTGATGTATTTTGGCTTCATGACAGATTCAACAAGGTACGGTACCCCTGACAATAACAACAACCTTCCCCCTGTGTCTCCTCAATTCCAGATTCGGGAAAGCTGCCAAACTACAACAGCCCGCAACCCTGACAGATCAGATAATTCAGGACTCACTCCCTTAACTCCTGCCATCAAAAGTGCCTCCGTATCACCTTTACCCATCAACTCACGTTACAATGCATTGCTTACCCGCGCTATCTGATATCTAGTTAAGTCATGAAGGATGCATATCAACTCAATTTGCTATCGATTGCTCTGGTAATTAGGCATAATTTAATTTTGCCCACAACCCCCCCCACCTCCCTCAGTTCCATCTTCTTCTTGTTTTTTTAAGACCCAGAGGAAATCAAGAAGGCGTCGCCTGCAGAATATGTAATTTCTCTGAATATGTATTCCCAGATCAGCTCAACCTGATGGAACACAACTTCATTTTTGGGGGGAGATTACTGAGAAGGGCATACAGCTTTATAAGTGAGCACATGCTGTGAGCAAGTCTCTGAGTTTGTTGGCTGCGGGCGCATGTCTGACCTGCAAATGAACCTGTCGTACAACTTGGCAATGTAATAACACCAACATGTGGAAAGCAAGGCCGACTGTTGCATATAATTGTTTCATAAGCCAACCTGCATTTTACCTTTTTGAAATGAAAAGAGACTTTTTGTATTATGAATATTTAATAGAATGAAATAATGTCAGAGCTGCTGTGAGGTTTGCTTGCCTGAAAGCCTATTCTTATAAAGCCTTTAGTTTTTTTCATTTAAACATGTAATGGTGATGATTTTTAATGAAATGAAACAATTTCTGATGTGATTCATGGTGTGCATTCCTTCTCTAATTACCTCAGCAATCAGAAAGAATCAGAAATACTTCATATAGTCTTCATCGTTAGTGATGGAGTCCACCATTCCACACGAGATTTGAATTGCCACAAGATTCACAGGAAGGTTTGCATGTAATTTACTGTTCGTTCTCCTAATGCCATATCAGATCTGTATTAGTGCTTCCTTATACATCCTTCCTTATTTCTTGCCAAAATCTGGCACGAATATTAACCACAATGCAACAAAATCGCTCACAGTTCATTGAGCAATTTGGGTGTTTTTTCTGCAAGTTGTGGCTAACATAGCCTTGAGGCTGCTAGCCTCAAGTGAAATGAATGAGTGGGCTAGAGAGGTCCCTTCTATGAGACTCGGTGTGAGGTTTGGTGTATCTCTCCCCCGGGGCCCAAAAGAGATGAAAATACTTTATAACTTTTCTTTTTTTGGAATCCAAAAATCACAAACTTTCTCTTTAAGCAAATGCAAACAGAACATTTCTGACTGCTGCCAAGTGTTGGCAAAATACAGAGTGGCTTTTATTGAGACAGCTGATGAGTATTAAGTTCAGCTTAATCATTATTCAGTTATACAGGGATGTAAAACAACAACACAAACACGGTATCTCAGTTTCGACCTTGAAGAATGCAAAAAAAATTCCAGATATTGAAACTCAAAATGAAAAACAGGAAGACCTGGGCAACTTATTCTCGTGTTGCGTTCTTGTTTTTTAAAGTTAATTTCCTCTTGATGTGAGGTTCCATAAAAACCATGGGCACAGCCGCACAGACAACAGCCAGTGCTGTCCGTGGTCCTGAAATTGTAATGTAATGAGCTAATAAGCACAAACTCAGTACATTGAGTTATTATTTATTTATTTGAAATGTCCCGTTCGCCTTAGCAGCCATAATTTGAGCCATGAGCGGCAGGAACTGCAACCTTGCTGATCGCAGACTGTCCTCAGGGCTGTGAAAAAAATAAATAAAAATAGAAAATCCGTGACGTCCGTTGAAGCTCCTCCTAACTACAAGGAGGCAAAAAAAGTGTGTATATATCTATATCTATATCTCTATATTGCTAGCCTGACATCGCTCAGGCTAGCAAAACTCCATTTAGAGTAAGCAAAAACACATTTGTCTGCAGCAAACCATTGACATTCAAACATGAAGTCAAACATATATAATAAAAAACACTGTATGGTCTGTGAGGACTCTCCCAAGTCACTGTAAATCACTTGATAGCTACTGGATATGCTCAACGAAGTGATGCATCTTGTCATTAATTGTAATAATCCACTCAATTAGAGGAAAAAACACAGAATAAGTCACGTCAATGAAGATATATCACGTACACGTCCGATGAGGCTGAAAGTTTTGTGTTGCTTACTCTCTCCAAATTGTGTCCGTTTTTATGAACGTACACTACAGTGTTGCTATTTTAAGAAGCCAAGGGCCTGCAGAACGTTTATGAAGCATATTGCGAGTGGGAGTATCAGTCTGAGATCAGTGCCCAGTTTCTCCGCGCCATATGATATCACTCACCATGACTATCAATCATCCTGTGAGATTGAAACTTCAGGGTCTCTGTTTGTTTGTTTTTTTTTGTTTTTTTTTTCTTTCCGGGGTCGTGCAGATTTTCAAATGACTTCTGGAAAGCGGCCATGCTAAAACAAACAAGTAAAAACAGAGGGATTACATTTAACACTCTGCGAATTGATCCAAAATGCCTCCACGGCTCTGCTCAGCTTTTTTTTTTTTTTCTTTTTTTTTTTTTAATCTAAGCTCTCATACATCAGCTCAGACTGATAACAATGTGTGCATCATCGCTGCAAGAGAGACAGAGCGAGTGATGCAAATAAGAGAGCGGCATTTGCATACCCTTTCAATCAAATTTTTCAGGCACATAATATCAGTCTATCACTGACAGAGACCCAAATGTTGTCGGTATGTGGTGCATCCATGGTGTTCTTTGGAGTGTTTGGGCTTTTTGCCTTCATCTCTGCTGTGACTTTCAGAGCCCAGCACTTGATTTAAGACTCAAAACCACTTTTTCAGCGCCCCCTCGGTGGCTGTTTTACAACTGATGAGCTTCATAGCGCTGCGCCTTTGTTAAGGATTGTTAAGCCTCCTCAAGAGAGAGGTTTTTGTAGTAGGAGAGGAGGATAAAATTCAGACAGTTTCAGAGGCATTTAATAATAAGCAAGTGGTGGCGGGCGTGTTTTTTTTTTTTTTTTCATACTCTCCCCCCTCCCCCGAAACTCTCTTAACAAGGGGAAAAGCATTTACTAATTTGTGCTGCCTCCACTTGTTAAATATTCCCAAGGTCTCACACCTTTTGTTTTTATAAAAAAAAAATATATATATATCCAATCTTGCATAAAAATGCATAGCAGTGAGAATTTTAGCCGTTCTTCTTGTTATTTATTGCACCTGCAAATCATTAAGTATATTTATATGCAAGCTTTTCTATACCTTCCAACCATTTCTTAAGTACACTCACTTTTTTTGTTAACTTATATGCATAGAAAAGCAGAATTCTGAAGCACCCACTCATAGTTTCATTGTCTTTTTAAGTGCATGAAGGTCATTTACCAAACCAGGAGATGAGAACCAGTGAGGTTAGCACTGTGGCTGTGAGGTGGCAAGAAGGTTCTTGGTTCGAACCCTGGCTAGGGGCCTTTCTGTGTGGAGTTACATGTTCTCTTCGAGTCTGTGTGGTTTCCATTCAGTGACTTCCCCCCCATAGTCCAAGGACATGCAGTTAAAAGGTTGATTGGTGGCTCTAAATTTCCCGTGAGCGTGAATAATTGTTTGTCTCTGTGTGTCAGCCCTGTGATGAACTGCTGACCTGTCCAGGTCGTACCCCAACTCTCGCCCAATGCCAGCTGGGATAGGCTCCAGCCCCCCTCCGCGACCCTGATTGGGAGAAGCGTTTACAGAATGGATGAATCGCAGAGCTCAAAATCACTCAAATTACTCAGCGAAAGAGGAAGCCATATTTAGCATCCCTTCATTTGCCCACTGCCATGACTAAACAGTAATTTGTAGTGATAGAATTCGAGCCAAGCTTTGATATGTAAGAAATTGCAGCTCTGCCTCTCTTTCCTAAAGCGCAGCCTGGAGCCAGTTTTCATCACTACTTCCGTGTTCTAACAGCCATTGTGTTCTCCTCTGTTCCCTGCCACATTGCTGACTTTTTTTTTTTTTTTGAGTATGTGAGTCAAAGAGCCTGTAGTCATCTCTAACAGTCAGAAGTCATGGGAGTAATGTCAAGCCTGAATCAGATGTAATGTACGAGTCAATCCGGGCTCAGCTGACGAGGTTGAAGTAGGTGGCGCGCCAGGAGAACCCATGAATGGCTTTGAAATGTCGGATCACAGAGGGAATTGTGCAAAAACTTCTACAAAAAAAAAAAAAAGAAAGAAATCACAGTGTTACATGAACCAGTCATTACCTCCTTTTTTTTTTTCCTCGCCCTTCAACTCGACTCCTGCTTGACAATCCCCACTGAAGTATTGCACGAGCAGGAAAAGGAATAACGTCATGAGCGTGGAAGCTCATTTTTGTTCTCGAATTTATAGCTGTGTATTGGATAATCTCAATTCAAGAGGCAGAATTTGCCACACCCGGACTCCAATAAAGCCCTCGCAAATATTTAAAACTGGCGGATATATGGAGGAAATTCTCCTGGATGTACAAGGATATGATGTTCCTATAAGTTGTCTGGCACTTTATCGCTGTAATTTCTGTGAAGAAGTTGTACCAGGAAGAAAAAGATATTAAGCTATTAAGAGCTACTAAGTGGGAAAAGGATTGCTCCCCTGACACAAGACCAATCACTAATAATTGTTGAGGAAATCTTCTTAACAAGGGCCCCTCTTTAACAGCTCTAACATTGTTCTATCGGCTAGACACTTTATGACCTTTCCTGGATTTATAATAATTGCGTATAAAACTGGTTTTAAACTCATGTCAGGGAGTCAGAAACCGAAACAAGACATTTCCTTATTTGGTCTAATAACAACGCTTCATGGTTGGTTCCATATTTTGTCACTTTCATCAAATGCGCAAGCCCAAAAAGCATTTTTTAGTTTTTAATGAGGTCAGAAAGAGGGGGGAAAAAGTATTTCAAAGAGAAGAAAACAATTATTTCTTTAGATTTTTTTTGTCTTCTTCCGTGTTCCTGGCAGTGAAGTGTCTGTAAGCATGCCAAAAGCTGGCATGCGGACAAACTTGAGTTCATTATCTGCGCAAGTAAGCGTGCGGAAGAGACCGAGCGGTGCGTTTGAGCGCGAGGACTGAGTTCGGCTTTCCAGCACCTCCAGAGAGATGTTTGTGTGAGTGAAATCTCATTCTGTAATATATTCAGCAGTCAGTATGTGTGTGTGTGTGTGTGTGCTGTGAAGCAGCGTGACAGCCAGTGACCTCCTGTCGTTCCTGCCCTCCCTCCGTTCCTTGATAGCGGCCCGCGTTCCCTGCAGGAGTACAACTCGGAGAGATGATTGCCTTGGCATCACCAGTCCCCTTCACTGCCACTTTAGCCCATAAGCCTTCAAAGAGCAGCTAGCCATGGAGAGGGGCCTTCTAAGTGTACAAAGCACTCTAAGCCCTGCTTTTCCATAGCACTTAACCACATCGTTATTAGCATGGCTGTATCTGAGACCCCGCTCTGCACTCGTTCCAGGCTTCCATACTGGAAACAGGGAGCAAGGCCAGTGATGTGTGACTACCGGACTGGAGAAGAAGAAGAAGAAGAAAAAAAAGTTAATGAATCACTTCTCCTTAGTTTGCATGCACAGATGTACATTGCATGTCAGACTGCAACCCATGCATACTAAATGTGTCCTTTCTGCACTCAAAACAAGCTCTCACTGTCAATCATCCGACCCCTCATGGAATATTTGTGCGTACACAACTTTAAAAGCAGCTACATCAGATCGGTGCGGCTTTTCATTCAAATGAGGGAACACGTTAAAAACAAGACGTTTCTCCGATGCAGAAAAGCACGGCGCGTTGTTCGCGATTAGGATTGGCTGATGTGTTGAAAGATTCCGTCTCTCTCTGAGCTTCTCGGCGACGGTGTGGTGAAATCGTACAACGAGCTTGACGTGACAGCCTTTTTCCTTTCGTTCTCCCTGTGTTCTCCATCCCTCCTTCAGCTTTGATGTTGATCGCCGTTAATTACTTTGACGCGCCGGCAAAGGAAAGCTATCACCCGAGAAGCTGCTGATTTGCTTTTGTTTGTTTAGATTTTTGTTCCTGTTCCCACTCTCGCGCTCCTTTTTATATCCCTCGTTGGGTCTCTCACTCCATCTTTACAGTGGGCACTTTGTTTTTTTTTTTTTGTTGTTGACCGCATTGTGAGATATGGATCTCGTTAATTCTTGCCTCGCAGCATCTTTTGAGACATGCAGTTGTTTGTATTTGTGTGTAATTTTTTTTTGTGTGTGTGTCCCGTCTGCCTTTGTGGTTCATTATTTTTATTATTATTATTTTTTTTTTTTTTTTTACAAGACGGCAATTATTTTAACAAGAACAGCAAAACTGAACGGAGCCAAAAAGTTCATTCAAGGCAAGAAAAACAGAAATATCAATCAATCTGCAAACTACCATCCCTGATACAATTACCATAATATAAAAAGATTCAATTCAATGCTCATGTAATAATTCCAGACTTTCCTTTCTCTGGGGCAGATGTTTGACAAACATAAATACGTGTACACTTAGAAAGCGTCTGATGTCACCTTGAGATTTATGTTTTAACAGCTTAACTGAAATGAAGTCAATCCAATTTCAAATCTTTAGCATTTCATGTTGAACACATTGCACATATCCTTCAGATCCAACAAATATGACTGTTTCCCTTCTTTGAAGGCGATTCTCTCTCAAACTTTTAAAAACTTGTATTGTTTGCATCTATCTATAGCTGCTAGCAAAATTTGGCTCCAGTCAAAGACTCTTTTTTTTGCTTCAGGAGACTGTGAACTGAGTGCAATGACCCCGACATATTTACGTGGCAGCTGTGATAAAAGCTGTTTGAATTCTCTAGATGTTAAGGAAAGGTGCTTCCTTTATTATCTCCTCTAGCATGGGCGACACTGCACCATCCTTTACAATGGAGTGAGATAAAAACTTTTCATGAAGTCTGATGTTCTTCTTCTTCTGCAGGCCCGAGTCTTAACAGACAGACAGCAATAAAAACTGGTCTGGACTGTGCTGCAGTCTTACCAATATGGCCAATATTCCATTATTGTTTCAGTTCTGGCCTTGCTAATGAAGTCACACATGAAACAACGAGGTAAAAACGTACCGGGAGAAGTATTTAAGAGGCACTTTTTGTAGCACGTCTTCTGAGTACTTTCACCACAGATTGTCAAAAACATTTGCCATCGCGTAATTATGCCGCCTTTTGTAAGTGCACTTGGACTCTGAGCTTTTCCTAAGTCCTTGTAAAATCTCCTTCACGTCTTTCCTTGACCTCCTTGAGGTGTTTTGAAAAGGACAGAGGAGGTAATCTTTTTTTGATTATTCAACCCCAGGCTTCGGATTCAAATCCTTTCTTGGCACACTGCTGCTTATTTTTCCACCATAAATCAGTGGCATGTATACTTGCCAACCTTGAGACCTGAAAAATAAGTCAGATTTTGAAGTTTTACACTCTTGAAAACAATTCTGTATAATGCTACAGAAACAATCTAATCACTCCATCTGCATCATATTGTTCATATGGAAGGCCAGCCAACACCTTGAGAGCAACGCTGGACATCTGCATGATGTCTATAACATTCAAAAGGCTCAAATTGAATATGGCCATGTATAAATGCTGAGACAATCAGCAAAGTCTCTGCTTCATACTGACAAAGTAACAATAAATAACTGGAGTGTGCGTGTCAAATGGAAGACTCTCACTCCCGTTCTGACGTCTTCTAATAAAGCATACCATAGATCATGTTGCTGCATATTCCCTGCTCATAAACAATATGGATGCATTTACCGGCCTGCCACATGTCCAATCTCCCACATCAGTGTATCAACACTAATCCAGTTACCGCTGCTCATTATCCGCCGTCTGCCGATACACGTTGATTGAAATATGATAGTCATCTGAGATTGAATTAGCGACAAGGTCACTGCAGAAACCTTCCAACAAATGAGTACAGGTATGCTTTATATATCACAGGCAACGGCTTAGAAGTAAGTCCGGTTGGTTGTGTAATTGCATGTGCGCAGCTTGGAAATAAGCACTGCGCATAGGCTCTCGTGCTCGACGTCAACTTCAAGTATTGATCCGGAGATGATTCATATTTGCAGACGTGTGCATGGGTAATTGCTAATGGACACTAAAGCTGCTACAGATACCAGAAACGCACAATGGCGCAAAGTGTACTTGGTCATAAACGAACACATTGCTCCGCGTCCTTGTAGTAAAAGTTATTTCAACTATTTTGATCAGTTGAGGGATACCGTTGAGTATACTGCAGTGCACGTCCTTGTTGGATGTATGGACACTTGGACTCTAAAACTGTCCTTGAAGATGATTGGTGGAATGCAAGCTATTAAAACGTGGCAAAACATACGCATGTACGTTCATCTTTCCAACAGAATTAAGTTCAATCACGCCTGCCCATCTCTGCAAATCATCATCAACTAGGGCTGACTGGTCCGAATGAAAGACATCTGCATGTTTCCACAGAGAGTGTGTCAGCCTATGTGGGGCCTTTAATGTATAACAATGCATCAGGTCTAATAGGCTATTCATGTGTTTTTTCAAGTATAAATCGAAGTGACGGGCAGTGCTTTCCTTTAGTGTTAAGCAGCACAAACTGGATGTACTTTAAATAAAGCACAAATCAGCTGTTTTGGTGGCACGGTGGAAATCATTTTTTAATCGAATGAAAATGATCCGCTTCAGAGCCGGGGATCAAATCAAATGTCAACCGAAAGACTGAAAAGGTGTGAAAAAAAAGTGAAATTATTGACAGTGTAATCACACATTCCTGTCATATGACAATAAACAAATGTGGCCAAGTATTTCTTTTTTTTTTTAATTATTATTTAATGTTCCAATTTTATGAGAGAAAGACTCCTCTCCTTGGACGAACAGTTCATCATCAAAATTTAGAAAATATAAAAACATTTATCCTCTTCAAATCTTTTTTTTTTTTTTTGAAAAGGTGCTTCAATAGTCAAAAACTTTGAAAAACAGACCTCCTCACTTTTATTTTGATCTCATTAGATAGAATATTTTGTCTGATTTTAAAGCAAGAAATCACAGATTGCAAATTGGACTTGTACCAAACCTCAGAGTTTGAGGTTTAAAGCCGACTAGGGTTTCATTACCACGACTACTAGCACGTTCACACCCGAGCTGTTGACTCTCAAAGCTGAGGTCATATCCGTTTCCAGACTACTGTTTTAAGACATCGGCATTCATAGTGTGTGTGCGCGCGGGCGTGTGTTCATCTTACAGACAGTAATCTATCCATCTATCTGCGCTGTCACATTAAATGAAACTGCTTTAGCGCACGCAGATTAGCAGGATTGGTTTGAGGGAATAAATGGTGAAACTACAGAGTGGTGGCTGTGGGGTTTTTTTCTCCACTTACTTAAAGCCGAGTCACATTCTGAGCTTTCATGTCAACCCGCGGAACAAAATAACCTTTTAAGTGCCTTTTAGCATAAAAATCTGGTCAGAATGTCAGTTGTTTTGTTTTTTTTTGGCAGGAATTTGTAAAAAAAATACAAAAAAAACTTAAGACTATAGTGCAATGAGAAGTGTCTTTGGTGCTGCCTTGGCAGTGGAACAACAAAAGGCAAATTAAAGCTAATTAACATCTGTTTCTGGCTCTTCAGTGTGATTTAGGCTGTCAGGTTTCCTTCAGACCAGCCACACTCGCAGGCACCCAGAGGAGGCAGGAAGGAAGCTGTTGTAAATGCACCGCGCACACTCGCACGCACGCACGCACGCTCACACATACAAGGTGCGCCCCAGATCAACACTCCACATGCATGTACGCGCACGAGCCGAGCCACGCGGCACCGATTTGTGTTTGCGCTGGCTCCACAAAGACACATGCAGTCATCATACAGGAACCAGCCACATATACGCAGATGCACTTTTACACTCAGCACTAATAAAGGAGGTATTCATTTCCCTCTGCCAGACTGTTACAGCGCGTGTTGTGTGGGTGCATAAAGACAGCAGCTCCTGCTTTCACTTCAGTACATCTTTTTTCAGCAAAAAAAAAAAAAAAAGTTTCAGATAAGAAATGTTCTGCCGGTGTTCGAGAATTCAGAAGAAATTATTCAAATTCAATAACAAATACATGAACCACCAGGGCGAGGAGCTCTAAATAAGAGAAAAGAAATCCTTCAAGTGATAATAAACATCTGTTTAACCCCCAAAACAAAAGGTTGACCTATAGAAAATAAATCTCTCACACCTGTGACTGCAAATGAAACAAATATATGTTAATTTGCGATTAAATGAGCGTTTTCTCTTCATTTTAAACATAATTTAACCCTCAAAATGTGAGATCAGCTCGCACTTTGTGTTTGCAGACATTACAAATCTATTGCCATAAAGATTAAGGGACTTAAATCTGTGATATACTGCCCCTGTTGGCTCAAAAGTTTAATTACACACGGGACATTAACATATTTTCAGGCTCAAAATGATCTCAGACAATGCTCTTTGTCCTGTTTCGGCTGTTTTATCATCTTCTGCATCAAATGGCTTTAAAGGCGCGTCACCGAACGCAGTCTGTTAACCTTTCTCGTGGTCCGTGATGGACAAAAAAAAAAGCTCCGGCAGGATCAGAATTTCCACAGAGATGCGTCAGTCCAAGGCCACACAGGATGCATCTGTTGAGAGACAGATGGGCAAGGTACATGATGTCAAAAAAAAAAATGTTATAAAATCAAGGAAAAGCACGTTTCTGTTTTCTTTTTGTTTGCATACAATCATGCACGTATGCAAATGAGCGAAAGGAAAAGTCAGCACCTGAAGAGGATACAATCATGAATTCCTCCTGAGTCATGGGCCTTTTTTTGTGTGTTGTTCTTTAGTGATGCAGGGCATGCTCTCCACATAGTGACTCACCTCCTCTTAGTAACATCAAACCCTCTAAGAGAAAGCATACAATACAAGAGGGCTTGGTTTTAGGTTCCCGTAGGTGGGCGGAGGACAGAGAGAGGGGAGAGAGTGTGAGAGAGATCTCACACACTCTTGTGTTCTCACTGGCATGCAAAGACACACTCGCAGGGATGCTAATGTAACCACGCCGGCCTGAGATCGTGCACGCAGACAGATGCACGCGCGCGCACACACTCCGACTCCACTGGCTTATCAGCGAGGCAGACAATACCATCCCACATGTAGTGCGATCTATCATTGCGGTCCAGGGACTGCATTACAAGGCCTTAGATTGTGGACTAGATGGGCCTCTCAAGGGGAAGGAGCAGAGTTTGCCAGAACCGTGGAAGCGGGGCAAAGCTGCATAGCCAAACAGCGGAAATGAAAGGCGGCTCGGGTCCCTTGGATCTCTCTCTTTTCCTATCTCTCTCTCTCATTCCGTCCCTCCGCCCCTCTCCGTTTGCTCTCTCTGCCATAAAGGGAAGATCATGCTTGACTGAAGAGGCGATGTTGGAGGGGGAAAGTGGATGGGCTGCGTGGATGGAATGATTGAGGGGAGATTTCTGATAAGGATGAAAAGAGGGAGGGGAATATGAAAAAGGAGCCAGTGTTTGTTGTCGTCGCTGATGGTGGTGGTGCGGCGGCGTCGATGGGCCTTCGTCTAATTAAAAGTTCGCCCTTGGTGGGGGCTGAATTTCAAAAAAAATATTGTCAAAGGGGAGACATCAGAAGCGTTGCACAATGGTCAGCATGATTGCAACATGGATAAAAAGGTACTAATGAAAGAAAATCCACTCCCTAGATCATCAAATGGACTAAAAGATGTAATTCCCTGTATTAATCACACTTGTTGGTAAAGCGCTGTGTATGAGGAGACACTGCTGCATGAGTGATTCTCACCAAATTATGACAGTGCCTGACTGTGACAGCTCCCAATCTGACAGCTGAAACACATTTGCATTGAATAGTTCCAAAGGCTTATTCCGTATAACCTTAACCCCTTAACAATTCGAGCTCGAGTCCGACATGCTGACATTTTAATGTGACAGTGAGATTTATTCTACTTGACATCCAGATGCAGAGTAATTCCTAATTAAACATTGCGAAAATAGTACATTAAGTCGTCGGCGTAGATTTGTTAATTGGAACCCGATTTCCAAATGCTGAGCGATGCAGCAAGGCGTCGTCTTCAGAGCTCTGAAGACATGCATAAGCAATATCTGCTTGTGAATAATTGAAGATTGCCTGAACGGTCGAAACAATATTATCCCACTTAGGATGCAAGCTTACCTGGTATTATTACAGCAAAAATATTGGATCAGCGCAGGAAAAAGGCCCAGACCGAATCGATCCGCAGTGCTCTTTGTGGTAAGACAGCGACTGAGTCAATTTTCCATCACTGCACTGAGTGGATGGATAAGAGCAGGGAGAAAGTTTGTTTGACTGTGATTTCCAGTGTTTGAACTACTTAGGTGGGCTCTAGTCTTTCTTGTTGGAAAATGCAACGCCGCAGATCTCTGGCAGCTCATGTTCTTAGATGATATATTTAAGTAATCCTTGTGAGCGTTTGACGACTAATTGGAAATAATTGCACCTTTCCTATCTGCAGTGCGGTGACGCATCAGTTCTCAGCATCGTCTTTACCCTTTGAAGCTGATTGACACAAAGTGTAAATTCTTATAAGCTAGTGACAGTAGCATTGCAGATTACTGCCGCTTCCATCGTCCACAAATCTGCTTAGAAATCATACATGTACGTAACCCACTCTTTATTACGTCAGATCTTGTTTCATCATCCTCAAATTCAGATTCCAATTTGGATTAAAAGGAATTCTGCGATTGCTGTATGTACATTCATCTACATTCCAACTCTGACCTAAGGTCATGAGCTTTGGCTAGCGACAGAAAGAATGAGATTGCGATACAAGCGACCGAAATGAGCTTCCTCCGTCAGTTGGCCAGGCTTAGCCTTAGAGATAGAGTTAGGAGTTCTGATCCTTCGTGTCAATTTGAATAGGATGTCCCCTTCCTTTTGAGGTGTTTTGGGCATGTCCAACTGTTAGGACACCTTGAGGCAGACCCAGAACCCACTGGAGCCTACCTACATAGCCCATCCAGGCTGGGAACACCTCCAGGAGGAGCTGGAATGCATTGCTGGGGAAAGGGACGTCGGGAACGCTCTGCTAAACCTGTTGCCACCATGACCTGACCCCAGATAAGTTGAAGAAAATGAATGAATGCTATGGACACAATTGCAGTCGCGGTGCCACGGCGGTGATATAAGTGTTTTGTGACAAACAGCTGCTTTCTTTAGTAAGTCGCAGTGTAATAAGTGGGATAATGTACAGGCTGATGCGGGGCATCACTCGTTAATTGCAAGTCCTAGGGTTTGTTTGCTTGTCCATGCACGAACATGGTTTTTCCTTTGATTCGTTAAATGTGTCGTCATTGTGAGAAGGAGTTACCACATATCGGAATTGGATCTCATATGACACCTACAGGCCTGACACTTCAGTGGGAGCCCGCAGCTAACTGCTGTGTCCAGAATTACTCTGTTGTTTACTACTTCACTGCTCCCACGGATATTTAAAGACATAATAGATTTAAAGATGAAGAAATTAGATCTTTGAAAGAGGTTGCTGACCTCTCATCATATTGCTAATAGAAATCTGAGTGGATGTAATTGCTCACAGGGAGTGGAGGGCTTTTTGTGGAAGGTGTTTGCACATATGCAACCATAAATATGCAACAGTGTGCCATCTGTGTGTAAAACACTCCCCGTTTTCCAATTTAGCTTGAATGCACCGCAGCACGCCCCTTTGACCTCCCCGTGTTACAGTTGCTTAAAAATAGAGAAACCTCCAACTACCCTTGTTCCTCTTGGGCTTTTCATACTCCCATCCTCACAAATAGATACTGATTTATTAAACCGCGATGCTAATTATGTCAGTGGTTTGAGGGTAGCATTGCATAAGAAAAAACTGTATAGAATGTGACTGATTGCATTTCTTTAGAAAGATAGAAGGTCGCTGAGGAACAAGAGGAAGATAATTTCACAGATTTTCTCAAGTAGATGAATGTCGTAACCGATTCAAGAGTCATGTTATATTTTATGCACTGTACATAAATTCTGTTTTTATTCATCCTCGCTTTGCCACGCTACATTTTCTGAAAAACTGAAAAGAAAAAAAAAAAAAAAACTGAGTCCGAAATAACTGCAATTGTTTTGGAAGTGCAGTGATTTCGTGCCACTTCATGCCTTACTGCAAATGTTCTGTTCAAAGTCCTGCAGCCACTAAACACCCTTGAACAGCTAGAAAACCCCCAAAACTTCAGATTGTTTTATCAGCTTGATATTTTACAGAACTTTTTCTAACTGCTTTGAAATTCTGGTGTGGAAGATTTTAGATTTGTTATGTTTGTGTTACCTTTGAAAGATCCGTTATGCGCCTTCACCGAGTTTGCCATGTTAAACCAGCATTTCTGTGGCCCAGAACAGACACTGCGGTCCTTTAAAGTATTGTGTTTATAACATTATATATTCATGACTAAATAAGCAACAATAAAAATTAAAAGTAAGGACAACTCTGTCTCAGTGTAGTTTGATTAAATTTGATTGAGAGTGGCCGAACACTCGCAATATATTAAAGAGCCAAAAACTGCAGTTCCTTGAACAACCTTTAGAGGCTGGCTACAAAACGAGTCAATGGCCATAAGCCTCAATGTTAAAAATGCCTAACTTTGTGGCAGAAATAAACATGTTTACAGCCTGGTACAAAAAAAAAAACTGTTTTTGTTTTATACCTAATTTCTCCATTCATGACAACTGTACTGAGGTGAATTTTTTATAGAACTTGTTATGTGTGGCCAGGTAGTGGGGGTGTTCCACACCTGAGAGTGTTTCTTTTCCTTTTGGGGCTGCTGTTCTCCCTCCTGTCCTCCCTCATTGTTCCTTCCTCCACAGGCAGCAGTCAATTTGGTAATCAGGGAGGGATTAAAGAGGAGAAGGAGGGAGGTGGCACTATGAAGGTTTGCTTTTCCTTCTTTCGAGCTGAGTTAACCCTTCTTTTTTACTCTGTCCGTGATGCGTTGCGATGAGTTTTCTTATTTTAGTTGAGTTGGAGACCACTGGTAGTCCAGTTTCTCGTCTTGTGTTAGGTTAGGCCTGTTTTTCCCTAGTTAGTGGGGAAGTGCAGGGTTTCTTTTGGCCGGGGTCTCCATCTCTTTTTTTTTTGGGTTATTTTTTTTTTCCTTTTTCTTTTCTTCCCCAGTGGTAATTTATCAATAAAGAATCTTTCCTTTTGCAAACTTTGAAACTTTTGTGTGGCATCCTTTTTATGTTATGGTCTCATTGAACCAGCATTAAGTTTTAATTTAATTTCATGAGGCCGTAACAGAACTCACCTGTTCAAATTATATAATGCTTAAGGTTATGCATAATTAAGAGTGGTTGCTTTGATTGACAGGTGGGTGCTGGTACAGGTGGCTTGTTTGAGCAATCAGACTTCATTCAGTCCTGCCTTCAAATGTGAACCGCCCTTGTTCAGGACCCTATCATGCAGTCAGAACTTCATTGAGAGAAGACCTGATTTTGAACTGACATGTTTTAGAAGTTCTGCTCCTCACAAGATCAGAAACTGTTGCCGTGTGTAGCCTGTCAACAAACCACATCCTCTTAATCTCACCTCGCAGGACAAAATCAGTTGATGAGCCCCCCGTTTGACCCACAAAAGCAGCAAGCGCTGACATAAAAAGCCATCAGTCACACGTCCATAATGCTACTCAGAGACCACAAATAGTCAAACCGGCAACCTGCTGCGCAAATCAACAGAAACCCAGCTTCTCTGAGTGTGATTCATGTTTTACTCACACAGAACTCCACACACGCACACACTCACACCCTTGGTGAGTCATGCTTAAGCACAAGTGTGGGTGACCAAAAAAAGAGGGGGGGGGGAGAAAAATAACAATGATTTTAATCTTGTTATTGATTTCAACACCAACCTGCTTGTCGCGCAACAGAGCATCATTTAAAGAGGTGGCGCAAGGGCAATCGTTTGTTCCCACTCCTCCGCAACATGAGGACGACTGCATCTTGAAAACGGCTCCTTTGTGGCAGATGGGGGGGAATTTCCAGTCGGCTCTTTTTCTTAGATTTAATGAGGCCGAATGGTGAGCAGGTAAATCACTGTTTCTTTTGTTTTCTCTCTCTCTCTCTCTCTCCCCCCACGTCTTGTTTCAGAATGCCGTGTAACTACAGGGATGCCACCCCCCCTCTACGTCCACGGCTTTAAACTGGACCCCGCTGATTATCATCACATGTTCTTAAAGCAGAAAACAGAAATTGCAACCGCCCACCGTGGCAGCCTGTCACCACACACTTAGAACTGTGAGGCTTTGAATTTAGCCATCTGGTGCAAGCACTGGTGGCGAGTTCACTGCCTCGTTTCTATTATCCACCATGCATGTCAGCAGACATAAACTGTTAAACCCTTTTTGGTCTGTGTGTCATGGTGAGCTGACTTTCATATCTGCTAAAATGCTCTTAAATGTACATCTTTAAATAATTTCTAACTGAAGCGGTGCAAACTTGCTTCCACTGCTAAATTACCGTTTTTACCGTGCAGGTAAAACTCTTTGCTCTTTGTATTTACGCGGTGCAAAGCCTTTTATTTTACTAGATGTTAAAATCTGTCAGCTGTGGTGAACGCAACTGAAACAGATGTGTGGCAGATGTGAATGATGGGAAGTAGCATCCTTCCCCCCCCCCTCTTGCATGCTATTAAAAAAAACAAAAAGTTCAGTGGCATATTCTTTCTGGCTTTACAGCCATTTACATTTCTAACATGTGGGATCCATAATTACCATCTACAGTTTTAACACACCTTGTAGCAAATTGTTAGTACTTGCAAGTTTCCGTGGCGTTTGTTGTCTTTCCTGTCGGAGCAGGCTGGGCGTGGCTGACCTCATTTCTCCACTCCTCCATTGATTCGCACCTGCTCTGCCTCCACACCTGCAGCTCATCCCCTCATCAAGCGCCTGCTGTGTACACTTTAACTACGCCGGTTTGTTGTAGTAGCAGTTAGGTGTGAACTCCTATCTGTTACCAGCTCTGTAAATGCCTTACTGAAGGATCTTTTCGGACCAGTGTTTTGAATGCCAGCCTTGACTGTCGCGTTTTTTGCTGTTTTTGTCCTCTAGCCTTGCCACGCTCAGCCCACCTTCGCACCTTGTTTTTGTTCACAAACTTTTCGAGCTTGCTCCTGCCTGTGGTCTGCATTGTTGTTTCAGGCTTTAACACAAACTGTGGCATACGCACACATTTTGTAAGACCGTTACGAAAATACATGTAGCTGTGGGTCAGTAAGTTTAAGAATTCGACTGAATTCTTTAAACATCAGAAGTGACTTCTGCTATGAAGAAGTTTAAAGTGCTGGAGCTGCTGCAAAAGCAGTTACTATCATGGAAAAGGCAAATGACAATATGTACATTCACTATCAATAATTGTGTCTTGTTGTATACATTAATTAATGTTTCCTATTTATGTTGATTAAGAAGAAAAACTATGTTCCTGTCAAAACATATTTACTGTTTTAAGCATACTGAGGCTTTTACTCGCATCGAACTTAAGATTCACATGATGTAAATAAGATTCTCTGTTAACTGAAGCACGTGTAGTTTATTTGCAGTGAGTCTGACTGCAAGTTCTACCTCGAGGGGTTTGAGTACTGAACTTGTGGGACGTCCTTACAGAGCCCATCCTGCGAACGACATTGAATTCTCATCTTTTTCACGGAGCTCCTGACAGAATTAGGGTAAAGAAGGTTTCTTTCTCTATTTTTTTTTTTTTTCGACTTTGAGAATGATGGCTTCTAAAATTTCTTTCTTCAAAGGTTATTTTTATGGCCTTTCCACCACTGCACAGCAAATAGACTCGTGACATGACATATGCGTTTGTCTGCTGAACCATGCCCCGAGTTCCAGCGGGCTATGAGAGACCCATGCACTGAATCCCAATGTCCTCGCCCATCCTCTTGCATTAATCCTCCGATACAGTGGAGGTAAATCTGAATTAAATGATTGACCCGCTTGATTGATTACAATGATTAAACTCCAATCATCATTTACATGGCTGTCATTTCAACCAACTTCATTTACCAATAAAAGAATACTACTTAAATAATTATGATGATGGACTAGATCTGCAGTGCTCATCTGTAGATTTTTTTTTCCTCTTTTTGAAAGGGAGAAAAAGAACACATTAATATTACATTTAGGCATTTGGCTGACACTTTTATCCAGATCGACTTTCAATGACTGTGAGAGTAGAAAAGAAATGAGGACATTTAATCCCCCCCACAAGTTTGGAGAATATGAAATGTATTTTTGATGAAGGATTTTGGTAAAATACTTTCCCATGCCTTCATAAAGACAGAATGAGTAGACCTTTAATACATCACGCAATGCAGGTTTCTCCAAGGATATCTTTAAAGGGAACAAAGCGATACAAGCAAAGACATATCTGCAAAACCTGTATGAAATAATGCACAAGTGTTACTTTCAGCAGGGGGGGGTGAAATGATAATAAGGTATGTTGAAATATGTAACAAATTATGTGATCCTGAGAAGAGCAGGGCATTCCACCCACCTAACTAGATATGGAAATAGATTCGCCCTACTTGTGAAAATTACATTGCGGTGTCAGTTTTGATCAGTGGAAAGGAAAATTCATCTCTTGCTGCCATTTGGAGCCTCGCAGTAGCATTCTATAGATCGGGGGTTTTCAAAGCCTGACAGTGTGGGTCCTCCCTCAGATAAAATTCAAACAGCTGCACAACCTAGACCTATTTTTTTTTATGCCTGTGTTCCCTTGGAAAATTGGCACCATAAAAAAGTTTGCCGCATGAGCTATTAACGGTTCCTGATTTGCCCAGGCAAGTAATCTGACACTGAGGAAAACTTAAAGGTCCAACCTAGGGTTCAACCTCTATTTACAGAATATAACAGAAATTAAATAATCATTTTCTTTCATGTAGATTCAGCTAAAAAAATAAATAGTTTTTGTTTTTGATACCTTTTTTTTAAAAAAAAAAAAAAATGTGCTTTTTATATTTACAGGTAGCACGGGTCCTCTTCTATGGAGTCCGCCATTTTAAACCACTATGTTGACAAACTTAATACTAGCGTTAAAGAGGGCCTTCCACCGCTGTCGTTTCCCCCTTTTACTAGGAAAGAAGGGATGAAACAAGGTGTTTGCAATTAGCAACTTGCAGGTGCTAGCTGCTGCTAAATGCTACACACTGGACCTTTTAAAAACATGATGATCCTCAGGCAAGGTCTGAAGTTTGAAGATTTCTAAACAGATTTATGTTGACTAACACTGATAATTATTTGAACTGCCCCGAGCTCTATGTGTTGTTGAACAGGCCAAATCATGACTAACCTCCTGTTTTCAGAGCACCGTTATGCATCTGTCTATCTATCTCACCTCACACTGTGTTATTGTTTCATATCCACCAACTCTTGCAAGATCTTCACACAGCAGGCTGTCAGTATCTGTTACTGAAGTTTAAAATGGCATGTTTGTCACGTTGATTTCACTTTTATAACATGTTTTTTTCCCCCCGTATATTTCAAGAGATAATCTTTGCATGGGTATGTTATATTTGAAGAGAAACTGACAAAGTGTAATGATCACTATAATTACATACAACACTCATAATTATCATGGTGAAGAACAAAGGGTGTTACAACAAATTGTACTCATTTTTATTTTTTTTTTTACATGTTGCATGGTGGACTATCAGAGGAAAAAGGAAAAAAAAAAAACAAACACTACAAAGCATTTGATTGATCACGCTCACAAAAGCAATGATTACACCTTGGAGGAAAGAGCTGCTGTCTTATTTAGCAGCTTCTTTTTCATCCACACATAATACAATCAGAGTGGCCCTTGTTACATAAACAGCTTAATGATATGATCCAAAGAGCTTTGAATGTTTAATTATCACACACAATTGTAGTTTCCGGGTCCAAAATCATAGCCGTAGTCAAAAATAGTTAGTCTGATTAATCGGAGGCTCTGATCCCAAAAGCAAGAATGCATTTCACTGACTCATTTCTCCCTAATGATAGGCTAGCTGTCTGCCATTTTATAATGTTACACTAGTCACACAGTATTGTCTCCACTGAGTCTTCATTATGGAGTTAGACAAAAGTGTCAAATTGACCTTTTTTGGGGACAAGAAGCAGCAAAAAGGGGGGAAAAATTAGTTTATTGAAGTAGACATCTCTCCCCTCCTCTCCAGGGCTTTTTTATTTTATTGTTTTGTTTTTTTCATACCTTTGGTGTAATCAAGAAGCAACGCTGTCAGAAAGCAACCCGGTGCCGTAACAGGCTGTCATCACTTCCTGAAGGTGAGAACCGAGGGATTGTCTACATGCAGAGGGCTGCTGATCCCCATTCATTAAGCAGAAGTGATTCATATATAACGAAAAACCATTAGAAACCAATTCAAACCTCGTAGATCTTTTGTTAAAGACCACATGAAGTACCGGCAAATAAGGACACATCAACCCAGGGGGAGGAGGCAATTTCATCTGAATTCAGTTTTATCCATAGAGTGCCATACGCTTTCCATATAGAGCAGGCTTAGACCATCTTCATCATTATTTACAGAGACCCAACAATCCCCACCGTGCGCAAGCACTTTGTGGAAAAACCTTTATTTCTTTCTTCAGAACCCATGTTGAGCTGCTACCTGCTGTGACCTGTTGAGCTTGGACTAATAATAGTAATAAGAATTATAAGAATCATTGTGATGGTCGTCAAGCAGCAGGTTCAACCACGTAGCTATGATCCATGGCAACCTGCGAGACGAGGAAGCAGGAAAAACGCCGCGTAGGATACGAAGTTAGTAACGTGAGTGTGTGCAGATGAAGGGGGAGAGAAGATAAGCTTGGTGCATCATGGGAAGTCCCCTGGCACTCTAGGCCTATAGCAGCATAACTAAGGGATGGTTCAAGACTCATCTGAGCCACTAATAAAAACTAATACAGATAGATGCTCCTGTAGAGATAGAAGGTCATCAGGTAAGGTATTTGTGGCAGACTTTGTGCTCTTTAAGTCTTACTGCTTCCTTTCTTGTCAGGTAAAAATCATCACAAAGATGTGTTACTCCCACTGAATCGTCTGAATTTCAAAATATTCAATGAATACCCAACGTTCGCAGTCTGATTCATGTCAGCAGCGGCCAACGAATCAAGCAATAAAAACAAGTCTAAAGCTTTTAAGCACACAACAAGGAGCACCGCAGAAGAAGGAGCTGACCCAAACGGAACAACTAGTCCCGCGGACACTCACACTGGAGCAGGTGGAGGACGCAGATAGCACTGATACTGCTGACTCGCCGAATCGGAGCGAAACCGGAGCCAAATGCGCGCTGTAAATGTCTGATCAACAGAGTGCATTACCAGCCCGGTGAACTTAAAGATTAGGTTTAACTCTGATGACCGTGAAACCACAGCCCCCTGTCTGATTCCATGCTACACATGTGTGGAGCTTTCTGAACGCTGGCAGGACACGGTAAAGTTGGTTACCTCGTTGAGGAGGTGTGCAGCATGTTGCCTCCGGCACTCAACACCTCCACGCGGCTGCTTGTTCCGTTTATTCACTGCGATGTGTAAAAGCATTTTTTAAAATTTTTTTTTTAATGTGAAGCGGCAGCGGTGGGACGTTCAGTTTGCATTCGCGTTGATTAGCAGCTCTGGCATGGCGTAAAGAACGCGAACAGCAAACAGTGAGGCGGATATCAACGAGATAAAATGATGCCTAATTTAATGCATGCATCTATTTTCTGTCAATTTGTATAATTTAGGCAGGAATGGTGGACTCCGCCACCGGCAATAAAAATAGCAAGTTAATTACTGAATGGAAAAACATTGAATTTATTAGCATAAAACTAGAAATGATTTAAGTATGAGTGAGTATGTTTCATGACCTTAGAAGGAACCCGTTAACAGCCCAGTGTATCTCAGTGTAAATGGTGAGGCCAACGTTCGTGCAGGTATCTGTTTTCTTGTTATTTGGATAGTCTGTTAAGTGTGCGAGGATCTATTGGCAGCCATTTTTCTCATGTCTTCTTTGTAGTAGGGACAGCAGAGTGAGTCTTTCTCTCTTATCCTTGCTCAAGGGAGCGTCACAGGCGCTGCTGCTGCTGCACTGGAACCCTTATCCAGAGGGCAGAATGTCAAACAGGTGGTTGAGCGGCTGGGCAGAGATGGCAACGCTCTACTTTGCCCTTTTCCCCGCTATGGTGTTAGGCAGGTCTCAGATGGAGGGCAGCTGGTAGCCAGCTACTCTCCGAGCCATAGCCGCACTGCTGCCCTGACTTGCAGCAGGAGCAACAGTCTGTGATGAATTGCGCACGGTGCGTCGGGCAAATTGATGAAGACTGGTTGTGACACAAAAGGCGGCCTGCGTTGACCCCGAAACTGTCAGGACTTTTGATTTCTTTTCAGGTGCGCTCATTCGCTTGTGAAGCTTCTGTACGTCACTGTGCATTGTGCATACTCTGTAAAGACAGCACTCGATAGAATAAAGATTTTTTTTTTTCGCTTCTGAGTTAAACAACCTTTTTGTTGTATAGAGCTGGTTTCACCTGGGTGGGGCCAAAGAGGTACAGTGAATATTTTCCAGATAATGGAGGCATGAATCAATTAGAAAGTCATTGAACTTTACATGTGTACAGTACACTTCAGCCAAGGTTCATTATTTTCATTTCGTCGTCGCCTTCAGTGGCCTTCACAGCAGCCAACGATTATTGAAGTGTGCTTACTTGACTTCAGCTGGAGAGAAAAGTGGACAAAAACCACAGAGTTTCTTCTGCAGACTTGCAAAACGACGCCTATACCAGCTGTGTTCACCAAGAAATACTCAGTCACTGTTGTTATTTACTGTACACTGACACGGTACGTTAATAAATGCTGCCAAGCAAGCGATGAGGTATGTTTAAGGTGCAAAAACCTCTATTGAATTACCTCAGAAAACCTACTCTTGGGATTTTGTTCTCAAGTCTGAGGCCTTTTGAAGCTATTTTTGACTTGCTCAACCTACTTTTGAAATGACATTCACATTTTTTGCTCTCTCTCTTTTTTTTTTTTTTGAGCCAGGAATAATCCTACTTGACATAACCTTTGGTCCATTTTTTGGGGGGAGGGGTTTAGGAGGCTCAAAAAAACGACAGTGAAGGGCTGTCGAGGCTTGCCATGCTGAGTCTAGAGATTCTCCTATATCCTATATGATGTGTGCGTATCAGTGTTTAAACGGCTGATATCTGTAGGCTGTTTTTTTGACTCAGTCATGACCATCCAAAAAGCTACTGGCATGCTAAAAACATCCATCCGTTTTCCATAACCGCCTCTCCTCATCGGGGTCGTTGAGGGGCTGGAGCCTGTCCCAGCTGACGTTGGGGCTAAAAGGCCGGGCACGCCCTGGACTTGGAGTCTCCGGTTCCATGCTCAAAACAACAAAGCTAAAATTAGCTGCTGAAAAAATAAAAATGCTCAGTGAGTGAGGATTAGTGGGACAAACACAGAACCGAAAAGTCAATGAAGAAGCATTTAGGCGCGTACAAATGAAGCGAGCGCTGCGTTATTCCCGGTCTCTCATGGCAAAAAAAAAAAAAAAAAAAACAGCATTAGCAAACATGATTAGCTTTACATTGCTGTCACAATACACCGGCGTGCTGTATGATTCAATAAAATATTTTAATAACGCCATCCGCGCTGACTTCTCGACGAAGCCGCTCCACGAGTTCATTTAAACTCCAGACTATGACAGCTGCTGTCATTATATATTCATTGGGAGTCAATTAAGTCAGTGAATCAATTAGCAGAATGAACACTATGTATGTGATATCTCCTTAATTACTTGCTAACATTGTATGTCCTCGCGCCATGTGGTCTTTTTTTTTTTTCTGCCTTTTGCTTTGACTCCGGCCATTGAAGGGAGGGAGGGAGGTGTCGATGCCAGCGGACTAACCCCGGCTATTGGCTCTCAGTGTGCCAGTTGGGGGACAGAAAAGAGAGAGAGAGAGAGGGGGACTCCACTCTAAGCCATGCACCCCCCCCCTTTCTGTTTCCTCCTGCCGAGTCTCCTTTTTCCAGCGTGTTAGCTCTGCCTCGCGGAGAGCTTGCAACGTGCTTCAGCCACGTGCTGGCGGGGGCCACCTCGCACCACAGACTGGAACCTTGACCTCACAACACCTCCGCACCCTCCCTCCCTCGATGCTCCCTTTTCCCTCCCTCCTTCCCTTGATGCTCCCTTTTCCCTCCTCTGTCCTCCATAGATCAATTTCTCCCTCTCTGTCTCTCATTCCAAAATTCTTTTTTTTTTTTCCTCGCCCAGCTAAACTGTCCCACTTATTTTCTCCCTGCCTCTTTCTCTCTCTCTCTCTCTCTCTCTCTCTCTGTTTCTTTTCCTGTCTTCTCCTTCTCCCATCCCCTCTTTGTCCCAGCCGGAGTGCATCCTGCTCTCGCCGGCTGCCTGTGACTGGAATCCCTCATCAGGTCGCCGAATGTGACAAATCAACAAAGGCACGCACTCCTCACTTGCTGCTTCAAGGTGCAGCATGTCGCCGCTTGGAATTTATCTGCCGTGCGCCTTCTATAGTATCCCCCCCAACCGCCCACCCCAAGGAGAACACACATGCAGGCACGCTGGGATATCAAAACATGGCACGGCATAAACAATTATTGTGTACAGTGTATAAAGCATTACCAAAAAGGCTCAAGGCTCAGGGGATCATCACAAATGCAGAGCAAGCAATTACTCCAACTGGCTGTCACTTCATTCTCTGTTTAGAAAATGCTCTCGGTGGAGGAACAATGTGCATACTAATCAATACAAACGTGGACGTGGCAGGGGGGGCGGCGGCTTCCTAAAGAAGGGGAGGGGGGGAAAAAAAGTGCTCATTCACTGCTGCAAATGAGAGTTAGCATGTTCACACATTAAATTAGCACCTATAGCGTTGTCTTCCGCTCCGCCCGGCGACGCGCGTGTTGTATTTTTCTTCACTTTAATTAACGCCAGCGGAAGCCCGACTGATCTCCGCGCTCATTCCCGACGCACTCGCTGTTAATGGCACACATGTAGTTCTATTAAAGTGTTCTCCATGTATCACTCAAGTAAATTGGCTCGTGTTTTTTTTTTTTTTTTTTTGGGTGGGGGAGGGGAGGGGGGCATTGACTGCGTTTTGCGAAAAGTGAATGAAAAAATGCAGCCTTGCTTGTGATTACATTTTTCATGCCCAGAGAAAAAAAAACAGTAAAGTGTTTCAGCTCACTTGCTCCCCTAATTTAGCAATAACTGCAGCGGTGGAAAATAACTACACGAGGTAGACGTCTTCTGAGCACTCGAGGTTGAATTTTAAAGGGGTAACTTGCTAACTTTTGTGGTCATGTTTCCATTTGATGTCTGCAAGCAACGTCCTTGAACATTCATCAGTGGGAACCAGCCTCGCCGCTGATTAGATCTCTCTCTCTCTCTCTCTCTCCTCACACTTGATGAGTCAAGTGTGAAACCTACCTGGCCTAGTTTCATCCCAACAAACACCTCACCTTAACTCAGCAACGCTACGGCGCCCAAAAACCTCAGACGGAATTAAAGATGCGCGCCGAGCGGCGCACTCCGCCTGTCACATATTTGAGCGCGTTTCCCTGATTGCACCGCGAGATATCTATAGGCTCAAAGCCTCCTCTCGCAGGTTAAACCGGCTGGCAGTCAGCCCCGCACACATTAACACTCGCAAACGCGCTCAAATGCAGACACACACACACACACACTTCTAAAGAGCTGCAGGAAGGCAGAGGCCGATCACATCATGCAAATCGCTGTCGCCCGTTGGGACGTGCGCCGCATCAGAAAAGAAAAGAGAAGAGGGGATGGAAGAGAGAGAGAGAGAGGGGGTGAAAAAAAAAAAGGAGCAAAGGTGCAGGACTTCGAAGCCGCGGCCATGTTTTTCAAAAGCTTTTGTGTACTTGACCCCCACCGGTTCCTCTTCACGCTTGCCTGGCCGTGGTGACAGAGTGTGTGACATGCCATCGGACACCGAAGCATATGGCCTCTGGGATAATAGAAACAGAGGCAAATATGTATGTCGGCCCGTGTATGCGTGTATCACCTTAAATCCCCCTCTCTCTCCCCCTCTTGGCTGGTCACCGGCTACAGGTGGCTAGCAAGGTGACACGGCATCTTGTTGTCGAAACAGGAGCCGGCCATATGCCTCCGCTTCTGTGAAAAGCTGTTTTCCCTGTTAGGCAAGCATATGTCTGTGCCAAAAGTTGCTGCTACGTTGGTGGAGTCGTTTACTTTATTGTTGTCAGCGTTTGCTCTCTTCATCCTCGGACATCTGGGACGATGACGGTGCAAAATGGAAGGACGGAGCAAAGTTTTTGGGGTTGTTTTTTTAATTCATTAATCTTGTGATCAATATGGGATTAGCAAAGTTTTAAAACAAACAAAACAATATGCAGAGTTTCTCCGCCTGCTTTTCATTTCCACACGGGGGAAAAAAAAGAACCCCCATCTGAAAGAATTATTTTGATTTAGATATCAACAACACTCCTCCAGTGGTAAAACAGTAAAATATGCCATCTGTTCCTGCACTACCAACATACAAAAGCAGTCAAGCTTAGGCAGCTAATTTATCCAAAATGTTGGTCTTGCAGTCTGGGAATTATATTCAGAGCCAAATTATTCCTCCTGCATTGCAGCACTTTCTCCAGTGAGTGATGGTCCTTTAACAAGCTCCTCTAAATAGCACGAAGAATCCCCGAGCTTAATGATGTCTGCCATCGCACCCGCTGCTCCAACAGGTGAGGTCGGGAACGGAGTTTTGTCTCGACATGGGCAAAGTCACTTTTATGATGCTGAATCATTTGTTTTGTTTAAATAAGGAGTTTGTTCCAAAGTGATTGTTACCGTGAAGGTGACACTGTGATATGCCTCAGAAGCTCTCGCACACTTTGACTCCCCAAATACCTTTTTAAGAGACATATTAAGGTATTTTTATACACCGCTGAATGAGGTCTTGTGGCTAAAGGCAGTCATTTGAATATTTTTCAGAGCAACTTCTGCTCTTTTTTTTTATCTTGTTTGAATTGGAGAGCAGCATTACATCCTGTGATGGCAATTACTTTACACACACTGCTATAGCAGCTCTGCATAAACTTACTTGGACTTCTAAGTGGATAGATTGTCCTTTTTAAGTATAACCTGAGAGAGGGAAAAAAAAAACACCACTCATCTGGGATCAGACTTGGCTGAAGTGCTGGACCTATAGGCTATCCAGCTCATGGAGAGAGCATCCAATATCAAACTTTAACCCTAACCCTTTATTCAGCAAGCTTTCAGTCAGAGATCTTCTTGAAGGCAAAAACAGGTTGTCCAAGCTCAGTTATGCTTTTACTACGTACAGTAGATATGTCAGGAAATCAGAGATCCGATGAAGGTTCCAGTGTATATGTATCAGAAAAAAAACTTGCGTCCAAGAAATTCTGTTTCCATACAGTCAATTTGCAACAGCGGATACGTTTTGAGGTAAATGTAATGCAGCTTTTTTATGCAACACAGTTTTTAACACAACGAGGAAATGTTCTTAATTGAGCTATGTGGCAAGTTTCAAATGCTTGCTGACAACCAATGTTTTATTGCTTGTCTAAAATAAGCAATCTTGTAGGACACAATCCAACCATAGTGACTACAACATTAGTTTTCCTTGATCAGAGTCTCGGTCTAAATCAGGGGCTCAGTCAGGGTGTCATAGTCCTGCGCTGTATGAAAATTTGTTATCTGGTGCATCTGTTGCATTTAGTATTTTAGAACTGGCAAGGTCAGAATAAAACCAAAAGTGTCTCTCTGTCTTTTTGGTGATGACTTTGAATCTTTAATATTTAATCAGTTATTTATTCAGAGTTGCAACAACCATCATCAGTTAATATAGCGGCATTGGTTTATTGTCTGCTTGTCCTATAGGTTGTCCAATTTAGTCTAAACATTCTAACAGTCTAAAAATACTGGGAACAAGTTATGAATTATCCACTGCATGCTGTCCTTGAACAAAGATTTTGAGTCAGAACCACAGGCAGTAGATGAAAATCAATTTTGGAATTAAAAAAAAAAAAAAAAAAACTTGTCCTGACATTATGATTCCCACCAGGCAGGTTAAAAATACCACAAAGGATTATCTGCTGAGGTTCTCTACAGTAATTTGGATATATTCATGTGATGTTAAAGACTAAATGTTTTTCTCTCTTGGCAGAAGTTTTAAGTTTAAAAAAAAAACAAGTTAATCTCATTCCTCTCAAAAGTTACCACAGCATCACTGACATCATGTATTTTAGCCCAGGGGGTGGGGGTCCCACCATTGGCTCCAGGCTGGTTGAGCTACAGGGCATGTTTGGATACACTCCACGCCCCTGTGTGCGCTCACCGAGGCAAATCTCCTTCAGGTGTGCACACACCTTGTGATGTGACATGAATCCACCACGGAGATTTCACCTGATTTCAGACTTGCAGAACACCTTGAATACGAAAAGGGACCCTGTTCAATATTAATCTGCTTTTTTTTTTTTGGTTTTTTTTCCCTTTCTTTCTTTCTTTCTTTTTTTTGTCTTATCACTCCAGCTGCATGTGTGTAATGTTTGGCAGGAAGCTGGCAATGCTCTGGATCAGCCCTGGGGATGCTGGGAGAGGGATAAACTTGGAACCCACCTCATCACAGGACCCCACCAGATGCTGGAGTTGTTCACCCATCGAGCGTGAAATTTTGTCTGCGGGGAGACGATTTATAATTTTACTCTTACCGCTGGAGGAAAACAGGAAGAAACATACACTGAAAAAAGGGGGGGGATGCATATCTAGTGTTTTTTTGCCTAACACCAAACTCCTGAATGGTTTCCAGACTTTGATTATTTTTCATTCTGTGACTGCAATGACATGGAGGGGAGGGGAAACAAGATCGATGAAGGGTACTTGGTATTTAGTTGGGTTGGGGGCAATGGTCCTTGTTGATGCTGTGTTTGCATGAGTCTACAAAATCATTACTGCACATTACGGAGTGCACCACACTGGTTGGCTATCTAGCATGCGTCTACCACTGCGCGGCGGACGGCCGCTATCAGCTATACATCAATTCTTATTTTCAGAAAAGCTAAAATTGATGGTGTTTGCTCACAGTCAGGAGAGCTAAGTGGAAAGTTCCCCATGGCGGACCAAGGACAACAAAAAACCTGGTTTTCTTTATTAGAACAATTAGTTTAAACATCCTGTGGAGGAGTGTTTTGTCAATTACCGAGCAGTCGGGAACATTGCTGTGCTTTAATGACAGTAAAAAAAATGCCTTTTGGTAGCAGAAAGTAAATATTAATCCCGCACCTTACTCTAAACCTTGTCCATTTCACCCAGAATTGACACTTTGCTTTCAGTCAAAACACAGCTTGCTCCTCGTATTCAGAGCATGGCCTGCAGAAATACCCAGAGAGAACTCCAAAAGCAAATTTTGCATCAGAAACTGGGTGTTTTCGTGCTGAACCTCCCTCTGCAAATTCTAGTTTTGATAATTAGGGAGGCACCCACCCACTGGCCAAACCAAATAAGATGCATAAATATGAAAGACAGAAAGAAATGATGATATAATTATCACCATCCCTCTGATGGCAGTGATATGTAGCATCCATTTAGCTGATAAATAATTCTAAACTGATGGGGGAATCGAGTTAAACACTGACGGACAACATTTTTATTGAGGCTGTCTGGGGTTATGGACTATTTCCCACTAAAGCAATGATAAGTATGAATTGAATGGCTCATTGCACAAAATGACCATAATACAGTATGGGATCTGATGGGTTTTTTTGATCAATATCAGTAACTTGGAACTAAAAATCCTCTGTCTGTCACTCACAGTGATATATTCTCTTTTAATATTCCTGATAGGTCTTTACTCTAATGAGTGTACCCATCTAAACAGACATTTATCAAGTATTTGGGCACTCACATGAGACTTCTCACCTTTTTTTTTTGATTCACTACATCTCAGAGTGTCCACGTGAACACCGTTTATTGGGTTAAAAAAAATAGTAAGTTGAAGCAGATTGCAGTTGGCACGTATGTTTCACGTTGCATGTGTCATCTATTTGCCCTCTAGCTCTTCTAATTCACTCCTGTGTCACTCCAAATCACGACTTGTGTCATTCTGAAACCCTTTTGCCTCTTCCCTTTGAATGACTGGTTGTGGTGCAGTGTCTGGATGTAATTGACCTTGTAAAAGCTGAGTATAACGCCACAAAGACAGAACTAAGTGAGTTTAACTTTGTTAGTGCCCATCCATCCAAATCCTCATCTTGAAACAATCAATTCTGATAAACCTTGACGTTTTGTTTGAAATGGCACCTTTTTTTGTGGATGTGAAACTTACTTTATAGAAATTTAAAACGGCAGAACCGACTGTGTGGACTTCTCTGTTGGCAAACTCTGACCTACCCCCACCAACTTTGGTTCCGCTCACTGCCTCGTCAAAAAAAAACCTTAAATAGATTTTTCTAACCTTCATTTATCCTGGGAAGGTTCACTGAGCATGCATGGTGTTTTTTTTTTTTTTTTTGAGAATGGCCTCGCTTCACTTTTACACACTTACACACATTCACACCTGGGAGCTGCCCGGTACGACCACAGTCTTCCAACATTAGCCTCAGAGGAATTCCTCTGGAGCTGGTGGGGATTAATTGTCTTGCTCAAGGGCATCTCAATGGGAATAGTGGAGGAAGGGGAGCTTGTTTCTCATTAACTTCCCTGTCCAGATTTTCCCAGCCTTTTGGGGAAACTGAACCGGCCACCTCTGTCATCTCTTTTTTTAGTCTGCATGAGTAACTGATGCCCCCAATCTTCTGTTGTATAATTATATCCAGGGCTGCAGTGCTTGATTCTGGTCTCTAGGCTGCTTTTCAAACATCTTAAACATGGTCTAATTTAGTTATGTCCCATTTCAGGGCTTTCTCCTTTGAAGGACTTGGCTTGTGAATACTCCAGAAGACTGTTCAGTATGAAAACTTCTTCTACCCCCCTTGATATTTTACCTACATCTCTGTTTAAAAATGTCATTGGATCAACTGGTCATCGTCTGCTCTCTATAATCAAAGATTCTTTGACATCTTGTGTCAAAAAACGTTGTTCAAGAAGTTAAAAAAAAACAAATCTTGACCCTGCTCTGACCCACAAAACTACTTCCAAGTTGTCTTTTATAGCCAATGTTTTAGAAAAAAGGGATTGCTAAGCAGCTTAAAACCATCTTGTATGAGCACAATATTCTTTACAAGTGACTGACTTGGTTGCATTCAGCAGAATCAGCCCTTCTTAGAATCACTGATGCGTGACAATGCCCTGTTTTGGTACTGTTGAATCTCAGTGCAGTTTTTGACACTGTGGGGCACAGTATCCTGATCGACAGACTTGAGCAGTGAGTGGGTATCTCTCAGTCAACCCTGGGTGGTTCTTTTCCTACCTCCCTTATAGAAGTTTCTCTGATAACCTTACATCCTTATCCTTAATCCTAATTCTGTATTCTGGTGTGCCACAAGGTTCTGTCCTGGATCCTATTTTGTTGGCCCCATGCATGCTTCCCTTCTGGCAGGTAATGAGTAATTAAAGCTATCTCCTATTAGTGCTATGAAGATGATATTCAATTATACATCCCGTTTAATTCTATAGAACAGAACTATACCTGCCTAAACTTTAAAAAAATAGGCAGTGTATAATTTCCTGCAGTTGAATGCTGACAAAACAGAAGTTCTTATTACTGCCAGCAATCTTCCTAAGGTCATGGAAAGTCTCTTTCTTCTTTTGTTAAATCTTCTCTATGAAATCTAGATATCACTGTTGACCTGGCGCTGATCTCTGACCAATTTGTTGGATTAATTCCTGTTTTATCCAGCTGGAAATTGGCTCATTGTGTCTTGAGGTAAAATGGATGTGACTATTTTTTATTTTTTTTTTCTCCCAGCTAAAAAATAAGAAGACTCTGGAACTCTGGACACTGCGGACCCCCTTTTCATGTATTTTTATTTTGTGGTCTCTTCTTTTAAGTGTGTATCTCATGTCTGGTGGCACGTTGTGGGGGTTGGTCTTAAAAGATGCTATATAAATACATTTACTTACTTAATTATTGCTATAGGTCTCATAATGACAAATTAGACAAGTCACTAAGACGGGAAAGAACACAGCATTGTTGTGAAAATTTGGCCAAAAGAAGTGTCTTTGGCTCCACTGAAATGTCTTTGGCTCCACTGAAGGACCCTTTGTCTTGTCAGCCTTTTATGATGCATGAGGCCTTGACTTTGAAGGAGGCAATTCAGACTCGTCCTTGGTCTCAATCACGGGTTGAATGTTGACTTTTTCCAGCTTTCTATCAAATATACGTTTGTCACAAAGAACAGCCAGTCCTGAACTTTCATCAATATGCACCTGAAAAGAACATCCATACAGTCCAGATATAAAAAAAACTTTGCATTTCATTAAAAATCCTTAGATCTAAATGTATAAGAAGCACATAGGTGCCAAAGGTTCCACGCATGCAATATTCACACTGCAAGAATGCAATGTCCCTCCCACATACACTGTTTGACGAGCTGGTCTTATGCCAGAGATGTAACACAGAGGTCAAATTCAGTCTGTATTAAAATGGAAGTTGTTATATAAGACAGCACAAAGCCACTGTAACTATGATATATGAACAAAATAGAGCCTTCTGACCTGGAAAACCCTTAAATTCAATGATACTTAACTGAAATATAAAGTTTTTCATGCCCTTGCACTTGGCACTTTCATTATACAGAAAACCAGAGGTAATGGCTTCACAGCTCCACCGTTTGAGGGGATGTCATTGTCTTGCGGAAGAAAAGCTCCTTTAGTCAGTCAGCCTTGGAGCCTCTATCATTACACATACATCTTAACACCAAATTATAGGTTCTGTCTGGGTGGAGTGCAGTTCTGAGATGTTGAAACTCTGACACACATTCGGTACGTGCACCGCTGATCTGCTTGTTCTATATTTCACAACTAAAGGGTCATATGTATTGTATGGCTGGTCTGTTGCAGCCAAAATGGAAAGCTTTAGCTCGTTTTGTAGGGTAGGAGCCAAGGGTACAAGTCCTTGTGTAGGCAAAGGTCTAACTTATTTTTTGCATTAATCATTGTCAACTTCACAGCGCATGACCGGTATCATCAGTGTTCCTGTTTGTGTACTGCACTGTTTGATGCCAATGTCATCTGTACTACATGGTTCCAGACCTGTGAATCACAGCCCACATCTCCAGACTTTTTCATAGGTCTCCTTAGTGATGGCAAATCCCCCCCGGGTTAGAGAAATAATCGACCCAGTCAGAGCTTCATCGGAAACATTAAGAGCGGGGATCTTATCATCCTGTGCTAGAGCCAACATAGTGACTGAAAAGTTGCCATGGAAACAGCGTGAAACTGGAATGAGGTTGACGCAGCTGTTCAGGTTGCATTCAGTTGGAATTATTCATTTATCATTGTTAAAGACATTAACAAAGACAACCTTTGCTTCGCTGGCTTCTAAATCTGTTGTTTTATTGTATTTAAATAAAACAATTTGCACAATATGGCATTCATTAAATAACTAATAATGTTTTGTAAAGAAATAATTCAACATCTTGTCATTGCTTACCAGGCTTTGTTAGTGATGTTGATATATGTCTTACCGTTAATGCTTAATGTTAAGATTGTCATCGTCTTGCATAATTTCCTGCAGAGTCACTCAAACTGCAAACTTCCTGAAAATGTCTTTCATTTGGCAATTTTTTTTTTTCCAATTAATAAATAAATTAAAAACCCTTTTAGTCAGTGCACTGCATTCCAGCTAAACATGCAGAAATGGGTTATTTGTCAACAGGCAATCATGTATGAAAGTTTCCAATAATAAATGATTAGTGAATTGAGGTACTTGGGTTTAAATGGAAAAACCATTCAAGTAAACTCAAATAACTCCCTCGGAATTGTGCATTTATTTTAATTAAGTACCAGATTCGTTTTTTTTCCAATGCATTACTTCCATCACTGCCTTTTATCCGGTTATGATCAGGCTCTTACTGACTACATGTCCACGCATTGATTGAGACAGACTTGTGCTGCCACCCCGGACAGATCAGTGAAAAGTGTGGGTTCAGTCCTCCGCCCGCTCCTGAGCGATGCGATCCTGCTGAACAATAATGATGACAAAAGTATCCATGTGACAGAGCGCCCACGCAGACACAAACTGAAGAATCTTGAAGGTTCTTTAATCTCATGTGGAGGTCAGTGGGAACGGCTAGAGAAGCACAATTTATTGTCCAAACACTGACTTGTAAATAATGGGCAGAAACGGTAAACAGCAGGATGTCATCTTGGGGCGAAAATGATGAGATGAGGCTGCAAAACAGGTCTGCAGAAACAGTTGACTTCATTAGTTTAAAAAAAAAAACAGATTTATCCAACCTCACTGGCTTGAAATCTTATCGTGGAAACAATAAAGCCTCTTGTTTTACATTGATAAACACGAAGAATACGCACAGTGATGAATGATGAGTCATTACGGTGGCTGATGACGTTTGTAATTCATCACATTGTGGATTGAAAAAAAGAAAACACCCTAAAACACTTGAATTCAATAATTCATGCGCATTCACAAAACCGCAGATCTATTAGTGTCTCCATCATATCTCGACAGCCCATTTGTATAGAAGATAGTGACAACTTTTTTTGCAGTCCAAACAATTCTTCATGCATTGGCAAACACAATATATTTTATGATTTTTACTGAATTTACAAGCTTGCAATAGGCATTATTACAGAAACAGCCCAGAGGTAACTAGAGGGACTATACGCTGCCTATAAATTGTCACTGTACACATCACCTTGTGTACATTGTGGTTTATTGATAGTTTTTATAGTTCATTTCACCGTGATTAACTTTAATAACCATTTTGGTTACCTCTTCTTTTCTTTCTTATCCCCAATCTTTCTCTACTTATTTCTCCTGTGGTTCTTCTGCTCCTCTTTTTTTTATTTTTCTGCTTGTAATTTTTCTACCTCATTAATTTCCATAAGCTCTTCTTATGTCACTTTGTTTTTTTTTTCTTTACTTCATTCTTGAAGAATGCGTGTGACAAAATAACGACAATCTGCTTGGACCTTTTTAGCTGAGATCATTTCACTCAATATTTCTAATATTGTTGGGTTTTATTTCACCAATAAACAGAAGCTGGGCTTGACAGCTTTGTTTTTTTTTTTTGTCCAAACAGCTGAATAACATATTGCAAAGAGCAAAAGGTGAAGGTGGGAATGAACACACACATCCCGTCCCCTACCAGTAACCAACCTGGTTTTCCGACCTTAACCACGTCCCAACTAAACTATGCAGTCTCCAAATCAAACCTTCACATGGTCCATTTGGAACGCACTGCTAATGTATTTTGTCTTTCTACATCAGAGGAATAAATACCCCCTAGATCTTCAGTGCTTTGTTCACAGTCACTTTTTTCTCCTCATTACATTTTAAAAAGACTTTTGATTATCTGTTGCAGAAGCATGCGCATCCTGATTTCTTGGCAATTTCTCCCTAATTACGTAAGATGGGATAGCATGCAAAATGACAGATGGGTCATTCGAGTGATCCGGGAGATGGAGAGAATCATTTCCCCGGTGATCCCGACACCGAAAAACAGAACAACAAAGTGCATCATCTGGACCGCATTAGCAGTCTGTCTCATTATTTTGACAACATCCAAAAACTGGATCTGTATGTGGAACAGAATCCAAGACTGGAAGTTTTGTGGAAAGTAAACAGATTTTAATGATGCTAACAACCAGATTAGACCCCCTCCTTAACTATAAAAAAATATACTTTTTTCTTTTCTTTTTTTTTTTTTTTTTACAACCACTTATTTGTCTTAAGAACGGCAGAAAAATAGAAGATGAACCAAACTCTGACAGCCTTTAAAACTAGGGTAGCCTCAATCAGTGCCTGCAAATGTGAACAAATACTTTACAAGAACAAACAAAAGAAGCTAAAACTTCATTTTTTTCCCTGCTAAGTTATGCAAAAAGGGCTCATTGTCCCCCAAGTCATCTTTCTGCATGACATTTATCCCGGGACAGAACCAGCAGGTGGTTGACATCTGCAGAAGGATAGGGAGTAGCAGGGGCAGCACCTCTCAACAGGTGCCCATGATTAGCATGAAACCGGTCCTGCAAAAATAAGTAAAGTGTGAACAAAGAGAGGGCAGATACGTCAAAGTACGGTCCAGCTCATGTTTATGCATACGAATGCCAAGGAACTCTTGTTTGACCGACACTCAAAGACGCCCAAAAGGTGACGAGAAAACTTTGTTTCTGTGATCATCCAGGCAAGGATTCCTAAAAGGCAAAAACTTCTGGCTCTTCGTTAATATGCCACCACCTTTCTCGGTGAGTAGAAAGAACCGTCAAGAAAACACGAACCATGCTGCAACATCACACATCTTCCCAAACTGCTTCCTTTTTGAACTGATTAAGCCTTGATCATGCACACCTCAGCCGCGTCTCGTTTCCTGTTTGCAGCCCTGCGTGAGTTCCTGCATCTTGCGGAGTTCATTCACACAAAAGAAAGCAACAGCGTGTACAGTACGACCGCGGCAGACAAACACGGGAAATAAGCTATCCTAGGTGTGCGAGCTGGGGCTGCGTGTGGACATTATGCATACATGCACACACACGTCCTCGCACAGGCACTCATGCATACAAGGCCTGTGTACGCCGTGATACCCGGGGATCACAAACCCAGCGGCTCTTTGATTCTTTAGATCTGGAGAGCCTCTTCTTTATTCCCTAACGTTAGTAAGACGGGCACCTGCTGTGACTAATCTGCAGGATGAGAGCAACAAGATGGAGTAGATTTCAGTGGCAAACGGAAGGGCAGGAAATAGCTATTTCAGGAGCGATGTGGTTCAAAGATAATTTCCCACTGTTACTAAGTGTTGATTTTTCAGTGACAATTATTTGAACTGAAGGAGTGTGATTGGAGAGCTCCTGGTTCACTCACAGGGCTGGTGTGGCTTGAGGTGGAGGTTTAAAAGTATCAAGTCATAAAATAACTCGTAGATCTGGCTAATTAATAACTTCTATACTGATTTCATTTGGCTTTTACATAAGTGGAAATGTTCAGCAACTGAAATTCTATAATGCAGTAATGTATATCCTCTTTCAGGACAAAACAGCAACAAATCTGTTGAGATATAAGTATTTAAAACCCTTAATATGGCTAAAATGTTACATAATTACAGTGCAAAAGTAACAAAACCACATATTATATAATATATATATATATATATAATAATTAAATCTTATTAATATTCATGTTCAGTATTCGACATTCTCTGCAAGGGCATGAGTGTACAAATTGTCTCTCACATGCTAAATCAAACTCTTTCTTCACGTTTGATTCTCTAGCATGGCTCACATTCATCCGGCGCCCGACTGAGCTGTGCTGCTGTGCCGAGGATCTCTGATTTATTTATTTATATTTTTATTTTTATGAGCAATAAACCTTTGAAATATTCTACATGGTCTACAAGTTTTTCGCAAAAGTATGATCAGAAAGAAATATATATATTTGTTTGTATGTTTTTCTTTGATTTGGTGACAGCGACAAAATAAATGGAATTATCCAACTAAAGTAATTCAAAATCATACTTATGTACACTATAGGAATATCCATTTTCCAGAACTGATTACTCTTATGAGGATCGCAGGGATCTGTGGCCGATTCCAGCTGACATTGGGCAAGTGGCAGGGTACACCCCAGAAAAGGGCTGACAGATAGAGACACATAATCATTCGCGCTCAATTGACCAATTGACCTTTTAACCTGGATGTCTTTGGAGTGTGGGAGGAAGCCATGCAGACGTGAGAACATGCAAACCCCACACGGAAAGGTCCCAGCCAGGATCCTGCCTTGCTGTGAGGCAACAGTGCTAAAGGCCTTTTAATGTAGAGCTGATAATCCAGCACTAGGTTCCTGGTCTTGAAATCAGCCCCTCATTCTCCCTAAGGACTGCACAAACTCTCCAAACCTCCTTGCACCCTGTACGTTACTGTGGGTAAATGCATCCTGTTAAACAGGAAGCATTTCCAAGAAATGTGCAGAAGTTTGTACAACAATTTGTAGCGACTATGGGAGAGTGCCACTTTTTTTTAGAGGGCAAACATAGTATGTATAGCCTTGGGTCGTTTCTTATTGTAGCCTTATTGTAGATCTTGCTCTTGGGCTATGTGGCTCCAATAGTAATCCGCACCTCCCAAAGTAGTGAAAATGAGTCCCAAGGTCTGTTTTACACTTCTAACAAATGGGAGAGATATATTTTGTGGGGGATAACAGCAGCTATATGGAGCCTATGTAATATTTTATATTGAATCTCTGCAAGCTCATTGCGAGTAAGGTTGACTGCACCAGATGTACCGCCTCCCGACAATCTTCTTGATTGCATTCATTACCGAGGTCACCCTCCCATTTCCGTGAGAATTCGGTCGCGTCGTATTTATCATATGAGTAAAGCACTGAATAGGAAAAAGGATACTACTGTACGTGATTTAAACCCTTTTTGCTCACGGATAAACTTTTCTGCCTCACTTTAGATGGATGTGTCCTCGGCAGGTGCGAGCACTTTTTTTCTGACTAAGCAGTTTGGGGTGTGATCTCGCTGAGTAGCACATGACAGCGCTGTCAGGGCAAGAGGAGGCCTGCCCTGCTCCATATCAAAGCTGTCCAGATATCCCACTGTCTTATTTATGAGTGAAAGTAAGGATCATGGCATTGACTCCTAATGGGCTGCATGAATGGCATCGAAGCAGACATGGTGAAAAGAAAGTGGAGAAATATATACCGTCCTATTACAGGAGGTGAAATGCAATTTTTTCTGGCATCAGTCATGTGGTCTTATCACTCCTTGTAAAAACACATTGAGCAGCAGATAAGAGCACAGGGAGGGATCCCTGCAACTCCCTTCCCCCCTATTCTGGGGATCAAAGAGAACCGAGTCCACAGGTAGATGCTGGGGTGTTGGTGTTGGGAGCAAAGCAGAAGCGTAGAAATGCCAGAGGCAGATGCACTGGCACACTGAGCAGGTAAACACAGCGGTATGCATGAGCTGGCTGGCGAGGGTGGAGCTTTTATGAGGGTGAAAATATGCCTTCAGAAATGGGGGACTTGGCTTTATGTCTTGATTGACAAGTGAGTCTTTGTTACGAGCCTCACTGAAGTTGCTGAGGAGAAAGAAACTGCATTTGACATTGACCTGGAAGAGTGGCTAGAAAATGGACAGATGGGGGCTGTTTTAAGTAGCAGTGCCAGTCAGTCTTCCTCTGTACCAAAGTGACACTTGAAGTCGGCAGAAATTTTGGACCAGGCACTGAAGATTCACTGAGCTGAATCTTTATTTATATCAACCTTTCAAACTAATTTCCAAACGCCAATACTCAGGACAGTCCACAAATGAAGAGCTGCTATGGAAAAAAGGTTTGATCACCTCTTCTGTGGCTCAGACTTTAGAAGGGTCACGAACCATTTAGACTAGCAGGGCAGATTAACAGCGGCCATTTTATCTCTGGATCCTTAACTGGTACTCTTGCATGGGAACAAAAGCACACTGTCAAACCTGTTCTCCTATGCTTTGCACTAATAGGACTAGCAATAGCACTAATAGGTCCATCCAGCCCACATATATGGGTCATGTAGTTATGGAAATGCATCTCTTCCTTATTTTTTTTCTGCATTTTGCCTTATTTTTTGAGTAAGTACACTGACATCGCAAAGCGTAGACACATTCAAATGACTTTGTCCTTGGGAGTTGATGAGACATGACTTAAAATGAAAATGCAAATCCACAGAGAACAGTACATCAGAAGCTATACAGCAAGGCATTGGAAAATGCTGTATAAAACTACCTAGAGTATCCAAAAAAGTGTTTCTATGATCTTGGTTAAAGAGGTGACAAGAACCCTAGAGAATAATTCTGACCGAACTATAGAGGTCTTTTTTTCTGTGATGGCAGATTTTGCCAGAAGGACAGTCAGCTGTACAACTTTACAAGTCTGGCCTGTAAGGGCAGAGAGTGGCGAGAGGGAAGCTGCTCTTGAATAAAAAGCATGATAGCAGCACAGACTTTGTAATAGTCCAGTGACACATCCTGAGAGCTCGAAAGATCGCGTTGGCCCGATAAATTGGAAGTTAAACTCTTTGAGCATATGCAAAAAGTTGTACGGGGCTAAGGGCAGATACGTTCATAAAGATTCGGCTTCAAAGTATGAACAACCTTGCCAAGATCTGAGGTTAAATCAAGCCCTTTAACCTTACACTTTAAAAGACGTCAGCTGTTAACCTCATACAGCAAAATTCAACATCACAGTGGCTTCAGAACAATACGAAGGTTCTTGAATGGGATGACTCTAAGATGGCAGATTATAGGCTGAGCAAATCTGCAAACAATGATGGGACAAAATCCAAAGATTCTGAATGTGCCAAGCTTATACAGAGATATCCAAAAACAGTGGATGCTGTAGCCACTGCCAAAGAGGCTTATGAAGCACTGATTTAATGCACTGAATACTTATTAGTTTCATATAATACAATTTTTGAAAAGAAATGTTTAAAACTCGATTTTTTTTTTTCTCAATGAACTCAGACCATTTGTGAGAGTTTAAACATTTTCTGAAGGCGCATTATAGACAATTTTAAAAGCCACAGCAGGTGGAGTACTTCATTTTTCACTGTTGCATGTAATCACTGTACATGATAAGGTCAGGCACTACACTTGGCGTTGTATTAGATTCCACTCGATGCAACAGCTGAGACGTGATGTGTGTATAACCACTTAGATTTCAATGTTCCACTTGCATAACCAGACATTTAGTGACAATAACACACACATGCTTACAGATATACACCCGGGCATAACCTCATCCTCTGAAGAAGAATAAAAGTGAAGATGAAAAATACTCCAATGGAGGAGCAGAGCAGATTGTAGTCCTTGGTCCAGTGCCTCCGCAGTGAAAAACTGCAACTGTATTTATGTTTATGCGGCCGATAATTAACTATTGATTTAAGCTTTTGAAGTCCTTGTTTTCTGATGAAAAGTATAAGAAGGCTGCAAGATGATAATCGGCAACATCTTTTGGTCTTCGATGTTAAGGGCCCATCTCTTTGCTGTATTCCACAGAGGTCCAAAGGGCGATTGATTACCTAAGCATTTTCTGAGCATCTTCTAGGATACCACCGACCCCAACTGACCTCAATGTACAGCTTGTCTCAGGCCTAATTCATCACCGTACCCCCTGCTCCCCCCCACCTCTCACATTGCAATTTTAATACAGTTGAAATGAGTTGAACATGTTGGCAAAGTTCTCCTTTCAATTGGTTTTGAGTCAGTGATGGACAGCCCTTATTTCACACCGGCGTGTTGACATGTAGGAAATGGGGCACCAACCATTTAAAAGTCAATATCATAGAGACAGATTGGCAATTTGAGAAAGAGAACTGACACAGTGAGTATTCAGAGGGGACGTATCAGACCTTAATGTGTGCCAAACTATGACACTGTGAGTGCAACAAGAATGCAAAGAATTTGTTAAAATGAGCAACACATCGACTATGTAAAATGCATTAATTGGCTGCTATATTTTATGACTGACACAGTCAACATGAACTCACTTTGAAATCAACCTAAAAGGTACTTTTGATTTTAAGGCAATTCACCTTCTTTAAACAGCAGGACTGCAGCATAGCATAGCAATGAGGGGAAAGTGGCACATTCCCCTCAAATTATTATTCACTCAAGTGTCTTTGAGTAAAAAAATGAACCTGTATAAGCTCCAATACTGCTGCTTGTGACCAATCCTGACCTTTGACCTTCTTGAACCAGTGAAAAAGACAGTTTTCACCCTTAGGGACCATCATTATGACAAAACTGTAACTCTAAAGCCCAGCGAGAGGCCCCTAGAGACTCCAGTGATTTTGAAGCTGTACGTAAGGCGTTCAATGACACAAACAACATAATGACTAGTTCGCTGCTCTTTGAACCTCACCAATGGGGCTGAAATTCAAATTTGAGGGTGGCCCTGGAGCCCCTCTCAAACTGGGGCACACAAATTGGGAGGCATGGATGACCATGGGGGAAATGAGTAAAACTGCACTGAATGATCGATGTAGGGAAAATGAGTTTGCTGATGCTACTGTGTGGACCTTTATTTCACTAAAAATTGGATACATTTTTTGGGGGATTTTTTTTTTGTTGCCTCCCCTGTCATTGTTGATGATCTATAAAAAATGTAAGTCTGGGGGGGCATTAACCTTTTTAGCCTTCGAAGTGGGGCGTGAAAAAGTTTGAGAACCAGTTCCCTTGGGGTCAGTGTTATTATAAACAGTCTACCTTAGCATGAAGGTGCATTTTGTCCTGTGGGTGGCCCATATAGGAAATTAAATGAAATAAGGCTCATCCTCTGGGGATCATGCATTTGCTCCACTATCAAACATGCATTCATCCATTATCTGTAACTGCTTATTGTCATCAGTGACATTACGTTATGTCGCATGTATGCAGCATGTATGAGTCTTGATTGCTGGTCAGTCGATTACCAAAGTTATGAGGATTCATCCTCTGGGGAGCACACATGTCTGTACAGAGTTTCACGTAGTTCCGTCCATAGTTGTTGAGATGTTTTGTCTGCACTCAAGTGGTGGGCTGACTGGTGCATCCATTTTGAGGTTAAAAAACAGAAAATAGTTACAGGAACACAAGAAGCAAAGTAAAAACTTTTCAACTGTTTCATCTCGAATTTGTCTTTGTCAAATCCTCTGATGCTCTGATCTTTTGTTTCAGTCTGCCTGGAGCATGGGATGGGCAGGATGTTCTTTTTATCTGCAATCCTATTTGGTCAGACAGTGTGTGCCACTAAAAATCAATCATTGCTTTTTTTCCCCCCACAGTTTTTTTTTTTGAAAAGCTATTTGAAATCAGATCCTGTTTTCCAAATGTAACAGTGGTCATCTCTGTTCATAGCCTTCATTACGGCACTGACTGTGATGAACTTGCTTTTTGCTTTTTTTTTTGGCACCAGTCCCTTGGCTTAGTGCAGGAGGATAGTGTTTAGCCTGTAAGCACAAGCCATCAGAATGAAAGAAGAAATAGATTTTAAAGTGTGCATGACAGAAAAGCACAGCAGGCAGAATGAGAAAAAAAAAAGAAACTAAACAAAATGGGCTTTTAGGGATTTGGCTGCTGTAGCTTGATATAGTGAGAAGAGGACAAGAGTAAGCTAAATGTGCAATGCATTATTGTAATAAGGAAGAATACAACCATAGCCAGATTTGATATGTTTTATGGCTTTCAGATCATTTATGGGCATAGGATAATAACAATTTCCATCAGTGGAATCTTGAATTACGTGAAGTAAAAGAACAATTCACCGGTTCAATTTGCCCTGGAATGCATCAAGTCTACTTAAAAACATATGTATCTCTTTGTTCGTCCTCTTAGCTAAAGCAGTTCTTGAGGCCACTTCTTCATTTAGATGATTCACATGTATAATACGCAAATGCTTATGTGCCTTTGTTAATGTTTGATTGTTAACATGACCGTCTTCATGTAATTAAAAGATAGATGCTATCATTTCTGCTATTTGCGTGTAAATTCGTTGTTTTTAATCATTAAAAACAGTCTTAATTGTGAGTAATTTCCCCTAAAAGTTCAAAGGATTTAAGGATTAGGGGAAGTGTACAAAAAAGATAGTCTGGGACTGCTTGGGGCTGTCCCACTGTGAAATTGAAGTGCGCTTGAGGGTTCTCTCATGGACTTATCAGGAATCGCTGTCCTATTCTTCTCTGGAAATGGGTCAAGTTGTAGCATTATTCAAAAACAGCATTCATTTTGTTAAAACATAACATAGCTGGGTAACAAAAAAAAACAAAACAAGACCAATACTATCTTGCACTCACAGAGTTAAAACTCCACAAGAGAATGGCGCTATTGGAAAATAATTTCCCTCTTCCGCTGAGAATAATTCATCCGGGTTGTATACGGGGAGAAAAATGTCTCCTCAATTTAAGGTAGGCTCACTTGGTCCAGGGCTACCTGTTGTTTAGTTTGGTTTGTGTGTCCATTAGCTTCCAGAGTGGTCAAATAATAGGAGGATTTTGGAAATAATGACCAGATCTTGCACACCATGAACAAGCATTTATTTTCACCCCCAAATGTTCAACAACTGGCAAGTTTCATTATTATCGGCCTTCCTGTTGCTTCCTTGTGTGAAACGGAGACCAAATGAACTGAGCTAAGATTCTGGACAAACATTCAACAGTTTATATTTTATGAGCCGCACAATTTTAGAACCAGTTTCTGTATAGGAAATACAACTGTCATAAACAGGTCACAGCACACGGCCAGCTTTAGTCACGGTAAAATTGGCCTGGCTGGAAAATTTTTTATGTATTCTATATAGGTTAGCAGCTTTTGAGCTGCATCGACTTCAAAAGACGATTGATCTATGGATGATAGCACTCACTGTTGAGTAGGAGAGTGGTGTTCATTATCCTGCTTGATCATGTCCAGGTGTGAAGATCAAGATTACGTCAAAATGCAACAAGTAATCCTTTAGGTGCAATCTCTTGATCCCCAACTACGTCACTAAATCACAGTAAGTTTTCTATAAAACCCTTTCTGAAAGTCATAACCAGTCTAGCAGACATCATAAATGTTCTAATTTTAAGGTTGCAAAACTTAGTGGACCTAATATGACATAAGACAAGTATAAACAAACACAAACTGCACAATAACTGCTACTCCAATTAGCCTGGGTACTTCCAAGCTATTGTCTAATCTATAGAGTCGACTTGGCAATGTTCCCTAAGATCATGAAAAGAAATGGCAGCCAGTAAACTGACCCCAGCACCACCCTGTTAGTCGGGGGCAGTTTCCTTTGGAGCTTTTAACAGAGCCAAATCGCAAACAATCTTCATCATAAACAACTACGGCCAGAGTTTACAGTCATATCCATCCATCACACGTAGACCTACCAAGATGCAGAATTTTCCAAACAAGCCCTATCCAGTCAATCACTGACCCCTGGCTTTGTCATTTATGACACTGGATTCTGTAGAGCCATTTTCACTTGAAGACCAATCGCATTATTCAGGTTCTAGTGTGAGGAGCGCTTAGCTCTCACATCTGCCGCAGGCTGGCTGGAAGCACGGGCAGATTATGAGACAATTGAGCCCTTGGGTGCACATTGCGTGATGTCGGTATGGGCTCTAGAACTAAACACCCTATTGAAAACCTGAGGGTGCAAACACTTCTTTTGAAGACGTCACGGTGGCTTCTTCTGTGTGACATCTTCAAAGTCAATATGGAGGCTTTTCCTTTAGTTTTTTTTTAGGTGGATTTTTTATGGCGCCCTTGGACTCTACAATGAGAATTGTTAGCAGTTGCTTCTCGAAGAGTTGCTGGCTTGGGGGCAACTAATGTGCTTGGATCTATGATACTGTATAGGGTAGACCCGCTGGGTGATCACCAAATAGGCTAAGTACCGAAGCCTGATACCATCAAGGGCTGGGAGTGAACTACAGATCACTATTTTGGGATAGACAACTCAACTGCAGTTTTTACATTTCAATAAGTGTGGCTGTTACAATTCGGCTCCAATCTTAGGCGGTAAAACCTGTGACTTTACTCGGACTTCCTATGTGAGATTTCAATTCAAACTCAGCATGTAAAAACCAGTGGCAATCAAAATGTCAGCACTGACTTCCCTGAAAGTCTCCGACGCTTTAAAGCAAACAGCACGGCTTAAATCAGAAGCAATTACATGAAATGACCCCAAAAATTGCTTGATGTTATAAGACTAAAGGGACAGATGTTGATGTTTAATAGCCATCAGGTACTCATTCTCAGAAGCCATTAACAAAATGAACTGCGGCTAACATCTTAATTACATCAAAGCACAGACATGTCCATAACACATAAATAACCCCACAAAGACAGGAAGTGTATTTCTTTGCGCCCTCACTGACAACACGACTTGTTGACAAAAATGTGCAAGCCTTAATGATTTAAAGAAAAATACATGAAAAACTAATTATTTTTGTCACTTTGCAAGATGGATGTCTGTTTTTTTCTTTTGGGCTTGGTATTAAAACAACATTTGAAGACTGTCTCCCTCACATTGCAAGCTGGGATATGCTCTAGCCTGCCATGACCCTAAAGGGATTAAGTAGGAAGAGAAAGGGAATGAAAGACAACAGATGCACATCAGCCATCCGACTGTCTCACTGATGTGTCTGAAATCCGATGCAGAATCAGGGCGATGAGCATTTCAAAGGTGAGCCCTGACCTGCCTAAAGAGTGCTGACAAGTGAGTTTCTTATTCCTCTTTGATGAGGATCAACAACTCATCCGGCAAAGTGGATGCATGTTTACGGGTGTGGAGCAGAGGGTGTGAGAGGAAGGCAAGAAGAGAGAAAAAAACAGAATCCTCATCCCAATTAAATAAATGAATCATTGCAGAGCAATAGCTGAGTAGATCAGAACAACACTGCCAACGGGTCTCCCACTGTTCCAGCCAGCAGGCTTCGGCCACCCTTGGAGATTAATCAAATTCATGGAATGTTTGATTTGCATTTCATTAAAGATTTGGGTGGAAAATTAATGGGGAGGCAGTTTGTTTTCAGAGGGCCGACTGCTAAATTTCAAACCCATCTCCGTTTGTGTCGTGCCTTCACTTTGCTATGTCACTCAAATTCCTTTTTTATCATTGCCGACATGGCTTTGGGTTTCTCTCTGGTTGCCCTCTGGGGAATGGGAAAGGGAATCAGTGCAATCTGATGTTTTTCTGGCCTCGGCTTTCTGTTTTTATGCTGGCTCTGTGTTATATTTGCTTGTGTTCTACCTACTTTGTCGGAAAACTGGCACATTTCCAAAGGTGTACTGTATGTTTTAGTCTTTGCCAGGCCTCAAGTTTCTACGAGATGATTGCAAAGAAAATAAATTTTTTTAGTTGACACATTCCCATCATGCAATGCCCTGTATCACGGTGCTTCCTATGCATGGCACATGAATAAATGAATAGATATGTTGGCATATGATGCAGCAAAGCCCATGCATTTGTGTTTTTTCTAAGAATGCATCCACAGTAATACCCATCATCACCGCGGTCTTCCCCACTGTACGTGTTTTTATTAGCTGCACGCATGCATTGTCCTGTATACCTAAACAGCTGCCAATTGTGATTTGCACTACGTGAACAGATGGGTAGAATCCTGATCTCTTTTACTGTCAAACGCATCCAATGTTTCAGTGGCTGTGCAAACGCTGGAACATCTGGGTCACATCAAATTTGTGACATCTGTGTCCTTTTGGATGTATGCCCCAGATCTCTGAAACCGCCATTGTCAGGGATATACATACGCTTAAATGTGCTCTGCTTTATTCTACTGGTGTATCCCTCTAGGTATATATAATGCGTGCACTTTTTAACATTCTATTTTTATTTCATTTTAGTCTCGATGTAACTCTCTGTTAACCCGAGCGGCTTAGTTTTAAGTAGTTCATTAAGGTGGCATTTTACAATGCAGACAACATAATGCATCTCCCCTCCCAGCGCAAATTACCTTAAATTACAATCAGTGAAAAGGCACAATAGTGCAAAATCATCCCAGTTAAAAGCAATAATTGCTCCTGAGCTGACTTCATGAACATCGCTTGCTCACCGTCCACTTTCCAGTTGCACATTTGGGAGCATTTCAGCATTCTCTTTGTGCCAAGCTGCATTAGTTCAACCACTCGCTGATCAAACAGTTAGGGGGTATTTTCATCCCAGGCCTCGATCAGAGCTGCAGTCTCGTTACCCATCTGTATAAACAACATGTACATGAATGGCATGTCAGGATTTAAAACACTGATCCAGATCATATCAATGGCACGGGTATTGACAATCAATTTCAATGAACCTGCACTGTGTTGTAAACCCATTCACATTTACACACTGGCAATCAATATTATGGAGATGCTTACTGGCCTGGAGCAGTGACATGTCAGGAGGTTGGCTCCTGAGTTGCAAATTTTCATCTCTAAACCTTTTTTTCTGTCAATATTTACGGGTTATCTGGATACAAAATTAACTGACAGAGCAACCGAGGCCAGAATTAAAGTTGCAAATATAACTACCTCCTCCGTGTATTTCATAATACTATTATATTCGGGCTTCTAAAAAGGAAAGCGAGGGAAAGAATCACTTGAAATCATTTAACACATGAGAATTAGAGCTTAGCTGAATGAGTCTAACCGTCAGCTATGGTAGAGATAGATAGAAACATGCAACACAATCCACCCTGCCAACAGGAACATTTTGGCACCCGGGTGTATTTGCTTCCACGCTTGAACAAATCATCCAGATAAAACCAAGAGTTTTGTTAATAATATCTGAAGCTCAGCACCAAGTCAGCTCTAATGCCAACACAGGATCAAACGAAAAGATTGGAACTAAGCCCATTAAAAATGTATTATGACGAGTCTGACAAACATGCTCACCTCTGTATGATTCCATTAACAGATAAATACATCAGATGCTGATATGCATTTTTTTTTTCTTTCTGTAAATGTGATTCATTTGCACGTGGACTTCTCACTCTGCTGCCAACCTGTACTACTGCAGTGCAGAGGATGATGTTATTACATTGATTTTCATAGCTTAACTAATTTTGCTCCTTTATAATTTCAGATGAGAAGAGCCTGAACATTAATGACTATGGATTTCCAGAGCAGAACTTGTCAGGGGTTGACTGTTCATTAACATACTGTATATGGGGGGCAGTGGCGCTACAGATTGAAAATGCACTAACAAAGTGAAATATCAATTTTAAAGGCAAACTTTGGCACAGTCCATTTCTCGTTTAGGCTAATATATTTCATGCAAACCAGCCCTGCATATCTTTATCGATCTCGGAAAGGGAATTATCATAGATTTGCAAGGCTCTCACTGCAGGCAGCTCATTTCTGAGACTGGTTGGTTCAAACAATCCTCTCATGCTGTGACAGCTTGTAGGAGCATTGAAATCATGCATGTGCATATTATACCGTCTCAGGTGACTTTTCACATGTCCTATGCAATGTAATGTGGTGTATTTTTAGCTGGATTGCTGTCATTAGCCACTGGTAAGCATGCATTCAGGAATTCACACTTTTAGAGAGGGACTGCTGTAGTGATGTGTGCATGCTACAAAATGAGACTACACATGCTCAGTTAATACACAGATTTTTCTACTTGGTCTGGTACAACCAGCATGGTGGCTAATAGTAGCTAATGTTAGCAAACTCTAAACAGTAATTGTGGTGCAAGGCTTGGCAAAGTTGTGCTGGGGGTATGTTTTGTACTTGTGCTGAACGGAACCGCTGTGAAACAATCATAAAATAACTTTACTTTGCTGATTAACCAGCTTTCTTTACAGGTTACAGGCGCTCCCTCACTCTCATTCACTCTCTATGTCGCTCAACCAACGCTCGCTCTCTCCCTCTCTATCTCTCTCTCGGATACAAACCAAAGGAAACTTATTTGTGTCATTATTTTGCAGTGTAATCTGCAAGCCAGACACGGGCAGAGAAGCTGGTACACAAAATAAGCAATTCAAGAGCACAAGAAGTCACAGTTTAGTACATGAACTCCGTTTAGATAGCAGAATGCGGCGGGGTTTGATTGGGGTCTGACTGGCGTGATATCAGGTCGCATTTCTCCAGAAGCAATAACAAAACAAAGTACCGAGTAATGTCATTACTTCAGCTATTGTGCATCAGGTAAAGTAGGCTAATGTAGTTAGCCTTCCAATGAGTAATATGTGAATACTTGCCGAAAAAGCTCCACTCAGCATGACGACTGTATAGTGGATGGAAAAACTAGTGGTTCTAACATCTCATGAACTGCACTGATGAGGTGAATTGGGGTAAAAGCCATTATCCCTTATTGATTTTATTTTTCCCCACAGCTACCAATTACCAAGGCCTCAAATTAGAAGGCTGCAGCTTTGAGCTAATCAGTTGGTGCATAGGCCTGCGTCTCAATATATGTAACATGCTGTACATGTCATGTAATAACTTCTGGAAAAGGTTTATACAATACAAATATGGAGGATAGATCATAATGAGCATACTTTTGAGATGTTTTTGAGCACAATTTTCCCTTATGAAACAGCATGTAATGGCCTCCTTGCCGGTAATAAATATCCATCCCCTACAGCCTCTCAGCTCATCCAAAAAGGCTACTTGAAATCTGTAGCAAACACTTGAAGCCACTACACTATGCTTACCTCTCTCTACTTAACCAGCAAACCCCTTTCGTTGCGCAATTATGCAACATTTGGGGTTAGGAGTTCACAAAGTCATTAAATGCTTTTCTAATTATTATTGATTGAGCACCAAAGGATCGATGCAAATCTGGAGCGGCGGAGAGGCCAAGACGGGGAATGAGGTATGGTGCTTTCAAACCTGCCAAGGGAGAAACCTCTCCCAAACTGACATGTAGTAAAAACTACCGCTAAAACTTTGCAAATAACCAGACAGGACACGCTGTGTGGCACCTTTTTCATTTTCAGATTACCGTATCTTGCTTTCTCCAAGGGAATGGGACATAATATGAATTTTCTACACCAGGCCAGCAACAAAAAATAAGTATTGGATAAAAAAAAGAAAAAAAAAACCCAGACAGTTTGCTGTCCCTGTTTTCTTCTGCCAAATCAAGGCAATGAGAAATGGAGCTCAAATAATCTGCACAAATTCTATCATGGAAAACTTTTCTTTCTGTGTGTGACCTCTGCAGTCTTCATGCCAACCGGGACTTTTAATAGCTGTGGAGAGTTTATTGCCATCCCTGCGATAAGATAAGCTACGAAATGACATGGAAAAAATTGAATTTGGCACATACTAAGCAGGCAATTTGTGAATCGAGTGTTATCCTTTTTTTTTTTTTTTTTTGGTTGCTTTTTACAGAACACCACCACCCTATGGGAATCAAATGCACTCTGTGCAAGGAAAATATGACTACACATTGAATAATATACAGGATTATTAGGTTTAATTAATTGAAGATAGCCTAGATTAATGAAATGGCTTTTGGTAAATGCCCCTTGTGCTTCCTGTAATAAAAATAGCACTGAAAAGGAAGCGGCAGTATAAATACTTCTGTCTTTTCAGCTCACAGTTTTTGTATTCTTCTCAGCTCCAGCACAATGATGTAATTCCTTCAAGATTCCCCTTGTATGCAGCGTGTTTTTCTTCCTCCATTAGTCTCAATCTGTCAATCAATCAGAGGCATTGTCTGAGCCTAATAACAAACAAAGAACGTGTGGGCTCTTCCTTCCATGACCCATCACTCTGCGAACCGCTTGTGCTCCAATTTCGTCAGCGTGTTTGGTTGCAGAGACCCGCCCCGAACACTTCCTTCACTCCTCATCCTCCTATTCTTTTTAGAATTGCATAAAAAATTACAGTAAGTGAAGCATATCTATCTATCGGGACCTGTCACAAAGAGTCAATGGAAACTCATTAGTCGGATGCATCGGAGGTGAAACTAATTTTAAATTCCAACAAAAGGTGGGCACGTGTGAACGTGCCGGTCTATATTTCTCTGCAACTTTCCATCTGTCTTTCTGTCTGCGCATATGTTTGTGTCCTCAAACACTTCATAAAAAAAGCTAAACAGCTTATTAAACCATTACGATAAGATCGGCGTTTCTTGTTTAAATGCTAATTCATGTGGACATGATTGTGGTCTCTCTTTGTCTCGGGGTTCTTTGAGTCTGCCCGTCTGTCTCTCTCCCTCCGTCTCTCACAAACAATGATTAGTCTCCCTTCGAGCTGCGTCTCCACGGTGCTCATTTGCCATACAACATCAGAGCTATTGAAGACTTTTGCAGCGTTCACGGCAAGTGCAGATTTTCTCATATTCTCACAAGAGAGAAGAAAGACAATAACTCTCAGAAAAAGATGAATGGACGGCAATAACTTGTGGCAAATTTATGGTGATTTTTTTTTTTTCCCCGCCATCCGCAAATAAGGCGTCTTTGCTCACATCTCATATGTCGCCGATGACGCCGAGGCAATATACAGTTCAGTGTGAATGCTACATGTGGCTGCAGGCTGCCATCAAGATCACAGACAAAGCCACATTATCATAAGAAGCTTATATTGTTGTCTGTGAGGTTTTTGTGCCTTGTTTTGATATCATTGTTGCTAAGTGCTCACTGATGTGCTGCTTTTGTATTGCACTGCTGAGAATAGCTGCCAATCAAGCAGAGGATTGGATTTTTGGAGGTTTGAATTCTATCTCGTGCAGGGTTCAACCTCCAGCAGAGCTGTTTGGGTTTAACCTCTTGTCCCCGTAGACTGGAAATTTGCATAATGCAAACTCATTGCCAATGAACTCAGGAAGCAAATCTTTCCATGCGCCAGCACTTTTTCGGAACCCGTATCTGCTTCAAAAGGAGCGGTCTGTGATATTTCCGTCAATAACAAACAGGTGTGCGACCACAGCTTCAGGCCAGAGTGTCCTGGAGTGGTTCTCCCACTGGTGCCATTGTGCAACCTATAACCAGGCCTATTTCAGAGCATTCAAAGAGCCAGCATGTGGTGGTTTGCTGATGCCAGTTCTTTTTCAGTTGCTTGGCACTGAAGTTTGGCATCGCAACCGGCTACTTTGTAGAGGCCCCAGTTAGATTATAGGCAATACAGCCTCTTCCCTTTTTGGGGAGTCACCCATCCATATGATCCAGAGGCTCTGCCTGTATTGACAGTGCTGATGCCATGACAGATTGTGCACACAGTTACATACAATCTGGGATGTCGCCATTGCAAAACAACATTGCCTTTGCCGTTGTTCGCTCCTCTTTCATTGATGAAATAACTCCAGATCTGATAGATACTGATGCTAGCAGCTTCTATGCTAACATCTTTAGCAACCATCATTGTCATTATACCATGCCTGTAGCTCCTCACAGGTTGCCCACTGGTATAAACCACTGTGGTTTAGACACGAGTGCAGAGCTTGGAGACTGGCATGATGGATTATCGTTGTATCACAGATTAAACATGAGAGAAATGCCATTTTTAGTGTACTTAAAGGGTTGGATTGATACATTTAGACTACAATCCTGTCAGATATCTCATTTGCATTATCTTATGATGAGGCTATACTGAATATGTAAACACGCGACAGAATGTGGTAGAAGATGTTAAAGGAAAAACAAGGCACTCTGAGTTCTAAGTCGATTTCAAGTATTGTCTGTCTGAAACCTTTCAGTTACACACCGCAGAACTTATAAAGCAGCATCAAACATTTGGCTCCTTCCAGGCTGGACTTGTGTGGCGTGCTCCTATGGGATATTTACTCCAAATGGGAGTGTGGTGTCAGTAACAATAAAACATAGCTTCCCTCAGGATGATTGTGCAGCAAAGCAGCAATACTTTATCCATGATTCTGATGGAGGCCTTCCTGCGAGACTGCAGCCGCCTTTCTTCTCGTGCACCACTTAGTCCATTTCAGAATGTCAAGGGAATGTGTTTCCTCTCAGTCCCAGAAGCGCATGAACACAGATAGCGGGTCGTAATCCACTTGCCATCGCCTGTGATTGATTGTTTGCACAGCTGTGTGACACCCAGTAGCTCGCTCTTCCCTTCAAGGCCCACAGGACACTTGGCATGGGGACATCTCAGACACATCAGAGCATGCTGTGGAAAAATTCTGCCAAATGCGATGTCTGGTCAGAGCAAATTAACATCAGATTTTAAATGCTCCTTTCTGAGAATGCTACAGGAATTTGAAGTTCACTCCTTGATCTTCAAAAGCGATTTCAAGGCAAACACTTCTGAGATCTTTAATTACTTTCATATTATGAGTTTTACTGTCATACTTCTAATTTTGTGCCCTTTGGATTTTTTTTTAATAATTAGAGAACTTGCCAAAATATTCAAATTATTTCACAGTGGTCTGAAATACCTCGTCTTTTTGTGCGGATGGATGTTTCAAGTTCTGGTAAATTTCCGACAAGATCAAACTTCACGAGCAGACGTCCTCATAAAAGAATACAAGGATGCAAACCGCCGTGTGACCGTTTCTGCCTGAGCAGCTTTTGCTTACATTTACCAGTTTCCTTCATGAATATGGAAGCACTTTGTAGTACCCTTGTTTTGATTCGTGGCCTTTTCCTGACCCAGAATGCATCCTGCTGATGCTCAGAAAACCTGAACACGAGGGTCAAACCATCGGGGTACAGACACACACTCCCCTGGGGGGGGATATCACACTGCACCTGTATGCTCAAAAGTGACATCGACTTCACAAGGTGGATTGTGATATAGACAGCGAGTGAATATTCATTATGTTTGCAGGCAGAGTGCAAACCATAAAGGCTTTTATTAAACCATATGTCATTTTCAAGATGTCATACAGCATGTCGTCGCTGTCCGATGAAAACCAGGTATGTCTGGAGGATGGAAAACAAAGCTAGCAAACTAGCTCACAAAATAAACCTCAAACACTGTAATGAGACACGTTTAGCACCAGAAATGATAGAAAAATGAAGTCATCAGTGAGTGGTTTCATATTTTTAATAGATTTGCTCACACTGTGTGCAAACGTTGATTTCTGATGGTGGTTTCGAGGCTCAGTTCTCCTCGTCTCCAGCTCAGTTGGTAAACTATCAATAGCAAGGCTGTCCTGCGTGTTTCCACATACAGTAGCGCATTCGCTATTTCAGATTGAAATCTGCATAATCCAGATTAACGGCCGTCCAACGCTGACATGAGTGTGTCAGTCTGACTCATTTCAGAGAGATCACATAGCTTTTTTTTGCTGTTCCTTGGCTAAAAACTTGCCCAGAGCTATCCTCCTTCATACATAATGCAACAAAACGTCTTTTCAATGGTCAATAAGATTCTACATTCTGGCTGTAGATGGAAGATAATATGTACATTCCACATGTAGAAATCATCAAAAGTGTTTTTTCATTCGACAAGATAGTACATGCACTAAACAAAACCAACTACAAGGAAAGGCTTCAAGGCTTCAAGGCTTTTCCATCTCTTTCTACTCATGTTACGTGTGTGTGTATATGTATATATATACACACACACACGCACTTGCTGGACTCTTTTTTTTTAATCATGCATGAAGCATGGGTAAACTAAAAGGAAGATAGATAATTCATTAATTGAATCAGTTTTTTTTTAATAGCGCCAAATTGTAACAGATAACATAAAGTTGTCTCATGAGTTCTTAACAGCTTGTCTTCTTAGTCAAATATCTCAATAAGTGATGGCCAGATTAGAGTGAAACGCGGTGTCATCCTTTGGCTCTCCATTTAGTTCCAGCATTGGGCAACATCTAACAGGGTTGTACATTAAAAAAAATTAAAAAAAACAACCTAATACCAGCCTGAATTCTTTCATTATATTTATTTTGACCATCTGAACATCCACAGCTTGGACGTCAGCACCATAGCAGTTTTATGGATGAAAGCCTCCGTGATAAGGACTTGAGAATTCCAAATATCCTCAAAAACCATGACTGAAAACAGATTGCGACGGATTTATGGGATAAGCAAACAGAATGAAAATATTTAGAGGGAACGTAATTCTAGTAACTAATTATAGACATCTTTGGATTCATTCTGATGCATCACTCCTTTAAAAAAACCAAAAAACAAAAAACTTTACTTTCTTTTAAGGTGATAAACTTCCCTCCCCCAAAATATATATAATTAGCTCCTTTATTTGCAGCCACATTCAAAGTTTTATCTGTAATGTTTAAATAATGAATGAATACAGAAGAAATAAATTAATCCACTGAATGACCGCAGGGGACAAATAATTGCCATTTGAATGTTTTCAGAGTGGATATAGGCTATAATCATGTGAGGCCAAAGCTATTATTACCTGGATGTTTCAGCTCATACGTGGAGAATAATTGTGCATGACTGTCTTGACAGCGTTTGTTATTGGTAACATCTTCATGATCTTGAATGCTTTATGTTACTTAATGCATCACAGTCTTTCTCATCCATTAAGTGTAACATATGTGACAATATTTTGAAATGTTGTGGGAAAAGTAGTTCATACCTGCTCGGGACTGTCAGTAAGTTATATCTTTTTCTATGTCATATTTTCTGAAATGGAAATGCAGACTTTAATTACAGGAATTGAATGAGTTGCAATGTATCAAGCTAAAAATGTATTCCTCTGAGGCATCTCTGTCTTGCATTCAAGTCACGTAACGATGACGCGTTGCTATTTCGGGAGCGTTTTCATCTGCGGAACATCTGTAGCACTTTTGTGATCTGCTTTTTTTTTTAAAATATTTTGTGTGATAGTCCATCTTAAGCTTCACCGAGCGGGGCGACTTCATTAATTCTCCTCCCCGCTGCATCGGAACAAGTCCGCCAAACTAAATGGCAAAATTCATCATTTTTCAGTGCGTTCCAAAATGACCCGTTTGAGCGTTTTCTCACCTGATGCCTCCGTTCTGTCAGCAGGATGACATTTGTAAAGGTTTTTGAAGGCAATTAGTATTATGAACATTACTCATATGACTGTTTTATGATCTGCCACCACTGTGGTTAAGCTTAGGTAAGGTTAATGTTCCTAAAACTAATGGTTGAGGCTTGGTACCCACCAGTGACATTTAAAAGCGATCACTTTAAGCCAGCAAAATAAAATAAATAAACAAATAGGATGAATGATTCAGCATTCTCCACCAGAATTGTATTCCTGGCAGCAGCCAGAGGGCTTTGAATCATCATTTAGACCTTCGTGTTGGGAAATGAAACAGCAATGTTTTATTTTTTATGGGGTTGTAATTTTCCAAATTTACTTGTTAATTTCCCGGAAAAGAACTATGTAATCTGGTACTAATTATTGGGGAAATGGAGACAAAGTTATTTCAGTTAGAGTTAATTGCGTCAAGTCATAAGCAGTGGTTGATTTGCGGAGTACTGCTCCATTTAGATCCAATTTTCAGAAAATGTAACAGTTCACTGAATCAATAATGTTCATATAAATATGAAGAATCCCAAGAATTAACTGGCTTTTTGGTGCTAGGTAGATTTGGGAGGCTTATAACCTCAATATTTTTAAAACAAAACGAAAACTTAATAAACTCACCAATTTATTTACCCATCTGACCACCCCGACACTCTAACTACATGGTTATATGGCTCTAAAAAACTACATCCAATGGAGAATGGACAGTGTCTGAAGAGCTGTATTGTACCTCAGAATATGTGGCCCTGGCCACCGCAATAATGGCACCACTGCCTCTTCCATCCCTTGGCTAATCTTAAAATGGGGTAAAGATGTGGATCATGGGTAGACCTGAGGTGGATTGAATGATACCTGAATGCTACAAAGACGGCAACTGTAACGGCACCCATCTGTCAATCAAGTCATGCTGTAATTATACATAACTTAAGCCTTAATATCATTTAAACCAGTGAGTTATGTAAAAATTCATACTCAGTCCAGTTGTCATGCACGGGGAAATTAGCTATTGCTATATGTGTGCTTCAGGAGATTAGCATGTTCTGTACCCAGCCTCGAGTGGCCATTTGAGGAACTGCAGTCTTTGACACTTCCACATTGGCTTGGAGGCTGCTGCCTGACCGGGACAAAGTCAAAATTTATGAATGCAGGAGGTCGGGCAAAGTTTGTTTTGCATGAAAAACTAAGCATGAAACCTCAATTTGAATTCAAGAACAAGATGCATAATTCCCCCCTTTTTTAAAGACACATTAGCATGTGCTATCACGATTAATTGCACAGTGATGTATTAATGAGAAAATCCTGCTTATTGCACATTGTTACATTTGCATTTTGAAAGTTCACCTCGCTCGCAGTATCCGGAACGTGCAGCAATGAAACATGACCAATCGAGACGCCCTGGAAGGGTTACTCATTGCGAATAAATCAGACGCAGTGATGACAGCCAGCAACTGAAGTATAATTTGGTATCAAGTCTATAATGATGGTGAGTGTAAGCAATCCTCTATAATAGTGGTGCCACATCAATATCTTCAAATGATTTCTATTGTCTCTCTATCCCTGTGGTATAATTCAAACCATGCTGTACTCTTTGTCTCATCTGTGAACCCAGCAATGGAAATCAATAGTTTTTCACAAGATAACAAAGGATGTTGTACGTCAACCCTGCTGTATTTCTCAAGATGAATTCAATCAACAGCTGTGTCTCTCATTATACTGGAGCAAGACTGGTGTGCATATATATATATATATATATATTTATTTATTTATTTATTTTTTGGCATGTGTCAAACCTTTCAGCGCTTACTTCTTTGCAGAGTGTGTTTTCAGAGACCTGAGGAATTGGGACAGTTTGAGTATAAATTTTCGAGAAGCCAGTTTGCTCCAGGAAGGTCACCTGTTTGAATTCACAGATCTGCCTAGGTACTCGTGGGCAGGGTAAGTGAATGACCAACATCCTCCGGAGAGGAAGAAAGGAAGACAAAAGTTGGAGAGGGAGATAGATAGATATAAATGACCTCGGCCTCTGGAACTAAATGTCCCCGTACATCTAAGAGCCTATTAGAAGTTTCTTCCTCCTTTTCTCTCAGCTGCATATCCACCTTGCTGTGGCTATCAAGAAATGAATGCAGCGAGGAGTGGACAGCCCTGTCTCTCCTTGGGGAAATAAACTAAGCAATGTGTGACTGGGGTGTATCCACATTTGCCTCGATGCTAGATGACAGGTTTCCCTCAAGAGATCATAGATATGACTCCTGTCCATTATTGGAGACAATATATAGATTCAGGATTCCTTAGTAGATTGTTGAAAGTAAAGCTTCAGGGAATCAACCAGGGACCACAGGATCCGTTTTTTTTTTATCTCAGACTATTGAATATCTCAGCTGCTGCTTCACCCATCTGTATTGGCATGCATAATTTCAGTGTCATTTGTTGCCAATAGGCAATACGAGTCAAGAAAAATTGCATTAGACTGCATGAAAACAACATATTCAATTGTGCATTCAAGGCAGCGCATGATGATTAGTAATGAAGTGTATTGAAAGCGTGAAAGGACTGGGATTGCAAGCAAGATACTGCCATTTTGTGACGAGCAGCTACATACAGTGCACTCATTCAGAACATCTGAAAACTTCTTTTGACTGATTTCCAACCCAGTGAAATTTAACATTCACTTTAATACTTCTAGCACTCCTAGTACAGTGTATTGCATGTTTAATTCTGTTTTAATGAAGCTGAAGGGGGGACAGTACATTAAAAAGCTTCACATACTGCTATCTCCAAATGTAAAATTTGAGCTTTGAGCTGACAGTTTATTGAATTTTAATAATTATTTCTTCATCGCCGTTAATTGTTTCACTAATTGTCAAGCAGGATTTATTAAGAATTGTCCTTGAGGATGAATCTGACGCCATCGCCGAAGTAGGGACCACAGAACAGTTGCATGGTCCAAATATACCAGCAATAAATGGGCCCTATCCAAAATGTGGTTGACCCGAACAGACCCAAATAGAGAGATGACAGCAACACTGGCAGCAATATGAAGCACCGCCAATTAATGAGCAGCTGTGGTCGGAAAGTCCTCCAAATGAAACGACGAAACATGTTTTTTTTTTATTGCCCTCCAGAGCAACACATTTCCTCATGTGTGGCCACTATCAGCAGCAACGATGTCATGTTAGCGTCTACCAAAACCTTCACAGTTTCACAATACTCTAGTATCTAATATACAGAAAACAATATTCTTATTTTTATTATCTGTGGGCAGCAGAAACAAGTGGTAAACACTGGGCATTGACATACTGTATCACCTTATAAGCAGATGTGGTGAACTTTACGGCTAACAAGCAGTCACGGAGCAACAATATCTTTCATTGGAGTGGTGTTTCTGGCCACCTGATTAATATAAGTCCAATATTGATTTTCTTTTTTTTTTCAGTCTCTACCAGCTCCTGAGGGAAATATCTAGTGCTAAATGCTCAACTATCCTCTCCAGCTAGTCACTAACTGGGTCTGTCTGCTGTTTGGTGCTTAGCAAAGTATTGTAAGCACCAAACCCCCCCCCTTCTACTGAAAGCTGAAAATGCTGCTACATGTATGAAAGCAGAGAGTGAGAGTGAGAGTGAACCAAAATGGTAACGTCGTGACCTGCACAGTGAACTAATGACCTGAAACTCGCTGGTTTCGGATTTTTAAGGTTATGGAGGGATGTTCTAGTTGAAAGAAACTGTCTGCAGGAAACAGGAAGCAAACATCGATCTCCTATCTCATCATGTCCTTCAAAAAATTATTCTTAAACCCAAGACATGTCTCATCGTGAGACCTATGAAAGCTACCACACCTAGACCAGATTAAAATATATATATATTTTTTTGTTTTTTTGGGAGGGGGTCGGTTTTGGATTGGGTTTTAGGTACCAGAACAAAGAAGATTCTAACCCTCCGACCAAAGTTTACCAAGCAAGTTCCCTGCAGGATTCCAAGCAGGATTTTTCAGACACTTTCTCGCAGTCCTACACGCTTACGCTGGCTCTACTTTACAATTCCACCACAGTTCATAGTTCATAAACCCCCTCAGGCCATGTTCTTTAGGGCACTTGTCATGCTGCGTCATGCGCCTTCGCCCCTGTCAGAGGCTGATGCACATGTTCATCAAAAATGCAGACAAGGCACTTTGATCACAGACTGGTGGGACCTGGAGAGCCGGTGCACAGGTGTTCGCTACCTTGACAATGTCATTGCCTCTGTCCCATCTGGTTCTACTGTAACATCCATATGCATGGTGTTTTCAAGACTGCCATCTCGCTACACTTCACCCCTTCACCCTCCACCTCCCCCCTCCTGTCACAGAGATAGGCGCCGCTGAGGCTTGCCTCTATCTCAAGAGCACCTTTATATACCCTTGTAGTGTCTTCCGCAGCTCCACGATAATGCTCTTAGTTTTTTTTATTCGTTCAAGAGCTGTGTGTGGAATATTATCAGAAGTTTTGGGGAAAGTGCAAGCTCAAGCAATGTAGGAAACATTGCAGCGAGACCTTGCACTTATTAAAATATAGACTGCGCACACAGAAAAGGCGTAATCATGTCAATCCGCTGGACACATTTTCACGTTTGGTTGTTGCGTTGAGGGAAACGGCTTCAAATCATCCAAAAATAGATTTATTACCGCGGCACAGTACAGCTCAGTTGTAATTTGAACAGGCGTCTTCTTCAGCTGAATAGCACTGTAACAGACTGTGGTGTTGATGTCATCCAGAGACAAACCCCGGAGCTGCTCCACAGACAGTGAATAATGGAACAACTGCTACGACTCTGACAGCAGACATGGTGATTTTACTGGTGTATGGGCACATATTCTGATACACAGCTGGAAGCCCGGCGTTCCCATAAAACCCATTCTATGAGCAGCCGGAGCGGGTCAATAATTCACCCACAATGGGCCGTCTCCAGAAAGTGTCCCCTGATGACATCATCAGCTCAGGTTTTAATGCTCTGACTTCCAGCATGGAGAGACATCTGTTGGTTTTCAGATGTTAACTTTATGGTGTGCAGTCCTTACATGCTTACATGGAGTCTGAGGGTGGATTTTGCCTGTTCTTAGTGAACACATGTTAATACTTTAAATGGAATAATGACACCTTGGTATTCTAACAGCGTTCTGAGTGCTTTTGAGTTAGTGAGCTTCAAAGATTTCGCATTCCAAATCGCGAAAATGATGCAAATGGTGATGTGGGAAAGTCTCTTTCATACATACATTGGAGGTCATTGTCAATGATAGTTTGTCAATCATGCACCTACCCCAGACACACCTCAAGCCTGAAACCAAGATGGTGCAGGCTACAATGAAATGGTGAAACAGTCCTTTTTGAGCTGTTTGGCATCCATCTTCTTTGTTTTTTTTTTTTTTTTTTTTTGATTTGGTGTTGCTCTTTCGCAAACCTACCCTACCCTAGGAGTACCTTGGAGATTTCTTGCTGCAGCAGCGTATCTAACCCTGACTGACTTGACGAAAACAGACCTAATTGGCACCCCAAGCGCCCGACGAAGCGTTACAACTCACATTCGTACACAGACACCCTAAATGCTCTCGCAACTCACAAATAGAACCTGATAGAACCACAGGAGTTTGACTTTGGAGATAGAACCTTTTGTTTTCGAGTTAGAAAGTCCAAAAATGCGTCCAACTCACATACTTTTAAGAGGCTGTCACAACGTAGGAAGTTGTGAATAACTAAATTCTGATGTCCAATAGAAGCTCCACGGTGAGTGTTAATATATAAAATACAAAGTCTCTACACACAATAAAAAGTCACTTTTAAGCATTTTTAGAATCATGGAGTGCAACAAATGAGGCAAGCATATATCATCGTCGTTTTGTTATATTATAAAATATGTTGTCTAAAAGACAAATAGTACCCCCCTGAACTCTGGCAGTGTTATTTGTTAATCCAGGTAAAGTTGTTTCTTTCTAGCAAACTCAAATAAGCAGTTCTTGAAGAAAACAAATCGCTCTGACACACGGCTGCATCATCAAACATTTGGGACCAGAACTGCTGGGCTTTTCACCGTTTTACCAGGTAGCTGTCTGAGCAATAAGCAGCATCTCGTTTGGTTCGTTGCAGAGCGGAGCTACAGTACAAGTGGGAGAAAACAATATAACTCTCCGGAGACATAATACATCAAGGTTGTTTTTCAAAACTGCAATTGTTGTGTGCCTTGGACGCGATGCCAAGTGGAGTCAAGTACGATTGTGTCAAAAGCAGTAACAATGAACACTCAGCGGCGACCTCAGAGAGCACCGAGTCACAGACTTATTGTGCTAACTTGGATGTAAGTCCAAGTAATTAATTTTATATTTTTTGTGCCTCTGGTGAAAAATAAATTACAGAATGAAACAGTTTAGACTTGTTTTGCTGCAGCATAATCCAATTTTCTTAGTGCGGTGTTATTTATTTGTAATGTTTATTAGTTTTAATATTCAAGAGAATAAATCAAACTGAGAAGTAAAAGAGCTTCTCTTTGAATGTGTTCCAGCAGTAAAAATCCTTTGGCATTGAAGCTGAAGTAACTGCGATTCTTCCATTATCCACCAGACTCACATTTGGTTATATAGACCCAACAAGTTGTGAAAATGTAATTAGAACACCTAGCTATTAATATGAAGCAGTTGGAGGCTGGTGGCTGATTATTCATTACCTCTTGTCTACACACTCGCACAGCTGCCTGAGCAGTGTGTCGCTGTCACGGTCGCCCCATCTGTTTGGTGCTGGTGGTTAAAGTAAACCAATAAATGAATGAGAGCGGGGAAACGAGGACGGGCTTTCGGAAAGGCGAATAAAGAGAGAAGCTGGGGGGGGGGGGGGATGTTTTGAGATTGCACTGAGATTTTTTGGAAACCCTGTGCCAGGGCTTAAAATGTGGCTCTCTTTTTTTGAGGGTCACCGCAAGTCGTGATCGCTAGAAGGTTTTCTCTAAGGACAGATTTTGGAGCAGGACAAAAGTTACTATATATTTAGCAGCAGAAGGAGGGGAAAAAAAAGATAATTTACTCTGCTCTGCTTTAAAATATGCTATTTTCAGTGCTCTGTCTCTATCTCAATTAATCAGACTGAATTTTGCTTTTCAGAAATTAATGAGCTTTCATCATTAGGTTTTGATTGAGTAATTAATTTCATTGAGTACATCTGACAGCTTTATGTCATGCACGGTAAAACTTGAAATTACATGTTAATGCCTACGGAGTAAGAAAAAAAAAAAAATAAAGATAACACTGATGACTTTGAGGTAATGGCACACTATCTGATTTATTGAGCAGAAAAACACGCATCACGCATTCCTAAGACAAATTTAAGGTCGATTCAGAAATGTATCCTTTAAGTGGGAAGATAACCGTCCATGGTAATGCTGCCTTGCTAAACCAGCGATGAAGAGATTTCATGTGCTGTGCCAGCTTGCGAATCCAAGTGTTGTGTACTCACTATCTTGGTGGGTTGCCCAGCAGATTGGCATGATAGATAGAAATGGATATAAATGGATGGGCAGGGCTAAGCAGGAAAACACAAAACATGACACGAGCACATGCGTCGCATTTCCTGCTCCAAATTTAAACATCTTTTACGTTTCAGCTGGCCTCTTGTGATGTCGGCTGCGCCAGCATTTAAATATTTGGACGTCTTCATCGCTACCTTGAGAACAGAGATGGAGATGGGAAGAATATTTGCCGTGATTGTCTTGAAAACGCAAATGAGTGGACGCACCTCAAAGGAAACTGCATACTACATGCATGAGCACTAATATGTGGTGTGTTAATATATGAAAAATCACCTCATCTCTCTCTGACTTCCCTACCTCACAGTCTCAAGTCAAAATCCATCTTCTGAAGGTGCCAATATTTTTTTTAAAAATGGCCCAAAAAATTACGTAGTAATTCCTAAAACAGGTGGACGTTGGACTTTTTTTTTTCCCAAAAGCGACTTAAACAAGATAAAAACCGTGCACATGTTGGGGACTATTTTTAGGTGTGGATTAACACCATGTGTGGATATTCACAGTGTGACAGAAGGATGCAGTGTGTAAGATTGGCTGAACATACACCACGCTGCCCATGTCCGTGACATGTCACCCAGTCTAACAGTGTGGCTTACTGATGTATTTTTCCATAACACAGAGGAATACAGTACATCCGGATTTGACACACGCTGTGTTGTTGATGGGTTACAGATATTTCCATTGGAAGTTGCACTTCTTGCCTGAGATGCTGAGGTGTGAACTTACATATGTGCTCATCTTAAATTGAATCCAAGAATAGAAACACGGAGAATCAAACACTCGCCTTTTTGCCTCAGGGGTCAACCCAGCTTACACGAGGCACCCGTTTACAGTGCCACATTTTAGATGTGTCGTACCCGTCGAAGTCATTTGCAGCAGCCACCGTGCCATGGTAATAACAAGCGAGATGAATATCGCATAAGCATCTACCTCCTTGTAGTGAAAGGTTATCTGGAAAAGAGTTAAAAAGCTAGAACACAATGAGAAAATGACCTGCTTTGGCATTGCAATGTCACAATGGGCGCATAAGAAAATATAATGGTTCATATCATGGGATTACGGATGCCAAAACTGAGAGAAGCTGTTTTGTTTTTTTTCTTTTTCCTTCGTGCTCTTTCACATCACATTCTTTCATTTTTAATTAATCTCCAGGTTTAAGCTTGGGAAGACTCACAAACCAATTAAATACAGTCGCTCCTCTGCCTCGAGTTGTTCATCAACTCAGTACCTCAAACACAGCGCCTGTAAGAAGCAGTGTGTGGGTTTATGTGTGTGTGTGTGTGTGCGCGCGTGTAGCTCTACTTCAACCTCTTGGAACCTTCAAAGGAATAAAATACATGAAAATCCATCCTTAAAATTCCTCATCCACTGCGGAGGGGATGAGATACTGGCACTGTTCCATAAGAGGAGAGGCCAGATATGATCGTCTAAAGCAGAGAATTTGCAAGAGCCTCTGTCGTTTTAATCCATCACGCTACATTTCTAATTCTGTTGACTAGCGACTGAGATCGACATCACAGGATGATGCACTTTACAGAACATTGGTGCTGATTTACCTAATGGGTCTTGAAGAGAATCGAAATGTTGACCTTTAAGAGTTTCGAGGAAAATGACTGCATGCTTTTTAGGTCTTACTCAGCACTCAGGCTGTCACAATCTGTCATGCTTGCTATGCTAGTGGTGCTCGTGATGGCAGTGTTGGTCAGTTGACAGTTTTGATCCAGACTGAAATATCTGAGCAACTGTTAGGATATGTTCAGATATTTCTAGTTTTGAGCAAAATATCCTGAAATTTGGTTGAGATGATCCCCAAAGGATGAACATGAGTAAATTTGTTTAACCTGACATCGCCATCAGGTTGACATTCATGTGCCACTCAGAATGAACTGAGTGGACTGTATCTGTTGCGGCATCCACAGGTTTCTGAAGAGCAGTTGTGAAGCTTGGAGTGTGGTGGCTCTGGTCGTCGCCTCCGCCAGCTCCGGCTAATCCAAGACAGGCAAAGACGTGGACCTGAGGTGGGCTAAATGAAGCCTGGTTGCTCAAGCCAGCCACATGTCACCCGTCACCCCTTAATTAGGCCTAAGTATAGTAATAATATACTAATAATAATATAATTTGAACCGTTTCACAGCTACAGAGGTTGTCACTTGAGTAAAACTAATGACATTTCCGTAATCCTCAGCAGCATTTTAGCAGCATCATACTTGTTACTGAATGTTTGCATGCACATACATGCATATGTACACACACTCAAGTTAAATGAATAAATAACAGAATCACGTGGCAACTTATTTAAAATGTAACTTGTGATTAATCTTTATGCCACGGCCCAGCCACTTTGCTGACCCATTTTTAATGCTCCCGCGCTCACGATATGCTTCACAAGTTAGCAAAATTGCTTTAAAAAATTAATAACTCATCATCATGTATTTAAGGTAACACAATTAAACATCTTGTTATTCTCATCGTCTTCCAAATGCAGCGTGCTATTTTCTGATCCTGGCTGCTCTCTGAAACATTCAGGGTTCCCTTAAGGAGGAGATATTAAACAGGTCTAATAACCTTTAATGGAGTGTAAGTGGGACAACAAAGACATCATATCTGACACACTAACGAGGAATAAATAGCGTGCTATGCTAAAGAAGGAAGGAAGCCCTTTTGTGATGGTGGTAATTCTCTTAACAGTGATACTGTAGCCGAAACACGCGTCCCTAAAACGTGGTCACACGTTTTGATGTGAACTGCATTTGATGGCTAGCTGACAGCTTTCAACTTGCGCCCAGCCTCCCCCAGCTTTTTTTTTTTTCTCCCATTGTCAGAAAATATCTCGTCTCCTCTCGACTCAGTGTTGGGAGCTGGCAGCTTCTTGGTTGAAGGCTGTGATGGGATTTGGGGAATAACTGCTACTCCAGATTAAGGATGGAGATGAGGATGACTAGTGACTGACAAAACAGACTTCTGGGAGGGCTTAGTTACTATACAGTAGCAAGGTCAAACAGTGGTGAAGGGAAAGAGTATGCAGCAAGTGCTAGCTGTGCAGACGAGCTGCTCGTTATGCTTTGGGAGAAACGGTTGCGATGGAGGTTTTGCTGGTGGTGAGAGGCAGGTTAGGGCATCGCCTCCAGACTTGAGAGGTATGTGGTCTCATTTGCTCTAAAAAATAAAATAAAACAACCATTTCTCCTGTTTTATTCAGTCTTTTTTTTTTGCAAATACTTCTTTATTATTTAGCTAGAAGAGGGGAATTAATTGTATATAGCTTATAAGGAGCACCTGCTCAGAGCGCACACACACACACACACACTGTGTAGGAGAATGCCCACTGTATCCCTCCAATGGTTTACATAACTGAAATGATGTGCTTCAGCTCTTCCCTGCTTATCACCATGAGCCACACTTTATTGCCAGGGCCACCTCAAAGAAAATTAAATGCAGCCTCATCCGTTTGATACCCCCCGAGCACATTTTGTGAGGTTCTATTGCTGCTGAGATATTGTTGAGCTGTTGTATTTTTCAAACACTCCCCCACCCCCCCCTCACCTTGAAGATCCAGCTAAACGCCACATTCTCTCTCTCTCTGTTTTCTTTTTCGCCACAGTCAAAATGGCATCACATTCGCTTCGGACTCCTTCCTACACCCCCAGTGTGTCTAACAATGTCCTCCTAGGTGGGAAAAAACAATGAACGATAAAGCGGGCTGGATGTTTTTCTACTCTGCTCTATTTGATTCTATTCTGCTTAGCTTCACTTAAATATTTCACCAGAGAGATGCTGCATGAATCTCACAAAGCCCGAAATCATTACGTTACACAACAAGATTTAATGCCCCACAAATTAGTCCCGGTAAGCCTTTTTTTGCTGTAGACCATGATCTATGGTCCTTCCTGCGAACAAAATATAAAACCAATTAATAACATATTGGGAAATAAATGACTTTTTCAATTCAAATAGGTATTTTTAATGTCTGCTTGGCCTTTGCACTAATGATGCTCGCCAAAGAACTTGGTAATGAAGTTTTTTTTCCTCCTCTCAGCGATAGGAATGAAATGTTAAAGTGAAATGAGGGCATATTAATGGAGCTCATTCGGAGGAGTCGAAGCACTCTGCCGCATCAAAATATCCTCAGACGCTTGAAGTTCTGCCACATGCACCTTGGCTGATACCTTTGCTACTGTATGCACGGGCGACACACGCAGAACTTACGTAATGCTTGTATATAAATAGAGGGGCTGTTGTGGGAGTAGTTGCGACTTCCCGTCTCCCATTACAGTAATTGAAAAGTACTTCTTTTGTGGCTCCACTGCAAACAATGATGGCTTTGATAATATGTGCTCATTTTCCTGTACCTTGATGAGACCCAAGACCAGAGTCTATCAAGACAATAAGGCCATTGCGAGTCAAGATCAAAACTAGACAGTATATAGCCTACTTTGGTAGTTAATATGTAGCTAATGTACCCTCGGTCTCTTTGGGTGAGGCTGAGTTTATATTCTGCTGTGTGTTTGGATGCTGTTTTGTCGATGAACTACTTTGTAGTTCAGGGAGCCAAATTTTATTACGGGAGATTTGGCTGAGAAGATTTGGCCTCGTGGACAGCCGCAGCTTGTTCTCCTGTCTCCATCATTCACTTTCTTGGAGCCTGCGTGAAGGGGAGGGTGGAGGGAAGGAGGTGGGCGGGGAGATGTGTGACAGCTGTTAACAGGAACAAAAAGTTCAGTTATTGGTCGCATCCGGAGCCGGACATCCGACATCCAATCACAATAATGACGTTGACGAATAAATCAGACGATTTAGTGATATGCCGGCAGCTGTGGTATTGACCGGATTTGTCTGAGACCTTCGAAAAGTGGCCTTAAGACCAGCCTCAAGTGCTACAGCACTGTTAAACAGCATGCAAACTAATATAAGACATGCGGCACATGCATTCAGGCTGCCTTAGTAATAGAAATAAGTGAACTCTGAGGATCAATTGATCATTTGCTGATGTGTTTAGCAACACTATATGCTTCATAAGGTACAATATTAATTGGAAAGAAGTGGCTTAAGACAGGGCTTAAGACACAACCTTGTCTTTCTGAATGGCGTTTATATAGTACTAATTTGTTTTCCCAATTATATTATAATTGCCTGCATGATGTTCACACACAATGGATGTTTTGCGCTCATCTCACACACCTCACATGCTGCAGCGAGATTGCATGAGTGGATGGTAGGTGTGAAAAGGCTCAAGACTAGTGAGAGTCTAAATATAACCGCACCATTAATAAGGCTATCGTTGATACCAGCGTATGTTTGATTGCAGAAAATGTGACTGAAAGCGAAAACAAATCGTCGGTGAACATTTTGCGGATACGTTTAATAGCAACATAAATTAGCAGCAGCTCCTAATTATGCCAATACAAAAGCCTTCCAGATTCCTGTTGCAAATTAGTGGTTAATAAACACAATTTCTGCAAGACAGGGTCATAAGGGGACACTTGTTTTCATCTTGTAGATTAAGTTACAATTTAAGTACAATTAAGTTACAAGTAAGTCTTTGAAAAGACTGACAAACTACACTTTTTTTTATGTTGCCTTTTTGTTTTTGTCAAAGAAAACACGTAAGCATCCATTGCCTCGACTAGCAGTCGTGCGTGTCATGATTTCTCCCGCAGGCCCATTATTTTGCGCTCTGCTTTGCTAATTATTAAATATTCATCCTGAGAACTGAGCTCAACATTTTAGCAAATCTGCAATTACCTGTGAATGTTATGGCCTTGTAATTATGTCACTGGCTGTCATTATTTTTATATTACATATCACATCAAAGCTGTGATTACAAATCCTTTTATTCTCTGTCCGGCACGGCTACCTCATACTTCAGCTACACAAATGTAGACTGTGTGATTGAACACAGCCATTTCCAGTTTTCAGTATACCTGGTTTTCAAGCGAGAACCCTGAAGTAAGTTGTTCACACTTTTTTTTTTTTCCTGAAGATTTTCTTTAAGGGAATAATGATGCAACCGCCTTGGAAATTAATGTAACTTCACACATTTCATTTCAAAGTTTAAGCTCAATGAAAAAGACTGCCAAGTGCCAGGACACAGCGATGTAAATTCATGTTGGGTTTGTGCTTTTTACATTATTACTTGATATTGATTTAGAACCTTGCACCAAACCTTGGCATCTGTTAAATGGCAATATAGTGCTGTGATCAGGAATGCACAGCAATAAAAATGAACGCGTTTCTCAGCAAAAATCACCTGCGCATACTTTTGACTAAGATTGGAAGTCAATTCCAGAATACCTCAGCAGGTTCAAAGGTCCTTGGTACCTTGAATTTGTAACAACATTAAAATATGGCAACATTATTTCAGAGAAATTCTAGACTTTTGCTGTTAGCTCCAAAGAAAGTTTTATATGAATCTAGGCAATGCAAACAATTCAATGTTAAACATATTCATAGCCTTTGCAGATAGCCCCAGCTTCTAACAATGAATCACCATATAAACAAACTGACTTTTAATTAAGTCAATGCAGCAATGCAATTAACATTATTTCTCACCTCGCCTAAATTAAAAGCACATTAATAAGGTAGTGTTTCACGGCAATACCATCCTGACGATGTTCTTGCAACCAGAAACAAAAATTTGGGTGAGAAATGGTAGGCAATGGACTTTAACAAAGAGGGAGAGACTTTTGGAGAGCAATTAGAGTGTGGAGAGGAGAGAGGGGAAGCGATTCTGCAAGGAGAAGTTGATGGAAAGACCTTCTTGAAATGTGAGTGACTCTACTGATGAAGTCTTGAGGGTCATTCCACTGCTGGAAAACCTGAAGAGTCAGAGGGGTGAGACTGATTGGCTCGATGAACAGGTCAGCACAGAGAGAGGGAGTGCTAAGTGTCCAGGAGTGGCAGAAAATGCACCAGAGAGAGAGAGAGAGAGAGAGAGAGAGAGAGAGAGAGAAAGGGACCATTGGGGGTGTGGTTGTCTTGGAGGTGCGGGATGCAGTGCAAATTCAGTATTCTGAATTTGATACAATCAGACTTGGGCTGCCAGGAGGAATGTAAGGAGCAATTTGGGGATGTTGAAGGTGAGACCAGCTTCAGTTTTCTGGACTGGATGGCTAGAGGGGGAGAAAGGCAGGGGTGGGTGAGAAAGGAACAGGTTGCAAATTGGATGTAATCCTTGAAAAATGACTTTTGCTGGTAAGGCAGGAACAATTCCATCACCAACCTGATTGTGAATATTTTGGTTGTACAGCACTGCAGGCATTAGCTTGTCAGTATCAACCGTGGATACAATCGGAGTAGTGCTGAAACAATGAGGCGAACTACCAAAAGTAAGTAAGTTAAGACTATATATTGCACTTCAGATCAAAGCTTCTTGAAGCAACTTGTTCTTGGAAATCAAAGCATTACATATCAAACCTGCATATACATGTATACATATACAACAGTATAATATGTAAAGAAAATAACATGGGCTCAGAACAGACCCCTGAGGCACACCATAGCTCAAAGAATCATGCATGTCATCTCCAAAATAAGCTATGTTGTGAAAATGATATAAAACACCTCACTTTTGTTTTTGGACTGTTGGGATGGGAACATTTGACTTCTGACATTAATCTGTAAATCAAAATATATTTAGTAACAGCCTAAACAACCATTTTTTATTATTATTTAGTTTTTTATTTCTAGACTTTAACTTTCACATGTCAACATCAAAATGGTCATTTCGAAGTGATGAAGATTCACAAACTATGGTTGGGCATTTCATTCCATTTGTGGCTTAGACTTAGTGTGCATTTTCCATTTCCGTTTACTCCTTTATTTCCAGTGCTATGTTATCATACACAGCGATGCAGACGACCTGTAGAGTTCAAGAACAAGCAGCTCAGTGTTTTTGAGACCTAGTATGAGGCGGTTCGGCAGACATCCACCTGTCTCTAAGGCATGCACAGGCGTGCACCTCAGCCTGAATGTTAGACAGTGAATGAGAAAAATAGGTCGGTATGTTGGCATAGAAATGGCACGTAAAAAAGAAGTCAAGAAACACGATCACAGGGCCAAGGACTGAGCCCCTAGGGATCCCAGAGGAGAAGGTGAGTGCTGACAACAGTGTTCCCCTCTACAATTCCTACTTAGAATGATAATGAATCTGGCCTTAAGGCCACATCACCAGAGTCAAAGGTGCAACAGACTCCTAAAGCAAAACTCAGACAATCAAAACCCAAGAAGAGGCTCCAAGGAGATTAACCAATGTACTGTGCAGTGTAAGGAGTGTCTTCTGTTTTTAATTTAACTTCCCCTTAAGTTCCACTTGTGAATATAAAGCTATACATGGAAATGTCTGGAGTATATTCATGTAAAAGATTTCCACCTCCTATACGAGTTGCACTCCAATTATTCCATATTAATTTTGTACTAAACCAGATACAACACATTCCCATTGGCTTCGCCTCAAGATAAACTTTCATGCGCTTCCATTTGATTGATAGGAAGTTTCTAAAAACAGGATACCTGCAGCGGAGATGACAGCATTCCCGCCATCAAAGAACTTCAGTTTTTCAAAGAACAAAAGTAAGATGGCCTCTCCCAGGGAATTTCTGGGAAGTTTACGTTTCAGACGGTGTTGCACAGCTGCAGGATGAAGTAATTATATACTGTTAAGCACGTCCCCCATGGCTTGTGAGAATATGGGAGAGTGAGAGGAATGTGTGCTCTTGAAGTGTTATATTCCTCTGAGATGCGCTCCTTTTTTATTTTAATATTTCATGATTTATTTATTTATTTATTTTTTTCCACATCCCAGAGTGGTTTGACTTCAAAGGGCTGAAACATTCCTAGAGTATCCAGGTTTTCTATGTCTAATTAAGGATTCAAGAGGTGCTGCTTCTTGCAACCATGTGTTTTCGTAAACAATCAATATTTCCCTGCTAGAAATAGGTACTTCAGAGGGAAATATGATGGGACTCCAAATCAAAAGCTCATCCTCAGTAATCAACCAGCTGAAATTAGTTTGAAATATGTTGCTGTGAAAACACGATGCTTGACATATGCAAAGCCACTTAACACTGCAATATCACCATGATTGCCAATGTCTTATGATAATAAATGCATCAGTTGCATTCAGCCAGATGGATGTTTTGCCTATAAAATAATCAATCATGATCATACTATGTTGTACCTCTGCTCTATGGAAATAAACATTCTGTATCAAACAGGTGGCTTGCTTCAGGCGTCAATCGTCATCTCGATAAACAGTATAGCTACAAAGTTGTTTCAGACATGGTTGTTCTGATGTCTGTTGTTTGTTTATTGAAATCAATGATATGTATTTCGGTTTTTGCTTTTGCATTTGCACTTTTAGAAAAAAAAAATACACATATAAAAGTTTTTCAGTTAAAAAAAAAATGGTGATTTTATTGTTTTCAGTAGCAAAAAGCCTGTAGGGTAGGTGCACATGAGAAGCTGATTTTCTTCGGCTTGCAATTTAACCACAAAATTATCCACATTAATATGGCAGGCTGGGACTGAGGCCAGCTATTAGATTTACATAATCTTCTGGTAAAATGTGGCTATTACTGTAATCATAGGACATCAGAGATTGTTTTTTTTTTTTTTGCTTCATGAAAAGAGAAATGAAAAAGAAAAAAAAAAAGGCTTGGGAGCTTCTCTAAGATCTGCCCAGCTGCTATATGAATGTGAAGTCTCTGTTTAATATTTATTAGATGATAACAAAGACTTTGATTCTTGATTAGAGCAGCAAGAACCGAACAGAGTTGTAACTCTAGTTCTGTGATGGGCCCTTCAATCAGACTGCATTTACCTTATATTAATAACAAGACATTAGTCGGGTATTCACTTTTTGAATCATCTCTCCATCGAAATGTTGAATCCACACTGCGCTAACCTCTGTTATGCTATGCCCTAAGAAAAACCCTTTCATCAGCACATCTCCTGCTGTGCTGAAAAGTCAGTGGCTGGCCAAACTGTCTCTACTAGGCTGAGTAATACTACAAATAATGCCAAAACTATGGATTTGTTCAGTAGTCAAACATTCAAGTGAGACTGTCCTGGAGAGTCTGCATCGGTTTGTTCAAATGCTTAAAATAACTTACTGTCAGCAAAGTCTCTCCTCACAAAATTGTAAGAGAATAAACTGAAGTAGGTGGTTGGTGCGCTAACAAAGTGCCTGATTTTGACCTGATAGATGTGAGACGAGAAACTAGAATCAGTGAAAACTTGTTAGGAAGTTGGAATAGCACTACAAACAGGCAAAATACAAGAAGCAGATGGCGTAGTGTAGGTTACCACTAGGGAGAGCCGGTCTTTCCTCCCGTGCATGTTGATTGGTTGATTGGATGCAGGTGTGGTGGTAATTAGCCAGGTGAGAGGAAAACTCTGTCTGCTGGAGGCCACGCCCAGCAGACAGAGACAGACGAGGCACACATGACTCGAAGAATCTTTGACCAGAAGTCCTCCAAACTATAAAAGTGATGAGTTAATGCTTGTCTGATATGCTCACAGTCATATGGGTCATTCTGAAGACAAGCAACCTATTTTGTCGTCCTATTTTGTTACTGATACTGTAACATTAACAATGTCCCTGTTCTTTTAAGGTGTCCCAGTAAGCCATGGAAACCATCATGCACAATACAAGGACCCTGACACAATTACTGTGGATTTCCTTGTGAGATATCAAACATGTTTTCATGAGCTGAATGGAATTACACTTCACAAGTGTATTAAAAAAAATCATTAGTCTTGCAACAAAATGATCAAAAACGACTGGAACATTAAAGAAAACGGTGGAGTATTAATTGTGTGCACATCTCTCAAAGTTTGGACTGATTGATAGGAGCAATTTGTGAAAAAGTTGTTCCTCTCTCTTTTCATTAGGCCCCATTTCCCAACATTACCAGCCCGTTTTGTGCAAAATCATTAATTTCAGTCAAGTGTTTCAGCTAATCTATCAGTTCATGGTTACATAAATAACAGCTTGTTTGATTTTTTTTTTCTTATTTATTTTTTTTTTTTTTCTGTCTGTTTGGTTCACATCAGCTGCTCAATCAGGGGAAGTGACAACAGGTGTGCATCATTAGGTCCTCTCTGCAGTGAGGGACTAGGTGCTGGTAAGTCAGGGGAGTATGGGCAACGTTGTTCTAGAATAAATAACATTATGTTAAAGCTATGGTATGTGTGCTCATACATACATTAAACCACAAGATCAGCGGTAACAAATATGTCTTAAATTATAGGTTTGTCCATTATTTTGTCTTCATTGCTGCCCCAAATCTGACTAGTTCACCCTATGTTTACCTGAGAAGATGGTACATTCCAGTTAGTTAACACAAATAGGTGGCGGCTTTCTGTGAGCCTCTTTTAGCTCTTTAGCCGTTGCCTTAAACTCCATACATACACAAATAAAGCACTTCAAACATGGCTTAAAGCACATATCTGCATTTTAGAGACCTCAGTCATCATCTAACAGGAAGAACACGCCGACGGCAAATGAGCTTGGCACAGAAGAAAACACTCGAGTAGTTCCATGCCTGAAGCTTAATGGCAGACAGCCCAGTGTATACAGATGGGTCACTGGCATATAGTGCATATGTCCTTGATGGTAATGTTTGCACTGAAGAGCATGATGGAGAAGAGCGAGCTGATATTCAAGGTGGACGTAACAAAAGAATAAGCAGGCTGAGTTACATGCAGGATGCTGTTATGATCATTCACCACTTCAGTTACAATATTTGCATGGTTTCTGAGAAATGTTGAATGATATGATTAACAAAAGAAGGCCGTATCATGTGGCAACTGGTAATAAAGTTGCTGTTTATTTTCATCACCGAAATTGCATTCTAGTTTACACTGTCTCAAAAGTTTTCATCAAATTAGAGCAAATTATTTTTTTTTGCAATTCACACCATTCTAAACTTGACGAAAACATCTACACAGTAAACATTTCTTTGTAGAAAATACTTTTTATTTTACCATAAACCTATCTATAAACCACTTTGGCAAGAAGTCAGTGTCCTTCGTCTTGGTTGATACAGATGCATATGGCTCCTGGGCCAAGAAGGATAATACAGGAAAGGGTGAAGGGGAGAGAGAGAGTTGGGGGAGAAAAAGGCAGAGTGGTACGGTTGGTAGGTTGACTCATCAAGCTTGGTGGAATTTCAGCGGCTGCAGAGAAAGAGGGGAGCAGCACATTGTCAAAGAGATTAGAGAAATAGTCGGAGGAGAGAATCCCTTTTACTTTAATCCCATATTGGTTTAAATGGAGAGGACAGGAGCCTGTTTGAACATGTATGCAATGGGGGCAAGAGTGAGTATGGTGCAGAAATGAGAAAAAAAAATGGTGCAAACAAGTTCGGGTGACTAAGCAGTTGAAATTTGGGTGGCACAGTCATTGAGTTTCTAACATAATCAGAAGTGATGGACATAAATTAGCTGCATGCAGGGGCACCAGTTTGGTGGGTACTGTGGTTATTACAATCATGCCTACATCTCCAAAGAGGAGGGAGTGTAATTGTATGCAAATGGATGCAGGAAGCTGGAGTTAGAGTCAGAGTGTCAGAGGGAAATTCGGTTTTAGCTCAACATTTGGTAAACCCCAATGAAATTTGATCTTGGATATGTAAAACATTATGCATTCATTAGAAAAAAAACAAAAAACAAATTAAAGCTTTCCATCCAGGGGGGTACAGTTGCACTCTTTAAGATACTGACAACTGATGATTTGGATTTAAGCAAGAAAAGCGTTTCATTAGAGTTGGAAGGAGACCTGAACACGGTGCATCCACCAGGGCACATGATTGGACACCTCCATTTCCTTTTAACAGTACATATAATTTTTATCTGCAAATCTGGAATTGTGCTGTACAAGAAAAGCTCACCAAAAATTGAAATATTTCATATTATGTTTGCCAAAAAGACATTGAACACATGCACAAAAAGTTGTTGTCCTATAATAGTAATGTTTGACGGTCAATAAGGCCACAAGAGAGGTCTAACTATTGTCCAATAACTGGAATGCAAATTGACTTGATTTGTACTGTTTTTTTGAAAAGTCCTTTCAACCTCAATCACAGATATAATAAAGCATATGAAAATCAATTCTATTTAACCATGTTTTGCAGATGCAGTCTCTCAAAACCTAAATAGAACTATTGTTTGACTTCTGAATCATGTCAGCAGTTCAAAATCATGTGTCTATGGCAATTATTTCTTGGAATTAGAAAAAAGTCCTGAAGTATCAAGGTGATAAAACTAATATAAAGCGTGTTTTCTTATGAACTTCTAAAGAGGAGTCCATTTCTGGGCTTTTTAACTTTGAAATTTTAATTTATTATTGGCTCTAATGGCTAGTCAGAGTGTTTTGTGACGTAAAATGGACTGAGAGTTTTGTAGTTCAGCAATTTTGCTTTATAGCTCACTGCTTCTCTAGGAGCTTGTCTCAGATAGATGGCCATGAATTGGCTCGATGTATTTCTCAACCCATAAAACCATTTAGTGTAACATAAAAAGTCCTGTCATTCCATAGATTCCCAATTTCTTAAAAGTTGACGTGCGACGTGAGGGGGGGCATGTCCCACCACTCAAACTCTTAATTAGTCCTTTAGGAATTTGTTTTATTTTACAAGACGATAATGCATCAAAATCAGTCAATAAATCAACATTCAAGTCTGACATTCTGTGTGTGTGTTGGGGGGGGAAAATATTGAAATGTAAGGCAGGTCAGAAATGCCTCATACTATTTCATAAATGTCTAGCCTGTCTATGCATCAAATAAATTATTCAGCACTCCTTCCAGCAGAAATTGTTTTTATCTCAACCATCATGCTGACTAGCCATTTCTTTTCCAGTATGTAAAAAAAAAAACAGAAAAGAAAGGTCTTATCCAGGTTTTGTCCTGGACTTCTGTTGACAAAACCGGTTAAAGTAGCTCCGGTCAAATGACTCTGTGACCTGACACGCTCTTGGAAAGTAGCTTAGAGGATATTTGGGAGCTCGCTTGATCTCCACTCTAAATATTTGCCGTTTTGAAACAGCAATAGGCCACTTTTGCACACTCCGAGTAGTATTGAGCGGTAGCGGTTAATAGCCGTTATAAATGTATTACCTCGAAATCATAAAACATGGCGTCGATAACTAGACACAGCACTTTCATGTTTACCAACCAGCCAATATGGATGCTTCATGGGGTAGCAAAGAGAGGAGAGAGGAAAGATTGAATGCTGCTGGGAGAATGTAAAATTCATGGACTATTTGCAAACACAGTGGATGTATAGAGCTGTGGAGTTTCTCTGGTAAAACAAGTCTTTTTTTTTTTTTTCCCCCTAGCCACATTTTTAAACTCGCTCATCACATCTAATCAGTGTGGCATTGTTTTCAGATGTCGTAGTTAACACAATCAAGGTTAATTTAACTTTGTGTGACCAAAAACAAATACAGAACAAGTGAAGTCAAATGAATGTGAATAATATCTTTTGAATTATCAATTTATGCAGTATTGTTTAATTTGGCTCTTACCATGGCAACAATGATGGTTTTGACAGAGGCCATTAAAAAGCGTACATCATATGTTGTTTTTCTTGTTTATCCCTAGATTGTGTCCTGGTTTATCTTGCTGAGGTGTCTGAAAAAGGCATAAAAGGAACCTGACAGTAAGTGTATTCATGCCTAGTCCAACACTGGCAGAGCTGTAACACTACTGCTTTGTTATCATCCCGCCATTTTCCTCTCGCCTCTTGGTCTGGAAGACTCCCCACCGCCAACCTCCGCATCTCACCCCCAGACAGTGGAGACTGACACGGCGCTATACCTCGACAACGGCGCCCCAACGTGTCAAAGCCAGAACAAGGCCTCTTGTCAGACGAGCCGAGGGCGTCCGGGACCTCAATCGAAAGAGAGGAGAAAAAAAAAAAAAAAAAGGTGCTGGCAGGAAAGCCATTTGTAAAGAGACGTGGAGGTAGCCCCGGACGGGCCGCGGGCTGCGAGCGAGCCAAACATCGGGGGCTGCCACGGCGCCAGCTAACAAACTGAAGTGAAAGGCGAGCTCTGGAACTGTCTGGGAAAGTAGAGTCAACCCCTGCCAACTACTGTAAGCTTTGAAGGCTCCAGTCTGTGTGTGTGTGTGTGTGTGTGTGTGTGTGGAGCCTGTCTCTCTCTTTGCAGTGTTGTTCCGGGAAAACTTGCTGAGGACACTGAATCTCAGAGCATCCAATCATGGCCGCACTGAACACGCACTCATGAAGAAAATCTATCTTATTTACTCACGTAACACTGACATATATAATCGAAGTCGGCGAAAGCATAACGCGATTTGACATAATGTGGCTCGCTTCCTTGTGGCGCACATGTAAGCCTGTATACTGCAAAATACCAGCAAAGCTAAGCAGCTGCCCTGCCTTGTCGTCCCCCCCCTTTTTTTTTTTTTTTTGAAGGCTTCTCCTACTGAGCCATCAAACACCCAAAACATTTTAGCTTCTCTTATTCTGGCACAGGCCTGTCTGTCTCATCCTTCAAAGCCAATCCTCAAAGCCAGGGCAATGGATTATCTTCCAATTTCTCCTCCAGAAAAGGAGGAGGCGGAAAGGGGGGGTTAGAAAAGAGGAAAAAGATGAGGACTAGGTGGTAAATTATTCGTTTGACTGTGGCTCTGTTGCTCTCTGCATCCTGGGCTGCTGCTGCAACTGTTTTCCCTTTTTATTTATTTATTTCTTTATTCATTCCCTCGCTCTCCCCCTCTTCCCTCTCTTTCTCTCTGACTCAACAAAGCCCTACTCAGCATCCTTGACGGGGAGAGATCACAGGAGAAGAGAGTAATGAGACTCCGGCTAGCTGACTTCCACTGTATCCTCTCCTTTTCTATCTCTCCGTCTTTCCTTCTTCACCCCACCCCCCCGCCCCTCCGTCTCCCCATCTCCCTCACACTCACCCCTCCTGCCTCCCTTCACCACACACAGTCAGTCATTGTCTAGATCTCTGCTACCTGGAGTGAGGCAGGGTGTAATTCATTAGCGAGTGAGGCTAGAAGGGCTGTCTCCCTCGCTGAGGAGAAAAGGTGATGAAATCAAAACACTGGCTGATAGTCGAGGCCCACCCTGTTGTTTTGCTGTCCTCTTTTTTTTTTTTTCTCCACATTCTCTATATGTCTTTCTCCCCCCCCCCACCCACTTCACTGAAGAGAGCCTGACTCAGCAGCAGGGCTCTCTTCAGCTCTCTAACACTGAGGTGAGCACCAATGTCAGGCAACCTTGACAGAGACTTATGGCGAGCGAGCCTGACACGGGCATGCAAATAAATTAGACGCACGGAACACACATCGGCAGCGACCACAAATCAAACAGAAAGTGCACGAGGGCCCGCGGGGTGGGAGGGGTGGGAGGGGAGGAGGCAGCAAACAGCGCCACACTCGGATGCGTTCGCATCAAAACACACTGACGGGCACGCTGGAAACGCACCGCGGCGCCGAGCGGGAGCTAATTCTGCCGCGCTGAATGACAACGACATGGCAACAGGATTGCGTCACAGGCTGATGGCTGGAAGACGGAGAGAAAGAGGAGGAGGAGGAGGAGGAGGAGGAGGAGGAGGAGAGGAATGAGAGTGAGACAGTGTGTGTTGGCAGGAGGTGTAAAAAATGACGGAGGTAAAGATGATTGAGGTGAGGCCGAGGCCATAAGTTATGCATTCACACCTGCTGTTTTCTTCTTCTGTATTTATGAGACTCTGTCCACTCTAAAAGTCAAGGATCAAAGGAGAGAATCAAAGGCCTTCAGTGAATAGGGGGCAGAGATCCAAGGAAATGTGTAACCCATGTGAGGCTCCCTCTCCCTCCTTTCCCCTCCTCTCCTATTCACTTGTCCACTTATAGTCTGCGTTACTGCTCATCGGAATGGGTCTGTTTCTCTCACTTTTCACTTCCTGTCACTCACACAGATATTTTTAATAGACCTACATTACCCACAATGCAACTCAGATTTAGGTCCATCATGCCAGTAGCATCTTTGTAGCCTCTAGCCTTGGTTTTAGATGAGGTGCACGCTACTGAGGCCTGTTTTCTCCACAGCCCTCCTTTTTTTTTAATTCCTTCAGTACTTGTGATCTTCAGCAACATCTGACTCGAGTGACATCACTCGAGGACCTTCAAATGACTTCACCCAGCACCCTCTGGAGCCTCTTGATCTGTTGGGATTTGAGTGTTAGCTATTAATACGATGACCTCATCTCTCTCTTTTTTTTTCTTCTTCTATTACTTAAATAGTATATTGGAATGTGTATGATGCAGTATTTATAGTTCATCGGTTTAATAATGAACCAGCCATATCAAGGCAGCTGACAACTGTGGCATTAAAAATTAAATATTGCCTACACTAGCAACAATCAAACTTAAAGTTCAGAAACCAGAGCGAAAACATTATTTATTGAGAGTTCAACACTCAAAAACTTCAGATGGCAACATAAGCAGAAAAGAACAAAAAAACGCCTTCACATGTTGTTTTAATAGTCTCCAACTAAGCCCCACCTACTTAAAATCTGCAAGAAAGGGGAGACAAAAAAAAGGCAAAATCTAATGTGAAATAAACAAAACAGTTTAAAACCTCGACAGGAAAATGTGTTTATTGTTCACAGTAAGAAGCTTATTGCAAAAGATCTTTCAGGGCCTTGAAACCGAGCCCAGTATCCCCAAAAATTACACTGATATTGGACGACTCTGAAGCTCACCACTTACACTCAATGCCAACGTTCATTGCCAGTTCGGGAAGTGATGGGGCCCTTTTATGTAGCAAAGTGAAGTCAGGGTGGTGGATGGATGTGTAAAGGGGACAATCTGACTTTGCATCTTTTCTCAGAGTAAAAATTAATGTTTGCTTTTTTTTTCTTTTTTTTTTTTTTAATGATAATTATTCTCCCAACCTCAATCAAGCGTTTCATTAAATGCAATCTGAGCCATAGGGTAAATAAATGAATACAGATCAGACGCCAACATAATTTGATATCGGAACATACCATAGTGCATTATCAGAGGAAAAATGTACTATATTTGATCACATGGATCTTTTGCAGTTGCAGGCAAACACTTAAACACCAAATACTTCAAGGATTGGTTCATATTTCACCTGCTCTTTTAAGACATGAAAGACTCAGCGGTTCTTAGTAAAGTGATTAGCATATGATTAATTTAAAGAGCTGAGCAATCAGTTCATTTGTTCATTTATGCATCTGTTTTCATAATTCAGTTACATGTTTACTCATCAGCACAAACAGAATGCTGGTGGATTTCTGTGGTCTGGAACTGTTTGTTTTCTTTTCGCGCACGAAGAAAGAAGGAAAGCAAGAAAGCACACAAATACCACTCTTGCACCATTCACAACAAACACAGACAGCAATATTCCTTTTTATTCCAAAAAAAAAAAAACAGTCATAATGAAGCCAATCCTTGATGTCAGGCAGCAGACATGCCTTGGCAGCTTTGAACCAGAGTGGCAATTGTTACTTCAGTCTCCTGAGGCCAGAAGTGAAAGTACCAGCCATCTATTTCGAATGGTTAGAGGAGAATGAAGGAGGGAGGGAGAGAAAAGATCTATAAGACAATTAGAGGCTGAATTTCCACTTCACTGGCAGCAGTATTTTTGCTTGTGTGTGTATGTGTGCGCCGAGACGTGTTGTTGCCACTTGTATATGAACGGTGAAGGGGAGTGTAAAAGATTCCAGTTAGCAATAGAAGGATAAGATCTAGTACAAGTACCAGATAAACAAAACACGCATCTCAGTCGGATTGAGTTTAGAAAACTATGAATGCTGACTATGAGGAATTTGTTTTTTGTGCCATTCGTGAATCAAATCATTTAAAAGCTCTATGGCTCATATATTTTATGACCTTGACATTGGTGCTATAAATGTGCAAATAGTTGTCCAACTTGGCGAAGCCATGCAGTCTCTCAAGTGTTGCACTTTACTGGAAAACATTGGCCTTCAGCTGGTGTGGTTATTGCCGCAGAAAAGGAAAGGCTCTGTACGTTGATGGATGCTCTTTGAAGTGTTTGGTTTTCAGCTGAGGATTTCCCATAAAGGCCTGTCCATCCACACCAAACTGTAAAACAATGGAGTGGTGTGTGTGTTCAATGAATTCTAATCCCAGGTGGACAAATGCCAATGTTGCTTTGTCACACGCATTGACCTCTCGTACAGATGCACAAGTGTCTGTCGGTGATGCCTTTGTAACACTTGGGTAACGCTGTGTCCTAATTTGGTTAGGTTTAAGCAACAAACTACTTGGCTACAGTTAGGAAGTCACAATTCCCTCTCCATGTCATGCAGGTCACCTACATAATTTTATGTAAGAACAGTTTAAATAATTCAATATTGACTTAAGTCTGCCCCGGTGTACAACTACTGAAGTATATCTCGAAAGTCCAATCTAGTATTAGGGAAAGAAAGGTTTGTTCTAATATTTGGTATGCACATTAATTCATGAGAGTCATTTTTCTGGTGTATTTGAAGACTTCATAGCATCAAAGAACTGCATTGCAGTCGAATAGACTGGGCTTTGTTTTCCTCCCTGTTCATCTGTCATTTGAGGAAAAACAAAACAGAAACAACAACAAAAAAAAATGCTCAGCTGTTCCTTTCAGAAATAATTGTTTTCTCTTTGTTGGTCAAACAGCTGCTTTAGTTCCTACATTTCTTTTGTGGAAACAATATCGAGAGCAGAGTCGTGTTAAACAAAAGATCGTCCGTGCTCAGCCCAACTCTCATCTCCTTAATCATTATTGTTAAAATTATTGTCAGCTTTGTCTCTTGGGATCTCATTTTCTCAATGAGATCCCAAGAGACAAGTGGGAATCATATTTACCTGTACGGACAGAAATGAAACCTTCTTCAAAAACCATCCAGCTTTTTGTGTGTGTGTTTTTGTGTGTGATGGATGTCAAACTAGATTTTCTTGAACTTTTTTTTTTTTTTTCCGTTTTTCTTTGCCTTTTTTTTGTTTTTCGTCGAAATCCTCAGCGCTCTCCAAAATCCTCCGCTCACGTCGCCAGGACAAATTTCTCTTCTCTTTGTTCCACATGAATCTGCCAGCACAGATGGGTCTAGGTGGAGTCACTGTCGAGAGGGAACACTGGATGGATACAAAAAAAAAAAAAAAAAAAAAAGAGCTTATTTGTTTAACCAACAGGTTTTGTGTGTACCCTCACTAACGTTTGTTTACCTTTGCACTCATATGGCAAGCAGACACTGATTGGGTGTGATGTAAGGGAGAAAAAAATGTGCAGGTACGGAGACGGGATGGGGGGGAAAAAAAAAACAATTGGACCTGACAGTCCACCAGCTGTGCAATAGAAATCACTGTTCCCCCATGAAACATCCGTTGAGTCAGGCTACCCAAAGTCAAATTGTGTCATGCAGAGAGGAAGTATTAAAGCCGGACCCCAAATGTTAATTTCTCCCGCCGATAAGCAACATGGAACACTGGACAGTCAACAAAGAGAGGCCATAACTGCAGTCTTTTTTTCTCATGAAAGGTAAGCAACTGCTCCGAAGACACCGCTGTGTATCATTTTCCTCCGCCGTCGCCTCCCGACGTGTCGCTTTTCGTCTTTGTCACAGCAATAGCCCACCTGTTTCATCTCAAAGAGACAGCAAGATTAAAAGTCAGACACCCTGCAAATTATTCGAAGTCTCAGAACCAGGGAAAAAAAATAAAAATAAAATAAATAAAAAAAACATCTCACGAAGAGCAGATAGCAAGCCAAAGTGCTGCAATCATACTCCTTCTCACTCTGTCGTCTGTGCACACACAGGAGACGCGCTGAACTGCAAAGACAAACACACTTAGTTTGTCTCGCAGTCGGAGCCAAACGTCGAGCTCTGTTTCCCCAAGGTGCGACATGTCACATGGAGCTTATGCTCATAACAAGGAAAATCAACAAACCAGAGAGCAGAATCAGAAAACACTTTATTCGCCTGGTGCAATAAATGAACAGGTTTTTTTTTTTTTTTTTTTTTTCATGGGGTCGTCGGGGACAGAGACAACCTTCATAGCAAAGCAGCACATACTGTCATATGGTGCAGACACCACAGGACCTGTGGGCTATAGAATATCCAAAGGTATGCTGTGTATAGACACTTCTATGTCTTATTTTTAATTAGAGCAGGCGCATATGTAAGAAATCTCCAAGAAAGCAAGTTGAAGCCACGTGTAATATCTACAAGACTTAATAAACTCGTCCTATTGAGTGTCTGTCTCCATCAAAATCCCGTTTCTCATTTTCTCCAAATGTCCTTTAAACAAACGACGTGTTTCAAGTCAATATTGGTCGGCAGTAAGGCAGTAAGGGTTGCGTTGCCTGGTTAGGTTTGTTGGTAGAGGACAGCCAGGTTCGCAGGACTTGCTGCTCAACTACGGTGCCGATCAATGGCATCAGTTACTCCAGTGAGCACATCTTTCCTGAGACACATGGACTCTCCATTAAGATCAGAGTATCTACATGTGATGCCCTGATCGATCCTCTGACATGAACCCCGTCTTTAAACACCATTACCATTAGCTTTCAACAGCGTGGTGCATACGCTGAGTGGACGCAGAAACAATATCTCCATTAAATAAACCTTTGAGCTGTTTAAAGGACTCCACCTGATGTTTTCACCCACTCCACTTCAGATAGGTGCGCCATTACAGTGGATATAATGCTGCTTTTATGTACCGCCAGGTGGCTGTGCAGTCACAAGAGCGGGCTAATTTGTGGCCCGCGGTGCTGTGTGCGTGCCAGAGCACAAGAATGTGATTTTAAGAAGGGGGGACTTACCTAAAGCGTGTCATATCTGTGGAATATTTCACAATAAAAGTCACTGTTTGCAGCTTTTAAAATGGTATTTATCCAATATTCAATAGAACCATTGCTATTCAGACAGCATACCACTCCAGCTGGCACAATACTACTACTACTTATAATATCTTATCAACAACGCACAAACACAATTGTATGCACACTGGATTACTTACAGGAACTTAAATGGGACGCAAATGGATCAGGCTGCTGTTGCTTTGGCAATGAAAACTACCACAAGCCGGGATAATAAAGCCTTAGCTGCTGGAAGCTACCAGTGCCTGATAGTTGTGGTGCCAGTGCAGGTGTGTGAATGCATGTGTGTGTCAGTGGATGGGTATGCTTAAAAATTCCCTGAGAGGAAGTCTTAATGCACACAGAAAGAAGAGAACAGTTAGCCACAGTTATTGACTTTTCTCTGCAGAAATATTAAAAGACAGTTAGTCTGCTGAGCTGAGACAAATTAGTAGAGAGAGGCTCTGGTTCAGTCTATTTATTATTTGCTTATTGGTTGTTTGACAGTATTAAAATCGGGGCCTCTCCTGCCAATGCAAACTTCTCCCATCTAAAGGTCTGAAAATCCGCAAATCTTTGTGTTTATCTCGCTACAAAATAAAATTCACGACGCTTCCATTTAGCTCCCCTCAAGATTTAATTCACACGTGTGTGATTCCGAGTATTTTAACCCAAGCTGAAAGTGACACATGGTTTTCTGTTACCAACTCCATTTGTTCGGATTTTCCTTGCCGAGAGGGTGACATGTCATGCTCCGTCCTGACTGACAGCATGCAGGGAGACGAGCTGGAATAAATCAAATGCGCGCACGTCGTGTCACAGCCGGGGACTCAAAGAGTGGCTCAGTTTGCCGCCGCCACGGTGCTATATGGTATATTATCCAGCGCTTGCTCTGACAGGCGGGGGACAGTGCGACCAGCAGCATGTCGAGAAAGAGCCACATAAGGAATACTGGAGGAAAAAAAAAGAAAAGAACCAAAGACGGGTCAACGGTGTGCAGACTTTACACATGTGACAGAGATGAAGAGTGAGAACGGATGCACGGAGAGGAACACGACAGCCACAGGCAGAGGCAGACATCACTCTCACTCCTTCACATGTTAAACGCCCGTAGCTGTGTCACCTGTGTCATGTTGAAGTGAGGAGGATGTTGGGGAGGGAGATGTGGGTGGGGTGAGCCTGAGGCCATAACATGAGAGGAGTTGAAGCGATATGCATGGAGAAACACAGCCAGAGTGTTGCCGGTCATTGTGTAAATGTGGGAGGAATATTTTTGCAAAAAAGTTATTGTTTGCCAAAACAAAATGTGACAATGATGGATGGGTATGTTGGAACAGTGTTTTCAAACAGAGTTTCTGCCTTCAGCTTAAATAATAATTTATTGATGGTCAAGTATCTGGGCTAAATAATAGTTGGAAGTAATAAAGGGAAGAAAAACATCAGAAAAAAAAACCATACATGTAATTTGCTTGCATTTAGACAATAGTGCTGCCCACTTATTCGTTTCAATGAGCCCTTGCTCCAGGAAAAATATGAGTTAAGTACAAGGTTGAACCGGGCTCAACGTGCGCTTCAACGAAATGGCCAATCGTATGTATTTAGAGGAATTTATCAGGCGACTGTTGGGAAGCGGGATTAAATGATTGCCGTTGTGATAACGTCTCCGAGTTGTCAAATGTTGTCTCAACGTATTATACGCCGCCGTGCAGTCTTTTGGCATCTGACGAGCGTTCAAACACATGGATCTGCGACTCACGCAGGGTCTTCCCGGATCATAGCTCATCCTCAGAAAACACGTCTCCGCTAATGCAGCCGCTTTAGACTTTAGACATGCTCGTGGTGTGGCTCTAGGGTCTGGTAGTCCACCACTTTGGGGACCATGAATGTCTTTGCTGATCCCCACCCTCCCTGGCGCCACCACAAGGTTGACATTGGTGATTTTTGAGCGAAATGTCTGGATCAATGACGATCACAGGCTGATCATTGATCTAAATTTGTAAGAACTACTGTTTCAGGTAGGCTTTGCAGACTGGGAAAAATGTTCTCATCCACTGTTGCCATAACATTTTATCAAGAAGTTTTTCACATGTGACAGCTGTTGATTGTTATGGAGGTTTTCCTGGGGAAAAACATGAAAAAATGGATCTTACACAGTCAAAGAGGGATGCTTCATATCTTATGGCAACACAACAAATATGTGGTGAGCCATACACTGGTGCATGTTTAGTGAATATAGAAGTGGGAAGCTCAAGGGAATGGAGGGAAAAAATGATGTGGAACCAGTGCTGCAAGCTTTGCCGTCCTGCATGGGAACACAGCATCCATTGTACCCACAAATCATACCTGTGTGTCTATGGAAGACCAAACACAATACTCCAATGATTGAGCATGTGCTTGTACGTGCAGAGAAATAACATACTAACAAATGTAAGACGGACTGGAGGAGTGGGTGTTAGCATGATGAGCAACATGTCAGGGGCAGAGGTGAATACAAATGGTCAGACGTGTAGTCTGAAAAAAGACGCGCGCACGCAAGTGGCCCGTGTGTCTCTGCAGCGGATCAAACGTGGGAGGACTGTGATCCCGCGCGGCGTCACCGAGAAGAGAAAGCAGCAGAATCTCTTGACAGCAGAGGAATGGCAGAAAACAAAGAGAGGGGTTGGAGCATTGGCGCAAAACAAGCATTGCCAGGAAGTAGCGCTTCAGGCTCATAGGATAGGGGGGCATAGGAATCCAGCTCAATACAGAGGGAATTATTTAAAAGGTAATACAGTTGGAGATGGAGAAAGAAAGCTGAGAGGAAGAGGGGGTAGTGGGGAAGAGGAAGATGGAAAGACATGACTGGAAGTTGTTGGTCAGGAGTGGCAGAGAAGATGGAGGAACTGGCTAACATGCAAAGCATATCCCCTTGCTTGATAGTTAACATGGTAGTGGCCTTAAGCAAGGCACTGAATGAAAGCTTACTTCTCTGGAGTTGCTCTCTGTCCAGCAGCTCAAGACTGGAGCTGTACTGGGCAGTTCCCAGGTGAGCTGCTGCTTCCCCCCCTACAGCCGCTTCTCCCCCCCAGGCTATGGCTGTAAATAACAATACTCCCTTACAGCTGCGGTATGCATCTCCAGTCGCGATGGTACTTCATCACTGTGTGTGTTTCTTGGACCTTAGCCTCGAATGAACTTTTCAAAGATCTTCTGGTGCATTTCTTGGCTTGCGCGCTCGTTTGTTAAGGAACTGCTGTATGGGTGAAGCAGGCTGGTTTGGAACATCAAGGTGAGGCAGGAAACAGTGCAAGGATGTAGCAAAAATAAAAAGAATTGTAGATAATAAAAATAATAATAATAATAGTGAAGCCAAGCATGCTACAATAGACAGGATTAAAAAAAATACACATTTCAGAAACAGTGGTCACAGTTGGTTTGTGAGCTTGTCCTTGAACTCCTAGAACAGTTTGTTCTTAGTTTTTAATTACAGCTGTACTCAGATTCATTTATTTGGACTGCATAAATCTGCAGAATGGCAATATGATAAGATCATATCACCACTCAAAGTTGACAAATGAAAATCATGAAGAACGGATAATTATCTTCTTCTTCTGAAGGGCAACAAACGGCATTAAAAGCCCCGCACATATTGTTTTTTCTTTGAAGGTCCACACCAACTACTAGTATGTGATGGAGAGAAGGTCATGTGGTCTCGTTCCTCCCTGGTGTAGCACCTGGAAGTCGAATATAGTTGTGATTGAGTGCTTGTTTTGCGCGATTGGCCTCAAATGGCTTGAATCTGATGCAACCCTATTACCGAAACGTTGCTATTGCACCAAACTACAAAACTCCAGATCATCTTCAAAGACCTAAGATTTATGTTTAGGGAAATATTTTGGTTTAAAAACCTCCACGCCCTTTCTTTTTACCTCAGTTTATAAAGGGAACCTGACTCCCTGCATTGGCACTGAACCATGGCATGTAATGTAAACTGGGAAATGCAGATGGCCACATCAACTTCTGTCACTTTTAAGGCGTATAGATGACTTTTGTTTGATGTAATCACACTCACACACGATCTATGGGTTGACAACCTCTCTAATTTCCTCGCAGGGCTAATAAGCCAGGTTTCTTTTAAAAAGAAAACTTCAGTCATCTTGTCCGGTGAAAAAAGGGTTAAAACTGTGTTTGTATGTGAGTGGGTGGGGAGGGGATAAAGGCAGAAAATAATGGCACTGCAAGGTTGTGTGGGCATAACATGTGCTTGGCTATGTGTGGGTAAGGTGTTCTTTGGACAATGACGATGCTTTGTGTGTGTGTGTGTTTGTGTGCGCGCAGATATCGGGCTTAGTTATAGTTGTGAAAGTGCCATCAAGGATAAGGAGACTGTGAAAGGACAAAAATAGTCCTTGTCCTTTTGAGTAAACAAGACATTTAATCGAGAAATGTTTTAAAATCCAGCAAAATGTCAATAACTTAAATAAATAGAAAAAAAAAATCGATCAAAACAAAGTAGATCAACCGTACTATTTTTAGAGTGACACATCTAACTGTCGTATCGAAATGCCAAGGATGTACATGTGTGTAAGTTATTTCACTCGGACCGGATAGATGTGTTTAAATGATATATGTGACATTTCCCCAAGGAGACCCGTTTTAAAAGAGCAATCCATTTTTTTGTCAGAAACCACTGAGACCAAACACAATGAAAAGCACTCGCTCATTGTCTTTCACCTTAATTAAGCCATCCATCACTGGCTGTCTGATGCAAGGGAATAGTCCGGGGCAGAGGCATGAGGAGACAGTGGGAGTAAACTCCCACCAAGCTCTCTAATATGGGCATCATTAAAAGTAAAACAAACCCTCGGAGACGGCGGAATTCCTTGGGAGCGTTTGTTGTCCTGCACGCTTGGAGGTGTTTGTAAGAATGACAAACTGTCCGACGGGGATCTGAACCAACGGGCAGACAATCAGAAGTAAAGGAAGTGGAGAAATGGAGCTGGATTGGGCTGTCACAGTAGAGCGTTGTGGCATCATTTGCTCGCGCCAACGGGTTTCGTTCCCTGTCAATCAACAGGGTGTCTGCACCAGAAGCTGCTTATGCTTGCGCAGGGTCTCCTACTGGGACGCCGTGGTGAACAGACAATCAAACATACATGGACAGAAAGAGGCATGTATGCACACACACACACACACACACACACAGACAGTATTTCAGCTTTGTAGTCAAACTCCCCAGAGGTTCCATCCTGTTTTCCCAGGAGAGGCAGCCCTCACTGTCTGCTACTGATCTGATCAAAGTAAACCAGAATAGATTTTTTTTTTCTGAATTTAGGCCTCAATTTTGTCAAATCACTATTTCCAAATGCTGTTTGTATCTCTTACCCCGGCTGAAACGTGTCACTCAGCGTTACTGAGCAATGATCCCAAACAAAACACAGCAGGTGTAAGCGCAAAAGTAGGTTGCCACTAAAGGTGCTGCGGAGGCTTTATTTTTAAACTTATTGTGTCAAGGTCTGAGCGTCATATCCAACCATCCGTCTTCTCACGTAACATGTGTCACTTGTCAGGCTCTGTCACTGCGGCGTCCTTTGGAGATCACTGGTGACTTGAGACAGCACACGTACTGAAAACAAGACTGTGTATGGAGGTCACGAGAAGGAACGCGGGGAAGGATGTTGCCTCAGTCTGTCTGCATCGTTTCACTTGAAATATCATTTGATTTGACTCAATAAGATGCGAGAACAACATGCATATGACATGAGATGAATTACATTTTCCATGCTAACAGTTGCTCATTAGCAATAAATGTAAAATCCAGCTGAGGCTGGTGATTATGACATTAGTTTGGAGGTATTTGGTCAAGTACAGTATTGGACAAGTTAAAAAAATAATAGTGGTGGTACTTTGGTACAGGTTTTTTAAGTTAATGAATCATATGCTAACAGATCAGAAATAAGCGATTAACAGGGACATTTTTCAGGCAGGATGAAAAATGTAATGGATCTCTTGACTCTTTACTGACATTTATTAACAACCTACTCACTTTTTCTTATATGACGTTAAATCTGAAGTTAAAATATTAGTAAGCCCTAAAGGTCATTGGTTGTTCACTCAACTCATGTCATCAAGGTTTAAATGTCAATAAATTACTTGAGTTACCTTTTGGTTTCTTACACTCTGTTCTAAATGTTATTAAGCGACTCTGATGTGTTTTAATAAAAATGTAAATGTTGATTCTGTTCTAACAGGTTAGTGGTTGTACTTTGGGAGGAAGATCAAACTAAAACAATAAATCAAGCTATTGTAGTGTAAAGTCTATTTATGAAGAAACAAACCTTTGCAAGGCGTACGACTAAGATCGATCTCTCGATCTTGTTAAACATACATAATCCTTTGTGCTTTTTATTTTAACACATATATAATTCTTCGGCTTTCGAGTGATTTTTATCTTCACACATATATAATCCTTATTTTGACACATATATAGTTTGAAGTAGAGACAAGACTGCTAAAGATAAAGATTGGTTTGACATAATTATTTTTGAGAAACTGACGTTACAAACCAGGCATGGCTGATATGGCCTGAAAAATTTAGATGCCATTAAGGAGGAAAAAAATCCCCAAAGTTCCACGGAGGCACCTGTGAGTTGCACCATTATGTCATAGATGAAAGATGAAAAATTGGGCTGATTTTATGCCATGGGTGTATTACATTTGAGGGTATAACAGGAGACGTTTTAGGACAGACAGATCAGTCTTTCCGCGGGAGACTCGGGCTTTGCTCATCTACAGCCGACTTTGATGAATCCTGCGTCTTTTCTTTAATAACTACAATTCGACTGATTGAAGCAGAAATCGGACTCGGTTTCTGGCGGTGACGGAGAGATCTAAGCTGACCGATTTCCGACCCGCCAGTATTCTGGAATATACACCTGTCAGATAATTAGACGTCCTGAGTTGCAACCTTGTTAAAACCTTGCAGAAACTATGCCTCAATAGACAGTAGTACCATGGTGTTTAGTGTTCATTTGTTTTTCCCATCCTGAGAGACCTAAAACTCCATTAAGAGTAACAATATCCCTGTCATGCTAAACATTCTATATTACCCTGACTTCTTGATTTCCCTGCAGAGTCGTGCTTCATTGGCGTGTAGCCCTATATGGGCGCCGAGCCATATGCGCACCTATGACCGTATTAACCTAGCCGAATGTTCACTAGCCACTAGAGTGAGATTATACCACCCAGCCCTCTCGCTTTTAGAGCTCAGCACTTATGGGATGATCTGGAACTGCAAACCCATGTGCGCGCTGATCCGCGGACAATATGGGGAGGGAGAGAGGAGGTAGATGTAAAGGGTAAAGGTCACTCGTTATCAATTTGTTATCCTTTAAGTAACGCCGCTGGAGTGTGTTCATGCAGCAGGCCTTTGTCTTCCTGCCTGTCTCTACCCCTTACACACTCCCACCTATATAACACACCTGTCAAGACATATAGGTTTTCGCAAGTGAAATTCAGCAGATTTCACACTTGGTACTGGATGGTTTTTTGTGAGTAAATTACCTCAAGTACACAAAGAAAGATTCAGCCAACAGCAATATTTCCATACACAAGAAATATGGCTCGTCCCACTTATGTTCCTCTAGTTCCATCTACAATACTGGAACACACAAACCTGCCATCTCCTTAACTGTTTATAATCTATTCTGTGCACACTCATTACAGGTGTAGCACTTCTGCTAGCTAATCACTAGCATTACAACATGGGGGGGAAAAAAGCAGAAATTCAAAGCAATCAGTGCAATTGTGTAAAACACTGTCATCCCTGTTCTTGCAGGGTTTTAAAATCAAATTCAACAGTTTGAAGCTGAGACGCAGTAAAGGGGCTAACTCGTGTCGATAATTCAACACATTCCAGCGGAGAACTGACCAACGTGGGGCTGTGGGGCCAATTTGTTTTTGGCATAAGCAAGTTTCTTTAGTATTGTTCGGGATACTTTGTGTGTGTGTGTGTATGTGTGTGTGGGGTCACATTTGTAAAGCACTTTTCAGCAGCAACACACTTCAGGGATTGAAGCCATGATCTTGCAGTTTTTTTAGATGTTCTAACCATAAGCCGACACTGCAGCCAGCCGTATAACACTGCAGGGAGGTGAGCCTTTTAAGAATGAGCATAAAATGCCTCCTAAAGTGAGACTTACTCCAAAGAACAGGGACTGCCGGTGATTTTCTTTCAAGAGTTCCAAAATAAAGTCTGTCAGTTGGACTGTGTTTCTTAAATTTAGACACAAGATGAACCTTGAGGAGATAATCCTTTTCCTGTTGTGTCGGTGAATATCATTATCAGCCGTCCTCAGTATTTAGCAGAGGTATTCAAAGCAGGGTCAAGACATTCTTTAGAATTTCCTGGAGTATATACAGTTATTATGCATTTACCACCTCACTTGCTCAACACTTTGAAGCTTCCACTTGTTTTGATCAGTATTCAGCGTATGTTTGTTAGCAGATCTAAAGAATATGGGGCCATTGTCGAGCATTGCCCAGTAAATTACCTCAATGTCATGAAATCAGACGTCCTGAACTCGAAAAGGATTTGCATGAAATTACTCAACTGACGGATAAGGGATTGTCTCTGACAATAGAGGCTATTGGACCAATGCTTCTAAGAAGATATTTGATAATCTGGCACCGGTTATCTTCGCTGGATACATCGCCAAGGAAATATATGAGTGAGTGGGAATGAGTGAACCCGTCCATTGTCTCCCACTGAGCCGGGGCCAAGGTTTTACTGGGAGCTATATTCAGAGATGGAGCAAAAGGGGAAGATGAATTTCTCAAAACACGTGTAAGGGTAATTAACTCTTTCTTAGCAACACATTCATATCGAGGGGACAGCTACAGCATTAGCTGTACCGGAATAGAGAGCCTCACACATCGATTTAGACTTATTTCTCACCAAATATGTCGCACTGACATTTCTATATATAGAAATATATATAGTTCTTCATTAATCTCGTCCAAAGTCCAAAACCGGCATTTTCTGATGAGTTGCTACGTCATTTCATTGCTGGTGCAAACTGGTCAAGAAAGTTTCCTCTGCCCGTTTGACCTGTAGACAGTTCCCCCAACAGGCAGTACAGAAGTAATGGTCTGTTATGTAAAAGAGGTAACTTAAGGTCTCCAGATATACCTGCAGAGGTAACGTTGGCAGGGGAACACGGGGGCCAGTCTTGAGTCCTTTGACATTCCTGTCATCTCAAATGAAAATCTCCTCTAAATCACTTGGACTCTTGGATTCTGCTTGTGCAGTCTGATGCCAGCCGGGTGGTGGACACAATGAGCACGGAGCTGAGTGACACCTCGTGTGATTAAATGTGACTTAATCACATTTGCATATGTTAATAGAAGGTATGATAGACTTGCAGTACGTTCTGCCAAATATCACTCCGTAGCGTCCTTATTTGACCAAAAAGAGAACTTGGTAGCTTGGAGGACATTTTGTTATTGCACAGTCACTCAGAGTTTGTACTTTGATTTTGTCTTTTTTGCAATTAAAGCTGGTTGATGAAACATAATTAAATCCTAATAAAGCAGCATTTGCAACATCCATTTGAAAAAAAAAGTCTCTCAGGTATTGGAATTAAGCGGGTACTCAATTTGATTTTACACTTCAAAGTCTGTTGAAGTGAAAGGTGAAGGAAAGAAAGTTGTATAAAGCCTTCTGTGGCTCCAGAGGATGCCGTGTGAAGTCTTGAATCAGCGTTGGTTGGTGCCGAAGACTACGAGTTTGAAAATGCGGGTGTGGAGTTAGAAAAAACTGAGCTCACCCGGCCTCTGCAGCCCACGTGGCTCTAATAGCCGCAACTCACATAAAACACTTTAACTCCAACTAAACTGTTGGTGGTCGTATTTCAGAAAGGTGGATGCAAACCTGATGGAGCGCATCACTTTGGGATGTTAGAATATCAAGGGAAATGGTCGCTTGCCAACAAAAACTATTAGATATTCCATAAAATATTGCTGTATGTCTATTGTTAATAACGCTGAACATCCTCTCCATTCTGAATTTCAGATAATGCCCGAGAACTACGCTATAGAACCCCTCTGGTAAACAAAAAAGATTAATATGGGATCTTTTGTCCCATTGTACAATTATGACCATGGTGAAGGCAGGATTAGTTTCAGCGAGGTGTATTTTATCACAATAAAAAAATGGTTTATCTAGACATATAGGCATAATATCTGCCACTGGCAAAAATTCCATTAGTTTTGCTGTACAGTTAAAATCACAACAGTAATTATGCCAGCGTCTGCATCCCTCCCCCTATCTATTTTCCTTCAGTCTCAAGAGATACAGCTCATCATTTCCCCCAGAGGATTAAATCTATGGTCTATAGTCTCTCGAGTAGAAAAAGTAGCAAAACAGGCAGCGACTTCTTCGAATGGAAGTCCTGATCCGTTACTTTAAAGGCGGTATTCTTTAGGCTAGAAGTTCGAGTAAATAAACCGCCTCAATAATTCAGGAAGTTCCACATAGAGAGGATGGAGTGTATATGATTTGGATCTTGCGCAACATGCTCTTAGGATGTGGCGGCAGCCATCTTAATGAGTTTCAAGCTTATCATCACTCACGAGGGAAGGCAAATCAATCACTTCCAACAGTGGGGGGGGGGGACAGAGGCAAGCAGAGATGTGACACGAGAGAAAGCTCGTCAGTCAGCGGGCGTTGTTTACCACAACAGCCCTCTGCCAAGGATTTTCCTAAAGGGACACTTGTTTTAATAAAAACAGGCCCCATATTAAATTCTAATCCATTAGCGTGGCTGGCGAGCTCTGGCGATGCTTTATCAAACCATTGGAATAGATGAATGTTCCTTCATTATCACGGCTGGACCCTTTCAATAAACAGGGTCCGGTCCTTTCTGGTGCCAGGGTTAGGTTGGAATTCACAGCACACCTTTCTTGCGAATAATGCAGCTGTTTGTTCTGAAAGCCCACTGCCAATTTATTGCTAAAACAAAGAGGTTGTGTCAAGGACATTTTGACCATATGTGCCTTTATGGCTATGAGCTTATTTGACATCCTGAATCAATCACGTCTTTGTCTCGCCTCAATGACACCGCATTACATTCAGTCTATGTTTTTCATATTTAGCATGAGCCTGATATGAATATACTTAAGAATTATCTGAAGGCTGGTGTCATGATGAATGTGACAGCCGCAGGCTATGTTTTCATTAATTGCGGGTCAGAACCCCCATTTTGAGACGCAGACTTGATAACTGCAGGCCGAGCTGCTCATTAGTCACCACGTTTGTCTGTTTGCATTTTGACATCACTATCTTTAGCATAATATGATGTCACTGAAGTAGTGTATAGTAGATGTGGCTGCAGTGCGGGAAATGGCCAAAGTGCTTCCTCCTTCCTTCTGGGCAGATGACCATCAGACGTGTTTTTTTTTTTTTTTTTTTAAGAGTTAGCCCTCTGTGTGATGAGCGGGGATGAAGAGCAGGACATCGATAACAGGAACTGGCGGTGGAGTGGATAATTAGCCTTAAAAAGGAACAAAGGATCAATAGCCCCCCTTTTGCCAAGAGTTTGTTCGTGGGGAAAACAGGTTCAGCCATCCAGTGCAGGACCATCAGCTTGTACGGGTGACACGAGGACACCGGGGAGACTCATCTATCAGGTTGGACTAGGAGACTGATAGAATGGATGTACTGTAATGGAAGTCCAGGACTCCTTTCTTTCATTTTAGGCTGCCCTGCTGATGCGGTGTCGCTCCATGCCCAAGAAAAGTTACGTCGGGAGCCGTGTAGCGCAAATGATGAATAGCTGTGGTTAAAGTATTCTATCATGTGTGCTATTATACCTATCAATCATACACTGTATAATGTATAAAATGTGATGAGTTGAAATGAAGAGAAAATCACCATTTTGCTATATTTTCCATTATTAAATCTTATTAATGTATCGCAAAGAACAGGATGTAGCGGAGAGAAGTTTAGGTTAGGTTTTTTTCATTATATTCATTGTCATATTTAAGTTTTTCATTTTGATGTTGTAATATTATTATTTTTTTTTTTATTTCCTGTTCGTCCTCATCCCTGTTTTCTGGTTTTGTTTCTATAGCCGAGGCAGACAGAGAAGACCATCTGGCAGTTATTTTAAGACACTTTGTGATTGACATTGTATCTGACATGGTCGGAATTGCCCTGACAAGGTGAATCCCAGCTATATGGCTCCATAGAAAGGTTAAAACACCTGCCATGAATGATTTAGACACACTCTTCCACCGGATCTGACTGTTGTACCTCAGACTGTACCTAACCTCACGCAGAACTGAACGGTAGAGCAGATTACCGATTATAGAGTGGCACATTTCAGTGCTGAAGTCATGAATTCATAGCTGGGATCCTTTAAACTCCCTTCTTTCTATGTCTTTTGTTCAAACCTCTATTTGAAGAATGGACTAAACAAGACACGAATTATGTGTTTTCTATGTTGGAAAAACTTCCTTTGTGATAAATTTGTGTTAATATGACACTTCATTTGGGTAACACCGCTTGACAGTAGAGATGGTGCCTATTTTGGGGACATAAAACACTCGACACCAGTGAAAAATCCCAAAGAAATCCCAAAGAAAAGACCCACTGTTGAGCAGCGGTCAGTGACAGGCTCCTAAGGTTTAATGCAGGTAGATGACATGTGCTTTTTCCACTTCATTTCAACAACAAAGGTTCTGCTGCAATGCAATGCGAGAGTTCATAAGGTCACAGTACAGTGTGTGTATAGGTATAACAGAACTACATAACCAGCTACATCTACAGCAGCAGGAACCGCTGTCAGGCCAGTTCAGTGGAGGGTAGTGGCCTATTGTGAGCTTTGTGTCTTATGGTTACATAAAAAAACTCTTTCATGATTTCTGGGAATAGACAGTGTTGTTGTTGTTGTCTGCCCTTGCTTCAACCTATGTTCTGACCTCACCCTACTGAAAAAAAAACAGACATGCCAACAAAGGACAAGGTGAAAAAGGTGGATGAGATGTAAACACATCACAAACACACAGACTCAGCATTGTTGGTTAAGCTGTCTGTACACAGGCATGTTTCCATCTGCACTGCACTGTCTGGAACACATCACTATTGCTAACTATTACAGTAATCCATTGCTGGTTGCTCAGTTTATATCAATTAAACTGCTGATTTTCCATTTAGCTACCATTTCAAATGTTTCTGTCTGCTACAGATACTAGTTTGATGAAATACACACAGCTCATTCATGCATTTGTGCTAAATGGAGGTTGTACTCTTGTAATACTGTATCTGGCAAATGTTGGCTTTGTAGTATGAGAATGTTTGGCCTTCCAGATACACACCCATTTCTTGACTGCAATATAAAGACAACATTTAGTACTGAATCAGTTATTAACCAATTAATTGGTGTCCATAATCAAATGTCTTGTTTAGAAATAAGGGAGTCTGACGATATGGACAGTTTATTTTCAATAGAGTGAACAACAACACAATCCCCAAGGCCATTAGAAGATATGAAGGGCTGATAGAAATGAGACAAGCGTTATATTTTGTTTGAATATGAGTATGAAGAATTACAGGGACATTTATTTCACCGTCCATCCGTGTTCCATTTTGTTATTACACCCAAATAAATAACATTTATTGTGCTTTTCAAACCATTACATCGTATTCTGTTTATGCTCCATACCACATGACCATGGCACTGAGTCACATAAATCAATAAAAATGTAAATATATGAATATATGTTTTATATAAACAATAAACAATAAATGTTTAACTTGATTCTAATCTAAGTTGGCAGTATGTTCCATTACGTTCGACTAATTAAAGCTACTATATTAATATGTAGATAATAGATAATATTGTGTTGTGTTGTGCAATATTTTGATGATATTTCTTGAATAAATATGATAATTGATTGGAAATTATGAACAGTATACTATGTATAAACCAGGGTGTCAGATGAGAGAAAAAAAAATCAGATCTGTTCTAATAAAGTGACAATTATGTAAAATGTGCTATAGCATTATGGAAACTGGGTGTTCACACTGATAAAATCAACATTAGAAATCTTCAAACCTTCCACTGTGACATAATTATTTTGTGCAAGGTAGCATATATTTCTTATTACCAAAACCTCCTCTGTCGGAGGCCATTTTTAACCCACTTGTTGTGCGTAAGCCTGAAGTGGCCGTAAACCCCCGAAAAAATTCTACAGTGGGATGCTTTTAATGTTCCATGATATGCTACATGCAGGTTTATAAGCTGTTTCACACAAGCTGGGAGAAAATTCTTACCAACGTGGGGTAACCTTGAATGTGTGTAATTTCCAGCATGAAAATGGTCAAACGTCAACATACTCAACGCTTTGCACCAGCGGTGGCTTCACTATGAAGACATTGCTATGTTTTAAAACCCTGCTTCACTGAATAAGTCCTTTTTGTTGTGTTGTCAACATAGATAATGGAGCTGAAGTTGAAGAAGACACATTTCGTTCAAAGCATTCCGGGCATGATTGCAACAAGGCCAGAGGTACACCAAACAGGCTGGAGATCAGGATGCATTTATAGATACTTTGGCTCAAGCATGACAATTCTTGGCAGTGGATGTGGGCAACAACTGCTGTTGTGATGGCCTTGAGCAAAAGAGTTCCCAGTGCTGACAATGTGGTTGCACTGGGAGGATCAAAAGCATGTTTTTGCTTGGGAATAAAATGCATTTTCAGGTGGGGGAAAATCTATAAAATAAAGGCTGACCTTCCCATTCCCAACCAAGCAGATCTGTGTTAGGGTAGTAACATATAACCTGTTCCACCCTGAAAAGAAACACTCAATAACATGCACACAGGTCGGGACTCAACAGACGGACGATGACAATCAGCTCCTTCAAATACCATAGACATGAGAGCCGCCGTCCTTCTTCACTTGTCCCTGATGAATCTCACCAGCCAGCAGTCCAGACATCGAGTGTCTTTTGTTGCTCCGAATGAAAAGGTTTTTTTTTTTTCCCATCAACATTTTCTCCTGCAGATACAGCATGATGGTTTTCATTGATGAGCTGCGGCTTCAAAACAACTTGAAAGAAAATCTCATTAAAAAAAAAAAAAAAAAAAGCAACGTATTGAGACCTGAAATCAAAAACTAGGTCTCCGAGATAACACTCCAGCTACCGTAGGTCTTGTGTTTGTAATAGCCTTCCTGGCTTTAATTATTACCACATAAGTAATCTCAGAGGCACAAATTGATTATTTGAATTTTCACATTAAGTTAGAACCTACAGGGACCCCAATTTCCACAGCATTTGAATATTATCCTCTTTTGAAATCAAGTTTTCATTTAAAAGCCATTAACAGGTTTTGAAACACACAAATGGATGTTTAAGGCACAGTAGTACGTAATTATCTTGATATGAATTATTAATTTCATCACACTGTGACTGAATAAATGCAATCGTTTCAGTTGAGGACTTCGATTGGAACATTCGGGACATTACATTTTGTCACAGAGGCAAAGAGGAGGCACTGAGGTTTGACATATTGTTTCAAATGTATATAATTCATCACTCTTATTGTTTTCATCTTATTTAAATATAGCCGTGTCCGGATTCACCTGGCAAAACATTTGCAAAGATGCAGTTGATGAATTCCAAATTAGTTTTGACAGTTGCAAATGTTTCTTTGCACCACTTCACTTTCGTCCAGTTTGTACATTTCTTTTTGCTGGGGCATACTTTGACTGAAATATTGCTCTTTCTCCATTTTAAATTGGATCCCTCACAGAGCTCAAAGGTCAGACCGCTCTCATCATTACATTAGAAACTGGCCATCTGTAAACTGGCCAATTGTGGAGCCATTAGCAGTTAACATTCAGTCAGCAGAATCGTGTAATTTGGGTTTACTTTAGTTATGCACTTCATTTAAACTTTACCAAATGCTCTCCGCAGCTTCTCATCTCGCTAATTCGTGCAATTAAATACAGTTTTAAGCGGCCGTAGATATCGCATTGTGTGATCCACGTGCTGCCCCCCCCCACCCCCCTCCGTTATCTCTACTTTAGGACTACTAGCGTGTGTGCTGCTTGTGCTGACAGAGTCAGATTCTCAGTCTTTAACATCCGCTTGCAGCGAAGGCAGTATAAAAATGAGAATGTCAGCCTCAAGTGCAAGAATGGACAGACCTTTTACTGCCGGCCAATTAAATCCCTCTTTATTTTCTACAGAGGATTTCTTTTTTTTTTTTTTTTTTTTTATGTGGAAAAAGTCCCTGCTCAGGTTATATCTACAGAAGAGGGGATTGTTTGCACCCATGGAATGCATTTTTTACCACAGGTCACTGTGTAAACCAATTTATATTGCTTTTTGGAGGCATCTTTCATATAATACAGCTGCAGAGTGTCATGCACAAGAAAATGATAGAGACTTTAAAGTGCCCTTCAAGATGTCTGTGACAAAATGAAGGCGTACTTTCTCGCTGAGCGCAGTCACGTTGCTGTTTCTACTTGGTTAGATTGATTCCTCCTTGCTAATGGTTTAATTTTGGCATAATTCAATAACCACATTCTCCCAAGACACCTTACACATTTATATGGAGTCTATAATAACGTCTTGGCAGTTAGATGAGTTGGGAATCTCTGGTGGTTTAATTTGGTGCTAATTCCTCCTGTTAACACACTTTAACATGGCAAATGAGATACACAGCACTGACTTGATCCTACTCTTTGCCTCCTGTCTTGCTTTGGACCAAGATAGCCAGCACCTGCGAGTTTTACTGACCTGATTTGTGACACGCTCTAAAAAAACTCGTGTTGCGCACACGGTTGCACTCAGGTGTAAAAGTGTGAAAAGGAAGCAGGGAAGTGCTAAAACGAATCAAGAGGCTGAGCTAAATGTGATTAGGAATTGGAGTAAATGGAGCTTTGAGGTTTCAAAGATAATCATTCATCACAAATAATCATTTCTCCCGCTCAGAGAGAACACAGCGCTGGACAGGCAACGACTGGATGTTGACCATTTCTGCACTGGGGATGGGTCAAACCTCCCGCCAACATCTCTGAGCAAAATGTGAATTCATATAATTGTATACGAAGCTACATTCCACAAGGTCTAAACTCTCCAAGGTCAGAAGGTCGAGAAACAGAAGATGTTCGCTTCTTTTCATGAAACGACTTTCTTCATGTAAGCCTTGAATGATGCACGAGGAGGTCAACTTAAAGATTTTAAGAGTCTAAGCGGGGCAATATTTTCTGCACAGCCACACTTCATAACTAACAGTCTTAGCTGGCTAACTTTATGTTCTGCTTGTAAATTAATAACGGCTGCTCTCGTGTTCTGTTTGTTTTCGAGTCTCACCATTCAACCCCCTGAGTTTCATTACGCCGCTCTAACTCTCTATGCTTCGTGCATGTAGCCTACACACACACACACACGCACGCACACACGCACACTCACACTCGCAGGTACAGCACAGAGAACATCACAAGTAGCTGACGTCAATACTGCTGTAAGAGCTCTGAGAGCCCCTCCACAGGAGCCATTTTTTTAACAAGCACACCCACACTCTGCCAACTTCAGCCCTGCTATTGTCCAAACACAAGCAAACTGTCACTCACTGCGCTCTGGGAGGAGGACAGTTGGAAAACAATAGTTTTCCCCGAGTCCGTTTTGGTTGGTTAAACCGCAAGCGTCGAACTTTATCCGTTTTAGCGAGTCCATATCTCACGAAGCTGGAATCAAATAACGGCGTCTCGTTTCCCCCCCCCCCTCCTCCTTGTCAGGACTATTCAGTGCTATTTTCAATAGCCACATTAGTATGTTTCTCGCTCACAAGTGAGAAAATGAGTTTTTCTACCTCCCACCATTTCATTATCTGAGCGATCTCCCAGCGCGCAGTCTAATTCCTTTAGCAAGGCCCCGGTTTCTGCAGACTCCTCACCACCACCACCACCACCGCCACTGCCGCCGCCGCCCTTTGAAAGCCACGGTGATAGAAACAAAACGGGGACAGGATGAGAAAGACAGCACGAGATACAGAGCGAAAGAGAGAGTGAGGGAGGGAAGGAAAAAGGGGGGAAAAAAACAAAAGAGAGCGGCGTTTTACAGTAAATCACAAACCTGTTAAAGTGTATGCACAGGCGCACGGGTGCACTGCAGAGACGGACACACAGAGGCGTGCACGAGCCACCCACGTACAGGCCTTATCTAGCTCTTTCAAACAGTCCGTCTTGGAAACGTACACACACACACACACACACACACACACGCCAGAGAGACCAATTTTACCGATAACAATGGAGCGTCTAATTGCAAACTCATACTAAGTAAACCCATTATCTTTTTGAAGAGAAATGAGTGAACCTGTAGGGCAAACAATACACCGCGCGGTCCGTCTGAATGCTATCGGACGGCCTGGAGCCATTCAAAGAGGCTCCCAGGTGGAGGAGACGCGCGGCGGTTGAGAGAGGCAGGCTTTAAAGGGGGTGATGATAGGGCGGAAGTGACAGAAGACGCGGCGTATATATCAGAAATGACTGTGATTTTAACATCTCACTTTGATTCATGGAGCCAAACACAAGTGGAGCTGACAGGAGGGGCACTCCAGCGATTTTACATATCGGTATATTTGGACATCAAAGAATGGCCCCTTTAAAAACTGGCAGCGTGGCGTTTAAAAGGAAAGATGCTATGGGTTGCAATATGGGGAAGTATGACTGATACTAAGGGACTAAAAATTGAGATGTCGCTCAGCAATTTTTGGCCATTGCTGTTTAAACCTGTCTCCTGCAAGTCGCCCGGCGCTGTCGAAGCCCTGTTTAAAATCTCCACAATGCCACTTTGATATCTGAGACATCTCAAGTAACCTCCAAACTGGGAAGAATAATATCTTCCTCAGCTCGTATGTCCTAAATCCTGACAGTGACGTCGCCCGGCTCGACCTTGACTGTGTCGCTTTGGCACGCTTCTCTGACAGTAACCTGCATAAAAGAAACAGCACTTTTCATGCACGATCTACTCGTTTTGCCTGCGAATGTGGCGGATCCACAGGCATACATAGGAGCACCGTGCCTGGATGGGCTCTAGTTAAATGACTTGACACTCTGAAGGAAGTCATACATCAACCTGTTTTTTGTTTTTCTTTTTTTTTTTTGTTTTGGCCGGGTGTCACCGGGCTCGGCTGGGGAGTCAGTAATGCTATGGTTGCCATTTATCAAACGACAGGGTTACCGCGGCTCCGGATCAACGGGTGCAGCCGCCATAAACAAACAAACAGAACGGGGAGGCCTGATGAATACAACCAGCCTGCCCGGTGGGAGAAGAAAAGGAGAGCGGTGTAAAGGAAGCAAGAGCGTGCTGCCGAGACAACCCTGACAAAAAAAAAAGGAAAAAAAAAAGACTAAATAAAACATGAAACACACTGTAGCACATCCCTATCTCTCTCCCTCCATGTGCACACAGACATAAAGATATCTCTTTACAAGCTTTGATCATATGCATCTCCAGCTGCGTATCCAACCACATCCACACGTCAGCTTATCCCCCTTTTTTTTTTTTTTTTTTTTACAAAACACGGAAAACAGTGCACGGAACTGTAAATAGAGTATTGTACGCATGACATCCATAGCTCACAGAATAATTGGTCTCCATTTTGTATTCAGGAACTCTGTATTTACTTCATTCACATTGTACTGGGAGGAGGGAAAAAAAAAACCTCTCTAATGCTAACGGCAGAATAACAGGTGCTTGAAATTTCCATTATTTCCATCTTTCTCTCACATAATAGCTTGTGCTATATGTAGTGGTGTACATAAGGCCATATTTAGATGCAAGCAGCACATTTTTGCCTCACTGCTTTTGATGGGAGATCAGATATTTAACACGCATCCAAAGAAATGTCAACATTAACTTTGTCAGTAATCGGCTTTTTGGTTCAGGAAAACGACCCGGACAATTGAAACGTGCAGAATATGATGAGAAAACACACAAATATGACAGACGGTGCTGTGAAGATGACTCTTCTGTGGTCCTGATGTGCATAAATCCATACATTTTTACTTCTTTTCTTCACTCTTTGCAAACAAGATATACCCAGGCAGTTTCCAGATTACAAAAAAACAAACAAAAAAAGTCAATTCAAAATTCAGTTGTCACATTCTGTCAACACTTTCATCACAAGAGGGGAAAAAAAATGTCTTCAGGCCAATTAAATAAACACAAGCCAGCCACAGTGGGCTTGTTTATCCAGCAGATGGCTTTAAGAGTCTTGATCCAGACTGCTCTTTTAAGTGCAATGGATTATTTCTGGGAGTTAATTCAGCACCGGCTGGACAGTGGTAGTGCTAATCTCACAGATGATCCTCAGTGGCGACTGATGGAACGGATATTACTGTAGAAGCCTCTGTAGAAGACGATCATGAATTATTTTCCTCAAATAAATAAAAGCCAAACGTCTCAGTCCTGATTGGAAATACTTCCAGCATTCATTAAACCTATGGTGCTTTCTATTTATGTGAGCATGCGCTTGCTTTTATATGGATTTTACTATGATTGAGTCCTTGACTCTCCCGCTTTTACGTGTTAACAGGTTTGCCATAACATTTCACGTTTAAAAACACTTCATACATAATGCATTTTGACCATATAAACCAATCCATTGTCCTTATGTACCGATTCGCACTTGGGATTTACATAAGACGACAGGAGCAAACACATTAGCGGGGTGTTACGCAGGAACTGAAAGCATAAAGAGGAAAGAAAAGTGATCAGTAATTATGGCAACATGGGGTAAGAGAGGAGGTGTTGGTGGGGGTAAAAATTGGTTGAGTGCTGATGAACATTTGAGCATTTCTACATGCCTGAAGGAATTCCATTAACCACTCTGATTAAAGTAATCATTGGAGCCATCGGTGCCTGTCAGATGCCATCCCTGCCCTCTCAATTACCCAGATCTCCTTGAACTCAATTGCACACATCATCATGGGGACTGGGTGGCAGGCGAGCAGTGAGGCTGCGCCGAGGATGAGGCATCTTCGGCGAGACGGGAGGGGGGTCGGCAAGGCATTGCTGGAGCATATGGAATATGTCCACCCCCTCTATCTGTCTCGGTATGCAGAGGGTGGCCACGTATTTGCCTAATTATCAGTTACACATATTGCTGCCATGTCGGGTGGCGCAGTCAAAACGTGGTAAATAAAGTGTAGAGGTTAAAACAAATAAAATTCTCGCAAGTAGTGTAGCAGATGGTCGAGGTTTGGTCCATCAGGAGAGTTGAGACGGTGTCAGTGAAGTTGTCAATCACGATAAGCTATATGCTGGATTTCCATTTAGAGCTACAGCTAACAATTACTGCCATTTATTAATTCTTCATTAATCGTTTGGTCTGAATTAGTCCAAAAAGATATTGATGCTATCATTTAAGATGAAGAAGCTCACATTTCAACAGCTGCAACCAGCATATTTTGGGAACTTTTGCTTGGAACAACCAACATAGTTGACAGTTTTCTGTTTATTGACCAATCGATTAATCAAATAATCATTTAAGCTCTCCTGACAATCAAATAGTTTCACGTTAAGTCAGTCCTTTACTCCACGTGTCGTTCTGCTGCAGTTTCTGTGCATTTTTCTCAACCACTCTGACTTCAAACTGATTTTGAAATAAATCAAATTCAAGCTCAGAACAGTATTTTTGGGAAAATTATGCACACCAGATTCTTGCTTTTTTTTGTTACTACTTTACATATCAGTACATAAAACATCTCGTCAAACCACTCTGGAGACCAAAGCATGTGCAAGGCTGGACTATCAGTTGGCAAAGCATGTAACTGTCCATGGATCCAAACTCTTAGAGGTACCGAAGGCCAAAAGATTCATTGTTTGTGGTCATTTTCTCGTTTATTTGGTCACGTGCACCACCAGATCGCACCTGTCAACTGAAAAGATAAGGGCCTTTAAGGTGGCACCTCTATTTCTATCTGATCTTGAGGCCTTTTCTTACACAGGATACCTTAAATGTGTCACTTTTTCTTTAATCAAATTGCAACACACGAACTGAGCAGTTAGCATTCCAGCTGCCCTTGCAACAGGATACAAAGAGTAGGAGGAACAATGGGTAAAGAAGGGGGCCACAGCTTCTTTTTTTTTTTTATTAGCCCTTTTAGCAGCTTAATTCGACCCTTTGCATGTGTGGCATCAAGCTGATTTTATTTACCATAAACACAAAATTCTGCCAACGCCGTCTGATCAGCGATGAAGCGCAATTTATAGCGAGGAAAGGGCTAAATCAAATCCAGGAAATGTTTAATTAGCCCAGTGTTTCAGGCACGCTGTTAGAAAATTTCCAAGTTAAACTCTGCACCGAAAATAGCCGAGCGATGAGCCAACAACGAGCAGCTTGGACGTGTTTCACGCGCCGTGCCATTCCACGTTGATTAACGCTCAACATGGTGTGAAAGGAAGAAAGTGTAAGAGAATATTGGAACACATACTGTCCATCACTGTCTTCCCTCACCCCTTCATCTAAAAGAAGCTGGAATATAGTGTTTGCGCTTTTCAGAGCTCGGAGCCGAGATCAAGCCTAGGCGCTGTCTTGTGAACTTTCCTTGCTGTGTGCAGCACATTACAGAGCAAAGAGTCAGACTTCTGTGACAGCTACATCTGCACGTACATCGCGCCTTGCATTGCATCAGCCCCCCCCCCCCAAATCAGATTGCGCACAATAGGTTTACCCATAAATCAGGGTGAGCTCTTGTCTGGCGTGAGGCAACACAGGCCGAGATATTTCACCACGCAGCTTCCTCCCTTTTCCGAATGCAGATGTTGACCACGGCAGAAATCTGACTCTCGCTGTCCTGTTGGAATATTTAGACCTGCATCATCATCTGATTGAGTGTGCACGAAGAGACAAGAGACACAAAGCTCATGAAAGGCTATAAATGGAATAATCCAAGAAGGTATCATAAACTCTTTGCCCTTCCTTGATGATTCCATTTGTGTTAAGACCCATTGGCTGATTAAAAGCATTATGTCAACTGGCAAGCGTCCCCCCCCCCGCCCCCCCCTCATTCACATACACACGAGAGCCCCGTGCAGCCAAATGCGACATACACCCATTGCTCTGGGACAGAGTGCTGGGTCAAAACAGTGCTAAACATCCATACTGAGACAGAGTTTGGGTGGCAGAGATAGGCCCGTGCCCATTTGTAATACATGATTTGGTGATTATGAAACTGTGCTCAATTAGTCAGCAAATTAGACAAATTTAGCCTGATCATCATGAAAAATGTAATATTTCAGGGAATACAAGTAAACTGTTTACTTTTCAAACATTCTGTCACCGCACCAACCAGGTTGTTTTGGGATCCTTTCTTGTGGCACTTCAGTAAAATATGAATGATTTTCCTTCCATGTTGGCATCAGAAAAAATAATAAACATCCATGTCAGACACTGTCAACACTGCGCCATCCCATAGGCCACCAAAGCTGGGCAACTACACACACTTCTTGGCTATGATTCACATCCCCTGCTACATGTATGACACATCCACAGTTACACTGGGTTCCAGGACTCCTCATCTCCCAAATGGTGCCTTCTGTTCTCATTCTGGGCTTCTATGAAAAGATCCAACAAAAGAAGGACCCTGAGCAGGCCCGTTTCATTTTCCACTTTTTTCTTTTTTCTTTTTCTTTCTGTCATTGAGAAACGACAGCTGGCACCTCGCTGAAATGAAGCGAAAACCACTGAAAACGCTTGTTTTAGCAGAGGAATACCTGCAGTGGCAAGTCCTAGCACAATAATCCAAATAATTCCTTCTGTATGAGGTAATAAGGGGACAGATTAAGGTGTCTGACATGGGTAGATTTTTTTTTTTTTCCGCTTCCTCTCCAGAGAGATCCCTGCCTCAGTTTGGGAACATTGGATTCCTAAATGGTGATGCTCACTACACTGAAAATGGTGGCACTGTGCATCCTTTGCATTTTTATAGGCCTGCTTTGCATGTCGGATTTAAGTGGGTCAAGTGAAGTGTGACTTAAAGTCCAACTGAAATTAAATTGCATTTTTCTTTCCCGCTGCGTACATATCTGCTCTGTAAATCTCGTTTGAGCGGGTGGTTTCGTAACGACAGCCCTTATTTTGAGGAAGCCAATCAAACCCCGCGTGGAGCAATGACATCACAGTTCGGTCACAAGCAGGCAGTGACACTGAGTCAGACAGCTGGCCTGCAAGAACCACAGAATGTCCTGTCCTGCAACTTAGCTCGTTGAGGACCAAACAAACATTCACAAGGGGAAAAGTGCACTGCTCGCATCAGTTTGCAGGCTACATGGCTAATTAGCTCCCATAGCATCTAAACATACCTGCAAAATGTCACTTGAGTCTGGTTAGATGCTGGTGTGGTCCTTACCCTTCAGTACAACTAACAACACGCTGTCTCCACATGACATGTACTGTATGCTACATCGCACGTTTGTTCACCGCGTGTCTCGTTCCCAAAGGTGTAACACCAGTACTCAGCCTGCCCGCTGCTGTCAATCAAACACAGAAACCGACACGCCCCTCTGACCGGCTGAGACGAAAATGAGCATTTCTGATGTTTCCCCAAAGATTTTCTTCCTTTTTTTTTTTTTTAATAACAAAAAAGGGGGGAAAAATGCTATTAACAATACATTTAAAAAACACATTTGAACTACAAAAATGAATGACTAGATGTGATTTCAGTTGGACTTTAACAAAAATCAAAACAAGCGCTTAAAGGTTAAAAAAAAAAAAAAACAAGCAGCATTTTTCAACATATTTCCTTAATATCATGATATCTAAAAGATGTTCACTTATGAAACAAACCAATGAAGAAAAAAAAAGACAGAATTAGACACTGAACCCTGAATCCAGCAGCTGTGCGTCTTAATCACTGTCAAAGTTCATACACATCGACTTTGTCAGATCACTAAAATAGCATTCAATTTCTAGTTAGCTCCAAGGATGTTTATATAAATGACCACCTCAACGCTTGTCACTTGACAATGTGGTTGCTGTTGTCATGCTATAATTGCAAAGGGACAGCCTCAGATAATGCTCATTGATTGAAACCCATTGATTCTAATCCTCACTGAGTCACTAGCTGGCCCTTTTGAGTGAGACACATAAACTGTATTTTTATCTTCGTTGACTGAGTCGACAAGATAGTCAGTTTGTGTTAGCCACTGTATTGTGATTTGATTAGAAAATAAAATAGATTTTCTCCCTGCGACGTTCTTTTCAAGTTCTGCAGTTCCATAATTCACTCTGATTCGTAATCAGTCAGATATTGGACCAAACCCAAATTGTCTCCTTCATATCATCACCAACCAGCCTTAGTGTCCTCATAAGCACATTATATGAACCTGACATCATGTTTATTTGATGACAATAACATAGTTTGGTCAATATAGTGCATTAAGTGCAAAGCAATCAAAACAAATGAAATCGATAAGGGATAGAGAATCTGCGAATGCTTGTATAAAAATAGGTGTTACATTGATTAAAATATCAGTATTACACAACATAATTAATACTTCAAATATCATTTATGAATTTTGTTTTGATAACATATCAATTCTACATATTAAGAATGAATACCCATATTCATTTTTAATATAATAATCTCCTTTATGAGAGCTCATTGAAGGCTAACTCGCCTTCCAATTCCAAAAAGTGCAGAAAGCATACAAAGACACTTTTTTTTTTTTTCATCTTCTTCAAATGACGCAGTCTTTTTTGAACATTGGGGGTGTGCCACTTTCAAAAAAAGCCACTTTTACAATGCAGAGCTACAGTAAATGAAACTACAAACATAAGCCTTTTTCCAGAGGATCATGGAGTATGATGACACAGGTAATATTGATGTAGAATCAAAAGTTTTGAAAAGACATGGCAGATTATATCAATAAATACTTACTTACAGACTACAGCAGAAAATAGTCCTACACAGTTTTGATGATCTGCTGTACAGTGTTTTTGTCCAGGAGTGATTTTTATAAACATTTCTTTTCTGATTCACAATATACCTTATGTATGGTTATATTCCTGAAAATGAAGTTGGGTAAGATTTACCTGTACACTTACATTTTGTGTGTTATTCGATCTTCACCATAGAAAAATAGATTTTGCATCATCAGTTAAGTAGAGCAATTTTGTTCATCCATGTTTCAGAAAGCTGTTATCCATTCCTGTAATGTCATGTTTCAGAAATAAGAATAAGATTGTTCGGCACACCCCGTTTTAACTCCTTTTGCTTTTGCTTGTTTGTAATGTGCCAAGGCACCCTATAAACTGAGCCACTGTTTCAAGGAGGGTCAAGAGAGAAAATGCTTCATTACATCAATGATTCTGTTGCTCAGAACTGGCTAAAGGTGGTCTGTTTCTCCAGAACTTCGAGGTAATCGGGCTCAGACTGAAGTTTAGCTTTTAGCTCCAAATACTCATTTCTGTTGGGCTCAACATAAACAGTACTGGGTGCTGTGCCATAGAGCACTGTTTCTCTTATCCTCTCCGGGTGCAAGAACTGACGTCTGACATCAAAATTTGGGTTGTACGTGTACGACACAGGCCCTGTGTACTTGTACTCTAAATTGGCACCAGCTGGGATGGATGCCATGGACTGATGGGAGGGCTGCTTATCTGGCTCGAGGATGCCTCTGAAGAAATGGTCTGCATCCTGGACCGGGGAGGGGTTTTCACGTGGCTCGATGGTGCTAACGCTGTACGTAGGGCTCCTCATTGTACTGCTATCCCTCTCCTCATCCGGGGTACTCCGGTACGTGACCTTGAGCTCATGGAGGTCACGGTAATCCTCCACTGTGTTTCCTTCTCGTGACCTGTAAATGGGGTTTTTGCACATGTGGCCCATGGGATGGGGGATATACTCATAAACATGGCCAGCTGGAGCTTTTACTTTGGGGCCTGAGCGGTTGCTGTAGAGGCTGTACTGCAGGTTAAAAGAGCTGACATCTGAATTGTTGGTGCTAGTGCGGTCACTCTGTGACTTTTTGCGCTTTTTCATCACTACAACAAACAGCCCTGCAGCCACGAAGACAGACATGATGAAAACAAGCAGGAGGCTGAGGATGAGGACAGAGAGGGGTACAGTGCTGCTGGGGGTGTTGAACTTCTGCGGGGCGTCTGTGGTGACAACCCGCTCATCCATTGGCTCATCCGTATGAGTAGTCGGCAAAATGTAAGCATCAGAGTAGTCGGGGCAGAGTTGCTCCGACTGGATGGAGCGCAAGTCCATTCCTGCGTGGCGTCTGGGCGTCTTACACACAACCTCGTTAACCACAGTGCCTGCGCTGAGTTGCTCGAGCCAAATCTTCATCCCCACTATGTCGCAGGAGCAGTCCCAGGGGTTTTCAAACAGATCTATCTGCACCAGCAGCTTCAGCTGATCTAAAACACCACTCACAGGCAGGTTTTGGAAATCGTTGTTGCGCAGATTAAGCCTAGACAGGGAGAGGCTGGAAAAGATGCCCACAGGTAAGGTTTTCAGTAGGTTATTGTTGAGGAAAAGCAACTGGAGATTAGGAAGGTAGCGGAAAGTGCCCGCCTCGACCTCCTTAATTTTGTTGTACTCTAAATAAAGATACTGCAAGTTCTGCAATCCAAAGAACATTTCTCCTGTAAGTCTGTCCATGAGATTACCATTTAAATACAGCCTACGCAGGTTGGTTAAATCCCCAAAAGCCCGGTCGTGGATGAGACTTATCCTGTTGTTTCCCAAGTGAAGCAAATCCAATCCAGTGGCATCGACAAAATCTGATCTCCGTACCACAGGGATGTAATTTCCAGTGAGATACATCTTTTTAGGATTGTATGGCTTGGGTTTTAGATCAGAAATGCTTTCAATCTTTCTCTCTTGACAGTTGACATTTAGCCCAATTTCAGATATCTGCAGGTTACATGTGCAGGCAGTGGGACAGTCCAAAGGCACAGGAGATTTGGTCTGAAAAGCAATGATGGGGCCATAGTTGTAAGGGTTACCGCCTGGTATTCTGGAAGTGGGCTTTAACCTAGTTCTGTTAAATTGGCGTGTGCCCTTGGTAGGCCTAGAAGAGGACCTAAAAACAGCTGAGGAGGTGGCGGAGGCTGTGACAGCAGCAGGTGTAGTCTGGTAATATCCATTAGTGCTGCTAGGGGGTGCAGGTCTGACCGTGTCTTCTGTTGGTCTTCTTGGGCAGAGTTCCTGCTTGGACACCTCATCCAGGTCCCTACCATGGAGCCTAAACGGTGTCTCGCACACCACTTCTCCCACCAGAGCCGTATAGGCTATACTCTCCAGCCAAGCCTTCAGGGCAATGAGCTCACAGGAGCAATTCCATGGATTCTCCTCTAGCTGTAATTCCACAACTTTGTCCATGTGCTCCAGGAGGCCAATGTAGGGGAACATTTTTAACCGGTTCCCCCTCAGGTCCAAGTGCGTAAGGGGAACATTCCGGAAGATGTTCGGGGGCATGGCAGAGAGCAGGTTGTCGTTCAAAATCATCACTGTCAGTTGGTGTAGTTTGCTCAAGGTGTTGGACTCTATATTGGTGATGTAATTATAATCAATCTGTAGATATTCCAAACTCTCCAGTCCTGCAAAGGTGTCATCCCTCAGAACTTCAATCTTGTTGTTATTCAGGTGCAACCTTTTTAATCCCTGGAGTCCATTGAAGGCACCTGACTCTATCTCAGAGATATCATTGTTCCCCAAGTGCAGGATGGTCACCCCGGTGTAATTGATGAAATCATTGACTGACAGCTTCTTCAGGAGGTTCCCTGTCAGCAGGAGGTGGTACATGGAGAAATGGACTGGGCTGACCTCCGTCAGCCTGATGATCCCCCGGTTCTCGCAGCTCACCGTCAGGATCCCTTCCTTCTCCTCGCACGTACACAGGTTTCGACAGATCTCCCCATAATTGTCATACATCTCGACCAGCCTCAGAGATGATGCAATCAGAAGGATTATTTTTAGGATCCAGATATGCATTTTTCCTGGGAGAGGATGCCCCAGCTCACTCAAGTGCGGTACCAGTATGAGGTGTCATCTAAGGAGGAAAAGAAAAGGACGGGTTCTGTTTTATATAGCATGGAAAATACATATGTGACATGTGTATTTATAAAAAGCACACACACACACACACACACACATATGTATACATATATATATATAGTAATCGACACTTGAAAGAGCCGATTCTCTTGCTTAACAAGTATTAGACATTCATAACAAACACACACAGGCAAAGACAAGTAGGCCTATTAATGTTTGTTCATTATGCAGATGTGTTATGTCGGCTTCATTTTGGGTTTTGAGGGTGTCCAAAAACAAGCGACCTGGATGAAAATTGAATAAATGCACACTTAAACGATGATGTATAATCAAGTTGATAACACAACTACCCGCGGTGGATGGCCACTGCGCATTTTTGATAGCTCGCCTGAATTCCAATCCATCTTGGGAGGAAAAAAAAAAAAAAAAAAGCCTTCGCCATCCACCGTGTGCAGACTGATAGATCTGGTCATTTACTAATTCAATCCCTTGAGCATTTCCACACACACACACACACACACACACACAAACACACACACATAAAAAAAAGGCTCACTGTCAAAATATCTCTATCGCTTTGTGTGACGGACGATGAGGCATCTTGTTTTATTTGTCTCCAGTCTCTTTCGTGCAAACTAACATGAACATCTCCAAGATGCAACTATGTCCTGAACATAAGGATTTCTCACTCACCCCGCATACCCGACGACTTGGTAACAGTGGGGAAACTGTCGGATCCCTTCTCTCCACCTCCGTCCAAACAACATGAGGACGGAGAATTTATTCGGCTGTTATGATTAAAACGATCCCGGCTTTTTTTTTTTTTTTTCTTTTTAATTTTTTTTTTAATTTTATTTTAAGAATGATGAACGCCGACTTTCATGAGCGAATCGGTTGAGATCAGCAGCTAATGTTAATGTTAAAATCCGGCCTGCGATAGAAAATGTGAATATCAGCCTACAAGGCGACAGTCGCAGCCCTTCTTCTGCCCACGGGCGAAAAAAAGAAATGAGAGGAGTTGATCAAAGGCAAATAAGCAAGTGTTGCTGATCTCATAGCGGATCTCAGGTCGAAATTGCATTTTGACAGGGAGTAAATAATTCTATAATCAAGTATTCTGCATGGCATCTTCTATATAGAAGGTTGCAGCTTCTCCCTCTCTCTCTCTCTCTCTCTCTCTCTCTTTCTCTCTCTTTCCCCTTCTCTCTCTCCGCCACAGACGCGTGAGCGCGCGTGCACACACACGCACATCCACACACACACACACACACACACACACACACACACACGGTCTGTGTGCGCTCCTCTTTTTTTTTAAAAAAAAAAAAAAAAAAGAACGCGTCGATCCGCTAAATCTACCCAAATATGCGCATTTCTAACACACAAGGACATGTATCCACCGCTGCGTGGCTGCTGTATCTGAGTGGTACACCCACTTTCATCTTTTTTTTTTTTTCCCCCTCAGTTTATTGTCATAACCTGAAGAAATGCCCGTCGCCCCTGGATATAATATAGATAACTTGAAAGCCGGTGAGTCTATCTTGGCTTGGGTGTCCCTGTGCAGAGGCTGTGGGCTGTTATTTGGAACGAATAAAACTGTGATGATATATGTGAGCATAAAAATGCAGGCTTCTACGCTTGTTATTGCCATAGCAGCCGCAGACACCTTTGCTTAACAGCATCTTAAATCCGGATCAACTTCAGCAATGCAACTGAGGGTAGGAAGAGAGATTTCAGCACCACGGACAGATCCCCCCCCTCCACCTCCCACCACCACCACCACCACCACCCCAAAAATAAAAATAAAAATCAAAAAAATCAAAATGTTAAAGCCTATAACGCCTCAGTGCAGATGAGCAGTGGTGAGAAAAATTAAATCATTGTCCTCTTACCGTTCTGATGCCGGTAAACGCCAAAGCATCCCGAAAAATCACGGCTGTGCCCCTTCTTTTTTTCTCCAACCTCAGTGAAAACATGGATTTCGTGATTTCACCGCCCTCCCTTCCGTCTGCTGTCAGAAAGAAATAAAATTTAAAAAAAGAAAAGGAAAGGGAAAAAAAATCCTTAAAGTCAAGTCTCGGTGTTTAGCTCCATAAACCAGGCATCGAAGAGCACATATACAGTCTCATTCAGGCCAATAACGTGACAGCCAGCGCGGCAAAACGGGATCCTGTATTCTTCCAGCAGCCACTGAAATTAGCAGTATCATCTCGGAAAAAGAGCCAAAACCAAAGTTCGAACATGGTGAAGGAAACGGGGCGAAGAAAAACTCGGTAATCCCACATCAGACAAGACTTGCCGCATGCATTTTAACTGTGACTTTCATCCATGCGCACTGAGCGCGGAGGAGAGAGGCACGAATCCCCCTCGTCTGCTGCCAGTGGTGCGGCTTGTACCAGTTTATGTATAGATCTGCCCAAGGTCTCTTTATTTCAATTGCCAGAGCGTCCAAATCGACCGGAGATCAGTGGATATGTTCCTCCAGCTTTTGCCTCGGATGCAAGAATCCGATCCCCCCTTTCTCCAGTCCTGCATTGGTCATAAGATATCCTATGTATATACAAGAGCTTTATCTTCCCACCAACGTTTCAACTAGTGGAACTTGATCTTGGTTGGTGCAAACCAGCGCATCCCCTACAGCGACGGTCATATTATGAAACAATTACCATAGTGTGGCAGCCGAAATCACTCGTAAAAATGCATAAATCCCCCAATCTCAGGACTGTCACGGCGCGGAAATGAAAAGCAATTTAATGCGTGCAATACTCTTTAAGGGGGTATGGTAATGTAGAGGAGGAGGGAATGGAAGGGAGAGGGGTGGGGGGGTTGGTGGTGAGAGGAAAAAGGGAAGAGGGAGGTTGGAAGAAGACCCATAGAGGGCAGCACAATGAAGAAAAAGGCATCTTGGCAGGCTGCACTTTGTAAGTCAGTGGATTTGAATTCAACAGCAAACAACCATTTGATTTGTCACTCAGCTTTAGCTTTTTTTTTTTTTTTTTCCCCACCCTGCCAAGCCGGGCATCTTATTTCCATGCTTTTGAAAGTCACAACCGGACACGTCCGAGCTTTTCTTTGATTTTTTTTTTTTTTTTTTTATAATGCCATAATGCTTTGGATTCTTCTCGGCAAGCTTTTGATTTCCTTGGAGAGAAGTGGCAAGCAGATATTGGCCTGACACTAATCATGTCTCTTCATTATTCAGTCTGGAAACATATTCCTTGAGACAGTTTTCAAACGATTGTGCTGCTGGATTATGTTTACTTATTAGCAGCACTGTTCAGACCGTCCATCCATCCTTTTCTGAGGCGATGAACAATCCAAATACCTGCTTTCACTGTGAATCTTTGCATAGTTTTATCCTCTAAACTGCCCTGTGCCTGCTCATAATCCTACACATTCCTCATAAAGATGACCTTTAACCTTGATTTAACTCTGCACAGTGGGTATTAAAAGATCCATCAGACAAATAAGGTCAAGCAAACATTTCATTTGTGCACCTCGAATCTCTTTACGGACTCGTCCAAATACCCAGATTAAGCCTATAGTCCCAGAAAACACAAATTTACAAGAGATCTGCATTGAAAGAAATGAGTGTACTGTAGGATTAGGCTTAATCCAGTTGTGCACCAAATACTCGAGCCTACTAATGCTGCCGTGTTGCTGTGAGCGCTCTGTATTTTACCAAATCATGGCTTATTTGCCCCCTTGTTGAAAGAGCAAATCAAGTCAAAGCCACAGCTGCCCTCTTACCCTCTTGCTATGGGACAAGAAAACTTTAGAAGCACTTAACTAAAGCCTTAACAGAAAATCGAATTAAATCTAGCATATGGTGGGCTGCCATGTCCAAAGAGATTTCCCACTTAGTCTTAGTATTGTGTGGTAATAAGTCAACTCTTATGCTCTCTTTAGCATGCAAGGAGCGACAATAAGCGGATGTGGCATCCGTGCCGCCTTACTGAAATTAGCCGTGGCGATGCATTGAATTATCTTAAAGTGTCTTGCTCTGTAATCGTATTAACAGTGGTGTATCCTGTGGGGATGGACAAATCTGTATCTATGGAACCCCAGCTGGAATATAGCGATGGAGAAACTAATGCAGCAGGGTGTTTGCACCCTCCCTCTGGAGGAGACTGTGGCTGGCTCTCCCCTGAGAGGCATCGTAGCATCAAAGAGAGGAGAGTAGCTGTCCTAAATCTTTTTTTCTTTTTTTTTTTTGTAGCCTTAAACGACTTTGTGTACTGCTGATGGGAGAGGTAGATACCCTTGATAAAGCAGCACCTGGGTGATGATGATGGCGGTGCGTGTGCAAGTTTCATAGATCAAACTCGTCAAAGTATCAAAGTTTGGCTGCGCGCTGGCGTACGTCTGTTTGCATGTGCGTCGACATGTGTGTACGCATGCACACACAAACCTGCGTTGCTCTGTGTGTGGGTGTGTATGAACATGAATCTCTTCTGCACAAAGGCTAATGGGTTCATAGAAACATGGAAGTTATTATCATAGATCAACTGCATAAAAGCATAATATTATAATCAGGTCTGGGATAAATGATTAAGTAATTACATGCAAATGAAAGTTCACGCTATGTTGAGTTTAACATGTATCTTTTGCATGAACCTGACTTGATGTTTTTTTTTTTTTTTTTTTTATATACTGTGTTATGAAGTTTTTTCTTCTTCTTAAAAGCTCATGTACATTAGCATAATAGCTGTTATGTAATGCAAATCTCACTGTACCGAAGCTAGGGTCAAATAGTTTAAAATCCATGACAGCGTTAAAATTCTTTTAGCTTCATTTTATGTTTCATTTGGCAGAAATTTGTTGGCCTAATGGCATAGTTTGGCACTGTTGGCACGGCAACCGCTGGTGTGACTCTGCCAGGCAAGCACTCTGCATCGGTGTGTGAGTGTTTAGTCCAGGTAGTGCAATTAGAGCGAGCGCTTGTGTTTTTCAGGAATCCATTTCATGTTTCCTTGTAGAGCAGAGCTGCTACAAGTCCTCCAAAGTACACCGTGATAAGTGTTCGTCAACACAGCCGCTTCACTTCCGAATGTGCTGACGTGAAATTAGCTGTAATGGCATTTCTTATGCAAGTTGGGAGTTGTGGACTCTTTGATATGAGAGGGGGGAAAAAAAGCCTTCTGGTAGACAGGCTATGAGCCAAAAGCAGTGGGCAGGGGAAATAATGAAATGTGTCTAAAAGAAAACATCTCACAGGGGATACACAATCCAGAGACGCACCATTGCTTGTTTTTGTAATTTATTTGACAATGGTATATTTAGAACAAATCTTGCAGAAATTTAATTGAAGTTCTGCTTGATGAATGGACGAGGGTGCTAAATACAAGCAGATAAATGTGCAGCTAGTGAGCATTATTTCCTCTAGGTTTATGACATCAGCTTGAAAAAAAAACAACTCATAATCTATAGCAATAACGTACTGCAGTGCCATTATATAACAATAACCTGTTGTGTGTGTATAAGATGACAGCATTAAAGTCATCTAAAGGCCTGATCTGCAAATGTTTTACTTATTGTTTCTATATCTTACAATTTAGACTCATCCTCATGCAGGAGGTGTATTTAAAAATTTGACTGCATGCTATAATAGAAGGCAAATTCTTTTGTCAGCAGAGAGCCTGACATGCATTGTGCTATGATTAACTTGTGAGGTCTCATCTGGCTTATGTATCTAGAGGCCAATTGGTGCTGCTAGCAATTTCCGTCATAACCCAGTAGGTCCAGAACAGGTCTTCGGGGTCCAGGATCCATTCAAAATGCTGATAATATGGAATTAGAAAACAATTTCAGTTTGACAGTACAATCCAACTGGCACATCTTCTCTGTCGATAACACGAATTACAGAACATTTCTCTGGGAGAAATTGCTTTACATAAACAATGACTAAACCCTAGAAGCCCTATTTGGCCTTGTAATGGAATGAAGCCTAATGAGACAACCAAGGATGGATAGGACGGGGAAGTGAAAGCGTTCTATTGCTCCGCGCTGGTGTCACTCCACCAATCATCCCACTAAATTGATTCGGTCCTTGCAGTGCCACGTTTAATGCAACTATCATAAAGGCAAATACAATAAAGACTCATTAGCTGTTTTTCATTTTGACAACGATATTTAACATATGCAAATAAATATTAATACTAATGCTCTGTCAGTTAGAATGCCTCTCTGCCTAGTGGTACATAAGAGTGTCTAATCCCATAGACAGTCCTTGAAATCTTTAGATTTGATACAAGCTTCAAATTGAAAATATTTTACGTTTATGGCAGAGGAAATTGCAGTTTATTTGACAGTCAGGTGGAGGTAAGAGTGACTAGACGTCAGTATCATTAACATTCATCCATTGTAACAAAGTAAAGAGAACCACCATGTGAAATTGTTGTTTCTGCAGCCAAACAGAAGAGCAAAAAGAAAATGTTCTCTTGGATGGAAAATGCCATTCTGGAAAATTGCGGGGCTTGTAGAGATGGCAGTTGCAGCTGGTGGAAAGTGACAAAAAGCTGCAGTCAAGTCAAACAGTTTCCAGCAGCTTCCAGAGCCAATACAGGAAGTTGTATATTATCATATCCCAACAGAATAATAATTTTTTTAGCCTGATCTGCCCAATCTGCATAATCATACGGTAGCCATATTCTGTATTCTTCAGTGTCATGGCTGCATGGATTCCAAGTGGATGAATCCAAATGACTTTGGTGATCCCTTGACTTTTCCTCAAGCACCACCATGATGGTTGACATTTATGGCTTTGCGTGAATTTCTCAACAATCGTTGAATATTTTGCCTTACAGTTTGATACACACATTCATATCTCCCTTCTAAATTCATATCTCATACCTTCAGCAATCCCTAAACTTTTCATCCAGCACCATGATCGGGTCAAAATGTCAATTTGTGTAGCATCTTAAATACCCACAAAACTAATGTCATTCCCCTCAGCCTCAGCTGTGCTTTGTGTTTAGCGCTAATTAGCAAATGTTAGCATGCTAACATGCTAAACACGGTGAGTCTCAGAGCACCAGTCACCAGTCTAAATATCATCCAAAAACATACAAACACTGGGAGAAGAAAAGTTTTGAATACAGTTTAGTATAACTTTGAAACCAGTCTAGTATAACATGACATATAACAATGATCATATTAATGTTATTCATAATCCAATGAGCTTTTATCGTAGAATATTGAATGGAAAAAGATTGCTAGTGATTGATTGTATCCAGACCTCGCTCATCTAAAGCAAATTATTAATCGATTAATGATTTACCACTATGAAATATATTTCCAGCTATAGGAAAGAGCATATTCTTGCAACTGTGGATGACTTTAATTTGTCTTTGGCATCGACCCCATCGTGACACTTGATATCCGTTGCATTTACTTTTGTCATGATGCTACCTGTCGATGGCACGGCCTCTAATCAAAAGACCCGGAGCTAAAGTCTGTGCATTCATCACAGCTCCGGATGATGTAGAGCTCTGGTGTGAGTTCCCACCAAAGAGCGAGAGCACAGCTGCTCTGACAGCCATGATTGATGGTCAAAGCACGACGAGGGGTTGCACAGGGAGCCCTTTCCTTTGTTTTTCGCCATGACTTGGCTCGAGACAGCGCGAGCGAGGTAATTTAAAAATGTTGAATCGGTAACATGCAAACTTAACCAGGGGCTTTAACGAAACGAGCTGCTGACAACGCGATAAGTGCATCCTCACTGTATCAGGGAGTGGATGGGATTGACTTATTAGTTCCCTGCACAGAGGAACAAAAGCAGTGAACCATAACCAAGTCAAACCCATTCATTTGACTGTAGTCAGCGAGCATGAAGGCTTTTAAGGTTATGAGAGCACTTTAGGGCTTGATGCACGGGCAACAAAGTATGCTTTTGTAAGTTTAACTGGCCGTTCTCTGAGTTAATCATTCTGTCAAGAAATCAATCATTAGCAAGCTTAATCCGTGTCAGTGCTTTTAAGACGTTTACCTCATTATTTAGTTTCACTCTTAAAGGGCATATCCCGGGAACAAGATCTGTATTAAAGAGCTTGGATTTCCAATCTACTAAATACACTATAAACACTGAAGCACTGACTGCACAGTGGTGTTCTGTCTATAAAACGACTTGGGACCAGGTCATTTGTAAGTTGTTGCAATAGCAAACAAGAGGGAAAATACCACCACTGCCACCAAGTAAATGGCGAGGACATGGATTAAATTTGAATCACAGCAAAGCCAGGGTATCACGCTGTGCGGTGAGAATGCTCTCTATAAAGATGGGAATGCAACCCGGCAATGAAATTCTAATGCGGGCAGAAAATATTTTCAGAATGTGGCTCTACAGTGCTTCCAAATCATAAATGTGCACAAACTCCAAAAGGGCCAGGAGTCAGATTTCTTCAAACCACTGCTGTAAAGTTGATAGAAAACCAGTTTCCAGCACATTCAACCATCTAGTTGCTACTTAAATCCGTCTACCAGTCCTGTTTAAACTTGTCTGTTTTCCTTTTTATTTTCTTGAATGATGGGAGCAGGTAACAAATTCCACAAAGGTCTTGCACACCAGAAAGTGTTAGAGACAGGTGAAATAGATCAGGAAGAGGGAAATCCCATGTGTCGTGCTGTAACTATTTCTTGGTCCACAAATCCTGGAAATAAATTGAGCAACTAATTCCCTGTCAGGGAACCTCCAGTCTTTATGCTAAGCTAAGCTAATCAGCTGCTGGTTCTAGCTTCTAGCTGGAACTATTTCTTGGTCCAAAAATTCACAAAGCTTGGAAATGAATAAAGAATAAATAAGAAAGCTATCACCCATCCATCTGTTAGCTATAGCAGCTTATCCTTGCAGAGACTTGGAGTCAATCCATTGGCAGCATTAGCTGAGAGGTTGGGTACACTAAGGATTGGTCGCTAGTGGTTTAGAAAGTTAAGGCAACCTGTGCGCCCTTTGCTGCAGGAAATTGTTCGATGTTATTCAAAGACGAGGAAGCTACAAAACATAACTTATTATACCTTAAAATAACTGTAACACAAACAGAGGGAAGTTGAACGTTTTATGAAAGGCCCCATGATGTATCCATTCTCTCCAAACCCTGCCAACCCTGTGATGTTCCTGAAAAAAAAAAAAGCAGAACAAAACACACACAAGCCATTGGGTAAATGAGAATTTTCCCAATCAGGTCACAAGTACAAAGCTCTACTTTTGGTTTGTGGACACTTCTCTGAAGAGCTTCCACGTAATCTCAAACGAGCACCGCTAACTGCCACTTCATGGAAGCCCTTCAGGGTAGAAAACAACAACAGGTGAGAGGAGTGGATGCAAGGTCACATGGATATATACAGCCGGTGGCTCTTTTTTTTTTTTTTTATTCACATTCGTCTAAACTTGCACGGCGTGGGAGTATTCTCCGAACATATGCACTTCTCTCACATGACATCTTAGGTTTGTTTTTGAATTTCAAAGCTGTTTTATGCATCAGACTTTTTGCACAGGAGTGAGTGAGAAAGAAAAAGTCAGAACATGAATTGAAAAGGCTTTCAGATTTTTTTTTTTTTTAAGTAATAGATGAACTGCTGCTAGATCAGGGGCAAAGTTCACTTATGCACACCGTGTGTGTTGCTCAGCGCTTGAAATAAAACGTTACTTTTTTAGTTCCGGCTAATCACTTTGACTGCACCTTCTTCCATTTCAAATTAAGAATCACTGCTGGATTTTAATCTTTGAGCGAACAAGCGAGGGGAAAGAGGGGGCGAGGCTTGCCAAGCCAATTAGGCAGGCGATAATGGATTTGCAAGTCACTGGAGGAACCGTTTGCCCTCAACTTAAATAGTCGAGATAATTACAGTATATTCAAAAAATACAAATGAGAATATCAGCGTGTACAAATCAATTCAGCTAGCCGCTTTCTTTTACATGTCTCGAATCAGAAGTCAGATGAAGTGACAGGGGAGGCTTTTGGTTTTGAGCACCCTCTGCCTCAACATGTCAGCGCCCTCGACGCTTCAGAAAGTTTCTTCTAACAGGGAGACGGCAGAAAGGAAACTGTTGGCTCCATCCTTCTGACACCAACTCAGAAACAACATTTCCTAGCAATTAGCAATGTTTAGACACTCCAGTATTCAGTGTAGCTGCCAGACGTCAACAACAAAAGCAGCCTCTGTTTTTTTGTTGTTGCTGTTCTAATCCGAAGAAGCTTCAGGTGCCACAATCCAGTTCTGTCACGCTTTAATGATTAAACAGCTTGATGTTCCATCAAATAGGACCTTTGTCAATAATTCTACCTCTGGGTTAGATCTCTCGAGCCACATTAAGAGGTTTTGTGTGCACGATCCTCCTTTCTCTGCTTTTAATTCGCCGTTGTGCTGGATTTACAGACACAGTGTGAAGTACTGACTGGCTTCGCAGCAGCTAGTGAAGGTTGAAAGATTGTGCAGCGGCCGGGCAGGGCCTGACAGTCTGGGCACTGGATCAGTCAGTGGATTTGGGGACTGGCGGCTGGTGGCTAAAGCTATCCCCTAGGTGCACTGACAGAGCAACTTGCTTCATACTGGAACCGAGCTTATGTTTGTGTGTGTGTGTGTGTGTGTGTGTGTGTGTGTGTGTTGTGTGTGCACACGCTCATGTGTGTGTCTGTCTGTCTATGTATCTGGAATCAGGATTTGTCTAGCCCCTGGTGGACTCCCTGATGGCCTAGATGGAGAGCCCAAACAAGCCGAGGACTCCTATGGCCTAGAAAAATAGATTTTACACAATCAGTGCTGGGGTGACAAAGATTACATGAATACTGCATCATATTTATAGGCTAGAATGGAGCTTAAATTACAGTTTTCTATCACTTTGGCTACTGTGCTTCTGGCTTTCTACTTGTAAACAGTAAGAGAAGAGTAACTTAACACAAAATCTACTGTTTTGTGTAAGTGAATTACAGCAATTTATATTATTGATTCCGGTTCCAGCCTTTTCTGTTTTTTTGCAGCAACAGTTCTTTGCCAATTTTTCAGAAAAGGACCCTTTTCGAGCCTAATAATACAGATACACCCGCTTTCACATTAACCAGAATAATTAACAATTGGCCTCATGGAGAAACTAGTAGCAAAATGATCCAAGTTGAATTCCATTGGAGAAACTTTATATAAAACAGAGCTGCAGACTTTTTCAAGCATGTTTCTCACTTTGCCAAGACTGTCAAAAGTTTCCACACACAAAAAGACACAAGTCTTCCCTGCCATATTGGCAGGAAACTTGAGAGCAAGATAAAGTTTCTTCAAACGCTGTTTTTGACTGACATGTTTGCTCCATGGGTTTCACCTGTTTTTGTCAACTCCCCTGTCAAAGTTCTTTCACTCCATATGTTGTTTTTGGTCTCTGAATAAATCTGGTTCCCCTCTATGTTCGGAGCTTTGCTCGCATAATTCTGATTTATGAAGGAGACCAGTTTTTATGAGCTCGTATTTTTTTCCTCTTCGGCAATGGTCACCACCCTGCAGTGAGTTTGAATGGGCCTGCTAGTTTGAAAAGTGCTGCTACAGCCATAAAATAAAATAAAATTTTGACATTGCCTTGTACTCTTCATGGCAACATCACATTCACTAACTCCTGCAAATACGACGGATTTTACTTTTTAGGTTAGGTCTTCAATTTTAACGGAAATTAGAGCATTAATTGCTTTTCTGATTTACAGTTTTTTAATGGCAAATGGCTGCATTTATACGGCTCTTTTTTATCCAAAGTGCTTTAGAATGTGCCTCCTATTCACACACATAGAGTACAGACACACCTACACACACGCGCACACACACACACACACACACACACACACACACACACACACACACACACACACACACACACAGATAGACACTGATGGCAGCGAGCTGTCGTGCAAGGTGCTGGCCTGTCCATCGGGAGCAATTTTGGATTTAGTGTCTTGCCTGAGGACACTTCAATATGTGGACAGGTCTACCCCCAGAGCCATGATTGTGTGTGTGTGTGTGTGTGTGTGTGTGTGTGTGTGTCTATTGTTATTTTGGAAACTCTTCGTAATGGTACTCTGGCTTCCTGGAATCTTCCTGGTCTCTTTTCAGCTGAGATAAGAAATAGTTCCAAAACATAACTCCCTGTTAATCCACAACCTGTTACATCACACTACAGATCATACAAATAAGACATGGCATGCTAATTAGTGTGCTAAGAGGTGGTTTTGAACAAGGCCTGGCTAGTTGCTTCCTGCTTTCTTTATGCTAAGCTAAGCTAATTACCTCCGGAATCCAGGTATTCAGTGTAAAGACAGCTGCCTATTTTCCAGGATGTTAAATGAGTTGTACAGGGCAAGCAAAGTGAGCACAAAAAATAAATGGATGGGGAAATATGACTCAGATATGACTATGACAATGTCCATATGCCAGCAGCCACAATATAACTGCTCTGTATCTATGCAGCTCTACTAGTCAATATATGCCCGTTATCAATAAAAATGTGACAAATAGACAACGAATGAACAGTAGCAGTTCTCCAGTGATGGCTTCCTAGCCCTTGAAATAAATTCACATTCTGTCAGCCTGAGCAGAGAATATAAATATCAATTCATATCTCCCTAAATCTTTCTGTTTTCGTTAAGGTAAATGCAAGTACGATAAATCACTGCCAGAAAAAATGAAAAATGAAAACAGCAAGGGATCTTTTCAGCCTGATCATCCATATATATATAAATATAAGAATTCACTGTTCTGCAGCAACAGATGTTTGACAAATATGATGAATAATTAATGCGGCTTTGTCAAAATATATCAGTGTTTTGCCCCAAATATATACTTCAGCAAACAATGACTTAAATTTAGACTGGTGTTTTTAATGCTAACATCAGTTTCTGCAGTGGTTGAAGAAACAGTGTTGTGGGATGTTTTTTTTTTTTTTTTTTTTGAGTCATGCTCGTGTCGTTCCCTCCCAAGTGACTGTGAGGTTGTCCCCCCTTTCCTCTTTTTTTTTTTTTTTCCTTTCAGCGAGAGTCCATTAGCATAAAATTACTCTTTCCTTTCCTTTCATGCCTCCACGGTCTCACTTCGCAAGAGTGACTCATCATGAAAAAGAAAGGAGAAATGTGCCTCATAAGTCAACGTCAACTTCGATCATTCAGGAGAGGATCTAAAGGGAGATCGCGCTTCACGTTCAGCCTTTGAATGTCATATTATTTGACATGCGGAGGGGAAAATGGAGTGTGTGTGTGTGTGTGTGTGTGTGTGTGTGTGTGTCTGAGACAGTGAGAAAGAAGGGGAGAGGGAGATGGGGAGACCCCTCCAATACCTCCAAACAATGCTGACACAAAAATGTGCATTATTTATATCACTGAGACTGCAGGAACCTTATCTGACACAAACGGAAATGTGTCACAGAGAAAGTTTTTTTTTTTTTTTTTTTTTTTTTTCCTGGGATGCGTAAAATATTAAATCACCCATGTTTAGCTCGCCCTGAAAAATGACTGGATATCACTGGGCAACAAACAAAATTTGATTTTACGGTAAAAACCTGTCAGCTGTTATCGCCAGAATGTCACCATAATAAATATAGTAGAACCTTTTTTCAAATAATTAATTACAGGAAACAGTGTTTTACTGTATATTTAACAGTGTGGCATTTGAATTATTCTTTATTCTGTATGAATTCCCTTAAAATGTTGTATAAATAAACATTGTGGCATGAAATGACAATGCCAAAAGTTTTGTGGACACCATCTTAAACATACAGTTATGTGCTTTTGGTTTTGTGACAAGCATTTAGGGACTCAAAGTATTTTTTTTTCTCCCCCCAGATAGGTATGTAGAAGAAAAATTGGAAAATTGGAAATTTAAATGCACGACTTTTACCTGTTTTCACATTTTGGTACAGACGTGCAGTACATTACAGAAGTACTATCAGCAAAATGTGCTCAAATTGTCAAAATTAAAAGTACTTGTCATGCAAAATACCTCCTTTCAGAGTGTTACCTTACAGGGTGTACAGATTAATACTTCAGTGGTTATTTTAAGTAGTGGTTTGGGCGATTTGCCTTTATCACCCACAGGAAATAAGAGAGAGGTGCAATGAAGCTGCCTGGCCTGACTCGATTTAGGGACGTCTCGGTTAATGGTTGCCATCTTAGCCCCTCTGCTATGGGGGTGCCGACATTAGTGGATTATTATTATTATCAAATCTATCACATCATTATTGATGCCTTTTAAAAAAACAGTGTTGTAATGAAGCTAGCTGAGCTGGAGCTAATATGAATGATTACATAACCTGATGGGTTCAAAATTGCAGCATACCCATGCTCTACCCCCACTGGTATTTTTTATTCATTTTGCCTGATTAGATGTCTTCTGAGGACTGTGTGGGTGTATGAAGACTAGACTTGGACTTGACTGACATTTCTCTACCTCTCCTGTTGCTTTTGTTGTAGGACAAACTACCACTTTTAAGTAAAGTTACTTTACCTTTGGGATGAACTGGAATGCCAACTACCAGCCAATGTCTAATCTTACTCATGATTACCTGAATAAATTCAGGTTAAATGCTGATATGAGAATTAAAACTGTCCATGAGTTTGGAAAGAGATGTTCAGCAATGACATATGGTGGTGAAATTGTAGAAATCACTCAGAAACACACCAGGTCTCTGGGAAAATCTACGATGAGTAAACACCAACTGTCGGCAATCTTTCATAAACGTTTTAATCTGAAGTGACTACAACAGTGTTGATAATGTTTCTGTCTAATGGCGTACAGACTGCAAAACTCATCAAAGAACATCATCCCCCCAGGGCCAAATTTGATAAATCCAGAAGTATCTTTCTTGTTATTAATTTGGGATTGTCAAAAATCCATTCTTACATTACTGAGCTTCTCTATTTGTGCTCGCTCACTATGTCTGCTCCCCGCTCAGAGGAGGCAACAATACAGTGAATCAGTGAATGCACGGTATACATCCATTGGGGAGAGCGTCATCTTGGACACACTATAGACGAAGTATGTCGCTTTCAGTCCCCGTTGACAGGACACAATCAGGCCAGAGCAGCTGTTTATTCTGGAAGCTAGGTGGAGGACAGGGGCTGTCATGACGTTCCAAGACCGGTAGCTGGTGCGACTATTTGCCGTCACACACAATGTGTGTTCGGACAAAGAGAAAAATACAATGACCCCTGGATCGCTATTTGGCAGTAAAATGGATCATGCAAATTGCACTTCTAAGCAGAGAGTATGGTCGGAGTCGCTGGGGGTTTTGTAGTGAACACTGGTCGCATTGAGAAAGGCCAAAAACCAAAGGGAGTGGATGCAAAGTCCGGGTTTGGCTCTGTTGTTGTTGACATAAGAAGAGTTTGATCATGTGACGGTGAACAACAGCCAAAAAAGTGTCAATATACATGTGCACAACATGTTTTACAATACAAATCAATCAATCAGTCAAAGAATGCTCCCATTCATGTTTTGTGCTTCTTGCTGAACCACAATGAGAACAGCAAACGTGTGTAGGCGATGGCTTTGCAAGGCTCTTCCTTCCCTTGATTTCTGGAAGGTAATCTGTCTGTCACTGCACCAACAATTTTACCAACCGACTCATGTTACCTTTGGGAGCAGGTGACATTTCTATGGTAACAGTGAGCGCTCTAAAGAGTCATGAATGTTTTGTTACATTTCAAGAAGCAACTGTGTTGAAATGGGACTCATGGGTGCTTCTGCATGGCGTGGCAGTATAAGTACTCATGATAAGATGATCTAACAATAAATTCTTGGCAAAATTCTGTATAGAAAAAAAATGCACACATTTTTTCCTTTTACCAAGCGACAAAATTGCCCTTTTTAAATTGGTAATTTAACTTCTGGGCTCACCTCACATCCTAAATGAACATGTTCTGTTGCAGACTTCAATTATTTTAACCACTTTTCACAAATGTTATGGCCCAGCTATGAGATCATGGCAAATAAGTAAAGCCCAAATGAAGGATTAAGTCAAAGAAAGGAATTTTATTAAAAGAAGCTAACAACAAAATGACAATTCTAACAAAGCAGACTGGCAGAATGCAGGATATTAATGAATGAAGTAGAAATCAAAACTCCAACGCAGCCTAGCGTGGTGCCTCCCGACCATCTTGCACAAGCCTGTGAGAACTGCCAACATGTTCGGTACATGAACGACTTTGCAGATATGTTCATTAAAAACATTTCCTCATTATGTGAATAGAAAAAGGTTGCTCAGGGATTATTGTAATAAAACACACGAAAAACCCACACAGGAGAGCCGTTACTTTGCCAACACAATGACAATACATCAACTAATTTGATTTCAGCTTTAATTAGTGTTTTTAGATCTACTGAAATAACAGCGCCTTCACATACAACATGCCTGAAGGCTGAAAAGAACAATAATAGACTAAAAAAATCTATGACTTAGGTAACAGTATGTAGTATTTAGACTATACTATATAATGTTTTTGAGTTTTTCTTCTTCCTAAATTTTACAGTGCAAAGAGGGGGATAGACGCATAGATATGGTACTACTCAGACTACAAACAGAAACCAAAATGGATGCCAAAAATCTAAGTCCATTGCCTGCAGACCGCGAACTCATTCAGATATCTACATCCTAACCAGACCAGCCTTTTATTTGTAAAAGGCTTGTATTCAGCATACAGTGTTTTTTGAGTTCTTGTCCTCTGTTGAATGTCATTTAAGGGTTGACATCAGTGAGAGCCGCTTCCTGCTTCACCACAAACCATAAGCAACCCTTGAAATTTTGAAATTTTTACGACCGCCCCTGTGGTTGGGGATCGCTGTTCTAAAGCACTTAGGAATGCATGGAAAAAAGTCCCATGTCTCACCCCTCCCATCCTTTCAAATTCAAATTAAAAGCAAATATCCATTTTTAGATCAGTGTGTTTGGTTTGTCTGTTCTGGGCTACTGTATAAAAATGGCGATTCAACATGGCGGACTCCATGGAAGATGACCCACTCTCCCACTCTAAAGGGCTCAAATTAAGACAAAAAAAACCCCACAGTGGTTCTTATACTCAGGTTATTATACACTAATGGAAACACACTAGATAATATTGTATTCCATTGCTGCCAATAAATAGTCCTAAATCTTACACACTGGACCTTTTAAAATAGTAACAATGTAGCTGACATTGTCTATGGCAGTAATTCTACACCTGCAGTAGTAAAAGTTACCTTCCTTGAATGGGACGAGAAGCGATGTGCTGCAGGGTAGCGACTGTCGATGAAGTTGAGTGGAGGGCATGTCCCTCTGCCTCCACCTCCACCTCTATCTTTTCAAACAGTTTGAACTACAACCCCACCCCCTGTCCCTCCTCCCTCCTGAACTCTATTCACAAGCTTAATTTTTCAACTTTCCCTGCAGGCCATTCACCTGAGTAATCACAGGAGAGAGCACAAAAAAGCCCAATAAAATAACTAAATGAATAGTTCTTTAGCTCTTTCGAATTCTTAATTGAAATGGAAAAATAAAATGCAAACGCATCTGTTGCCTGGATCAGACAGTCTCTATCATTGCCACCTTTGTTTCTTTCCCTGGAAATAAAGAGGGGTTAAAGAGAGAGTAAAAATATGGCGAGAGAAGGTGTTTCTTCCTCCCAGAGGTAATTACATATTGATCCAAGTCACTGAAGATCTAAACTGTGACACTGCGTTTAGTTTTATCTTAAAAGGAACTTGTCTGCGTTTTTCTTTCTTTGTCCCCTTAAATTCTTCGCTGAGAGTGGGGAGAAATGATATTCAGCTAATTACATTTTCATGGAGCCGTCCCTCTTCCCTTGCCTCCTGCTTTCAGGTCTCTGTTGTTATGGACTTTACAATTACTTGATAATTAAATGGTGGAGGTCTTTCTACTCTGCTGTTTGCAAAGTCCTTTATTCGTTCTATGAGGGAGACTTTTTAAATTACCCAGTCACTCCCTTTCTCCGCCTCTCGCTCCTCACTTTCTCTCTCTCTGTCTTGCAGACTTCAGACGCTGTCTGTCCAATGATCCAGAACAGCCTTCAGTGTCCCCCCGCTGATGAATTAAAAGTGTTCCTTTGGCATTCGAGGCCTTGGTGGAGGATTCAAAGGCAGGAGGCAAATAAAAAAAAAAAAAAATCTTTTCTTTGAGAAAGTGAGAGAGGAAGAGTCGCTCCATGGAGTGCACTTGTCAAGCTAAACTGAGATTCTTTTTTTCGGGGTGCCAGAAGTGATGGACGATATTAACAAAATGTTAACGGCAAAGGCATCTCAAGGCCACCAGCATTTTGGGGGAGAAATATGCACTTTAAAGGCTTAAATGGGGCCAAAAAATAAATAAATAACATTCAGATTATTAAGCATTCATGGCATGAATGAGGCTGTGTGGCTTTATGTTTTGTTCCAAGAGCTGCTGACAGTTTTCATTCAGTCATATCAGCTGTGGAGGAGAGAGACAAAATGAAAGGAACTTCTTTTTTTTTAAATTCACATACTCTTTCTTTTTAAGCTCTGCCAACAAAGAGCGCCCTGCTTGACCCTCGGTTATTGTAAAATTTCAATTCTGTGTTTTATCTCGCACGCTTATTTTTGCAACACTCTCCCGGGTCTGTTTCGCGAGTCTGTGTCTGACTCACTCCGTTCTCCATTGAGTCGACTGAGGTGTTGCATCATAAAGCCATGAAGTGTGGATAAACAGAAAAGCATTTATCCTTACAAGTCAGACTCTCAAACTCGATCTAAACTCCGGGATAAGTCAATATTCTCTGGTGTATTCTTTTCTATTCTTTTACTGAGTACCAAAATCATGATTGCACAGCTTCAGTATTTAAAGTATTTGTTAAAGTATGAACTGTATGATCTCGGTACCCAATGGCTATGGGGACTTGAGTATATGCAGGTATACCTATTTATTTTTCAATCCTCATTCGGTACCCATCATTCATAGTGTGGATTCATAGTGTAGAGTGGATGCAGTAAGGAATTTGGAATATGTCACTCAAAATAGATGCTGTTTTCTCACCTAAGTATTGGCCGGTATTTATTGGATGAGCTAAATATGCAAGCGTAGTCTTACATGTAATTGTTGGTGACTGGTTGCCGGGCAGGCTGTTTAAAATAAGTCAGAGTATATCCTCTTCTCCAGGAACCTCTACACCGCAATCTGATATGCAAGAATTCCGAGGAAACAGATTTCTACTAATCTCTAGAAGCAGATATCTGCATCTGAATGCAGACAAATGAGAAACAAAAGCTAATATGGAGCTAAATCGTCTCTAGAAAATATGATGAGTTCTGAGATTGCCTTCCGCCTCCTTTGCTCTCCTCACTGACTGTTACATGCATATTAGCAAGCGTGATTAGTCAGTACTACTTGGACTACAGAACGTTTCTGATGCCAGCATTTCAAGCCAGTGCCTACAGACTGCATATTCATATGAAGATATCTGTTTATAGTGAGATCTACATCCTAAATTCTCCTTTATTTGCCTCAGCTGCAGGATGAGGCCTTTATTTTAAACAGGCCTATATTAAAGCAGACATTTATTTATAACCCCTTTTTATTTGAAAGTATATTCTATTATATTTTCATAAAAAAATGATTTCTGATTTGCTGTTCTTGCTCAGTCTTCAGGAGGAGCTTTGCAAACACAATAACTGAATAGCAACCACCAGCATTAGAAAAACTGTCCATGCCTCCTTTGCTAACCACAGCCTATAGTACAAAACACGCGTGTGTACACGTCCTGGCTCCACATGGAGCTTCTGGCTCATTATGCTCGATGCCATGGCGCTTGCATTGATAAGTGGCAAACACAATGTGATGACAAACAGCAGGGAATAACTTTTGAGGGGGCACAGTAGTGTGTGTGTGTGTGATGTACTTCCCTCTTATCCCACTCTTACACGTGCCTCCGAAGCCGAGGGCGCTCTGCCCTGGGGCCTCGAAGCGCTGGAGGGGCGACTTTGAGAAGACAAGTCGCGGCAAGAGAGGACCAGGGTCTCGCGCCATGAAGAGCGTGCCCTATGAGGGATGAGGTTTCACTGGGAAACTCGGTCCTTGTGCATTGAACCGCAGAAGGTTTTGCATCATGGATGTCCAAATGTTGCTCTTTCTTCAGCTATTATTTGTTTGTCGGGGTTTAAATTACTGTGTATATTTGTCTTGTTACTGCTGTTCAAAATTCTGTCACAATTTGCAAGAACCGTGTGCCAAATATCGAACCAAATAAAAGGGATCAACCCAGTTTTGGATTTGATAAAGTTCCTTATGAACTAAATAAAATCGATCAAAGAAACTTGAACTCCCTGGTCGTTTCCTTTTTATGAGCACTTTGGAACCTCTTTTGAAACTATCCCATGATGCTGCGCTCCAGTATGAGTTCTCAACTGGTTAAGCTCCATTTCATTGAAAAGTACATATCGTATTTCCTTATCTGTCCATTGCCCTAGCCAAGCTCTAAGCCTTCTTTCCGTCTCTCTATTATACGCACTCCATCTCAATCTTTTTCTCTTTTGCTTGAACCCCATCACCTCTCATTCTAAAAAAAGGATTGAATATCTTTGTGAAACAGTCTCATATCATTCTACCTTCACTTTCCTGCTCAATCATTTCCAGGACTCGAGGGCCAAAATGAGCAATATTCACTTACATTACGGTAAATGAAGCTCTGCATAATTTCCCCCAAATATGGCCTTTTTTTTTTTTTTTGGTATCACTGGGGCCTGAAATGGAAGGAACAGCCAATCTTCTGACATATAAATTGTGAGAATATACTTTACAAGACATCATTCAGTGATTGGTTAAAATCATTTCCAGGAGAACTTTTCCAAATTGGTGGACAGCACATAGATAATTAGTCTTCTCCAGTCTGTTCGGGCTCACAGAAAATTGACCAAAGTGATTTCTTAGTCACTATTCTTTTACCATTCGAACTATTTTTAAGTATAAGATGGGTCATTAAGGTCCTTTAGTGTCTCGCAGGAGTTATATACGCTGATAAATCAGCTGTTTTTCTTCTTGATGCCTTTAGACTATTTGGCAGACTTGGCTAAATGCAGATGATATTAAATCATGAGTTTAGATCAGACTTTTGCACAGGTGCTGTTTGTTCCCAACAGAAAAACTAATGCATGTTAACAAGACCTTAGATGAGCTCAGCTCTTGATTTCAATGATTCCTTCAATCGTATTCTTGATTGCACAGCATAATAATTTAATAGGAATTAGTTAAAAAAAAGATGCAGCAGTTTTATATTCATTTATATTTTGCTCTTTCATACGAAGCATTCACAATTTACAAATTCGGCTTAGACGCGTTTGTGGAACATTTGAACATGACAGCTTTTGATTTGTAAAGGCCCTGAGATGCTTGAGAGTTAATGAGGTCTAATGCAACTTCAGGTCTTCACAGTCTAATTCTCAAACAAAGACCAGATGGAGCGTTCTTGGCCAGAGTCAGCGCAAGCTAATCAAAAGCACTTTTAATTTATTTGAAAGTAAGGCCTATGAGTGACTAATAATCTCTGTGACAATATGCATAAAGCTGCACAGTGATGGTGCTTTGAGGGAAACAATAAACAAATATGTACACGTTATTCTTAATAGTGGGTACCAACCAGGGCAGGAATTTAAACAGGGGCCATGAGTATCGTGGTTTTTACTGCCAACGCTACATTGTGAACAACAAATCTACAAATGCTGATTGTGGCGTTGGCATAGGATACATTGTGTATGTAACCTTGTCAGGTATTTGTCCATTCTTTGAATAACATATTTGTTAAATAAATGAATAAATAGATGGATATTAGTATTAGCGTAGCATAGCTCTATACACTATGCAATAAATGTCGCCATTTTGAGTCTTCAGGAGAGCCAGGCTTCTTTTTCCCTTTGGTGAGAAACAAAAATGATTAGTTTTTGGTTCATTTTGTCGACGCTGTTAAATTAAATTCATGAAAATGTATTAATGTGATGCTAAGCTAAGCTAACCTAAGCTAAGGAAGATGGAGGTAGGTTTCTGATTTTCAGTCTGACTGTGTTGCACAGGTCAGCTATTTGTGAAGTATGTTTCAACACTGATCCAGTCCAAAGATGGCGAGCCACCACACCAAGATCCACTCTGATGACATCTGAGGTTTAAGGAGATAGCATGAAGTGCTTTGGATCACACATGAGCGGTCGTGTGGACTTGTAGGACACACTTCACTTCTCCTCTGCAAAATCTGCAAAGCCTGTGTCACCATAGAGACTGAGAAAAGTCTCAGCGTACATTTGCTTAGGGTTATAAAACTAAACCCACTCATGAAGTTGGACTCATTAGTCATCCATCCTGTTCCTTACCTTAGCATCTGGTTCCACATCCAACTAAAAGGCATTGTACCTACTGAATTGAGTGTATTAATAACAATACATTTTCTGTTCATTAAAAAGTAGCCCTGCTCCTAAATGATGAAATTCGAAGTAACCATCCTAAATTGACCTAAGACATGCATTGGGCATGTGCTCACTTGACTCAACCTCCTTGGTATTGCTGCTTTAAGCTGCACTTCGCCTCTCAGATAACCAACTGCTCAGCCCAGTGCAACAGTTACACCGAGGTAAACGCATCGAGAAGACATTTTATTCTTCTGCTTCTCTGACATATACATGAATAATCTCCCAGCCCCACAGTAATTGCTAGATTTGATATAAATGTCATTTCAACCTCTGAGGTGTCAGGATTCTGCAGAGGTACTTTGTGTGCCTCAGAAAAGCAACATGGGAGGAAGTGTCTTCCTCAGAGTCTGAATTATGGCACAATTGAGCAACTGCTCAGAAGTGCCATAATTTAGCCTTTGAGGACCAAGACGACGCTTCAGAAGTTAGTGTGATATTTTTATCAAAAGCAGCAGTTTCTTTAGGTTTCAAGTGTGTGTGTGTGTGTGTGTGTGTGTGTGTGTGTGTGTGTGTGCGTGTGTTAAGATATGCCTGCAGACGACCTGCAGTGATGATGAGTGAGCGTTAAAAGTAGTAACTCACACATGGAGTTCCTGTGTGAGTATCATCTTGTAAAGCGTGCTATACATCAAGACAACTAGATGTTAAAGGGCTGAACATTTTCTATTGCTTTGATACCTTAAGCTACAGTAGATACCATGCCATGGTTTTGCTGCATACTCAGCATGAGCAGCCTCCTCATCCCCTTAGCACAGAAGCATAAGAAAAGAGTCAAGTAAGCCTTCTTTGAGCCAGAATGGTCCATTGGGCAGGAGAAACTTTCTATTGTTCTGTACCACGAGCCAGTTTGGCATACTGGAGAGACACTGAATAAGATCTAAGTGGGTGAGTGGTGAAAGTTATAGAACCTCTGATAGATTCACAGCATAATGGGCTGGTTGACTGTGTCACCAGCACTCCCGCAGCCATGAAAAGGTTAAGAGCATTTCAGAGATTATGTGCCATTTAGGAAAGCTGAGGAGGGCCGGTGCTAAATTTGCCTTCGCCGGGCGGATGAATGCTGAGCCAGAGGATGAGGATCTATGCTCGCTTGCCACCGAGCAGTGATCTGCACTCACTGGCCTAACCCCGCTTCCCCTCTGCCTTGATGAATGTGGAAAAAAAGTTCTGCGTAATATACTGAAACACATTATGTTCCTCCCACACCATTCTATAGATTAAAAGTGAGGAGTGAAACAAGATGTGCAGCGTAAAAAAAAGAGACTGGGGCTATACTTTTTAATGCAAATATAATTAATCGGTATATTATGCTTCTTGCAGCATTTATAGTGAGTAAAATGTGTAAGCGGTTGCGTCTTGGCTTTGTGTAATTTTAGAAGGGATAAAATTCTCTTAGGGGGGTCCAGGTAATTTCATTTATTTTTTTTACTTAATTCCATCTGGAGTGGCCATGTCTTTGTTTTTCACCCTCTAACCATGAGTAAATTTAAACTCTGTTCACTTTGGTACATTTATAAGAAGAAAAACCAAGGTCACTCTGTTCACATTGGCCCCACCTGGACGAATATCACACTCTTGCTTAACACTGTTGGTATGCTAACTCTCTGTCACGTTCCCTTCCATCATCCCCTGTATAAGTGGGTGCTATATATGACACTATTCATAATGGTTGTATCCAAATCTGGGTTTCCCATATGGGAAAACATCCTAAGCCAATGAGAATTCAGTCTTAAGAGATTTTCGCCGGGCTTCTCATCTCTTCTACGACCTCCCGTCCCGAGCTCCCGATTCCGTGCTAAGCTGCATCATAACAAATTCAAATGCAGGTTCCCAATGTGGCAAATCAGAACGGCGAGGAGTCAGTCAGAGGGGAATACCCTCCCTGCCAAATGAGACATGTATGTTCACAAACCTTCTGGAAAGGCCACTCTGGTACGAACAGATAAGGAAAATGAAGAAATTGTGTGAAGTAATGGGCATAAGGACACTAATCCTTCCCAAATGCTATATGGAATGCTATAAAATGTCTCCCAATATCCTGTCAAGATCCTCAAATACAGTTAATTATGCCCACTGTGATACATTGATTCGCTTTAAATCCTTCATGTTCTCAGCACAGCTCTCGCAAGCTGACCAGAAAGCAAAAGATATTACTCTGCAAGTCTTGCATACAGCCTAAATCTGTCAAGAAAGGTTTGATAAGGGCCTCCTTGTGTTTTGTCTTTTTTTTTTGTCTTGTCTTTCTCCCCACCAGCCCTTGTCTGTGGAGGGCTCTAAAATAAGAAATCCCTTTCCGCAGATATAATTAATCACTCTGGGAGAACAGGGCGTGTAATTATTTAGGTTACCACAGAACTCTCCGAACCTCCTCCACCTCATCGTCCCACCCCCCCCACCTCTCCACTCCACATCCAATCCAGGCTTTTAGGAGACACGTAACCAAACCAATCGCGGCAGCTGATGTGTTTAGCTGTTTTGTTCGGGGGGACTGTTGCATGGCAGATGTTAAACAACTTAAATATACATATGCACTGATGCATTGGATGATAAAAAGCTGAATTGTCTGTGTGTATTTTGCGGCAGAAGATGTCATTTCTTTGCTTTGTGGCATTATAATTTCTCAGAAATATTTGATTTGCTTGGTTTCCTGTGAGAAAATACCGGTATGGCATTTGTAAGACCCAGATATTGAAGTAAGGCTTTCATAAAGCCTGATATTATAGTCATAATGACGCCAGTGATGACGGCGATGAGCTGACGTCAGGTGCTGAATATAACAAGTAGCTGTCCAGAGAACCTTTTTCTTACTCACTCTCACACTTTAAGAAAGTGCTGGCAAACAGCGGCAGGATATTTGTTGAGCATGAGTGAGATAGTGAAAGAGGGAGGTGGGATCGCCTTGCTTCTTCTTTCCTCCCTGGCCTCTCTCGGAGGCAATTATACACCCTCCCCCTTTGCTGATAAAGAGTTCAGCATCAGTTCACCAAAAGATTAATACGGCACGAAGAACACACCCTTTGGAATGGTCCTGGCTGATTCAGAATTAGCCCGATTAGAGGGGACCTCAGCTAAAATCCCCCTGTAGACGGAAGCCAGCCCATAGAAAGTTGCTATTGTGCAGCGTCAGCGGGTTTGCATCAAGCAGCCAAAAAAAGGGGAGAGCCAGGCCAGTAATGTGAGCGCTGCCAATTGGATAACACGGGTGTCCAAATGAGAGATGGCAGCACTTGTCAGGAGGGTGATTGAGCCATGCTTTCTAAAGGGCGGGAAGATAGATAGTGTACTTTCTGCATGGTATGGTGCCCCAAACAGAAGGCAGCATGAGCCCTGAGTACTCAAAGACCTCAACATACATCTTGCTAATTCTCCTGATGATTATTAAGGAGGTGTCATGCTGCTATTCTGCTTCTAAGTAAAAATAATCGTTACTCTTATTGATGCGAGGACCTCAGCGAGAGGACTGCTAATTCAAATATGAGAAACAGTTAGGAAGGTGGTGCTGCAGTGTTTGACGTGCACCACAGAAACAACCCTGCGCCCGTGCTAGCGGCGCCTGAGGCTGTACTTGGGCACAGTGGTGCTTCGAGCTAAATGCTAAATGTCAGCAAGCTAATGTGCTCAGCCTCGCCATGATCGCCATCTTAGTTTAGTTGTTAGCATGTCAGTAGTTTTGCAGGTTTCACATGCGTGTACTAGCTGTAATAGTTAGTTAGAGGAAAAGTCAGGGGATCATCAAAGTCATGAGAATTCATCCTCTGGGAACCATGAATGTGTGTGCCAAATTTGCTTTCCAAAATACTTCATTTCACAACAAGTTATAAGTTAAGCTGCTGGTGGCACTAGAAGAGAAATCTGTACAGTTCATCCTCTGGGGAACATGAAGCCAAGTGCTGGACTGACCCTCAGAAAGACCAGCATTGACATCCTGAGAGCCAATGCTACCATGAGTCAAAAACAATACATTAATTCACATCGAAGAAGAGCAATAATGAGCACTGCCAGCTTCTTGGCGCTTTGTATAAACTGTGGTGATAAATTTTTCAACCTACTGCAGTAAATCCAGGATTATTGGTGAGAAGGTCAAAATGAAACAAACCCGAGCAGTTTTATTGAGTGACACTGGCTCTGGTGTTGCGGTGACTTTCTGAATTAGAATCAAATCAGTCGTGCTCACAGAGGGCAGCATAAAAAACATACATGATAAAATGAATAAAGGTTTGTATACACAGGCTGCCAGCCAGGTCTTATCAGTGTGTGGGTAATTTGAATAAATGCTGTGTACATTAGGGTATGTTCCTTTGGTGTTATCATGCCCGTGTGTTATGAAAACATCTATGCAAGCCCATGCAGCACCCACTCCCCCGGCCCATCTTTGTCATTTCTCTCCCACACAATGTCTCTGCTCCAGCTCCAGCTCTGAAGTGACTAATACTTTAAAAGTTCCTGTAGCCAGGGGAAGGACTGTCAGACAAAATTATATGTTGGAAAGACCTTTCATCATCGTTGATGTTGTCATTTTGCCCTCGCTCAGCAAATGAGACACAACTTTGCAATGGAATGTAAACTGTAACATTAAGGACTGAATAAAGACTGTAATAGTTCTGCAAGTGAATTTTATTCTCATTTATTGCCCTCAAACATTTTAAAATAGAGGGAAAGTGATGTTTTGAGACAAAATTGCTTTCAGAAATTGCATCCCACAACTGCCATTCAGAATTTTGTTTTTCGTGCCTGGGGAGACATTCTGACACCTTTTCTACAAAAAAACCTACCTTATACAAATGCGTCTCCAAAAAAATGTACACAAATCCAAACCTGGGAGCTGCTCAATCACAATGACAATCTAGTTTTTGCCAATGAGGAGCTTCACAGAAGCAAAGAGGGGGTTAGCAGTCTTGCTGAAGTGCACCTTATCTTTTTTCTTTTTTTTTTTTATTCAAATCTGTTCATCAGCGATTAAGCATTTAAGCAATGAGCTTTTGTAGTCTGCCTCTGTTCTGCAGACTGTGTGCCCGATAATTGTCCCATTAAAACTTTAAGGGCAGCAAAATATTCTATAACACTCACAAGCTTGAGCACGGCCTTGAAGTGTTTGCGGCCGTGCCCCTGTAAAGACCATTTCAGATACTTTGGATCTGATTCAACTACAGTGCATGAATGCCCCCCTTTTGATAATACCATGGAGATTAATTCATATCAATCCACAAACATGACCTTGACTAGTGCCTCCATAATTGCATGTCATTAGTGAGCAAACTACTGTGATGCTTGATTGTAGCTTTCCATGCAGTACTTAAGTGACACTTTTGGCATTTGCCAGTCTATGCATTCAATTCTGGTTGAGCAGATTCTGGCTGAAGAAAACGGCAGATTTAAACACACTTAGACATGCTTTGAATGTTGCAAAAAGAGTTATTTGCAGAAGGGTTTACTTTTCCTCACAAAAATACATTTTGCTCAACTTTCTTTGAAGTTTGTTACAATTTCTTTTCTCTTTTTTTTTCTCACTCAAGGGCAACAATGATTTTCTATTCCACTGTCTGCTGATTTTAATTTAAACCCGTAGATATCAGCACCAAGCATTATTATGATTACTTTCATCAATAGCAATTACTTAGGGGTATGTTACCTTTGTAACACTGTTTTGTTGAGTTCTACCGCTACATAGGGTTCTAAATCTGCACAGCAACTCTGTGAATTTGTATACTACATTCAAAATATTCACCCTCAACGGATATTCAAATCTGACATCTCTAGTGGTGATAATGCTGCAGTCTTGCCAAGTGACTCATACTGAGCAACACAGGGTGATGTAGCGGCCTTCATTTCCGTGATAATTAAGATAAATTTAACTTTGGCAAGGGCAACGGATGGCACATCAGGCAAGCAAAAAGTTTCTACCCCAAAGAACTGACTGTTTTGTTGCACTTGTGTAGAAGAAAGTCATCACTAACGTAGGCAGCCATGCAGTCACGGCACAAGTAAGGAAATGATTTGCTGTCCACACATCAAATAGGAAAGTATTTCTTTTCCCATGATCAAATCTTGAATGTAATTTACATCCCGTCAATCTCGAGGTTGGAAGAATGCAACTGTCCAGTCTGTCATCGAGGCAGTTCGATAGACCAGGCTTGCTGACGCGATCGATACATTTCATGGCTTTGGCAGCCATAGTATCTGCCTTCTAGGTCGTGTAAAGATGTTAGGTTAGCTGAAGGAGAAGAAGGGTCAGGAGGAGAGAAAAGAAGACGGCAGGCAGGGTGAACATATGAAAAAGAGTTGGACAAAGCAAGCCAGAGAAAGGGAAGAAGGTGGCCTTGATGGAGGGCAAATGGATGAGAGAACACACTTGAATAAAGGGGGTGTCATTTTACTGAGTGAGAGAAAAATCGAGATGGAGGATCTGAGGATAAGGACAAAACAAACAACAATATGCTCCATCTTCTTTTATAGGATCTTGAGGGTGGGAAAGGTTAACCGAACACCCTGCCATATAAGGAGGCAAATGTTCATTCAATACCCCACCAATGTTATTTTTAAGGTCTTGGCCTCGGTATCTGAGGATTGTTTTACAGGTGAGCAAGCAGAGGTTGGAAAATGAGATATAAGGTCATCAGAAGGAGTGCACACTCATTCTTGCAATAAACTCTCACTGCTGGAAGTGAAACAAGATTGTTGATAGATCTCCGGGGAGAGAGCTGCAGTATGAATATAAGGTTACAATTATAGATACGGAATGAATAGAGGCCGGTGAAACTTATCTATAAAGATCAGTTTTGCCATTTCATTTCATTGACTTTTTTTGTTCCATTGACTTTGACTCAACTCTTTAAAAAAAAAAAAAAACTTCCATCTTTGCTCTTGAAATAGCAAGGGCTTTGACTGAGTTCAAGGAAACCCGAACCTGCAATCGAAAGGACAACTTATAGAGCCTGACTCGACTGTCTGCCATGACTTCAAAAGGACTTCTTCCACACTTAAATGGAAGCTCCTGCTGGTTGCTATTATCAACTTTTGGCAAGTCAGGTTTTTAATTATAAATTAATTTCAAAAGGGCTTAAGATGTCTTAGCAGTTGGGATTTTTCTTCATTTTTTAATGACATTTTTTCTTTCTTTAAAGTTTATCCTCGACTGACTATTTGATTAGAACCTGCATAGTTCTCTTTTGTCAAGCATGTGAATTGCTGGCCGGATGTGGTGGTCTAATCAAAAGCGCTTGGGCAGGCTGTATGCTTTTGGGGCAGCCTCAGCCACTGTAACTGACAGAGTACCAAAGAGTCTTTGGCAGGTCCACTCACCCATTCACAGCAGTTCTCAGACATTCGACAGCCTGGGAAACAAAACTGCTGTATTGCCTTCTGATGATAAGAACCAAATCACATCAGAAGGCACAGAAAGGCTGATTGGGCTTTTTTTACAGTTCCTTTCGATAATTTCCTACCTATACATTTTCTTTATATCACATTCTGTGAGTATCTGAGGAAAAAAGGCGATGATAGAAGTTATTTCCTGCGGGGAAAGGAAAGTTCAGGAGGGACACTTTATGTTTTCTCTTGATTTTCACGCCTCCGTTCCCTCTGTCACTCTATTTTCTCAAACAAATGTTCATTTATGTACTATTCGAAAACATTCTCACCTTCTTTTAATTATGAGGCCGATTCATCCTCAATATAGACATTGAAAGAAACAAAATAAAAGCAATAAAAAGCTGGTGGCAGACAAGAACGTGTTGGATACAGTGTTAGAAAATTGATTTATCCCATGTCTCAGTGGGATTTCATTGAATTGCTCTATTTAGAAAGAACAGAGACAGACACAGGGAGAGGGCAAGCATTATTGGAGAGGGGCTTCTGCTGAGATTTATCTCTCCCCTCTATAACACTGCATCCGAGTTTTCTTCGTCTGTTTGCTCGTTCATGGATTCTCTCCCTCGTTCTCCCCGTTTAATGCTCCTGCTCTCTCTGATTATGGCGTCTGCATTCTAACGGAATACTAATCGAGCAAGTAAATGGTAACACGTTACTCTGAGTGAAGTTCACGACCTCGACTAATTTAGTTTAGCATCCGAGTGGAACAGAGTTTAATAGGTCTCAAGTACAACAGCTCATATGCACAATTACAACAGACACTGGTTATGAGCCCAAAGTATGCATGTTCTGGTTTAAATGATCTATAACTGCGTCTTTTGCGCTGCACCACCAAAACGTCCAAAGTCTTAAAGGGCATTTGGTTCATGTGTAAATTTAAGTGTAAATAATTACAGCATGCAGAGCTAATTTCATATACTGCAGATTTATTCCCATGCTTCAAAGCTGCTCATTGAACTGTGTTAGTCTCGTGAATGCCAGAGATCTACCCTAATATGGCACCCTCGTTTTTTTATCTTCCCTAGACCATGATTAATGATTTGATGATGACTTAATTACTTTGAGACATAATGACCAACACCACGATGGCATAAGAGCTCACAGAATCATGCCTATCCATTAAATTTTACATCAGTCAAAGGACAATTTCATTACACATGGCCTAAAACCAATGTTAGATTTTATCTTTTTTTGCTCCAGGTCTCAAAAAAAAATTCGTCAGCCCTGCCAGAGATCGGCGCTTTCTAAATGCTAGACCAAATTTTCTTTTAGATGCCTTCTAAAACACTCTGCCGCTGACACATTTATGCATTCAGTTCATTGAGAGACTCACCAGCGAGGGCCAACATCTATTAGCATTTGGCTTGTAGGTGGTGTTCATTTTATTTCTCACTTTGTGTCGTTCTAAACCTTGGATGCCTAATCGCCGAGCACAGTCCACATTGCATTTACCATCACCGCTTTCTCATAGTGCCATTTGCAGCTGTTAACTGTCAAGTGATTAATTGTTTTTGACAGCACATATAAAGGTCTCTAGCAATCTGTGAAGTAATACACGGATGGTAAATTAGCAACTTCAGGGTTATTCTTGGAGACCAGTTGACATTTGATTCCTATATTCATCATCTATACATCATTCCAATATGATGAGATTCCTTTCACCATAAATACCGGAAGATGGAGAAGGGAAAAGGACATTCCCCCTGCAAGGGACATTCTATGCCGTTCATATGTAACCCCCTCTGGGTGTAGCTGCCAAAAGGTTGGCCCTGCGGATATCAAAATGCCATCGACAGCACTTCAGCAAGTGTCATTCTTAGGGATGCCACGGGGAGGGTTTTTAATTATGAATTGACCTGTAGAAACATAAGGATGTGTGATCTAATACAGTCATGGAGAACAATGCTCGCCTTGAGCAAGAGAAAAGAAGTAGGAAGGCATTCTCTAATGCCTAGAGATGGCCGTGGGTCTATTGCAACAACGCTGAATCAGCTGCCAAAACGTGCACACACTTAGAGGACAGAGGCTACAAACATATATCTTTAACTTTGAAAGGTTCAGAAACTTACAAAGGCTTATTTCATTACATGTCCTTGGCAAGCAGGACCCTGTCAGATGTTCCTTTTGTGAAACAGCTGTCTGTGGAGAAACCTTAGAGACAGTGACTTGAGAGAAAATGTATGAAACTGATGTAATAATGGCACATTTTATGTTGGTTTAGCTGAATCAGACATTATTTAGAGAAGCCAGAGCACAGTGATCAGGAGGTACAGGGGAGGGGGGAGGCCAAGTCAGCGGTGACACAGGTATTAGTCAGCTGGTAACGGTGGGCCAGGAGGACGTAAACCCGCAGGTTTATCACCAGCGTCAAGACAGCAACACTGCCAGACAGAATAATAAAGTATGGCTTGGTGGGTACAATAAAGACGTAGCCTCTGGGAGATAACAGTGCTAGCCAAAAGAAAAACCACGCTGCAGTGGTTTTCACTGGGGGCTGCTTCTGCTTACCCTTATCAGGGCTGTGGTGGGCTGGAGCCGATTCCAGCTGACATTGGGTGTGACCCTGGACAGGTCGCCAGTTCATCACAGGGCTGACACATCATTCATGCTCACATTCACGCCAATGGGTAATTTAGAGTCACCAATTAATCTGTGGGAGGAAGCTGGAGCTGAGACCTGATCTGAGAGAACCCAGAGACAAACTCCACACCACTGCATCACCTTGCTGCCCTGTATTTTTTTTTTCAATTTTAACATTCATGTTTTTCACTTTCTGTTTTTTTTGTTATGCAATACAACCAGTAGTGCAGTGGTTTGTTGCCTCACCCGGCTGGGGCTTTTCTCTGTGGAGTTTGCATCTTCCTTGTGGCTCCAGCTTCCTCTCATAGTATGTATAAAGGATATATAATTATATAGGAGGTTAAGTGATGACTCTAGACTTGATGAACTGGCGACCTGTCCAGGATGTATCTCACCTCTTATTTCCACAGCGCCCCTGATAAGGGTCAGCGATTACAGGAAACGGGTGTATGGACAAATACAATCAAGGCATAATTCTGAAATCATTGTTTTAGTGGATGATAAGTGGCTGGTATTCATGCTAACTAGCAGTTAGCACACAGCTAAAGGCTGTTGTATATCGCTTGGGATGTGCAGTATTCTTTTACTCCACTTAAATGCTAACAAACTTTTTATTTCATCATTTAAAGCGAATTTGTGGAATGTTACCAGCTTTACAGGTTTTTAGAAAGACTGAGTTTTTAAAAAAAAAATATCCTCGGCTCAAGCCGATTTGAATAGCAGCTAGATCAAATGTTGGGTGAACTTTAACTGTGAAAATGTGAAATAGCTGAGTCAGTATGACATACGGCTGATGAGCAATGCTGGATATTTTAGAAACAGCTGAGACAAGTAAGCAGAAAAGATCCATATTTTCGTGATGATACATGCAGCTAGCCGTGGGGGTTGGGTGACTGAGAGTTGACTGTGGTGACGAGCAATGCTCCTGCTTCCGTTTTCCAGTTGAGAGAATGTGTTTAATTGCTCAGGTTATCTATTCCAAAATGCTGCCTATCAACCGTCGACAGACACATCGCTTTTACAAGACGGATTCCTGGTTGTTTCAGCACTGATTTCTAGAGAGGCGTTAAGCTGCCAGAGATTTGAAAAGCTCACAGGTGTGATTGTGTTGTATTTAAGGCTCGCTCTTCACTCAAGCGGAGGAGACAAAGCGAGTGGCTCTTGGCACACACGCGCACCCTCCCTCTCAAAGTGTCCTCCAAGGCTTTACCGGTTAGCTCATTCAGACCTCACCGTTCCCTACCTGTACAGGCCTCTCTGTGTGAGTGAGAACAATAGCTGTCTGGAAATAGTGTCCCCCTGTTGCTTCGTGTCCTTGGCTCCACACTGTGAGCAACAATGTCCATGTCGTCTTTGCATGGCTGCAGATTGGAGGTAGCAGTGGTAATGGCTGGGCTGGTGCAACTGGTGTCACACTGGTTGATAGGGTGCATTAGCCACATTGATCGGATTAACATCAGGCATGAATAGAGGTGCTGGAAACCATTTTGTTTGTTTAAAGAGGTTGAAAATGTTGCAATTTCTCTGGGTTGCTCTTGTTGAAAGAGTAGCGGTGACAAACAATGTAAACACGGCAACTATTTCCAGAGTAACTGCAGCGATAATGAGAGGTGTTTATCACACCTCTAAGAACTGTGGCCTTAAAGCTTTCATGTAAAAGTCCATCTTCGTAATAATAAGAAAAAAACAAACTAAAAAATTTGTTTTGCTTTGCACCATTTAACGGATTTGGAGTTTATTTGTTGATAAATCAGTCAATACCATGCAAAGATAATGGGTAAGGTTTTTTTTCGTGAGTAATGCGACTCTGTTTCCACTGCACCAGCACAACACTTGGAAAGAAAAATCTGCAAAGACCCTGTAAAATCAGTAGTTAATAAATCAAAATTTAAGGAGGTGTCAAGCGAATGCAGCGTGCAGGATTTAGAGAAAAGTGGCTCGCTGTTGCTTTGAGTTTAAGAATGAGACGAGAATCAAATTCGGTCTGTCCTACATTACTCATAAACCAGTCACTGCTAGACAATGCAGTAATGGACTGGATGGTGTCATTTTGCACACAAACACTACATATTATTTAACATAATGTGTTAGGATGGTGTGCAGCATTGATAGAACGTTATATAGCGGTTTTTGAAGCCCCGCTGAGAGTTCTATAGTTTTCCTCAAAGTAGTGCACCAAAGATGTTTTTAATCTGGCGTGTGTTCATTCAAGGACGTAATTATGAAGCAGTGTGGAATGAAATATGACTGATTTTGTTCAAGTGTTCATTGTTATGTTCCACTATGGAGGCTCTAAAGGAAGTTCATATTATTAAACAATATTAGTCTGGGTGAGCAATTGTATTGTAACTGTGCAAATAACTCCCTTTTGTGGCTCCAATGGAATATTATGACAATCCACACTCTACCAATCAGGTTGTCTTGACACCCATGAATTTGTCTTGCATAAAATGTGATCAGATGATGACTTTCAGCAGTAGAAATATGCACTGATTAAGATTCTCTAGACATAAAGATAATAAGTTGTGAAACGAGAATAAATAAAACAAACATTCGGCTGTGAGTCATCACATTCATTTCGCAAACACAACCAAAAGCACACTCCTTGAATGATTTTCTGAAGCTGTTTCCATGACAACTCTACAACAGTGATGGTGTAATTTAAAGAGACAGTTGGGGTGGGTTTTACAGGTAGGACAATGTGGACCCTAACACAAAAAAAGTAGATCTGAAAGCAACATGACCTGCTTTTGTATCATCTCTATTCAGGTTTTTACATCAAGGTGAGATTACGTAATTGCTTTCCTAGGGCTCTTCTCTTCTGAACCTCCTTTGTGTTTTTTTTTTTTTTTTTATGGCAAACTTTCTCTGTGCATTTTTTGTTCCCTTAAGGTTAGCCATGAGCAAAGTGGCTTTGCTTGATGCAAAGTGTTCTCCTTCTGGAAAGAGTGTTGGCAAGCAAAAGGTAATTTTAGATGCCTGGGAGATGTAAAACGAAGGAATATAATAAGTTAAGGGTCCCAGGTGTCTAATCAAGTGTTACAAGATGATTTTCTATTTGCTCCATGTGGTTTCTTTGCAACCATTCTTTGATACTTCCAGCAGCAGTAATGGTTTAGTTGAACTTGAGCAGTGCAAATGTACAAATTAGACACACACCAAATTATCCCTGAGCAAAAGTCTGCACTCTTTCATATTTTGTTATCATCTTAATAGACTGTGGTGCAATCAAAACTGCTCAATCAAAATGAAATCTTGTCCTCCATCTTAGGGTTTTCTTTCAGTTTGATTTCTTAACATCTAATCTTTCCACCACTCCCCATCTTAACTTCAAGAATGTGCTGGAAGTACATTAATACTGCATTTTTTTAAAATCTTGGTGGTTACATAACAGTTTTTTGTCTTTCCACCTCTGGTATAGTGAAATCTTTGGTAATGTCTGTTCTTTTGCAGACAGCCCACTAAGTAAATTCCTGCTCCCTTTTTCATCAATATCTGTTTCTGTAACACAGTGACAACTCAATCCAATGGATAAGTTATACAGTGTGTGAGTGTGTCAGAGAGCTTCCAGGCTGTGATAAAAATGATATAAAGAAAAAAACAGGCTGCCCAGAAAACTTCCACTGAAGTTATGTCAGCGGTAATAAAAACCTCAAATAGTTACAGCCAGCACAATGCCTGAACCCCAGAATCGGGGCTGTCATAGGGCCAAAATATGGGGAATAATAGCTGATGTTTAAGAGGTGATGTTGTTTCTAAAGACGTAGAACTTCTACTAGGTCGCTGATCAAATCAAATACTGTACTCATACTGCAAGTGTTTTATTGCTGTTATTATTCCAGGCAGTGGTTTTGCTGATCACGCTGTTTCGGCATGACAAGTCTTTCTGGCCTTGGTAACTGAAATATCTTACATTTGCTGGTAGTTCATTCACCATCACAGCATGAATTGTCCAAATGTCAGTGGGTGGACAGGTTTGCCACAGAAGACTGGGCCGTAAAAGACAGAAACCTCAGCAAACCTCGCAAAGTAATTGCCGAGCTACTGGCTGTGATCAATAATTTTATCAACCATGTGGAAATTCCTAACAACAGTACTGTAGTTTGTTCTGTTTATTAGCCTTTAGAGCACCGATATTCCATTTCAAGTTCTGTCCCACTTTAGGATCTACGTGATTTGAAAGCCTCCGTTTCAAGACCAAATACATAATAGTGGCTTGATGGTGCTTTAACATTCCAAACTCCTTCTTTGAACCAAAGTTGGAGGACACAACTAATGATCCTTGAGGCCCTTGATATTCAACAGTCCATTACTAGCGGCTTAATCGATAATGCATTCTGCCTATATAGTCAGGAGATACGTGACCACTTCATATCTACCGTGTTTGGGTTTAGTGTTCACCTAATGTATCATATTAATTCTGTTGACATCTAATAGATTGCACAATATCTGATACAGACATTCACGGTTCTCAGATAATAATTCCTAATGACTTCAGGGATCCTCTGACTTTTTTTGTGCACCAGCGGGAGTTGGCATTTTTGTTTTTATTTGAATGAACTACAAAATTGGATGGACTGAAGCAACTTTGGGGATCCCATGACCTTTCATCAGGTCAAAAGACCACAGAGTTGCTAGCATGGTTGTGGACTCTTAAGCCCTATTCACATGGGACAAGTATTACCTTGGGACCTTCAATAATTTGCAATAACCGCAAAGGTCATCTGTAAAAATTCCACGCAGATTACTTACCATATTCTACCAGTCATCATATGAATCAGCATCTCTGTGATTTGACGTCATATTTTTAATTTTTTTATCTTTTTGTTTTCTCTACGCCTTTTCTCTGCTTCTTTACTTGCCAAGAATTATGGTGGCTGTGTTGGCATTTTAAAATCGGAGGTCCCCTGGTAATATTAGTCCTGTGTGAATATGGCTTTAGTGTTGTTATCTCTGTGAGGCTATTTCTTGGCTTTTCGAGGAGGTGGTGCAGCTCTGAGGGTGGACGTTCCCCCAGTGGACATGGGCAGATGGCAAAATTTACTTTGCACAAACCCTCGCCATGATGCAGAATTCTTGCAAAGAATCATCAGTGAAATCATCATTTGTGCTTTGGCCTGTTAGCCTTTGGGTCTCTTCAGGCTACAGCTGAAACCTTCCAAGATGTAGGCCTCTGAACTGGGACACAGTTGTCAGTTTAGAGCTCCATTTATTGGGTTATTTTCTACATCCCAGCAGAAGACAGCTTATTCTCTCAGAAAGCACTGACAGTGGCATGATTGAAAGTCATGTGGAAACAATTGTTAATGAATGAACTGGCTGATAATGTGAGCGTATGCTGATTATTTTAGTGTTTGGGTCGGAAACTGATGCCTGTGTGCTATGCAAATTGGAGGGATTCTGTGAATGCATTATGAACATTGACTGTTGCTGGTGCACAGTTGGGATTGCAGATGGAATGAGATTTGTTGTGTTAATGTATCTGTTTGCGTGTGTGTGTGTGTGTGTTGGTGCGTGCATGAACCATGAATAATACCCTGGACAAAACCGTCCTGGGAATTTGTGGGTTAAATTTATCTCAGGAATTACACATGGCAGCACCGCCATCTCTTTTTTCCTTTGTATTGTATGTATTTCCAGGACTCGTCCTTAACAGCTTGTTTTGTTTTCTTTTGTCATTGTAGAAATTATGCACCAAAATGGGTGGAATCAGTGATGAAGTGCCCCATTACAGTTCAGTAAAATATCATCTTGGCGAGTCCAAGATGAGGCAAAACATTTCAAAAATGGATTATTGGCTTCCTATTATCATTTGCCCTTTTATATCCCTGAAATGTTAAATTACCAAAATAGCAAATTTGTTCAATTTTAAACAATGTCAGTTTAATGTCAGTTTTGTTTCCCTGTTATCACCAATTGTGTTGCTTTTTGGACCGGCGTGTGGACAAGTCCTGCATACAAATCAGCGTTGCCCTTCAAGCTGTTGTCCATATACTCATTAGCAGCGTCTGAGATGTGAAATCGGTGTGACACTGTTATATGAAGGCACAGGGTTTTTGCATGTCGTCTGTCATTTCACTCCAAACAGCTATCATATCTCACTAAAATAAGAATAGAACATATGATTATTATGTCATTGTTGCACAACTTATATCACATGAAACTAAAGTATTGCCTTCCAACCTTCATTTTATTTTTTAATGCACTTACTAGACATACATTTAACATATATTCACTTATATATCTTTTACATATATATATATATATATATATATATATATAACCTTTGTGAAGTATGTAAAATGGACAGCTGCAAAGGGTATGCTTGTCACAATGTATGGAAATTGCTTGGTCTTTGGTCTTATGGCATCTTCTTTTAGTCTCAGGCTGATGAAAGTCAGTTTCAGCAGATGCTGCTGCCGCACAAGACAGTGTGAAACTGTAATTATCCTTTGACATTCATCACTGCTGGGTGATGGATGTGCAGAGGTGGACAAAGCACACAGCTCCATCTTCCACTTGAGTTCAAGTACCGGAGTACTTTTAAAAACACTTAAGTATTAAGTATTAAGTGTATTATTCTTTGTTTTGCTTTTTTACAGATAATTTCTGACTTCAGACAGTTCTGTTCGAAACATTTTTTGTGGGCAGTGATAAAGTTTCTGTGAGAAAACATAACCATATATCTTCAACACATTTCATGCTGAGCTTGAAGGCTGTCTGCTATCTTGAAGGCAGTTGTATGAGGAGGAAAACCAAGACTATTTGTTGTGTTTTAAAGAGCGACAAATTGTTTCGAAAAACTGGCAAGTATGACTTCACAAAGTCAGGCGATGGACCAGAAATAGCAACACAGTCCATTGAGGTAGGTGGTCCATTATGGTGGATGAATAGATCACGCAAGTGTCCAGCATTCGTATCCCTTGACATAGATTTATTTGACTTGTTAACATTCTTTTCATTTTCATTTTTCAGTCACAGTTTGGTTAGATCTGGTACCAAAAGGTTGGTTATGTTTAAGAAAAGATCAGAATTTGGATGAAAATAACAAATCAGTGTTGAGTTTTGGTTTCACACTTACATGAACATAAGCTCTCTGGCAGAAAGCCCTGAAGGCAAACCCACTTAAACTCATGAAAGGGTTAACCTGTAAATACTGCCATAACCATCATTACCAACACCAAGTTCAATAGTGTTGAGTGATTGCATATATTCGTACAGCAAATTATCTCTGTTACTGTCCACCCCTGGCCATGTGTGATCTTATATAAAATAGTTTCAATGGTGTTGATACTGTACCATTACTGTAGCCTCTTGAATCTGAGATGATGCACTTGTCTCCGCGTTCTTCATAAAAAATGGTCAATAGCATGTCAGTGTGCTGAAAGTGTCAATCCAGGTAATGACTTTGAATTGCAGATCTCCCTCCCCTGCTGTGCAATTCAAACAGGGCACAAAGGAATGTGCAAGCCATCGTGCCTGTATGGTACAGGAGGCAAGTGCTGTTTGAATGTAACTGCAGTTGCTTTGACGGCACTCTATAAATGCCATAGAAATGTTTCTTAAATAGAGCCATTGTGTCCCTTCCCTCGCTCATCACCTTCCTTTGAAAGAAGCAGGTAGGGAAATGAATGAAGAAATTTCCTTCACATAAAGATGTAAGATAGAGCAAAGACCACTTTTGATATATACATAATATTCAAGGTGCTTTAAAATAATGTGTTAAAAATGAAGAGGTGGAAACAAAATAACTAAAAGGTATTCCAGGCTGTCGGCACACATTGTTTCAGTCAAAGGCACTGAACGTTAACTAAGATTTGAAGGTAGTCTGGCCAAGTATTACGCTGTAAAGGTGACAGAAGGAAGTGAACTACAGTGGTGCAAGACACCGAACCGGCCGCTGACTCTTGGTTGTGCATTTGCTTGCAAAATAATTGCTAGAATCTCACCTCATTTGCAGCAGACTTCATTGCAGTAACAAGGTTTTAAGACTTTGCTTTGAAGCTGTTGTTTTTAGGGATATTTTTATTGCCAGTCTAAGACGATAAAAGGAAGAGGCGACAAAGCAACGCAGCTTACGAGCTCATAATGTCACCAATGTGTGGCATTCACCTTACCCCACAGAAGCCGGCAGTGTTTTCCCATTCTATTAAAGCTCACATGGTTCCTTGCCAGTGGATACATTCTTATCTGAGCGATACAAAAACACACACACACACCACACACACCAATGGGTAGGTCAAGCATAAGGTGACCTAGCTAAGCAATAGGATGAAATTACGGTTCTTACACAGCCCTTGGCCCTGTGCCTGGTCAAAGCAATTGTCCCTGACATTGTGCGTCTCTGCATTTGTGCATGCTTGTGTGTGTGTGTGTGTGCGCGTGTCTGTGTCTATATGTGAGATATTGTTTGTGAAACGGAGTTACAGAAAAGTGGGAGAGATTCACCTGCATTGAATATCAAGTAAATGAATTATTTTTCCATGGAGGGGAGAAAAAGGAGATGCTGAAATTAATCTGAGGAGCCAGCTGTCTTTGTACCCTGTGCACTTCGCTGATGATGTATTCTCCTGTCTGAAAGAGGACGAGATGAGTAAGTGAGAGCCTCATTCTTAATGTTATCCCCACAAAATAATTTGCAGCCAGGATGCTTGTTTGGAAGGGTAGAAGGTCAAATCACTTTGCTTGCTTCAGACAGCTATGTTTGAATTATAAAGAAGAAAAAGGCAAGGGTTTGTATTTGTTTGTGATAGAATAGCAGCAACAGCGGAAAAAAAAACATTTTCAACCTTACCATGATGGAATTAATGATAAGATTTGTTCTTTTTACTGGATGAGGAATGGTGTAATGGGGTGATCATGTTTTGCTAATAGAACACTCTTAAAGTGGTGCCATACATATTGAAATATGGCCCAAATATAAGATAAATTTCAGAGGGTAGCTCATAGCTTTAATGCTAAATATTCAATATTCTATGTGTACTTGTGAGCAAAGACAGGGAATTCAAAGCCGAATTTTCTCCCCACAGCTCGCCATGTCCAGCAGTCAGTTTTGAAGAAGGAAAAAAATAAAAAAATCCGCCCCAGTCCTGTCGTAACAGTGCTTCAAACATGACTGCACCACTGAGCTGATTGAGTCAACTTCCTGAAAGAGCATAATTCAAACTCACACAGAAAGGTTTGGTTTCTTCAAAATGATGAAAATGTCAAGTGAGAAAAATATATTTTATTTATGATTCATCTACGCAGAATTTCAAATATTCAATGCGAGTAGTATCTTAATGGATCACAAGTGAAGTAGAACACCTTTAAAGTAATTCAGCCCTTGAATTTATCATTCTGGTGGCCCCTGGATTCATAACTTCTGAAAACAAGCTCTCATTTCTCATTCCTCTTTCCTGAATTCCATTATAAACCCACAGCACAAAAAGTGCTGGGACCAACTTTTCTGTCTCGCGAGCGAACTGGCAGGGGGTTTGGTAGGAGGAAGCATTTTTCTGCTCGGTGTCTTCCAAAATACATATTTATGGCTACCTGGAGTATTACCGAGTATTAGGTCTTGCTCCAGAACTGGTGTGAATACAAACAAATTCTTCCGTCTTCTGTGATCAAATTGTTTCATCCAAACTCTTAAAGAAGAATGTGCATTGTTAGTGTTGACCAAATCTTGAAGTGAATGCTGCTTTTCAGACATGTCAGTCATTACCTTCCTGTCCAGCAGGTGTCCCTGATGTGTTTTAGCATTGCCTGACCTCCACGCCCACCTGCTCCCAATTCCCTCATCAACTACCCTAGTATATATAGCAGCCCATTAGCCTTCACCCTGTTTTGCCTGTCTGTCTCTTTTTTTTTTTTTTTTTGGCAGTTTCCCTGCTCCCATCTGACACGTCTTTCCCTTTGCTGATTGCCTGCCTGTTGCTTTTTTTGTGAGCCTTGTTTTAATTTGGCGTGCTCTGTCTACACCCACACTACTCTCACCAGAGCGCTTGCTCTGAGGTCCTCGTTTCAAGACACAGATGACTGAAGATCCAATCATGTGTTTTGAGCTGAGCAAAGCGTTATCCCACCGAAATAAGTCAACGCAGTCCTCGAATCTAACATGCCTTTATCTTATTTTAAAACCAGTATTAAGTTTTTAGGCACGCTATGCCAAAATGAAATGAAATCAAATCCATAAAACACTTTTTCATAAAACAAAATTTTTCACCATAACTAAATTATGTATTTTGCATTATATCTCTTGAATTAAATTTAGTCAAACAGAAGGGGTGATGACTAACCCTATGTTTTGAAGATTAAATATACAGTAACAGCTATAGCATATAAATATCAAACTATTCAGTTGTATTCACTGACTATTCAGTCAGTCTTAAGGTGGCTTACTATTTGACTAAGCCACCTTAAGTCAAACCAAATCACCAACCAGCCTTTAATACAGGGTTTAGACTTCAGTCTGACTGGCCTCTTTGGTGCTGGACTGGTTCAAATCTTTTCTCAACAGATAAGACAGCGAACTTTTTGTAAGCATGGATGAGTGTTCATCGAAAAGCGATGAAATAAACCGTGGTGTTCCCCAAGGTTCAATACGAGGCTTTTCAACCTTTACATGCTGCCACTTATAAAAGTCACCCGGAGACATGGGATACGTTCTCAGCTATGTTGAAGAGACACAGCTTTACATTGCTGTGTCTCCTGATGATTCAGGGCCAGTGATGCCCCTTTCAACTGTATTTTAAACTATCAAGATTTTCTACAGCTCACTGGGAAAAGTACCAAAATTTTGGTCATTGGCACTGAAGATCAGAGATGTGATGATCAATTTGAAACTGCAAGTGCTGGCATTAAACCCCTGTCAACAAGTGAAAAACCTGGGAGTTACCTTTGATTCGGAGAGAGACACACAGAGACACTAATGCAAGTCTTTATAACCTACATGATTGCCTACCAAAATGCTCTATTTTCTGGTCTCCCTGAAAAGAAAACAGCTCAATTACAATTACTTCAAAACTCAGCTGCACATCTTTGACTAAGTCCAGAAAGAGAGCACACAGTGTGAAGCGTATTGTGTTAGTATGAAAAGTGCCATGTGTATGGTCTGATTGATCTAACAACTTTGTTTAAAAAGAATGTCAAACACAAAGTTTGACTGTTTTGTTGAAGCGCTGTGCGCATTCAAGAGGCTTTGTTGCTTTTGCAATGCCTCCAGCAGCCTTTCTTGCAGCCACAAATTAAGAGTTCAAGGATGGACTGGTTTGTCTGTGGAAGAATTGACCTCAGTGGTCTTTAATTGCTTGGGTCCATCCAACTCCATTATGCTGGAGATGGTATATTTGGGATAACCTCAAGTGCTTGTCCCCAACACTCATTGGTGCGCTGCTATTTTGAAGAGCTGCACTTGAACATTTACTCTAAAAGGCATTAAAGAGGAGGTATTTTCCATTATGGAGCACTTCACAATTCTTCTCTGATCACTCCAACAACATTAATCAAACCCATTTTGAATTTTCAAGAAAGAGGAATGGGAGCAACTCCCCTCATCTAGCCCAGCCATAACCTCTCAATCTTGTTTTTTGTTATCTTCAGTCATAGATATTTTGTCTGTTAGGTCCAGCAATTTAAATTCCAACTGACATGTCCACTCAACACATTCCCCAAAATAACTTTTTTTTAATTAAATGCCAGGGAGAAGTAGTCTTAACTATGCTATCCCATTTAATTTCATGGGGACATTTAACTACCTGCCAGTTAAAATCTCACACAGCTCAATTACAATCATATTCTACGCACTTTTTTTTTTTTTTTTTTTTTATATCCAATTTTATATACCCCAAGGACACATTGGTCTGGCTGGGGAGCAACAAATACATAAAAATAATGAAGATGATGATTTGCTTCCTGTTTCCATGTGGGCATCACGCTCTGCATACAAATAGTTTTGTTTTGAACAATTTGATCAGCCTCTCATCCCCTCCTCTTTTTTTTTTTATTATCGCGCGTCCGATATCGTCTGTCTAACTCATTCAAATGGGCAAAGTCTTTATTGGATAAAAGACTTTTTAATTCAATTCTCAGACGCCAATAATAAACTAGAATGTGCGCTTGTCTGCTGCTATAGGATTTGTTCAATCAGAGCAATTAACACATCTTACTGGTATTATACTCCTTTCACAATTTATGTAGTGGGGGATAGTAGTATGCATGCACACGTGTATTGGTACTCCACACCCAAGCACAATATATTATACTGTCTCGCAATAATGACCAGCCCTCGTCACAGAGGATGATTTTTAATCTCGAAGCTCTATTTTTGCTCCACTAAGTCCACTTGGATGGTAAATTAAAACAGGAAAGTAGGAGTACTTCTCTATTGTACCCGTTGAAAAGCGATCATTTTATGGACGGCACAAGCCGGGGTACTTCCAGGGCTCAATTTGAGAGCATATAAAAGGTTGTGCCTTTGACCATTGTGAAAAAGATTATATCCCTTTAAAAAAAAAAAAAAAAAAAAAAAAAAAAAAAGCTCAGTTTTCCATCCCCATTAGAATTAAGTATCTAATCTTAGAATTTAGATTTCTGATATTTAAAATGAAGGCTTATATTTTTAGCACCATTTGGCTGCTCAGTGGCTCAACTCAGTTGTTGCACTTGCTCATATCAAGTTCCCTGCATTGGCTAACCGTCCCAAATGCCCTTAAAATGACATAAACATTTCTAGAATGCTGCTATAAAATCATCATAATGCAAGAACACATTTTTCGGTGCCACCTCAATATGTAGTGTTCAGTTAAGCATGGCTATCTTATATGGCAGACTTGTCCCCTAAACACACTTGATTTAGAGCCAAATGTCCCTTTTTAAAGGTCTGTAGCTCATTTGCATTGACCTGTTCCTCTGTGAGCGTGCTCAGTGGGGAGTCAGCAGGAAGCACAGATGAGCCAAAGGAGGCAGTCATTTGAATGGCTGCATGAAATTAGTCAGGTGTTGGCACCGCATGGGGCATATCAATAGCAGCACCCCCTCCGCCGCCGACCCGTCCTCCCCCTCTTATCCCCTCCGCCCCCACCTTCCTGTCTCCAGTAATGTGAAGGAAACAAATGCATCTCACTAAAGACTCATCATTCCACCCAGATGATGTTTGTTGAAAGCCTAATGACTGTCTGCGGGCGCATGCGCAATGGCGGGCGTCTGTGTCAAATTCAACCTGTCTAAATTTAGTTTGTTCCTTTTCAAGCCGTCTATGTGCTGCGCCAAACACAGTGCAGGCTCTTCTCCACATCCTTCAAGGCACATTTCAACCTATTAGCTACACTCTGAAATAGAAGAAAAAAGGGATATTGGCACCTTCATCAGTTCTATATTTTCTCCCTGTAGATGAGCCCACAAGTGTTTAATCTTTTTCTTTTATCCTCATGTTCAATCACATAAGTATAGTTCAGTCCTGACCCCTTAATGCATGTTAACGGAGAATCTGTGTTGACATATAATTAGTCGGTGTTTGTCAGAGCTCGATAGTAACCGCTGTCTGTTTTCACTTCTGTTGCCCTGCACTCGGTTTGAATCATGACCTCTCTGAATCCAACTGTTGATTGCGAGATGTCTCGAGGCGGGTGGTTATTTTCTCAGATGTTTGATTAATTATTTTCTAAGGCTCTTCTCTTCCAGGGGGAAAAAAAAGGTTGCCAGGAAAATACATTTAAAGAGATGTTTACATGTGACTAAACTACTTGACATAGAACATCAAGTGTTTTCTTGTCATGCATTAGCGTATCCCTCAAACCTGAGTAAGTGTCTTGTTCAACCTTGACAACCTTGACCCAAAATGAAACCTTTTTTTTTTTTTACTTTTAAATTACATCTTTCACAAAAGCAAAGTCGTCATTTCTTGAAATCCTAATTTGACTTTTTGCCTTTGGATGAAGGTATACGTGGTAGCTTAACCAAGCAGTTATTGTTCACAAATCTAACCAAACCTCGGTTGCTTTCATTGCTGGCGTCATCATTAAATCCTGTTGACTGAGGCATTAAACCAGAAGAGGGTCATATTTAATTTGATTTTGACTGCTGTTCTGTATAATATGTATGGTACTCAACCTTAGTTAACACAATAGCACCTTTTCAGAGAGATAAGAAAAACTGAGAGAAATAGATTTTCAGGAAACAGAGTAAGAGATAGAGAGGGTTGTTGACAACAGCTGGCAGACAACGATGCATCTCCCGAAAGTCTTCATCTCAAGGCTGATGGATGGTGGCGAGAGATGGAGGGGGTCTGAACGGCAGCCGTTCTCCATTTTTATCGCTGTCACAAGAAAACCCTTTTTTTCCTCCTCTTTTTTTTTTTTTTTTTTTTTTTTTTTACATTCCTCCATTTGTTGGTTTACGCAACAGTGAGTGCACTCCTCGGTTCACCGAGGTAATTTTGGTCATAGAAGAATATCAGGTAGAATATATACATTTCTGCTGTATCTTGACATTGAAGAAACAAATATTTGAATGTCGCACGCCTCTGAGAATATTTAGAGGAAAAGAAAGCTGTACCAGAATTGTATTTTTCTTTTTGTCTTTCTTTGGCTTTATTGGAAACGTTAATGGGAAGATCATTAAGAAACCCACTGAGCTTCATAAATGAAACCATTTTAATCATGCTATCATACGCTCTTACAATTGAACCCATAATAGCACCCAAAGGAAATGGTCACTAAAAGCACCACATTTCCAAAATGGCACATAATCATCATATTATTGTAATATATGTGTATATATATGTATATGTATATGTATGTGTATGTATATGTATATATATGTATGTATATATGTGTATATGTGTGTGTATATATATATATATATATATATATATATATATATATATATATATATATATATATATATATAATCTTTACAGCACAAAGTATTAAAGTATTTAAAAATATATATATTTTTTTGCTCAAAGTGGAGCTGGAAGTCCCCTGTAATAATCACTCTGTCATAATTTGAGTGACTGATGGATAGCAGCTCGTCGTCTATAAGTCGTCTATAAATACAGAGCTCTGTTTTGCTCTGTTCACACTGGGTTGGCATCTCAATAAAACAGCAGGGTATTCCTTGGATGGAAATTCACCAAATGAGTGAGAGAGGATATGATGGTGGTTCCTCTGATTTAAAACAAACAAACAAAAAAAAACATGCAGAGGTTAACTGCACAGCAATGTGGGAATTCAATTCAAACTTTCAAATTACCATTTAGATTTGTAAATTGTTTCAACAAGCTGGAGACAGAAAATATTTTTTTACTAATACCAATAAGCAAAAGCTAATACATTTTGAGGCAAACATAAATCAGATTAGATTAAGTTTTCTATGGAATTAATGATGGAAATTTGCAAACATATTGATACTAAACATATTAAAATAGTTCATCTTACAAATCCCAATCCAGTCCAGCATTATTCAACTTTTGTGGAGATGTTTAGGCACACTTCAGCACTTGGTTAAGGTCTTCAAACAGAGGAGAAGTCAGAAGAGACTTTAGGTTATGTCACTTCTTCTCTGGTGTCATGATCTTTTAGTGCCCCCTCATCCACTGCTTTATGACTCCAATAAACAGATGTATCGTTTCATTCACTCAAGAAATGTTGGTTAAGAAAATAATCAAAGCATTGGTCACCCCAATATAATTCAAACAATTTAGCAAATTTGGTTTAGCCACTTAAAAATTAAATTTGCATATGACCAGATATTCTCTGGTTTGAAGTCCTTAAATGTGAGGATATGAGGATTCTTTATTTGTAGTGAATTTAATATTCTTGGGCCCAAGTTATATTTGAAGACGTCTTGTTGGCCTTTAAGAGATAATATTTAACATTTCCATATTAAAATGTCTAAAAACGACTCAAGCTATGTTATACATTTTGTTCAGTTGTGTGCTTACATTACCTCAGATGTGACCCGTAAAAATCTGTAATTTTATTCACAGTATCGGTGTGTTTCCCAGCTTGCCTCTATCATTTTAAACACAGGGTAGATTGGACAGGTCTGACAGCGAGGAAGGAAGTTTGTGACTAAACAAAACATGAATGAAACTTTAATATTGCCTGATGTATTTTCATCAGCAGTGGTGGTTGTATGAAAATGAAGACAACGACTCCAGTGATCCCACGCTGAACTTTGTATTTTGTTCTTTTGAAGTGAGATATGTTTCTTTATAGAAATTCTAACAGGGCATTTCTCTTTTTTTCTCTAAGATTTGATAGATGATTTGATGGAGGAAGTAAAGGCAAATTAATGGATTATAACAACTTTGTGTTTAAATGAAGAAAATCTAGAGACATCCATTCATGAATGTGTTCAAAGTAATGCACGAAGGCGGTAGTGCCCTTGAGACTATTAGCAAGGTTACACCTAAGGTGCTTATCAGTGTCATCTGCACAAAAACGTGAAATTATTTAACGCAAATGAATAAAACATCAGAAAATTAGTGTATTTAGAAAAAAAAATAAAAATCAGGCCAACGACTGAGCTTTGAAGAAATACACAGGTAAAGCACAAACTCGAAGTTTTAAGTCATAACATTGATTCCAGTTGAATTAACTGAAAGTTTCTGGGAATTCAAGTGGAAAAGCTACAGCTAACAGACGATTGTTAAATATAAAACAACAAACCTTTTTCATATTAATAATGATAAACAGCTTGGGACCTATTAGGTTATAACATTTTCCGCAGCAGCTTCACTGCTGAGATCAGGGGATATGGCAACACCGCTCTACAAAGCCAGTGCTATGTTGAGTTTTGCAGTGTCATGCTCAAGCTGTGTAACTTCTAATTAGAGGGAATATAAATCAGATTTAAATCTTTCACTACGTGGGTTGAGTAACAAAAAATCCCGAGTCCTGAGCAAAGAGTGAAAACAAGCAGAAAAACCAGCTGGACTTTGCAGGGTGCAGTTGGAACGAGCGAGCGAGATACATACAGCGGCTTCCAGCCTGGTAAAAGGGAAAGAGAAGGCTGTTCTGGGGAAGTAGAGAGACAGAGACCCTGAGGGAATCAATAATCACAGTGGACAGTGGCAGGCTGTGCAGCCGGCCTGTTCCTGTCAGCTATGCTGGCATGGCTGCTGGGCAGCAGGAGTGATGTGCAGCTTAAAAGAAACAACTTCTCCGTCTCGTCTACCTTCTTTCTCATTCTTTAATTAGGAACGACCTTGGTCAATAAATAAACGGCTCATTGACATCGCTGTCATCGAGCAGTCTTTGAAGTATAAAGTCAGTATTTGCCTCACTGCGTTGTGCATCATGTCATCGTAAAATGGGCCCTTTCATGGCAGGGGATGTGTAATGGTGAGCGATTGAGCCACTAATGGCATTATATTAGGCAAAGTGGAGCTGTATTATACCACTGTAGTTAATGGCTAACTGCATGCATGGCTCATTCAAGTTATAACCACAGCTGAAGTTCAGTCCATCTTTTCCTCTTTCTGCGGCTCCATGTTTAATCCCCCAATGTTGCTTTATTTGGCTTTAAATTATGCAGCGTTCTGGTTAATTCATGGGATGGAAATGTGTTTTGAGGCTTTGCGTGTCCTACGACAGAAGTTTAACTGGACGTTTTTTGACACACACACTTGTGGCTGCTGCACGCCCCGTGTGGTGGATCTGTGTGTTTCGTGAGCTCTAAAGATGGATAATAGCTCACTTAAGCCGTTCTTTTGTGGATGTGATGTTCTTGGGTATGTGAAAGGCAGTTACATTACATGAAGTTCGGAACAGTGGAGGCATCATTTGAATAATCACATAAATCAACAAACTCAGACTCAAATTGAAATATGATGGCATATATCCTTAACATTGTTTTTCTGCTACCGTTTGTATTTGGCTCCTAATGGCAATGAGAAGTTCCACCATATATACATTTACATTTCTGGGTACCTGTTTGACTTGAGGTAGCACGTCTGCAAAATAAAGAGCCCAGGGAAATGGGGAGTTCATGTGCCTTACACATGTGCTATCAGCATGCTGCAGCTTTACTACCCAAGTATACGAGTCTGCAGCTATGCTAGCAGCTCAGCGAGGCTGTAATTAGGCATAGTGGTGCCATGAGTTAAATGCTAACATTCGTATAAATACATTGCTACCATGCTGATGTGTACCAGGTATGGTTAACATGATGGCTGCTGCTGGCATGAGCAAATTAACGTTAAATATGAATTACAGCCTGATGGGAATGCCGCGTTATACTTTGGTCCGGAGCTAATAAAAATTAATTAAAAATAAGCATGTGATGGAAAGTTCAGAGATCAATTACTTTCCCAATTTATCATGAGGGGGACCTGAACATCCATCGCGATCCATCAGCAAAACAAATATTTCACCAAGAGGCGAAGTCTAGGGATCACCACATTTATTTCCTTTTGTATGTGGGGCTGCATAAATTGCTGCCAAGCTGGAAATGACCATAAAGCTCCACAAAAAACATGGTTATGTTCGGTTTTGATGGGGTTATGGGTTGGTGCCAAGCATGGCTAAGTAGGTAGCCTTAAAGGTGGCCCTGCAAGAGAGACTGAACTCAGACATAGAAGCCTGATTTTGATGGCAACCAAGGGTCTACCTCTGGATGTGAAGTGCCAAAAACTGCAGTTCCTTGAATAGCCACTTGAGGCTGACTGCGAAACAAGTGAATCTCCATAAGTCCCCATGTTAGAATGTCCACCTTCACAGCAGAAATAAACATGTTTACAGCCTGGTACAAAAAGTGCTTCTGGTATATAACTAATTTCCCCATTCATGATAACTGTACTGATTTGTATATGTAATGGTATGGCCATTTTGAGATGGGTGCCTTCACAGGTGGCTTGTTGGAGCAGGTTTCAATCAAGACTGTCAAGATGGCAGGGGCCAGAGCCACCACATTCTGAACTCCACAATGGCTCTGCATTTGTATTTTAATGAACAATCCTCTTTGTTTAAACTGGGATCATGGACTCTGCCTTTTAAACAATTAACTAACTGCGGTAACACCCTGTTCCTGGCACAAGAATGGTTAAATGCACCACATTTTAAGGGCAGTGACCTGTGCTGGGCTAAAGACGTCTTGACTCTTGTCACCGGCTCTCTATCTGTCTTGTCTGCAGGCCTTAGACAGCGTAGAGTGCGGTGTTGTCCTGTGTTTGTCCCTCTCCCTCCTCCTCTGTGCTTGTAATTACCTCTCCACCATGATCCCTTAATACCTCCAAGTGGGCAAAGACACCTCCAGGGTGTCTGTGAGCGTGTGTTTGTGTGTGTGTGCGCGACTGTGCGTGTGCCTGTCCATTCCCATGTGAGTCGAGCTGTGTGTTTGTGTGTGTGTGTGTGTGTGTATATACATATAAATTTGTGTGCATATGCTGGAGTCCTCTGGGGCTTTTTGCTCGCTTGATAAATAATGATGAATTACAGATTGATTACCCAGGAGTGAAAGCTCTGGTATTAAACTTATTATGAAAGGCTACAACCTGTACGCTGTGTGTGTGTTTGTGTGTGCACACTGGAAAACGCCCTTAGCTCCTGCTTTGCTTATAATTAAGGGAGTAATATTTCTGGGTCATAAACATAAGGATTGGCAGCATGGGTTTTTAAACTATATTGATTGGATATAGTTTGTGCGCTCAGGGCGAGGCAGCAGCTTTACAGAGCATCAATATTTTACCTGTACACTTCACAGACACATTGAGTGGGTGGTCGAATTGATGTAGCTTTTACAGCCCTTGCAGAGTAATAACCTGTGTCGACCTGCATTTTGCAAAATGAGAAATGTGTTGTTTTTATGTTCAGACACATTGGTGAATTGCACAATTGCGCTCTCAGGAGTCTTTTTTAAAGTAACATGGTGATAAGTTTGAGTAGAAGAGGCGATTCATGAGAAATGCCCGACACTGTAAATGCATGCTGGTCTAGCTGCCACACTTCTGTACTGACTGGTGTTAGCTGATTGCTACCTGTTGCACCTTTTGTTCTCGGGGCAGAAACCAATGAATTATTTATTTAGAACTAACACACAGCGCTTGCAAGCCAAGGTGATTGTATTCAATTTTCTTTATGTAGCACCAAATTATAACAAAGGTTATCTCATGAGACTTTTCATATAAACAGGTCTAGACCGTACTTAAAACATTATTTACAAAGACCCAACAATTCCCACCATGAGCAAGCACTTGGCGACAGTGGCAAGGAAATACAATAGGCAGAAATCTTTAATGGATAAAAATAACAATGACAATAGTATATGTAGTAAACATCAAGCAGCAAGCTTGACCAATCACTGATCTAGGTGTAGCCACGATCCATGAGAAAGAGCTAAGTTAGCAACATGGTAGTAACTTGATTGGACATGAATGCCTCTGTACAGATGGAGAAAAAAAAAGAAGAGCTCAGTGCATCATGGAAAGTCCCTCTACCGTCTAGGCCTATAGCAGCAAAACTAAGGGTTGGTGCAGGACTCACCATCTCTCTGTATGATTAGAATCGTTTGTGTATGATGTTTATAACACCGTATCTGTTTAATTATATTCAACAACTGTCTTTAGCTGTTCTCAGGCGTCCATATTTGTCTTGTTTGCAGGCACTTGCATATTAGTTGATGCTTAATCAACAGACATCTGCATATGAATGCAGGATATGTAGGCAAGGGACAAGGGTTTGTAGTCCTAGCAGTATCAACCAATTATGTTTGAGTGGGATTTGGGATTTTTCTAATTATCCTCATTCATGTGCAGATATCTGGTCATAAAGATGAACCAAAATGCGTCTTTCTCGTAATTATCAAGCCTCAACTTAACTGGACTGTAACCAACACAAGAAGCACTCCACTCAGTCGGTCTCTGTTCATCACCTTTTGTCATGATCCTTGCTTAATAACTGGGAGAATGAGATGGCTGACACCCAGCCTCACAAGTCTCCTTCACAGTGTCTCCATGGTGACCCTCATTTTCAAGGTGGTGACCTCGGACAATTGGAAGGAACTCTGGGTACAACCATTTCTGCTTGTTGACAGGAGCAGTGGAGGTGATTTGGACATCTGATTAGGATGTCTCCCAGACAACTCCCTTAGGAAGTATTCTTTGAAATCTCGACTCGTAGAAGACCCCTGAGCCAACCCAAAACACACTGGAGGGATTACATATCCTATCTGGCCCGGGAAATCCTCAGGATCCCCCAGGCGGAGCTGGAGGACATGGCTGGGGAAGAGGACTTTGCCTCGCCTGCTGCCACTGCTGATAAAGATGGATGGATGGATAAAACCAGACACTCTCTTTGAGCTGCCGCCTCTGAACTTTGTCCAGGATGGTGTTTGGGATCTGATGGTCCCTTGAAACATTAAACTGGACTTTTTTATTTGACATTTCCAAACAGTCACTTTAATGTGCTCTATTAAGCAGTCCGTTGTTGGTATTTTATGTCTCACTCGTTTGAATGAATAACGGTGTGCTTTTGTTTTTGTGCTGCAATAGTCAGGTGTCCCCAAATGGTCCACTGTGCTGTCAACTTTTCTTTTTTTTTTTTTGCAAAATGCATTGCACAATTCTTGGCAAAGGAAGTGGATTCAAAACTCTGAGGTCTGCAGAAAAGGAAGAAATAATTTACACAGAAAAAAATTGAAATGCACAGCATTTTCTTAGGCAAATTAAGCACATTTAATGCTGTTTTTTTAATTCATTATATTTAAATTATAGATTTTTCCTTTGGGTAACTGCCTCAGAAGTTTTGTCTGTATTCCTGAAGATACCATTTGCAATTGTACATTTGTAAGCCTACAACCACATTGCATATATTCACCATATTCCCCCCCAGCTCCCATAGGACTTCATCATACCCTTTCCAGCAGGGTTTATTTTTATCGTTTGCGCCACTGTTTCACACCACTTTAGCGCATGGACATTTGTTAAATCCCCAGCCCTCACCTGCATCCACTGCTGCAGGAACAAGAGATTTAGCACGATTCCGTTCGTTTAGCACCCTATGCTTCACCAGATAGATGGTAATCTGCACAGAAGAGGCTGTTTGTTTTCTTTTGATTGATATGTCTCACTTCATATCAATAAAAAAATGAATCAATCTAGCCGAAGCAATGATATCTCACAGTTTTAACGGCGTGTCAATTGAAAAAACAAGTAACAGGTAAGAAGACTTGTTTAGCTTTTATTTAGAACTGGCACTGGGTTGGTTTCACTCTATTTCATCATTTTAAATACAACCACTCTTTACTACTAATTACTCCCATTGGTCTATACTTTAAGAAGAAAAGTGTCCTGGTTCCATTTAAATCTAGGGCTCATAAAGGTTCGACAATGCTTAGATATGCTTCTTGAGAAAGCCAAATGTGTGTGACTACTGATTTGACTGTTATTTTCTTCTTTGACACTATTTTTCCATTCCTCCAATTGTCATGGGAGCACTATTATCTACACCACTGGAACATGTGGGGAACAATGTTCACACCGTGGGGAGCGAATGCTACAAAATGGCCTCATCTTGTCGGGGGCGTAATATGATCATGCAGAGCAATCATCAGACCTCATGGCTTCTTGAAAAGCTGTTCGCATATTACCAATTCGCCATCATGAGGAACAGTTAGTGTCTGTAGACTGAAGCGATCCTTTGGCGTTCTAAAAATAAAAACTTTTTTTAAATAAAAAAAAAAAGAAGAAGAAGACTTGCTGCCTCATTTAAAACTTCCGTTGTGCAGAAATGTTGGATTTGTGTGCATCACTCCAGGATCCGCACCTCTTATCCAATTACGTCTTTGATACAAGTGGCTTTCACATATGGCAGCTTGATAAACATCTGCTTGGAGAGACTGAGACAATCAGAAGTACTGCCTAAAGTTTTATTATTTTGTCTTGGCAATTTGTGCTATTCAGTAATGATCCCATTAATGTTTTCCTGTCCTCGGGTGCACTTTGGCACGAAACACCTTGCCAACACTTTGTTTCTGCTTTGGCATATGTTTCATCTTTTTGGTCTATTCCTGTTGCCAGATCAAACAGTTTCCAGTTTTTGTGGCCAGTGCACCTCTAAATTGGGCATTCTTTGAAACTCTTGCCGCCTCGTGTTGCTTTAAAATATGACATAAAAAGAAGTTACTGTCAAGCCTCTTTTAATCAAACCCAGAGTGCTGACTGGCAATCGAATGAATGACTCTCCTGTGCATTTGTAGTGATTTACTTACTTCAAAGTTGAAAATCCCTCTTTCATGTGGCAATCCTCGGTTTTGTCCACTTCAACACCACGCTCTTGGTGTGTGTGTGTGTGTGTGTGTGTTCCGGCGTGTGAATTGAGTATGTGTTTTACATTTATGTCCCTCGTGCTCAATAAGGCAAAAAGTCAATTTTGCTCTGTAAATGCTGTTAGTCACTGAAGCCAACTATTTTATTCTTTATAGGACAGTGGGCAGTCCAGCCTCCCTCAAGCATTTTCTCTTCATTGAAACGGTACAAATGACACTTGGGAAACGATGATGGGGAAAATATAAACCAAGCAAGAGGCAATATCTTCCATGAACAGAATGATGCACAGGCTTGTGCTGGAGATACCCCAGGGCCCAAGCTGATAAAAGACCAAAGACCCATGAGAACCTTACAAACTCCCTGGGGCTTCATGATCACTACCTTCATGTGGTTGTCTGATCATTTTTAACTTACAGCAGTGATTGATAGCTCTGCTGAAAACCCAAGATATTTTTTTCCGATTTTGCTCTTATCAGTCCTACCCCACTGATCTAGAGACTTTATAGTGCCAAGTCTGACATTTAGTACTTGGAGTTCTAAAGCTTGAGGGGGCATGGACAGAAAAGTTCCAGTCACCTCGGATTAATGGTTTGAACAAGTTGGGAGTCGAACAATCTCCGGGAAGTTGTCAGTCAAAGATGACCTTAATGATCTTCTGAACGGTCCTAAAACTGGACTTAGACCCGACCAATACCCTCATCCATAAGACATGTCACAAGTGATCCTGACTTGTACGTTCCTTTTGAGACCTGAATTCAACCCAAAGCTACACTTCAGCTACATGTCATTGATTAACGCCCTTTAGGCTGCGAGGCATTGGCTCCACTCTGACTCTCAACACTGGGCAAAACATATGTCAAATGTCCAAGCCGACGATTGACTCCGACTGAAAAAGAGAAATCTTTAAACAACATTTTAAAATCACCACACCTGGCTGTCAGGCTGCTGTCAGGTAGCAGAACACCAGTCAGTACGTATCAAATATAGTGTAATGGATTGGCCCTGTGAATTAAAACTGTTACCGTTTGATGGATTGCAAGAGAATTGCGAGGACAGTAAGGTTGGCCTCCTGCTGCTCTGTCAGACCGGAGTTAAAAAAAAAAAAAGGCGGTGAGGGATCTTCATGCCTGACACTATGCTGCTGCCTTGCTAGCATTAGCAGCTTCCCACAGCCTGCTTAGTGTGTGAGGTGACCACTGAGAGCTCCTGTTAAGGCTACTTCAGTGATGGTTGAACTTGCGGTTATTTTTAGCCCGCCACACTTGCTGTGTGTTGTCTTATGAAGAGAGCTGTCTAGAATGTGCAGGCGCAGGGAAGCAGCATTGTTAGACAAAGGAAGAACACAGCATGTCTGATGAAATGGAGTTATTTGTTCACACATTTAATGAATATAACACTTTTATGCTCTTATGGCACCATTAACACCTTAATTCAATCCATAAATTAGTCAATTAGTTAATAGTCAATTATAAAATCAAGTGTTTTCTTTATCAGTTAAGGAGCTTTCAGACGGCGAGCAGTTCCTGCTGCACCTGCTGCCCAATGACGTTGGTGTCTTCATTTTTGAATGGACAAACGCAGGGCGAAACTCTGCTGCCATGGCTATCGGCTCCATCCGATCGTGCTACAGGTTGCTGCTATCCATCTTCTCTAATCTTATAACTTTGCTAAAGAGTGCGGCTCAAAATAGGGGAAACAGGTTGTGATGTGACGTGAATAATATAGAAGTTTCTCCAGATAATATTAGAAGAAATGTTTATCAACCCAGACCAGATAATTAAACTCTGAAGCTCGATATCGCCCCAACTCAGGGAACTCTGATACCTGTAAAATTAGCTCCTGCATAGTTTTCTTTTTTCCCTCTATATGGTTTCTGTGGTTGCCATGGTCACATGGTGAGACACTGTGGAAATTTCTGCTCAGACAATAGTGGCAAATAACCTTGCACATTTGCGTCGGCATTGCAAACAATGGAGGCAGCAGCAGCAGCCGCTCGCTGTCTGATAGTACTTTGTACAGCGGATACTGTGGAATGTGCACACAGAGATTCCAAAATTGTTTGCTAGCCTTGATGGTCACCAACACCAGGATATTACCATTTCTTCAAGACTTCCAAATCTTAATGCCAAAAAAGTCCAGTAAGTAGGAAGTAGAGCCTTTTTTCTTTACATTAATCCCCTCAAGACCCCTCAGGTTTATTTCCATACGTTTTTGAGAGTTTCTCTGTTCTTGAGAGCTAGCTTAGTGGCACACAAATCCCCCAAAGCCACTTCCTGTCCTAAAGAAAGTACCCAAATGAATGCATTCAGGCATTATTCTGTCGGTTTTAGGCTTCTGCTAACTTGAATGGGAGTTTAATGATTTAATCGGGCAAGCTCTGATAGTGAAACAAATTTCGTGGAGGTTGTGATGCTCAAAAAAACATGGGTCCCCTGTGAGTCGCCAAGGCTACTTCCTGGGGTTTTGGTTTGGAATCACCAGACTAAACTAAACTATATAAGTAGTTCAAACTAGCTCCTCTCATGGAACAACAATCTAATAATAAGATATCTGTTCCTTCGTCAGAACAATTATTTTTGCCTGTCATACTTGAAGAACATTTAGCTTCTAATATTTTTATACCTATACAGCACTTTTACTTGTTGTTTACTTGTTGTATTGGTACTCTTCCAACACTTCCTGCTGGAGACATAAAATATGTATGTAGTTTACTTTTTGTTGTGTTAAACATGGTAGTTCTAAAGTGCTGAAACAGAGCAAATAGCACATTTGTTGGGTACAATTTCCAGCTGTGGATTTATATGAATTTAGACAGTTGTGATTATTTCAAGGCGCGGTAGACCGCGCCTGTACTCATGTTTAAAAAAGGGAGCATGTCATTGTCAACCTAGTGCAACAGTGTGACTCACTGATGTGTTTTTCATCTCAATGAGATGACAGCAGAAGGCTTTTGCCACACAGGCAGTTGCTGAAAGTAAGAATATTATAGAATACCAGCGGTCTCATCCGATAAGCCGGAGTTGTCCTCCGCTTAATGAGTCAGAATTTGTGCCCTCATTGATGAAAAACGAATACTTTCCACGCGGATGCACAAAAAGGAGAAGAAAAAAAATGTCGTCTTAAAACAGCTTTGCAGAATCAGCTGTGTCCTTTTTATTTATTTATTTTTATTATTATTATTATTTTAGTCGAGTCAGTATGATGCAGTATGATTTTTTTATGTGCAGAATCCATGACTCTGAGAAGAATCGATGTGATTATTTTGGCAGAAAACAAATGCCCTGTGTCAGTATGTCTCCACCTTCAGACTGAGAGGCTGCCAAGCGAACAGGAACATATCATTGTTGCCTTTTTTATCATAACAATTGCAAACAACAGAGCCTCTCCTCCCTTAAATATATTTTTGGTACCTCCGACTGCACGTTTACATCTCACTATCCAATTTAACCTTCTGATTTGGCACCCGGCTCGGCCTTGCTTGGACCTGATGCTTCGAGATTAGCCGTGTGCTAATGCCCCGGCCCCTCTTTGCCCTCCTTGTTTAAACGGCCAGTCAAAAAAAGGCTGTTTAATTGAATTAATTGGAGGAAAAGGCAATCACAGCGCTCTGCAGTGTGAGAGTTAGAATATTGAGAGCTGTGACAAACAGCCTCACGCTGCTGCCTCTGTGGTGCTGCTGGACTGACACGCAAGCTGGAAACGCTCTGTGTGTGCGTGTGTGTCTGTGTGTGTGTGTGTGTGTGTGTGTGTGTGTGTGTGTGTGTGTGAACTGACCGGAAGGCCAAAAACTCACATTTGACATTTGTAGCAGGTTTCAGTGCAGATAAATACACACATTCCCTCATATGCCCTTGCTTTTTCTCTCTCTCTCTCTCTCTTTCTCTCTCACACTCACACACACACACACACACACACACACACACACACACACACAAACTGTCACATGGCTCTATCCCTGGGGAGACATCCACTGCCTTGAAGTCTGCTGCACCACCAATCGCAATCTTCCAAGGCTGCGAGAACAGAACGAGTGCACCCTGCTGTATCTAAATATCACTGCCACCGTTGGAGTGTGTGTGTGTGTGTGTTTTAGTCGCACGGATCCTGTCTAATAGTGAAGCCGAAGAATGATTAATTATTTTTTCCCCCAGATTTTGGGTTGCTTCTTATTAACATCACTTAGAACACTGCAGATAACGCGAGCCATCTCCGCGCGCTCCAGACGAGCACGTGGACGTATTTACAGCGAGGCTAGATGCGGAGACGCACGTGCCCGCATCATATGTGGCTGCAGCGAGGTCCGCTGACATCATCATCCCCCCACCACGATCGGAGACTCTTGTTACGCGGCGTGAGAGGAGAAGAGAGGCGGAATGGGAGGAATCAAAAGTCACAGACAAAATGAGCGGGAGTGGGTGAAAAGTGATGAAACACAGAGAGGAGGCTGCATGGGGGGGGGGGGGGGGGGGGGGGGGGGGGCTGACTAAGCAAGACGAGCCTGTTATGAAACAGCAATAGGCTGCATGCAGACCGGCTTCTCAGATTGATTTATAAATGTGAGCTGACAGCTGAAGACGAGTGAAAACAAACTTTCTGGTTTGGCTGCCAACAGTCGTCAGAGGCTCGCAGGCATATTATTCACTGTCATGTGATGCAAGTTGTAACAGTTATGCTGGCTCCCCCGGTGGATTTGTCTAAATAAAATCTAATAAAAATGGGTTTATTGAAAGGAGTTTTGTTTGGGCTTCTCTCTCTCTTTTTTTTACGTTAGCTCTTCATTTTTACTCAGAGAAGACTTTGTGTGATATTTTATTATGTTGCTGTTGGGAAATTGTTGTTTTTAAATTGGAAAATTGCTCTTCTCGGGGATGTGAAGTCATTTAAATGATGTCGGAGCTACAGAAAATGTGGTCGTGGATGACTGCACACTCCAAGATTTCTACAACTTTAACACCAAATATTAGTTTTAACATTAAAAAAAGCCAAAAAAAACACTACAAATCTGATTCTCGCTGATTAAAAATGTATTTAAAACGTTCCATCTCTCTGCGATCTATTCATACTCGAATGAACAGAACCGTTTTTATTCAACTTAATAACATAGCTTTGAAAAATGCCCACGCCTGAAACTCAGGCCCAAACCTTAATCTTGAAGTAAAACAAAGGGAGGAACGGACTCCACTCATTGCCTTTTATGTTCTCTTGAAAGTCTTTAGTGCGCTGCCAGCCGGGAGGCAAAACGCCATTAAAGTCGCCAGTTTATGAGTGAGTGCTGACACACTTCCTCTTGAGCTTGAAAACGTCCATGTGTGTGAGTGAACTGCAGCTAATGGTTTAATAAAAAGACAAATGTTGGAAGAACATTTGTGGATGTTTGAATTAAAGGTTCGGTGTGTCAGATTTTAGGGGTCTGTATTGACAGAATTTGACAGAAATGGAATATAATATTCCTAACTGTGTATAATCACCTGAAAATAAGGCTTGTTATATGTTTGTTACCTTCAGATGTTTCCACTGCACTTTGTTGCATTTTGTTTTAATGACTTATATCTCCTCCGTCCTCGTTTTAAAGCCACAAAATGGAAATTAATTAAAAGTATTTATTCGACCCAAACGCACACACACATTGTGCGACATGAACATTTCACATTCGGCTCTCTCCAGCCAAGTCTTATTACTCGGTGTGCATGCTTCACCCAACAAATATCAACTGCCTCTTACTCACCCCTCAAGCCTGCACACACACACTCTCTTTCTCTCTCGTCCTCTCCTTCACGCTCTCCCCCCTTCTCTCTCTCTCCCTCCTCGGGAGACTGATGCAGTGGCTGATTGTGTGGGAAGTTCCTCTGTCATCGTTAGCGGGGTTGGAGGCACTTGTCAGAGGCCACATTAGGAGTTTCCTATGAACTCCCCCCTTTGCCTTGCCAGTCACGGAGAAACAGAGTGAGGGGTCAGCGGTACCCATCTTATTAAAGGAATACGTCAAAGAAGGTCAGAGTCTGCTTCCAGGAAGCCGGCATGGGTCATTCCACGCCACATTTGTCATCACGTACTACCTTATAAGGAAGCACGCTTTTTTATTTAATACTGTTTCAGTGATGCAGATGCAACAATAAAGCAGGCTCCAAATGAGATGCTGATTCTTTTCTTGAAACAGAAAAGCAGCAAGTAATTAGGGGTAAAGTTTAATAACCAAAAATAACGGCGCAGGATCAGCGAGGATTGAAAATGTTACTCTCTGAAAAAGGTTACCTGCTCACGCAGTGGGTGTGCCTTATTGATTTATCCACCGAAGGCAACTTTTATTGACATTTGGCTTTTTCTGGGCGTTAATTTCAAATCCTGCAAAGAGGGCCGGCGCTCTAATGTCAGGTTCTAATCCGTACTGCAATTTATCTTAATTCTGTTAAAGCAGGGAATGAGTAACTCTCTTTGAACCACCAGCCTTAGAGGCAAGGCGATGTGCATTCACGTGCCGTAAGGTATGAATGCAAATCAGTGTGCTGCTCGACTGGCAGCCAAATGACCAGATTGTGTCAGGGACCGAATGGAAAAGCATCGGCACAAACGTCGCCGATCTTTACGGATCCCGCCATCCTGAGCAGTCACATCATTATGCAGGATGAAACCAGAGGCACCGAAAGTGTGCGTGAAATAATTCAAACTGTCCTTCAAAGCATTATTTGCCCACCGCAAGCCATACATCACCTGGCAACAGAAGATTAAAAAGCAACAGAGAGAGAAAACAAAACGACAACAGTCACCTTATACCGTGATATCTGAGATTATATGACTGTGGGCTTTTCACAGTGGAAAAATGAGATGCTTACGCACAATCACAAGCAACCCCATATGCCATGCTTCTATATTGAGATGAATCTGCCCTGCTTAACATATTAGAAAGAAATATAAAGGGCACTTGCAGACTCATCTTATTGAGCTTGTTGTAACAGTCGGCTGCGGCGATCCTGTGAAGGTCAAAGCAGAAAAGGGAAACGGCAGTCGATGGCTGAAATTGTCTGATCGGGTTGTGCAACAGGCCGGTACGACCGCGTCATAACATCATAAACCATAAGCCACGTGAAACACAGCAACTCGAGCCTCCGTGTGACCACGCGCACATCCTGAATCGTTTCACTCCAGTCTGAGTTTAGATGACAAACTGCCCATGCGTTTTTTTTTTGATGACTATGAGAGTTTTACATCAATTCATCCCTCAACAAGAATCAATAGAGTCAAGACCACGAGCTGATGTGTGCGTGCGTTTGAAAGTGTGTATGAATGATGAATTGAGGTTGGTGCTGGGAGAAATGAAGTATCTTTACTCAAAAGTAAAGATATGTTTGTGTTTTGTGTACCGTGAAACGGGTTCGATATGACAAACGAAGAGAATTATCACATGTTAATAACTCTTAGAAACCTGCTGTATGCTAACAGGCCAGCATCAAATAGCCAACAAATAAAGTTAGCATCTAGCCGGGGGACATAAAAACATAAACAGCTTCATAGGTGAGCTGAGATGTTGGTGGACACCAAAACAAAGCTAAAAGGCGAGTACACAGCTCATACCAGAAAATATCAGTTAGACCATGTTCAGCAACTTTCATGAGGTCATAATATGTCATTGTTGTGTTTGTAGCTTGTGTTGCGGTAATGTGTATGCATGCCAAAAACAGTTCATTTCAGTCCGTAAAGCTACATTTGTTTACTGACCATATTGCCATCATCAGGATATCAATAACTTGAGAGTAAAATATCATCAATAGCTGTTAGCTGCATTACTCTAAAGCTGCTCTGATCGATACTTTTGATCGCCCTACTCTGCAGCTCTGCACTTTAGCGTCTTTCGGCTAACTATCTTGGTTTTTACTTTTAATATTTAATTTGCTGCACTGCCCCTGAGGCAAAAACAAAAAAAAAAATCAATTACTGCAGATTTGGGCTATGTGTGCTTTAATTGATATTCCAACCTAGTTAGAGAGAAGCCAGTTAATGTTTTGTTAACTGCTGCTTTCGTTTATTGAACATGCTTTACTGCTGGACTGCTGTTTTTAGTAAGCGTATCCACTGTGGCATAAAAATGCTGTTCATGTTTTGGTATTTTACAGAGTAGATGTTATATGGGAGAATTGTACACATTTATCATATTTGGACTTCAGGTTTATTTGTATATGATTATTCTGATTTTCTCTGCATTACAGAGGCATGATCTGAAAGTGTGTTTTGTGATTCATTAATGCCCAAAACCTCCTTTTTTATTCTTCAGATTTACACTCACACACATGGGACCTTTGTATTTGCAGATGTCTTTGTGTGTACTGTATATTTACTACCAATTTTCTGTGTGAAATGTTTGGAAAGGGTGCATTTTGTAAAGCGTGCGTGGATACGCACTCCTAATGTGGTTTCAGAGAGTATAGCTTTAGATAGATAGAGGTGCTCTGAATGGGGGGAAGTGAGTGTTTTAAAGCCAAAGCTCGGCACGTCAAGGAGATTAATGCGCTGCTATTGTCTCCGGCTCTCATCAGAACACTTTTATCTGCAGAAAATGACAGAGCTTGCACTTTTCATTATGTACGTTAGCTAGCGAGCTGCGCTCCACGCCCCTCTCAGCCCCCCCCCCCCCCCCCCCGCACTTTCCCTTTTCAAAAACAGGAATGCTTTTGGGGGTGAATATGAATTTGTGTGTGTGTGTTTGTGTGTCCGAGGCAAAAAGAAGGGAGGGGGTGAAGGAAGCGAGAGAGAGAGAGCTTGTGTGTGTGCTCAGACTACAGTTTGTGCGTGACCCTGCCTGTGTGTGTGTGCGTGTGTGTGTGTGTGTGTGTGTGTGTACCCAGGCCTCATTTGTATGCCCCGCGTGTCACTCTTAACTTCTGAATAAAATCTGACACAATAATTGATGTTTTATGTCTTGCAAACACGGATATGGAGAATATGGATTACTCTGGAGACGGCATTGATTGTCTAAAGTGTCTCTGAAAAATGGGATGACAACTGCAGAACCAGAGTGTGTGCATGTGGCTTTGTTCTTTCCTCCAGAGTCCCTCGAGCCGAGGGGCTATAAGTGTGTTTATGTGTAAACTTACTGGCATATAACACCCAAGGCTTTGTTGACCCAATCAAAGGATGAAAGTGCTGTGATAGTGTGTACACATCCAACTTATACAATAGAGTAGCAGCTACTAGCTTTTGCTCTTATTTGAAAGTATAATTAGGTTGAGACTATTAATGCTTTTTCCACCAAGTACATTATTCAGCCCCTGAAATGTTTACTCTTGGTTTGTGTGGGGAGATGAAAACAGCATCATCTAAAAAGAACACCCTCTGAACCAAATGTACCAAAGCATCTGATGGTAATTTTTCAGCATCTAGTTAGGATGCTTCAAACTGCTGTGACGACCAGAGAGGGCAAACACGGCCTCTGTATTTAGCATATGTTATAGGTGATGGATTTAGAGCTGAAATGAATTCCACCGTTTAAAAAACACAAACCCTGTGTCACGACAGTTGATTAAATTCCTCCTTTTTACAGACACTTGAAGGACAAGTGAGCGAGATTTAGTGGCATCTAACATTGAAGTTGATGATGGCAACCCCCTCGCCTCACTCCGGAAATAACAGTGGGTGCAAAATGGGCAAAAAATACGAACAGCTCTATCTAGATTCAGTGTTTAGTTTGTCTGTTATAGAAGCATGATGAAATTTAAGCAATATTACACGATAGGGGTGTACTATACTGTCGTTATTGGCATGACAGTGCCAATAATGGCAGTAAAGCACACCCCCAATGTAATATTGTGATTGTACAACAATTACCAACTTAAATAAAACGTACAATCAAAAGTTATTCATATTTTTGCTTCTGTTACCTCCGTTTCCATGGAGATACACAGGGTCTGTCTAATACCTGTTAAAGAAGTCATGTTAGTTGACTGCTATATGTAGTGCAACACAGTTTACAACTCCAGCAAGTAGTCCAACCCTCATAACGAGACAATTTCAAGTCCTTTTTTTGGTTTATTAAGTGACTTCCAGTGTGCTTGTAAATATTTATTTACATGTTATATATATATATTATATATATATATATATATGTTATATATATATATTATTTGGATGTGACTATGCAGAGACGGCAAAGTAATATTTTTTGTGGCGAGTAAGCTGTGCTGTTGCTGATTTGAGCAAACTAAACGTGTGTGGGTTGGACAAATCAGACTGGGGCTCTGGGAAATTGTGATGGCTATTGTTTTGTTTTTTTCACATATTTCATTGGCTAAATGATGGATAAATACTATGGATAATGAAAATAATTATGCGTTGCGGCTCTAACATTCAACTCTATTATTAGCCCATTCAAAATAATTGTGAATGGATACTGGTGTAACAGGCTATGATGTTAACAACAACTGCTGTTAGCTGAAATAGCCCTCTATCACAGAAAGTAATAGTTGGAAGCAGCTGAAGAACACCCTCAGCGTACGGTTAAAATGTAGTTAATAAAGCGTAACGCTGTAATTTTTCTGAAAGCCAACAGGTAGAACCCAAAAAACACCTTGTAGCGCACTTGAAAGAACTTGTTTGTTTTTTTGTTAAATGCCGGCTGTGGAGGCTTCTGTGTCTGATACTCAGGCTATAAAGGAATCTGTGTGCGCATCACCATGAGTCGAAAATGAGATCAAGAAGCCACATAGGGACGCGAACAAAGCAAGCGCTCCGCAGCAGTCAGACTCAACATGCATTTGATCAAAGGTTGGAGGTTTAATAGCAGAAACCTTTTGATGGTGCTCCACCACTTTCAATCAATCTCTTTGACAGTGATCATCATGCTTCATTTTGGGCCGACGCACTTCTGAAAGCACTCAAACTCACACGTGCACAATATGTTTTTCTACCATGAGAACATCAAAATCTCTTAAGTGGATAATGGTGTAATCTCACCACATTGCCGATCTCAGAAAGAATCTGGTGTCTTTGCTTTAGAAGAAAGAAATGCTTTAAAAATTTTTTTCCTTTGCTCCCCCTCGAGCGTTATACCTGCAGTGGAATGCATCACTTTCCCATAGAGACTGGCATTTCAGTTAATGCTGTGCCGAGGCCAGGCCGGTAATAGATTCATTTAAGTAATTATTTAGAGATGGAGAAAGATGGAGAGGGAGGGAGGGGAGAGCAAGAGAAGCACTGAGGGAAGCAGGCAAGCGGGAGTGGACTTGGGATGTAAATCCGTTGATAATTGGAAGTTGCTCCAAAATCCTTAAGGGATGCAATAGACGGCTGTCGTGGCAAAAAACGGGGAGAATGAGCGAGGCTGATCGCCGTCATTATGAGAAAAATGAGGAGCGGAGGAGGGGAAGAGTTGGAGGGGTTCAACGGTATTCACCAGCCACAGTGTGAAAAGCGCAAGAGTAATATGTCACAGGGAGCAGATACATGCGTATCACATACATTAGGAAGAGTCACACAAACAGCACCATTAAGACCATTTTGAATACCGGCAACCATAACAGGTAGCGAGTCCCAGACTTGATTAGATTTCATACTGACAGTGCATATGTCTTCCTCCAGCCTGGCGGTGACTTTGAGGAGCATAGAAATTGAATTGGGTGGAAAAGCGCACTAAACTGTGTTGTTATCGACAGCGGGAGGGTCTGGATGGAAGGCAAACGTAGACTCTTGGCATTTATAGAGGCGTACAGTTTACTACTACACTGAAATGTTTACACTGTGTTTTGTTCAGCGTCCAGCCTTATTTGATTAAAAGAAACAAATGAAGAGCCTGATCCAAGATCCATATATCTTTAACTTCCTCTTTAAGGAGCTTGCATCTCCTGTGGCTCTGGAGGAGCTTTAAAAGTCTGAGAATGTGACCCTGATGATGTCCGCTGAGGCTTGGGAGACATTTTGTTTTTTAACATAAAGCCTTACAGACAAGCAGCAAGATCTTGTGGATGAGTTGCATCATGGGGAATGTAGGATCCAATGCTTTTGGATCGAATGATTAAAAGTCAGGTTCTTTTTTTCTTTTCTTTTTTTTATTATTAGAAATATGTCAAACAAACATTGATACGAGAAGGCTATCTTTAATTTCATTGGCTGAAGGGAGCGTTGAGTGCGTACGAGCAGGGCTTTGACATGGCAACTGAAGCCAAACACAAACTCTCGGTTTGACCTGATATGAGGCCAAACGTTTCCACATCGCACTGATAGTCTTAAATTCTCAGTTTTTTCAGTGAGGCAGAAGGATTTATTTTAAGAGGTTATAGTTCATTGTCATACCACATTACAAACAATATTCAAAGAGCAGTATTTGTATGTCTTGAAATATGTCTAGACGGGACTTTTAAATATAATTTAAATGAAATTTGATAGCATTTGTGTTTGCAGGCTTCTCCCATATGTTGCTACATTTCACTTTCAAATACATAAAGTCATCAACTGTGGAAAAAAAAAGATATTTAAATATATTAAAAAAGAAATATTAATCCACCTGACTGAACATGAACATTTGACGGTAAATCTTTGTCTAAAACAGGGACTATTTTTCAGCTTTTACCCGAACAGCTGTTGATGGGTTTGCTGTGTTCTCTGACAGATGGTTTACTGACAGACACTTGAATATTTGGCACCTCCAGGCCCTTTAACTGCCAGAAATACCTCAGTGTTTACCTCCAAGCATGTGTAGTTTACCTTTCCAGTCATGTTACTGAGCGCTATATGAGCGCAGAGGGAAAAATGCAGCAGGCACTGTATCACAGTAGGCAGATGAATTCTTTTTAGCTTATTACACAACTGAACTGGGACATGCAATGTCAGCCAGTCATTTAATTCCAATTTACCATGGCCTGTCATGGGTTATATAATAATTAATCATCCGTGCCAATTAGTCCAAACAAACTGCTGAGTAGAGGCAATAAATAGATGGATGACATTTTGTTCACTTTATATCTCAGTGCATTCCATTCGCCGGCAAACACAAGCCACAGCAAAGTGTGGGATTTTCTGTTTGACTTTTATTTACACACCGAGAGACTGTGATTGGATGCAGCCCGTCGGCACAGCGCTGTAATCCGGGCAAAGACAAGCGTTGAGGTTGATCAGCCTGATGGACACTTCAAGGCTCTTAATGCAGTGTGGACTGGCTAATCAGGAGGACAGGGAGGGATCCCAGCGGGCTGGTTGGACCAGTCTGGATGGAACAGATTTATAAAGTGACCAGGTTGACTTGCTGTGTGAGACCACTGCTGGTGGTCCATATGGCAGACTGTCATTTTCTCTGTGTCCGGCTGGCATACACACAGCCGCGCAGACACATGAACACCGCTACAAACGGGCGGGATCGGGCTACAGTTCCCTCCTGCACTAGAGAAGCTCAGGTTTGCTCTGCAATAAAGTGGAAAATCAATGCAGAGGAAGCGTTAAAAACAACAACAACAAAAAAAAGGTGCCATACGGACTGACGTTACTAACAACCAGCTGCCAGCTTGCTTACGTAAAAAAAAAAAAAATAATGTTGAAGATGAAGCTGACTCATCAAAGTATGTAAAAATAGACTAACAGGCAAGCATTTTGTTTTAATGTTAAAGACAGAGCTCCAAAGTTGTAATCTCTGACTGATTCTGTCACACATGCCTCAGCGTTTTCTTCATAGCCGGGTCCTTTTTCTTCTTTCCAGGGTAGCGAGGTGGCTGAACATGAGTCACCCTCCTCACATGTCCCTCACATCAATCCACAGTAATCAGTCATTTGTCCTCAACGCAGGAAGTCTGTATCAAATCTGTATAATTATTTACTTTGTGATATTTGATGTAATATGCTGGCAATGTTAAACAGGAATTATTGATGCTGGCACTTCCTTTTGTAAGCGCTCCATCATTTTGGCAGTTTCTCACCCTTGTTGCTACTTCTCGCTCACCGAAACAGAAGGTCACAACTCAGACGACCTGCCGCACGCCCCCTGCGTATTTCAAATTAAAATTTGATACGTCCCGGCTAAAGCCCAAGCTCTCACCGGGAGGAATGCAAGACTGAATCCAAATGTTTTACTCACCAACACGGATAATTGTGCAGTATTTCCAAAGCCGCCAAGGCACAACTCTTCGGTGACGTTGGGAAATCAGAATATAAAGCATCAATTTTTGTTTTTCTTCACTTTGATGCTATTTCCTTAATGCTTAACATGCCATAAATGCAGCTGTGGGGATAAACTGGCATTCAGATGCAAATTAAAGGTCGACAACCGCTTATTATTCAGTCTGTGCAATAATTCACAATGATATTGTTCTCAAGTGGCTGTATTTTTATTAGCCATGCTAGCAGCATAGCTCTGTGGACGTGAGTATGGCTCCGGTCTGACAGTTGGTCCACCATTTTGATCCAGACTGAATTGTTATTTGCTAAGTTTGGTGCAGAATATGATGGATCAGAATTAGTTATGTGATCCCTTGACTTATCCTTCAAAACTTTTCATTTACCCTGAGAAATGTCTCAACACCGTCTTCATCGATAGGTAGAACATTTTGTGACAACATATATGGTTCCCAGATGAATCCTGCAGGACTGACAGCCACCATGATTGACATTTGTGGACATTTCGTCCAAACATCCTCCTCAAGATGGATTCTTGCAACTTTGCTAAACTCCTGACTTTTCCTCTCATGTCACAATCAGGTCAAAATTTCAATTTGCCTACACACCTACAACAGTAATGATACTCCCATTAGCAACAGTTCAGTGCTATTTAGCAAATCTTAGCGTGTTTATATGAAAAACTAAAATGGTGAACACTGTACCTGCTAAACATCTTGGCAAGCATGTGTCTATGCTAGCAGTTATCACAAAGAATTGTTGTGTCTACATACACCAGACAATTTCCAAATCATAGTCTGCACAAAACAAGAAGTTCCTCAGCCACTTGTTAAATTAACATTTTCTTTATCGCCTTCTCTTTTTTTTTTTGTATGTAAGGGCAAACAATTTCCATTTGACAGCTGCGTTCTTTTCCTTTTGATTTAAATGTTGTATTGACTCAGCAACCTTGCTGTAGCTTCACCAAGGTAACAGGCTTTTTGATCAATGTTACTTCTTCAAGCACAAATACAAGATCTTTGAGTGCAGCACACAGTGTTTCTGCTTTGTGTTTGATTCTGCGGTGAGCAAGGTCATCTTTTTTTTTTTTTTTTTTTACGCTGTGAGACATAAGCAACACGTGGAAGGGAAATAACGTACACAAAGTCGATGGGAAACAATGTAATTTAGTGTAAATCTATTTATTGTGTAATATAATTGTTTTGATCTCGGCTTATCTGCGGCCACATTAATTGTTGTCAGCTTTGATCGACCCAAAACTGGTTTTACATGTTGTGCAAAACAGTAGCACGCACAGCAGTAATGTCAGTAATTGAAAATAGGGAAATTGATTGAATAGACAAGCTTTGCACGGGCGTATATTTCACAGCTGCCCGGATGAGCAGCTTCAGAAGAGCCATTGAACCCTGAAATGGGATTTCTCCACAGAACATTTCAGATACTTGTTCGACAACGCTCCCATGCTGGAGTTACATCCATTGCTAAATGCTGAAATGCATTCAAATAAAATGCAAATCACGCCGAGGTAACAAGTTCAGCAATATGCAGAACCGCAACATAAATGCATTTTCTGATGCTGTTTTGTAGGAGGGAAATTCATCACATCTTGGCCCTTTTTTCGGACAGCATAAACTGTACATTCATGCCTCTATTACGGCCCTCTGAAATATTTGCTCGGCAATCTATAAAGTAGCACATGCAGCACATTTCCCTCTTGCTGATGCACTGCACACGGGCCTCGCCTGGTACTGAATAGTTGTATCGACTTGCTCAATCAAAGAGGGTTTGCATGAAACAAGTGTATCTAATCCCCAAAGCGAACTGGATCCACTTGAAGATCCAAGGCCAGCCAGTCAGTAATTGTTATCCCAAAAAAAGCACATTGCACTCCCGCCACCAATGTGGATATCTCCATGGGGAGAGATAGGGAACTGGCCAAATTAAGATTCAGGATGTTAGCAAGTGTCGCTCATTGGAGGAGGGAGTTCAGTTTGGGTCTTTGGGGAGGTAACTCCATCGCAGCCTCACTGGTCTTTTCCTAGGTGAGGCGGGATTATGAGCGACCGCCGGGACCTCCATTTAAGGAAAACCATTCAGGGCAGCACTTGTGAGATTGAGAGAGGAAGAGACTGAGGGAAATACGAGGGACACGGGAGGACAAATCATACATGGTTAGAGTGCAGAGAGGAGAAATAAGAAGTTCCAGGAAATAACTTTGATGTTTTTTAGTCAAGACAATTCGGCACGGGGGTTTACGAGAATCTCCCCTGACGGAAAGAATGAAATGCCATGTTGTGGCTCACACCTAAGCAAAACAGCTGCTGTTGAATACATTTTGTACATTTTGAGTATTTTTTGCAGGGGAAAGGGCCAGAAATAAGCTCATGCAGGCAAAATTCATTTTCACTCTGGGCTCTTTTTTTTCTCAGAGGTGTCTTTGTTTTTGAATTTTTTATGTTCGCGGAAGTCATATATGCTTACAGTGCCTGTGTATTTAACAAAAATTACACGTATCGGTCCTTCTACCCTAGTTTTTCAGAAAGCGCTAGTTAGAATATAAGATAAGGAGGTAATGGGTACACTGTGGCTCTTTTGTAATGCATAATACACTACAGAATCCTCCATATGTCCTCCGTCTCCTTCATCTCAATGCTATTTTTATTGTCTTTTGATCAAAGCTGTTTGACGAGCACGCGCAGAATGACATGTCTGCATAGACGGTTCCGGATGAAAGATGTATTTTGAATATTCAAGCAAACCTCAAAAAAAGAAAGAACGAATGTTCAAGCAGGTTCATTAATGATGAATCCTTTTTGATGTCTTCAACAAAAATAGGCATAGTGCCCTACCCGGGGCTGCCCCACACAGCGGGCGATAACTTGAGGGTCCCTGCATTGGGATGTTGAGTCTGGAGTTATTCATAGAGGACTGACGGGGTGCGATCAGATAGTGTGGATCTAGAACTTTGCTGATCGACGAGGTAATTCTGGGAGGCAACCTTTCCGGCCCCTTTACATGTGATGTGTCATGGCTGGAAAAACATAATCTGAGTGCACTGTTATCTGGGAATAAAATCCCCAGACTTCTTTGTTATCTTCACAGTACATAGAATATCATCACGCTGACTTGTGTCGATGCAAAACCACAGAAAGTTTTGTGTGTCTGTGTATTGTCTGTGAATCCCGCGGCGGGTGCCTGCACACACCTGTGGCTTACTTGTGTCTGGGACTCGGGTCAAAATCTCCAGTTAATCAGACAGAAGTAATTAGGAATTGTTTTCACAGGCGGGAAAGCAATTGTTTGCCCAGATGGAGAGCTCATACCTCCCAAAGTGTTACCTGTGCAGCGTCACACCGGATGCCTGGAAATTTCATCACAAATTAAATCTCGATTTGGTGTTGTGATATCTCATTCCCACGACTCATCTTATCTGCTGTTCCCACTTAAGAAGTTGGCTCAGAGGGGCGATAAGAAGCAGAGGGAGAGGGACGCTGCGATCCTGCTCCTGACAGATTAATTCATAACGGGGTTGGAGGGTGGAATATGTCTTTCTGCTTACGTGGTGGCTAGGCATGTGATCATGTCTGTGATAGTGGCGAAGAGAAAGATGGAAAGACGCCAAAGGCAATTGGCTTGGGCACATATTTGCTGGACGCGCTGAATGGAACAAAAGCCAAAGACTTCTGACAAATACGGCAGTGTTGTCATGACAGGAAATGGTGTCGGAAGATGTTATATTTATGTCGAATCATTTGCACACCGCACGAAACACAGAACATTACAAAAGAGTAATTCTCTGCAAAATATGTAAGGACACAAAGCTTGGTTTATTAAAAATCTGATGACCTTTGTGGCTGCATCTTAGCAAATCTTTATTTTGGACAGCCTGCTCATGACAGAATTACTCCTGTCACGACGATAATGAGGACGGAATTCATTAGTAACATCAAAGTGGGTCTGGAAAACAGATAATTTGATAAAAAATCAAACAGTGAAGACTTCAATTCTGAGGATAAAAAGGAAGCTTCTTTAATCAAAAAAAGGCTTTCAGAAATGCAAATTTGTTTTTGATTATGTCTGGCAATGATTAGAAGTTGTTTTTAAAATAGGCGGACCACCATCAATTTTCATGTAGCCAGCCTGCAAACATGACAAAGACTAACTGATGTCATCAGTGTTATCTCAGACAGGCCATGAGACATCGTCTTTTAGACAAAAAACAAGTCTGCGTTACAACTGAGGCCTGGTGTCTCTTTTTGGTATTTTGGTGTCGATGGCGATGATTCCTCCTTTAAGAATGAGGTGCGGTACTTCATCTGCCTCACTTGGTGGCACGATTTCTTTGTCTTAATTATCCTGCTGGATGCTTCAACTGTTGACATGCCCACGTGCCCAGAAGGTCTTACGTAATGACAGACGTGATCGAGCTGCACTTTAGAATCTAGCCTATATCTGTGATTTTTTTTTTTTGTTTTTAAATCTCTAACGTGACCTTTGCTGCTTCGATTTTGAAAGTCTTTTTATATATATATATATATATATATATATTCTGTATATGCTGTCTCTTTTAACTGGGTGGAAATGCAGTGAATTTGGTGGCATAACAACCTGTGTTTGCTTGCCAAGTTTTTAACTTGGCCCTCGGCGCACGTTTTTATAGTAATTTTGGGCTGCTGGCAAAAGATTTCACCTTGTTCTTTTGTCATTGTTCAGCGTCTTCTAGGACAGTCCAAAATGACACCGCGTGCAGGAGGAAGTAAGCAATGAATTACAGGTTTTGAAGGGCATGTCAAGTCGACATGTTTTATTTGTGTACCCAAAATTCACAGATTTGCCTCAGATGACACCCACTATCATTAACACGTTGATTCATGTGAAATATTTCTCGATTCATTACCTTCATTAGAGATGAATTCGACTTTTGTCAAAAGAACGTCACACTGCAAAGTATTTTTTTTTTTTTTTAAAAAAAGAAAAACCCTCACTGTTCTTACTGTTTCATGCTGAAGCCAGCTCGCACTCTCTTTCTCTGCCCTCCATCCAGATATTATTGAGCTTTTGGTAATTCCTGTTTCTATGGCAACATGAGTCAAGTCATCCTGTGGACGGTGGGGGGATGGAGTAAGAGAACCAGCGGGTAAGTGTCTGAGTGCGCAGGCAGTTCGAGGAGTTCACTTTTTGTCCAAAAAAAAAAAAGTCTTCACTTAACTTCCTTTCCTTTATTCTCCCATCTACAACTCAAGCCAGTCACTAAGTGTCTAGGCACCAATAACAACAATAACCTGCATACAATGAAACCTTGATTTATGGATCACTTCAGGAGTGGGACTCTGCAAGAATCCTCTTCGAAGATAATTATTCAATTAATAAAAGAAAGCACTCTATCAATTACCAACCGGTTCCCTGATGTGTTATGACAGCCAAAATATGACCTAAAAACTTTTTGAAAGGCGCTGATTTGGCTCGCAAAAGTGGGGCAGCAAGAAAAAAGAAACAATCCCCCCAGTCAGATGAAAGCCACAAGGCATTTAGGGCTTAAAAGGTTAGTTGCAATTTTTTTTTTCGAGATTCAATACAAAAAGCACAATCACTTCTGTGTTGCAAACAATCTGGGTTTTTTTTTTTCTTTTCCGCAACCACGCCAATCAATCAAGACTATTATGTGATTTTCAGCTGTGAATATCAATCCATAACAGCACAGTGTTTTTCATCCAGTGTCTGGTGGGGCTTGTGGCGCGTGTTTTCGCTTTCCTTCTGTCCTCAAATAGCATGACATACTTACACATGCTTCCACAAGCACAAGTGTCCCCGAGCTTTCGGCATCTCACACTGCGTGTTCCTTATTTTTCTAAAGGGAATAATTCATAATCAAGTTTCATTCTCCTGAGTGGTGGGGAAATACAGACACGCCGTTGCGTGCACCATACGGGCTTGTGCAAGAGCCGGTGTTGAACGACACATGGCGAAGGACAACAACAACAACAATCATGATATTAATAATCATAATAATAATAATGATGTTTAAAGTTATGTGTAGTCATCTCAATGAGCAACAACCCTGGCATTTCAAAAGCAGTGAGTCAGCCCTGACACCGCGTCCACATCACACCATTGGAGACATTTTAAAACACACATTTGCAAATGCTGTGTCATATCAAAACCTATTATCACTCCCCTGATAAGCAAGTGCCACGGCCCCAGTGCGCCGCTTGTATCCGACGTGTGCAGTATCTTCAGAATAGCTGAGCGGTAATGCACATTCAAAGTCAAAGGTGTTTAATGAAATCCTTGAAAACTGAATTTTCAGTTAATCGACTCTTTTTTACCCCTGACTGAAGAGCACTACAGAAACACTAATGCTGCTTGATAACACATTAGGGTTTATTGGCTGCAAAGAGTCTTTTAAGAAACAAGCACGAGTAAAAGCTTGACTGTATATGGTGTATTGTGACATACTGATTTAATTTCCTGCAGTTGTTTGTCAGAAAGTTCTTGATGAAACTTTGATCCTTGATCTGTAGGTTTCTGAAATGGGTGCATAGATCCAAAGAATGAGTGGCTACAGTAAATGAATAGGTTAGTCAGTACTTCTGTGTATGTAGTTTCATTCATCAGTTTTCAAGAACGGCTTATCGTAACGAGGTTTGCAGGGGGCTGGAGTTGATCCCAACTACCACTGGGCGATAGGTGGAGTACACCCCAGACAGGTCGCCAGTTCATCACCGAGCTGACAAAAAGATCAATCATACATAATCTGGAACTGTAAATGCATGGAACAATAAGTTCTTCAGGTTTTATAAGTCTTGTGAAGGTTGTTCTGGTACTGAGCAGAAAAATCAATCACTGTGTGCCTTGTTTCTGTTTCTTATTTCCGAATTATTATTTTGAATCCCTATGCTGTAAATGGTATCTTTGGAATTCTTTGGCATGTTGGGTTGCAGTTCTTTATGGACGGGAGCGTGATTCACGAGCGTCCGAGTTCCGAGTTGAGCAAGCTTCTTTGCCGTGGCACTACATGATCGCAGCAGAAAGCGAGTCAGGGTTTGTACAGCTAGTGTACAGCAAGCCCTGAGGCTAAAATGTATTTCTTTCTAGCCACACTGCTGGCTGGAAGTAAGCTTGCACTTTGCCACACAGACCAAAACATGGGCAAGAGCAGAACTTTTGTCAGACCTCATTTACACCTGGTACCAACATGTAATCTGTGTTGGGATGGGGTTATCTTTTCCCCGTAAGTACTGATAGTGTTCACCTTATACCCTGATTCTGCCCATGTTAAGATAGGATCTGAATATGGAAATTAGTTAACGGAACATTAGTCAACAAACATGGCAGGTCCCAGATCGAGTCATTTCATTGAGGGCCTATGGCTAGGTTGAGGGGATAGGATAGCAGATTGCAATCAACCTAATAACCTAACAAAAATTGGTGTCAGACTATGCTATTTTGACAAAGCAGTGCAAACTCTTTGTACAACAAAAATGTAGTAGAAATCTGCTTTTTGCAAATACTTATGTAAAGCTAAAACTCTTTCACTTTTCTCAAATAACTTCCATTCCAACAGCTTCACAAATGGCTCAAATTGTTCTGGAACAGCTCCGAAGATGCTATTTATTTACCCTGCAAAAAGATGAAGAGGTCATTTGGGATTTGCGTGTGTGTGCGCGTGTGCATGACGCTCACCGCGGCGTCACAGAGGTCGTATTGCACTGACGGCGGATCTTTAGATAACGTCCAAATTGGAAGCAGTTCCAGCCTTGCGCGCCAGTGGGAAAGATGACATAGACGTTAATGGTGGCACTAATGAACATAGATGATGCATACGATAAAGACCTTCACTTTGTGTTTCCTCAGAGCCCGAACTGCGGACAACAAAGGACAAACCTGATAGAGGATAAGGAAGAGAAAAAAAGAAATGTGCTCCTCATTTATTATAATATCAGACCTAATTCTTGTACCACCATCAATACTGTCTCTGTCTTTATACTGTATGTGTCTCCTAATGATTGCGAGGAGTCATAGCACAGAGAAGCTGTTAAATTCAATGTTTGACTCCTCTAGCAGCTGGCATTCATATCATTTATGTAATTCATCTATTTTGGTTCCTGACAAAAATGGTGCATCATTAATGCCATTTGAATTTTTTATGAGGTGATGGCAATGTTTGTGTCTGAGATGAAAAACAGCAGGGTTGAGTCAGGCTTAAAATCTTCAAATGTTAATCCAGTTTCTCACGAATTGTAGCAGCAGTTAATTCCCTAAGTAGTTTAAAATCTACCAGCCGGCCATGACCAATGCTTCACAACCCAAAATGCTTAGTCACCTCCTATTATTTAACCGTATAAAATTTTTTGTTTCATAAGACGCATAACTTTTGCACAACTCTTCAACGACAAAAAAAGGCAGCAAAGGGGGTTATTCTTGACATGCAGTGATAGCAAGTTTACCGCCGTCACCCCAAATCCCTGCATGATATGTGTTTATCCTCTTATCCCCTTTCTTTTTATTCGTCCTCATCTGCCTACTCCCTCAATATTTTCTCTATCGTTTTCCCACACCATCATCCACGCTTTACTTCCCTATTCATTCACCGCTGCCCTTTTTTATCTCTGCTTCCTCTGCCATTCCTTTCCCATTTCATCTCCATTTATTTCCCCTTCGCCATCTTCCTTTAAGTAATAGTCCGCATGATTTGTGTTTCCCATATTTCTGGAGTCTTTCTTGCACATTTTCCGGTGTGCTTCCCAGAGACTGCATTGTGTGAGTGACCTTTTTCCTTCTGGGTGCCGTGTTATTGCTAATCAGATCTCATTACTCACTTATCTTGAAGTACCATGATATCCCACAGAGATATTCAAACATGCCAGTCCTGAACTTGTACAGTATGTACTGCCCATGCTGTATTGAATGATATTGATAGTGAGTCCATCATAGTCAGTAATGTAGGACTTTAATTTTTTTTATTTTAAATGCATCAGTTCCTGTGACGAGACACACACGAGACAAATTGATGAGGATAAGCAGGTGTCTGAAAGATCAGTGTACTCCTCATTAGTGAGGCTGTGAGCGTAAACATGCTATCTCTGACAAAACGATTGATTCCAGATCTACTTGCTGGTTTTCTTCTTTGTATAACTATGACCTGAACCAAAGTTTTAGGCTTCATTTCAATTTTCTTTTGTTTTATGCATGGATCTACAGTCATTGTGTGTTAGGGTCTGAGTAATGATGAACTGGAGGTTACCTAAATGGAAAACTGTGCCTGAATGCGTCTCGTTCAGATACAGATGGAGGGATTAGGCTGCTGCTGCGGCTGTTAACATGTTGCTTGTACAGTACTATGCTTGCACTTTGCAAATTTGTTAAAATGATTTACTATTGTGTTATTATTACCCCCCTGAGACCCACATTTAGACCTTTCCAGTACTGCATACCTTTGTGATTTGCCTTATAAGGTTGCAATTTGTTACAGTATCATCAAGTTTTAGATTACCCAGAATCAGCACAACCTCAGCATATATATACAGTGGAGTCCAAAAGTCTCAGACCACACTGAAACTCTAATATTTTCCTGGAACAGACAGTTTGAGTATTTGGAACTAAGTCAAAGTGTCAGAAGTCTAATTGCTGTTCTAAGAAAAGAGGGGCGTTCTTAGTTTCAAATTATGGCTAGACTAAAGGTTTCTAAGGGGAGCAGCGCATGGAATCCTGATCACACTTTGCAGAAACTGGATCTGTTGTAGGCAAAGCACGAGGCAGACAGACCAAAAGTGACCACACCATCCGGAGATCAATACATCAAGCTTAGTTCAGTGAGAGATAGAAAAGCAACTTCATCACAAATACAGGATTTGCTGAATAAAGAAGGGAAACCTCCAATCAACAAAAGTCCTGTCAAAAGAAGGTGGTCCTGGAGCATTCTCAGAGGATGAGAAGCAGTTATTAAAGCACTTTTCAGAAGGGTAAGCAAGACAGCACTTGGGTTGGATTAAGAATTGGATGACTGGGTCTGTGTAAGGAGGTGAGCAGGAGAGAGAATGATGCCACATTGCCTGCTCTGAAGTTATAAACCTGCACCAAATTGACTACAAAAGAGAAGTAGTACTGCCCTCTGCTTTACATCGTTGTGGATTCAGACCGCAGCAGGATAATGACCCAAAACACACCTTAATGCTTTGCAAGAACTCCCTGAATGCCAAAGAAGGCCAAAGAGGCCCGACTATCAAGGACTTTCCTCCACAGTCACCTGACCTCAACCCCACTCAACATTTATGGGGCCACTTGAAGACTGAGAAAGCCAAGCGTGCTGTGACATCACAGGAAGCTCTTTGGAACATTGTCAAATCATGCTGGGATAAAATGGGTCATCAGGTTTTACACGAGCTGGTGGAGTCCATGCCAGCTTGAGCGCATGCTGTCATTAAAGCAAAAGGAAATACTCAGGGAAGCAAAGATAGTCTGAAAGTCATCATGTCAGCCCGTAAAACCAAAAGATTAGGAAGTCCAGTTTTTACTTATTTTTATTAGATTTTGTTCACTGGAGACCATAATCAAAGTTTCACTTTTATTATTCAAAACTTGCCCAGAGTTTTGTACCACTACAAAACTGTGACGCACCGAGTAATATCCCAGGAGCTGTTTGGACATGTCATGTGCCAAGTATTTATTGTACTATAGTGACTGATTTTGGAATGTCCACCATTGTTGGTGGACATGGTTTCTCCATGCTGTGTGAAGAGCTGAATATAGTGACACATCCTTGGCCTTTGTTGTAATCATGCTTTCATCCACGGGCTTTGATAAGGATGGAAGATTTGCAAGCATTCCAGACTGAGTCATACAGAGGACTCACTCTTTGACATGACATCACAATCCTCTGTGCCTTTTTCTGTCATTTACCACATCCTCTGCATGAAATGGCATCACTGTGCGTGGAAATGGGACTTGAAAGACACTTTTTACTCTCCACGTGTTTCTCAGCTTTGGGAGGTTGAGGATTCCCATGTACACAGGCATTCCCGTGGATTTTAAACATTCCACTGGAGTGACGTGACCTTGATCATGTCCGCATCTATGTCTCCTGTGGCCACGGCTACGACCGCCAGTTCTTGGCTGCAACACAGCACTCCGATCTGATGAGTGCATTGCTGAGCTTGGTCGTGAAAAGCCTGGTGAGGTCGCTGGAAGATGGAGGAGACGGCTGTCCTCACCTCCTCTGTGGTCCCTGGGAGTCTTTTAGGAAACGGTGGGCTGTAGAGGAGGTTCTGGTGGAGCCGGCCTCACTCTTCTCCTCCTCCTCCTCCTCCTTTTTCTGCTGGCTGCCCACCCTGTCAGCATCCACACTGTAACACATGAAAAAAAACACAAATAAAACGACTTCTTCAGTGGATAATAATAATTACTCAAAGCCTCAAAACACACACACTTCCCCAGTGGCCTAACCCCCCTCCCCCACCAACACACACCTCTCTAACAGTTGTTCTGGTAGAAGTGGAGGGCTGGAAAGTAGAACAAACAACAACCCCCAACACCTTTCTTTGTTCCCCCACACAAAGGCAGACTTCTGGAGGGATGGAAAAGACTAAAATAGAATGCAGTAGTATTTGCTTTATTTCACTATTCCTTACTTACATCCGCCCTATAGTAATTCTCTTAAGAGTAATAGTCTCTTTAAGGCCACTGTTCACTGTTCTTTCACCTCTGTTTTGGTCTCCACCACCTCAACCTTTCTCACCAGGCACAGGTTTTTGTTTTCTGTGCCGTTGCTGGAGGTAGCATACACTCAGCTTGTCTGTGCCGCTGGGAAAAGGTGCCACGTGGGTCAGTGGTGTTGATTAGAGTGGGAGCTGCAGAGTTGGTGCTCATTCCCAGTGGGTTTGGCACTGACCCTTTCACAGTAAAATCACGTGATTTGATTGTGCGTGAACATCAAAACTGGAGGTTCAAGTGCAGGTTCATCCCTCTCTTCCTCTTCCTCTCTTCCTTTTTCTTCTGCACACCAAACCCCCCCCCCCCCCCCCCCGCCCACCTCTCGCCTTCTGCGCTCTTTCTTGTAATGCGCAATAAGCCGAGGCTCTGTACCGTCTTCACTCAGAACATCCTGTGTTTAGTGAGCTGCCGTTGTACCCAAAATAGTTGTTGTTCTTCTCCTCAACATCCGATTGTCAGGGCTTTGAATCATATCTCAGCTCCTCCAAAAAACAGAAGGCGCAGAAGCGTCTTAAAGCATCTCCCCCCACCCCCCGCCGCCGCCGCCACCACCACCACCACCACCACCACCAACTCCAAACATCAAGCAGGCAGCAGTGCAGTGTCCTACATAAAAAAAAGAGAGGGGGGAAAAAAAAAAGCGACATGAAAACCCAAACGGCCTCCCAGAGGGGGAGAACAACAAGGCGAGGAAGACGGACGATGCAGCAGACAGACCTCATATACAGATACAAACTGATGCAGGCATGCATACACACACACACACACACACACACACACACACACACACACACAAACACACATCAGCAATCCCCCTTCAGGAGAGTTTCTTATTTTATTTTATTTATTTTTTTTATTGTTAAACCCCTCCGTCCTCATGATTCACAATGCGTGACAGCAGGGGGTGGTGGCTGACGGGCCTAAGATGAACCAGTTTACTTACACACAAGAACACAGGCGCAAGCTTGCACAAACACACATGCAAAAAAAAAAGAAAAAAAAAAAAAAAAGACAGAAAGAGACAAATACAAAACACACACATTTGAAACCAAGCGTCACACACGCTATGACCGTCTCGTTTAATAATGATTGCGCTGACAGAACTGCCTCTGCAGCATGTCTCCGCTCTGCAGCTCGGAGATGTCGAGCTCTTGAAATGAAGCTATTCGTGTGTACGTTCAAGCGTGCATTTTATGATTAGTGGTATTTGGTTTTTTTTTCCTCTTCATTCAATGCTAACGACAACGCAGAGGGAAAGAAGTAATCATTTAACTGATTGGACTAAGATTTGTGACACATGAAATGCATCAAAAATAATATTAACGGGAGCACCCAAGAAGAAGATATTTGATATGTGTATTTTCAAATGGAGGTACTAGTAACCCTAGGGGTACTTTGGAGTACTGCAGGGGGTACATGAGATGTAAATAATAATAATAATAATAATAATAATAATAATAGTAATGCAATAGTCACCTGCTGTAAAACCTCACAGAAGAAGAAGAAGAGGACAGCAACAAACACAATCACCTTCCTGATGACTGAGTTTATTGCTGCTCGGATCAGAACAAAGAAAAGAGGCAGACAGGCTGCGCCTGGCAAAAGATTTGATCACTGCAGTTGTCTGCCAGCAGCTGGGAATGACAAAGATCCTCAGTGAAGCACGAGCTGCGTTTTTTTTTTATATATACCACATTTTAAAGTGCAGCTGATGGAAAAAGACGCAGTTGAATGCAAACTGCACCGACATTTGCATCATCGCGACAAAAGCTGTGACAGATTCTAGAGGTCTGAAATGTGACATTGAAGTGTTTGTCAGTATGAGTAAATAAGTGGTTTAAGATATTAGACACAGATGATGCAGCGATGTATTGTATTACACTGTATTGTATTCCAGCACTCTTCTGTATTGAACCTCTTTATAAAGCCTTTCGCACTGGTCATGGGGTACTTGGTTGAAAAATGATTTCAAAAGGAGTAAAAATGGCTTGAGAACCCATGTTTTAGAGTCATTTATGTAATACTTATTGGTAACATTATTTTTCAAAGCAACTGTGTCACAAACAGACACTTTGGCAAACAGTTCATGTCTTGCATAACTGGTTTAGACTACTGAAACTAAGGTCCGGGAAAAAAATATATGGTTTTTGGTTAAATATGAAAGAAAACAAACAAAAAAATAATATGAAATCAAGCACACAGCGCCTTGTTTTTGCAAGAGTTTTAGAGTAGAATTATGAGAAAGATGATGAAGATGAGAAAACTACACAAATACACCTTGTTATGGACACCAAAACTTCAATTTAAACAAAGGAAAAGTAAAATATGGGACATTTTAACGGGAACATTTTGCATGTGCATTGAGAAGTTTCCAGAAATGTTGCTGAACATTACCTTTCAGACAAAACAAAATGTATATTTGTTGTGATGTACAGGGGTGATTAATAAACAGCAGTCCAGGTAACAGGTGTTACATGCTAAGTGTGATGAAAGATGGTGTTGGCAAATGTTTCGAAAGACACTATACTTAGTTTAAAGTAGAAATCCAACAGTCACAGCACGCACGTGTAATTTAAAATTATTAATGCCCCAGACTATTGTTTGATCTGAACCATTCAAGTCAATTAATTGGCTTATGGAAGTCGAGGTATTAATTCAAACTGCAGAGCAAGTAATCCTTTAATTGAAGTGCAAATCACTCAAATCAGAGATTTCCACCAAGGTGATAATGTAATCCAACGCATATTTAATATTCTGATAAGAAAAACAAAGAGAAAAATTAAAAACTGGAGGTTAAGCTCCTGAAAGCCACCTTTTTATTTCTTTGCAGCTTTGTTGCCTGAGGAAAAAAACACTCCTGGCCATAATAGACCACTATCAAAATGGTTCATCTTTGATAGCATAAATGTACTCTACGGGCTGCATCAGGGTCAACCTGAACCATAATGGTAAATCAATACTGTACCTCACAACTCCCACACACTTGAGTTGTGTTCTCTGCCTCTTTTCTCCTCAATGCTTTTTGTCTTCTTCTTTTTTTCTTTATACAAACAAGTGATCTTTCAAATTCCAAAGGTGGCCTCCGAGGAGCCAAAGTCAAAAACAACTTAATTCTTCCTCGGGAACACTGATGATGTTTAAAAGCAGGCACACACACACACACACACACACACACACACACACACACACACACTTGCACTCAGACGGCAGCAGACAACAATATGATTGATACCGCACACGCAGCACTGCTCGTCTCCCACGTTTAATGGAGATACCAAATGAATCTGTTTGTTGCTGTCCAATAAATCCCGCTGCAAGGGGAGCTGGAAGACTTGTGGTGTTCTGATATTACGCCGAGGATAAAAAGGAAATAAATTCGGCACCATCTCTCTTTGATTTAATCACCTCTTATTCTAAATGTAGAAATTAACTGTTGAGGAACAGGGCTGATAGATGGCCACGCAGACAAAACATTCTTCTTTTTTAGCACGGATAAATAAATAGAGCTAATAATGTGGACAAGAACACCGCAGAGGTTCATGCTAGGAGTTATCTTTGGCAGCTACAATTTCAAACTGACACTCAAACTTGTTAAACCAATTAGCACATCCAGTTCTAGCTCAGGTTAATGACATGACTGGATGACAAAGCCACGGACAGAGAAGAGCTAATGACCATTAACGGTCCACGCCTCCTGGGTCAACGCTCTCCGTGTACCCAGAACACTAAAACAGGCAATTATCTGTTTTCTCCCAAGGACAAACTGTGCTGGAATCAATCAAGTGTTTTCTGAAAGTTAGCGCGTTCGTGTTGGTCGGAGAAACTTGTAGAATCTGATTAGCTTAGATCTCAGGTGATTGACTACACAGTCCGTGCATGAAAGGAGAAGGCGCTTCACAGAGGCTATGAAGCCGGCAGCGCTCGCTGATGTTTGATGAACTTTATCTGACTCCTCCAGCTCTGTCGCTGCCTTGCAGGTTTTAAATAGTGCACAGCACCGATAGCTTGTATAACACTCCTCCTTCACGGCGCCTATTGATCTTGCATTAGCGCCACAAACCTTTTTATTTTTCTGATTTCTTTCGACGTTGTGTAATACTTCTCAAAGACTAATTTCCATCCTCAACTGTTGCCGAGAACAGAAAGAGGACTAAATGAAGGCTGCAGACAACACAGCTCACTCATAATGATGTATTTCTTCCAAAAGAGGACACAGGGAGACATTTCTGCAACCTTTCCTGTATAAAAGACTGAAATTAACAAGTTGTTGATCAAAAATATAAATAAAGCCCCTGGCAATATCAACAGCATCTCCAGTAAATGAGCTTCTTAAAGCAGCACTGGCTCATTATGATTTCTTAAAAAATGATTTGCTTCTTTTTTTTCTTGCTCTGTAAAGTGCCCTTTGGAGGAATTAGATAAATATTCGTCAACTGCTTGGAAAGAGAACGCGTCGGAAGAGCTGGACCTTCAGCGTTAGCATGTAAGCCAATAATGACCGAACCAAAACGCGCAGAATCTTCATAACAAATCCCCAAGAAAACATGTACTGCAGCCAGATGGAGATTATAGTTACAAAACACCTAATGGTCTCCAGGAGCGTCCATTAGAGAGTTGTCCAATTAGGCTTCAACCCAACGTTGCACATTTCCATCGAGCCTTTCAACAGAAGTCTTTACGTGGTCATCATTGAGGCTAAGGATCATTTATTACATTTCCCCAAGACATGTTAATCTACTGGAGAATCAATTTCACCTTTTCGGTAATGACTCATGAGCTAGTCAAGAAGGCTTGACTAATTTCCACCGGATAATAGATTTTATCCTCTCATTTTGGTCCTAGTCTGACAGACTGAAGGGAAAGATGGAAGAAATCAGTTAATTAATCAGTCGATCAGTCAGTCAGTGATTTGATGAAATCCTTTTTTTTCCCCAAAGTACAACTGTTGCCACTTTGGAAATCTGACGCTGTTTGAAATTCACCTCCCTGCTTCGATGGAAAAAAAAAAAAAACTGTTTTGCTGCTGCAATGAGGTACAATAAATGACAATGTCTGACAACCGTTCATTTTGGAAACATCCATTTTGTGTCACAATTTGCATATTTAATTTTAACATCCAGCAGAACAAACAGGATGCAACAGCCATTAGCGCTAATGAAGGAAAGACAGATGACATCTATGATGGTTATCACCGCGTCTGCCTGCCTTTTCTCTGTCTCTTATCATTCAGGCCGCCTCCGCTTACCTTTTTTTCCCCCCCTCTCATTCACTTTTATCAGTCAGTCAGTCTTTCAAGTGTCTGCATGACAAATAACTACATTATATCCATTAACTAGTCACAAGCTACGGCACCAACATAATGCATGATGGGTAATTCAGGGTGGAGAGGAGAAAAAATAGAAAGAAACTTCCCCCTTTTTAACAATCCCCTTTCTTGCTTGCTATGTTCTCATTAATTTTCCCAAAGAGGCCTGTCAGCCGGGAGAGTACATTATCCATTCATCAACGCGTCATACTCAGGCAGCACCACATATTGGCTAAAAGAAAAGGTCAAACAACAAAATTTTGTGTTTCCAACCTAAAGTGCGCCATTCAGCATTTTAATTAACAAGCCCAGGCCAATGAAAAATGAATGAGCTGGGAGTAGTAAAAAAAAAAAAAAGGCTTTGTATAGCCTTGAGGAGTACAGAGCAGAGACATAATGATAATGTACAAAGTCCCTGAGTACAATGAATAGCTAGCAAGGAATACCAAGCCTGAGTGGATGAATGGCATAGCAGACAGTGTGTGAAAAGCTTGCTGAATGTTATGATGAATGATTTTTCCCCCGTCCATTCATTCAGCTTTATTGTGACGTTTCATTTAAAAACTCATTTAGGAATTGTTGTTTTTTTCTCAGTGACACCGTCTCAGGTCCGAATAACCCAGATCAGAATGTTCATTCATCTACAAACGCCGAGCGATGCCACGTGAATGTGTGATGAAACCGACTGAAAGGTTTCAGCACCTCGGACAGGGCTACATGATGTAACACGCGAGCGCACAATAAAACAGTGGCCCTACCTGGCTTTTCTTTCATATTCACCTTTTTTGAAATGAAATCGACCTTCAAATGAGTTCATTTCACCGACACGAGTAAAATATATTGTAATTTCCACGTTTGAATATGTCTCGTGTTCAGTCTCACCTAAATAAGCCATTAAACCTGCATGTTTCCGTCGCTAATGGCAGAGATCTTTGAGTTTTAGTTAAATTCATATGCATCGTGCATTGTAGTCAAAGTCAGAGAAAATCAGCAAAACAAAATGTGAATTGATGCACATTTCCAAACTGTAATGGTGGTGGCACAAATTCATTGGAGGAGAAGAAGAATTTGCATTTTCTCCTTGCTTTTCTACATAAATTTTCTGCTTTTCCACTATGCATGAAAACAGCTGGACTGATAGGCGCTGACTCGTCCAGTGATGCAAAATGCCCCATAAAGATCTTTCTAGTGAGCCGCTGTTCAAGCATATCCACGAGACGTACATCCACGTCTGTTTTATGTATTCATATCGCCGCTGATGGCCAAAACCGGCTGCTCTGCTCTGTTTCAATTCACACCATCACAGACCACCCCCAAATGCCAGAAGCATAATCGGAATATGCAATATGTTGTAGGAAAAAAAAAGAAAAAAAGATTAATTTGACATTCATTGCTCCACATCCACAGAATGGTATCAAGGTGGACACAGTGGCATATGGTTCATAATGAAAACACGCAATTTTACACAGTTAGACGCTGGCAAACGCGTTAATTGTACATGAACACGTGGGGAAAGACTCTGCCAACAATCACAAGCGCTAACTATGCACTCACATGTCACCCAGAGAGGCAGGAAAAAGGCCTTTTTATCATGCCTCTTATTATAGCGAAGGCATAAGCCATCCTATATTGAGGCATTAATGTCAGAGAGGACCAAAGAACACCTTCTGACTGCTCCTTCACAATTTTACTCCTCACTGAAGACAGCTCATTGTGGAGTGGGTGGAAGTGTTGTCCGTGATGGTGCTAGCCTGCAGTGTCACATCACCCCAGTGACACTTGGCACAGGTTACAATGTACTGGAGAATATAACCCATGCACAGGCAAGGTGTTATTGCCACGCAAGCTCTTATAGAGGAGATGGATTTTGACCGTTTCTTTTTTTCCCCCCCACTTTTTCCTTTTCGGGTCAGTGCTTGGAGTGTATCCCAGCATGCATCTGACTCTTGGTGGGCGGCAGGAGAGCACCGTGAAGAGACAAGCAGTCCATCACAGATATAAAGACAGCTATCCCCATGTCTCCAACACACCTGACATGTCTTTACAATGTCAGAGGAAGCCTTACACCCACAGGGGGAAGCTGTACATTCCAACGACAAGACTGGGAAATTCAACACTAGCATTCTGATTGAGAGTGCTATACTGAACCAGAAGACCAAACCAGAGATTTCATCCAATGTATTCATAAAAAAATAAAGATTTAAAGAACAAGGGAGATGTTGGACAGTATTTAGTAGTCATTTCATAAATGGTCAGTATCCTTTAATCTTGATATCACCGCATTTTATGGCACATTTCCTAATAAACATCATTGGTTGAGTGAGATAGTTTGCTGAAATCTTCTTGAGCAAAGTTCTGAAGACCTACTCAAGGAAAAAAAAATACGAATTGTTTGCTAAACAAAGGCAGCTCCAGAGTCCAGAGAGAAATGTTAATAATGGAGAAACTGTTTTGTGACTGATTACAATACCATATGGTGTCGCGGCAGTGACACCCAGACAGAAAGGCACTCACGGCTGACAAATGATCTGATGAGTGTTTCACTTCAAAGAAGAAGTGACAAGAATCAAGAACAGACTCAGAGTTGCGACAACAGCTTCAGATTTACTGTCCACTTACTGGCTGTAAATCTGAAGGAACGCGCCGATGTTTGATGGAAGCAATGCCTGACAGTTAGAGGCCCTCATGCAAAAAGGTGGGAGCGGTCAGGGATGTTTGGAGTGTTTGAAGTCAGGAGATGGAAATAAATCTCATGATTAGAAGAAGGTACATTTCCATGCAAAATGTGTTATAGTTTCAAAATATGTTTGAATAATTCACCTATTTCTGCACAAAATATCTGCCCCTCTAATGGCGGCTGCACTGCGATGGAAGATCATCAAGCATCAAGTTTTGCTGTTGTAGTCAGTCGAGGTGGAGCTATAGTTCATGATACCCAAGCGGCAACATCTGTGGCTGTAAAGCCAATGCGGTTCCTCTAACAGCCACTTGAGGCTGGTTACAAAACATGTCAGTCTCCATAAGTCCCCATGTTAAAATGACGACAGCAGAAATAAACATGTTTACAGCCTGGTACAAAAAACAGTTTTTGTCTCTATAGTTAATCTCCCCATTCATAACAATTTTTACTGGGGCTAAATTTCTATACAACTCTCCTGTCAAATTATATTAAGGCTTAAAGAAAGATGATTGCTCCAAAATACTACGACTTGAGTAAATGTACTTGCATTACTTTCCACCACTGCTGTGACACGGTGTGATATTTTCTCCAGACCGCACACTGAACCCGGATGATTCATTCGTGACCTCTCCAAAATCCTGCTGCTTCACCTCTCTGACAGTGTGTGCCCTTAATTCCCCAGAATAACACCTGAAGACAAATCCAAGGAACAAAAGCTAACAGCAGTGCTGGTAAAAGGTTACAGGCAGCAGTTTATTCCCTTTGATCAATAAGAAAAAGAGCAGTATCGAGGATAAGAAAGGAATGTAAATACATTTTAAATGCTTCAGCTTCAGCCTTCAACTCATACATATACACACTGATTTTATGAAAGTAGGGCATAATGAGGATCATATTCTTTACTTTCATTTAGCAAGTGTGAGAGGTGAAGAGGCTCTGCTTGATATAGATCATTGCTCGGGGGATCAGAAGTATAAGATCCAAGCACAGGGTTAACTGGATATACTGTGGCCTTAACATGTAAGCTAAGTGTTGTGGGACTTCATCAAAAAAAAGAGCCTATGGAGTTCTGCTTTCTTGTGAACTACATTTGGCTGCGCTCGCTGTTAACCTTTAGTCAATGATATAATTTGGGTAAGTGGTGTGTCTTTTAATTGCTAGCCTTAATTTTAGAACAGCACTCAGTAATTGAAGCCATAAAAATGTTCTCAGGTGGCGCTGGCCAGCCGTAAAGACACAGCACGCATGCAGCAACTGGAGGGCAACGGTTTTAGGACTGGAGCCAGCCGAGAGCCAGTTTTAGTTGATTTCAGTCAAACATTTAATCTGTAGATATCAGTCACATTAGAAGCATAAAAAAAAAATACAAATAAAAGACAAGAAAGCCTGACCTTCACCTGAGTGCAGTGCATTTTTATTTTTATCGAGTAGAACAACAACAAAACAAAAAAGCAAACAGATCACACACCAAAACATGAAAATGAAAAATAACTAATAAGTCCCTTTGAGGCAGAGGTGAAGAAGTGATCCATTATTTACTTGCTGGCACTGAAGCTACAGTAACAGAGCAACAAGTGTCACTTATGCTAAACATGTAAACACGCAGCAGCATAATGAAGCGTGTTATTCACTCTTATGATTACAGAAGCTATTTTAATCGGGTTTGAGTGTGAAAACGTGACCCCAGCAGCACATAAATATGACCCAGAAAGCCAACGCTTCAATTTTTCCCATTAGAAGAATGGAAGCTATGGGGTGTCATTTAGCTCACTTTGTAGAGCGTCCGCCCCATCTACAAAGGCTCAGTCCTTGCCGCAGCGGCCCAGAGTTTGAATCCGATCTGTGGCCCTTTGCTGCATGTCATTCCCCATCTCTCTCTCGCCACATTCCTGTCACTCTTCAGCTGTTATAGCTGAAAATAGCTTGAAAAGGCCAAAGAAATATATTTTTAAAAAATGGAAGCTATACAAAGAACCAATTAATATCCATTTATCCATCCATTTACTCAAGCCAACAAGGTAACCCTTTGCAACTTGATTTGTAAAGTACAAAACGCAGAAAAGACTTATTGTTGTTGTTATTTCTAACAAACAAAGTGCTGGAATGGACAATAAATCTTATTTACGGGCTGCGGACTTGAGAATAGAAGCTTAAACAGCACTTCTGGTCAGCATTACACCATCTCTGTTTCACCCCAGGCTCTCCGAGATGATGAGATACAGAATAATTTATCCAACTGATGAATTTTTAATTAAAAATTCTCACCCCATATGTTAAATGCCAGATTCACTGGAGGCATTTCATTACACGAAAACTGGTCTTAAGTGCATCATTGGCCTACATGTGGAAAGTCAACGACTGCTTTGGTTGTTTGTTTTTCATCAGTATGAGATATTCGCTGATGAACCATGCCCAGTTTTTGACCAAATACAATTTTATCTCATGTGACCATTGTGGTTGTTACTATATTAAGAGAAAGTTACTGCACTTTATCAAACACTGTTCCTAGTATGTGAATATTTTATGTTGCTGCTGGTGTGAAATGAAAGGCTCAAATGCTATTTAACAACTTAGATTGATCACATACAATAGCCTTGGCTTTGTAGCACCAACTCCACAAATGCTGTGTCATACCCAAGGTGAATGAGTTGAGTTTTTTAAAGGAGGCTCAGGTTCCTATAATGCAACCGATAGCATATTTTGTTAAATTCTTCCTGACCTGGTGAACACCAAAGTCTGTCAAACTACATCGTCAGCAGGCTTTCGGTTGAAAACCCAAGCCAAGATAACTCTGATTCCATCAGTAAATCTGAGCTTTGCTAGCAGCATTGCTCTAGGGATGTTGATGCCAGTTTGCCCGTCCATTGGTTGGTCTGATGGTCCATCAGTACCTCACTTTGGTCTAGACTTGAACAAATATTGAATGAATTGCCATGAGGTTTGCTGCATACACTCAGACTTTATTCGTAGCCCCATAGGTTGACATTTTTACTTTCAGGGAAATGGTTTGGTGGATCGGAATGCAGACATTCATGGTCCCCAGAGGATGATACCCTGACTTTTCATTTAGCAACATCAGAAGGTCAAAATGTTTGGTTTACTTGCAAAAATACCCATCAGCCACAGCTCTACTTTCTGTTTCAAACTAATTAGAATAATTAAAAAGGCTAACATAGTAAAGGATAGCATGTCAAAGCACCACTGTGCCTTCACGTACAATCTCAGAGAGCCACCAGCGTGACATCAAACAATTGGTTTGACAGGCTGACAAGTGAACCGGTCTTAATGTGTCAAATCCACAGTGCCCCTGTGATGCTGAAATGAGCATGTTGATGAGATATGTACAGCTAATGAAGAGCCTGTCTTAGATTTTTAACTAGTACTCTGTGATTGTGGCACACAATTCAATCAAACTCTCATGCACAAATATCGTTATCCAGTCTGTAAATAAGGTAAGTAAGCAAATTATACAGCACATGTCTACGGATCACACACACTAAATTAATAACCGTCTGGTGAGAGGTTTAGCATGTTGTAATATATTTGGCAGGACCAGTAATTATAAAACTAGGCCATATTGCAATGGGAGATAATTAACGTTAGCCCGTCCCTGGGAGGTTTTGTGGAGTGGGAGGGGGGCTTTGACACAGCCTATTCAATTATGTCCTTCCCTGTGGGTCCGGAAACCCAGAATATAGAATATCTAAATTAGGCACATGACAAATCTCTCACTGAGTCAGATGGAGCAGGTCACGGATGGCAAGGTGGCCAACAAGTTGTGGGGGGAACAAATCATGTTTGCAGTCAGACGTAGGTAGAGTTATTATGAAGTTGTTTTGTGGTATGATAAGGTGAGAAATACCACCCACCTACCTTTTACACTTGCACATTAATAGGGGGGCCTTTGTGCTTGAGTGGAATCTCTTATTCGTCATGTCTTCTTTCCAGTTATTAAAGCTGTATTATCATTCAGATACCTCTAATGATTTGCTAGGCTGAAAAGCATTTATATTATGTCTCATATTATCAGTTTTCTATTACTGAGGAAAAGGAAATATATGAAAATGGGAAGAAAAGGGCACCAGTGTATAGCAGATCAATTAATGAGACGCTGGAAACCTTCAAAATTGCCTATTGATTTTTGTCCTGCATGTGTAGAGCTGATTGCATTGGAAATTCCTACAATGTCATGATTAGAAGTTTGCTTGATGAAATTTGGAATGGCCTCCCAAATGACGCTCGTGAGTTGATGGGATTTAATTAGGCTGCAATTATAGACAAGATGCTAGCTGTAGCACTTACACCTGAAAAGTTGGCGCTTTGAAAATTATGGCTGAAATTGGTTTCTAAATGGATGGAGCACGAGGCGCGGGGTGGTGCAAAGGAGAAAGAAAAAAAAGTTCATGGTGGTTGGATGGATTGAAAACTCATTACATCCATTTCAGTAAAATGCATCATTGTTATGAACATGTCCAATGAAAAAGTCCATTTAAAATTTCCCTAGACCTGTTCAGTAATACAGTATGTATCATTGGAAATCTATAGTTACAGTGTGAACCTCGTTTCATTGAATACATTTTTTTTCTCTCCCTCTTGAAGAAAGAGGGTCGGCAAGGTGTAACAACTGTGTCTCAGTTTAGGACTGCTTAAAAATCATACAGTACAAGCTGCAGGGGATCAGCTATAAAATATGTCCTCCCTCTCTACTGTATCTAGCACATCACAGACAAAGAAATGGGTCACTTATATCAACACGGGAATTCAAGGCATTACATTTGACCCTCTATGCGTAGCCCTTCCAGCACCTGCACATTGGATATCCGGCTAAAAATAACATCCATGCCACCGGAGAAGGAGCTGAGCGGAAGAGAGGTTACGTTCTATGATTACAGGCAAAGACACTAAACAGCAAAACATGTTAAATCATATTTGGCTAAACGTCACTGTTGAATATTTACTGAATGGATAAAAGGTTGATGGGAATGCCGCATGGGAAAACACGCATTAGCACCCTTACTGTCATTATAATGTTCGACAAGCATAAATGCTTGGCGTGAAATCATTTATTCATTGCTGCTTTTCGCACATCCATGGATTCTTCAGAGAGATGTTGTCAAGACCAACCCCGGTACCAAGACCATGTGGTCAAGGTCAACTCAGGAGAGAGAACATTGCAATTTAAGTCCTATACAAGTACACGATGGGGCATGTCTTTCATCTAAGGATGATGCTTAAGGGAAGGGTAGGGGGTAGAACAATGGTAATGAGTGACTGCTCGTTGATCACACTGGGTTTCTAGTTCATATGTGCACCAGATGCACTGCTGTTTGGTCGACCGAAACCTTGCAGCTGCTAGTGAGAACAGGAAACTAGCTGATGCTTCATCACCACTAAGTCTGTCACCGGGATCCTTTTGGGGGGGGGGGGGGGGGGGGGGGAAGTTCCTAATAGCCCTTTTCTACTGCAGGAAATGAATGACCTGTAACATGGGTTTCCCATGAGCTGAACTTTTAGGGACTTTGTGAGCCTTCAGTATGAGGCTTTTTCCTTGTGTTTCAGATGTATATTCCAAATATACACCATGAAAAAGGAAAAAGCAGGACACATTTTTTTGTGTTGTTTGTTGTTGCATACAAGAAGTGTATATGGAATGGACATTAATGTAGAAAGTGGATATTGCTACAGAGTTGCATAGTGAGAGGCCAGTAAGGGGCACTAATAGAAGTGGAAGCAAATTCAAAATGTTCCCTGGTTGTTTTGGGAGGAAAATAAGGAACTATATTCGCTGAATGAATCCAGAATTAACCTGATCTGATTGATCTCCGCGCTGATCAGAGAGCCAGATATTTTCTTAGACAGTGGTTCATCGTTTGAACTGATTGGGATCAAACTTTTACTTGCCCTTCCCAGCATTTTTTCTTAACAATTTTGTAAACATGAGATAAAACGCCAAAGGAAAACCCCGAGGCTCAACTGGTTTGTGTTCAACAATGGTCTCCAGCATGTCCAACCACTTTTTAGTTGTTAAGTTTCTTCACTGCAGACATATTTTATTTTTCAGGGTTTTATTTTTTTTAGTGTTTCTCTGTACCATTGTGTGTTGTATCCCCATTCCTGGCAGACAACAGGACATCTTCTGGTACAGTACATCTTTCATTTTTGAACTCATCTGAACTAGTCTCATCTTCCCAAAACACAATGACAGCCTGAACATTTTTATTTGTCCTACAAGTTATCTTAAAGTAGCTGGTCCTGGTCGATACACATGCATTAGTAAAATGGTTGTTTTTGCTGTAGTCGTCCTTAAACTGTGATGACTGATGTCCTTGACTAGTCACAAGTAACTAACGGCAAACACTGAAAGTACCTGAAACTATTATATCCTGTATCCTCATCTCCGGAGCAAATGAAGGACAGTGGAAACAAAAGCAGAAGCTGCTTAAAATTGACATGTTAAATTCATGCTTAAAGCTAAAATGTAGAATTCCAAAGACAAAGCTTGTTACGGTGCATCTTTAAGGGCTCTTTATTTTATCCTTGAACTTGATCTAGCAAAATGGATGGAGCAAAGGATGAGATTTGGACTAAATCAAGCGCCTTTTTCATCTCGGCTAGAATTGGCTGGATGAAAAAAAGAAAAGTCCAACATGTCACATAGTGCTTACACTTTATGTGTCTCTCATTATGCAAAAAAAAAGAGCTTGTGTTTGCAAATTAATGCATTTTCTGGGCTCACAATATCTGTTTGTCACAATTTTATCCAACTAGTAGAACTGTCAGTTCCAAACAAGAAATAATGGACCATATTCCCTAGAACTACTGCAGTGTCCTGGCTGATGCTGCAGCCACCTCTTCTATTGTTTCGGAATAATTTTGCGCTCTACCCGGATCAGACTATGCAAATTGTGTGAGTTCAACTCTCGTCTCTGCTGGCTAATGATGTAGTGGTAGATGTTCATTTGCTCAAAGACGTTCAAAGACACAGAAAACGACACATCTCAGAGATAAAGCTGAACGTTATTCCCTGTAATCTCATCTCGCTGCGCTAAATTTGAACACTTTCAAACAACCAGTCTTTAAAGGCGGGGAGAGGTCTGACCATTAAACATATGGCTGCAGAGCTTTACTTTGTATTCAGAGGAGGCAAATATAAAAAGCAGCCCAGAAGTGCTACTAGGCCACTAAAGTTATTGCGATTGCATATTTTTGTGGAGCATGACTGTTTTATTTAGGCCATTCGTCTTCTTACTTAGACCATTATTTATGCCATTCCCCATTTTAAGTTAATCTCCTAACGAGTGAGATTTATACCTATGGAGGCCAACCATTATCCACATGTGAGTTAAGCAGAATGGAAAATGGTGTATTTCATCTGTTTGACACTAAGCACTTAGCACATTTCTCAGGCTCTGGAGGTAAAGCAGCCATAAGTTAAAGAAACGCTCGCTAATGTATTCTGTTTGGTTTCGCAGGTCTTAGTCCGAACATCTTCTGAGCTCAGACAGTTGGGTATCTACACGGCTCTCCTTAAAGTAATGATCAAAACTTAATGTGCATGCCCAAGGTGCAAGTCCACCTCTGGGTATCGCAATTTTATCCTCGGCTGACAATAAAAGGGAAGATGAACTGTGTCAACACTGTGGCAGCACCCTGGGTGATTTTCCACAGATAAAGGCACATTTTTCTGGTTCAGATCTGGTTCAGAACATGATGATATGAAGCTTATTTTCAGTGCAAAGCTCAGAGTAGCATTGCGTGATTCTACAGATCTGGCCTTCTATTCATCACCAGCAGGGCAACTTGCAGTTTATATCTCTTGACATCACCCAGACAAAGTGTCAATCCACCGCTAAGGACCCCACTGAACTCCCTTATTGTGTTTCGCGTCTTTTTTAGGCTATATTTTACCGTAGTCACACAACCTCTGATAAAAATAAAAAAAAACCACTCATGCAATCAAGAAGTTCTCCTTCTCTTGCCTGCTCTTCTTTGGATTGCAACTCATAAATCCTTTGCTTGTCAGCACTAGCAACAGCTTACCAACCCTTCATGCCACTTCAAAAAGCCACTATCTTTTGAAGTTGGCGTGCGGTGGCATTTCGGAGCTGAAGAGTTAGTTTATCCAGCAGCAGTCGTAAACCGTCACATCTGCAGCGGCAGGCTGTTTGATTAAGCTAATGTCATTGATTATGCCGACGCGCAGAGTGATTCAGAGGAGAAATATATTACGCGCTGCGCATGAGGTGTTTTAAAAATCTCCGTCGGGGCATTGCTTTTGATTCCTGCCGTGCCTCGGCCTCATGCGGTTCATTTTTAGCCCCAGTCGGAGAGTCGAAAAATGAAAATGGTATCGGATTGAGCCAGTGTGTAGGGCTAACTGAAGAGAAAAAGGGTGAGAATAAGCCGTAGTACTGTAAACATCAAGAATCATCAAGTTTTTGCTTGTATTTGGCAACCAGCTGGTGGTGGGTGGTAAGAAAACGAAGGACGGGCGAGGCGTAGGGGGGCTGAAAAGTCTGTCAGAACATTAGAATGCTGCCTTTTGAATCCTGGTCTTCTAAACCCCATGCGGTATAAATGAGACAGACAGGAAAATGAATGAATTCGGTGACAGAAAACACGTGGGAAGGCCTGCAAACCCCGCCATCTCCGAGCTTGTGTGTGAGCTTTTTTTATTTTTTCAAAAGAGGAAGGAGGGCGAGCTGCCGCGGCTGCCTCCCTTCCTGTGACAGCTCTGTGCTCGCTCTCCTGCGAGCCATATTCCTCTGTGCTCCGGGCACGGTGACACACACTCGCTCGCTCGCACGCTCCCGCGCACGGGCTCGCATCCACTGTATCTCTTTTTCAGCTTGCGCACACGTACACACATTTATACAGCAGGGTGACGGGTGACTGAGACAGCTCAGGGCCCCAGCAGGAGTCACAGAGGCGGTGTGCCAAGTCATAGCCTCTACTCTGTTCCACCCCAGCAGCATGCCTTAAGAGGGCCACGGTGACACACTGCTTCACTATAGATAATATATGACTAGCTGTGTAATACCTACAGATCAGTACATTATGTTCGTGTCAGCACCTCACAGCTGACGATCACAGCAATGCCCTCAATCAACACATGCTTAAAACAAGCACAAATTTAGCACCGTCATGCATGCACAAATTCACACAAATACATGAATGCACGTGCGTACAAAAACAAATATGCATGCACGTATTCGTACATAGTGCACGTGTAAACTGTTTTTGGCAGAGCAGGTAATTGCGCCGGCACAAACACCTGCACATTCGGAGACACAGCCTGACATTTGGAGTAAAATACGTGTTTGTCATTAAACACGCAGCGAGGTTCGATATCAATTTCATCCGTGTGTGTCCGCGGACGTGTTAAGCCCAGCTTAGCTCTTAGTGTGGGTTGTGTTGACCGCAGGAAGAGGGGTTTCTGCATGATGCTAATGGAATTGCTATTACGAGAATATAAAAAGCTTGAGGACTAAAAGGAAAGGGGGGAAAAAAACACTGAGCCAAGCTCTGTTCTGCCAACTCTGAAATTGTTTTATTTATTATATCGTGATTTTAGGAGCTGTTTATAGGATGTGTAGGATCTTAATGTGATAATAGCATATTTTAAATTATTATTATGGCATATGTATTATTCGTATAAAATTTGCTGCCATTAGGGGGCGCCAGAGTTGAAACTTTAAAAATATTTATACTATAGAGCATTATATAAATTGTAAAAAGAAAAAAAAGGGCATATCCTTAGATTGGAAGTAACATAATACATCCATGTACAAACCACAGGTGTTTTTCCTACACTATCAGTGACCAGCTCGGATGTCGACTCAATAAAATACGTCAATAAAGGCTTCTCACTTTTCCCAGCTCACATGTGGTAAGAGAAGCAACATAAAACCAGTTGTTTTTGGTAAAACAAACTATTAATTACAAGAAGGAGAAAAACAGGAAAAATATGGGGAGGCGAACCACAAGGGATAAGGGTTGGTGGATGCTGTTCAAATCAAACAAATAAATATAACCAAAACAGAACACTTTAAGAATTACAAATAGCTTCCTAAATGAAACAAAAATGGAAAGTTACTTTCTAAATCTACTTAATAAAAACTAAAAAACAGCCAAAAGCACCCCTGAACCTAATGTCTCTGTACAAACTGTTATATTATACTCTACGTGATGCAGTCGGTATTGGGATCTTTTCTTGGCCCTGGCCTCAATACTAGAGTTAGCATTCGTCCATCTGACATCACAAGCGGCGTGTTCGTTATGGTCCTTATGTTCATTATGACTACCAGCTGCCCTGACTATCAGGCTGGCCAAACTTTTCTAACTTCAGTCCGCTGAATTGGACAGCCGGACCTTCCTGCTCCAATGAGAATCTTTGGACCATCAGACAGGAAGCGGGAAAGGCGACCACACATCCCACTCAGGATAGATGTCACCAATGTTGTCTTAGATAATTCATTTCAGTCCAATGTTTCAGTTAATCTGTTTATTTATCAGTCAGGTTATAGCCTCAGCTGAACGCGAGCACGTTAAAGTTCATCAAGCTTTTCCATCCGTACTGATTCTCTATCTTTTTTCCGCCTCTAATGTTGGGGCAGATCATCTGCTCAGTCAGCGATCGTGAAAGCAGGTGTGCGTCATTAAGCCCTGTAAGCAACGAGTGACTGAGCACCTTCAAGTTCTGGCAGGAAGGGTCAAACTGTTCTGCAAAGAGATCTGCAAGTTTTGTTTTGTTGTCTTTTCTGTCTGGTTTGCCCTGTGGTTACCTGAGCAAGCGGAACGTTCCTGGTAGGAGAAGATAAAAGCTCAATTTTATGTGGTTCAAATTCAAAAAAGAAGTCAAATCATTTGATTTTGACATCACTCTGGAGGTCAGTTCCAATGATTTCCCAGGGATTTTGTCATTGTCAGCTATACAGCTTCGCCAATCCACCACCCTATCCCCACCAGTCCCCCAACATCAATTACTCTCTAGGCAGATCTAAGTGCAGACCAATATGACCAATTCCCAATATGTTACTTCAACATTTCAAGGCCCAATTTGCCACATTCAGTTGTTTTGCGATGCACTATGCTGCTTGCACATTACCTGTGGGGGAAACAACATATGATGCATACACAAAAGGGAGGGAAGTTTAATGCTGTTGTCCACTTTGAAAAGCTGTTTCGAAGACACCTTGGGTATTCTAAAATTTCTGTTTGTTGCAACCTAAGTGCAGTGAAGTGGCCACATCTGACAGTTAATTGCATCAATTTGGAGTACAGAATCTCGTGCTAAATTAGTACTATTTCTTTTGTGGCACCATTTTATGAAGGTTTCTAGTGTAAAAGGTGTGTTTTTGTATACAACTCTTGTGTAATGCAATGTTTTTTATGAAGCTACTCAACAGAGGAGTTTGCTTACTTCCTGAACATAAGTTGGGGCTTGTGTTTTTCTTACAAGTCTAGTCTTATTCTTAAGTTTTCAGAAAGTTTTACATGAGAACCCACACTGAATTACTTTTCATCACAGTTTTAAATGGTTAAACCTAGTCGAGAATACCGCAACCAAACTCAACATAAAGTCAACAATAGGGTAATAGGAAGGCTGACCCTGCTGGATTGAAATGACCCGCACACCAAATGTATCTGAGCAGAACCTAATACTCTATTTTCACCGTTAATGTTGTCCTGGTGCAAAAGCTCACCCCTATTGTTGAAGTAAGGAGAGGCTTATGGGAAGAAGCGGCGCTGGACTTCTTTTTTCGACGATGTGGCTATCGCAGCAGGTCTGAACAACAGCTCTGACGGAGGAACTTGACTGAAATGTTTGAGAGCGCTGGAAATCATTTGCATATTGAGAGGAAATACATGTTGCAACATGTTTCCGAGGCCTTAAGGACACAGAAAGCTTTTCAGCGATAAATGTTGGATGTAAATAATTGTTTACGGTGAAACCTCCACGGGGTATTTTTAACAATATTATCTCATGTTGCCAATTCATTTTTGCAATGCTTTAATCTTCAGACGTTCTAATAAGCCATAATTAATCGCCTCTGTTTACAAGGTTTGAGTCTAACACATGCAGTTTGGGATGAAGGTTTCTATCAAGAAATGTTAGACTTCTGGATAATAAATAACTGAGACAATAAAAAGAAAACAATATTTTTTTATTTGCTACAGTAAGGCTTAGGGCTGCAGCTATTGTAACAATTATTTTCATAATCAATTAATCTGCTGATTACTTGCCAGAAAATGCGAAAGACTATATTTTAAAAAAAACAACTACATCACAATTTCCACATTTGCTTTGGTTGGAGGGGAATTAAGGCAGATTTTTTTTCCTCGCAGCACAGCTTTGTGACAAACTCAAGCAAAGTTTCCAGTTACATTTCCAGTTAAATCAAGCCCCATTAGAAACAGCTAGCTACAATAGACGCCCACTAAATGGAGAGAAAGGACCTACCATATATACCATACCTACTATATATATATATATATATATATATATTATGTGACTATATATATATTATGTGACTATATATATATATATAGTCACATAATGCAGCGAAATTTGAATTATTATTGTTATTATTCAGTGACATTGACATTGGTTTTCAGTGTTTCAGCTCTGACCCTATTTGTGTTTGAAGCCTTGTGATTACCTGAGCTCCAACTGAGTGGGCCCATGCCAACTTAGGTGCACCCACGGCTTCTTGTATGCCGTCCAATTCCTGCATGAGAATATCATCTGGTCTCCTGAAATTTCTGGAAATGATTGCGCTTGTTACACATTGAATCGGACTCTGAGGCAAAACCTCCTCACCTCCTTGAATGTGCAGTGACCAGGGTACGGTGCATTTGTTCTGACGTCTGTTTTTTTTTTTTTTTTATGATCTCACCGGCTTCCTTAGCAAACACTGAATTGGTGGTTGATCAAATAAATGGCATACTAGAGGGGAAAAGAAAATAGGTGTGCTTATGATCGCTATTTCATCAGTTATTGGTTAGAAATAAGTGGTGCAATTATATTATACACACAGCGGTGTGTACAGGAGCCACATTGATTGTTGCCTGAAGGAGGTTTGTCAAATAAGGTATTGTTTTTTTTTTTAAGAAATCAAACGAGTCTTCACAAAAGTCTATCTGAGATTAGGAGGGCATTTGTATACCTCCTTAGGGAAGTTCTACACTCATTAATCAGCAGCGGATTTAAAGTTAAAATGTGCCAGTGTTTTAGGACTGTTGCTTCATCCTTCCCTGGTATTGCTGCCAACATCTGGGACCATTGTCTAGGGGATGTTTTGCCCTTTTAGAAACACTCATCAGGGTCATTTGAGTGAGTCTAGCTGTTCGGTTTTATTCATCAGGGTAGCCTCTTTGTTAGAATTTGTATTCCATCTCATCAGCTTGTTTTTCTGAAGTCTACTCTTTTGTGCATATTTTTTCTAATGCGACTAAACTGACTAATAACAAGGATATTGTTCAAGGGCACTGGGTGTACAGACGAGCAGAAGCATTCATCAGTTTTCGACCTGAAAGAGGTTGTGGCCAGGGTTTTGCCTACCAAAAAATGTTCTTTCCAGTTGAAGCTATGCAACTGCTGTAGTCCAAATCCAATATCAGTAAAATCATGTGTCTATAATATGACATTTTTGGAACAAACCAATGTGTAATGAGCTATACACAACTCTACTTGGCACAACTTATGTGTGTTTTTAAGAGACGTTGCCTACAAAGTCATTTTTCATGGCTAAAGAATTTATAATGGAGGTGCGCTGCCCAGATATAAACCACGTCTCCGACTGCGGGAGAAATGATTACCTTTTTATTAAACACAATATAAAATTAGGTGTAATAAACTTCAGAGGAAGTGAGCAGTGGTGCGACGTTGCAAGGCCACGTGTGAGATCACTCTTCAAACCTTTGAATAACAAGAAGAGATGTGTCACAATCTGTCTTACCACCATTTCTTTTCCTTTCCTGGGAAAACAGAGGTGGAAATGATGAATCGATTTGCTGATTTAAAGTGCAGTTCGGTGTGCGCGACATGGATAAAAGTGGCTACATTTAGTCCAAAACGAGACCTGTACAAACACAGTTATCACATCATGGCCTTTTTAGTGAATATTGCAGTCTTTTAATAAACTTTTACAGAGGAGTTAACACACTGTGAGCTGACAAGAGCTCCGTTCCAAGTTCCAAATGTTAATTGTGAACAGATGAACATTAATACTCAAATCCTTTACGCAGCAGGAGGGGCTGACAAAACCCTCCATCACGGTTTATACATCATTTTACATTGTGTTAGTGTTATTTGGCATGACGCCGCAATGTTTCAGGGAAATCATTGGACAAATTATCAATGAAATATCTAAAGAGCTTCAAGCCTGACGAATCAAGGTCATCGCGGTGTTTATCCTGTCCGTGGTGCTCGCTATTCTTAACCTCAATTAGCTTCCTTTATATGATAATAAGAACGTTCTCTCTTTGACAGTATGCTCCTCCAACAGCAGCACTGCTGTATTTGTAAAGAGGACCATTGCAGTCCAGTCACTGGGCAAACATTCAATGTCCTCTTGGAAACACACAGGCGTGGAGGGCATGAAAAAAAAAGGTGATATAAATAACCCCATTCTTCAAAGGGAGAGTGATTACAGTTTCACTCTTTAAACCCTCACCCCTGGGGGTCTTAATCAAGAGGATGAAATAGCCTTGCACCTGTAGTGATGTATAGCTACACTCTTCCATGCAATCAATAGATTGAGATTCTACAGTTTTGTACTTCTGATTGTGAACAGCGACAATAAAATGTCTTTTTTGACTTTACCCACCACAATCGATACTGATACTTTTTTTTCCCCCTCCCCCTTGACGCTGCTGCTGCTGCTCCACTTTTATTTATTTATCTTGTTGGTAACCGAAATGGAACACTCCCCCAATATCGTCCTCCGATCCTTTGCAAATCCCGGTATGTTCAGTGTTATTTTTCTCTGTTGAGCTGCATTTAAGGATTTGCATTGTGTTCTAAAAAGAAGTTCCGCAACTGCTAATACTTTGAACAAACTCTGACATGCATACAAACCCTTAAGAATTATTCATGAATGCGGAAGGAAGAAAAGGGAACAAGGACGAAATTATGAAAATGTAGTCTTCAACATATAAGACAGAAGCACAGGACAGACAGTGATTTCTCATGTCCGACAGCGTCTCATTATAAGCTAACACCTATCCTCAGTCATCAAGTGGAAAATTCTGGATTTTTGAAGGATGTGTAGTCACGGGCGCAGACAAAACCAGAGCGTCGCTTTGGAAGTAAATGATATGCAGGGAGTTCTCCAACCGAGTGTGTTTCTCAACACCAACCTGCGAGCCGTCCCCACTGTCGGCGCCTCTCAACGTGCATTTGCCAGGTGGAGGTTGCCAAGTTAATTTTAAACCCGGTGTTTACTGTACGACAGGCTTTTTTAACACGCTGATTTCAATGACAACGGCGTAAGTGTTGTGACAGTGTGTAGGAGGACTACAAGAGTGGTTAGGCAGAAAATGGGACACCAGCATAAACACCAGAGAGATCAGGCTATTGTTTCTCCCTCTAAATATACAGAATTCAGCTTCCTGTGGCTGAACAGAGAAAGAGAGAGAGAGAGGGAATGACATAACCATCCCTTGGAGAGGCAGATTTTCTCCTGCTTGTGCCACAAGCTTTCAATGCCCTCTTCCTGTCAGCCGGCGAACTGCAAATCGAGGATGCTTCTCAGACCCTGACTGACATGTGATCAGGAGGCATTTTCATCCCATTAATACACCAGGGCAGTGATGTAGTTGTCAGACTGTAACTTGGAAGCAGGAACGTGCTTGAGTTGCATATGGGTGTGCTAGTTTCCTCCCGTAGTCAAAAAAACATGCAGGTCGTGACGATAGGAAACTCTTATATGATGTTTGTGTTTGTGATGAGATGCACAAGTCTCTCCAAATGCATGCTGGGTAACTCTCCAGCCTAAAAATGTGTCATTTGCTACTTTTTGCTCCCACAATGCAATGCTTTTTCTTTGAGAGATGTGAAAAGTTACAGGTGACTTTATCAATTTATAATATCAATTTACCAGCCCCTGATAGAGTAAATATGGAGTGTTGCCCTGTCTTTGTTGGTCCTCTTACACATGATGCTTTTTTTCTTGACTTTTAGCACATCACCTGACTTCCTGAAGCCTTTCTCTTAGAAAGTTGCCTGACAGGCATGGACACCTGGCCAATTGTAGCATAGGAATGCTACACCCAGCAGGGCAGGCAGCTGTCATCAGCTGTAAAAATCCACTGTATGCTATCACCAAACTGCAAACAAAGCTAGCAGCTAGCTGTTGAACAAAGAATGCAACAAATTCAGATCTAGATATTTATAGATATTTAAAGATCTAGATATGTCCATACGAGTTGGTAAAGAGCCAAAAAGAGTTGAAATGAGAGCAAATATTGACCTTGAAATGTCTACTGGGTGTGTTGACAAACAACTTAATGTCATAGTTATGTTAACAGTTTGTTTCTACTGCCCCTTAGTGAGCAAAAAAAATGGACATCAGCAGCTACACCATGATATCAGGCCGAGAGGCTAATTAACAGTGACCTGCCAGTTCCTGGCATGTATACGGCTCTACTGATCCAATGAAATGCTGTCAAACAGTGTGAGATTATTTAATGACGACGTGCTAATGCTTAGCTTAGCTTAGTTGCTGCCACACTCCATTTTTAAAGCAAATCTCTCAGCTTCCTAGCCATGCTAGTGTCACAAAGTCACCGGGAGAGACCTTTTGGTGTTATTTTACACTGAATTAATTCATTGCTCTTAATTGTGTGTGTGTGTGTGTGTGTGTGTGTGTGTGTGTGTGTGTGTGTGATTCACTGTTGAAGTGTCTCTCTCTCTCCTGTGTGACTGAAGGACCTCTACCTGCAGCAAATTGGCACACCTGCAAGCAGTAATCACCTTCCCAGAGACATGAAAAGGAGGAAGCAGAGCGGGCCCGGTCTCTAAGAGAAGCCAACAGACACGGCAGAGAAGGGAAAGTCTTACCGTCCTTCTCAGACAGAATCCCTGCAGTGAAGGTGAAATACAGACTGTCTGGCCAGCTTTGGGATCTCTTTTAAAGACAGTGCCCCTTCATCACCCCCATTTTTAACTGTTTTTACCAAAACATGCCTGTGAAAATCAACTGCCTTTCTTGAACTTCTGACTCTTCCTGCATAGTTGAACCACAAAGGAAAGAAACCTGTGACACTGGCACTGGTTTGTCATTTACATCCCCACAGCATCAGCTGCTTTTACTGTTTAATCAGAAAATGTTAGCATGCTAAGATGGTCATTACGCCTGCGAGGCGTCTAATGTCAGCATTTAGCTCAAAGCGGCCTCGCAGAGTGTAGCATGGCGGCAGACGGTCTTGTTTCACACAGTAACAGAGATGCAGTGTGTGGTTTAACGTTTGCTATATTGGCCTGATGAACCAATATGGGCAGAATGGAAGAGAGTAATCTCACATATGACTCATCTGCAGAACATATATTAAGTCCTGTAGACAGCTTGTATCTGGGAAGAAATTAAGTTAATATTAAAAAAAAGGATTTTTTTTTGTTTTTTTAAGGCCTACAAGTGACTCATAATATCACATGGTCTGCTCTGTGATCTCAGTAGAACTGTTTGTGTCACATGCGGTCTCTGCTGACCATGTATTTAGACTGTAAGATGCAATTTGTAGCCTGTCAGCGTGGTGTTGTGCGATAATTCAATTTAAGCTGATTTTTTTTTGTGTTTGTAGTGACGCACTAACGCCATGATTGCTCTATGACTCTATGACTGATTTTTTGGCATCCCAGATGCCAAAAAATATCAAAGATTTTCCAAGAAACTGTCTGTTTAACAGGCAGGTTCTGTGTTAAAACAGACCTCCAACTGCAGAAATAATGAGCTGTAGTGGTTGCTGCAGATATGAGACATATGAGACATGAAAGGGAAGATCCAGTGAGGGATACTACTGTACTGTGTGTTATCAAAGATTTAAAAATAACTTACGCTGCCTAAACATATGTTTCTTCAGGTCGAAGGATTTAATGACTCACCCAAGACAGGCAGCAACAGATAAGGTTTTTTCTCCTCTCACCAAGGCATAGGATCATTTACTCCACATTGCAGCGCAGTGTAGATGATTTTTCAATTTCCATGTTCCTCCTGGGTTTCCTGAAACATATTGAGACTTCTGCCCTGAGTAATGGCTTTTTCTGACTGTCGAGGGAGCCTATAGATACAATTTACAACCGCTGCTATCTTCAGAAAGCACTATGGAATACACAAGTGTCAATAGCTGTATCAAAATAGCCACAGGGATGGCTATAACAAAAATGGCAACCGCATGTGTAATACAGTGGAGGTCTGATACCGCTTTTTTTTTTTTTTTAAAGGCTGGGAAATTCAGCTTATGCTCAGTATCAAAGGAAACATCTCTTAGAGGAAATATCTATCATCTCGATGCAGTAAAACATGTTTTATGTTCCTCTTTTGGAGATTTATCAAGTACAAAAAAGAACTAAACTGAAGAAAACTCCTGTGTTTCCAAACTGAGCCAATCTCCGACACCGTTTACATCGTGATCCTGTGCAGTTGTTGGCTTCGATAATATTTTACTATATAATTTCCTACATAAATGACCTGCAGGTCTTCAGGTGTCATTAGAAACATACTTTCGTGGTGTGTGTTTTATTGCCACTGTTAATTTTATGAGGGCCGTTAAGTTAAGTGGAGGTGTATGCTGCCAGCGATCATGCTGCTAGAATCAGCGGTTTATTAACACCCCCCCTCCCCCAAAAAAAAGAAAAAAATGGAGAAAAAGTAGATGAAGTTTGGTTTGCTGCACTCCCCCGAGGGTTGGCAATGCCATGTGAGTCTTGGAATGATAAATCCCGGGGTTGGAATTGAAATGCAGCGATCATCGCCTGTATCGATGTTTCGCACTAAACTTCCTTGACTGACTCTGTTTAAAGGGGCAATGAGTGAGATTTATACCAGCCCATAACAGAAAATGACTATAACATATCATCGGTGGAGTTATTGATTAGTGCCAGTGACCCCCCAAAAAAAATACGTGGGCAAGCGTTTGGGATCTTCGAGCTTCCAGCACACCCTTGAAAACTGCTCGGGATTGGACGACTTTTTCATGACTGTGATTAATCTGACCATTCCTCAAGCACATAAACTGTATTGATAATGTAGTTAGTGATATTTCTGATCTATTTATCACCATATCTCCTGAAAAAAAACAAAAAAAACATTGACTTTTTCAGTCACGATCACTGAGTGGGACAGAAATAGAGGGGGAACTGTGAGTATGAAGGACAAAAGTTACAACAGCGTTCTCTGTCGGTGACCTACAGAGGATAATAAAGTTACAAAATACTTATTAACTTTTGAACTTAGGGTGGATATATAAAACAAAAAACACTTAATACAGCATTTTGTTCCAACCAAGGACACGCAGAGAGGTACAAAAACGCTGCTCCTGATGCTTTGTATGTCAGCGGAAACAGCCACAATAGGAAACCAGACTGTTTTAAGAGCTTCTCATTGTATCATTGTATTTGAACTCTTGCAAAGTGCGCCCATCACTGACCTTTTTTGGATTACAAATGATCAAATTCTACAGTTACATAACAAGGTCAAATAGAATCAGACACTGACGCAATATCTTGTTGTCGTCTGGGAGTTTTGTTCCAGTGAATGATGCGGACTGAATAATCGTTTCATTTATGGAGCATGCCACCAGTAGCCTGAGAGCATTATAGTCCTGGCTGGCTTTCTGCGCAGATTTACAGGAGTGCTAAGGGGAAAAAAAAAATTGCTTGCTCTAAAACGTTTGAAGATCATTTTTATTCATATTCTGTGGTTATTAATTCATTCTTAATCTTTAAACAAACTACACTTTTCTGGCAAACTTGCAAAAATAGCTGATCTTTGTTGCCAAATTACAAGAAGCTGTCAGATGCATTTACGCTGCGATCTCATCGTTTGGGTAAAATCATTGGATAGAAAACAAGATGAGATAATTAATAACTGCTATATTGTTATAGTTTTGCTAAAAACTAGTTTTGCTAAAAAAAAATAACTACACAAATGGTGCATCTTCTGTTGAGTGTTCCTTCAGATTGACTCCTCACAAATAATTCAATTTCATACATAAGTAGTCCTTCGTCCTGTTCTGAGCACTCTTGGAGTCACTTTAGATGAAGGTGACACACAAACATTTAACCCCTTCCTCTTGATTTAAGGATTAGAACACGCAGAGTCCCTCAGCCGGCGGCGCTTTTTCATGGAGTGACTTTGGCCGCCGTCTGCCCTGAGCGCTTGAAAAACCCTGCGCATTAACCCCCCCCCCCCTCTGGCACATGATCAATAAAGCCAGGGAGACTGGTGCGCACGTGGACGCTCGCACGCACGCACGCACACACACACACAAGCAGGAGCTGTGCCTTCCATCATTGAAACTATTAACACCATGCCAAGATCAATCAGTCACCCTTGGCTCTGCTCCTTCACAACCAGCCCCCCCACCCCACCATCAGGGGTACTGTATGTGCGTGTGTGTGTGTATTTATGTGCGCGTGACGCAGAGGCATCCACTGTTTTTCTTTTTCTTTCACCTTTCCTCGATGGCTGACATCACTTCCTATGAGCACAAAGCATTCACAGCCGGGGCGACTGAGCCGAACAGTTGATAAAATGCACGATAAGAATGTGCAGGGACTTGGAGGAAGAAGGGGGGTAAAAAAAAAATGTCCCCGTATCTGAATAGTTGACCTTTTGCAGAGAGGAGGAGGCTTCTGCAGCACTCTCATGGCAAGAATTCAACTGCAGGTTCACAGTGTAGCACTCAGCAACTATCTCCTCCCCAGCGGTGCCATTAATAATGGGAGGCAATCTGCCTCACTGAGACGTGGGAAATGTAGTCATCTGTAGCGCAGTGGTGTGACCAGCTAAATGCTGCTAATTGATATGGACAGCAGGAGCTTCTCAGTGTGTGGGATTAGAAAGTGGCGGGGTGGAGAGAGAGTGACGTGTTTCCAGGCTGTGACGAGCAGGCAGGAATGTGGACGGGGAGGAAGGAAGGAGGGAAGGAAGGAGGGTTTTCTTTTTTTTCCTCTTATTTTCACTCCTCACCCCGTCTCTTTATCTCCCACAGACATCTTGCGAATGCATCCAGAGTTAAGAGACGCATCTGTATTCGACCAAGCCCATCTATTTTTACACCCCCGTCCGATGATTGATGCATCTCTTCAGCATGTACACCCTTGCTATCCACAGGGACGACTAAACCACAGATGAACAGCAATCTGCAGGGAGCACACACACACACACACACACACACACACACACACACACACACACACAGAGCACAAGCACTTACAGAAGTACACACAGATGTCCAAATACACAAATGCATAAGGTGTAGTACGCACATGTAACAACATAAAGACATAGTTTTAGACCAAACACACGCTGGGACATTCACACATAATGCTCTGTGTGCCTTTTTTAGCCCTTCCCATCATTTACTCTGTTGCATCTGTCATGGATGCTGTTGTGTGTGTGTGTCGGGGGGAGTGCCTTTTGCAGAGGGAGGAAGGGGGGCCGCGCTCATCTCCTCACCCCTGTGACTGGGTACAAGACAGCCCCCGCGTCTACTCATCCGACATGCTTTGCGAAACGCAACAGATACGAGAGACAGACAGCCATGAGCGGCGAGATGCATGCCTCCTCAAAGAGTTGTCTATTAGGCCACGCTTGACAAGCTAATGGGGCCGGTTTGTGACTGATAGGGGGGGATATTCGCGGCCATTATGACCAGAGGTGAGTTATGGAGTTGGTGTGGCCCCTCTGTTGCAGGGGTGAAGACACAAACAGGAAGACTAAATGCAGGGCGGGAGAAGACACAGGGTCGTGTGCTGGATGCAGCTCGTACCGAGTGACATAAGGTCTCAATCTTTCTCAGTCTCAATGACAGACCTAATTGCAATCCCTTTTACTCATGGACAGGCAATTTATAGGATATTCACCTTGGGGGACTATTTATATATGAACAAGTACCAGAGAATAGGCTACTTACTCCAGGGGGCATTGCAGTATGATTGACTTCCCTGGGTGCTTTGCAGTGAGGAATTTGGAGAGCCAACAGTGCCCTCTTGTGTCCAAAAATTGACCCTGCAGCTGACTGAACGCTGCATTCAAAAGTATTTATTTGGGGTTTCACTCAAGAGAGGTGAGTGAATTAAGTGAACACTTAAGCGAGCTTGTGAGTGAAGCCTGAGGTGATATTAGATGGATGCAGTGAAATCCCTCCCGAGTGGTCCGTTGACCCCCACCGGGGTCGGCCTGCAATTGTGTGGCCGCTGAAACCAGACTCAGCAGAGAACCCTTCAGATTCACAGTGTGCCTGTGACATTATTGCACAGTGTAAGCTTTCACGCAGGGGGAGGTGGAGGTCACTCAAGCTGGGTTAAAAGGCAGATTAAGGAGTGGGGGGGGGAGCTTCTGGGGCACTCGGCAAAGGTGAAGCCCGCTCCTAAATTCATGGCTTGAATCAGATCCATTTCCATTTGTCTCGTGTCACTCGCTTTTTCTTCTCTCTCTCCCCTTTCTCACTTCAACAGCTTTGTTTTTTTGACAACTTGCGTGATAAGTGTGCCACAGCGTTTTAGCAGTTTTCTGGAAAGAGGTTCCCGTGTTGCAGAAAAACACATTGAGGACGATCCCTGGAGTAATATCAAGCAAATACAGACAGATTCCACAGAAGGAGTTCTTTTAGGAGAAGCACAATTATCTCAGCCCAGGTAATTGGCAGATTTAGTTTGCTAGTTTGAAGGAAAATAACTCAATGCTACCTAACACCTTCAAAATTAAGTTATCGAGTTCAGAAACAAAGACCACATCTCATTTTCATCCAGCTGACATTTGCTTTTATACCGTATGTGTCTATCCTCGAGGTTCCCAACCTTTTTCTGGCACCAATTATAGGACTGGAAATCTTTCACCACTGCAGCTATCTGAAATAAAGAAATTTGGAGGGTATAAATATGTTGACAGGGATTCTTATTTCAACTCACTGAGTCTAATAATAAGTTGGTTTTGCTTGCATGCCACGCTTTTGGAAGTTTGCATCTCATCGGTCTCATCTAGCCTGGACTGGAACTTTGATTTTATGCAAACAAGGGCACCAAATCTAGCTTCACTCAAACGAAGCCATTTATTAAAGCGCTCAGTGTCATTTTTACATAATCCCCCTTGCGCCAAATCAAATCCCCTTGTAGAATTTGACTGCGCTGAAGCTCAGCTGTTCAATGACACAGGCTGGAAGGTGCATGGATGTTGCATTACAGTGGAAAGAGTCAATCACCCGATCTCACAGGAAGGATCCTTTGTTAGATATACAAATGTGCTAAATACTGGGTTGCGTCAATGTGCAGTTGCTCGAAGATTGAGGTTCATGCAGTTTAAGGGTCATACAAGATAAGCCACACCATTTTCTTATGAAATAAACTTTAAGGAGCTTGATTTGATGAAATCGAGATTCACATGTTTGAAAATGTATTCCTATTTTTTAGCAGTTTTCTTGGGACACCATTAGCAAATAAGATGACCCAAGGTTCCTAACGCAAAGTTTGAGAAAGGGTCTTTTAACACCTTTTCGGTATCATTTGTACCGCCCTCATTTTGCTTCCTTGTCTTCTTCTGTTTCATCACTGGAATGAGAGAGGTGGCTGGTTGAAGCTATATACAATTATCCCCCACCCTGAGCCTCACTCCCTGGGTCCCTGGGTTCGTCGGAATAACCTACACTTACCTTAGATCTGCCTCATGGCGTTTCGTCTCAACCCTCACCTCCACATGTTCCTCAGTCTTGGACCCTCAAACTCCATCTCTACCTTACTGGTCATTTCAATAAACTAGTTTGGAAGTATAAATGTCATAGTTTTTCTTGTAAACTGTTTCAAAGATGGACCTGCATACAGTTGTACTGCAATATTCCGAAAGATGTAACAAATCGCCATAGCAAGCAGACTAATTGGCATCGGTGACATTTGTAATGATGCATAACACCTTCAGTAATTACATGCTATAGTATTTACAGCTATATACAGCGATATATACAGCGATATATGTAGAGCACGACAACAATTCTTTAAGACGTGAAACTGCTTTAGCAAGAAATCATGCAAACAGGCACATCCCTGCCAATTACAGTATATTTGTCTCTTGCACTCTACCTAACAACAGTACCCAGTCAAACCACATCCGACGTTCCTGTTGACAGTCTAAGACTTCATTGCGGCATAATTAGCTTTGAGGCGGTGGCTGAAAGTAAACAGATAAACTAATACAAAGATACCCAGCCGTTATAAAGAGCTCCTCTCTGACTGATCTGGACCGTTGCGGGAGAAAAGCTGGCGACTCTGATGCTCTCCTCAAACAGAGGTTGCACATTATGATTTGCTTGCTGGGTAATTAGGTGGCAGTTTTTTTTTTCTTTCTTTTTTTTCTTTTTTTCCTGTGTGTGTTTGTGATGAGAGCACATGTGTCTCAACGTGGATGGCTTTGTCCTGTGTGTGTGTTTTTGCACGTGTTAAGCTCCGCGCTCGTCTGTCAGCTTGCATGTACCTGTGTGTGTTTGTGTATATACGTGTACTTGTGTGTGCGCGTGTGTGTACATTTTTTTTTTTTTTTTTTGGCAAATCACCTTCATTATAAATGTGTCTCATTACAGTAATGAGACGATTTCATTATCACTTAAACGACCTTGTCCCTGGTGCTAAACAAGGCCGGCTGTTACAAACCCAGTGGGCTTCTTGAGTTGAATCGCAGCAGGGGGCCAGGCAGGTGGGCGGGTCGGCAGGTGTTTCCAGCCGAAATTTGAATGGAGACATCTCATTGAAGTGCACGACTGCATGTACACGCAAGTATCTGAATGTTTGATTGTGGCTGAGAGCTAATGACATGAATGTTTAGCAGTCTGGAGTTCTCTTGCCACTCTTGTAAACATTGCACAAGGTTGTTACAAGTCAACTTGCAGAAATGCAAATTGCAAGTGACTCTTTTCATCGATAAAAACAATATAATCCAGACACCGAATGCATTGTGTGCACTCAAAATTGTTTAGGCCCCAAAAGAATGGTAATTAAATGATTAAAACTTCCATTTAGTCAATGTCCCCACAGTGATGCATGACAGTTTGTTTTCCGATCCTTGAGATCATTGCTGAACCAAACCAACAAAGGTGCTTTCAGTTGGGCTCTCTATAATTTTTTGGACACCGCCTGCAGTCCACTTTCTGGTTGGATTGAATAGGTTCAAAAGGTGATTTGGCAGTTCGTAGTATGTTCAGCTCATCGCCCATGATCGACCAGTGCTGACCGTTGACTAACCTTCTCTTTCTGTACTAAAGTTTTAAGAATAGCCCTGCTAAGTCGCCCCAGTAGCACGCCTGGTAGAGCGTGCACCCCATGAACCTTACCGCAGTAGCCCTAGTTCAATTCTAAGCTGCTGGCCTTCAGCTGCACTGTCAAATAAAGGTCAAAAAGACATTATAATCATTATTGTGCTTCCAGTTTCTTTCACCAATGACCAGTGATGTCTTTTATTCTTATTTAACTCTTTCCCAGAGGTCCTTTGTTACTTTCTGCCCTTTCGGTTGTCAGTCTGGTTGAATCCTTTGCAGCATTTTGTTCTCCGTGTACAAAAACCTTGCTTATTTGCAAACCCTTACACAAAATAGCATCTCGTATGCCGTCTGCCGGTATCAAATCAAGCTTTTGTGGCAGGCACTTCCAGACTTTTGAATGCTAATGGAGATCGGAGCTCTCGGCCAGTCACGTCACTGGTCTCGTCGCTCGGAAACAGCTGAGCCAATCGCGGTGACTAATGGAAAGAGGTTACATCAGGAAATTGTGCTGCTGTGGCACAGACACACAGCAGCAGAGGTCTGCAGCCAGAGGCGGACGTTGTGGGTTTTTTATTGATTTTGTTCCATGATGATGTTGATGAAGCTGCTTATGCATCCGCATCAATCCGCCGTGACTTCAGTCTTATTCTACATTATTTCATGCCAGAAATGGTTACAGCATTACACAAAATCTGACGCCACACATGAATTTCAGACAGCTGTGAACAACAGAGAATCAATCATTAATTTATTGAATAATACAGACTGCTTACATACTTTCAACACATCGATTATTGATTTAAACACTTCTGCTGCTAAGAGAGTAATTCATTTAAATGTCTTGTTCACATTATAAGTATTATTCTGCTATTGCTGTGCATTTTCTCAGTATTCTCAGTATTAAGTTTGCTCATGTTGTTAAAATCACCAAAATGGCTGCAGATGTTTTGCCCGAAAAGAAGATGGCGGATCTGGCTGCCACCATCTTGGCAGTCCTGCCTCCGTTGGCTGCTGGCTAATCCAAAAATGGGCAAATGTAGTGCGTCGGTTGAGCTGAGGTGCGCCGAATGAAGCCTTGATCGCTGAAACTAGCTGTCTGTGACGGCACTCACCTGTCAGTCAGAGCATCAACGCCCTTAATTACACATAACTTTAAACATTAATGTAATTTGAATAGGTGAGTTCTATGAAAATTCACCCCCAGTAGAGTTCTTACAAAAAGGGAAGGGCTTATACATTGTAATGTTTTCTTTGTGAAATCATACATTATTAAGAAGATATATATATTGCTGTTGTACGTTTGGGCCAGGAGACAGTCTTTCAAAACTTTGTGATTTTGAGTTTTAAAAGCAAAGTTTGCTGCCTTCTCTGGAGCTTCACGCCTGGGACTCCTTACACTCACTGAAAAGAAACACACCTGCTCATACAAACAGCATACGCGCGGTAAATACATGTCCACTGTCAAACACTTTCGCTTTCCTGAGCTCTACCTGGCTGCCAAGATCTCCCCTCATCCTTGCTAAGCACTCAATCTGTTTGGTGAGTGACCTTTACTTGTTGGAGAGCTTATCTCCTGCTTTTAAAGCGCCCTGCACCCCTGAACTAATCCTTGGAGCCAAACACTGCCGCCCTAATCCCTACTCCCTGACGTCCTCATTCACTGTTTGCTTTCACTCTAATTGTCTTCAAGGCCCATTCCTTCTTTATGTGTTTTTTTTTTCCCTTTATGTGTGTGAATTTACTGATCTGTGTGTATGCATGCATCATCACCCCTTTTGCGTATATCTGGGGCACTAAAAGCTGCGTGTGTGTGTGTGTGTGTCTGTGCACATCTTTATAAGTATGACCGCCATGTTCGGGCAAGGACCAGTGACCACGCAGCCATTGGGGTGCATTTAGGAGGATTGCCACTGTGTAGGAAGGGATCAGGACCAGAGTCAGAACCAAAGCTACGCAGGCAGAAGCCCAGAATCAGAATTCAGCAGGTTAGTAGCGTGTGTGTGTGTGTGTGGGTGTGTGTTTGCCGACCCCAAGGGTAACAGTTCCTGGTCACAGTCTGTGGATGAAAGTAATTGCCAGTGGAGGGCAACCTGCAGCTGAGGCCTAGAGATGGTGTGTCAGTGTGTGCATGTGCATGAAATTCAGGACTGCTGCTTTTTGTCCAGTGAGCCAATACTGCTTAGACACATGCACACAGCAGAGTTTGAAACGGGCTGTGAAGAGACACTTTTTTTTACCCACCTGTGTACAGATTCTTATTATAACCAGTAATGAATGTAGGTGTATGTGTTGAGTTATTTTAAGCCAGATTGATTCCCTTCCAGAAGTACAGCGCATCCTAATATTTGGCTCGCTTGACAGCTCCTGGGTGACAGCTCGACTCTCGCCTCCAAAAGTCCTCTGTTAGGAAATCACAGCACAATGCTGACACGGAGACAAGCAGATAGGGTCAGTCAGAGTGGATGTGGGTGGCCGGCTCACTGTAAAAAGGCAGGTTTTATGGATGACTTCCGCTCATTCATGGATGACCTGGAAATCAAAACCCACCTGAAATCGCTTTATGCAGGGGTTTTTTTAAAGCTGTGCCATGAATCCTTTGGACTTTAAACTGATGGTGGGACTTTAAAGCTGGCGTGCAAAAAAAAAGACATTACACTGAACCCTTGCTAGAAAAGTTCGACAATGCTCACCACCAAGTAAATCCCTCTTTTAAGTCTGTTTTTTGTGGCGATCGCCACAATGATCACCACGCCAGCTATGATTGGTTTGCCAAAGCTGAAAGGGAGTGCAACCAGAACAACGCTTTGCGCGAGTACGTTGCCATTTTCTGGCAGTAAGGGGAGACACATTGCAGCTTTAAGGCAGTTTAAAGGTTGCTGTACTCACATTAAAGTTTGACAATATGGTAGCAACTGCAGAAAATATTGTGTAGATTCATAAAGTTGAGCAAATAAGCAGTAAATATATGTCCTTACATGGGCAGGTTTAGTGTCGTCGGGGCAGTTCTACTGTGGATGACAGAAAGCTGTGATGTCCCTGACTTCATGGGCCTTCAGTGTTTTCATAGTGGCACAAGCAGCGCTACGGCGGCATTTTCCTGACCTTGAAATCCGCTCTGCCCGTCTGCATGCTGTGCATATCCACCACAGATCTTTTATTGAATCAGTATGTGTTCTGTTTACCAAACAGCTGAGTCTGTGACAGCATCCAGAGTTTGACATCTTCAGACTCCTTTTTTGAGCAAACAGATTCACCCCTCCTCTCTCTCCTTTCTATTTTGTCATTTTTGTAAGCCTCCACAGTCTAGACTGTTATATGAATATATCTTCCTAATTAACTGAATTGAAAACTTATAATGGTGTTTTATACGCTTCAGGTTGACTTTTATAGACAATATTCAAGTGCTTGTGTGTCAAATCGCCAGCAGAGGGCGATCAAAACTAACACTTCACAGTGCACATTCCCCTCCAGACCAGACTGCAATGGTTTGATGAAAATATGGGGTTTGAGGCAAACAGTGAAATTGACATTTCCTCCCTCTAATCTTTTTTTTTAAATTCTGAAGACAAAAATATGCACTTTTAATTTGTGCCAACATATTACATCCCCCCTCAATCCCTCTGTGCTTTGAATGCTTAAAATGAAAGCAGCCGTGGATGCCTCTGAGTACAAATTTTATATTAGGCCAAGAAACTGTGAGTGCACCTGCATGAAAAACTCGCTTCTGTCCACCGCTGAGGCTACTGAACCGAAGTGGCCGCCAATTACACAATGACCCAAACGGTCCACATGTAGCTCTAAACAAAATATAGGCGAGAACGGAGGAGAGATCAGGGGCAGACATGCGGAGTGACGGGCACCGAGAGCAAAATAAAACAGAAATCAGAGGGCAACAGAGCGTTGGGACCATGTGGCAGAGGCCTCGCAGCCTGGGGCCTCTTCCAATTTCTCTCAAAGCCACTTCATCAGCGAAACAAGCTGTCGTTTTTTTTATTTTTTCCCTCGACCAGAATTTACGTCAGCCGCGCTCGCAGGTCAGGACGTGTTCATCATTTACTCTGGTTACCTGGAAGTGGCTCGTAGATCACCAGTCAATAAAAAAAAAAGAAGAAGAAGAGTACCCAACACAAAGGAGGAGAGGTGGCTCCAAGCCTGATTACAATAGGGCCTGTGGCTTTGTCGAAAAACACAAAAGCAGCGTTAGGTTTTAATTAAAAGTTGTCCCAGGTGGACAATAAGCAGGATATTGCCCAGGTAGTCATCTTTTGTAGCAGTTTGCAGGGTGGGGGGGGGGGGGGGTCCAGGATATGGGGTCTCATATGTGGATGACTGGACCGGTGTCAAATAAACCTCTCACGAGAGAGAGAGAGAGTGTGTGAGCAAACAGGTGTTCACAGGACAGAAAATCACAAGGGCGACGTTATCAGTATCGTTCATATAGCACTTCTGACTCATGCGGCACAGGTAAAAAAAAAAAAAAAAAAGGCACGATGCTGAAGGGAAGGGCATTGTATGACAAATGGGATTGGATTACTAATAAGATTTTGGCTCAATAATAGATCAATGGGGTTCAGGCAGCATGAGTAATGCATGTGCAAGATAAGTTGGCTTGACTTCGACTCAAGGACAGAAGGCTTCCATGGCTTCCACGCACAGTGTATTTTATGTTGAGGCTTTACTTAAGTTGATGTTATTTAAAACGGTTGAACAGATCTAACAGTCGGACGTCGGGGCATGTTGGCATTGATCAGAGGTTAGCATTAATGGAATTCCTATTGCATGAAGGTTAAAGTGATGTAAAGTCCGAAAAAAAATGCATCATGTTTCGAGCCGTTCCCATTGCCGTGTCTGTATGTGGGGAAATAATTTGCTGCCCTGCTGCTTTAATTCAGAAGCTCAACTAATTATTCTTGCAAATAGATTTTGAGTTGCTGTCAGCGGATGGAAACAAAATCTACAGGATGCTAGAGATCTTAAGAAAGCCAGTTTAATGTTAGGAACTTGCGGTGTTAAAGAATCAAGCTGCCCTTTTGATCTTGGTACCAATTATCGCTCATTTCTTATGATTTATTAGATTTCTAAGGTTCCCTAAGTGTTTAGACCTTCCGTTGAACTGCATCTCCCATGTGCCCCTGCAAGGTACAGCACAGGTGCGCTCAAGGAGCTCCAGTCCCACATGGCAAACTATTGCCTTGATGAATGTGTGTGTGAGTCCGAGCGTTTGAACCGTCGGAGTGGACCAAAGTGTACAGTATCTTCGGTGATTTGTTGGGGATTTTCTCAAAGTGCACGTTGTTAGGAAATGAGAAAGGCAAACAGCCTCTGGGAGACAAAAAAATGCATTGCAGAGAAGAAGGTTCCAGTGCTCATTTGTTTGTTTTCTATAGGATCCCTCGCCTGTATGAAATAACGCACCACATGCGGGTTATTTTGTCCTTACCCATCAGATCTTTCAGATCTTCGCACTCTGCCAAGTATCCATTGGCACCTGTTCTCTTACACTCTGTCATGCACTTGAAGTGTGTTGCCCTGAGGGGAATGGGATCAAATCCGACACCTGCCATGTTCCCTGTCCTCCAGTGCCTTTGCATCTGGCTGCCATGCATTCACCTTTGCCCTCTTGTCACAATAACAGTGTAAAAGTGGGATTGAAAACGAAGCACCACCCCGTACTCTGAAAACAACAAAACCCTGACAGAGTGAATGAATGAACCTGTCTAGAGGTCTTTGCTGAGCATTCTTGAAATGTGTAAGCGCTTAAAGAAAGGTGCAATCACAGCCGGGAAACTCCAAGTCAACAGTGACATTTAGCATAAGAGCCTGAGACACAGAGGAATGTGATAAAAGCATGAACAAAAACTGAAGTTGGAGCAAGTTGCTTGTTCTCATTGTGCTAAAAGCAGTTATGATCCAATGGCCTCTAGTGCTCTTTCATTATATCTTTGAGTAACCACCAAAAGAAAAGGAAAAAAAAATAGAACTACAGCATGCAGCAAAGTATCTCATTAGAAACCATAAATCATCGCTAACCACAGGGAGAGCAACAAGGTTGAAAACAAGCCTCTGACGACAAAAGCTGAAGGAAAACATGTTGTAGCTTGAGTTTTCAGTCAAAAATATAAGCTTGAGAACATCATTATACGCGTCTTATCATGAAACTGATGAACAACATCCATTAATCGTCTCTAATTACCACAAACTGCGTTTAAAACCTTCAATTTCCATGTAGCATTCCGTTTAGGCTACAACCCCTCAGGATGCTACATTGCTTTTGGCACATATCAATGTATTTTTTATATACAGTTGCATAAAAACATTATCCTCCTTCATTGCGCAACACCACAGGGACAGGTTGAACTGCAACAGCGTAGCGATCAAATATCCTACAAGCCTGGACCTGAGTCAACAAGGGAAATTAGCATGCTCCTTTCATTACACACCACAGACTCATACATGTTTGTCAAAAAGGCAGGGTTTGACACTCGGATAGAGGAAGTATTATTTGTCGTGAAGTCTCTAAGTCATTGTGCTAACAAAAGTTAAAAGCAGCTGACCCTGGGCTGTGAGGTAACGTGGTGAAAAGAACTGTCATCAGAATGCTTAAGAGTTAGCATGAGCAAATATCAGCCAAGTTGCACATGTGTTTGCTCTCACCTATTCAGGCTTTTATTTTCACTGACAGCTATTACAGTAGTCTGAGTGTAAATGTCACCCAGTTGTTTACAGCCTTCGAATCCTTTCGTTGATTCATCCTCCTTCAACCCCGTGTCTCTGTCTTGCTTTCCTCATCTAACAAGTTCAACCACATTATGCGCCTGTACTGGAAAATTTCAGGACTTGCTGCAGAGAACTGTGCAAAGACGTCTCTTTTAGAAAAAAAAAAAAGGACAGACGATAAGAGCGTAGACACCAAAGTCATCCATGTGTCCCTGGGCGATTTGGCGCTACATGGTCTGGTGCGTCATGCCAACAATAGCTGAATGATAAGAGACGACAAGCATTATCAAAAGTATCAAGACTGACCTTATTTAAGCGACTTAACCATTCAGCTCCTTTACAGCGGGGGTCTAATTTCATGAACAATACACAATGACTCTGATGCTTCCGATGCATTTATCAGGAAATTAGATTTTTTTTTGCTAAAGTTCAGACTACACATGTAAGGATAGAGGTGCCTGATTCACCTCAGAAGTGAGTAAATCACCAACACGAGCAGAGAGTCTAAGCAGGTTGACCCACAACCAACAAATCAGGTTCAGGTGGGATTTGTCTTGAAGGGTGGGTTTCTTGTTTTGTTGCTATTCAATAATGAAAAACAATCTGGAACAATTAATCTGTTGTTTAGCCAGGATCTTCCCTCTACTGTGGGCCAGGGAGCGCTCCAGTCCACAGGAGTGGGCTTAGGTCAGTGCGCAGTGCTGCTATGCACGGCCGTACACTCGATTTACCTTCATTAAACCGCCTGAAACCAGCAGCATACCCCGTCAGTGTAAAGATACAGATCTGTGCACACATCAAACTGCTCGATTAGAACTCGATAGTCTGCTTTTTAATGATGGAGCTGTCCAGAAGGAGTTGTCCAGGGCTTTGTTTTTAGCGTAGCATAGCTTCTCATGTTTTATTCTTGAATTACATTGCAGTGCAAGCGCTGTTGTGTAACATCAATTAGTAAACTACGCGGCCGCGGACAGGTCGAGTTACATTAGAATAGAAAAAGGAGCCCACCCAGTCTGTGCGCTTACAAGACCACCTTGTGCTTTGTCTTTATTATCATTCAAATTTCAACTGAGGGGTGCAATGCTTTACACCTTGCACAGCCATGCCCGACTGAAAGTAAATAAACTCTTCAGGTAGTGGTTTCACCTGCGAGACAGAACTGAGACCTGAGATGCAAGTCTGCACATCTAAACAGATTAAAATGATAACGAGAGCGAGCCGTGAGAATGAAAAACACCCTCCAGTCAAAACATGTACGAGGAGGAAGGGAATCTTTGAAACCTCTTTTTACTAAGGCAATGTGAAGACGGAGAGAGTGATTTGCTACTTGGAGAATGTCGGACAAAAGGGCACTTGGCTTGATCACAAGAGCCCTTGGGAAGGCACAGGGTAATTAGGCCAGCTAAAGTAGCATTCATGCTAACTACAAGGGCACTTGGGCCAACTTGGAGAAGCACCTGGCTTGACCAGAGGTTCGCTCTGGGGGCACTTAATTGTCCCAATGGGGAGAGTGAATGGGTCGCATTAGGACAAAGATACTTCAGCGCTGACACAGTCAAACGGCTAATCGTGGGTTTCTTTCTTGGTCTTCTATAACTGCTTATCTTCATCAGGGTCATGGAGGTTGGGGCTGATCCCAGCTGACATTGCACGAGAGGCCGGGTACACCTTGGACAGGTCAGCAGTTCATCACAGGGCTGACACATAGAGAGATAAACAATCACTCACATTCACACCTACAGGCAATTTAGACTCATCAGTTAACCCATTAACCTGCTTGTCTACCTGGAGATAACCCATGAGACACAGGAAGCCACAGAAAAGGCCGAGCTGGCCAGCTTACCACTGCACCACCACCAAGTTTAGGAATGAAATTTAAGGGTCTAATCTCTTAAGGGAGATGTAGAGTTGTGCTTTAAAGAGCCCCTGAATCCATCTCCATAGCTCAGTACCAGTGAATGAATTGTTGATAGTAGAGAAAATGTTTGCAAGCTGACAAAAGGCTCAGCGTTCGTCTCGGTAGCACGCATCAAGCAAATCCATTGCAAACACTCTCGACGCGATCAACATCATTGTCTCATGAATGAACGAACAAAGAGCACGCCGACTGCAGGTCACCCATCATTCAGGTGAACGTTCTCATTGTTGCTCTGAATCACGACGTGATTGAAAGACCGATCACAATTACCGCGGGGGAACATAATACGATATGGCTTAGCGAACAATACATCCATCTGGTCTTGCAGCGGCGCGATCAGTGGGCGAAACCCGACGCTGAACTATAAATCAGAACATGCGTCAGAGATATGTATGGCGAGACGGTCCCTTTGCGTCAAGTAGAGCTTTATAAGCTCCGCTGACCCACTGTGGGTGAGTCATTACAACCCCCGCTGTGCAGCCCAACTCTGGGATCTCCTCCAGAATTCAAGCTGAACAAAGTTTCCAAAGATACCAAACAGGATGAATTTTGGGGGCAGTCGCAGGATATATCTATTCGATTTAGGGCTGTCATGATATCAGATTTTCACTACATGGATATCACAGCCAAAAGAATTGATGATCCTGATATTATTGCAATAAAATGTTCCCCTTTTTCAGCAAATTCCACTCAACTATAGCGCTGTCTTGTTAAACTACCACTTTAAAAACTTTTAATATGGCTATTTTGAGCTCTGACAAAAGTGTTTGCTGACCCTAATCCCACACAGTGCCAGCCTGTGGACTTCACTTATGTGATCAGTTTTTCACGATTGAGAGCTTGAGGTGAACAGCGTAAAAGACCTGATGGGATTCTAAAGTTTAAGTTGGAAGGCCTATTTCTGATGGGTCTCCTTTTGACAGGAGAAGCAGCGAGGAGCGAGACTAAATTTACCCAGTCTGGGTCCTGGCAGAAGGTTTTTTTTTCTTTTTTTTTTTTATAAAAAATCCCTGATGCAGAGCATGTGAGACATCTCAGACTGCAGCACACAAATTGTGCAGCGTAGGACTGTGGGTGGGCTAGCTCCTTGGGCCAAGACGAAAACACACACACACACACACACACACACACAGATTCAAGAGTATCTTCTATTATTTGGACAAAGATTCTCACTGCAGATAAGCCAAAAGTTGCTCTGTCTTCCGAATGTCGTCACGCAGGAGCATTTTTTTTCCCCCCTCCCTCTTTTTGGCTTCTTCGGGTAGCGTGCTACTTCCGTGAAGATGACTGATCGTGACATCAAAAATAGGAGCAGAGAGGATATGACTCCGAATAAGCTGCAGAATCTTTATGCCTTCAGGTCCAAACTAAACCAAGAACACACTTACAGTACAGCATTTTTGTTTCCTAAAATGCAGCAGAGATTATGACCTTGACAGAGAGAAAACAAACAGGCAAACAGCTGCGGAATACATTGATGATAATCGTGCATATTGTTCGAGCCATTATGCAAACTATTATGTATTACTTTAGCGAGGAAAGGTTTTTCAGAAGGGCCTCAGAAAATCAAAAAAATATTCATCAGGAGGATGTGACTGAGAGCTCTTAAATTATGCATGCAAACAGTTGTAACTTAGATACTAGCAAAAACCAGATACTCACTAAATAACAGCCTTGTTGCAAATCGAACAGTCTCCAAATAAAACATATACCGCTTAACCACACACTTTGAGCCCACGTTTCCGTCATGAGAATAGTCACATGGCATCTTCCTATTGTACTTGGCTAATGCCGCAATGCTCTTAAATATCTGCAGGCTCTTTCTCTCTCTCTCTCTCTCTCTCTCTCTCTCTCAGCTCAAATACTTATCTGGTGTTTTATCAGACAAGTGGGAGGCATGTACTTGCGTACAGATACAAAAGCTGCTGTGTCCCTTTTGGAAACGTAGGTAACCGAGAGGTAACATCACGTGCATTACTGATGGAGCGCTGTGAGGAATCTCAGACGTGGGACTAAGGATGGATGTGGCGACGCTTTCTGTTGTTGTTGTTTTTGTTAAGTGTATGATGATTATGATGAAAGTGGGGCAGATGTGTTTGAACATTTGCCAGCTTTTTGAGTGCTCAGCAGACAAATTGTTAAACCCAGATGCATGCACTGCAGCTCAGAACACTTGTCTCGGTGTCTTAGAGCCTACAAACTACAGCAGGGAAATCTTTGAGATCCCCTTGGTGGAAAAAAAAAAACAACAAACATTAGAAGAAAACAGTTTCTCCTAAATAGAATTAATTCAGCATTAGTTTTGACAGGCTAACTATAACCGCTGTACGGCTAATTGCTTTCAGTGTGTTGCTGCTTGAGTTGGTGCTGTGCAAACACTGCAAGATTATGTAACGTAGCAAAGTGACACATCCCCAAAAACAGTCACAGTTCAGCACTACCTGAGAGACACTTATAGGATATTTACTTGCAAACTATAGCTTCAATAAAAACCTCCAGCTTGAAATAAACATCCCTAGCCGTCTTAAACAAAGTCAAACATTGCGAATGCTACACCAGGTTGTTGTTTGCTGTCGGGCCGTTATGCAACACAAGGTGTCTCTCTTATTTTGCCCACCCAAGCTCTGTTCACTGTCCTGCTATTGAGCGCCAATGTCGAATGTGTGACACCAAGTGTGAGATGACATTTGAATGGTTGGATTTTTTTTTTTTTTTTTAACAGCGTCAGCATTGAGCGAGTGTGAGTGAAAAGGGTAACACCAGAGTGCAACGCGTCGATATCTGTTTTCTAATAAACGATAAATGGAGCCACTTCCAGTTAACCCCACCCCCCACCCCCCATGTCTGAGTTTAGGCCCCACCCACTCAGGATCCAGATCATTTCATTGGCTGAACACTTACAGATCATGTACTCACACATCCATAGTCTGCATCCATGTTCTCTAACAAACACCATCAAGGCTTCGTGTAAAGCTCTGTGTCTTTCGATGCGCCATCTGCGCATCGCCGGTGTTGATATATTATATGATTATCAACAACTCTGTGATCAAACAACAGATCAATAGAAAAGACATAAATAATTGAACATTCTCTCCTTTTTGTGATGACGGCTACATCAATACACACCCAGTCTGGTCCTAGTGCCAGTCTATGAAAACAAATCCCAAACAACAGATATGCACCTTTATCTTTATATTTTATTTGTTACGTGCGATAAAGCACCTGGTCTACATAGGAACAGCACATAAAGAACGTACTGACAAAGGTGCTTAATGGGTTTGTTGCTTTTATTAAAAGGGAAGCCACTATCGAAAGTTTTTAAAGAGCATTTCTCTATTAGGCGTGACAGAACGGTTTATTTAGTTTTGAAAGGAGCGAGAAGAGAGGGTGGGAGTTATTTCAACAGTGACTTTCAAAACCATTTCATACACACAGCTATTAAAATATTATTGTGGCCATCATGCACTGCTAAATATTGATTTCATTTTGTCTAAATGCATGAACTTGCTTGCAAAATATACCTCAGGTTGTAAAAATGAATTAGCAAGCGATATGTCAGGTAACTTTTTTATTCTGCAGTGACTCCTCAGTATTTTTTTTTCAGGGCTAAGCTTCTCAAGTATTTTCAAGGTTGTCATTTTTCACTTTTGCTTCCTCAATCCTCCCGACCACATCTGCAGAGGAGATCTATCTGGGTTTGGGTGGATGGTCAGGTCAAGCTTAGACTTGCACCCTTCTATGATGTTCCAGATGGGAGTTCAATTTCTGCTAATCCTGTGACAAACTCACTTGGCTTTAAGGAGCAGACGCCTGAAACTACAGCGCGAGGCAGACGTTCCCGACCCATCCGAAAGTGATCAGCCACTAAGCTGCAGAGAATTACGGTCAGGATGGTTTAGGAGATGATTCAGTGCAGTACTGTACTTTGATTTATCAAGTTTGGCTTTTTAGCTCATCACACAGGAGCATGAGCTGGAATAACAATGACATTCAGCTCTTGCGGCGCTGTGAGGTCAGAGGTCAGACCGAGCTCCAACCCAGCTGGAACCAATCGCACTTCAGTGTCTTGTTCAAGGACACGGACCAGCTTGAACCCCAGTTCGCTGCATGATGGAAGGTGTGCAGCCTGCCACTGCGCTCATCTCCCACTAAGACTCAGCCACTGGACTTGAATCTCTTATATTCTGTGTTTTGTGAATAGTTTAAGAGCGCGGATTGACTGATTGGATTGTTAACCTGTGTATTGGATGGAACTGTACATGCCTATTATTATGGTTTCATCCTTTAGGCTTGGTGCTGCAGCCAGGCTATTTAAAGCCCATCAATGCAAGTTTTTTTTTTTCCTTGGTATTGTAAGAACCTCCAAGAGGAGGAGCTCTGTGTAACAGAGCTTCCCCAGCTGTATCGAAAATTACCAGATTTAGACAAAGAAAGACCGGAAGTTGGGCTACTTTCCCTTTTAAAATAAACATTTTGCATTTTTTATTTTTGGTTGGAAAGATTATAGGAACTAAATGAAACTGTTACTACCTCTTTAAACTCTTTTAAGCTCCCCTGTAAGTGTGCGTGTGAGGGAAATTGTGTGAAAGAGACAAATCAGGGGAATAAATCAGAGTCAGTTTGGAGCTCGTGTCTGAGGCTTTTATTCTGAAAGGCTCCGCCGGAACTTGTGGTATGTACTGTGTCACGCTTGACCCCCCTCCTCTTGCTCCCTCTGTAGTCCACCTCTACAGCATGCAAATTACGGAGCAACTCCAATATATCGCAGATTGGTTAACTACACAGTGCGCGCGGCGCGGCGCGAGAGAAGGACGCGCTTTCGTTCTTTTGAGTGGACTATAAAAGGTGAAATTAATATCCTCTTTTAAAGAGAGAGGGGGGAAAGAAACACTCTTTGTTCTCGTGGCTCGAACCTGCAACTTAATCATAATTAATTGTGAGGAGGCTGTGGGAGGAGAAGAGCTATATACTACTCATCATCCCGGGACCGGAGTGAAAGCTCACCGCGAGCCTCCAGGAGCAACGGAATAATTAGTCCGTGTGTGTGTGTGACAGCTTTATCAGACTCAAGAAAGACTGTGGAGCCGAGGGGACAAGTAGAGGACTGGCTGTCCCTGTGAAGTTTCCTCTTGTGTCAGCCTGCTTTCTTTTTTTTTTTTTTTAAATTCTTTTAAGGAGTGCGGTGGACCGGAGAGAAAAGTGTTGTGGAGGTTAGCCCCCCTTCAATGCGTCGGTTCCCCGTGTCTACTGATGGACTGAGCACGGTGACATTTGGACCAGCCGTCCGCTGTTTTTTTTTTTTTCCCCCAGCAATTTTAGCCGGTAAGACTGACATTTCTACGTATATCTAACCTTAACATTGAACTGTGTTACTTTGTATCCCTCTTTTAAAAATGACGGACAAGGTGGCTCTTGTAAAAGGTGTCATTCCCTTGTGTATTAGCCTAGCAGGTAGCAAGGAATCCAGGTGTACATTAAGGGGCAGGTTCCAACTAGCTAAAGTACGCTATTGAGCAGTACACCCCTCCGTTTTTATCACAGTCCCACTGTAAAATATACAGTATGTAGGACTGACACGAAGCAAGAGTATTAATCACGAATATTTTAAAGCAGTGAAAGTCTTGTAAAAAAAATAAATAAATAAAAAGCACCTGGACTTGACAGGAGCAGAAGAGGGGCTGGGGAGTTTTCCTGAGGGGTCCTCCATTACCTCGAGCACACCTGGCTGTTTGCCACACGCAGTTACTGTATCCTATAGCACTGTGCGGGCTAGTGGTGGAGACTGGTGCTGAGCCTTCACGGTGCTTTTTATTACTCCCTGATAATCCTTTTAAACTTTGCTTTTTAAGTGGCTCTACATTTATTTATTATTATTTATTTTTAAATGAGGCAACTCTGCTTGAAAACCGCTAAAAAAAAAAAAAAGCCTCATAGTTCGGCAGTTAGCCGCGGCTAAAGATAGTGATGGCGTATGAATATTTATAATTACTCTTAGTGGTCGCAGGTGTGTTTAATGCCCGGGCTGCATCATGACTTCGAACAGACCTCAGCCAATCAGAGAGCAGCGTATCCGTTCCAGCAGGAGCACATTATGTCTGTCACAGTTAATCTAATTTGGACTCATTAAGCATTGTACAGTACTGTTAAGCACACATCCCTGCCCTGTACTGTAGATCACGACTGATTCAGGCAGGCTTGAATGCAGTCAAGATCCATCACTTTGGTCCTGCATTTATTTGTTTCCCATGCCAGGCTGAGGTTATAGTCCCACTTAAGTGCAAGTTAATGAAGTCAAAAGGTGTCTAATTAGCTAAATTGTGAATTGCATAATTGAGATTGGATGCCAATTTTTTGCTTGGATGAACCAGTGGTTAAACGGCTCAGCTATAAGCGCTCCATACAATGCATGTATGGCTCGCTTAAGCTTAATGTGTCTGAATAATTTGAGATTAATTATTGATGGGTTTTTGTGGGCCAAAATGTGCAGATTCGTATGCTGCTCTCTCTCTCTCTCTCCATGCTCCTGCCTTTCCCCCAGTAATGCATTGTTAACAAGAGGTCTGCATACGTCTGGATTTATGAAGACAGATATCTCCCTCTTTTCTCCAGCTCAATATCAATAATCAACCAGCCGCAGGAAATTCATCCCTTATTGACCCCCTATCGAGCGAATTGCTTGCGGTGAACAGATGAGCGATTTGAAAAGGTGTTGTTGTAATGTGTGAAAATTGGTCTGACCAGTGCCGAGTTGTCTGCAGTTTTAAGACTGTATCAGCTCAGGGGCAGAACAGGGAAAGGGAGGCATTGTGAAACTTTATTAAAGCACACTACTTTTCGACAGAGAAAGCCTGCAGATATATTGGAGAGCCTCTGCTTCTCCAAGACGTAGAGAAAGTAGGCAGCGCTAGCCCACAGAATATTGAATCAGTCAAAAAAAAAAAAAAGGGCTGGAACAAGGGGCAAGGGAGTTGAACTATCTCTTGCCTCTTGAGTGGGCGGATGTCATAATTATCATTTCTCCAGGATTGCGGTGGAGGGCCGCGGGCGCTGGCAGAATCTCTGCAGATATGTGGGTGTAGTGGTGGTGTCGACCCTGTAGGGCAAGCCACATCACTTCCAATACAGAGGGAAAAAGGGACAAGTCCCACCGTAATTGGTGCCTCGGTACACTGCTCTGGGAAGTTGATAGACGGTCAAGAGCTCGTACGTGTACATAAACAAGGCTGGAGGTGGGGAGGGCGCGTGCACAGGCGCAGACACACATTGTGCGTTAAAGCAATAGAGTGCAGGGGGCTCTAATCTGTTCTCCCATGTCAGGCTGAAATGAAACAACCCTTAGCTGGACGCAACAAGTCTCACTTTCTCCGTCTCAGTCGCCCTCTCATTCTCTGTTTCAGCCCCCGAGCAACAGCAGCCTGACTTTAAGTATTAGTGGATGCACGGAAGTCTTGGTTGGTGACCTCCAAGTGAATAGGGAGACGAGGGTGGGGAGGGGGGGGGGGCAAAAGATATATCTTCCGTGACCAAGCCGGGTCACTGATGTTCATGTTTTGTGTTGCAGTAAGATACAGCTCGTGTAAATTAGCAGCTTATGACTCATGAAAGCACTCCCTTTTAAAATGCTTTCTGTGTAATTTTCAGACAAGGCATCCTCTATTATTAAAACTATCTCTTTCCCATTTGTGCTTAGTCACTCCTTGTTGTGTTGCTGTTGTCCAGGAGAGCTTTATCTCAACCACCTGAAAGAAAATAGCTTCTTTCTCTAAATGCTCAGCTTGGTGTATACCCCTCTGTCAGGAGATATATAAGCAGGAGGAAGCTTCAGGCCAGAGGATCTCTTATTGGAGTCTGGTGAGTCGATAAAGTCCTAGCTGGGCTCCAGACCTCTTAAAATCATTTTCAGCACAACGGATTCATGATTATTTTACAGTCATGTTACTGATCAATGTTTTAAACTGGCATTTTTACAGAAATAACAATGCGCTGTGCAACAGGGGGCTGTTGTCTTCTCAGTGAGACATTCATGACAGGTGCTGAGTCTATCTATCTTGCTGAGTGTGTTATAAATATTGGAAAACCTGCTGTTTGGAAAGTAGCACATAGAAATATGATGGGCTGTGGTTAGCGTTCTGATGAAATGCTCAGTGAGCAGATTATTGAGGACAATAAACGCCCCGCTGCCTTTGTTTGAAATGCAACACTCCCTTCCGTTGCAGCAATGTCACGTGCGATTATGCACACATTTCTAATGCCCAACGCGTGTTTTTGTGCACTGTTGTCTGTAAATGCATTCAATCTTTAGCTTCTGTTATGATTCCAAGCATTTTAAAATGGGAGCCTGGCAGCAGTCCACCCCAAACACAAACAGGGAATTATGGGAGATGTTTTTCTGATATGACTTTGAAGCTTTTGTTCTTCCAGCAGGTTTTAACAGGAGCTTGAGAATGCTGTCCCGCTCTCTTTAATTGCCCGCTGTGGCATTCCTACTTAATTGGTCTTGAAAGGTCTTGTTCAGTAGGCCAGTGCAGGTCAGCTCAAGTCTCTGTAGTTGTTAAGTCATCAGACACTCAATTAACTCAGCCAGTGTACCTGATCTTAAAAAAGAAAACCTGTAGGGGCAGAAAAACAAGATACCTTGAACTAAATCTGCATTAAAGTTTCTGCCTTAAGTGTACTTTAATAGACTTCGGCAGACTTTTATATAAAAATATGCCTGTTTTATCAGCCCAACTCTCAAACTGGGTCATTTTTGAAGTTTCAGACCATCATGCAGGTTTATTTTGTCTCCTACTTCTTGTGTTTTGGCAAACAACCTGTTATATAAAAGCAAATGATGAGCTGTGTATGGATTATACACTGATTTGCACGCAGACTTGACATCTATCAATCTTTCCATCTCCCAACCAGCTTACCTTGTTGTGGGCCTGAGAGTGTAGCTTTTTTCCAGTCCTGTGCAAAAGTGTTTTCAACCCGTCATCCCAGAAGATCCATCTCTGTCTGAGCTGTTTAAGTCTGCTCTGTGTGGTACTGGCAGATCCAACAGGTCTTGTTATTTCCATTGGTGGTAGACTGGATTTCCTTCAGGCATGTGTATCAGTCCGCTCAGGGCGTCAGATCGGGGTGCAGTTTTGTTCTGCTGGCTCTGCATCATGATGTAACTTCCAACTGATCCCAGTGTGATAGAGGAATGAATTATGGAAGTGTCTATTGAATAAAGAGGAAAAGGGCAGAGCTGAAAGTGAATTACAACGCACACAATCCAAACAGTGATTTTCTGTCAGATCTAAAACTTGCCAGTGCACGTTTCCCAAACAGGAAGCAAAAATATCGCTAATCTTCCACCCTGCTATGACTTTTCTTCACCAGAACAGAGGGGACTTGGGGTATTTTTTTGCTTGGTTAGCTAAAAGCTAATCCACAGGGCTTAAAGCTGAGGCACCACTGTTTTGTTTATTTATGGCAAGTTTTTTTTTTCCATTCTTTTCACAAGTGTGCACATGCTCGACATAGTCACCCACACTGAAGTTTAACAATGTGCACCTAGTTGCCAAATGTGCAGAATCACTTGCAGTAAGTAGGACAGGGCAGGATAATTGTAACATCAGTGAAATATAAAAACATACCATGTACATTTTTTTTTCAAAAATGTATAGTAGGTGTCTTCTAATTGTAAATGGATTCAGCTGCCACAGATGACTACATCCACTAGCAGATGTGTTTTTAAAGTTAGAAGCTCATGACTGTCGTAGTTTGTCCAATTAGCAAGCTCAGCGGGGCTCTGCTGATGAACTGTAATCATACAGTATATTATAATTTAAACCAATTATACATCTGCCAATTAAAGATGGCACAGACACAAGAAATACATGGCACTGTAATCTGACATAAAATAGACTGTAATAGTCTTATTTCAGGCTAGAAGTGTCCATGTTATGCGTCTTTAGTTGCATAAGAAGGTGATAATAAAATATACATTTACACTTGCATTAACAGTAGTAATTTTGTCAGTTTTAAAACAAAGTGGCGTGCACATTTTGTGGTCAACATGACCCATACTCTGATTAGCCTCTTAGTCGTGTTGTGGCGACACTGCACAATGTTCTAGGTGGTGCCCTTTCAATTGTTTATCCTCTGTCAGCAGGTCCTTCACCTATAAAATGTGGCTCCTCTGAGACTGAAGTTTGTGTATCAGGCGGCAGATCTCCACCTATTTGTGGAGTGAATCATAAGACTGTCATTACTGATGCCCTGTGGCCTTTCTACTGAGGGTGGGTGCTCTTGTTTTTTAAAAGGGGCAATTCAGCTGAGAACAGATAAAGACGAAAGAGACTCAGGGCGATTATGTAGGACAGCCTAACTTAAAGTAGAATACCAGATTCTTGCTGAATATTTCAAAGCAACTCGTAAACTCAAATGTATACACTGAATTATTAGTGCCAGGATCTTACTGTGCAACAATCACGAGAAAAACTGCATGAGAATGTTTGTTTTTCTTGTGATGTGCCAATATTTCCAGACACAGCTGCCTCTACGCTGGGTAGCCCATTCTAAATGAATTTATCTACAATTTAGCAGTCCTGCCGGACCCTGCTTGCCCGCTCCTAAATTAAATGCTACCCCCTTTTTTTATAGGGACAATAAATTTACACGGAAAACGTACATCTGCTCAGTGCAGATGTCTTTTCCTTACAAAATGTACCTTGATGCCACAATACACTGGTGTAATCTGCCTGCTCATTTCTGGAGAACTAATTACTGCACATTAGTTAAACAGACCATTTGAAATGCAAGCCTTCTAAATCGCGCTTGCCAGGGGAACTGAGCCACCCCCCTCCCCTGCATGCAGTCTTTGTGCTGCTATTATTAGTTCTATCATGCATATGTTTGCTATCAGAAATTAAGGCCCACCAGCTGAGAACAGGAAGAGAGGAGGCAATGCAGTGCACAAGGTAGGGACAGAATGAAAATGTGTTTCAGTTAATGCTCACGTACATGTATGTGCAGAGCAGTTCAGTGCATTAGGTTCCACCGCTTATGTCTTTCCATATGATCAGATGCCAGCTGTTTGAACTCCTGCACGGCACGAGAAGAGCGCACAGCTGATCTAGCTTTTTAACGGGCCACTGCTGATGTTTCTAAAGATGCAGCCCTTGTAACAGCCAGCAGAGCACGGGACATGATCCCCCCCCTCCTTCGCCAACAAGGCTGTGTGCCTGCAACACTGCCAAGAGGATCTTTGTTTCTGCATGGTCGTTGGTGGAGAAGAACTGCGGGTTGCCACAGCTTAACTCCTTTCCAGGTGGAGCACGTAGGGTTTATCTTACCAGCTTAAAGACAAACAAGTTTGGTCAAATTATTTGATGCTATACTGCAGTTCCTTGAGCTGCAAATGGTGCTCAGTGTGTATTGATTTTGTGGCTATCCCAAAAGAAAGCAGATAAATAGAAAATCATAGGCCACCATTCTCTGCACGTTTCCTCTGACACCAAAGCTGTCATGTACTACAAGCCTGCCGCCATCATGAGAGCATGCGTTCCTTGGCGTCTACGTTGAGGCATAGTTTAGCTGAGTTTGTTTCCCACACGAGTTCCCCTAATGAGTCTGAGAATAATACACAGTCAAAAAACAGTTTATATCTGCTCGGAATCCACCGACACTGCGTTTGATCCATGTTATGGAGTTCAGATTACATTTACATTTAGCTCTTAGATGATACACCAGTATATTAAACACTATTTATATGATTGTGGCAGGGAACCTTAGACTTCAGTGAATTAAAATCTACTCCCTCAACCTCCCAGTTGTCAAGATCCATAAATCACCATGACTGCAGGTAGCCTAGCAATGAGGAGGGCTGAGGTCATAAAACGCTAAGAACGGAGGTGGCTGTGGAGCCTTTTAAAACAAGTTAAAACCAAGAAAATTCTCTCCACAAGGTATCCACTGGATATGTTTTTAAAAGCACAAATATAAAGTGACTTTTATCATTCGTGATGGAGTTGGGAGAAAGGCTCTTTCTCTCGGGTGTCACTAGGGATAACAGGCCTTTCATACTTGTACATCACGTTGCCTCAAACTACAGGAAAAGGAATTAGGCGCCTGCCTTATGGGCTATTTGTGGCTCCAGCAGCCTGACAGTGACGAGGAACGAACATGACGACAGATATGTTCATATTATCTAAAAATAATGTCCTAAACTGCCAAACGGATAACGTGCACACGACGAGATAGAGCTCAAGCCCATGTCCATGTTGTATCATCACATACTGTGTCTGGATTGTGTCTGTAAATTCACTGCAAACTGTGGCAGATGTATAGAAGACAAAGATGAGTGGTACTGCAGCATTCTGACCATTTCCGTCGAAGTGTGCAAAATCAGTGGAAAGCAGGGGCTCATGCGCTCCGCGCTCTTCACTAATGATTACATGCTCAGTTCAACTCCAAATGTATAGGGATGTTTTGTCAAAGTCAAGCAGTGTCTGACTATTGGATTGAGAGGTTACAATAAGCACGATATGTTTGTCCATTTCAACATAATTGTGAATTTTAGTGAGAATTTTAACGCTGTGACTTGGCCTCATTAAGAAATGGAGCTACATACTTTGCCAAACCTTTTGTGTTGTGTTCTCATAGACCGATGGTGCCAGTTAGTCTAATGTCTCAAGCCTGTTAATGGCAGTTGGTTGTACTCTGGTAGACAGCCAAGTATGAAAATAAAGTAGATGAGTTGAGGTTAGTAATGTACACTGAATGGAAATATAAGAAAATATGAATTCTTTTGGCTTTGTTGTTTCATGAGTAAAATCCTTGATGCACATGAAAGGTTTACTTCTTTCATTTTGTCCACAGATGAGTTAAATCTGTGTTAGTGAGCGCTACTTTGCCAAGATAATCAATCCATCTAACAGGTGTGGCGTATCAAGATGCTGATTAAACAGCGGATATTACACAGGTGTGCTGGTACTGGTCACAACAAAAGGCCAGTCTAAAATGTGCTGTCTTATCACACAACACAATGCCACAGATGTCGTTTTTAAGGGAGTGTGCAGTTGGCATGAGGCGGAGTGTTCATTTCACTTCCATAAGTAGTCTACATCATTTTCGTGAACTTGGCAGAACATCCAGCTGGCCTTATAATTGCAGTGCATGTGTGGCGATGGTATGAGCAGGTGTAACCTACAGACAGCAGAACACAGATGCATTTTATTGATGGCAGTTTTGATGCACCGAGATCCTCAGGCCCATTGTTATGTCATTCATCCACCTCATACTGCAGCGGGATAATTCACAGCCCCCATATTGCATGGATCTATACAGAATCCCTGGAAGCTGAAAACTTCCCACTTCCTGCATGAACTGCACACTCAGCAGACATGTCACCCACCCAGATGTGTCGCACTGCATGAGGCAAATGGTGGTCACACCAGACACTCACTGGATTTCTGGTCCACAAACCCTCCCCCCCATTCATTAAGCTTGGGAGTATCTGTGACTAGAGCAATGTGAAATCCACAGCTCGAGGATTTTCAAGATAAAACTGCACATTAATTTTAAAGTGGCCTTTTTTTCCTTTTTTTTTTATTGTGACCAGTCCTAGGCACACCTGTGCAATAATCACGCTGTTCAGTCAGCTCCTTGATGTGCCACACCTGTCAGGTTGATGGATTATCCTGGCAGAGAAGCGCTCACTAACACAGATTTTAATCAATTTGTGCCCAAAATTTGGGTGCACAGAAAAAGCTGTGATTGAAAACAAAGGTGTACTGAAGTGTCCACGAGAAAGACACTGTGTTTGCTCCGCTGTAGCCGAGCCTGACCTCTGACCTTCCTGTGAAGAAGGTGAAAGAGAACTCCCTTGCGGGAACTATAAGGTCTAACAGTTAAACTTCACACACGTCATTGTGAGTGATCTGTGTAGTGATAAGCCGTTGTGTGTGTGATATACAGCAGCTCATTCTGTTGGCTGTTGAGTCATCATCTTTAGCATTGAGTAACAGTATATTATGAGCATTGATCATCAGCGAATATGAATAAATCTTCTCAACATGACAAGACAGCAGTTTGTCAGAGCAGTGTTCTGCACTGCTGCAGTCTCTGTGTGCCATATGAACATGTGTCACAAGAAACGCACGACTTTCTTCACTGTGACATGATATTATACTCATGAGGGCGCACTGTACTTCCATGACATTATGGAGCACTTCACTGCACTAGAACAATACATTTTATAGCTGGCCCAAATGAAGTGTGAACATGCTATTTTTGGGCCTGTAGGTGGCCAGTGCCTATTGTGTATGTTACAGCTCCTGTAGAGAAAGCTCAATGTGTGATAAATATTCTATCAACATATTTTTCTCCTGCACTTTTCCTTCTCAGCTCTGTATTCATCATCTCATTTGCTGTTGGACGCTGAGATGGTTTCACGCACATGCATGAGGGGAGATCTCAGAGGGCTTCAGTAGATCTCTAATTGAATTGTCTGAAGTGCAGGAGATGTGCACATGAATTTGAAAAGAGTACGCGGCGGAAGACTGGCACCGGACGAGTGTTTCATCATCTTGTGCCCGTCACACTCAGTTCCATACAACATTGATTACCTAAGAAATGGATCAGTTGGAGAAGTCTGTTTTGAAATACAGGAGAGCTGTGCACAAGGCTAATGCATTTCCATATCTGCCCGCAGCAGTGTTATCATGCAGCGAGCGATAACATCTGTCAATAGCGTGTTTCATTTTGCATTGTCTTGCGAGCCACCAGGGTCACGGAGGTGAGTGCCTCTGGTACCATGACCACCACCAGACTCCTGAACAAGCAAGTACTGATAAGTAAACAAAAGGAAATGGCCAAAGATATTCTCGGCTGCTGTGTTTCGGCGCTATTTTCCCAACGTTATCACCGTCCAAACAATACATTTTTAATAGGTTTGACAAATTAGATTTTAGTTTCGCATTATATTTGACCATATTATCTTCCAGTGATAAACACTGGTAATTGGAGCTTGTAGACAATTGTGTTTTCCCATTTTCTCCCTATCATTGGTTCAAGATGATTATTTGTGAGCTCATGGTGACTTTACAAATCTGGGAGATTTTGTGCACACCTTTATCATTTTTGGAAATACTATACATTTAGAGAGATGAACATGACCTAAAGTGCAGGAGAAAAAATGCTAAACATCTGTATCGTATATAGCACACACCTAATTACATTGAAGGCTTACTTTCAACGATGCTGTAAAATGAACATCAATAACACTTTCAGCTTTGTAAGATAGAAGAATGACTTCAAAGGTCTCCTTCTGAAATGTAAAATAGCTACCTGAAGATCTCTGCTCACCATTAGAGAAATGCCTTTTACACTGTGTGCACAATTACTGTTTTTTACTTTGAAAGAATGTTTCAATGGTACGTCTCTCATTTGTTGTTGTATTACTGTGCAGGCTGACTCAGAGCACTGCATGTCCCTGGAGGCGAGGACATGCAACTAATTATTCTGGTGTATTCTGTCTGATGTTGCGGTGATTCCCTGTAGAAATTAGCAAAGGGGATTATTAATGTATTTAGTTGGTGAACTTTTATTTCACACTGTTAGCAGATTGTTGGTCATATTTATAGATTTATTTATTTATTTTAGTCTGGTGGGTTTGTCAGGTTTCAACGTTCCCCGGGTTGGCGCGAGCAGTGTGAGTCTAGATCCTGTAGTGGCTGAAAAGTTTAGAGTGACCTTGAGGTATGTGCCTGAATACATCAAAGATGTCAGAGATAGTGTTGACTCAGTGTTCATCAATAATTTTGACTTCACCCAACAGCACAAAAAATGTTTTGAGACACAAATAGGCGGAAAGGGTGAAGGAGAAAGACGATACAAGAGTCCAGCTCTTGTCTCTGGACCTCAGAGAGTTGAGGGATTTGACAGTCTCCTTGCACGCTGTCCTCTTTGTATATAGGTTTGGTTAGACTGACCCAATCTCATAATATATAGTAGTAAATAGGATAGATGTACATTCTATATGTGTGCAGTCAGACTACTTTAACTCTATTCAGACCACATTTCATGACGCACTACCTGCATAGGCACTTGCAAACACCCCCTGAAAATGTGCCCGACATCTCATCAACTTTCAATAGGGGGGAACTATTTTCTGGTCAAAAGAGGGTCGAGTGCCACTTATAGATGGATCATGAGTCAGAGGGTTCAGCCCCGCACAAACACTATTCTCAACGAGCAGTATCGGCTGAACTTACCTAGTCTTGTTAGAACGAAGCGTTCCAGATGCTAATCGGATCTGCTAACAGGAACAGCTGTCCCTTCCTGTCATCTTTCCATGTCTTATCACTTTGAAGAATTCTGTTAGTTAACAGCGGATATTTAGTTATCCTTGATCATGGGAAGATGTGTATACTCCACCGCCCCCCTAGACAGTGATCTCGCCTTTGATCCATTGTGATTTTAGTCAAATTAATATAATGGGTAGAGATGTGGCGCTGAGGCGCTCTCATCATTAAAATCACATTTCAGCATTTCCCTGGTCATTCAACATAAATCCTGCTCACAGCTCCTCATAAGAGCTCGGCCGAGCTGGGTTTCAGTGGACAGTGCTGTCTGTGTTCTGCTGCAGATGCTTTTGTTCACTGCACAGAACAGCGGAATAACACAATCAGATTAGCAGCATACGAAATCAGATTGATTGAACATAGGTTTGGTTTGTGATTAGCTCCCTTCAAGTCCAGTCAAGCGAGAGTTAATTGATCGAACGGTGCAGACACGGCCATTCATTTTCAGCGCTTTGTCTCGGACGCCTGCTATAAGTGAACTAAAATAACTTCTGCATTTGCATGACTCACACCGAGTAAGTCTTTGTTCAGATGAGTCTGCATAGAAAAATCAGTCAAATGAGAAAGTCGTTTCTTTAAATGGACCATCATTCCACTGTGAGTCACTGCGGAGAGACGCTGTCTTTCTGCCATTGCTCACCCTGTGAAACGTATGTACTCATTGGTAAAATGCAGTGTCCTGTTAGACACTGTGGATTCTGATGTGGATTCCCATTAGCTGCTACACTTGGTTTAACTCCACCCAGGACAACATTGCTAACTAGTATAAAGGCCACATGGGGATAAAACATTCAGAAAGAGATGATAATAGTGATAACTTTATGAAGGAACATTTAAAAACAGAATTATTATTATTATTACTGAATTAAAGGAGCGTAGAATAGTGGGCACTGCCTTTTCTTGTTATATATATTTAATGCATTTATACTACATAAAGACAATAGTGAGAGTGTGACCTCTCCTCATGCATATGATGCCCCCATAACTGTTATTTTACTCTATCACACTTAACGCCCACAACACATGCAACACATGAAACTTGTATAACATGAGGATCGCTGGGATTTAATATCATTTAAGAGAATCTAGAATTTCAGAGCAGTATATTTAATTTGTATCAAACTTTGCATGAACTATCAAACAACATACACTTAATGTTCTTTTTTTCCCCCTCCCCACCCCTTCTGCCCGTGTTTCTTCACAGATATCTCAGACCGAAATGCTGCCCTGTATCATTTTCATCGCCTTGTTTCTCGCTGTGGCCCGATCCCAAGAAATCCATCCCTCACAGGCATCATCCTCTATTAGTGAGTCTTGTGACTCCTTGTGCTCCTGTGAGGTAAAGGATGGCATCCTTCATCTTAACTGCGAGGAGAGAAACATCAGCAAAATCTCCCAAATCAAAGTCCCGTCAGGGGTGCCCTTCCACCTGAACCTTTACAAAAATGACTTGGTCGAGCTCCGCGCCGAGGAAATGGAAGGGCTTAAGAGTGCCCTTTCGCTGCACATTGGGGGTAATAGCATACAAGAGCTGGAACCAGGGGTCTTTAGCACTCTTGGTTCACTGAAAAAACTCCACATAAATAGCAATTTCCTCGTAACTCTAAAAGAGGATACTTTTCAAGGCCTGGTGAATTTGGAGTTTCTCCAAGCTGACACAAATTTCATTCGGGTCATCGAGCCGGGGGCCTTCAACAAACTGATCCGCCTCAAGGTCCTCATCCTCAATGATAATTCCATCGAGTTTTTACCCAACAACATTTTCCGGTTCGTGCCCCTCACCCACCTGGACTTGCGTGGCAACAAGCTCCAGACGCTGCCTTACGTTGGGTTTTTGGAGCACATAGGACGAATAATGGAACTTCTTCTGGAAGACAACGACTGGATCTGTGACTGTGATATTTTACATTTAAAGATCTGGATGGAGAACATGAGGGCACAGTCGGCAATCGGCGATGTGGTCTGCACCACACCGCATCACCTTAAGGGGACTATTCTAGCTAAAGTCAAGCGGGATGTTCTGTGCCCGTCCCACGCAGATATTAACCTGGAGGAGCCGTCAAAGTCGCTGGATATGGTTGTTACTCCCTCATCCAAAGTGTCTCAGATTCCTAAGTTGGTCAACGCCAAAGATGACGCCAAGGTACCGACACCATCTCAGATTCCCAGCAGTTCTTGTGTGGAGCACTGTTCTTGTCACAATCACCCTGTGGCTGGCTTTTTGATGCATTGTCAGGACAGAGGAATTCAAAAGGTGTCAGATATCGGAATACTTCAGCAAAGCCCCACTAAACTGGTCATGACGGGAAATATGATTCAGAAACTCTTGAAGTATGATTTTGTCACTTACGATAGTTTAGAATTGCTGAACTTGGCGAACAACAGAATAGATTACATCGATAATGAAACTTTCCTCAGCTTGAGCAGTTTGAAAAAACTTTACCTGAATGGCAACAGAATTGAGAAACTCTTCTCCACAATGTTTGTGGGGCTCCACAACCTTGAATACCTGTATCTGGAATACAACCTCATCAAAGAGATTGCCCCAGGCACATTTAATCCCCTGCCAAACCTGAAGCTGTTGTCATTAAATAACAACCTGCTCAGCTCCCTCCCAGCGCAGATATTCCGCAACGTGCCCCTCACCAAATTAAACCTGAGGAAAAATCTACTTATGCACCTGCCAGTGAGCAATGTGCTTGATCAACTTGACTCACTGGAGCAGATTTATTTAGAGGACAACCCCTGGGACTGCAGCTGTGACTTGCTCAGTCTCAAGCAATGGGTGGAGAAGCTCAGAAAGGACACAGTGGTGGGCTCCATTTTGTGTCACACTCCGAACAAAGTGATGAGCGCTGAGTTAAGGAGCCTCCGGCATGAGATGCTGTGCTCCGGTTTAGGGACCTACTACCCCATGTCCCCAGGTGGGGAAGAGAGCGTGACTGCTACGCTGGGGCCCGACCGAGCCGACAAGGGTTTGTTCAGCTCGCTCACGGACACCGTCCCCCTCTCTGTGCTCATCTTAAGCCTTCTTATGTTTGTGCTCATGATCATATTCTGCTCAGCCGGATTGGTGGTGTTTGTGGTGCACCGGCGGCGGCGAAAGGCAAAGAAAAAAGCCGCAGAGGAGCAGCCAAGAGAAAACACCAGCAGCAGTCCCATTCACTTACATTACAGCATGTACGGGCAGAAAACCACACACCACACTCTGACACAAAGAACGGGGTCCTCCACCCTGTACGAGGAGAGATCACACAGCCCCATCGTGCAGATCTGTCGCAACCCCACCTACTGCTCCCAGCACAAGGAGCACGACGTTGATATGGATTACAGCCTCGACGAGCCCGGCACCAAGCATCACCTCTGCCGGAGTATCATGGAGAAGGAGAACACATCGCCGCTCACGGGCAACCCCAGCTTAAAGTTCAGACCCATGACCGGAGAGTGCCCCACAGAGTTCGTCACACTCGGAAACCCCAACTCCTTGTACAGGAATATTCTGGAGAGGGAGAAGGAGCTGCAGCAGCTCGGAATAACAGAGTACCTTAGGAAAAACATGCCCCAGCTTCAGCCTGCTGTAGACATGCAGGTCCCTGGGCACCAGGAGGAGTTAAAGCTAATGGAGACAATTATGTACTCACGACCACGTAAGGTCATGCTTGAGCAAACTAAGAATGAGTACTTTGAACTTAAGGCTAACTTGCATACTGAGCCGGACTACTTGGAGGTTCTGGAGCATCAAACTGCATTTAACTGAGCTGAAACAGAAAAAAACAACTATATAGTATATTATGTTTTGAACCAAGTGCCTTGTCCTGTTTGCCCTCTTGTACTTTCCACAGTGTGAAATATATATCATGGGCACATCACTTTAAGTTTAATTGTAGCACAGAATGTAATTGGTTTATTTTTTGTTACCTTTTTATCTGTTGACAGCCATGTTATGTAGCTGGTGAAAGGTGTAGTATATTTGGCCAAATGTAACTTAAAGGAAGCTATCGCAGGCCCCGGGTTTGAAAAACATGTTTTGAAATCCACTCAATCAGCTTTTTATGATTGATTAAAGTTCCACGGCGCGCCCACCGCCAAGTGAATTGATCGGCACAGCGCACCCTCTCGCTCCACCCCCACGTCTGACACCCTGATAGGATAAAGCAGATGTTTGGAGGAAGTGAGTGAATTTCAATCACCACTTGACCCAGAATTTCTGTTTAATCAGTCTATCCTGACTCTGGGTATGACCTGATTACACCCTCTGTCAACATAAGCCAGCTGGAATGCAGTAACCAGAATGCTCATCGTGCCGTAGAGTTAGCAAAATGCCAACTGTACAGTGAAAAGCAGTAATAGAAGTGTGGTTCCACTGCTATTTTTCTGTCGTGTCCTTTGATCGATCCAGAACACTGCACAGCTGCAGTCATAGGACCTTTATTTATTTTTATACAAACTGCTGATATTCACAGAAAGGATGTTTTCTTCTTCTCTCAATCAGAAAATACAGCACTTAAAGTACAGTATATTATACACAACTGTAATCTTGTATAAATGCATTGCACTAATCAAATGCCATAAGATGGTGCATGACAATCAACAGTCCTGCTGAAACCTTTTGTTTCTTTATTTTTGTTTTTTTTTTCTGCCAGAAAAAAATGAGCCACAAATGTGTATGATCTGTGTGTGTGTGTGTGTTTGTGCGAGCGTGTGCGAGATTGTGTTTTCACGTCACTAATTTATGTCTGACGATATTCAAACAGCATTAAGGAGCGCCGCTCCTTTCCTCGTGCTGACATTGGCTGATTCAGAACTGTTTTTTTTTTTCCCGAACTGTTTTTGAGGCGCATTAACCTGTTAGCACACGGACGGTTACCGACGAGCGACATCACCCAACAGCGAAGCCACAGACAAGCTGCCCGCCGACTCCAGCCAACTTTTCTCAGCTTTTATTAAAAGCAATGAACTGCTGGCAACTTGACATTTGCAAAGTGGACGCTGTCAGGATTTACGCTCGAAAAAAAAAAAAAAAAAAAACTCATTCAACTTTGAAACAGTTCATGTAAGCACACACTCTGTAGCTTTTCTACTTAACTAGATTTAATTATTTATTCTGTATATTTTGTATATACCTATGTTCCATTATATCTTTGTTTTTTTTGTGTGCCTTCAGTGCTGTACAGAATATAAACAGAAGTTGTAACTGATAAACAGGAAATAAAGAGTTGCAATATTACGAAAACTTGGAGCTGAATTCATGGTTAGCTAACAAATCTATGTTTATCTTCTACTGTACAAGAATGTGGACTCCTGTAGCCTCTGCAGTGCACCATCTGTGGGCTAATTGACACTCCAGCCACCGCGAGTTGCATCTACATCCTAAAACAGTGACATTCTCACTCAATGTGTTATCAGTCCTCCTCAGTGCGTGTGTATATGTGCATGCATGTACTTGTGTAAACACCATTTGGCTGTTTTCCTGCTGTGTGAATAATTTAACCCCCCACGATGGCTCAAACCTAGTCCTTAATCACACAACAATGGCTGCAGGGTTTTCCACCAACCGTGCTTTTCTGCATGACTTTCATTTTCTCCCCCTCTCTCTGGGGAAGAACGACGGACCCTCTCTAATTCCTCCATTTTCTATCATAATTGATGTATCTGATGCTCCTTTGCAAGAAGCACACACGTAACCTCCTCGCTGCTTTGAAATGCCATGCTCACACAAATACAGATCCACCTCCGACATGAATAAATAAATGTTTATAGATTTGTATGCAGACGCGCATCATTTAAGGTATGCAAACTCCACACAGGCAAACAGAGCGACACGCACACACGCACAGCGGGGAAGATGAATTATCCTTTGCAGCTTGATCCTATGAGACTCATAAGCAATATGCTCCTGTAAAGGTGAGACGTTAGCAAAGTGCGTACTCGTGTTCCGAGAGATTCTTTACTTTAGGGGCTGAGTTCAAATAAATTGAATCACTTATGAAATACAGCTTGCCAAGGCGCCCATCTAGCAACAAAATTAGACTGCTGATGCATTTAATAACAAATAAACTCACAAATATATACATAGTTTGTCAGAAAATCTGTGAAACCTTGAAAGTTTGTCTCCCCTTTGGATGATTTTGTCACCTGGGTATATTCTCTTCTTCGTGAACTCGTGGGCAATAACCCCAGCGAGTTGGTGACGCGATGACTTTTTGACGCACTTTGCTGCATAGATTTGCACAATAATGATGAAAAATGGTAGTGCGTTATTGCTAAGTACTTCTTGTTGAGCACGAGCTCTGGAACCTTCGCTCTAATGGCTATGGATGGTCATGTTTAGGAGGCAACCGCTGATCACGTGTGATGCAATTACACGGAAGCGCGAGCAGTTGTTGCTAATCGCAGCGCTCATAATGAGGCTGAAAGTGTAAAGGTAACAAACGGTTAAAGATATAAATAAAATACATTGTTTACACATGCACACGCTCAAAGCGCATAGTCAAACATGCTCACAGACCTGAATCCAAACAGTACACCAGTAACCAACTGTGACTATTTACAATTCATTTTGAACACTGCCTGTGTTTGTTTTGCGTCGGAGCCAGACACGAATCATGTCTTGTGACCTGAAATGTAATTACACGGCCTGTGCTGTAAGGTGTCTTTACACACGAGCAGAGCAAATGCACAATTAATGCTTTTTATATTCTCCAAATAACACTGCACATTATTGCAATAATGGTGTCTGTGTTGCCTCCCTTCATCCGGGCGATAAAGTGGACTTACTGGAGTGTCCACTATCTCATTTGTACTGCAGATGATGTATTAGCTTTATTAGTCTGAAAAATCTATATCATCTCTGTTATTTTATTAGATGGTCTATGTGTTACATCCCCCCACCGCAAGTCATTAATATTCATATCTGAGGGCGCCACAACAAAACATCTCTTCTGGGCAAAATTATCGATTCCTCTTCTCGCATCCGAGACTTTCACCGGGTTCTTTGTAGTAAACTGCAGTCAATTAATGCCTCGCAGATTACATTATTCAGGCTGCACCTCTCTCTTCGACTTTAATTCCTCCTGACATTTAATGGAACAGTGAGTGGCAGAAATACAGAACAGTCACGCTGTTGGGTATAAATACTGGAGGACAAAAGGGGGATTCAATACAAGGAAGGGGTGAAAGTATGTACAGCGTGTGTTAAGTTGAAATTAGCCAGTGTTCCTCAGGGGTGGAGGGAGTGTTTAGAATGTCCTTCAGCAAAAGTAACAATACCACAATGCAAGTATTCATTAAAAAAAATGGTTTGGTAGATTCATCTATATTAATGTGTCATAATTTAGAAGTTGACGTAAAATCATTGCCGGCAAACTAATTAGTGTCTGCAATAGCTGGAGAAATGTAGTTCAGTCTTTACCCCTGAAAATGGAGGAGAAAATACTGGAAATGCTAGATTTAGTAAATGTAGGTCTAAAACCCAAAAGTGGGTTACTTGAAAGGTTAGAGGAAGAAGCTCACAGGGACTCACAGGACACATTTAAGAAAATAAATAAATAAAAATGGTTGAAATTGAAGCAAGAGAGGGTGAGATGTTCTGACTTTAACACGAATCAAGCTCCAAAAATACTGATCCTCCATTTCCCACAATGCAATTAAAGCTGATATGTCACCAAGGTTATATATACATATGCATACACATACGTACTATATCCCCAGGCTGAATAGAACTCCTTTGAGAGGGATAAACTGGATTTAATTGAACTGTTAATGGTAAATACTTAATGATACTTTCTTAATATACTTAATACAGTTTACACTGGGCCCATCAGCCGCATATTTCTGGAAATTTATGACTGTGTGCTCAGGGGCCCCTCGTGGTTGAGATGATTCACAGTTTCTGAAAAGCCTCTTTGATTGACTGCTCTGTTTTATATCGCCCTTCACTGCTGACTCCTCGCTCCTTAACCAGACATCAGGGACAATATGCGTTATGACATAGCAAAAAACAAAGTCTGATGCAGGCCACATTTTGGCCTCAAAAACTGACATTCATGGGAAAGTTTGGTCTCATCTTGAAACCAGAGACTCTGCAGATGAATTCCATAGCCATGATATGTTATGATCACCTAAAATTAGGCCTGGTACAAGATGAATTCCCTATTTTGGTTGTCTTTTTCTTCCATTTTGACTCCAAAGGGAAACGGTACAAACCTAGTTTGTGCTTTATCTCATTTTAATACTATATCAATGCAGTAAAACAACAGAGGAAAGGACTAATGGGTTCAAAGTCTGGTTACTTACCAGCAGAAGGTGTGACAAGAGCCTCGTGGTGCATTCAAACGTTCTTTTGAGCCGACAAACTGCGACTTCTAACAAAGTAAAATTTTTGCTTCGCCCGTGGTTCTTATCTCTTATCTTAACCAACACCCTTGACTCTCCAGGAACTGCTGATGTAGGAAGCATGCAAACCACCACCTCTGCAGCAGAAACTCCGAGTTTACTTGAGGTGCATTAGAATTCTCTCCTTGACATCTCATATCACTCGAGTCCAGCTGTGGTCAGTTTAACAGCCGGGGCATGATTTAGAATGAAACGCACATCCATCAATCTCTCCAAGCATTCATTTTCTATACCTATTTTTGTTGTTGTTGTTACTATTCATGATCCTGAAGGGAGCTGGAGCTTATCCCAGGATGCACTGGGGCAACGCAAGGCAGACGTGCATGAAATGCACATGTGGTGCGAGTGGTATGGAAGATTAAGCATGCCTATTAAAATGTCAATTGATGCCGTAATGGCTGCCAAAGGTGTTCTAATGTAATTAATCAGTTTGAAATACCTAGTCTGACAAAAATACGACTGTGGACAAAGAAAGAAGAAACTCTGAGCATAAAAAAAGGGGGAGGAGGGCATGTATTCAAGGTCTTGAAGAGACAATAATCCATATCAAGTGTCCACACACTGCGGTGTACTTGGAAGCCCTGACCATGAATGAAGCACCATAGAGGGGTGACATTGTCTCTCAGTACACCCCCACTTCCTGACTCAACTGTAGTGTGTTACTGAGCTTTTTTACCCCGAGGGCGACCTTATGATGCTGGCTGCCAAGCAGAGCAGCTTGCTATGAAGCCATGGACATTGAACCCCTATCCTGTTGTTCACTTGGCACACAGTTTAAACAGCAAGCCGGTGACCCAATTTTTGCATCTGAACATCAGAAGAGTTTAGTCATGGGATGTACTGGATTGAATCTTTTGTTCTGCGGGCAGCCTCTCAGGTACAGGGGATAAAAACTGTTGTATGGAAGGGGAAAATCCAAACGTTAAAACCATCCTCCGACAATATAGTTTGTCATTTTCCGGGTTTGCTTGGTTCGTTTGTTGTAGAGGTGTTTTCAGCGCTGTGGCTGTGTCGCATTCTTTCAGGTGAAGAAACACTAGTTTTTCCACCATCTGTAGCCTCAATATACCAGAATGCAATGCAGCCTTGAAAGAGGATTTTTTTTTTTTCTGGACATAAAAAAACTTCAAACTCAACGTCAAACTGCTTTTACTATTAATTTTACGACATGCTTGACTGGAAGTTCTCCAACATTCCTGGGAATGTAATCTGTAAGGATCCACTATCGGGACTACAAATCATAAAAAAAAAAAAGTTATGTTGAGAGAAAGTGAGTGCCAAAAAAAGAAAAAAAATAAATTACAGCACTTCATCACCAAATAGCTCCAGGAATGTATTGAACATCACGGATTGATGATATATAACACTAAATGTATCAAAGAAGTTCTTCCTTTAATGGAGTGTGTGCAGCATTTTATCAGGCATCAGGTACAGTATAGCTGTTAAAATGGATGGGGAGTGATACGGGAAAATGTACAGTGAGCGAGGTCGTAACCAATTGATGGATTAAATGGTGGGTAACATTCGAACGAGAGCAGGAATGGCTCGTGTTATCTATTGATTTGCCCTGTTCTCTTGGAAAGACCCTTTTTCATCTTAAAACAATCGGGGGAACTGTTACTCTTTGATGAAGTGGAGCATGTTCGAAGAAAAGCCATCATCTCTCAGTGATTAACCTTGTTAAGTCCTTACTGATCGGTAAAAAACCCTCCAACTTAACTGAAGTTAACGCTTTGACCACCAAAGAGTGGCCAGATATACCTATTCTGCTTGATATGACCTGTTGGACATGAGTACAAGTTAAATGGGGCTAAAAAGGATACCAGTACCAGGACAGTACTGTTCTACTGAAGGCATACCAGATGTCAGGTCTACTGTTAAAGCAGGATTTGTCCGTTTGATGAAAGTCACAAGGATTTCAAAGGAATGCCTGTGAATGATTATGCTCTATTTTGATTCCATTACACGTTTCATTTAGAAAAGCATGCGCCCGGGTTAGTTAAAGAATACACCGCTGATGAACATCGAGGTCAGCGCTAAGCCCTGTGACAAACACACTGCATTTCCTTTGAACGCTTCACAATAAAAGCCAGTTGACTTCATTCGAACGAGCGGCAGTGGCAAACGCAGGCGCTGCCTTAGCAGCCACAGTAACGCAGGATTATACGCGCGTGTTTACCGGCAATCCCTTACGAGGGCGAGGGCAATTCAGTCCTCATCCGTGAATGGTGGACTCCGCCACTGCCAACAAAAAACATGGGAAGGTCTTTACTGAAAAAAAGACCATGTTTCATGAACATTTGATTGCCTGGCAATGAAAGGAGTGAAAAACAACTCCTGATTTGTGCCTCAAAGCACACGGCATCTTGTTTTGCTGGTTCTGCACACTTCAAAGCCGCAATTAGAAATACCGATAGTAACACAACCGAAGCTGATTGAGAAAATAGGTTCTTAGCTCCTTTAACGTTACACTGCCTTTTAGACAGTATGACGTTCAAATATGTCGCTTCTCTTCTTTTTGCCCTGAGGTGGTTTCTTAAAAAAAAGGTCTGCCTGGATTCTTTCTCTGTATGTGCAGTCGATTGCACAACATCTCTTCACCGTGTATTGTTCTACGCTCCATTGTCAGGGCATCAGTGGCAGATGCCGAATGCTGGTGTTTGCGCCTCAGCGGTGCCTGACCGTGGCAAGTTTGCATGCGATAATGTCATGTGTGTAGCATTTCAATCAAGAGTTACATTATGTAGACGTTCAGCTGAGTGGATATGAAAACGTTTACATTTCTACAAACTGTTCATTCAGCCCTGTTGCTAAATTACCTAAAGCAGGGACAAATGACAGATATAACACATGAGAGTCTACATATGACCTTTCCCTTATTCATTCCACATAGATGTATACAGCCCCATGAGAGAAATAAACAAAACTCATTGAGCCTGATCCCAGAAGTGCCTTGTTCCCTCTCTATGGATTGAATGAATTGCATTTTACAGTCCAGGAAGAGCCTATCCATGCAAATGTAATATGCATGCAGCATGTACTGTATGCACGTCCCGTAAGAGAATACTCTTTGTAACGTCTTGGAAACACAGAGGGAGCTTGTCGAGCATGAAGCGAGGTCGGCCGTGACACGACCGTCTGCGATAAGAACGAAAGCACAAAAACGGAGAGGGCAACACCCTCCGAGACAAGACAGTCACAAGTCACACTTGTGCTCCCTACGTTAGGGAAAAAAAAAAAAAAAAAGAAAGAAAGAAATATTCCTCATGTGATCACACTGCAGAAATATGAGATGGTAGCCCAAAGTGTTTCTAATAATATTACAAGCTAATGACCCATTTTGAAAAGTGCCTGGCCCGGCCCACTTGGAACACTGAACAGGATCACTGATGGGCTTTCATGGCTGGAGAAGACGTGCAGCACGAGCGATCCTCTCTCCCCTCTCCTTCCTCCACTGAATGATGGCGCAATTAAATGTTTCATAGTGTGCCAATATCAGTGCTATCACTGCGGCGGATCCGAGCTATATCTTGTTAGCTGTCTCTCTCAAAGAGCTGTCATGCAAAGCACAAAAAAAAAAAGAGAGATGAGATGTAAGCCCACTTCTTATTCCTTTATTTTTTTTTTTTTCATTGGATCTCTTCTGTTTGCCTCTTTCTTAACTCTCTCTCTCTTTTGCTCTGTCAGTGCACACCAGAAGTAGTCATATCAATTAGGGAAGTCAATTTTAAAACCTTTGCTCTCTGTGCAAGCAACTTTTCCCTCTCTGGCTGGTGTGGATGCAGAGATCAGTCAGGAGGAAAGAGGAGCCATTGTGAAAAAAAGAATGCAGATTCAATTATGACATTTCTTTTAATCATGGGTTGCACCGGTGGATTGCTTCAGAAATGACAGATTTCTACTGAAATTGCAAATGCCGAGTATCGACAGAAAACAGATTGAGACTGTCCTTTGTTCCTTTGAAGAACTGTGAGATCAGAAGTACGGGGAAGGGCAGCCGCTGATCAAAAGGGGGAATACAGCAAGAGGCGAACGTGGAAAATCCAACTTGAAAAGTGCAAATTTGTCAGTGTAAATACAAAACACAATGCACGAGAATAACAGGCTACACTTGTCTTGTACCGTTTGCTGCATGTATGATTAAACACGCCGCCTTGAGCTGTGCCTTTTTTTTTTTTTTTTCCAAAGAAAAAAATAACCCAGCCATCATAATTAATTCACGTCCTGTAAGTCACACACAAGTCATGAACTCTGAGAAGAACTTCAAGGCTTCCGCTTTTCGCCATCTCGGAGTCTAAATGAAGAGCGACTACTCTGAGCTTCAAAGTGCAAGTGCGCGGTGACATAAATGTGACATAATGCGACATATACTTTGACAAGAGGCCTTCAGGGCCTGAGTGACAGCCGCGATCACAACTATTACATACTTGTGTCACGTCATTAGTAACACATAAGTGTGTTTTTGACAAAGCAGCCGTGAAATCTGCGTGTTGTTTAGCTTGTGGCTGTATATTTAAGAAATAAATAAATGCGATGATGGTTTAAGTGTTTATTTATTTGAGAGAGAGAGGTTAAGCAAGGATTGAAAAATGTGTTTAAATCTTATGAATGCTGGAGAACCCTGTATAGATTTGGATGAATATGCAGGTCAAGCGGTTATTGCAAAAAAAAAAAAAATGAAGTACTGTATACTAGAAAAGTTCCTCAAAAATGTCAAATGTCAGAAGTGTTTTGTAAGATTTCATTTTTCACTGCATCAAAGAGCTTTTTAATTTCATTTCACAGAATACCAGCGATAATAGCTCAAAGGATAGACAGTTAGATAACCCAACAGAATCTAAGGCTTTTCAACATGGGGACATTTGGCAGCCCTAAAAAGCAGTACTGTACACGTCTGGCTGACTGATTCTTTTGTTTGCAGAGCGGCCTGAGGCGTAGGCAAACTAAGTGGCTGCTTTGTGCCACTTAGGGGATCCCAAATTAATAAATCTAAGTGTCTGTGGGTTCATCTGTACATGTTTTGTCATGAAATTTGTCAGAATTTGAGTAGTTTCATTTTCTTACCAGATAATACTTAGTTTGAGACTTCGTTTTCTGGGTGTGTGACCTTTGGTTGGGCCACCCAGAAGATTTGGACCGGCTCTAGTTTGGAGTGTAAACACAGGAAAGGCTTTAGTCTTTCACCTATAGAAGCAGAGGATAGATTTCTGGAACAACTTCACCTGCTTCCAGTGTTCACGAAGGAGAGGAGAAAGTGTGAAGAGGTCAAAACTCCAGCAACACTTGTAGCACGAAGAACAATTTTACTGTCGGACCAACGTGTTTTCGCTTATGGCCTTCATCAGGGTCATCCTGCTGATGTTTTGACCTTTTCACCTCCCACCCTGCTACGGGGTTTTTCATTTAGCAACAGCAGATAAACACCTATTCTTAGCATGAATAAACCATTGCGAAACACTTAGAAAACTAAGATGTGTTTATAATATATAAACATTATTTTATGTTGTTTTACTGAGAAAATTGTAATACCGTGCCAAAGAGTCGACAGCTGTGCTCGCCGTTTTGCTAGGCTAAATGCTCACAGAGACAATGCTAACATGTAGGGTTTTAGCATGTCTCTTAGCTTAGCATATTAGCATGCTAACATTTGCTTCTTAGCGCTAAACATAGATGAACAGATGAGGCTAATTCAATTATGACTGTTGGTATTTGGCCATTAACCAAAGTATTTTGACCTGATGATGACACTAGATTTGGTTGTTGGATATTATTATTATTATTGTTATATTATTATTATTATGATTCATATCATAATTAAATGATAAATGATTAAAAACATGTGTTCACTTTGTAGAGCACACAGCTCAGGCGGAGCTGGTTGTCTTGATCAACTTATTGCAAAAAAATTAATTTAAAATGAACTCCAGCAATATAAAAAATACAGTAAATGGCCTGTAAAATCATTACCAGTACCAGACATCAGTGAAACATTTGATGTGGTGGAACAAAGACGTTGTCATCATTATCCTAAGCTGCTGTCTACTTTGCAATCTCTCCTCAAAATGGCCGCTTGTTAAAAAAAACACTAACACTAATTGAAAGTTTTCTGGCACAAATCGACAGATCTGTCCCCAAAATTCCATCGAAAACATGAATAACATGTGACTCATAGGTCACGCTGTCTGGAGTTCCCCTCTCTTTCTGTCTTAGAGACCATTTCCATTGTGTGTTTGGGGCTTAGGACCATCCCCTGGTGAGATCACTAAGTCCCTGAAGTCTCTTATGTGGATTTTGAAGCCTCTTCTTTGGAATTATAGCCAGTCCTTAATCTTGTGGATTTAAGAGAAAGGGATTGCTCGCAAAGGAGAGGAAAGAATTGTACATAAGGGGGGGAAAAAAACATTCGTTTCTGTAAAACAGACCATTAAAATGTGACGGTATTTATTCTGTATTCCTTTAAACATCTTTAAATTGCAAACATCTACCTGCCTGCAAGGTTAATGTTCCAGTTGTATCCGGTTGTTTTTGTACCCGTACAGCAATATATTCGCATGGTATCTGCCAGAACAGCTGATGTTGACAAGATGAAGTGAACTCTAGGTACTTTCATCCCTCAACTTGAGAGAGAGAGCAAATCTTGCATGCATTTACAGTAGCTTGCAGAATTTTTTTTTTTACTTCAGCAAACTTCAAATTCACAGCAAAAAAAAAAAAAAAACAATATGTGAGCAGTGTTGGCTCTGGGCCTCGTGTGTTCCTGTTGTATACTTGACGTTAGAAGTCAAGACAATTAAGTCATTCTTGGCCCATAAGGCTTATGCTGTACGGAGGCTGCGGGGGTTCCAGAGAGGAGGCAAATTTAAACACACATATATACTCCTCCACGGGGAGCAGGCACCATTTTTTTGGGGAACTTTTTCAAAGACCTGGAACATATTAAATATGTATTCCAACTGTGGTTTTAAAATCCACATTACAGTTGGTTAAAAAAAAAAAAATCCCTAATTAGCAGCAGTTTTACTCAGAATATGACTGCACAAGTTGTTCCAAATTGGATAGCTTGAACACACACACACACACACACACACACACTGCGCTGTTTTTTTTTTTTTTCATTTTTTCATTTTCAATCCTCCGGGGTGTTCAGGATGTAATCAAGGACAGTTTTATATAGCAGTGCTTGTTGTACCTACACCTGTAATAAATGTCAGCTTTTTCAGGAGAGCAGAGTAAATAATGGCAGCTCAGGGTGGAGGACCACACACACACTCACACACACACACACTCACTGATAATCAAGAATGCAAAGGGGGGGTGGGGGTCATTGGTTTGGTTTATGTTGTTGTTGCTCCTCAGATGAAACTAAAACACACATGTATCCTGTAAATTTACATAGCACACACACGCACGAGTCCCAGCTTGTTGAGGAATGACTGCTTGGACTTGACGCTACATGGCCCAGTACACATGGCTGCATATGGCGGAAGCATGGACACACGCTTGTATATTATGTGAATGTGTGTGTGTGTGTAGCGTCCCCTTCTCCAGAGTTTGCTGTTTCCACGCCTGTTGAAGTCAGCATGTGCTTTTTCGATACCACCCACCGCAACACTCGCAACGCAGGCTAATTTGTTCCTGATGACAACGTCACACACTCCTACGTAACGCACACAATTTGTCGGGCCTCTGTCTCACCAGAGCGATGCGTTTTCAGCGAAACCTAACCAGCTCGGCCTTGGCTGAGCGACACTTGATGTGGAGGCTGAACTCCTGCCTCCGCAAATGATCTGTCGGACGTGTGTGAACTTGGCTAACGTTGCATGCAGACCCTCACCCTCCCCGACAGAATGAATGTGAGTCTAACCGACATGGTGAATCATGCCCAAATCCCTTGGAGCATTTTGGGGAGTGTGTGTGTGTGTGTGTGTGTGTGTGTGTGTGTGTGTGTGTGTGTGTGTGTTGGGGGTTCAGTGGGATATATGATGTGTTCAAAGGGGGGTGAACATGACACTGTTCGGGATTTTGACACTGCATTGTCGTCTGTCCTGGTGCTAGTGGGCTCCAGCTGCAGTCATATCCGCTGTGAGCGAGGTTACGCACACACACACACACACACATATCAAAAGGTGCACGGGCATTGAGGGATTTGCGTAACTGGATACACACACTTCTCAGCAGGAGCTCAAGCTTGCTGTCAGTGCGGTGAAAAGAGGCAGCGAGCCCCTGGAGTTTGGCCTCTTCTTTCCCCCATCCTCTACCGGATTCACCCCGATTCTCCTCACCTCCCCTCTCTCTCCCCTCCGTCTTTGTACGCTCACACACTCTCAATCCTCTCTCCTCTCTCTCTCTCTCTCTCTCTTTTCCATTCGCCTTCCTCAAAGCAAAATGATGTGCCGCCGCTGCATGTCCGTGTCCCACGGAGTTAGACGCATTCTCACATGCGTGTCTTCTTTTGCTCCATCACCCATCTGGGATATTTTTAGCCGCCTTTTGCTGCACCTACACAAATGAGCCGCAGCCTCCCCCAACTTAACCAGAATCTGATTATGCGGCACGCATCACCCTTGGAAAGTTAGACAGGAGGAGGAAAATCTCCCAAGATTGAATCTCCTTTGATACACTGGGCTTGTGTCGCAGAGCAGGTCGCCAAATCCTCGGGGAGATAATGCTACAGCTCCTCTGTGTTCTCAGGGTCTCCACAGATCTTTGTATTTGGTTTTGAGCTTGTCTTCCCCACCGTGTATCCTGACGCTGAAGACAGTCAGGCATTTAAACTATGTCTTTGTAGCTTTTTGCTGTCAATCATCTGTAAGAGAGTGTGCTAATAAACCCACAGGCCACTTTTTGGATTTTTTCTCTGAGTACTTTCTCAAAAACTTGCTGTTTTTATTACACACTCGGGCATCTGGCTGGTTTGAACATGCGTCGCAGGGGTGCCAGCACCTGAGGACATAAACGAGAAGATGACCTTTTGTTGCTGTCTCACTTTTATTTAATGTTGCTCCAGCTCTTCTGCATTATGTATTTTTGGACAAGTTCGCCTCTGAAAAAAAAAACAAAAAAAAAACAATGAGCCTCACATTCAAGATAGAGGCACGCATGCTTTAAATTGGTTGACTTCACTGCTGGGTTTAAATGAATGGATCCAGTGACCTAGAATCACAAACTCCAACACGCCGCAAACAAACACGGGAAAAAAAGATATCACATGACTGAAACATTCTGTTCGTTGCACGCGATGACAATAAGAAGCCGAAACATTTTGTTTTGAGGCCAGCCTGACAGCATACCATGCTTGGGAACACGGCCCGTTTAAGGATGATGTCAAAGATGTCAGCTGTGTCACAGGTGTGACAATAGCAGCTGCCATTTTGGAGCAAATGAAAGACAATTGCCCTAAAGGCAGGCATCATATGCAGTCCCCAGGTGGTCGGAAAAGTGTGAAAATAACTGGTTCAGATGTCAATAAAGTAGGCCTACTTGATGCTTGGGGTGGTCCTATAGCTTATTTTACAAAAAAACACACAGGCTTTCTAATATAAACTGAGCAACTGTTATGCTAGCATATAGAAAAGCGGTGCCGGGCTTCCCATAGTGAGCTTAGCTTAGCTGATGTTAGCATGATATCTCCACCTTTTTTTGACATCTGTTTCACATAACACCGACAGAAAAGTAAAGCTGAACATACATACTTGCATAAACACAGCAAAGCAGAGCTATTAATATCAATATACAGAGTAGATTCATGGAGAATTCCTGTCGCTAAGTGTGTGTCTGTAGTTTGCTTTTGAGAATTAGTTCAAGTAAAGGTGACACTATAAACCGAATAGCTGCTATGCTAGCAAACGGCAAGGGAAGTGCTAGTGACCCTCGTATGGAATTAATAGATAAACAGCTTTCCGTTAGCTTAGCATGAGCTAACATAAGAGCTAGCAGTTTGAAGTAGTAGGCTTTACTTTTGTGCCTTTTATTCACAACAGAACTCAAAGTTACAAGCTGAATAGCTATTAAGCTAGCATACACTGTTAGCATTTTACTGTATATTTTCATAATTCTATTCTTATCCATATTTTATGTTCCCTTTTTCCCTTTCTTTTATGCCTGTGTTTTTATGGACGCAGCATAGGTTGAAGCTCAATTGTCCTAAATGTGGCACGATAAAGTAAATCTTGAATCATGAATCTTAAATGCAGGGCTGACTCAAGTCTGGAGCAGAAATCCCATGCGCAAATCTAGTTAAAGCTACTTGAAACGATTAGAGGTTTCAAACTGGCATGGCTTGACTCATCAGGAAACCAGCGAACTCGAAATGAATCTTCGGCCCGTGAGCACAATGCTTCCTTAAGCAGTTTGATTGTGTACAAAAGTGATGGATGAGCTCATAAAACTGGCCAGAATTACATCCCAATGACCAAGATATTGCCTTGAAAAAAAAATCTGTCTGTGGGTAATGGCTTTAGGCAAAGGGAGATTCACCCATATGGACTTTTTTAAAATGTGGTTCAAGTTAAAACAAGCTAGTTCCTACTTGCTTTTAATCTTTATCGTTTTGCTGGCCTGCAGAGGATTACATGCATTAAAATTTGTTCTACATAACATGAGCTACAGGTATATGAATCACTCACTGTGACTTCAGGGCAGCGTTGCGCTAAATCATGGATAAAATATGGAATGCAGTGACAAGCCCCATTCCCTTTTGTGTCAAGATAATGAGTTACCGCAAGGTTATGCATGGGATTACTTCTCCAAAGGAGTTTCATTTTATTTGGGCTCTACGCGGTTTGAGATTTCCATATAACGTTTTTGTAAGGTGACGCTCAGGTTTGTCTTTCAAGGGCTACAAAACTTGGTGCCGGTGCATGAAAATGTCAGGTGTCAATTACAGGTAAATGAATGAAATATTTCCTCACTGTGCACGCAATACACTGTTAGGAGGTGAGATGAGGAGACGGGGATGCCAGCTGCAAGGTAATATACAATTAAGAGCTTCACTGTTCAGTGCCAAAATATGAAATGAAATATTAAATGTGATTGCATAGGAGTGTGTGTGTGTGCGTGAGCCGCCGTGTCCTGAGCGGGGACTGCAATGTTCAGCCTCTGAGTCGGCGCTTATTTCACGACTCAGCCAGCCTTTTCAGTTGTCACCTGTTTGAACAGAAGCAAGGTGATTTTAATGAACAAACGTCTCTGAACCGGGTTCATACAAGTTCGCTGTTTATTTTTAATTTTTCATTATGTATCCATATAATCTGTGCAAACTCGAGAATTAAATGAAGAGAGAACAATTTGCTTCATCCTTAGATACATACATCTAAGTGTATGTGAATCAAGCAGCAATCTCCATGGCTATGAAATCAGAAGACAGCAAAGGTACACTAGCCTCTGCCAAAGTTTGGGGCAAACCATGGAAATATACATGTTTAAAGAGAGCAAAAAGCAAATCATAATTTGTATCATGTTAACATGTGCAGTAGAAACTGTGTTGTGTTTCTAGAAGACGATGAGCAAATATTGGGGCTCTGCAGCTGCTGTACTGTTTACTTAACTTGGCCAAGATAAACTTGATTATTCTTGTCAGCTAGTTACTGAAGTGTACTTTTGCAGCAAGTTGCCAATATGGATTTTTTTCTTCTTCTTCATGATTAATTACAACAGGTATTATTTAGACACATCCCACACGACGTGCCTGGAGCTTACAGAAACATTTCACTGTGATCGTACCCGTATGATTAAACTTAACTTTAACTTCAAACTTTTAACGCGCACGGCTCCATCCCAACTGGCTTAAACAAATCGATAGCAACAAACGGAGTGATGAACTGAAAATGTGCATATTTTATGTTTAGGATTTGATTTATGCTCCGACACTCACAACTGCCGGTGGAAATGCCAGCTAGGTAGTACCTCAACCATTCCAAAATGTCAACTTCATAACTGTCACGTTGTGCCAGATGTAATCATTTCCATCCCAGCGTGAGCGTGCGTCTTTAAGGTGAACATACATTAATGCAGTTTTGAATTGACTTTTGGTTTTTAGTTCTTCGCGCGTCACATTTCATTAGCATTTTTTATTCTTTGTTTACCATTTTGAAAGATAAAAATAAGTGCCATCCCAGCTTCAAACACGGATGTGACAAAGTTTATAATGTCTTGAGAGATTATTCCCTGACAGAGACTTCTAACTTCCCGTGGGTGTCAGGTGATTGGCAGTAAGCAGAGTGTAACGTAATGCAGCACTGATATGAAGACACTCAACTGTGGCACAATGAAATACCGATTAAACAAACTCTGACAAAACCAAATTAAGGCTTCATGTTCACTATGATGGATTACCTAGCCGGAGCTGTGGCAATTTTCAAGTTGTTTCAAGTACAGAATTGAGTGGCAGCAAATAGCTTCTTCTGAGGGGATGAAAACAAGAAAAAAAAGTGTTTAAGCCTCCAATCTCAATGATTGATTTTTCTTTTTCTTAATTCCATGCTTTGTGGCTTAGAGAGGCTCCATCCCACAGTCACAGGCGAACGATTTGGATTCAGAACGACAATTTTTTTAAAGAAAAATTAGGCCATATTTATTGATGTAACGCCTTTCTGCCTGATGAAGTCCTTAAAGAATCAACTAAAAGGAGAAGAGAATAAACTGAAGAGGTAGCAAGCAGGCAATTACCATTTAAATCAAGAGCTCACGCTGAAGAACCACTCTTGAATGAGGGGGCTGGCGGCCCAAGACGAGTGACGCCCCCACTGCCACAAGAGGAGATTCTTCATTAATTCATTCATTCTTCAGATTTATCTAAAAGACCTTTGAATATCATTCCCCCCCTTCACCTCCTCATCCTGTCAGCTGACAGAAAATCCGGCTCGGTGCCAGAGGGGGGTTCTTGACTTGAAATAGATCTGCAGATATCGAGGTTCAACGTGGATGTGTTCTCCCGATTCCTCCTGTTTGATCACGCGACCGCCCAGGAGCTCAGGGGCTCAGTCTGGCATGAACTGGTTTAAATATCCTCATTGAGCATAACCGATTTTATTATCACGGGTGACTGTTTCAGATCATAAAGTTCTGATGTTTATCTTTTTTTTCATGTGTTTTGCTGTAGTCATACTGTAAGTAAAATACTCCAACTTTTAGATAAAAAAAAAAAATGTGAAAATTTACAGCAAAAAAATGTAAAATTTGAAGAAATCATATTTCCAAACAAAACCAGAATGTTATTAATGGTCTACTATTTTAGGACTAAAACAACTTATTTTCTGTATTTGTGAGAAACAAAGCTGCAATATTTCAAGAAAAGAAATATTTTCGGCAGAATTTTGTAAAATTTGATGTCACGGTAACAAAAAAAAGTTGTGCTATCTGATGAATAAAGATGTAATTCGACAAGAAAAATGCTTGGGGAAAAAAAAAGTCTGATATTTTGGTTAGGTCGCAGTGTTTTGAGCAAAAGTTGACTTCATGAACTCTTTCTTCCAGCAGCCTTAACATCAAAATTACTAGTGGCCGTAATATTATGTTGTACATCAGGGTTATGAGCACTTCAGGAATCTTTGAACCTCAGAATCCTTGTTGGTGACTAGTGGAATTATTATTTCTCCACACATCTCTGGTGCAGTTGGATTATGGCTGTTTCTTGCTTCAACAAGAGATGAGCTTGCTGAAGAGTGCAGTAATCCAACACAAACCTGAGTGACGAGATAATTTGGTTTTATCCCAAAACGAGATGGACAAGTTTCTTCCAAGACAATAAAAACTCTGCTGAAATAAACATTTAGTTGTCAGTATTGATTAGCTCCTTCACAGATAACAGTGTTCACTGTTTTCCCATCTGCCATTATGGCAAGAGGCCACTTGCCAGCTGCCTTAACAGGTTTTCAGGTTCCAGTTCGGTGTTGAACAAAGAATAAAGGTGTGTTTATCGCCTTTATGAATATCTACATCTGTTGTGTATTCAAATTATGTGTTTCTCAAGTGAACAGACGAGGTTTGAGGGCTGGGAAAATGTTCAGTTCAAGTTGAACACTGTCTTTCATTGTTGAACGTGCCTGGGCTAAAACTGCTAAAGGCCTGCTCTCTGTGAAACCACAAAAACTATTATGACGGTTATTTTATTTTATAGGGCATAAAAATTGTACTAAATACTCTTTTCCAAGAAGTTCCATGTGATGTTTTCAAAAGCAGATTGTTTGACAGATGTTTACTCCCTCGTAGCAGCTCATATATGTTTATCGTGTGTGGTCCGCCAGCGTGCCGCGAACTAGCAGAAGAGTCTAAGCGATGATGTGTCACTTCCCAACAGAGTTTTTCAAACACGCTCATCATCAGGACAGGAGAAATAAAGTGTGAATCGCGCGCGACTCCAGGCCGCGGCCCGTTAACATGTGATTCACACTATCTGCAGTGCAGCACAGGGAGTGATGCGCCCTCGGGGAGGGAAACGGGAAAGGCATGTGGGCGATCGCGGCTGACACACACACACAGAGTTCATGTGCGTTGTGTTTAAAAACAGCTTTCATTAGACGCTCTGTTTCAATCCATCCTGCAACAAAAACGCACTTATAGCATTCCTCTGTTCTTGCATAGCTCGTCTATGTTCTGTGAGCGTAAACAAAGCAGTCTTTCAGCGACAGATCCAAATTCCTTAACGCAATCGTATATATCAGATACAGACGATGAAAGACTCTGCAGGCTATCGTGTACCATGAGGAGAAATCTCACCGCCGATCATGCATTTAGCTTGTTAGCTTGTCACTTGACTGATGGCTTCCATTCCGAGTGTTGACGTCCACATTTCTTGCACAAGTTTTTCATTTCCTTCGTCGACACCTGCAAACATCTACGGCCAAACGCTGATGGTGCAATGTAACCTGTCAAAACTTCATTTGGGAAATCAAGTGCCGTTTGTCAATATCTGGAATATAATAAATGGATTTTTTTTTTATTGGACATTGGAAGTAGTTACATTAGAGTTTGCTTTTATTTTCCTTTTGAACAAGACTGGGGAGTGGGAAAAAAAGGAGACCTCTGTCAGCGTGCTGCTTTCATCTAAATCAAAATGATCACACTGAACTGCATTGAACTATCATTGGAGCCGAACAGCTAATGACTCAGGCTCTTTGGCTTCTCGAAAAAGGAAAGGGGAGGGCGAGAGGAAGCTGCAGCGGTCGTGAAATAACATTCTAAAAGAGGCTCATTACTACCCGGCAATCCTCACTCCATCCACTGTACATCCAGCTATCATTAAGCCTGTATTTTGAATATAATGACATTGTGTTGTTACATGGCTGCCATGGGTTATATCACTAATGGTCCTCAAGCCACTGTCTCTCACTGTTGCTAAAAAGTGACACAAGTTAAGGGCACACGTGTGCGTGCACACACACACACACACACACACACACACACACACACGAACACACAAAGCCACACAATGTCATTTTTTCCCCGGCCATCCCCGAAGGACCAGAGAGCCATTGGCCAAGTAGCGCTGTCTCGACACCTTGTCACAACCCTTGGTCTGAGTGGTCAGAATTGTGTATGTGTGTTATGTATCTATATATATAGAGAGAGATATATGTGTGTGTGTGAGTGTGTGTGCGCGTGTCATCTCCTCAGACATGTTCACACAGCGAGCCATATCGATGTGACGCGGCAAAGTGCGAAGCTGGTCGCTAACAGGATGCTTGACGGCGCCGAGCGTGCCGAGAAGAAGGTCATTTACATCACGTCGCGCTTGATGTAAATTGGACCATTCTCAATTGGCTGTTAGATAACTCGGTTACATCACTGTTTCCGTGGCATCTATTTCCCGCTCCGGTGATCAAGAGCGAGGAGAGGAATGAAGAGGAGAGGAGTAACAAAAAAAAAAAAAAAAAAAGAGCTGAAAACTGGTGTCATTTTCAAACAATTTAGACGCAGATCACTTCATATAACCGCAAGTGATGGGTTGACTTTTCTGGCTTAATGGGTTAAAATTAGGATCATATCCGATGTTACAGCTCAGAACCATAACATTGCAACCAACAGAAAAAGGGATTTCAGAGGCCCCTTCTGTGTTTCCTTTGATGTGGCCGCTCGCATGATCGTGCAAGCGAGCAGCAACCGGCTGTAATGTAAAAATACATTTTGGGTGACACATCCGTTTTTCCTGCTAAGTGCGCCTCAGATCAAAGAAAGTACATAATTTTGTTTTTTCCCACTCAAGCTTTAACCGCTCCCAGGTCCACTGTGCATAATCCATTTTGAGACTTATTCACACTGTGTACCTCTCGGCTGAACGGCGGGTTACAGGGGTGGGAGGGTGCATTTGTCTTCCTCCACCGCTTCTTCAAGTACAGTCACGACTTCTCGGGAAGTCCAACTAAATCCCCTTGTCCTTTCCTATAACTCTGACACGGGGAACAAAAGAAGGAATACATTAAATAATATCAGGGTGGTGTCATACTTCGTAATCTCTCTTCACCTCAGGTGGAGGTGGTGCACAAACGGTGTTGGTGCGCGCGCGTGCGTGCGTGGGCTCATCGTATCCGACAACTTCCAGGTATCTGAATTATTGATGTCAGACATGAAAGTAAATAACTTGTGTGTGTTGTTCGGGGAAATTGTTTCAATCCCCGTTGACCTGCTGCTGCTTTTTGAATATTCCGAGAAGATGATTGATGTCTAATCATGGGATATGCATTCACAAACCCCAAACAACCCTTTTGAATTTAGAAGAAATGTCAATATATTTGAGTTTCAGTCAGCTCAAATATTGCTGCTGTTTCAAATATTTATGCCCAATTAGGCTTAACTCCCCTCTCCTCCTCCTTGAATTGCCCTAGACAGGGATTCAATCAAGCACAAGATATATGTTTTCTGTTCCTTATAATAAAACTGATATCATCTCAGCAGCTTAATATGTATGTACAAAGATAAGGACAGGAAGTAATTAATTTTTAAATCCTCTTTCTTGTTTCTTTGTGCTTGTTCGTGGGAAGTTCTTTTATATGGCTTTCCAGGGCAGGCCATTACTTTCCTCGGGGAGCAGCTGCCCTGCTACCAGCACCGGCGTCATAACAGCTCTTCCTGCAGGGATCTTAAAACCGCCGCATTGTTTTTTCAGCGCGTGCACACGCGGGTGCACGAGAGCAACGAAACCGGCTGGAAGAGCGCCGAAGTTCGTGGAAACCTTGAAACCACAAAGCGCACTGATGCAATAAGCTACATTAAGAGCATTATCATCACGCACTGCGGCTCTGACTGTTCCTTCGTCTGTATGTTAAATGTTTTACAAGTACGTCTTCACCAAGAGACTAGAGACTAAGAGACTACTTTGGTATTTCTAAAAGTTCCATAAGTGTAATCTAAATACTCTATGACATGAATTTACAGAGAGAAAGATGAGTTTGGGGGTAGTGGAAGGAAAGTACTTTGTTCACCGAGCACTGATGAGTCCTGGTCTGGAAGCTGTCTCAGTGATGTCCAGTCTTTCAAAGAGAAATAAAATGGCACTCAAAAGAAAAAGCCAGAGACAAGAGGCAAGTGTCAGGAGAGTGCCAAGAGTTTCTGCTAGACATTATGTGGCCATCAAGTCAGAATTTAAGACATTTCTGCAGATAGAAATACAATCGTGAGAGATGTCAATCAAGTTTCCAATCATCTTTCTCTATGTCACATCCTGAAACGCAAGAAACAGACAAAGTGAGGGAAATGAAATTGCTTTTGGTAAGATCTACGTCCTAGATGGGCAATGTGCTTCATGATATACACCCAGTGCCATCCATACAGGAAGTAGTGTGGCTTATATGTAAGGAGACAGAAAGCAAGGAAGCGTGCCAAGTTAGTGGATGACCTTTAACCTTCAATCCTAAATTAAGGCTGTAACTTTCCACTTCCACCAGCTACACTCTCTATCAGCATTTCCCTGCGCCCCAGGCCTGAAAACCCAATGTTCTTGGTGGTCTGAAACGACTGTGGTACAAACACTAACTCTGCCCTGGTACTCTGAGCTCACATTCGGGGCAGCCCGGCTAACAAACTGAACTTACGTTGTTGAGGCAGAGCAGCCGGAGGACGTCAGAAAGAAAACCAGACAAGCAGTTTTACTAAAATGCATCAAATAGTTGCAGCCGCCATAGCTTTTCCTTTTACACCATGAAGGAGGGGGTGAGGTGAGGGGGTTGTAATCAGCTATGCTGTTACACGCCACTAAATGCTACATACGGGTCCTTTCATTCAGAAAACAGAAAACAAAGATCCTCTCTTAGGCAACACATTTAGCGGTTCTACTCCTGCTAAAGTCTGGTGCGACAGCATATGATGGCTAATAGCAAAAGCCTTGCACATAGGAGAATGCCTGGGGTTGAGTTGACATTCTTCCATGTCAGGTCATGCCATTGTCTTTTGCATATGTCCATCTTTCTTTTTTTTTTTTTTTTAAGTGATAAGTTCTTAAAAAACATTCCTGCGTACATAAAATCTAAAGACAGATATGTTTTTGTAGTCTCAAGGCCGACACACAACAAGACTGGCCACTTAGCAGAGAAAGACCACCAGGAGATAACTCAATAACCTGTCTCAATAGCATTTTAGCTTTCTGTTGGGCATATGGCACTCTAAAGGCAATCTGGTATTCCTTACTGCCTGGGAGGCTAAATTCATATCTAACTGCCTGACAGACTGCCCCTGTATGGCTTTACTTCCTGTCAGGCATCTGGTATTATCTGGCAGCTACCTAATCTAGCTTGGCTTCCTGGGAGGCATAACACGGCGTTCTGCTGCATAACAGACTGCTTGTATGCTTAGCAGCCTGTAGCTAGTATCACTTTGTACCTACTGCCTTTAAGGCATTGGTTTGAAAATGGAGCCCACAAGGCCAATTCTACCCCTTTTTAGAAGTCTCAGCCAAAAATGCATTGGCAGAATATCTCGAAAGTGTGTGCTCTCAGTGCTGAAGTTACTGACTTCAGCAGTGATTGTTTGTAAGAATAAATCTCTGCATGCATCATAGATGCAAGAAAAAAAATATTTTAGGACCATTGTTGGGTGCCAATAGTAGCTGAGGTCTAAGGTTCATATGAAAGCAGATGGAGGCGGATTGGATACTAATATGTAAACCACTCAGAACACCAAACAGTTGCATTACTCACAACCTTCTTGATGAAATATATGATCGAAAGTGCGCTGGCATTCTCCAACAATGTGACCTCCAAACACTAGGCTAGAAATCACAGTGGCGGTTAGTCTGCCCTTGATTAAAACTTTAATTACAGCTATTGGTCCAGCTAATGGTGCTCATCACTTATGATTGGCTAATTGCAAGAAGAGTTGAGCCAAGAGTGGTGTGTAGACTACAATGCGGTGGACAGCACACACACACCAGTTGTACAGTAGTAGTGTTGCTGCGATAACCAAAATTCAATAACACGTTACACGCACCTTTCAGATAGTGTTCTGCCAGTCGAACTTTTCAACATCACTTCCCAGAGGCACACACGGACTGGCAGACTTGAAAGAAGACGGATTGGAATAGAAAGAGCTGCAGTCTGGCTCCTCAAGGTGGACCGAACGCGCCAGTGTAAATTTTCAAGAGAGTCAGAAACTGAAAGCGTGGCAACAGCATCAAACACTCCACCACATCTTGAGCCGAATCCCAGTCCACCTGAGCCGGTAGACAAAAAACGATGCCAGCAGGGAGGCAGTTGAACTTTTTTTCATTCACTGAGCTGACAGAGACGGATGACCGAGAACAACATATCAAAAGTGAAAAGCGCTAAACTTGCAAACCAGCTAGCGGGTGTGTTGGAATCATGGATTGCTCCTCATTAAGTCAGGATTAGTGCAAAAGTACAACATTTAATTTGAGAAGTTTCTTTTAGGGGTCAATTTTAAGGGAGATTCTGGCGAACTCTCAGAAGAACCCCTCTCATTTGGTGAATTCCATCACTGAGTTGATTTAAATTAACCCAGGTTAAATGCTTTAAGCAATGCATCCAATGGGATTATGGGGAGCTCTCGAGTGTGTGTGTGTGTGTGTCGGTGTGAAAGAATATTGAGCTTTCAGCAGCCAGATGTCTGCAGAGCAATCCCTCTGCACAATTACCTCCGGACATCTGGGACCTATAAACACAGCGAGTGAGCTCCAGCTCTGTCTCTTTGTCCCTTATTGTCTCTTCATCATTGTCCTCTCTCTTAGGTCTATTTCTGCGTACTTCTTCTTCTTTGTCTGTATTCTCTTCTTGTCTCGAAATACACGGTCTTGCTTTTAGTCTTCCTCACCACTCTCTGCATGCATTTATTCATTTCTTTATTCCTCCCTCTCTTGCTGTACTGCTCCCATGCCAGAACACATGCATTTTACCGTCCTCCAGCCTGTTCTAACACCCCTGCATCCGCACATACATATACATTCTCTCGTTTTTTTTTCCTCCCCTCTCTTTCTCTCCCAGCTGGTGGCCACCTTGTTTTCTCCCCCTCCCCTCCGCCGTCTTCTCCATTTTGTGCTGCTTTCACTTGTCACTCCTTTTGACTCTTGTCAAAACATCACCTCCTCCCCGGGCACCAACAACAGCAGAGCCTATTTGCTATTCAAATAGTTTTTTTTTTTTTTTTTCCACAAGATTGTCAGCCCGTGCGTGCATGTGTTGCGTATTTGCAGAAGAAATCATCATGCAAATGATTGTATACATGGTGTTGGACAAGTTACACATTATTTATTACCTGCTGAAAACAGTACTCCGCAGCAGAGGCAATTACTTACATTACTCAGTATCCCTTAGTTAAGTAAACAGAGGGTTCAGAGATGATTAAGGATAAACAACACCTTGTGTTTATGAGAGGTCAAAAGTCAAAAAGGTTGGGAAACACTGGTTTCATCTTAATAATGTGTTGTTTTTCTTATAAGAGCCCAAATATGGATCTGAAAACTCATTAAATAAATGTAACCCAGGAAAAAAGTACATTGTTTTGCTCTGGGACGTAGCGGAGTGGAAGTATAAAGCACAGATATTTCAAAATTAAACTTATACTACAGCCGAGTACTCTGTTACAACAACAGCTACGAGGCTACATGCCTCTGCTCTGAAGGTATTTACTGGCCATCGACAGCTAGCTTAGCCTGTCTTCACGGTGAAGTTCACCCCCTCCAGCACATGAACAGGACGACTTTACAGCCATATGCCATAACCAGAATTTTACTGAGGTCATAAACCCAAATTCCTCAGTGCTACCACAAACCTGTTAACAAGTTATAAACAAGTTAGAGACATCAAAAAGGGCTGCGAATGATTTTTTTTTTTGTCATATTTTTGATGTTTAATAAACATTTGACCTGTTATTTGTATCTCACATGCTGTTTCCAAGCCTCGGCCACATGTGAAATATAATTCAGGTGGGAAAAACAAAATGTTTCATCAGTGAATTTGTTTCATTTTGTATCAGGTAGCATATGGACCAGTGTGAATTTTGCATGCAGCCTCCCTCTAACTAGAGGTTTCATGTCCTTTTTGGCCATGTAGACTTTGCTTGTTTGTGTGCTGTTCGAGTCAGAGCGCCGCTTGCCCTTTTGAGAGCTCTGTATAATGACCTTGTTGCAAAATTGTTTATTTGACATAAGTAATCTCCCAACTTGGGTTTTATTATTGGTGAAAAGCGCACGGCAATTGCCTTTTGTATAAATGAACATTCATTTGAGCAATAAAAACAAAGGCGAGTGAGCGCTTCGTCCTGGATGAGACAAATCACATTGATTGTGTCGAAACACGAACTTAGCCTCAGGAAATGGGTTTACCTGAAGAAGCCGTTCCAAAATGCTTATCATAATTTTGTTAATGCGGGCATTATCTAGCCAGCCATGCAACAAACAATATAACAAGACGAAAACAAGCGTATGTGTGATAGCGCTGAATCCACATGTGCTTTGTTTGTAAATGTAAAAGAGAGAGAGCACATCCTGTTTGTACCCCGGTTCAGGGAAGGATAAATAATTTCTCCGTAGCAGAAGGCTATGGCGTCTTGTGATGATTACTGGAGCCAGAGGAGTAAACGGGGGCCCGTGGAAGTTTACCATGGCCCAGATAGCTCAGGTAGGCTGTCACTGCAATCTAAATATGAGCGGGGAGGAAAAAGTTGGTGTGAGGTAACTGTTTTTGTCCAGAGGATAAACAGTGGTGCACAGGAGGCTGATTTAAGGGGGAATGATGGTGGGTGGCTGCAAGTGGTTAGAACAACACAATCCTTCCCCTCCAGAAATGTGAGGGGGAATTAGATATTCTAGTTTCAGTGCGTATTATCCCACTATTTTTAAAATTCAGAAGGCACGCCAAGTTAATGTTGAGTTTAATGTAGTTATATTACTGAGACTCAAAGCTCTACATCCCCTGAGTCCATGATTAAAGTAGCGTTTCTTAGCTTGTACCTACGTACATGTAAAGAGATCACATCCCCCTCCAACCAACCCCTCCTCCGATCATGCAGCGTGTTTTGTAGTGAGAACACAGCTTTCCATATGTCTACTCCTCCTCAGTTCCCCAGTGTTTATGTCTGTAGCTCACTTGCACTATAACATTCTGAGGCACAAGGGGCATCCAAGGTGCTGGGGACGACAAACAAAGTCATAACACGAGCGAGAGGAGCGTAGAAGGTTTTGGCGTGAGTCAATGACTCTCTTCATTTTTCAGAGAAACATAAAAGGCCGTGTTCTCCCTCTGACAGCACGCCTCTGTTTCCCCTCTCAATATTATTGACCCAGCTGGTCCCTGATGGCTTTCTGAATATGGGACGAGGCTTTTCATTTATTCTCGGACACCACCGACAGTCCTTGAACTACTTGTCCCTGTCATATGCAGTTTCAGGTGGGACTGTTGACCTTGTAAAATAACTCAAGCGAGACTCTTGGTACATGCAGATCCCCACTTGGGCAGCTTCTTGTCACAAAGCATCTCGTTGGGACACTAATCTAGGATCTGTGGCGGGGTAACGCGAATAAACTTAAAGATCCAAGTAACTAATGACTATACAAAGTTAGCTCTGAACTGAAATTTTCCAATGAGTCACTAATAATAATCTTATACTTATTTAAAGTCCTACTCTATAAGATTTTAGCCCTGGTTGATTTAGCAACATCCATGGTTACCGTGGTGACACAGAAAGTACGGCTATAAATACAGTAAACAATGAAGCAAATCAAATCTAATCAAATGAAAAATAATTGCAAACATGACACATACTGATACTGTACACAGCATCCTGTATAGTAACTATGGTGACAACAATTTCAGAACCGATCCGTTATCACCTGATGATGATTTAGCTTCTGGGGGCAAAGGCCAGTGTTCCTGGACTTCCAGTGTAGCTAGCAGAGGTCCAGGCCAAGTTTTGAAGCCAATGCGGAAGTGCTAAAAACTCCTCGAGCAACCACTTGAGACAGGCTGCAGAAGTGAGTCAGTCTCCATAAGTCCCCATGTTAAAATGTCCAACTTCACAGCAGAAATAAACACGTTTACAGCCTGGTACAAAAAACATTTTTTGTCTCTAAAGCTAATTTTCCAGTTCATGACAACTGTACTGAGGATGATTTATTTTGTTACTCACCCCTTCACCCATTTCATTCCACCTCCTCCTTCCACCAAACAGAAACCAATATCTGCCAAAATCTTGGTGCTTCACTTCACAGATTCTACATTCATAGGCAGGTATCTGATTATAGAAATGATGGTTGGATGTACTTTGTGTTTTCTGTTGCAGTGGCTATTCTTGTGAACAGAACTGTAAACCGTGAGGCCGTTATCAGTCAGATAAAATAACAGTGGATTACATGCTGCATTGAGTAATGCAGCACAGGTAATCTGAATCCAGTGCAGGGATGGTGGACCCCGCCACTACTAATAAAGCTACTATATATCAAGAGATAAATGCTGAATGTAAATGCACTGAATAGCTATTGTCAACATTAAACTGTATCAAAACTGTGGTTTGATTTCATGAAAATTTTAAGGAGTGTAAACGTCTTAGTTGACATTTGAGGCTTCAAAGGGAGCTTGACAGTACAGCCGACAGTTCATCTTTGAACAAATTAAATATTGACTTATCTCACGCATACTGTTACATTCGGAGACATGAAGTCCTATAAATAATGACAACAGTGGAACGCAGTGATGAATAACTCACATACAGCATTTCTATCACAAATGAAACATTTGGCACGCAGCCTTTAGCCACCACTTTTCTTATCAATATTTAAACAAGTGTTTCCTTTGCTGGATTCACACCCTTTGGAATTCTTCGCATACAACCCCTGCACGCTGCAGCTTTAAACAGTTCATTATTGGCAGGCGGCCACAGTGATGAACTTCACCTCTTGACAATTTGATTGCTTCTGACTTAAAAGCGCCGGGCCTGATGGGAGCGCATATTTGAGGATGACCACAGGGACGTGGCCCAGGTATCTCATTGCTGAAACAGGAGAGTGAAGCTGTCAAGGTGTGACATATGAGCTAATAACCTTTGGCCTTGGCAATGCATTAGAGCCATGGTGCGGAAAGGTAAAGCTGCATTCAAAGCAGCGTTCAAGGCAAGAAAATGCGTTTCTAAACATTTAACTTTCGGTTAAATTAAACCATTTCACACTTTTGGATTCATAGAGCTCCGTCTTGACCAAATATTTGTATTTTCCACCCATGTTTATAATGCATGCTTCTTTTCTCCACATAATCCTGCAGGACAGTCAAGATTTGAGGCATTAAGAAGACAATTGTTTGTGAAATACTTTCACATAATCCCATGACCTACTTTTGGTCTTTGCAGAAAGAAGAAACCCTCCATTGAATTCCTTTCATACGGCTTTATCGCTGGCCTCCCTCAAGAATAAATTTCCATCGTTTAATGTAAATGTGAGATGTGAAGATGCTCCCTATACCGTCACTCAGCATAACGATGACTTGCCGGGTGGGTGAGCAAAGCAGATCTAAACCTGTTTATTTTAACAAATGTAAATGCAGGCGGCTTGCTGATGCCAGCGATGGCTTGCCGAGTTCATTTCCAGTGCTTCTGTATCGTTAATAAATAATAAAGTGATGATATTGCACGTATTGTACCTTGTGACTTGCGACTCTGGCATTTGGATTGGATTACCACACGACAAGTTTCCGTGTGAACATCACTGTTAAGCCAGGTGATGTGGGCAGGTACTAGGTGTGGGGACCTTTTTTGACGTGACACCCGTGTGAGTTCTGTTTGAACACAAAACACGGATCAGGTTTCCAAATATTTCAAACATGTAAAGCGTTGCTAAAAAGGAGCCAGAATAAGATTATAGAAGCTTAAAGTTGCCTCTGTTCTGACTCATCTCTCATTTGGTTTAAGTCGAGTGATCCCGAGTTGGAAAAAATGTCGTTGTTTAGCTTGGCCCAGTGAGTTTAAACTCAGCCAAAGAGTTTATTTCCTCCTCAAGAGCGGACAGATCGTACAACTTAAACTATCTGCACATAAAAGGTAGACATGTTGCACTTCTGGAGGAAAAAAAAAAAGGAATAAGAGGATCAGATTTTTCTTTTTACCATCGCAACCTCCAGGATGGACAGATAGAAAACAGGCAACTGGCAAACACTGAACTTCCTGGTTATGTAAACCTCTTCCAGTGGAGGCCATTTGTTACCATTCAGGAAGGAAGCGATAAGAGTTTTGTTAACATCGGTGTGTTTAAACTGATGACGCGCTAAAAAAGCAGAGCTGGTTAAACACCTGTTCTCAGCTCGCGCTTGCATGTGTACAGAACATAATTTAGATAACGCTAAAACCACTGAGCTTGTGATCACTAACACGCTCACTTTAAAACAACTCGTGCAGTACTAGAATCACTTTGTGTATGATATCGTGTCTTAACGACCCTGACTGGAGTTATGTCATGTTTACTTGTCATTTGCATTGACACAAACTATCTGTTCCCGCTGTTGGTCGTGTTTACTCGGGCAGATTTGACATTCCTGTCTTCCAGTCTCGTGCGTGCAAATCGTCTGCAGACCTGCAGTTGTCATGAACTCACTTCTGCAGCCTTTGGACAGTTTTTATCACTTCCACATTGGATTAATTTCCCAGAACCGAAGGTTGCTGCTTCATTCAACCTGGGGATTCTCGCTCCGCTGCCGTGCCTTTGTCCCTTGGATTCGTTCCCCCAGTGGCCGGACCTGGTAGCCGCCCGTACTGCCACCAGATTCAGTAGTTGTCACGCTACTTATTAGTCGATCAATATTTGATTAATCTATTTGCATCTCCGCCCAGACACCAAGACTCTTATCTTCTATTTATTGGCTTGAGCTCATGTTGTGTTAATTCATCACATCCTCTACGTCTCTGTTTGTCTTTGGATTCGTCCTGCTGTGAATTGCAACCACCTTAATGCACAAATCAATTTAGTAATTGCATTTTGCAAGCGCGATGGAAACAGATTGTGTATAAAAGGCGCATTTAATACTTGCTGTACAAAATAATGCAGCTCAAATGTGATGCTAGTGACAGACAGGGTGTGATTTGTAACATTTAGAACAGTTGGAACAGTAAAGAGAGGTAGATTTAAATGATCACATATTAAAATATTGGAAAACCAGCTCGCCATCTGCATCATTTCTAACCCATCTACGCATCATTTGAGATGTTTTGACGTTGGCTGTGCCCCACACGTCGCTTCACTGCCAAATGTGTCCCTTACATAACAAGTTATTCCGACAGGACATTTAAAAACGTCACGCGCACTCTGTGTGAACATAAAAAAACGCAATGAAAGTCAATATTTTTCCAAGCACTCCGTGGCACCTGAGTTTCACCCCCCCATTACTAACAGCTACAGCAGGTAAATGGACAACATGTGGCAGGTTGAAACGCGCACTTCTGTCCAAACCCCCGAACTTCCTTGATCTTAAATATCTTCCAACGGGGACCATCTGTCATGTTCGAGGAGAAAAGTGAAAGCAGATAAGTCTCGTAAGAGGGTCTGACTGGAAACAGACCCGACGGGCTCATATGGGCTCATAAAGAACGCGGCCCCGCACTGTAAACACTTCCCATTTTTAGAACGCTTAAGAGTCGACACTAACCAGACGGTGGCCTCTGCGCCACAGAGCTGCACCGATCAGACAAGCCTTCAGCATCACATGAAGGAATCTCTCTTCTACTTAGGTCTAGCTCTGTGACTTTTACACTTACACACAACGCGGTGTGATGTATCGGTTCCGTGTCATCTTTGTGTAACATCTCCTCGCCTGATAAGAATATATGAGGACGACCCCTCATGCGATTACAAATGTATTTCTATCCAAGAGCACGGTGTTAACAGTGTTTACGACGCGGGGAAAGAAGAAAACACGCGAGAGGGCCGCATTCTTTGCTAATTACACAGCGCTGAAGATGCTTCTAGTAAAAAGTTTCTCAGGACAGCCTCCCAAATTACCCACAATTCGACGGTGTAACTGGTGCAATAAAACCACAAACAAGTGGCGACTGCTGCTCTTGCGAAACTCCTGCTGTCTGTGCAGACAAAAACACACTTCACACACACCGTTTATGCTTTCATTTATTACCCCGTTACATTCGAAGTGACTTTCACAAACAAGCCAAAGAGAAAAATGAGATTTTGAACAGCCGAACGGCTCTTGTCACTCAAACAGCTTTACTGCTCTACTGTACTTCTTCTTAAGGTGCCTTATACAGAGCTGTGGATGAGACCTCGTGTGATTAGAACAGGATTTTCTCACCAGCGTTTATCATGCTGCAGATCAGAAAAAAATATGGAGCCAAATCAAATCACAGAGAATTCAAGAAGGAACATTTGTAACTGAAATTTAAGTTAAAGTTAAGTTTCTTGAACCTCAAAAAATAAAAAATAAAAAGTGTAAGAAAAGTTTTTCATATCGAATTTTGATTCAATTCTGATTTTTTTTTTTAATATATATATATATATTTCCTGTTTGAACTTTCCTAGATCTTTTGATATTTGGATTTTCATTTTTTTAAACGGTTTTAAATCTTATTCATTCACTTTCAGGTTTATTTATTTATTTTCACTTTTGAATCCTCTCAGAATACTTTCAGGCCTTTGCCCCTGATGCCACATCTGTTGGTGATGTGGCATCAACTGAGACGGTGTGGAGTCATGAGTGGCAGCATAACAACCAAGGCCGAGGACATCCCTCAATTAACGTATGATTAAGCAGAGATAAAAACTTAGCTTTCAGTTTCAAATAAACTTTTGGCCCTGATCTATATAGAACAGATAAAGTCTTGGACCTTCGTTTTTGCTAATGGTACAGTATTTAAGATCATTAAATGCCCTGTAATTCTGAGGACGGCCTCCCTCCAAAATGACCCACAATTTCACACAAGCAGCTCTTGTAAAACTCCTGTTGTTTTTGCAAAAACACATTGCCCAAGTATCCATTACACGATGCGTTAGAAATGCTCTGATCGAATCTGAAGAATCCTTTTTTTTTTTTTTTTAACCGCCAAAAGTACCAAAATAAAACTTGGTGACATCAGTAGCATTTTGCGATCGCCAGATATTTTTGTGGATTCTTCACAAGCATGAAACCAGTCCTGTTTGGTATTTCCTGTGAAGACTGTGCTCCCATTCATAACACAATCACTTTGATACCAGCCATGCTCTGTAGTCTCGTTGGCCTCACTTGAGAGTTCCCCCAGATCGCTCCAGATCAAAGAATGTGATGTTTGATCCTCTGATAATAGTGCAAGACCCCCAGAACCTCAGATCAGACCCCCAGACTGTGCGTCCAGCTCGCATTCCCGCCCATCACTTTTGCCGCCCTGTATGAAAAGCGTTTTGAAATAACTGAAATGCGCAAAAAGTCAAAAGAAGGGGAGCACTTAGAGCAGTAATGATGCCATTTAGCATCGCCGGTCTCCCAGTTTGTGTGACCTAGATAGCGAATGACACGAGCAGACTGTGGTGACTGGAATCGCTTCCATTTGCTCCACTGCTGCAGCATTGCTGATCCATTTCTGCTGAGAGATAGGATGACTCTGTCAAGCACAATATGCAAATTGCCATATTTTTTCACAAAAAAAAAAAACATCTGACGCCGTGGATCAAATTTAAGGATGTGCTTCAGCTTCCGGGGAAAAGTTTGGGGAGAAATAAAAAAAAAAAAAGTCAGTAATAGTTTTCTTGCATATTTTCTGCAGGGTTCCCTCTCATATGTATGTCATCAGGCTGCCTGTGTTTTGTTTATTATTAGACGTTAAATCCACAAATGAGACGGCGTGTGATCGAAGTTGCTCCGACAAGGACGAATTCCTCAAACTCCGTCCTCATCTCGCTCGCTTACATATTCATGAGCAGCAACTGATATTTTTGGTCCATGAGACCTTCATCAGCATGAAGACATATTGAGATGATGACAAATTGGCATGCATCCATGAGCACACACACACACACACACACACACAGACACACACATACTCCTGTGACTATGCCGGAGTCCACTAAAGGGGAGGGGGGACGCTCCAAGGGCATCTTGCGGTCTCAGACGCTCCCTCGTCTGACAAATCTGCATCACTCGGCACTTTCTGCATAATTCCCTCGCACTACGTGTCTAAATGACCTGCGTGATCGCCATGAATATCAATGTCACACGTGTCGGGCCGCGTCAATTCGGCTCGGTTTGATGCATGTCGCCGGCTCGGCTGTTAAAGAGGCTTAACTGGACTGGAGCAGGAGGAGCGGGTTGGAGGGTTGGAAGGTTGGAAGGTTGGAGGAAGAAGCACAAGCCGGATTTTGCTGGCTGAGGCATTTATGTCACCTTAAAAACCAATGGATACGTCAGTTTGAGGAATGCAATAGAAATTAGAGGTTCTTTACATTGCTGGAGAGCTCCTGGGTGATCTAAAGCGACTTTGTCACTGTCACTTGCTGGAAAAAATAATGTTGTAGCAGTGTACCCAAAGTGAAAAATGATATTTTGACTGCAGTGTTGAATGCCAATCACAGTTCCAGTGATGAAGATGCCCCCTCCGGCGTGGCTGTGCATCATCACCGCTGTTGGAAATAATAAAAACGAATCAAAACCTTCTGAGGTGCAAGATGCTCGCTCAGGCGTATTATATAGAAGTGCTGTTTGGTGGAATATTATTTTCCAAAAAAAAATCATTAAAGCAGTATGGGTTTGCTTTTGTTTTTAGATTCATAAAAGTTTTATAATGTCCAGAACACTCCAAAAGACAACTGAGGGGGAAAATAATGGAATAAAATAAAACTTCAACGATGAGAAACAAAATATTGGATTTGCGGTCTTCAGGGATGCAAAACAACAACAGAGACTCAGAGCTTCACAGCAAATTCTGTACTAAAGGTTTTTATTTGACCGTTTTGGAAGAAAAAAACACTTTCAGACAAAAGTCTTAGAAGACAAGGTCATCATGAAAAGGGCATCGAAAGAAGTTCATGTTTGGTGCCACATCACACTTCGAATTGAAACATTCTGGGCCAAGAAGAGACACAGTCCTACTCTTTGTATTACTGGTGTTCATTTTCAGATGCTATGTAACAAAATGACAACATTAAAATACTTTTTTTACTGTGTGTACCTGTTCAATTTTTCATGGTTACAGGATGTTCTGAACACGTATCCAAATCAATTTTCACAAACCTTTTATGAGAGTTAGATTAAGACAGAACTGTCTGTGTTTTACAGTGTATTTTTAAATTGGAGTTGACCTGATCTATATTTTTCCAAGAAAAAAAAAAGAGTTAATAAATTAGAGTAGAATGACAAGATGATGAGATTTTATATTGTTACAGTCGAGGTTGTTCTGAACGGGAGTCCACTGGGATTTTTCACAGAACCTTTTTATATGAAAGTGAGTGAGTGGAAGTATTGCATTCAAAAATTTCACTCAGAGAAACAGACATTTTACTATCAGTGATATATACTTGGAACAGATGTAAAACTACTGATTATGCAGGCAGAAAGGCGTCTTTTACAGCAGGACCCCACCGGGCACGCCTGTCACATCGTGGCATCTATGCTGTTTTGATCCACGCTCTACGTGGCTTCACACCTCACCAGGAGCGGTTCAGAAGCAGAGCCCACCAGACTTTGTTAACTTGCTCAGATTTAGTCATTTTTTTCCTGGGCTTTTTGTGTTTTTACCAAGAGGTAAATCAGCTACGTAGTAAAGTAGTTACTTTTTTGGCTCTTTTTATGTCGTGAAATTCTCACAGGCCATTTTATTTTGAAAATCCACCGGCTTCTCTGTGCCGTTTGTGACTTGATTAGCTCTGTGAGTCTGTTTGTTTTATTTTGTAGTTCCACCCTGTCTGTCTTACTTCCTGTCTTGTTTCCCTCCTTTTTTGATTTTGCACCTGCCCCTGATTTGTTTCACCTGTCCCCTAATTCGTCCTGTCTATTTAGTTCCTGTGTTTCCTTGTCTGTCCATTTTTGTTTCTCTGAGTTCTTGCCTGGATATCCAGCCGCTTTTCATTATTAACGTTAGCTTTTGTTTACCCACATCTGCCTGCATTTGGGTCTTTTCCTGTAACCTGCCCACTCCCCCGTGACAGATAATGAATTAGCTGTACGTAAGAAATATTTAGAAAAAAGTCATGCTGGTGTTAAAGAGTCTCACAGCTGCTGGAATGAAGGACCTGTGGCAGCGCTCCTCCTTACATGGTGGCAGAGCAGTAGTAACGTGAATCTATAGCTGTCAGACAAATGGAGTAAACACAACAAACTGAAATACTTACATGAAGAACATGCACATTTCACCACAGGTTAGCCACGAATGGCTCCTCCTTGAGGCACAAACGGCTACTAAGAAAGCTGAGAGAAACAGATTTAACACTACAGCTAATAAAATCAGTACTTTAGCGCTTCTATCACAGCGATTCATCAAACTAAATGTTCTCCTATTATCATTATTACGGCGAGATTATGTCACGGCGGACTCTTGCTGTCTTTTTGTGTCCGTTTTTTTCCAATATAACACAGGCCCACCGCTGGTACTCAGCCAGGACAAGTGCCCTTCAAATAAAATATCCCTCTGCCAGATTTCAACGTGCAGAGCCATCAGGCTCAGCTGCCGCAGCTTCTGACCTCTCAAACTGGCTGCTCTCCACCGCACATTACAGTTGTATAATGAGGACAAAAAAAAAAAGAAAAACAATACCGACTGGAGCTTTAAAGGTTGGATTCAATCAGTATTAGCTTTAGTCACAATGAAACTGATGTCATGTCTGTCTCCTTTTTTTGTTGTTTTTTTTATGAGCCAGTGTGTGAGCTGTTCACAGACGCTTCCACAGTGCTTTATTTATCGATCGCCGTTGTGTGCGAAGTGCATAGGAATCAATGGAAAATCCTTCAAAAAGCATCCCCCCCACCTGACATTTGAGTCAGACAAAAGCAAACATCGAATATTTTGGACGCAAAAGAGAGAAACAGCTGAAAGAGACAAAAAAAAAATATCCACAGCCAGAAGACAGATAATTCTCCGGTGGCTTGAAATGATCACATCAGCTATTTTCAGTCTGCCCAGACATCCACATGACACACCACTTGTTTCATTTACTTCTTAAAGAAGTAAAAAAGTCCTGATGACAAAGAAAATGCTGTTACCTTATTATCTTGCATGTGCTTGTTCTGATGTGACCGCTTGAAGCCGGATGAGTGAGCAGCGACGCAATAATAAAAAAAAAAAAAACTATGGACAGTGTGCTGAGAGTAAATTTGGACCCGTGCTTTTTTTAAAAGCCAAGCTCTTATGTCACTTTTCAGGACATCAATTTTAGTGAGGGAACTTTATTTTAGTCCCACGCCCGACGCTGTTTTGTACAAATAGTTCCCTTTGTGCTAATCAAGCAGACGCCAACATGAAGCTGATGTTTCCTTGATGCACGGCTCAGATCGGGTGGTTTTTTGAAGTAGGACAGAAATGCCTACTGTGAGCTCGACTGCAACGCTTTTGAAGTCGGAAGCACCCAACACATACACACACACACACACACACACACACACACACAGGGAAAAAAAAATGCTGTGCACTGGTAGATTGTCTCGGCCTGCGAGTTTCTTAACCCAAGCTTCTCAGACGCACCTTGATCATGCGTTTCTGCAGAACCAGTAAGATGGATTTATTAATAATTGATTCACTCGAACAAAATGCACGCGCTCTTTCAGGGATGGCCGGTGTCTGCTGCAGTCCTTGTTTTATTAGGTGTCTGAAAAGCAACGCAGCTTCAAACTAAAACACTTCCTCGCCCCTATTTTTGAAGTGGGGGGGTGGGCGAAAAAAAGGAGATTATTTGAATGGAATTGACGAGTGGAAGCGCAGCGGTTTATCTGCAAAAGCATTCACTGCAAATAATTCGCAATAGGGCCTCAGATGCTTCAGTCTGAAGGGAAGCCACACTTCCAGCGTGGCGCTGTGTCGGAGCAGGTTGACCTCGCTAAATGGAAAGTCAAGGTTTATAGTGTTTTTAAGCAAAGGAGCGGAGACTTATCAAAGTGCAAAAGTTCAAAGGCATCCATTTGCAATAAATGTTCATGTGATCCATGAATTGTGATGCGGCGTTCAGGGTCAGACGGGTTCCTCCTGAGGGAAATGCGTTTTACATGATTCATATACAGTACATAAAGTGGGCACTAAGTCGAGGAGTGAGTGCGCTCTGCGGGAAATGAGACATGGCACATGCTGTGGCTTATAGCCACCGTGCAGCGGATCATATATCAAGAACAGAGGGACTACTGCAGGGGGAAAAAAGAAAAAAAAAAAGATGCAAAGATTAGGACTCTAAAGGCACAAAAGGTGTGCAAACAGGAAGGAGGTGGTGTCAAAGAGAAAATAAGAGAAGCGGAGAGAAGCCTCCTCTATTATTAGATGTGAGTTTGCCTGTAAGGGGGCTGAGGAAAGAACGTCCCTGCTCATTACTGTAAATGCGGGACAGCGGGGGGGTGTGCGCGTAATGACAGCGCAACCACTGTCACACAGTGGAAACTGTTTTATTAAGTCGACGCCGCTCTTCTCCGACGACTTGTTGTGCCGCGGATGGAATGAAACGTACACGAAGAGATCTGAGATGGCTTCATATCACCGAGAGCAGATCCTGAAGGTGTTGACTGGGGGTTCAATGAGAAACGTTTTATTCATGATAACAATTAGAATGTTAGATTAAAAAGGTCTTACTGGTTACCGTCCCCTTAAACGCCTTAAAAGTAATTTTCCCTTCAGCTGAATTATTCCTTCTATACACAAAGTTTTGATCATAATGAAGGAATCCATGTTTTTTTTTTCTTTCTTTTCTTTTTTTTTTTTATGCAGGGAGTCGTCAGAGTCAAGCTGACACATGCTTAATTAGAACGCAATCCCAGCAGCTCCATCAATTAAATCAGACTGTGAGGTTACACATAACGAGATGGGATTAGATGAAGCTCATTCTCCTCCGAGGACCTTCCCATAGCTCAATTAACTCTGAAAATAACCTCAATAAAATACGGGCATATTGCAATATTAATTCTCGGCGCAGACACAGATACTGTGTGAATTATTCAGCAACAACATAAAAAAAAAAAGAAAACCATCTAGCGTCCATATGCATGCATATGTTTACAATGTTAAAATGTGATCCGCGGTGCAAATCCAATCTTTTTTTTTGTAACCTGGCAGGAGGTTTTTTGGCTGCCGTCGACGCGCCATCGCTCTTCCCTCCTCCTCCTCCTCCTCCTCCCCCCTTTTGTTTCGTTCTCTCCCTGGCAGAGGAGAGCTCTTTTAACCTTTTCTGTCTGGAACTCAAATGAGAAATTTAGTTGCTCACCCTAGGAACCAAGCTCATTAAAACATATTGGACTGCAACTCATACTTTTAGTATCCAGGCCATGAATATGCATTATTCAAACGCAGGACATTATCTAACTCATTGTGCTTCCTAGGAACGTTAGTTTTTAACCCGGGGGCACGGGAAATAAATATGTTGAAGGTTTTTTTTTTTTTTACAACGTGCCATCTTCATAATCATGAAAACATTATGATGTTTGCAAGATTCTTTAATTGCTAATTTAATGAGATATCCTTAAACGGGGTTAAATGGCGCCAAAATTTGCCTTTTTTTTGCAGATATCTAAAAGAAATCTCATGCATGTAACATTAATTATATAATCATGAGCTGCTTGTTGTTCCTTATTCCCTCCCATCATGCCACGAAGCCCCAGAGGGGAAATAAAGTCTGTTGCCACTGCCTTTAAGAAACTGCCAGATGCTTTCAGAGATCACAAGTTGCTACAATACGCATCAGCTGCACCGTTCTGTACATTTTGTCCCCTCAAGAAGAATTACCATGCATGATTTAATCAGCCGGAGAACTGATTATATGAATGTCAGCCGTCTGATAAGCTTGGTATTTCAGCTCCAGTGTCTCAAACCGCTCCTTCGAGATTGGTGGATAGTTTTTTTTTTTTTTTGGGTGAAGTTTTTATATTGCTCCCCGTTTAACAGCATAACCTGCACACGGGGAGGCCAGCACAAAAAAAAAAGTTCCCCCTCAGCGCGGCTCATTTGTCACCCTGATGATAATCTATAATAGCCAGGTTGCCTGCTTGTGCGGGCCACGCTCAGCTGCAGCCTGGAGACTCCCGTTGCCATGCATATTTGGCAAACAATATCCGATGTTGAGTAAGCAAAAAAGAAAAAAAAAAGTTTGGATTAGGCTAGATTTATCCAAACGCAGAATCATTTCTGATGACATTGCTGTTACTAACGCAGTTCCACATCATTATGTCTGTCTGCCTGCAGACTGCCAGCGTGGCACTGTGCCACAAATACTAACCGTTGGTTGTGCCTGTGGTTTGATTACGAGAATCTGTCATCTGATTTGCCTACCAGCCTCTGGTGCTTGTCTGTTCAGATGGCCAAGTGATGATATTATGAAGTGTCCTGCAGTGGCTTGTTTTTGGGGGACAAGAAGAAGAAAAGAAGAGATGAGAGGCATAATTAAAGTGACATCAAATGCAAAATGGCCTAAGCTGTTATGGTGAGCAGAGCTGAGCTGGTGTTAAGCACCCAAACTGAATAGGTCACAGTTGGAATAGGGGCTACATTAAAGGTACTTTCTGGGTTCTATGGAGTGATGTTTTGATAAGCATGTCCCGGTTTTGTTTGTAGCTCTTCCTCTACTGGCATGTACATGAGGACACCAGGCCCAGTATCCTAAAGGGGAACCGGTTTTTCCACATCAAAGTATGTTTACGGGTTTTGGAGAGGACTTACTCCAAGTAAAGTCTTTCCTGGCTCCGGTGGGAGCTGTGTGAAGTCTTATAAACTAGTTGGAGCTGAAGCCTACAAGTTTGAAAAAAAGAAAATCTAAGGGTTGCTGAGTTGGAAAGAAGTCAGACCTCTGTAGCCTGCTCCTCATCTCTCCATGAGGATCATTTTAAGGCTCAAGGCTACGTTAGCTGCTGCTAGCATACACACTGTAACACACACAAAAATCTCCGACTTAACTGTTGCCAAAAAGAAGATATCCTTCTGCTGCATCAATTTTTAGCCTTTCTTTGTCCATTGTGAGTCTGAAGTTCTTACAGGAGTGCAATATGATTGAGAACCGCCTTCATATTAGATGAACGCTAATGCTAACATTCAGTGCAAAAGCAGAAATCTCGGTTGGGTGGTTGGCCTACACTTTGGCAACCAGTTCTCACCCTAAGAGGCTTAAATTTGTCATGGAGGTCAAGCATTTGGGTGTATGAATGCATGAATATGATGCATGTGTACACGGTCATGGCAAATATGAATTGACACCTGTTTTACCCGTGGCCATGTTTCCCAAACTCATGATCATAATCTTTCCCTATTCTTAAAGGTCCAGTGTGTAGAATTTAGTGACATCTAGTGGTGAAGTTTCAGATTGCAACCAGATGAAGACCCTGTATATCTCCCTCTTGGTTCCAGCATGAAATAAAAAACCCGTAAGGTCCTATGCAGAGTTAGTATGTGGTGTGTGTCCTTTGTGGGCTGCTGTAGAAACATAGTGGTCCAAAATGGCGGACTTCGTAGAAGAGGACCCACTTCCTCTGTAGATATAAAAGTCTCCTTCTAAGGTAACAAACAGAATTCTTACCTTCAACAGATCTTACACTAATGAAAACATAGTTATGAATATGATATTCCATTTCTGTCAGTAGATACCCTTAAATGTTACACACTTGACCTTAAACCTTACCATCTTTGCCTTGTGCATATCTTGTCCGGAGGGTGGAGGACAAATGCGTCAATAATTCTGCACCAGCAAACCAGACAATGTTCCATCAATAGACTAAGAAGTAGAAAACACTGGTGTGAAACTGAAGGTTCCAAAATTAAAAAGAAAATTGGCTCCACAAAGAAACTCATTGCTGGGCCTGGAAAAACTCAATGAAGAAATAACTGTTTGTTTACAAGAGAACACCGCAGGAAACCATCATGTTCACCACTTAATAATCCTCCCTGACCCTTGGCGAGCCAGTCGTTACAAACTAATGCTGTGCTGCCAAACTTTGTTCAAACCCACCAAGTGCTTAAATTCTAGTCGAGGTTCCAAAGTTTTCAAAGATACCCAGTGCGTCAAGTTGAGTTTGGGGGGTGAAATGCGTCACAACAGTTCACAGGATGTCTAGAATATGTCCATCTGAAGGAACGGTGCAGCCATAAACATTTCACTCAGTGTAAACCTCACATAGCTTTGAGCCAGAATATATAAGACACTGTCAGACACACAGTGTGGAGTATCATATTTTTATAACCGTTTGATTTTTTTTTTTTTTTTTTTTTTTTTGCGGCGCACCGAACAAAAACATCACAGCAATTAAGCACTTGGTACGGGAGATCACTTGTCAGTCATCTACATATTTGATTGCTACTGAAGTTTCGAGTAGGCGTTGCGCTTTTCTTATTGTTCTTCCTCGTCGTGGATTCTCATGCTAATTACCAGCTCCTACTGTTGATACCAGAAATGTAAAACACGGGAATGCCAAACGATGATTAAATTAGGCACTAATTGGTTTGATACAGTAAACGGAAATGTCGTGACGGAGCAGTCCCTCAGAAAGTAACATTCATTTATCTCCTCCTCCCAACAGTAACCATAAAGAAACCTGACTGTTCCCTGCTTTTGACAGTTGCACGCTGGTTCTCCTCTGCATCCTCCTCGCTACAGGTCATGTGGCATCCTGCCAGTGTTTGAGGACACCAAGCTTTTGTCAGAATTTGTGGATGTAAACAACTCAATGGGCTGACAAGAACCCAGCCCTCTACAATACCAGCGTTCTGTTCCCCCTCGCGGCTCTATTTGCTTTCATGTTTGTGTCTTAAGAGTGCGGCTGCTCTTCACTAAAAAACAAGTGAATTTGCTTCCAGCACTGGTCCCACCGTTCGTTTGAACTTCAAAGGCCTGTGAGGGAAACTTTCCTACATCTTGATGCTGTGTTCACCTCTGTGCCACAATCAGGAAGGCTCCATCTATCACCATCTTCAGCTACTCTCTGAGACAGACCTGGAATGTATAAAGGATTTCTCTTGGTAGCAAGTCAAGGGAGGATTTTCTTCTCCTAATAAACTTCACTACATCTAAAATAGCAAACAACTAACAAGTCATTACATGGTGTTTTTTTTTTTTTTAATTAGATCCAGCCTATGCATTATGTGAGTATGGTGGCTCAAGGGTCGGGGTTTATCAGTCCATGCGGATTGGACAGACTAGTCAAAAGATACAATTGCGAACGTGAATGATGAAACGCTAAATCGAGATGTCCGCCCTCTCTGATATTTGCATTTTCCTGTTTAAGCCTCCCTCCTCGAGACACTGTCACCTCATTCAAGCTTCACGGCCTCTCCAGAAGCGTAGTTCATTTTAAAAGTGATGTATGATTAGCTCTGCCAGCCACAATCCTAATTGAAATGAGTTTTCGGCGGTGCGGCAGGGGGGAACCGGGCCACAGCTGTGCCGGTTTCAATTGGTCGGAATCAGTTGTTGGTCCCATTTCACTCTGCTCGGACTAATGATTTGGTTGGAGTGGTTGGAAATGCTGATAAGGTCGTGTGAGGCAAAGTGTGAGCGCTGCAAATTAACACTGAGCACGCTTGTGTTTGCTACAAAAGGACCCATAGTTCTTGTTATTTCAATAGTGAGCAAAACTAAATAGAAATCAAGTTAATTTGCACTTCAATGCCAAGCAACAGTACGCCTTCCTCTATTTGCGCATTCAATTTGATTCATCTCCAGTGATTCATAACACAATTGTACAGGCGTGTTTGGCAGTGCAGCGAGATCTGAAAGCAGCTCAAAAGTAGAGGTGCGCGCTGTGACAGTCGGGAGTGCAGCGGTGTCACAAACGGTGTACGATCTACAGTACGCTAGCTCCTGGAATAATGGGAACGCGCGTGAAAAGCTCCTTCCCTTTTCACCTTTTCGGAGCAGCAGCACAAGGCATCCATCCTTTTCTTCCTTCCAGTAAAAAGAGATTTGTCTTCCCCCAACCCCCACCCGCTCCGCACAAGCGGAATCAGAAACTTGTTTGGTTGCTTCAGGTCTGTTTTTGCACAGTTCTGCACACTGGCTGATGTATAGCCTCAGCAAAGAAGCAAATTATTGAATTGAATACAGTTTGTGTTTTGCATTGCAGGGCAGAGGAGGGGATATTGGTTAATAATATAAAGAAATAAAGCATTATTGAAGCCACTGGCCCCAGGAGTACACACACTTGTTGCAGAAGTAATGTAATGATGAAGATGCAATAGTGACAGCCATTTAAATCTTTCCTGCTGCCAGCGGTTAATTATTATTCACAGTGGGGACAACAATGTGTCATCTTCAATTTGCTGGGGGATTTGGATGATATAGCTTGAAATGCACGTGTTTCTCAAAAGGAAAAGAGATGCCAGGGGCCCAAACATTACACTGGCACTTTATTTTAAAGCACTTCATTTTTATGGCTTTAGAATGAGTGAAGCCTGTGGGCATCGCCACCGTTAGACCCTCAACATATAATTGAAATGCGAAGACTACTGTACGTTCCTTCAGTCCTGTAGCTCCGCGTTGTTTGTTTTCTAAAGAGATACATTTCTCTTAAATATATTACCGAGTGAAACTATGAGAAACAAATATTTGTGCCTTTGTTCCGTCTTCCTTGCTTGTGTCTTTATTTCATCTTTCTGCTGCTTTTGCTGTTTCTTGTGCCAGGGTAGGAAAAAAAAAATGTTTTCTAAAACTTTGGGACTCAATTGAAAAGCACAAAGCAAATCATTGGCTTTGCCTTTTCGTGTGTCATGTTTATTTCACTTTTTTCTTTTTCTTCCTTTCACCCCGCCGTATTACAGAGAGAACCCGAGCATATTTTAGCTGGTATCTGCCGTGCAAAATGCAGATGATTCACTCCATGTTAAATGCAGAGCATCAAAGTCCAGCATAAATCTGATGCTGCAAACAGCATAAGAAATAGCTGTGTATATTTTAGTGATATGCAGTATGTAAATCAGATTCCTCTTACATTCACAGCATCTTGCTCTTTCCCATAGCAATTACAATGCTGCACAGTAACCACAAATCAAATAAAGCCAAAGAACACATTTTGGTGTCAATTAGATGATTTCAAATCTGCCGTTAGCTTAACTTAAGCTCTAGAGATTCACTTTCTGAAGAGGTGGGTATTTAGTGTTCTTTCTGAGACCACAAAGGATTCTCTAGTTCTGATCTCTGCCAGGAGTTTGTTCCACCATTGGGATGCAAGAACGCAGGATAGCTTTGACGTATGTTTCTAAGGACCTTTTGAGCAGCTGGCTTGAGGCGAGCAACTGGAGAGATCTCGCTACAGCGAAGGGAGTCCCTGTCGCCTCAAGGTAGACAGGTGGCAGCTTATTGTTGGCTTTGTGTTAGCGTCGGGGTCTTGAACCAAGAGGGATCAAGAGCGACGTGACACAAATATTTGGACAATTTGAAGAGCGTATGGACTGACGTGTTCTGGATGTTTACTTGCATAACCAGCCAATAGGGTACGGCGATAGCCAAATCTGCTGTTGGCAGGTTTCGTCCATAAACATTTCAAGGTTCTTCAAAATATCAAGATACATTCTCTTTAATCCCTCAGTATCTATGGGTATGGATATTGGATTTAGCCCTAAGTTGAGTTTTAAAGTTTAAACACGCTAGGTGCTTCTGGGGTATCAAAAACTGAACAGGCATCCTGGAACACAACTTATGAGTCTTAGCATTTGTAATCTTAAAATAGCAAAGATCTGTGTTCACAAAGCTGTAAATGACTGTGCCGAGAAAGCCTGCGTCATGAGATCAAGACTCCCTAAAGTATCTTCGTTCTCAGTGAACAATGACGTTTTTAGCATTTTGTTTTGGCCCCACATCCTCCAATGTCTTGATGTGCCTCTCCAGTTTTGGAAGAGCTGATTCAGGCGCTATGTTGAAATGTCTAATCATAGGAACTCATCACTGGGCTGGATTTTTAGTTTTGCTCTAGGCATAGTGACAACCACAAAAACAAAAAAAAACATTGGCTCCACTCTTCCTTCCACTAGCTGTGCCAATGGCAGTTAGCTTGCAATTTGTTGACAACATGGGGTGAAGCTTCCTTGCTCCAGATTTAACTGGTCTGATGCCTGAGTTGCAAAATTACTTAAGAGCAGAAAAAACTGGCCAGTGGCACCATAAATACAGCTTCAGATTTTGACATATTACCATACTTATTTATTTTCACTCAGCATGAGGTTTAAAGCCTCCAAACTGCTGCTTTAAATGTCAAGGCTGGAACATTCCCAAGACTTATGGATCAAACTGCTGTCACCTTGGGCTGTGTTTGGTGGGGGGGAGGGCTTTAAACAGGTACCGCTTTTTCTGAGTGGCATAATTTATCGTAGCTTCTAGATGATCAGGTTTTCCAGTTGGATGCTTTGCCTCATGACAAATGAAATGGTACATACAGATATTCCAACAATAATCCTGATGTTTATGACATGGGGCTTTAAATCTTTTGTAACTGAACACAATGCATAAATCAATGTACCATAAAGTACAGTGGTAGCTTGTAAAAAAATCCTAAAGGCCATATCCAGTCTGTAGCTTGTCCATGTTTGGATACTGTAGAAACATGGTGGTTCAAAAAACTCATTCTCAGGTAACAAATCTTATTTTCATGTGATTATACAATAATGAAACATACTTACAAATATTATATTACATTTCTGTCATCTTGTGCCAAGAGATCTCCTGAAGTTCACACACTGGACCTTTTAAAGTCTTGTTTTTACCTTTGCACCTAAGAGTGTTGATCTGTCCCTGATGTACACAATAACATGACTCAAAGTCCAATTTGTTCTACAACCCCATTTCCAAGAAAGTTGAAACTAGGGAAGTTGGAACGCTGTGTAATTACACAGGACATACAGAGAATTGAGATTTAATTTCCCTCACATCGCTGGTGCAAAACAAGCAATAAACATGGAATATAAAATGTATACAAGTGTAAAAAGATCTTAAAATAGTTTTAAATGTAGATGGCATATGGCGAAATGTGCTGTGCAAAACACTGGAATGCCGTATGTGATTGAAAATAGCTTCTCAAATGATGGAATTGAGAATGTTTTATTGTTTGTGGAGAATGATGCCAAAAAGAAGATACTGAAGAAAAAGATTGGAAAAGTTGTGAACAGCAAAGATCCGCTGGAAGACCTCACAACGGACCTTTTTCACAGCAGCCATTTTGCCATGAAAGGGTCATCACAGGTGTTACCAGCGACACTAATTACGGTTCAGTTCCATTTATTGAGCAGAGGCTTTCCAGTGAAGCGGCATGCACCACAGCAGCACCCTGACTCTGTTTGACCTGAATGGAACAGAACCTTAATTAGTGAAATTGGCAACACCTGTGTTTAACCTACTATTTCATGCCAAAGATGGCTGCTGAGAAAAAAGATCTATTAATGAGGTTAACTGGCAACAGGTTAGTAACATGATTGGGTATGCAAAAAAAAAAAAAGAGCATCCCAGAGAGGCTGAGTCATGCTGAAGTGAAGGATTCACCGCTCTGTGTTGTTTCTCAACATAAAACTGCAAAGAATCTGTGTATTTCATTGTCTGCTTTATGTAATATCATTAAAGATTCAAAGAGCCAGAAGAAATCTCTGTACACGGGGGACAACGCTGAGAACCGAAGAGGACCCCGAACTGAAGCTGAAAATCCTACATCAAGCAAGAATGGGATAACATTCGAGATTACAGAAATTGGTCTCAGTTCGGTGTTAGAAGAAGAGGTGATGCAACGGAGTGGTAAACACGACTCTGTCACAACTTTTTTGAAAGATATTGCTGGCAAAATGGGCAAATAACAATAACATTTTGCAATTTCAACATCTGTGTGCCTGTTTACATTTATATTTACCAATGATTGGACCAAAATAGCTATTATTTTAAGTGGATTCACTGGCTGGGAGACTGGTCATTAACAAAAACTTCACCTGTGGAGCTTTCATACAGAGATTTATGGCATTGACTCATTTAAAATGATCTTGACAGAGTCCTATCATAGTTCATGTGTTGCACAATCTGCGAGTGCTTTCTGTGTAACCGAACTTCCAACACCTTTTCCAGTGAATGAGCAGTGACACGGAACAAACTTGCATGTATGATTGGCAGATAGCCATATTTTCAGGCATTTGGATACATAAAGACGCACCTGCGTGCATTACTAAGACTCTAATTCAGACTATTTTAAAAGAAACCTCTCTGAAGTCGACTGATATTAAATGTGTAAATTTTTATTGACCCCTCAAAGGCCACAAAAAGACATTCATTGCATTTACACTAGCACTTTCTGTGGACACTGAGAGTAAGCAGACTGAGAAGTTAATATATTTCTCTTAGTTTTAATGACGGTGATACATATTCATAAGAACCACCTACAATATCCCACTTTGTGTGCGTCTATGCAAATGGCTGTTAAAGTTAAATTACCGGCCTCCACTTAGTTTCTGTCTCCCTCGCTCTCTCTCCCACAGCATTCTTTCAAGTCGTCCAATTTCCCTGGCTCGACCGCCGCCGTGGTAGCGGCTTTGAGAAACAATGTTGTCATTCAGGAAACTGGCAAAAGGTTGCGAATGTTCTCCCACTTCACACCGCTCACATTTTCTTAAAGTTTAAGGACACATCTCTTGTAAGTTGTTCACCGTTATGTATACTTTGTTTTTACAGATATGAAAGAAAATGAGCGTTTCCTTTCCAATAAACGATTGATTACAGGGCCTTTAATTCCATTCATTATTCACATGGATGTATCAGAGCTTTGCTCATTTTATGTATCGTCTCGATAAATAACAGTGAGAGAGAATAACCTGTTTTTGTTCTTGGTGAGAGTTAGCGACAGGGTCGTTCTATTATCCCTGTTTTCTTCTGTATTTTCCACCTGATTTTTATTTTATTTTTATCTATTGGCAGACACTGAAGAGTCATTACTCCTCTACATCACCACTGCCAGCAATGGAACCACAGGTCCTCTTTATTCTCCTTCCTCTTCGCGGTATAACAGCCGCTCAGAGTCTCTGCTTTACGTCTCGATCCACACATACCTCCAATTGCCAGTGCCTGTCTTTTCTACTGAGTCATTAGTACCGTAATGCACTTTGACATCTATCTTTGGGCCAGAATGCTGTGCTCAGCTCACTGTGGTGAGTCGTGCCAACAGAATTGTGAGCAGTAATATTAAGGAGTAAATCTCAAATATATCCGCACATGGCTTCTTTTCTGGAGTGATATTTTTGGAAATGTTGAGCTATTTCAACATAATTTGGAGATGGAATAAGTTTTAGTTGGCCAAGTTATTCGACTGCACTCTGAATTAAATTGGGGATTTATCAAAACAGTGATATTTTTTTTGAGAGATGGTTGTCATTACAGGGAAGCAATGAGACCATCATCAGGAGGTTGCAGGAGGAGGAGGAAGTAGATTGAATGAAAGCCTCACCATTTTCTCACAATGGCCAAATGAAAGGTCCGGTTATTTATGATTTAGGGGGCTCTATTCTCAGAAAATGGCCAAAATGGAATATAATATGTGTTTTCATCACCAAAAAAAATGAGAATCATTATGTTTTTGTTACCTTTTTAGAATGAAACTTTTATATATACATACGCCTCTTCCACAGTCCACCATGCTTTTATGATAGCCCAAAAATGGTTACCATAGTTTCTGCTTCACGCTTCAAACGGGAGGGCAGGAGGTTACAATCTGCAAGTATACTGCTAAATCCTACACACTGAAGTAAATGCATATCTAAAAAACTATTTCAGCAAAAAAAAAAACAAAGACATATGGACCATGGTGAAAAACAAACTGTGGAAATATCAGACAAAATGCTACGATTAGCATTGTTTTCATTGCACCAATACATTGTACATTATGACTGATCATTTGGCTTGATTTTAATAGCTTGACACATCAGGAAATGCACTTTTCTGCCACTTATCTAGAGCTAGTAGCCTAGCTTAGCTTAGTTAACAGCTAGTTTTGCTGTCAGTAAAGAGAAGAAGGCCTACCAATACTTCTAAAGTGACACATATCTTGTTTTTTGTAGCCTGCTCCCCCTTCTTTCAGTCTTTATGCTAAGCTTAGCTAATCAGCAGCTGGCTCCAGCTTCATATTTAGCATGCAGACTTCAGAGTTGTACTGAAGTTCTCATTTAACTCTTTAAAAAGTCAAACTATTGCTTGAAGTGATCAACTTTCTGCAGTATTTGACTGCTACAGCATGCTACACAAGCACTTTTTTTTATAGCATTTTAGTTAAATGTGATGATATTAAAATATAATCACTCATCTCAGGGTGATTAGTTTGGAATCCTCAGGGATTCCAAACTAATAATATTTCAGCATTATTTGGAAATTGATTAATATACCCATGTCAGCCACCTGCACTCTACTCTGATTTAAATATATAGTTTTTTTTTTTTTTTTTTTACCATACTGAAATATAAATCAGAGTACAGCACTTCAGCATCAATAAATCAATTCAATATTTTTAAGACATAATATCATTACCAGGAACCAATAAATCCATCCTGAGACCAACTAACGCTGGATTTGCAGGGAATCTATGGCATGCTTTCAGGCACAAATGGACATTACTCACAGGGCACAAAACAGGAGGAGGAACTGATTTATTTTTATCGGTAATAAAACAATAAAAGGGGAAAAAGAGAAAACACACGCTGACCAAGTTGCCGTATGTTGATGTCTAAAATCGCTACACGTAGCACCTTTAATTGCGGCAATAAACTCCACATCATAAGTAATGATTTAGCTTAATGATCCAGTTCATCCAGTATCAGAAGGCTATAACACACCACAGGTATTCTTTCTTTGTGCGCTGGTGTAGCATTTTATGGCTATAAAACTTATTTCATAGCCCATCTGCTGTGCTACCGTACTGTACCTGACCCTGGTGGTGAATGAGTCTTCACAAAGCCTATTGTGTGTGTGTGTGTGTGTTTTTATAGATATACACACCTCAGGACACCAATCCCTGGACGATACGCTGGAAGTTAGGACACAGAGTTTCTGCAGCGCCGGCACAAACAACCAAAGTGTTTAGACACATACTCTCAATAGCCCTTGACATCACCTAAGGCCCTTCATTTTCATCCTATTGGATTTGGAGTTGAACTGGTGTTAAGTAACAATATGAAAGCAAAAGAGCAAGTCGAAAATGTAAGGGGAGGTTTAAAGGTGGTAAATCTTGACTCTTATTTAGAGGTAAGTGGGATGCTCTGCATGGATTAACAAGAGGACTGTCACCATGGTAAATGCAAGCCTGCTGGTCGTGATTTTGTAGCTTTCCAGACGAGGACTGAGCAGTATTTGGAAATCTATAAAAAAAAATGTGTCATGCTGCGTTCTTTTCGATTTTGGTCAAGTTTCAAGCAAAACTGGCTCCTGTTCCTGTTGGATTCTAGCTGGGTCAGTGTTTCCTCTTCACCTTCTTCCTCAGAACAGAAAAGTCCTCGAATGTGTCTCCCCACAGAGTGTGAGATCACCCCAGGCGTTTTTATCTGCTGTTACACGTTCTAGTTTGAGTTGACACTTGGCCCCATAAGCCACAGGGAACATGATACTAAGCCGAAATCTTAACCGGGAAACAGCATATTGTGTCACCTAATTTAGAACGTAACATGTTTGTATAATGACCTATAATAAAACAGTCATTAAACAATGACATTAAATGTAAATTAAATCATAATACTTAACTTGTGGCTAGAAATACACACGGGAAATTATCTTTCTCCTTTTTTTTTCCAGGCGGTAATTGAGAGCATTGCTGCTGCATGCTTCAGAAAGAAGTAGAGTGACAAGAAAAATGAAATCAAGCGATAATTTGCAGAAATGTACATTTTATTCTTTATTGTCAGCACGTAATGCATCAGTGAACAGTGGAAAGTTCCAGTGGAGGTATTGTGGGAGCGAGCTAAGGGTGGTCGTCTAGGCTGGTAGCTCATCCAGAAAGTTATTAGACTTCATGACAAATGATGAATAAGAAGCAGAAGAAACACTGTGCCTTCGTTGATTATGAGCCTAATTGGCCTCCATTTTAAAATCTCTTCCGATAATGACACAGAGGAGAAAGAGCAGCATCATATCAGTGTCCTCATACTTGTGAAAGGAAAATGTCCAGGGATTTATGCAGTGACACATTCTAATGAAACACATGATGTTCTTTTCCAGTTGAAATATCACATCCATAATTATAATTATAGCTATTATCTCAGCAGGGGTGTTCTTGAGATGCCGAATATGACCGAGATGCATGATCCAAGCCTCCATAATCACACTGAAGTATATTATTTGGGGTGTTATGGCTTTTACAGAACATTTTCTTATTCAGATACAGGACTATCTGATTTGTTTTTTTCTGTTTAGTTTCTACCAGAAATACAAAGTCATCAGTATCCTCTTTGTGATTCAAGTTTTAAAAACATTTTGATACAAGCTGGCTCAATCGGTCGCTTTCTCCACTTTGATCTACAACACAATGTCTTGACAACTATTGGACTGATTAGGGCAAATGAAATTTGTGGAATCCCAGTGTCATTTTTGGTCTGCACTAAAATATCTTGACAACTATTGGATGGATTGTAAAAGCAATATTCCTGGTCCCCAGAGGGTGAATCCTAATCAATGGACATATTTTCCTCTGACACCACCAGCCAACCAATCAATGATTTTCACTTATTCTGGGAAATAACCATTCAGTGCAAAAACTACAATTAAAAGTTATTTTTTCATTATCCAAAGTTTCATGAAGAATTTTCCAACATTAAATAAGGTTCCTTCAGTGGACGAGGAGCTGTGATATCACAAGGCAAGCTAAAAAAAGGGGGGGGGCAAAAGAAAAGATAAGAAGCACGAGGTTCACAACTTTTACAACATGAAATACATGTTTTAATAGTCTGTGAGACAGCTGGAATTAACTTTCTCTTTTTGTTTACAGTTTGGATAAAGCCCATGGACCACTACAGCTTTTACAATCCTTTCATAAATGAAAACCTAAGCACAGTGTTGTTCTGATCTAAACTCTTCCAGATTGAAATATTAAGTTGTAAAATTGAGAAAAGAATCCCATTTTCTCTTCGGCTAATGCATCTTTTAGCAGCGCTCTGAAAATCCCCTGTGAGTGTCCTTTGAATATCAATAAGCTGAGCGACTGTGTGTGATCAAAAAGCCTCCAGAGTCAAAAGTTTGCAGCCCGAGTGCGGATGACCCAGACAGATGGCAGCTCTCAATCCCTGGACAGTGAAAACGAGACTCACGGCAAAACTTGAGAGGGATGAAATTTGAGCGAGCTTGAGAGGGTTGTGTTTCTCTATGAAAGGGAGAGAGAGGGGAGGTAGCGCTGTCTGCCATTGCAGGGAGATTCAGGCAGATTAAAGACAGGTATTTATGGGAGAGGTTTGTACTTTTAGATGTTTATTTTACAGCTGGGATCTGCTCTTCATAAGGTCAAACTACCACAGTAAAAGGGTATGTCACTCAAGAAGCCCAACATGTTTTTCCACTGGCCTGCACAGTAAAAACTGACTTTTAATTCTCAACACTAAAGAGTAGAGAACCAAAATTGCATGCTGTGATGACACACGGCCAAATAGGTAAAAACACTATTAACGTTATATAATGCTGTCCTGAAAATGTGCAATGAAATGAACTTCATAAACGCTATGTCCCAAATCAGAATCCTTAGCTCCCAGAGGGTAAATACTGTTTATTAAAATACCATGCAAAGTTACATCAATAAATGCTATAATGCAGAGCACAATGTTTCAAGCCACAGGGGTGCAATGTATGAAAAATATAAGTTCTTTAACAATTAAAACAGGGAATTAAACAATGTATCATAAAGACCATCTTATGATTTTTAGAATAATGCTGATGCATATTTGCTTCTTTTATTTCTAACAGAAGTGTATTACTTTCCAAAATACACAATCTGCTCTTGAGGCCATGAAACCAAGACCCACACAGGCACCCACATGCTTGGAAAAGTTAGAACAAAGTATGTAGGAAATAAAGTACATAGATCCCCTGGAAGGACTTCTCATGAATCGTGACCAAGGACATTCCGTCAAATCCGAAGTGCCTGCTTAACAAACTGATGGCACCATTGAGAGCTGACAAGACTGACACCAGTAAAATGTTCTGAAGTGACAGCATGCTTAAATTAGCATAATTAGCTTCAACAGCAGCAATTAGGCCGTCAGGAATCTTTCATGAGAGGCAACAAAGTCTTTGTGGATGAAGTGGTGGAAGTATAAATAAGAACATCAAACCAGTATTAAGCACAAATTTAACACAACAATACAGGGTAAAAGTGAAGTTAACCTGAAAGATCTACTAACTATTGCTACTATTGATATCGACAGTGGTGGACTCGGATGGTCCAACTTCAAATCTGGCTGAATTAACTGTTGCCAAAGAAGAGAAACAAAACAGATTTTTTTTGTGTGTGTCTCTGAACAGAATGTTCATCCAAAGAAATATGTATTCTTGTTGCGTGATGCCAGTGTTGTCTTGCCTTTTGTTTTGGATTCATATCTGTACAGATGATAGTCCCAGTTCTGTGTAATATAACCCCAGAGCTTCACTCTACGAGAGGACTTATGTCATCAACTCTCAGTTTACTGAGTGATACCCAGGAGTGCGACTGATTTTGTTACATATTTTACTCTGATAAGACCGGAAAGATTTATCAGTCCATCGCACTTTGCTTGTCTTCTCTCCACCATCTATGCTGGCGTCAGGAAATGCTATGAAGCAAGCGGGTCTTTCTTCGTGCAGAAATCCCTTCGCTGTTTCTTCTTTAAACTGAATTATTTGGAGAGCAGATGAAGAGTTGAGAAGGAAAGACAGTAACCTCAGACATGTAACATGGATTTAATTGCTATGCAATTCTTAAAGATATATGTTGCAGCAGACACACATGCACCATTTATGAGTTCATGAATTTGTGCACATTTTTATTCTGGTATCATCTTTGTAAAAACATATATTTTACAGAAGAACTAACAGTAACATATCGGGGAAACAGAAGTGGCCTCAGAACAGACCCTTGAAGAACACCTGTATAAATCCTGAAGATCATCAAATGTGGCTTGAGATTTCTCAGTAAAAGAGTTCCTGTTAGACCCAGCTCACAGGAAAAGGAAGTAACAAATCAGAAATCAGATGTACTTGGCTGGACAAGGACCCTGCCACCACAACTGTCAGGCTGTCCAAACTTTAGTAACCTCATCCCTCAAATTGCACCCTGCAGATCAGAGGGCCGGACCAGATGTCGCTCCAATCAGGATCCTCCAGCTCTTTAGAAAGCAATGACAATGATGGCTGGTGATGCGTGGCCACTCTCAGCATTTCCCCTCTCAAGCTAGACCTCAAAGTAGACATCTGTCAAATTTCAGTTTGCCTTTTCTTTCGCTTTTTAGAAACTGGCAACAACCTGATGAACAAGTTCTCTGATCGTGTTCCAGTTAATTTAGAATAAACAGGAAATGGTTCCGTAAGCAGCTGCATCACAAAACAGACAAACAACAGAGTTAATCAGATACTTTTTTTTTTTCCAACAGAAAATCGAATGGAAAACACATTAGACTTTGACTGACAATCCGGAGGGAGCACACAGCATCAAAAATGAAATAGTGTTGATCTGTTCTTTCTCCTTTAGCAACAACGCAATGTTTAGCAATGTTTTTGAACAGATCGATATGAAGAAATGAAACAATGTTGAGTTTACTGAAAAGAAATAAAACACACTATCTGTGTAAATAACATATTTGGGTGGAATCCAATAACAGATCTGTTGATGTGTAGCATTTACTGAAGATGCCAAATTATGGGATTCAAACCATTTTCATCTTTTGTGTTCAAATTTGAGGTATTGAAGTGCTCCTTTGAAGTGTAGTCATACTTCATTTCTTTCCTTTCTTTTACTTTCCTGATTGTATAAAGTATGTAACTTTGGGGGTTCAAAACAATACATATTTATACTGCAGGACAATCCAAGAAACTTCAAAGATTTACTGTCACAGACAGATTGTGAGAAAAATCAGCTTCATAAAGTAGTTTCTTGTCTCGCTGGTCAATTTGTCATATTTTGCTTCACTTTGCAGCTGTTTTGCGTCTCTTTATGGTCATTTTTATGATTTATTGTTGCCGTTTGATTCACTTTCCAGCAACGAATTTTAAAAGTCCGTTTAAGCCAAGGCTCTCGTTCAGGGGCCCTTGGACCTGTGCCCGGTAGGGGCAGAGTTGAGATTTCTGGCACAACTTTGCCCACTTCCAAGGTCCATGGAGAAGGGGAAAAAGTCTGAAGAGGTCGGGACTCAAGCAACACTTGTAATATAAAGTTTATTGTCAGACCAATGTGTCTCAGCTTGTGGCTTTTATCAGGGTTGTCATAAAAACTATTGCCCTAGCAATGAAGCACAAGAAAAATTAAAAAAGACAAATACATACACATAGATATAAACCAATGGGGCACAAACTCATAAATGTGCTGGGTATATAGTTGTGTGGCTTCGGGCCAAACTGATTCAAGAACTGGCAGAGAGACAAGGGGTGTGCCCAATAATGGGCATGGGGGACACCATATTTGGTCCAGAACCAGGAGTCCTCCTCGAGCTTATACAGAGGAGACCTAGTCAGTGTATACATTGAATGTATGTATACATTGTGTCCTAAGAACTTAAAAAGTAAGATAAAATACAATACAAAAAGACAAAGAGCTGTGAGATACATTATAAAAAAGAAACACATAAGAACTCACGAAACAGCACTGTATGAACTCATTCATTTAGAAGTCATGAACTGACATTAATCACTTTGGTCCCTAAAAAATCTAAATGAAATGTGACATCGCTTCTCATTGCAGTGTCTTGCAACAGGCTGCACAAGTTGCAACACTCCTCTTCAGAAGTTCTTATGTTCAGTGATCAAGATTTTCAAGATTTTTGGTGTACTGGTAGTTTATGCATGCTCCAAACATAGATTTAGTTTTGAGCTTTCGAACTCTTATTCTGGGTTTTTAAAGGTCTCCGTTAACACTGATGTTGTTGGTCTGTTGTTGGAAGAAGGCAGTGCTGTTGTAAAGGTATGGCTTTAATCTGCAGATAAGCCTCCAGGCTCTTTGAATCCACTTTGTTTTCTGCACATATGAGCCAATCTTCTTTGTCTCTAAATTTGTACAGCACCTCTTGTTTACTTGTGCATTTGTTCTCGATGCTACAAGAGTTGTTTGGGAGTTTTGACCTCTTCTTTGCCCGGTAGGCCCTTCAAATAACCCATCCGTGTTCAGAGTATGTATGCAAATATCTGCGCAGTACTTCTGCTCTTTAAAAACTGAAATCTGTCTTTTTCCACACCTGAGGGATACAAGAAAAAAATGATTCAAACTATTAAAATACCACCTACGTCTGCTTGGCTGCTTCCAAAACTGAAAAGTTTTAGATCTCGCTGTACTGAAGCTGCTTTGAATGGATAATATTTTCACATTTTTCTGCTGAGGAAGCCTTTACATTTCAACGCCGAATATCTAAGTATTACATTGTAGCCTATACAACCGACAACTTGTTACCATCACGACTTCTGTTCATGTTTTACTGAGTCTGCACAATAAAAAATTAATGCGCACACCCCCCCCCCACCACCACCACCACCACCCAAAAAAAGAAACTTGGAGATTGAGCTGAAAGAGTGTAGCTGGTGTTGGCGAGCTAAATAATTTAAATTCATGGGGGAATTCTGAGAGACACATCATAACAGGTAAAAGTGAACAAAACCTCATCCTCGGGGTTGGCCCGTGTCATCGAGCTGACTTGCGTGATCGCCTGGGGAAACTGCAAAAGCTACTTTGGTTCTTGTTTCCTGTTCTGTCTTCACTCTGTGAAAATGTTACTGACAAAAAGCTAACCGGCTTGCTCACTTTGTATTGGCAACTCATTCAGGCCTGGAACGCTGAACCTAATTCCTCTCCGGTGCTGCTTTGAGTGAAGGTTGTTTGTTTGACATTACCCCTCCGCAATGGGTCATTCAAATAAATTTCCATACTGGAAGTTGTGGTTGCATCTTTTGGGCTACCTTCCCACTTGTGCACAAGATGAAGGTCACACTCCGATATGCAGGTTTTTATTTTGTTTCTGAGTGGCTCAGCGGCGCCAATTAAATTCCCCCAGACAGACAGCTTTATAGGATATCTTCTATCGGGCGATTGACAAGACAGAGCTTAACAAATGCTTTAAAGTAAGTTCTATCAATTTCAAGTCCTTTTTTTTATATCACAAATCCCCTGGTAATTTGAAACAGACAGATTCAAGGTGCAGTTGTATCCACTTAGCTTGGATTCAAAACAACTTTAGCTCCATGTGCATCAAAGAAGCCATTTTGTGGCCACGGTTCAAACACACACACACAGCACTTCCAATGGCCTAGAATTAGCATGTGGCTAGCAGCTGCTATTGATCACTATATTTAGTTTGCTGCGATGACAATTGGCCGTTCGGAAATCAGCATATTAATGTGGAGGGGTGGTGTTTCTTGTCATTGCCAAGGTCGGTTTGATGGCGTTTTGTTTGTTTTTTTTTTCGTGGGTATTTTTAGCCGCGGAATTATTCAGTTTGCAGAAAGCTTGCAAGTGTGTGTGTGTACAAGCCTGCATTTTCCTGGCGTATTTGTTCTAATTATAACAGTGCGGCACAATGCTGAAAATGTTATCCCTCTGTCATCTCTCAACTGCTGCGAGCCCCCCCCCCCCCACACACACACACACACACACACAAAAGCAAACACACGCGCAAAACCAGGCTGATTTTCCCACACATAGGAAATGAGAGAAGAGAGATTTGATTACTGAGTGTGTCCTTTGTTTACCTTTTTTGCATTTGCCTCAGTGAAAACCAGAATCCGTCCTCGACTGTGTCTCAAATCTAAGTAACTTAATTCTTATTTATTTGTTCAGCTGACTAATGACACACACTTACAGCAATGACCTGGGGGGAAGCTGCAGGGCCGCAGATGATTAATGCTAATGGCCAAGCGCTGTCAGTCAGATACGTTCCAAATGCACCTCTCTTTTCATGTACAAACAAGTGTTTTGGTTTGTGTCCTCTCCTCTACCCCGATTCATCAACTACACTTTCATAACGACAGCTCTACCTTCATCATGCTTTCTCTGCCAGGAGTGGATCCTCTAAGGAAAACACAAGACGTAGACTGAGCATTTTGTGTATATCTTCAGCAGGGATATACAGATGGCCGACAAAGAAAAGGAGAAGGAACAGATTCAGTGTTCTTTGGCAGAGATTCTAAAAGTCTTTGGAAGTCTACTGGAGTGATTAAAAGCATTCCTCCAACAGATACTCCCTCATTTAGTGCCTTGATGATGATGATGGAGAGAGCTGTCGGATATGTTGGTGCAAAATTTACCATAGGTGCTCATTTGGGTTGACTACAAGTCCATGGCATAGTGGTTCCTAATCATTTTGACCTCTAACCGCTTGTTTGATGGTGGAACATTATCTGAAACTCCCTCCTGCTGCATTTTTCTGTTGACAGACTTTGGAGGGATGGGGGTAAAACCTTTTCCCAAAGTCCCCAAAAACGACAATCCAACAAGCAGGGTCGATTCACCCAATGGTTTGCCCAATGGTGGCTGGAAAGTTGGCAAATTTAAAGGGGCAACTTCCTCACCTCAACCTCTCCTTCCTTATGTGGAACTACGGTGGCTGACTCTGTGGAAGAGGACCCACAGCGTCCGTAGGCTCATTCTAAGTTAACAAAAACATAATATTTCTTATTTTTAGGTGATTGTACATGAATGAAAACTAAAAAATTGCGTGAACCCAAGACCTCATTGATCAAACTTCATCATAGTTTCTGTTAACTTGAATGTGTCTGATTTCTTTTTTTTTCATCTTTTTTATGGATCTACAAAACGTCCGTGTTGAAGTGAGAATTGAAAATGTATTTCCAACACGGTGCCAAGATGTAAAAAGATCACACGAACCACACATCAAAACGATGCAAACTAAACCCAAAAAAATGCATAGCCACGCACATCGCCTCGCTAAAAAAAATTGTGCTGCACGAAATGATGTTTATTTTTCCAGCATTTCTCAAATCTTTGCTCTCTTTTTTTTCCTCTTTGAAATATTGACAAAATTAGTAACCAGCTTGTGACCCCTCAGATTTATCTCACCACCCATCGGGGAGTCTCGGCCCTGGGGCTGGGAAACACTCGCAGACAGTTCTTCCACATCATTTTCAAACCTTTTAGAGCTCTGTATGGAAACGTCTGCATCTGTTATTTGTTCAGGTTTCCCTTCGTCTCCCATCTGTACCTAATACATTTGCCTTGAACATTTCAGAAACCTATATAATTAATAACCTTTCTGTCAATGCTAATTCAGAATAATTGTGTAGACCATAAATGGAATTCTTGCTTGGTATGAAATGAAAACTTGATCCATATTTCGTACGTGTGGATGAAAAGACAAGGTTGAGTTTGTCCTTAAAAGTTATGAAGCGCCTCTGATTATATATGCCTAACCTTTCATAAGGACACTGTTAATAATGTTTAGCACTGAGGTTTGTGCATACAAAGAATCTCAGTGATGAGGGCTGCAATGTGCTCATACTGGAAACTAATGAATATGTAAATCACTAGCTTTCTATAATCAGTTTGAAAGAACGAACAAAAAAGTCAGGGCAAGGTCAGCTGGTAGCGCATGAATTCTTCATAACTGCAGATGTAAACATCACGATAATGGCTTCAATTAAAAAAAAAAAGACCCTTGTGGTATTAACAGTATTACCTTGACTGACTGAATATAACACTATGTATGTAAATTTAGGGTCAACCAAAATACACTTATCTCCGAAAAAACAAAATGTCAGACTTCCCTAACTCCATCTCCTCGCTATATGTTGTGACAGAGCTGCAGTAGCTATCTCCATATTTTGTGTTTTGACACTGTACAACATGTCTGTGCATTTATTTGGAGTATTATTGGCTTTAGAGTACAAAATAAATAAATAAATAAAAATGAGCAAATGAGCTCTTTGCCCGGTTCAATACGACAGCAGTGAAACATTAAAACATAACGATCCCATCATTTTTAACACACTTTCGCTTTGTTAATGATTGATTATAAGGGTGCACATAAAGTACGATAATTACACATTGATCTCCCACCCCTCGCAAGTTCCTTTTCTGAACCGTTGCGTTTTTCAACCCGTAAACATGCTCGCCCTTGCTCCTGTTCACCTGATCCTCGTCTCACGCGTTATGCAGAGCGATATCTTGGCCCGTGATGTGTTTTTTTTTTTTGTTTGTTTTTTTGGGAAATAGCAAGAGCTGTCACATCTCTGATATCGTGGGACAGTTTAAGTGGAAGAGAAGCTTGTGTGTATGTTTCAGGAGCCAAGAGCTGATATCAAATCCTTCATCTGGAGCCTCCGCTATCTCCTTTTAAAGCTTGTCATAGCCCTTAAACATAACAGTACTTCTGGATGGAAATGAAAATGGAAAAATAAAGAGTTTCTTGGGAAGCTTGAAATATACACATTTACACAGGATATAATAGGTTATTAATGGGTTTTTTCCAGACCTGAGGATTGAGAAAACCACTCAGAGTCATGCCAGGTTTCTCTTCAAGAGCACTAAGAGATTACAAAAAAACAGCCGATGCATTAGTGGTGACCTATGGTTGCAAATTCCAACTGTTCCCTCGCTAATTGCTCACCACCGCCTCATGCGTCTGCTATTTTACATTCGCAGGTAGCCTGGATTTAATGGTGAGCCGACTTGTGTTTACCAGGTGTGGACTGTACTAATAAAGGGACGGGGATAGCATGACAACCCCCCCCCTTCCAGTTTCATAACAGAGGGGCGCCTGCCAGGCACCTTTTGGCACTTAACGAATCGTGTTTACAGGGACGAGCACAATTTATAGCTCCCATCCATGGCTGTTTGACAAGCTGCCTACACACTTGAATATATTTTCCCCTCACAGGAATGGTGCGCAGCGAGGATGTCCACTACACCCCCTCCACGCCACCACCTTCCAGTCCTACATGCATGCATGCATGTAGCAAAAAAATAATAATAATAATACAGACTTGTTTGGACTTGTGAGGAGCTATGTGGTCCTGCAAGACTTCTCCCGTGGCTGCATTTGAGCAGTCGAAATGGAATGCTGACCCACTTAGCTCTGTTGTTAAGCGCGAGAGTTCTGTGGGAACGAGCCACAAGAACGCATCCGGGGAGAAAGTGCGCGCTTGCACCACACACCATGAGCACGCCGCGCACGCGCCCGCCCGCCCAGACACACCGACGTGAGCGCACACCTCAGCAGAGATAAAACAATCCCCTCGCCGGAAAAACAAGTTCTTGGGAAACAACAAAAATAACTTTAATGTATTCACGGACGGGGCTTTGTGAGGCTTTTGCTCACTGAGCGCTCTGACTTCTTCCCACCGTGACAATGCTGCCTCTAAGCCATTGATACCTGAGGTTGAGGTTTTCTTGAGTATCATATGCGTGCGCCCTCGCATGCGGGGTGTGCATCCCCATCGCCTTGAGGGGCAGGCTATATGCTACGTGCGCTGCGTTTTGTGTGAAGTCGGCCTGTGCTGCCTGTGAGCCAGTGACACCTTCTTGTTTGGCTATCGCTTTGATGTGCTGTCTGATTCACCCAAGTTATTCTTTCTTTATACCCCCCGGTTGCACCCGTTTCACAGCGGGGCGACTGTATACTCTGTGGTCAGCAGGCCTGCATAAATACCCAGCCGCATTTGTCCCCCCCCACCCCCCGCTAACTCTTTAAATAGCATTTTCATGTTTCATCTTGTAAGCACAGATGGCAACAAAGTCTATTGAGCCTTTAGAAATAATTCTGCTTGCTACTTTGAAACGAACGCCTCGCCTTGTTGACCATATCTCGGTGAAACGCAATAAGATTCACTTTTCAAGAGGCCCGTTCAGTGTGGGACGATCCCTCGTGATAAATATGAGCTTTTTGTTTCTTTTATTCATTTTTAATCTGCACTTTCTTCCTGCAAACACTCTGCATAGAAGAAGTCCATTTAGAAGCTTCAGCTCAGAGATTCTCTCACTCAACCGCAAGAAAAAAACAACAACAACAAAAAAAAAAACCTTAAAAGCCTCGAGCTAAAATAAATAGTTTTGAACTGTGTCAAGTCACATAATGCCAAATTGAATTGCGCGATGCGCCTGTTTAACAAATACCAACACTCAATAAAGAACTGAGTCAGAGAGAGTATTACTTTTAGGGGCAGGAGCACAGACAGGTGCTTTTTCTTCAATACCGCAATGCGAAGGTGAACCCACAGCCAAGTAAAGCCTGTGTTTGGGTTTAATTTTCAACGTCTTCATCACTGGGGTTTGGAAAGACTACTATTTATGTGAACTATACTTCTGAAGTATAATATGTCATGGGGAAATGCAGTTCTGGCAATGTTGAATGCAGTTTCCTTTTAAAGTAATGCGTTTCATATGGAAAGACTTGAAAGAGAGCCAGTCACAGAACCTTAAACCTTGAAGAAAAGTCTAAGAAAGAAACACTGCGCTTGTTGCTCACAAGATGTAGAGGAGATGAAAAAAAAGATTCTCTACTCCGCTTTGACTACTTTAAAAACAAGCCGAGCTATACAGTGCGAGCTACACACAGCTTGCCCACCACTTAGAGACTGCATTAGCACTGCAGTGGGCACTGCAGCCTACTCCTTTTCAAATTAAAAGACCTGAATAGGCTCGACTTTACATCTCCCAAACGGAACAGAAGGACGGGCACATGAGAAACTTTGAAACACTCCTAATCCGTCCGCTTTAAATACTCTGAGTGTTTGCTGCCATTTCTTTTTAAAGAAGACTGCAGTAATCATTGCATGAAATGGGTGCACCCTTTGAAAGTTTTTTTCAGCTAATCCAGGCTGCGCCCTGGATGATTTGGAAATGAATATCTGGTTTCACATCTAAAGGGAGTCATTTCTAAACGCTCATCACACACATTATCTCGTCTATATCCTCCAGACTCACGTTTGTTTGGTTATTTCTCATAATGACTCGGCAATGCTGTGCAGAAAAGTGCTGAACAAATGCAAATGAACAAGTTTTAACTATACCTTTGTGGACTAATTTAACATTTCATCATTAATCATCGGAGGCATTTATAGCTACAAATCAGAAAGTAGAACAAATATGTACATTTTTGTCCGCCGTGTTGTATCCTCGAGAGAAAACGCGCATGCTTGTTAAAGATAGCAGTGCTGTTGCGCTTTCAGCATTTTTTTTTTCTTTTCCACATAGGTCAGACATCAGATCTGTTGGGACATCAAGACATGGGAACATGTGAAACATCCCAAAAGAAACTGAACAGTCTGTGTTTACAGAGAATACGAGTATACAATACGAGTTCCTGCTTCTGTCGCTCATTCAGCAGTGATCTTACACAACCTCACGAAAAGTAAAACTGTGAACGCCTTCGGGGCTTGTCACATCACTGAAATATATATTTTTTTTCCAAATAAGCAATTACACCTGAAGAAAGCTGGTGTTTGATAAGAGTTTTAAAAATTCCTGACAGTGCGAAATTGCCGCTGTCGGTGTTCCCATGTGCTGCCTGGCAACGTGTCAAAAAAACTAAATCCACCACTCTGATGGATGGCTGATTGTCTAATCTAATTATTGCTGTCATAATCTTTTCCTTTGAGCCAAGAGAAATACACGTGTGTTATCGTTCCCACCTGCACTAAAAGGAGAATCCAACTTCATAAAGTATGAAAACAACTGAGCTCTGTGATGAATTTCCTTTTTTTTTTTCTATACATAATTGATCTCATACAATATACATGCACATAGTTGCGTGATTATATCCAATATGTGGCTGATTGTAAAGAAAAGCTGCAGCTATCACTGTAAATATGCACGGACAGCAGATTTCTATGTGCTGATCACCTCCAATTTCTAATTTATTTGTAAAAACCTGTTGCTAAGCTCTGTAAAATGCCAAGAAACCGAGCTGCGTCCCACACTAAAACAAACTTATCAAGCCTAATTAGCGCTACGTTGTATCGAATGCTGGCTGAAATGAATGCTGCACTTACAGTAAACATCCTTAGTGTTGTCACAAGAGACTTGGAATTTGTTTTCTTGATTACAGACACGCCGTCTCCTTTGGAAACTGGCATATAGAACACATTACCCTCCCTTTGTGCTACACCTATGCTGCAACTCTGTCTCCGCAGTCTGCCGACTGAGCTAATAAACTGCTCCGTCATCAAAGGCGGCAGCCATTTGGGATCAGTATTCCATATTTAAAGACGTTAATTCGCAATTGTTTCCCGGTGGTCCGCCGGGAGCCGGAAATTAAAATGATAACAGCAGGGAAGTGGAAGGGAACTTCTAGGTTTTTAATCCATGGGAACCAACACAACCAGCGGTTTGAATTGCTAATTCAAGGATTTTGAATTTCCTGTGATTCATCTCTTTTTCCAGTCCAAACTCACAGCGAGAGAAGGAAAAGGGAAAAAAAAAATGTTGCCAGACATCTTCTCTTCGCCATCAAGCCTCTGAGTTGGCAGGCTTGTGAATGTTGATTGACACCTGAGCTGGCAGCACAACCAGGACAAAACAAATCTGACCTGGTAGAGTAACTGCAGCAGCCTGGAAGGCGGCAGTAGCGGCGGTGTTGGAGAATAAGGGACCTCAAGACTATTTAGTCTACATATAGCTTAATAGCTCTCAATGAATGTTTGTTTGGTAGCTTGTTGCGCAGGTCCAGCAGCCAGATGACCTGCTGTCCCATAAGAACGTGGGTTCCCGTCAATGATCTTTGTTGTTTGATGTTTCTGACTTGCTGTTAAAGCTAAAGTTTTGTTATAAGTCTCAGTTCCTGTCTATCAGTACCCAAAGAAAGACAAGAAGGAAGATGTAGATTGGCATGTTGTCTGTGGAGCTGGTACATCTTCATCCTCTGTGCCATAGAGCTCCATTGTTGTCCAAAGAATCCATCACTGCGCGACAGTGTTGCATTGTTTTTTCCTTCTTTAGTCAATCCCACATATCTGCTGCAGTAAATACTCACTTGGGCATCAAATGGGTGTTTTCCGCTGATGAAAATAGTCCCAGACAAATGCACTGTTTACTCCATTTTGCATCTTCAGTGTGGGAACCAATGGGCTTGGGGTTGAGTGCAACAGACAGGGTAGATAAGTCAAGAAAGGTATTTGGATGTAGTGTTTGTTTTGGCCTTTTCCTGGTGGTTGTTGAACATTCCTACCCTTATCCTTTGAATCAGTGTTAACGTTAGTGATAGTGTTCCAGCAACAATCTGCACTTAAAAACATCCTGTTTACCAAGAAGTCTCGTCAGCACAAGTTGCAGAAGGTGTGAGCCTCGCCTCGATTGCAATGACTGCAATTTATGTAACAGCCCGTGCAGTGAATGAAACAGAGGAATGCCCCGAGGCTGGTGCATCAAGCAGGTAAAAATCCAAACCAGTATGAGGATCATGAGACGATTTGTGTTAGCTCTCATTCAAGGTATCAAACCTCTGAGACTAGCACAGTCCCAGACCTATTACTTTGCTCTCGGACACTGGACTGTTATCAAGTTATGTTGTGTTTACGTCAGGAATGAGGGTGCTACAAGATTAATCATGAGGCCGGCTAAGCTGTCAGCTTTTATTCTGCTTTCAAACTCCCTCTTTCACCCTCCCGCTGTGCTCAGATTTCTGAATTAACGTGTGTTTATCATTTGTTAATGGCATAATTCTGGTCTCAACCGCAACTTACTCCTCGTTCACACCTGGCGTAAACACAGATTAAGAGTCTAATGTTTAGACATGCCTCCAAATGACATATTAGCATTCTGAAGCCATGAGGCACAAATAGCTGTGTGCTTGTGGCTAGCCGTGCCCTTTCTTTAACCATTTAAGTTATGCGGAGGTACAAATTTTCTGTTGGCGTCTCAAACAACGGGTGATAAAGAAGTCCCTGTGAGAAAAAAAACATAAAGAGAAATCTGCCCCTTTTGTGTGTGTTTATGTTCATAAAAATCAGGTGGTTGCCTCTCAGAGGCAGAATCAAGACGCATATTTTATCAGCTGAGGGATTTTGACAGCGCATGTTAATGTTCCCCCCACATACAGATTCAATGCTCTGGTGTATCTCACAGCAATATTTTGATCAATCGCATATTTGTAAGAACACAAGTGGGGTGTGTGTTGTGTTGCAGATAACAGAGAAGAAACTAAACCGCGCTTGACATGATGGTCTTATAGATCAACACTCGTGCTCTGATCAGTGGGAAAATGCATACTTTGAAGCTCCTTGCAGTTTATATATGTATATATAAAAAAAATCCTCTTCAAAGATATGCTTATGCAACAGAGGGGATTTCACCTCAGGTTCTCACACGGGAAACCAAAGATTTACCAGTCAGCAAAAGAGCAAATGAATCCATCCTGGCTGAGGGAGATATTTTTGTTTATAGGGTTTCAGGCACAAGTTCTGTCATATGGCTCTCCCCTCCTCTCTGGCTACTGAAGCCCTGGGGGTATGAGTGTGACCCTCAGGGGTCAGAGGTCACCTGTTTTACACCTGGATGGGCTAAGCCCACCCAGTGGCAGGTGTTCCAGGTGACCAATTATGACCCCCAGGATGGCAATCACGACCCAGAATGTATTAAGCAGCCCACTGGGACACAAGGGGGGGTTATTATATTGACAATATGTCACCTTCAACCTCAATCAGAAGCTTTCTGAAATGTAAGAGAAGAAGCAGTGGATTTACGTCACAGTTTTTGCTCACGGGCGCAATTTATCTCATGAGGTACTGTTATATAGAAACCATATGTATTCTGTTTTTCTTCACCTGGATCCCTGCGAGGAGTGTTGAAGTGAGAGCAGTGAAGTGAAAATCTATATCAACATAGCCACAGGTAACAGAGACAGTCACATGGTTGGCTGTGTGTTCTTAAAAAAAAACACATTTGACCATATATCAGCAACCGAGCCACAGATGTATAATGTTTTTTTTTTAATATTACCAAGACCTGCAGGAGCTGAGGCACTGAAGCGAGAACCTTGGGGGATCTATCAACGTGGTGGGGCTTCTCAGGTGCACGGGAACCACAGACGATGTTAATGTACACAATAAAGGATTTGTGTCCACAGTAGAAGAAAACCTACCGCTACTTCAGTGTGCTCAAGTGCCCTACAGAGATGTAATATTAGATCAGTAGCGTTGTGGATCATATTCCATCATGCTCACAATATATCAAATTGATGTCCTTTCTTCCTAATTGGTGCATCTTTCTTATCCATCTGTGGCTGCCGGTGTTCTTCTGGGACCAGGCTGTGTTCATTACAGACATATGTTTTCAGAGAACAGCTTGTAAGTTAAAGCATGGCATGCTAAAGATGTGTATGTTGTGACCACAAATGACAATTAGGGTTTGAAAATTACAGAGCAATATGCAGGTTGGTGGTTCTTGTTGAATTTCCAGGGGGGTAAAGGAAAGGATAGAGGATAAATTATAGGAGACTTTATATGTTTAACAAGCCACAACCACCAAAATACTGTAGCGCCTGTGTTTTTCCAAGAAGCCTCCTCAAAGGATTGTACTGCAGTGCGGTGATAAATTGGTTCTTTCATCCCAGGGGCTGATTCTTGGCCTGAACATCTTCAAACCTTATTCCCAGTCTTTTCTACAAGGAGGACATGTGAATCTTTATCAACATACAGTAATCCCAGATGCAAGCACTGGTGCATATGAATCAAACTGACAGAAACGGGAACGAAAAAGATTTGGAGAAATTAAACCGGCTGATGTGCGCTTGGTATTTCAAATACTTTGACACAAACGTGTATGAGAAAATGAAGATAAACAGTAAGAAGATACTGTGGTGGTTCTTTCGGGCTGTGTGTCGGCTAAATGCTTGCATCATCTTGCAAACACGTGTGCAAGGACAATGTTAACATCCTGATATTTAGCATATCAGCATACTAACATTTGCTAATTAGCATTAAACATAAAGCACATCTTAGGCTGATGGGAGTTACATCCGTTTTGTAGGCATACAAAATTTTGATCAAATAATGGTCACTAAAGTGATTACAATTCATCCTCAGAGGAACATGAATGCGTACCAAAATCCATGGTAATTCAACCAATAACTGTCAAGACATTTCACACAGATCCAAAAAACAAAAAGTCAGTGGATTGCAGGAGTCATTAGGGTTCATCATCTGGGAACCATAAATGCAAACTAAAAAAGACAAAAACATTTTTGCCAATCCATCTATTAGATGTTAAGATATTTCACTGAAATAAGTGACTTTTACCTGGTGCTGGTGCTACATGAAAGGTCAAAGATCACCATCAACATTACAAATGATCATCTGGGGACCACGACTGTCTATAAATTTCAGTCAGGACCAGGGACCAGGGAACAACCAGCACTGTCATCCCTAGTGCCCTGTAGCATACCTAATAAAACAGAAATAGTGTCATTCATCTGTAGTTTTTTTGCTTTGGTGACAGTGAAATGTTAGCTACATGTTTACAAGTGCAACTTCAGGTAACAAGCATACAGCATGCTGTTATAGGCAAAGTTACTGCAGGGCATGACATGAAGAAATGTGAATGTTTTTCCAATTCTAGGTCAAGCTTGTGAGTTGTTTGTTACTTGCTTGCTTGTACTTACTTGTTACTTACTCTGACCCCATTTTGTTATATTAATACAGAGATGCTGTTGCTCCTGGTCCTCTGGAGTTTGAATCCAGCAGGTTGCACTGTTTTGAGTGAAAATATTGATTTTAATTATTTTTTTAAAGTTCAATATGTCCAGTACTGCAGCCATAAATTTAACAAAGGGTCACGGAGAGTCATCGAGTTGGGTTTCCATAAAGTTTGCAGATACATTATAGTTTCCTGTTTTCAATCCAAGCACTGAATTTGCAAACTGGCATCAGCCACACAAACTCATAGGACTTAAATCTCACTCCACTTTTCATCACAAGTCATCGGCACCACAGCAGCAATTTAAATTGACACGCTAATCACTCCAGCAGTGAATTTAAAAAACCTGCAGTAATTAATGAGGTTTATTTTTATACTCTATTTGAAACAAAAACACTAAATATGTCAAGTGTGTCATTTATTAAGTGTTTTGATGTACACAGTGAAAGTACTTTTTAGCAGAGTTAGTGTTGATAGACATTTTTAGAGGAAGATGAAGTGTAGGCAAATGAGAGTCAACTTTTGTGCACCTTTTTGTTTCTTTGTCAAAGTCAGATAAATAAACATTATATAACTGTGAGCCAGGGGTCTAAATGATTTCACTAAAGTGTTCTCATGAGACAACATCCAAACTGCAGGTATTCATTATTTTGTTCGGAAGTTTGACTGCATAAGCAACACAGTTGGATCCCGGGTTTCAACTCAGGTGATATCTGAGCATCCCTTGTCAGCACGACATTGGCATAATGGTTTGAATAAACTCTTTTCTTTTTCCTATGAGCTGACTGTAATTGGAACAAAAAGAAATGACATGGCAGCAAATCCATACGAATTCCACAAGCGGTGTTGTTAGAGCAAGAACAGGCAAGATGTTTCTGTCAAAATAACAGCCGCCTCATCAGCCTGAATCACAAAATGGAGCTGCAATAAAGACTGTTCCATTCTTCTTAGTTGAGAAATTGTTGTAAAGGTGTTCTATATAAAGGGCACTAGCTGAATATTGTCACCACATAAAGTAGGAGTAAGTGACAAATGTGACAGAAGTGTCTCCTAAGCACCAGTGAGGAAGTGCTTCACAGAAAAGTGTAGTCTGGCTTTTTCTTTCTTCATTTTTAGCCACGCTTGCGGTCAGGCTCTGTGGGGAGGGTAATGCCGGTCGGTAGGGCTGACAGTCAATACTGTCTCAAAAAGTACTGGATGGATTGTCAAGAAATTCACAGTCCCAAAAGGAGGAAGTCTCCAGACTTTGGCGAGCCCTTGACTTTTTCCTCGAGTTTCACCACAAGCTTGACATTTGATTTGTTTTTAGTGGAGTGCTGCATTAATTATATGGACTGCCATGAAATTCTAAACAGATTTTATAACCATGCCAATACACATGGATATTGAGATATTGCAATGACATTTTTGTACAGGTAGTCATGGTTTCCAGAGGATGTATCCTAATGATTGTGGAGATACCCAGACCTTTTGTCTAGTACCATTTGGTGATCCCTTTACTTCACCATCTAGCACAATCATCAGGTCAAAATATTCTTTTTGTCCATTACTTTGATTTATGAAATATTTATAAATATATATATTTAGAGCCACATGACTCACACTGTTAACCATCTGGGGTCCAACAATGGCCCTTTCAATTGCTTTTGCATTTGTGAGTGATTGCTAGGACCCCAGAGGGTTGAAGTTACGCCTAACTAAGGATGTAACCACTTTGATTGACAGGTGGGTGCCATTACACGTGGCTGTTTTCAGCAACCATTTGGCCCGCCTCAGCTCCACCCAGGCTCCACATCTTTGCCCATTTTTGATTGGTTTCCAAACTACGAAGATCGCTTTTACCACAGCTGATCATACTGAGCTTCATGCTGGTCCTTTAGAAACCTACGGGTGCCGTCATGGAAATTAGGTCTCTATTTTATGCATTCTATGATGCTGAAATTACCACTTAACTCAAGGCACCACTGTGTCCAATTCCAGCTTCACAGAGCTGCTACTGTAGCGTGGCTAGAGACTCTCAATGCAAGAAAATCCGTTGAAATAGAATCCAGATGAGGTTGTCTTCATCGCGGTTGCCAAAGTGTTGAGTGGTTTCACTTTCCATGTTGGTGAGTGCATCTCTAAATTAATGTGGAATAAGTAAAAGGGTATTTAGAAAACGGCAGAGTTGGATAGGTTTTTGTTGTTTTATAGGTTTATGTGCAGTATCACTTTAGCTAATAAAACCCATGGCACCTGGATGACAATGCAAATAGGGTTTTTGGCCAGAAATCAGCACAAGTTGGCAGGATGAACAGCCACGCTCAGGTTCACATGCACCAACAACAGGTTCAAACTGAATATATTGTTTTTGTTGGCAGCGAGTTCAAATAGCAAACTTTATTGTACAAGTGCCCCAGCAGGGCACAGCCTTCAATCCATCCTCATTTTTTTTCTATGATTGTTGCATCAATCTTCCACAATCCCAGGTTGTAATCTTGAGTCATGATGAGTCAATTTTTCCGACAAGCTGGTCACAGTGCATCATGGATTTACGTGCCTGCTCCGGTACATGACTGTGGGAGGTATATTTCCTTACACATGTCTGTTTTGCATATCTATTAACCTGGACTAATCTGTTCAGGCTTTGATGTTAAGGACCATATGGAGATGTTTATCCCCACTCACTACTGTGTGCTCATCTAGACTAGACTGGAGATGTCTAAATCATAGATACAGGAAGGATTATGCATAACAAATTATGACTCCAAACATCTTAATTATCACTCACAGCATAATGAACATTTCAATTTACTTTTATTTATTCCACCCACAGGTATCCAGATGTAATGTCTTTTACATCGCTGACATTGTTGATTGCAGGATCATGACACAACATGACATGGCAAAATTAACACTGTCAGGTATGAGACGCTGAATTAAATGATTATTTGAATATTAAATGTGATTGAGGCATATTCATGTGAAATAATCAGCGCAAGAAGCAGCAACTGATGTAATTACGTCGATAAAATATTTCCATCCTAATCAGTCGATTCTCGCGCTTTGTAATTCAAATGACTCGTTCATTCTTTTTCGCTGACATTGTTGTGAGTTGGATCTGACCTCAATTCCATTTTCTATATCAGATCATGAACGTACTGGGCTCGGGCCAATCAAATGTTCCCAAAGTTGTCATCAGATGGGAAAGATGAGAAATTTCTCATCAGCTGGGAACATTCAAATCAATGGATGTGGTTCAGGACTTGATTTTTCTATGAATTTAAAGGAATGAGTCAGAATCACTGAGTGTTCATAAAGATGGAGGTGGACGTGAAGCCAAAAATCCCATTCCCCCCGGTGGCTGGATGCGGTATAGGTCATGAACCCCACAGCAGCAGATGGGACATGGGCCAAACAAGAAAATCAAAAAAGATAGATTTTAGATATAGATATGCAGATATAGATTTTCAGATTCAGGTAGATTCAGGTTTGTACAAGTGTTCAAGTTTAGCTTTAATTACCTATAAAAATGGAGCTTTAACTCGATGCTCAACACTCCACCATCTGTATCTGGGATATTTTGGCTTCATTTTTGTGCAGTGGGAGGAAGAGTAGACGCATCATCTATCTTTATATATGTCATTGTTCAGACTACAGTGACGCTTACAGAATTTTTAACCCAAATGTGACCTTGAGGACTGTACCTGAGGCACTGCCGTGTTCGTCTCTCTATAGTCTATATCACACATCTATGTTATACATTTTTCCCAATGATCCATTATCTTGCAAATCTGCAATCACAAAGTCCTGGAGATTAGCGAGCATGTTGGATCAAGCTTGGGTAAAGCACAGATGTTTTGCTCGGGACAGTTCTATTCTTCTACCTCGGCAACCCTCTCGGCCGACACTATTTCAGACACCAATTATACAGGAATGTTGGTTCACTTGTTGGGGCGAGTTGACACGGGCATATGCTTTGGACACATGGAGATGTTTTTGCTTCATCTGTTATTTACCTTCAGCATGTCCAGACTGCCTTCTGTGCTCATTGGACACGATTGGTTATGTCATGTTTTTATTTTTAAACTTCTGTTTATTGGAATTTTTACAGTTAAGACATCACAACACAAGCACAGATCCTCATTTAGAAAGTAAAAAATCAAATTAAATTTTAAATTAAAGAAGAAAAGAAAGGGGAAAAAAATAGTATCTTTTTTTTTTTTTTTAATAATTAAACTAAAGCTTCACAGTAAGGTCATGAACTCTGTCTGAATAGGAAAGAAAAGGCCTCCAGACGTTTCAAAATTCATTACCATTCAGACTTTTTTAAAGCTTCAAGTAAACATAATCTATAATTGGAACAAAAGCATCCTCAGGCCATGACAATAACAGGAATGGGTACGAATGTCATATTATACATGCCTCATTCAGAGACTTCTTTCCAAACAGTCTGAAGGTTCGAGCATCACCAAAACATGTGCATCCAGATTCCAGCGGGGGATTTACACCTGACAGCTATCCCAGTTTCTCCTCAGCGAAACAGAGTTTGAATCGCATTATTCCTCGCATGGAGGAGGAGAGTGTACTAACAAGAGAGGCGAAGTCCACTGTTATGTCACGTTACGATACTTAAAAAAACGCAGGATATCTTTAATTTTGTGCGATTTCTAGAGCTGTGGAGCTGTTCTGTCATACTTTGAATGACTGTTGATGCTGAGAGGATAGAAGCTGATTTCAGTTTGAGAAAATGAATAAAAGGTGACGTTCCTTCAGTTCCTGCGCCGCCGGTTATTTGCCGGTGTCATTTGAAAATTATATTTCAAGATCAGTCCTAACGCATCTGTAATCATATCTTTTTTTTTTTACATTCAGTGGGTCTTAATAGATTATGAACGGCCTATTTTTTATTATTTTGGAAATGTGCCTGTCTGAATACGACTGGGAAATAATGTTGTTGCGGAAGGGGAGCATTCCCTTTGTGCTCTGCTGCTTGTTTCATTTTGGCTGGATTTCTTAAGGCTCTTAAACCCCGGGCACTTCCAAGCACTCGTTTGAATCACTCAGCCTTCTCTCTTTCAATTTCTCCCTCCTTTCGTTTCTTTTCCTTTTCTAAAAAAAAAAAAAAAAAATGTCACTTTTCAGCTCCTGAAAGAAAGGAGAGGAAAAAAAAACAAAACAAACAAACTTAACATAATGAGAAGATGTTGTCAGAGTTTTTCTCCCTTTCGCTGGCAAGTGACGACGTGGCGGCGGAGAAAAGATAATTAGGCTTTTGTTGACAAGAGTCGAAGTGGTGGAATTCTACCGGTCGTGGATCAAAACGGCCCATTCATTAATTTAATTGGCCGCTATGAGATGGCGTGGGTGTTTCTATGACTGTGTTAAACACTGATACTTGTGGAGTATGGGAAATAAGATATGGCCGGGCTTTGTGACTGGAGAAAAGAACGTGGAGGGGTGGTGGTGGTGGTGAGTGGGGGGGGGTCCTAATCAGACCAAGAGATCTGCGGAGGTTTTCCCCTCTTTTTTTTTTTTTTTTTCTCCACCATATAGAATGTTCCTGCTCAAATCTGTGGGAGAATGACTCTGAATGAACCCTGGCTATTATAGGGCATCGCTCTGCATTAGTGTGCAGGCTAGCAAACCATGCTAATGCGCTCTCACTGCTGCGCTCGCACACACACACACACACACACACACGCATACGCACACATACACAAAAGCCCCCTGTGTTTGAGGGAGCACAGAGGGGGCTCACATCTCACTTTACCAGAGTGGGGGCATATCAGGAGGCAATTCCAGACTGTGTCTCGGAGGGCAGACAATAGCCACGTCTGATCAAAGTGGAGGAGATGCATGACACTTGAATTGAATTCAAGTCCATGCGCTGTCTACAACATCATGTACATAAAGAGACAATGAGGGCAAGGTAGTGTTACAGAGGAAAATGACAGAAAGAGGGGAGAGAGAGAGAGAGAGAGAGGGAGAGAGAGGGATAAGGAGAGAGAGAGGAGTGTTCAAGAAGCAGCCGTGCAGAAATGTCCGATGGAGAGAAGATGAAATCTAAAAAAAATACAAAAGAGCAGGAGCTGGGTATTCAAGAGTGACAGAATGACAGTGAACGAGGGGAGCGGCGTGCATAAAGGCATGCCTGTTGACTGACACATATGTCATCCAAGTCAAAGAGGACTCCTGTCTTTCCAGTTGCGTGACAGATAGTGTCTCCAGATAGCTGATAAGCGCTCCCCTACAAGTGACCGACTGTGACCTCTTTCAAATTCCTTCCCGGCATACCCCAAACAGACTAATATTTAACATTCTACGCGATCAACGACTCCGTTACAACCTCCTATTACCCCCTCGCGCTGTAACATATCCTCCACTTTCTCCATATTGTTGTCTGCTCGCCCGTAGTCCTCTTATGCGAGCGTACAAAAGGGATCAGATGTACAACAGGCGCCGCTCTGGGATCTGCTGAAAAAGGAGATTCGGTGACTTTTTACATGCTGAGTGGCGATGAATAGATTTGAAGAGAGGCTAAGCCTTGTTAAACATACGGCTTCTGGTGTGCGAGCGGGACTGTGAGAATAAACAGCGTTGGAATATTTGGTGAGAGTGGCGTTGAAGTGGTAAGCCCCATGAATCTCGTCTGTTTCCAGCCTGGCAGATGCTGTGCGTTGCTGTGGTGGTTCTGAACCGCACTCTTGTCTCTTCTGCCTCTGCGGCTACTGCTGCTAATGCTACACACCTACACAATTCCTGTATTCAACCACAAATAATAATTACTGCAGTCAGTCAGCGGTAGACAGTAATCCGGGGATTGCATGCCATGAATGACAACATAGATTCGCCCGGACGCGCAGCATCTCGTAACTGCAGCAACTTTTCCTCACAGCCGCACAAGTTGCACACACACACACACACACACACCTAGGAGTAGATTCAATCAGAGGAGAAAGTGTTGCATGCTCTGAGGCAAATGCCTCTTTGACAGTGAACGTAACCTTTAAGAGCAGGTGCTGCAAATCTTTGAGAAAAAACAAACCTGGCAATGGATCCGGGTGGCGGCGGGTAAATCTACGAGACCAGTAGTTTTTTTTTTTTTTTTTTTTTTTTTTATGAAACAAACTGTTGCCCGAGGATCGTAAAAAAATAAAAGAAGAGGTAAGGAAAGAAAAAAGGAACATGAACAAGAAGAAAACGCCACGGGGCATGCAAGTGAATAAAATGAACCAATCCGACAAAAACAAACCTCTAAAAAAAAAAAAAATACAAAGCCAACAATTGTTTTCTATGTGTCTCCTGAGGCTATGTGGAGCCAGTGTTGGCTGATGTCATGCTTGGTGCAGTATACAGATGTCCCCTTGCTCAAGACACAAAACTAGATGCAGATCAGGAAGCAGCTGTGTCTCAAGCTAGTGACTAGACAACAGCATGAAGAGAAGCGAAGAGGGAGATCATCCCTGTCCTCCTCCTCCGACGTGACTCTGTGTACTTATTCTAGTTATCGCCCGGCCGCAGTAGTTTGCATCGCGGTCTGTTTGTGAGATAAGGTGAATTGACACACACTGCTTTGAAAGTACAAACGTAGGAATCATTGTCCGGTTGGCTTGTGGCGCTATAGCCTATTTCACAGATTTTGATTTTGGTCTTTCATGTATGAAAGTTTGGATAACTAGGTAAAACCTGCTTCTGGAAAAAAAAATCATTTCACTCTATTATAATTTGATTTCAAATTTAGTGCCCCAAGGAGGAAAACATCCAAAACATGACCCAAAAGTGATGGACGAAAAAGAAGCACTATGACTCATACGGCTGCTGATAAAATAAATTTAAAAAAAAAAAAACATCACAAACAGTGTCCTTGTGCTTTAATTTGGAAAATAATTTGGTACGATATTAGTTTCCTGTAATAGTTATGGGCCATCCTTCTTGAGTTTTTCCTCTATCTTATGCCTATTTATTCGACACAAAGCTCTGGACAGACACGAAACATGATGTCTTTGCTTCATTTCAAACCAAATGTCCTGCAGAAGCCCAACGTTTTCACATCAGCTCACACTTCAACTTACGTACAGCGCCATAAAATCATACATTTGTATCACGGGTGTCCCCCGTTCGGAAGCGACTCCTGATCCGTGTATGATATTACACAACTGACTAGCCAATGCTACCCATTCTTCTCTGTGGATAAGAGAGAATGTCACATCAAACTGGATGCCGAAACCGAGCTTTTTAATGCTGCATGGCTCCCCGACATCCACACATATATTTCAGATCAAAACGCTAAAAAAAATGATTCGCCAGTTGTTCTTTTTTTTCCCAGTCTTGTACCAAAAGTCACTGAGCAAGACGGCAGCGCAGAGCTGACAAGTAGAGTTTTGCTTCAGATACAGCTCACTGAATGTGCGCAGCAACGAAAAAGGATGGCCTTAATGTCGCACGAAATGTCTCCAGTCATGTTTTTTTTTTTTTTTTTGCGTGTCTGACAGCTAATGAGATGACATTAATCTGACAAAAATCAGCATTCGGTTTGGCGGGACACAGCAGCAGGCGACATAGAGCCAATCTTGATCTTTTGATCCGTTTCCCAAACTGTTTGCTGTGTTCCGTTTGGTTGTCTGCAGCCAATCAAAGTTCCAAAAAAACCTTACTATCAAGGCTGGATTAAACCAGTTGGTGCCTCTGGCATGCCCAAACACAGCCACCAGATTGTGTACTGAACGGGTCTGGTCACCATCAGATAAACAAATTGAACAGACCATTTGACTGCCATATAAACACAAATATTGAAAAATATTGAAAGTTTTTGACGCTCTACAAACCAGGGACATGGTTAAAGTTCAAAATGCTACAGAAAACACACTCATTTTTTGGTATTTGCATGAGGAAAACAACAGCGCTCCTTCTCCTGCTTCACGAACTTTGTTGCCGAAGTGATATGCAACAATAACTAAGAACCTGCATGACTGGATATGAATTAAAACCCCCCTTCACTCCAAAAAATGTGACTTCCTTCGTGTTACATCACTTGAATGTTTGACTTTTATTGTCCAGAATGATGTACATGTGTCACAGTTTGACACTGGAAGCCACGCGCTGAATAGGGCTTCACCTTAACTACAAATCTCAGTTCAACATGACAACGAGTCTTGAAGCCAGTCGTGTTCCAATATGCAACTTTACCAAAGCATGATGTGGAAACTTGCAGCCTCCGGCGCACGTAGACGGGGAAAGGGGACATCTCGTATCCAGCAGTAAAAGTTTTGAAACAAAAGATATTTACATATTCATACGTTCTGTATTGTTCAGTAAAGGGGGAAGAAATTTAATCAAACTGTTGTGCAGGAAAACAATAGTATACATGAATTATTATTCAAAGTTCTGGTGGAGGGTTGTGTGGCCTCCGAGGGGTTAGTGTTAATGAAAGAAATCAATGAAAACACACTGAGCTTTAACCCAAGGCCAAAAAAAGGAAAACACTTTTCACGCCACAAAGCGACAGTTGCACGAAAAAGTCTAAAAAGGTTGACAAAAAACGTTTCTAAAAGCGACGGCAAAGAGCACATGACACATGCCCTGGCTCAAGCAGAACTGTATTTCTTCAATTAAACTGGTGTGTGTGTGTGTGTGTGGGGGGGGGGGGTCTGACGTGATTGGCGTTTTGAAATGGGAGTGCCACAATGTCAGAAATCTGTCTTCATTTGATGAAATGAAAGCGCGGCCCTGCTACCAAAAACGGCGCGATGTGTCACCAACCGGCAACAGCCGGATGTGAGCCATTCATCAATGATTCATGGCGGACAGATTCGGGAACATATATCAGTTTTTTTTTTTTTTTCCATTTGTAAAAGAAATAAAATAAAGGGAAGGACAATATTTCTCAGGGGAGCAGTCAAGCAGAAACATGCCTGAAGGTGAGGTGTCACTTTCGGAGAATGTTGTCATCACCTCGCCTTATTTCTTGCCATATTTCTGTCACCCTGAAGCTCGAGGGTCCATAAGCACATATTATTCATGCACTTTGTTTGTTTACATGTGTTTTGATGTACGCAATAGTTTAGCAAAGCAGTTTTAATTATCTGTTATTGGCACTCAGCAGAGAGATATCAGACTTTGGAGAGTGATATTATTATATCTGGCATCAAGGGACTGATGCATCATTTCCCACTACAACAGATGAAAACGGCAAATGGGAAGATTAAGAATTCAATCTGGGTGAGAGAAACACTCATACACACACTCTCCCTGACACACACACACACATACACATGGCCTCATTGAGCGTCCTATTCCCAGAGTCTGAGACCAAACTTGAAGTTATGAGATGTACTCATGATTTATGAAAGGAACTACTCCATCAGCCGGAGTGCAGTCGTGTTTTTGTCACTCCCAGACGTTACACACACACACACACACACACACACACATACACTTCTGGGGACTCCAGATGTAGTGGTGAGGGGTTATAGATGTCAATAAAATGCTCGCACGTCCGGGTGAGATATTAAAATGTTTGACTTGTATTACGTCGCAGCTGTTTAGCGTGAGCAAGTCCCTCAGTTGCCGTCCTCTGTTCAATGGAAGATTAATATCGATACTGGCAACAGCTGCAATGCTACAAAAGAAAGAAAGAAACCAAAACAAAAAACATTCATGACCCAAATCCACAAAATGCCCCCCGAAGAGCACGCATGCTGTGTTTATAGAAACATAAACAGATGAATAAAGAAAAACACGAGGCAAAAGAAAGACACGGGACTCTCTGATGTCAGCGTTTCTTTGAAGCTGATGAGCAAAGATGCACCCTCAAGTCAAATAAAGGTTTTTCCACCCCTTAGACAGAGAGTTGGGGGGAAAACAGAAGCTCCTGAAGAGAATCCGAACAGACAAATAAGAACTAATGGTTTCTAATGGCGTGCGCTTGATCTGACAGCGAGTCACGCTGCTTTTTGAAACACGCACCACGTTTCAAGACGCAGATATAGGCGTGTAACTCAGCACCATACTGTATGAAAAATGCATCCTCGATATCGTATATTATCGATACGCACGGCTTGTTATTTTCAGGTTTAAGTGGGTTCTTAAAGAAGCTTGTGTACCCACGCTCCGAAGAAAGGCGTGTTCCCTGCTACAACGAGACACCGAACCCACAGTTTACAGTAAAAGAGGTCTTCTTGCGTCAAGCACAGCTCAGACAACTTCCAGTAATGATAAAAAATAGAAAATAAACAACCTACTGCTGCTGCACTGGAAACTACACCCATAATGGAGCCAGATTTATCTGCCAAGGATGTGCACACATGCAAGGAATTTGTCTTTTTTTCCCCCCTTGCACTCCATGTACTTGTGACCGTGACCATACATTTAATACAATGAATACAATGAATACTCACCCATCCTCACAGTAACCTCCCTCATTTTCCGACGCTCACCCCTCAAGGCCATGCAGGTCACACCAGCATATAAAACCCAGAAAAAAAGAAAGAAAAAATCAGCTCATTTCACCGGGATTGCTGCACTGAGTGGATTCGCTTGTGGGGCCCAAAATCCAGCTGGATCTTTCGCACGCTGTTGAATTTAGTTTCATATGCAAATTTGCGGTGCTCGCTGATAGCAAACTGTGTTTGGTTGTGCTGGGATGGAGCAAGAAATTGGAAAGAGAAGCATGAAGTTAGGTGGTCCGAAAACATGATTTCTCCAGCTCTAAAACAGTGAATACATCTTTGTAGCATTAAGCTTTGTATGAGCAAGATTTGAGCCACAGTGGGCAGCACGGTGGGTGCGGTGGTTAGCAACATCGCCTCACGGCAGGAAGGTTCTTGGTTTGGACCTCGGCCGGGGCCTTTCTGTGTGGAGTTTACATGTTCTCTCCGGGTACTCCGGCTTCCCCCCACAATCCAAAGACATGCACTTGTAAATTTAAACTTTAAATTGTGAGTGTGAATGGCCAACTTGTCCAGGGTGTATCCAGCTGAAGTCAGCAGGGATAGGCTCCAGCCCTCTGCAACCCTGATGAGGATAAGCGGTTATAGAAAATGGATGGCTGGATTGTCTGAATTACTGTTAGCGGCTGAGCTAAGTAGCTATGCTAGGTCATAGCATCACCATGCCACGCAGGACAGAGTGCCAACTTTGTGCTCTGACTGGGGACTTTAATCCCCAAATATCATCAAATTCTAATAACTTTTACTTTTTTTCCCCCCAATTTGCCACCGCAGACAAAAAATCACGCTGTGTCTTTAAGTTTAGCTTTTAAGTGGACATGGCTTGGGCAAAGCCTTATAAACCTGGAAGTAGTCCAAGAGGTCCTCGCTAGTAATAAATGTGTGTTTCTACTGTATGTATGCTTCAGTAAATGTCAGTGTGCGCCCAAATGATAAACACAGCACAGAGCTACAAAAGAAATCAATAAAAATGAAAAAAATCAGACAGTTGATTTCCACCGCCTTTCTTCGCCGTCTCTCTCCCTTCATCTTACCTCCCCTTCATTGTTTACCTGTGATTACCACTCCAAAGAAATCCCCCTTTCTCAGTTCTGCCATCACATCACATCCCCATGTCATTAAAACGAAGACTCCTCACCACTGTGTTCCGTGTGTGAGGCTAAAGACGGCTGCTTTGGATGATCCAGTCGGGTGGGCGCGCATTTAAAATGAGGCGATTATATAAAACGTCTTTTTGCCCACATGTTGTTTGTCTTCTCCTCACTGTTTGAATTTAAAGAAATCCACCTGAGAGCTGAGCAGTGCCCACCCATTCCCTTTGATTGTGTGCGCGCGCTCGCTCAGGCGCGCGTGCCCGCGTGAGCCGCGTGGGTGACGTGTGAGTCTGTGCGCGCGCGGCGCACGTGGGCGAAGGGCTGTTTGGATTCGTGTCCGCGCGCCTCGGTGTGCATGCGTGCGTGTGTGTGTGTGTGCGTGCGAGATCCTGTTGTTCGGTGGGTGGTGTTAGCGCGCGCGTGCGCTGGTGTGTTCACACGCGAGCGTGTGCATACGCGCGTGTGGGTGGGTGGGATGATTTTCGTTGCAGACTGGGTTTCTAACAGAACTGGAAGGAATAAATCAAGCCGTTTTCAAAAAAAGGTGCCAAACAATTGAAGTGAAAAAGGCTTTTCCTGAAATTTTCAGGAGGAACTTTTAAAAGAGCACAGTGGCCTAGCCTTGAAGTAATAGGATTTTTTTTGTGTGTGTGTGTGTGGGAATATTCAACCATCGGACCGTCTCCTTCCAAGTGGGGCACTAATTAAGACTCTTCTCAAAGTACTGTGCCACGGTATTTCCTCTATAGCTCTTTAGATAAAGTGAAAGCAGCTCCATAGGCCTGCAAACGTACTTTTAAAGGTGTGCCCTTGAGCTCCGAGATGTCTCACATCTTGCATGAAAAAATGGCAAACAAACATGCAATGCAATTTAAAAATACGACGCAGACAGGATTAGTTCTTCAAGGGGAAGGTTCTGTAATGTAATCTGGACGCATTACAGCTGTCAATCAAAGCTGATTTTAACGTCCTCATGCTGAGATGTAAGAAGAAGAAAAAAAGGAAAAGAAATGAACCGCCCTTTTACTTCTGCAAACTGCCGAAAAAACAAAGTGTTACATTAGCTGATGAGTTTGTCGAGTAACAGAGGTAATTTGCTCCGCACCTCTCACTACCTCTGCGGAAAGGATTTCACACATGGCGGACTCATACTGAATTTAATCTCACATGTTCTCACTAAAAATTAAAGCTGCAGCACCTCCTTTAATAACATTTATAGCCATGGCCTTAAGGGCTTTGGAGCATGACTCCAATGTAAAGGTCAAAAGAGTATTAATTGGAAAGGCCATCAAAAGATGGAGCGCCCCATGATGACTTTTGGCGATCGGGCTCATTCATAACCTTCCCGAAGTCTTCTTGCTCTGCAGTCATTCATCTCTGCTGACTCCACAGTCCCTGCCATACCTTCCTCTGTCCTGCAGGAGTCCCCAACAGTGCTGCATCACCTGACTTCCACACATCTGCTCCCAATCCCCTAATCAACTCTCCAGTACATCTTCCACCTGCCCCTTGACCACAGCTTTTGCCCCTTTATGCCACAGCAGCAGTAGCGTTCCAGTCGTCGTGTCGTGTTTCTCTACCTGCCTTCTTTTTTGATCCTTTTATGCTTTTTTTTTGGCTGAACTCATTGGCCTGTTTTGCCTCTGTCAAGTCCAGGGCCTGTTCTTTCTTTGCTTTGCTACCTAAAGCTCAAAGCTAACATTGTTGTTTACAACAAAAGCCGTGTTTCTCAGCATAATCAGAATCCGTCTTAATCTCAATGGCACCAGGCCCTCTGCATACTGTGGTTAATCTAATACAAATGCTGACAGGGCTGCTTCCACATTGCAAACTAAATCTAATTTAATCTCATTTAATTGAGACTTGAAACGGATATGCAAAAACCAACCTCATAGAACAATGAGAGGTCACTTGTTTCCAATGTAAATGAGCTTGTTTCCTGAATCAAGTGTGAGTTCACGGATGCTAGTTAAATTCTGTGCGTTTTCCAGCCATGAATTATGGTCTAAACTTGCTAATTAGCAGTCGCAGTAAATGGCCACAAGTGAAACTACAGAGGAAACATGAGAAAATGTCAACAGTTTGAAGAAATCACTTTGGTTAAAGCATTAAAATGAGCCAAATATGATGAGAAGTGTTAAGTTAAGAGTACTCCAGTGATTCAGAATTACACTTTTATAAAGTTGGGGAGGGGGAATCACAAGTGACAGATGGTCAAAATCAAAGCAGTAACCGCTAAGATATCCTGACACTGGAACCTACATTTCCCATGATGCATAATGTAGGCCGATGCATAAAGAACTCTCTTTAAAACCGCATGCCCTCAGCTCGTAATGCAAAAGGCATTATACAGCTGCGTATTTCTCGCGTTGTATACTGAATATGATGTGCGCCCCCTTTAAAATGCCATATCTGCTTACATCTAGGGGACAGGAAGTGAAATGTTAGGCGTATTAAATATATATTTTTTTAATCCCTGATTACAAGTTGAAAGAAACGCAGTCCCAGGCTGATCCTGATCATCAGATCTGCTGATTTTTTTTTTTTTTTTTTTTTCCACAACAAAGCTGCACCAGTAGTGAAAGTTTTCAGAGCTGTAGCGTGATGGGCTGTAGACAGTGTGCGTGCACACACACACACACACACACACACACACACACACACACACACACACACACAACAAAGCAAAAAAAAGAGGTGAAAACTGTCATCATAAAAAAAGACAGACTGTAATCTCCCGGCAACTAAAAGCTGCCTTTTTAGAAATATGACGCTGCTCCTGAAACTTGCGAAAAGCAGACACGATTTACAGGGCTGGTGACAATTTTTACATTGATGTGGCAGCTGTTGACAGCTTATGTAAAGAAAAATTGAGTCCTCAGATTTTTTTTAAATATGGCACCATTCCTACGCAGGGCGGTATACTGCGTGTTTTGTTGAATATTCAGCACCGACGCATTGAAGAGCCATACGGTGCTTTTTGATCATTTATAAGAGAATGAGTCTTACCTACAGTTTGATTATCGTCTGAACCGCCTGTTACGGAAACATCTGATGTAACCTGCTGTAAACCGGCTATTGTGGCTACACGCGGATCCCTTTCTTTATCTTATTTTGATTTATTTGCCCCTCTTTCTTTGCTGTGATCTACTGCATATTGATCTCACTATGCTTTATTAGTTTGGTTGTATATTTGTCTCCACTAAAACATTATGGGCATTTTTATTGCAAGTTGGAGCCAAAACTTGATTTTACTGGATAAGTTGAATCAAAGTGTTTGGTTGCTGCAGAGATCATGACTTTTAAGATTGGGCTGCATTTTATCTCTGGACTAATGGAATTTAATGGAGCTTTTTTTTTTTTTTCAAATAAACTTCTCACTAGGCTTTTAGTGCCACAGGTATCTTAACAGCTAATAAATATCACTGATGAAGCGGGTAATAGTTTTGTGAAATAGCAAGGCTTTGGCATTTAATATCAGACAACTGTCTATACTTGTCATCCGCGCAACTTCATCTGGGACAGATAATTAAGTGGTGCACCAACAGTAAATTCAAGTATATGTTAAAATAAAGCATTAAAGGGGATTTGGGAGTTTGATGTATAGTACGCTCCAGGCCTACTGTAAGTGAATAAGTAGCTCTCTCCATTCCCTCCAGACCGACCAATGATGTACCTCCGAGAAAGACACTTAACTGCTAAATGCTCCAGTGGAGCTGCTCAGTGGCCAGAAGTGGAAGACAGTGGCTGTGTGAGCAGCTCCCAGCTGTGAATGTGTCTAACTGTATAAATGTGAAGCAGGCACTGACAAGGAAAGCATCCATGCTAAGAAAATCTTCCCTGGATGAGTAAAGGCTGTGGGGAGGAAAAAAAAAAAAGCATGGTGGTACAAGCCCCAGAATTTTACACATTAAATGATTAATTGCAGCAAAAATATTGATGAAAAGCCAAGGTTAGCACTCAGTGTGTTGCGTTTGAGAACAGCTCTTGCCTAAATTCTTAAATATTCTTAAATACTTCATTTTAGAGGTCCTAATTTGACTGATCAGTGTGTTCCCAGACTGATGGAAAGCTGCTAAGTCAAATCTGAAACACTTACACTATTGTCCCAGTACAGATACTACAAACACAGCATGGCACAGCACAGTTATCTTTCTCTCTGTGGTGCTTCATTAAGAATAATTGGCCAAATGACAAGTCTCCATGTTGCACAGCCATTTCATCAGCAGTAGTCACTGTAATTGGGAAGAGGCTTGGCAGCAAGAAGAAGGTTACCCTCCCTAATAAGGAAGGAGGCTGACTTCAAGCTCCGCTCCTGAATATAAATATATAATCTAAATGCCTTAGAATAAACTGAAGCACTGAAATGCTTGTTTGAAGGAACACAAAAGGCTTCGGTGGCAGCGTTCAGCAGCCAAGATGGAGGCGTGCCACTTCAAGAAATCAATAATGAGCCCAACATGGTGCTAAAACTACATAAACAATGCCTGGATGACACTGGCAAGCTTCGGCTCTGCCTATGTGGGGAAATGAAAGAAAAGGAGATTTGTCCTTGAAAATAAAAGAAGAAAAAGAAAGGGGGAAAGGGGGTTTGCGGAATGACTGCACTGGAAATGCAATAATTGGATCAGCTGATCAGCTTTTCTGTTTGTGTGGAAAGCCAAGATATTGCTTTGTTATTTTACTTAAACCCAGTTATCTTAACCAGTAGAAAAAGCTCATTGGTTTATGGTGTCATTCAAATCATCAGGTATGACCATGCCTCTTCCACACCCATTACTAATTTGTGCATAAAATCTAGCATGCAGCCATTGAATCTCCAACAACAACAGAAAGAATTCACGGAATGGGCCATAGTGAAGCGGATAGATAGGCGCAGTCATGGGACTCCATCTTGACGTGACGTCAGTCCAGACAAATTTCTGCCAAGTCAATGGTACGCACTGTTTTTGAAATAGAAACGTCTCGGAGCAACAGCGGCTCATCCGTGAAGCAATATACCAAACAAGCACAGTCAACTGTTGCACCATCACCACAGACTTTCAGACTGCCTCGAGAAACAACGTCAGTGAAAAAATTGTTCATCAGGAGCTTCATAACTTGGGTTTCCAGGGCAAAACAGTGATGCACAAGTTTACTATACCATGGAGCACACCGTCACTGAACTATGGAGTAGAGGTGTAGCAACCCATCATGAAATAAAATCCAATAATGTGATAGCTTAGTAATAGAGTGAACTAAAACTAGACTGATTAGACTTTTTCATCTAACACTGAGCAAACACATGTAGGTCACATGACCATTGTTCTCTTCCTGAATTCTAGCACATTCTACAACAGATTGCCTCTTACAACTATAATTAAGGAGAGAGTGCTGCATAGTACATACATTTGATGAATGAATATGACGACTATGCCATCCACTATATCTATTTTTGATGGGCAAACAATAATCTTATTTCCAAGAAATGCAGTCCTATTTGTGTATTATTACATGAAGATTTTTGTTATTATGTTATTATGTTATTGGCTTTATTACATTTAAAATGGCCCAAATTATTACGTTATTGGCAGGTATTACATTATTGGACTGCTACAAGAGGGCTTCACATTCTGGACACAATTCAAAAAGAGGTTGTGGGAAACTAATTCAGGAAAGACCAAAAGGGACCCGAAGTACTCCAATCAGAACAGTACTGAAGGTAATAAGATCCAATCCAAATTTGCGATCAATCTGAACAGACCCTGAAAGAGAGGAAACACCACTGGCACCCTACCCGATTAGACTGGATGGAACTCTGACCCAGTCTGCATCAGGTCTTTGTCCAAACTGACTTGTGAAGAACTACTCTGGAGCAGTGGAAATTTGTTGTCTGATTACCTGGCAGGCTGATGGGTGAATCAGGGTTTGGCGTGCAGGAGAATGCTACCTGAATGCGTAATGCTAACTACCGATGAGCTTATTGGAGGATCAATAATCATCTGGGGCTGTTCTTCATACTTTAGGCTAAGCCCGTTGGTTGTAATTAAGATGAATCCTCTTAACACAGCTACACACAAGATACTTTGGACGTGCTTCAAACAACTTGGCAACAGTCAGGTGATTGCTCTCTCCTGTTTTCCCTGTTTGGTGTTCAAGAACACCATCCAGCACCTTTGGGATGAATTGGAACACCAACCAACGCAACAAGCCTGGCCCTAATACCATATTTCAGTTCACCAATGCTATTTTGGCTGAATGGAAACAAATCCCTGATACTCAGTCAGAAAGACTGATTCAATGTTTCAAATGTGTTAAGCTGGAGATTTCCAAAGTCAATCCATGGATGGTATAGTATCTGCATCATCTCTCCCACTTAAGTGTAAGAGGACTTTTCCAAGCATCCATCTGGTGGTGGAACAGCATGATGCAAATTAAAAGCAGCTGTACTCCACTCAAATGTGTCACTCAAAAGATCCGTTACCCGTGCACTTCATTTCAACGCAAAACAGGAAGAAACAATTTTCTACTAGAAACAACTGAATTCGCCACACATCGGCACATACTCAGTCCCTGGCAGCAGATTCTGGGTCAACGATAATTCAAACAGTAAGACAAAGAAAAAATATGGCGGCTTGGACCTCCGCCTGCAAACCAAGCCAGACTGAATGACTTGAAACGCACCCCAAAAGCTGTTTCCAGGCTTTAGAATATCACTCCCATATGTATGAGAGAACGGGTGATGGAGAGAGAGAAAGTCGCCGAGGGAGAACAAGAGATGACCTGATGAAAGGAAGTGAACGTAGCACCTAAAAATAACAACAAAGATTTGAATTTTTTACATGCCGGGGGACAGTTAGTTCATATTTAGATGCAAATGAGCTTTTTTTTTCTGGAAAATTCCACCTTTTAGCCACACTAAAAACTATGATTAAGCCCAGTACAGTGGGAGTTAGTTCAGCTCTGCTGCATTCATTGGCAACGTGGTATTTAAAGAATCTTCATGTGGGTTGGAAACGTAGAGAATTCATAATGTGAAAAATCAAGATAATTTCTATGAAAAATATATGCAAAGAGCTCGAGGTCAGAGTTAAATTACAATGCATCATGAGCTGCAAACGCTGAAAGGGTCTGAACGACGTATATTATTTAGTGTTTTATGCTTGTGATTTGAATAGGCTGGGTTAAGGGGACGTAATGCAGCTTTCCTGAGTTGCGGCTCAGCTATAAACTTTATGGTGGCGTCGCTGATTATTTCCACGTGGCTCAGGTCTCATTCAGGCTGCGCAATGTGGCATGACTCCCAGAAAGTATGGTGACACTTCTACCAATTTTATTTGACTCGCCTTTTTTCTTCTTCTTGCGCTTATGTTGATATATAAAAAAAGTAAGTAAACAAGAAAAACGAATAAGCACCCCTTGCAGTTTTTTTTCTCTACTGCATCACACCTGAGCATCTGAGGGAGCAATTCCTTCACTTCTCGGCAATATTTCAAAAAAGAACTTCAACTCAGGGTGCCATATAAATATATATGCCGCTGCTCTGAAACATCTTAATATCGTCTCGCTTTGAGAGGAAGTGGAGGAGGAGGTGTGAGCGAGGCAGGAGGAGGTTATTTTATTGGATAATTGTGCACAAGGTAATGTGAGGTGACAACCTGCCGGATGCCGCCTGGGTTTTTTTCTTCAGTGCCTCTGGTTTGACAGTTGTCTTGTGTGTCCACTGGCTGTAAAGCTTGTCAGATTATTATAGATGCATCATTAGAATCCATTAGCTACAGCAGTAAGTAAAGCCCCCCTTGCAGAGATCAGATTCACTGAAGAAGAAGGGAGTGAGTTGAGATGGATGAGGCGTGCCTGTGTGCATGTGTTATGGGAGGCAGTTTTCTTGTGTACATGTCAGCAGTGGAGGTGCTGAGTTTTGACGTGAGCACGAAAACCCCCTGCAGATGCTGGAAGTCATTCCGAGACAACTTGTGTTTTCCAAGAACAAATGCTGACAGGTGCTGACATTATTATTGTAAGGAAGTCAAACTTGAAACTGCATGAATCAATATTTTTATATTAACAACGGATCAAACTGTATGCAATGTGAAAGCATGAACCCCATGGAGAATTTTCACCTGACACTGCAGTGCACCTACAGCTGTTTTAGCATATTTAGGCTAATTGTTTTGGTGTAACCTTCAACTTCACTGTTTTAGCTCACTCTTATCAGCCGTTTTAGTTAGTTAGTAGTTAGCAATTAGCTTGTGAACATATTAGGCTATGTAGCTGCTAAAGAGCTTGAGATATTTCAATTGGGAGTTGGTGGAGACCAAAACAGAGCTCAAAGAAGAGTGAGTGGTGGATTATTATTCATTAGATGGCCAGAAATACCACTAAATACATTAATGCTGGTCCTTGTCTTAAGCTCAAAATCATAGACCAATTGTTTGTTGTTGTTGTTGTTGTTGTTGTTATTGTTATTATTATTATTATTATTATTATTATCTCTAGACACTAAAACTGTTTTGTACCAACCTGTAAACCTGTTTATTTCTGCTGTGAAGGTAACATAGGTGCTATGGAGATGACTTGTTCTGTAACCACCCTCAAGTGGCCATTTGAGGAACTGCAGTTAAGTCTTTAATGTCTCAACATCAAGGGTAGATTTTGACAAAGATCAATTACAAGTGCATTATCTTAAAAATAACCATTCTCCTTAATCCCTTTTCTGGCATATTAAAAGCAGCCTTGAGATAAAAGCGTGAGAGGGGACGGCTACCGTATGCAAAATCAACATGACCCAAACCAGGAAGTTACTATACAGCTAATTATTGCCATGACCTTGAAAAGGATTATGTGGTTAGGAAAAAAAACAAAAACAAAGAAAAGCATGAATGAATCAGCATTGGATGTTTCACATGTGCACATGAAAATATTGCAACATGACTTTGGTACTAACATGACAGGGATGTGACAAATGTCCAACTCAAACAATAGCCACGCTAAATCTAACACACCTGCATATTTTGAGGCGTTCTGCAGAATTCTCAAGATATGTAAACAAACTAAACATGTTATGACAGCTGATAAATGAGCTGACTTAGTTAGTGTTTACCCAGAAAGGCTGGTTTCAGCGGTAGCAGTTGCATTACGCATCAGTATTGTGCCCTTAATCCTGACTGTTCTTGTCAACAAAACATGATGCCAACACAAAGAAACAAAGTGCATTCATGGTACAGTACTTGGCGAGAATCCATCTCTCTGTTCAGATTTGGCTGCTCTTTCAGCTTTCCGAGTTGCGGGGTCAGCAGACTGAAAAGTGTAGCACCATCCACATCCTCTAGCTCCTCCGTAGGGGATCCCGACAAGTTTCCAGGCCAGCTGGGATAAGCAATCCCACCAGCAGGTTTTGGGTTTTGCCACAAGGTGCACTCCCTGGTCACACCTTCCCGTAAACGCCTCCGCAGGGAGGAGCCCTGTTCAGGTGAACACCTCGGCTGTTTTTATCAATGTGAGAGAAACAGCTGTGCTCCAAGCTTCTCCCATAAGAGTCAGACAAATTTAGCAGTAAAATGCAGCTTTGGTAGTAGCTTATGAAGGATTATACAAAATGTCTGTAACAGTAGCCAGTCCGCTATAAACTTTTTGGGCCTACGCAGCAAAGAGTTTAAATACAGTAGGAAGTAGCTGTGTAAATTGTATTAGAACAATGTGGTTGATAACAATTTTCATTGAGCTGAGTTTGAGAACAGAATGGAGCGTATTATTTTCCATTTATTACATCAAAGACTCCCCTTTGGTTCATTTGTATGTAAATCTTGTGGTTGTGACTTTTCCCAGCACTGTTTTCCGAGTTAAAAGTACAAATTATCAAATTATGCATTGTAAGATAAGAGACTAATTATATGTCAAATCAATTTAGTAGAGTATAACTCCGACATAATCAACTAAAGGCCAACTTGCCCTTAAAGGATTAGTCTTATATTATTCAGTGCTTTCATAAATGCCAGCAATTTGCTCGTCTCTCAAAACTTTGGCTTCCCAACCCTGTCTGTGCCACTCAGCCCCAAAACCCATTGGTTCCTACTGAAGATGTACATATTTTAAAAATGACTATTCCATTTAAATTTCCCTAAAACAGCTGGGAGTTTTTTGGTTTGAAAGAAAAATTAATGCTGCATCTGCGGGGACTATGTTCTGCTGCACATTAATACATCCTAGTAAGAATTCACAGCCACAGGACTGTGCCCAAGTTCAGTGTAGCCCATTGATGAGTATTTGGACAATGGAGCAGCTCTATGGAAAGGGAATAAGACATATCAGGCTTTAGTGATGCAGCCTATGCTAAGAATGTTCAATTCATAGTTGGTTATTGTCTTTTTTTCGGATGAGCTGACAATAAGACAGATGCCGAATATCACCAGCCCTTTTCTTGGAGTCAAGACAACATAAATCGTCCTTCCTAAGAAGTGCTTTTTAATGAGGTGATTGGGGGACAGCCTGACAATAAGATGAAGAAGTTGTGAAGTGCAAGTTATCCGGCGATTCTTTAACAGCAGGAAACATTTATTTCAGCAGGTTTTGTGTCGATTCAGACAGAATATAAGTCCATTTCCTCATCGTACACTGCACCATTTGTTCCACACAATTCCTTTATAGGCTTCACATTACGTTTTTTTTTCTTTCTTTTTTTTTTTGTGTGTTTTGAATTTTAAAGGAAATCCACCTCCTAAATTAGATTAGATGAAATTTTAATTATCCCTGTGGGGAAACTGGGTTATTGCTGCAGCAGGGAATAGACACGGATAAGAATAGATCAAATATGATGTGTTCGAGTTAATACCACAAATGTATCCAGCAAAGGAACATATTGATTATTAGTTTGCTCGCAACCACAGCTACTGTTTGCACATGGCTTTCCTCATTTTTTAAAAATAATCTCACAGGGTGAATGAAATATATTACCATAAATGCGGAGAACTGACTGAATTTAGCCGTTTTTTTTGGAACATGCTAGTAGCAAGATAGCCAAACAAAGCACCTGCGTGCATGCTGAAAATGATACGTCCATTTAATTCATCAAGGTGAACAAGTTTCTCTCCAGTGACAAGTGATCCAGCCTTAAAGCCCTGCTTGGTGACTGTAGAGAGTCCCAGATAATGTTGTGAATAATTTATGAAACAATGTCAGTGCTTCTTCATAATGACTTCAAATGGACATCAGCCAAGCGTTAAATGACAGGGATTAATCTCCTTTAGAAATAATAGTCCTAATGGAATATTGAATCCCCTGGGACGCAGCCCAACTTGAGAGCCCAACTGTGACACATTGCCTGTACCCTCCGTGTGCAGTGACCCCAAAATACACTATTAAAAGTTCAAGAGTGTTCGAGAAGTTCACTGCTTTTGTTCAGTGCTGTGCTGCGGCAGTGCTTTTCAAATAGGACCTAGTTGTGTGACCCCCAGAATTACCTCGGGATTTCTTCCAAAAATGAAGACAGTTTAAAGCCAAGTAAGCAGGTCAATTAACCCTTTCAAGTAGATAGCCACAGAAAGTATAGTCGCTATAAATACAGCAGCAGGAGCAGCTTGATGACATTGGTGCAGTGGTGTAGTAGATTATGTATTGAGGTCCTTGAAAGTGCAATGGCAGGCAGGGAAGCTACAGGAGATGAGGCATGTACAACAGGAGGTTTTAACTGGTTGTGAAACAGTTTAATACTGACGCCTCTATATGACCTACATAAACAAATAAGACCCATCAGCAAGTTATTCTGGCAGTACCAGTCAGATTCCCTTCGAAATTAGACCAAACGAGATGGTGAAACTCTGCCTTTGTCCACACCAGTGCTCCCATCTCATTAACCTTGAAATTGATTCGATAAACTACAAGAAACTTCAGGACTTGAAACGTTTGCTGATTGACTCCAAATGCCACTTCTCTGCTGTCATGCTTTTTCAGCCAAGCAAGTTTTGCCACCAGACTTTGTTAACCTGCTCAGACGAGATCATTTCTCCTCGGTTTATGTGCACTAATCGGTTAATCAGTAAATCGGTTACGTAGGTAAATTGTTCTCCTGTTTTTCTATGACCAGTAGCCTACATAGGGTGTTTTATTTTGAAAATACTGTATATCTCTCTGTGTCATTTCATGTCTGGCTTCCAGCTCAATTTGCGCTGTGCTGTGCTGTGCTTGGCACATCTAGTCGTGGCGTCTGTCAAAAAATAGACCACCATATTTTCCGGATTCTGGAGGTATCACAATCATTCCCGCTGGAATTCAGAAGCAGCGTTCCCCCAGTTTCAACTTAATTTGCAAAGACGAGAGTGGTATCAATCTCATTTCTGTCACAAATTAATAAAGCACTATTACCATGACAGCGTGCTGCTGAGCGATTTGTTAACCAGATGGCGAAATCCTGCTGTCACAAATGCTGAACTGAAGCTGCGTGCGAATACGTGCGACTAATTTTTCATAAACACCTGAGCAGGGACAGCATGACATTCACAATATGCTTGATTGCAGCACCTTCGTAGAAAGTCGTAACGAAGGCAGAAATAGCGCGTGCGTGTGCACAGCAGCTCAGCTCAGGTAAACTTGAGTGCTGTCCCCAGTGGGAATGTCAGGCAGGAAGTAGAAAGTACATTACAACAGTTGTGTCCTACAGTGGCTCACCGTGTTACTTCCTGACATATGAATATTTTACACATGTTTGCAGAACACATGCCCCTCCAGTCGGGCAATGCCAGACACCCACCCAGCCAACATGCATTAACGTCGGACTGTTTTCGGTGTGCGTATGCTACTGTAAATTATCTATGATGTATGTCATACCAAGACGCGGTGAAAATAAGGTGAAATCATGAATTCAGAAATAAATTGTACTGCAGGTTTCTGCAGGTTGGCTTTGACTTCACCATTTAATAGTCATATTTATCTACCGTGTCATAATAACACCATTCAGATATGCCTACTTACTTTCTTGCCTGCATCTGCATACAAATGTAAATGTGATAGACTTAACTGGAGTTGATCCAGTAGAATAATTGAATTGCATCGGCCTCGCATGTGACGGAAATTATACAGCGAGCCTGGAGTAGAATTTCATAAGCCGTGGCTCATTCATCCAAAATCTTGCTCAGTGATGCAAATACTCCATCATTTAAACTCATTTATCCTAGCTTTAGGGTTTGCAATAGAGACAAATGTGATAGCTCTCCCCACACACACACTCGACACAGAAAAACACTGTTAGGTGTGGAATAAACCAGGAAAGCAGAGGAATCCAGTGGAACACGCTCATTCATTACTCAAATACTTGTTGCTTTTAGCAACGCGAAATTGGTGACATTTCATTCTACAGGCTTCCACGCTCTTTCTCCTCTCTTAGGTCTCGCTCATTCATCCTTGATTCACTGGATTCATACAGAAATGCTCGGCGACGCTAAGTTCAGACGGGTGTATTCAACGGGGGCAGCTGTCACGCCGAAACAAACTGGCTTCTGTTCCATAAATGATGATTCATCATCATCTGTCTGTTCGGTCTTCCTTTTCATCCTTCCTTCCTCCTTGGTTGCTTGTGATTCAGAGAGATGTTAATTGGAGCTTGGATCTTTGATCTTTGCTTGGAGTGGCTGCAATTTTTGGGGGGGGAAGATAATAATCGATCCTCATGACATTTATGCAGATAATATTTAGATTATTGAGTAATTGATCTAGGATTGGGCTGTGATGACCAGTCCCGCTTTGGATCCAGTTCCCGGAGGGTAAAATGCTCAAATTTGTTAAGCTCTGAAGCCAAAGAATCCGTTAATTTTATATCGCTTTGCTCTTTTTTTATGAGCAAAAATTTACATAGTATCATCAGCTGCACTGATGGGCATTTTACCAGTTAAAACGAAATACTGGTAGGAGATTATCAGCTATAAAAACTTTAATTATGCAATGACTAAAATGAAACTTTTAGATGTGTGAATAACTTCTCTGCAAGCCGGTGTGTCAACAAGACCAGCAACATGGCCGCTGCTTTTATCAAGCATCAGGTCAATTTAAAACAGCAATACTTATTTGGAAGTGTCCAAAAAACAAGTTGTGAACACTACACTACATCACCTTTTTCAACTGAATGAGCTGCTTACTTCCACATCTAGGAGTTAAACTGCTGGATCCCATCAAGCTTTGGCTGTGGCGCTTTCCAGGTGGCCACCGCAGATGATGGCGTTGGCGGAACCCACCAGAAATGCTGCAGTGCTTTTCAGAAGTGTCAAAGAATATGTCCCAAAATACGCTGAAGGCTGTTCTATTTTTGACGGACTGAAATGCTCCTGGTGAGGTTTGAAGCCTCGTGGAGAACAGAACAAAACAGCGTTAAGAAGTAACTTTGCCATTTATTCGCAGTCATATTCGTGTCTGCCTGATGGATGCGAGTCTAATATTCACTGTTTTTGCTCCATTTTTGGTCTCCACCAACAAGAGAAGCAAATATCTGGCCCTTTAGCTGCTAAATGCTCCATTATGTTCACCAGCCATTGTGTTTCTTTGCTATTTGGTGCTGAGCAGGTCATGTACAATGGGTTTTTATAGCTTTTTCTGCTGAAGCTTTCCTGCTGCTGCTGCTGAAAACATAGAGAGCAGTGAGAGTGAACCAAAGCAGTTAGAAGGGAGCCACTGATTCAGGTAATAATTTACAGTAGGTTCATTGCTACAAGCTCTCCCTGCTACCCTTTCACAATACCATTTGACACCGTCACCGACAATCATGGACATCAACATTCAACATTTTAAGCTGAACACAACAGGCCGCATGCTGCAGAAATAAATAATGAGTCTCTCATTTAAAAAAAAAAAAAAAAAAGGTGTAAAATAAGTAGGCTACACCTGTTATTTCAGTGTGTCAGACGTAATTAAGTACCTTCTCCTATCTTATCTCATTTTCAGGTTAGAGCTACAGGTTGTGAGCATTAATTAGGCTGCCACTCTCTTTCTGCCTTCTCGGTAAACAAAAGGTGATTACAGATTATTCGAATGAGTTCTGGTTATTTATAACTTCAGTTGCGTGTGACTGTTTAAAGATAAACCTAATTAGATACAATAGAAGATTCACAGGGATTTTGATTTGATAAAAAAAAAAAAAATGCCGTTGAACTGGAACACTCAACGGCTCACATTTGAAATGGTAACAGACTTAACGTTGTCTACTTTTTCCATGAGATTTGCTCGATAGCTTTTGGAAGTAAAGCATGTTCAGCAGTATACATTCTAAGAAAGCAACAACATTTTAGAAATGTTTGCTTTCTTGTTTAATCAGCAACTTCAGTAATCAGTAACTTTAAATGTCTTCATTCAGGTTACTGAGGGGACACAGTTATGCCAAATTTAGCTAACTGGCAGCTGGCTTTAGCCTTATTTCGGAGACAGATGTTCTAGTTACAGATGTTATAGTGGTAGAAATCTTCTCTAACTCTTGGCAAGAAGCCAAATAAGTGTACTTGTTGTCAAAATGCCAAATAATTTATGAACTCAAAGACTTGTGTCACAGTTCCCTTGACGTCACGCATGAGAACACATGGACAACGGTTGAGAAAGCAGATAGGGATCTACGCCTATTATGCTCAGCAGACCTGCGCTGAATATGAAGGGAAAACAAAAAGAAGCTAAGGTGATGAAAAACCAAACAAATCGTGTGAATAATGTTTGTTTTTTTGATCATAGCCACTCAGTTGGAAAAAAAAAAAAAAAGTTTCCTTAACAACATAATCAGATCTCAGGATTAGCTATGTGTCTTTGCCAAAATAAAACAGATGGAGCGAGAACGCCTCGCTTCAGGGAAGCAGAAGAGAAGGAGCGCGGCGTGCAATGTGTTGATTTCATAGCTGGAGATATAACTAAGATAGCGAGCGTGAGCTATTTCTTGCCGAGTTGTGTTGTCATGTTGTTTTGTTATCCGGTTCATTTTTTATTTCTTGTTTGGGTTCTTTTCGTTTTTTTAGTTGCGGTGATTTATCAGTCCCTTGTTTTGTTTTCTTTCTTACGTGCCTTGACTTATTTTTCTGTCACTTTTTTTTTTCATTTTTGCCTATGCACAATGGATATTCACATTATATCGAGTGTGTAGTATCTAAATTCTAAAACACATGATCCCACCAAAATCTCTGGTAAAGTTTTTCTTTCTGTTCTAAGGGTGTGTTTTCATGATCCCGCATCTCTGTTTTCTTTTCTGCGGACCGCTTTAAGAAGACATTCTTGTCTGTATCAGCACATCAAGCAGTCCTCCTGTGGGGCTTGTCAGACACCCGTCACAAACTGTGACTATGAATGGCATCACGGTGACCTCGCTGGAGCCACGGCGCAGGCCCAAAGGCGTGCAGAGGAGCCTGTTCCCTCGCTGTGGTTCGCGAACACACAAACCCACGCCACTTTAAACTTGACTGAACTTCAGAGCTGATCCACGCCGGGCTTAGTGACGTGTGAATTGATTGCTATGGAGAGCTTCAAGCAGTGTTTGCTCTATAAAGCTGCAGTCCTGACATTCGCACAAACACAATCCGGAATGCAAATGCATACACAACACCTTTCGTGTACTTGTTGTTTTGTGTTTTTTTTTTCGAGCGCTCACATTTCTGCGAGGGGAGTCACTCGGACAGTGTGTCTGATCTCAGTACGCTGCCTAGTGATTACACAGATAAAAGGGCAAGGCACAGCCTAAGAGGCGACACCAGGGGCAGGAAATAACACCCGAACATTGATGTGCAGCAGCATCAGCGGCGATGGAGGCCGACAAGGGTGTTAAATTCCATCGAGGGAGGTCAGGCTTATCGTAGACATGAGAGAAAAAAGTCCTACTCTGGCTGGTTTGACATGCTGTGGCTGATGCAGATCAGAAAAAGGAGAAGTTTGATCGTGTTTCATGCGCACGGAGTGGTAAAGCTGTTTGTATTCACATGTACAATCAAATCACGGCGCTGAATCTAAGGTTGGATGGAGTCTCTGACTTAACAAAGGTGGTGTCGTCGAACAGGCCTGATTGTTGGTGGTTGAGGAATAACTACAGCTCGTTTTCTCATCAGATAATTGAAATACCCGAGATCTGATTACGGCTGTGTTTGCAGAGGTAACAGTTCTTTCCTAATTACTTTCAGCTTTCATGAGATACCACAGTTTCCAAGTGTATTCATTTTTTTCTGTCCCTTTCTTGAAGCACATCAACCACATTATTGACTGAAGGGCGGCCAGCCTTCTCCTGACATGTGGAGCCAAGCCAAGTGCATGATTACTGTCCTCCTGACGAGCGATAAACTGCAACGATGGGAGGTTATTTAAATTGCGTCGAGGAAGGGGTTGGGAACTGCTGACAAGTAAAGAGTGCGGAGAGAAAGAGACAAATGGAGACCGACAGTTTTAAGTGACTGAGTTCATTGTTTAGGATGCCAGTCACTGAAGGATAATAATGTTAAAAAGTCTTTTAGCCTGGGCATCAACACGGAGTGCGTATGCTTGATGACCAGGGTGAGCGTGATGGAGGTTGGAGATTGGATCACTTTAAGAAAGGAGCGATGACGCCAACAAAATCAAACAGGCAGATCTTTGTCTGGTATTATTACAGGTTCATTTCATTAAAGGTGCTATTTGTAGCTTTTATATGATCATAAAATGATTCTGAAGCCATGCTATTTTGATTTTAGAAGAAATTCCGTGTCAATCTTTCATTCCATTTTATCTCTGTCTTTGGGTTGCAGCTTTAAATCTACCATTGTTGCTGTTTTGCCACCTAAGATAGTACTAGCTCGACTATTTTTTTCTTTTTTTTTTTTTCTTATTGCTTTGAAACAGCTATGCCGCTGTTTGGAGTGCGGGAGGAGTGCAGGTACCTGGTGACCAGGGTTGAAGAAACTCAGTTGGGCAGAATAGAGACCAACCGACTGAGCGTATGTGTGAATGTCTCTATCTCTCCTTGGCCAAGCTTCAATAAATATTACAGCATAAGAGGCAGCATCCTGGACACTTTCTTCTCTCCTGACTTGGTGCCATTGACTTTCAGCAATTTCTCCACAACAGGCAGCATGGAGAAAAAAAAAAACACTTTTTCAGCTGTGGGTCCCTAAAATTGTTGCTTGCAGCTCTGATTATTGACAAATGAAACTGTCCCTTTTTAAGTAACATACTATTCTAACAAGAGCACAATAGAAACCTGTTCCATTGGTCTCTTTCACAACCCTAAAAAATCAAATCCACATTCACTTTCCTGTGAATGCTTCAACAATATTTTGAACCCGAAGACATGTTTCAGAAATCCGGAACAGAAAAGGCATACGATGACGCTAAACATCTGTTTAGCATCTCAAGACCGCAGCTGTAAAACCGGCTTTATACAATGGATTTCTTCATGCTCTACATCTGTGATGGGTGTTGACAGTGTTGTTCACGCAGCATTACCCTCCTAAATCCTGAATAAGTCTTTCTTATTCTTATTTATTTATTTAGTGACAGTTTATAAGAGATTGGGCCTCTTTTTTGCAAGCAGAATATTTGTCCACATGACCCGTGTGATGGCGCTCTTCCTTTGCAGGTGGTCTGCAGGTAGAGAAGGGTGGATCCGTCTAACTTTCTTGCCCCTGGGAAGTCTGGTCTTTCCCCCCATCATTATTTTAATGGAAGTGCAGCTTGTTATTCTGACCTCTGTGGAACCTTCTGAACTCTTGTACTGGCCGGGTTCACGCGTGGGGCGCCGTTACGTCGGAGTGCAGGCGTCCGGCTCAACTCAGCCACGTTCCTTTATCATGGAGGAAGTGTGAATTATGAGTTCATCTGTGTACGACTGTAAGAGAGGCTCGCTTTGTCTCGTGTGTTGTCACGCTCTTGGAGACTGCGTGCACTCTGGATGACTGCTTGACCTTCGAATAAAGCTATCAGACGATTTGCTTTGTGGGTTTTTTTTTTTTTTTCAGACCTAACTAATGTTTTCCACAGCAATTATCTACCCTTTCTGGTTGCATCTGTTTTGGCTCCACACATACATTCAACACTGCGACCAGTTCTGACTTAGACTACAGCTTGATGTTTCTTTTGTATCTTTTCCTTTGACCTGTTCCGTGACACGTGTACAACATAATATATGTCCTTGTTTGCTGTAATACCACTGCTTTATGGTCATTTCTGTGCTTTGTCACCATCGTTAAATGTGGTTTGTGGCAAAGGAAACAGTTACCGCTTCGCTGCTTCTCTACATATTGGGTTTTAATAAGGTCAGGAGGAAAGAAAAAACTATATTATGTAAGGGATTTTGCAATTATTTTGTTTTGTCTGTGAGACCCCAAACAAGTGTTTGAAATATAAATTAAAAAGCCTTGGGTCAGCTTGGAAAATAATCACAAGTTAATGGCTTTGCGACTGACCGCTTTTTATTTTACAGGTAACATTGTACAAGGAAGGAATTTGCAGAGAAACGCCATAAACATAAGTCCAAAAGAGTCCACGGTTGAAAGGACACAGATACACGTATTGATTTGCCCTAACGAGAATCTAAAATACTCCGTTCGCCATAAACGCTCACGCAGAGGGCAGTTACAGTGATGCTAATTTAAAATCAGTGCAGCAGTCAATGAGGGTACGCTCCTCCGACTGCAGTACCTGTGGTGCTGCTGTGGAGATAAGTGGCGTGAGCACATTTTCAAAAAGGAGAGGAGGGGTGGGGGATAAACTTCCTGATGCAGCATTTAGACCCCGCCGCAAGACAGAACATGCTTATCGCTGCGACTGAGGTGGGAAGCAGCTGCCGGGAGGAGGGGGGGGGGGGCCAAAGGAGAGCTGCCACTCATGGAATAAAAGATGTTACACAAGCCAGTGAGATTTAAATGAGAGGAGATGTACTGCCGCTGCCCCAGCTCTCAGATTATGCATGGAAAGCATTAACCTGGCTTTTAGCGTGCCACAATGGGCCCCTTAGCCTCTGTCAACCCACACACAGCTGAGTCCCGGCGACATCTACTGCTCTGCAAAACACCCTCGACATCACATGCGCACAAGCGTGCATTGGCGTGCGAGCACACACACACACGTGGACACTCAATCAGACAAGATAATGAATCAGGAAGGAGTGATAAAACGTTTCTGAAAGCACTTTATTTAACTTTAATGACACGCATTTGGAAATTTGCCTTGATTATACGACACGATGTCAAGTAAAAATTCACTTCAGCGGCGCTATAGGATTGCTGTCTTCTAATAAATCTCAGCTGGGTGTCAACCTCGTAACCCAGCAGAACATACATCAGAAATGAAGTGAAGTCAGCTGTTCAAATTCTCTTCTTGCCTATTAATTTATTCCGGCATGAAAGAAACAGGGAGCTTGCCCCCGCTTGATTTGTTCTTACATCAAGCTTGGATGGACACAATCAGTGGCAAGACAGCTGAACTCCGAGAACAGCACTGACTGTGCGACCCACGAAAAGAGAAGACTGAACAATGCGTATGTGACAGATCAAACTGAGGAACAGACCTTTTGCTCTTGTCTTTCTGTGGGGATTCAAGCTGAACAAAGGATGGCTTTTATGTAAATTCAGCCTTTTAATCAACCAATAGAGTTCTGGTCCAGCATGCACCATATTCAAATTGTACACGGAGAGCTATACTTAGGACAAAGTGCATTTCAGACTCGCCGGGTTGGATTCTGGGAGCAAAAATGACCTCACCTTTGCAGTCTACCACTATTATTCGCCATCCTGGCTGCGTGACTCTAAAGATGGAATGAATAACAAGGTGTTGGTAGGTCAAAAAAAGTTCACTTATCCATTAAAATATCTCCGTGTCTAATTGATGGATTCGGTGGAGACATTTCATGGTTTCCAGATGATGCATGCTGACTTTGGTGACCCTGTGATTTTTCCTTAGTTTAACATTTGTGGTTTTCATACCTTCGTGTCCCCTTCAGGGTGAACTGTAACACATTTGGTGATCCTTTAAAGTGTCCTCAAAGTCAAAATTGATGTTGAAGTGTTTTTATAACATATGTCTAGTGCTATATTTCACCCATACTTCAGTATGTGGCCCAACAATGCCAAAAAGAAGTTTTAGTGTCATCTTATTTTCAGTTTTTTTTTTTTTTTATTTCAGGTATCGAAACTGTCATTTCCTGTTATATGATATAAAAAGTTGTGGATGACTAATGCAGCAAACAAAGACGCATGCTAGTTTTGTATCCATTGAAACCCTTTCTCTCTGTACTGACACCCCCGGGTTAGATTCCAGGTTGGGTCATGGCAAACAGGACCTAAGTGGAGGTGCTGTATCCTGCAGGTTCATTTGCACCATGGTGTGCTAAATCTCTGCGCATTATGTGTTACAACTACGTTTTTGCCTTCCTACCCAGAATGATAGACTGTATTAATAAATAAACACAAATAAATGTCTGTGATCAAGAGAACATTTGCCTCATTCTTACTTTGCCATTCCATTTCATTATATTTCATTGCATGTATAATCTCTTTTTGCTAGACCATCTTCAGGAGACCATTATTATCTATTCACTCTCTGTGACACTGACGTGCAATGCGCCTTTCAAATAGCTCTCACCGTCCATTCAGTGACATATAAGCACACACTGTTCCAATTACAGTCCTGCGCGCAGGAATTATGCTTTGAGGTGTAACAGAGAGAGATACAGCGAGCGGCTAATTTGCTTCCCATTTTAAATGTTTGATAAATGCATCTATTACACTTTTCCCCCCAGTACCGGTGACTCATTACCTGTGTCACACGTGTAACAGGAGATAAACTCGGCTGTTTAGCTTCAATTGCCTTATCGATTACCTCCCTTATTAAAGCCCCCCCCTCAAGTGACTTCATTACCATATTCATATGTATAAGCTCCAGTGAAAAACAGCTCATCTAAGGAGTGATTATCTGTAGCGGTAACAATCCCCAGCAAAATGGGATTTGCATCTGTGGCGGGGAGGTGGGGTGGGGGGAGGCTGCGCAGCCCCGCACAGCTGCACCGGTTTCAATTAGGAGGAACCTGTTGTTAGCAATAGTTCACCCCGCAAAGCGCTGATTTCCTGGCGACGCTTTTCATGTCGTTTCTAATTGGCGGTGACGTCAGTGAAGAGGAACTTGGGAATGATTTATTCTCTAACATGTTCATTAAGGGGCTTTGGTTGTAATTTAGCAGGGGTAGGTCGACTGAGCGGAGTTATTGTTTTGCCTAGACTATCTCACTTTTGAGAGACCTGTTTTCTGAATACAACTGAATACACCGTAGTTTTGCTAATACAACTTTTCTTGGTCTGGTATGACCATTAGCATGCTGGCTAATGCAAAACCTAGCTTGCCACTGCTTCTCCGTTTCAGTATGCTCCCTGACTTGCAAACTCTTATCTTCCTGTAGCATTGACCACAATCTTGCAGCTGACTTTTAGCTAAACGCCAAACTGCTGATATGATCCCGTTTTAAATGCTCTCCAAGAAAGACCCGAAAGTCAGCTTTATTCCATCTCATAGTTGTAATATATAGTTGAATAAGTCAGTGAGGCACCTTTACTCCGAAGCACATCTGTAGTATTTTCAAGGCACTAGAGACATGAGCAACTCGCGATCCTCGAACGTACAGCGTGTGCTCCACAAGTTCAGGGTTTCAAATGATCGATTTTTCAATCAGAAAGCAGCCACTCTCAGATTTCTAGCTTCTCGAGATGCTATTTCATGCTGATCAAAGATTTCGAAAAGACCTTAAAAAAGAAATTCTTAACACCACTTTAACCTTGGCCTGTCTAGGGAGCTGTCGGGGGTTCATATGGATCTCTGCTTTTTCTCTTACACTTCTTGCTGAATGCTGCAAGGCCACCAGATACAGATAGATAATTTGGAGGCGAGGTTTAAATGCCTACGCCTTGATGTGGAGGACTGTCAGCCAGCTGTCTTTCGCTATCTTATATATATAACATCCCTTAGCTCACAAACATACACAGTACATACCCTGTGATGTTCTTAAACATTGCAATGTGCACGATAGGGCTGATCAAAGGCAGCGAGGACGGCAGATAATGAAGTATGGCAGGAAGAAATTGCTTACGGGACAAGTGTGACTTGCCAAAAAGCCAAATCAGTTAGGAGAGAAGCAGGACGGGCCAGAGTTAATTCTAATTTAGATGATAATTCATTTTTATCATTACTGATAAGTAGTGGAGAGAAGTGGGTGCAGAGGGTTTTGCAGTCAAACGTAGTCACACTCGAATGCTGCACAGTATGCCCAGCCACTGAGAGAGCAACAAAGCAGATTCACACAAATGCAAAACATAATACACCCACATACAGTTCTAACAAAGGGATTAGAAGACAATGCAGTACCTTGGATTGGACGCACGTCAGCACGTCACGTCACAAAAGTGTTAGCCAGAGGTGAAATTCAGTCGAGTACAACAACCTCAGTTAAAATTGGGGTCAAGCCAGAGATGCTTTGCTAAATATGAGGATGCCGGTGTTTTATTTTGTTTTTAATCATTGCTTCCACAACACATAAAAAAAAAAAAAACAATCTAGACCCCGCCGGTATATTTGCTACATAGTCAGAAGCGACAAACGGTTTACCCGGCGTCCCGAAGGTCACAGACTCCTATTGTTTTCCGAGATCCATTTTAAAAAACAACCTCTAGAGATGCACCGTTGCACCGGCAAACACAATCCATCATTTTAAATAACAGGATTTTTTTTTTTTTTTTTTGGTGTGTGTGTGCGCATTGGCCACGTAGATAATTAAAGCCATTCTCCAGACAATCTGTTTCAACTCTCCCCTGATAGATGTTTGAAGTTGGTCACCATCGGAGGCCGCGATAGCTGGACGGTTGGCGATATTCCACCCGAGTTTCTGGGTGTGTTTTATGACGTCGGATAACAGAATGGGGACACGCTTGTTTCCTGAAATAGAGTAAAACACACGACAAACAGAGGAATTAGTGTTTGTCAGCGCAGCGATGTTGCTAAGAGCTGCTAATTGATGCTTTTTAAAGCCTGTAAGCCAGAAGCAATCCAAGAAAAACAAATGCTTCAGAATTGAGTCAAGCAACGTGGAGACAAATGTATATGCCAAGCGCTTCCGGGCTTTTCGATGTGCTATCTCCCTGCCCTTCATAAACTTTTCATGTCAGAAGGAAATGTTTCTCGAAGGTTTTTTTCTGCATGAAACACATCAGAACATTTAAAAAAGTCATTTTTTTCAGGCAGCCCGGCACTGTCACAGATGTTTTTTTCAGGGCAGGGTGAGCATGTCTCATTCATTTCCCACGTCCGCATCTTCCAGGTGGTTAAGGGATTCAAACATCAGCCTTTGAGTCATGATTTTGCCTGTTCAGCTACCACCATCACCACCACCACTACCACCACCGCATGGGGTTCTTTGAAACATTTATACAGAATTTACATGAAATCTTCTCTTCTTATGCAGAGAGATCATCACCTATGCAATACCAGGGTATCTTTGCACTTTTCTATTATTTACATCTTAAAGGTGGTCCTCATGTATGGCACTTTAAGATAAATTGAGTCACCTTGAAGCATTGCCAGAGGCTTGAAGCCTGCAGGGGCTCTCGTTAGGAGCTACAGTGAGGAATCCACATCAGCCGTCTTCTCTGACAACAGCAGCCTCTCCTGCTGATTTCCATCCTCCGTCCTCCTCATTCTGCACCGAGATGTCACTCCATGTGAGGAGAGGGAAGTTTCCACTGCACCCTTTGTGTTCCAAGAGAAGTGCGCCTCTGTTGACTATTGAAACAGTCAGGCCTAAGTAATGTTTGCGATGTATAATGAAGCCCAACCCGAGATACGTTTTTCATTCACGTGTACTGAAAAAAATAAACTGAAATTTTTAGTCTGAAAAGCAATTTTAACTGCCTTCTCAGTGTGCAATGATGCACTAACCACACCCAACGGTGATGTCACAGTGTACTGGCACATCTTGGGATACATTTTAATATCACTGCAGTGAGGTGAGGTGTTTACATCAGCTGGAAATCTTGTGTTTTCTGACCTCTAGTGGTTTAAAGTCATCCTACATAGAAATTGGTATTTTCGCAATTTATTACCATCAGTTTCAGACTGCTGTGGTAAACATGGACGGTAATATCAACATTAATATATTACATATGACTGAAAACTAGTGAGCTGACAACTTTGCTAACAGCCAAACATCAAGCAAGCGCAACAACACTAATAATCCTTAGAAGCCCAGCTCGGCGTCTGTCTTCCAGCGTTTTATTACTCAGAGCTTTCGCCAACGACTAAAAGTCAGTCCCAGATTCACTCTTCTCTGGCGGCTTCTCAAAGTATGTTTGATCAAGGATGAACCTGATCACACAATCCCATTTTGCTGTCAACAATGTACCCTAGAAACACAGAATAACTTCACCATCCACCTTTTCTGAGGTGTTTATAGCTGTTCCAAACAGTCCCAATCAAAGGTAGTTGGAAAAGCTGGCCGTCATAGAGAGGGCCGATATGCAATGGTTAATTTAAATGTGGAGATGATGTGCACATCCCGGAAGGCAGTCACGGTGTTGTGCCTTCTGGAAAATGACAGAAGACCAAGTTCAAACCCTGCCAGCTTCCTCCCCTCCACACAGCTGGACAATTGTAGCCTGAAGTGGACATGAAAGTCAGTTTATTAGTTTCAGAAATGTCAGACATAACTCTTATATCTGAAGGTTTCTAAAGGTGATCGACCAATCCAACAAGCACCTGTGTTAAAATACATCAGCCCCTTACTTAACTGGACGACTGTGCTGACACACGTGGCTAAACAATTGGGCAGAAACGTTTTGTGTTAGCATGGAAAATCTGTCTTTACATGCTAAGTTTTAGCATTGTAACATGTTCTAATCGGGCACATTTAATTAATTTGCTGTGTTCACACCAACGTTGAGATCTTCCATGATCTCAAAGTATAAGTACAAACTACAGAGTGTTTGCATTGAGTACCTGTTCAATGCAACTCTCTAGCATACAGGATGGGACTAAGTCACCAAGCATTACAGCCCCAGAGAGTTTTACATTTCCTCAAGAGATGTTCCGGTATGTTAAGCCCTCTAGCTATCTGTCAGCAGCAAAACTCAAGAGTCGCAGGTTTCTGCAAAACAAATCGGAGTTCATGCAACTCCTCGGTACTGCTGTCCAGACTTCAATGTATGCTTACACGAGCTGTCTGCCCTGCTGTTTTAAAATGTGTCAGCGATTAGTGCCGAGGTCTTGTTTTTGTCTGTATACATTATTGATATTTAAGACTGCAGCTTCTCTAAACTGTAGAACTACAGTGAAACTCTGCATTCTGCTAGTCAAGCATTAGTCTCCACTTGTAAAGTATCATGTGGAATTTATGGCCCCGGGACTGTGAGCTTCGTGGAGTACCACTGAAATCCAACCCTGAAATGTGTTTCAAGGCTGAGGCAAAATTCAATTTGTATGTGTGAACTAGTGCTACTACTTTGGCAAGACATTAGATACTACATGTAATTCAACACACAGCACACTGCTTTGTATTGCCATTTGCATGTCCAGATGCAATTGAAATGTGAGACGCGTTAACTCATGTATTTCAGGGGATTTTGTTACCTTTTCTTATCCATTAAAGGCCAGCAGGATAAACTGCGGTTTAACTCCTTCGAGCCACTGGAGAGGAGTGCTCTTGGATAAATTGTGATTTGTGTTCGACTTAATGGGAAAACCTGTACTTACAGTGTGTGTGTGTATACAGTATATGATGTGATTTAAAAAAAAAAAGACACATAATGTGATTTTAAAGACCATATCCCTGCTCTGTTCTATGTCATTAACTACAATGCCCATACTTCATTTGTAGTACCCTAGATGCATAGTAGCATAAAGGAGACAAAGAAGACATGGACATATAAATGATGCAACAATGAGTTAAAGCAATGTGCTGTTCGCTGTGGTCTCTAGAGTGATGATATTATATTTCCCACCTTTCTTTAAAACATCAACTTCTGTGCGATTCTATTCACATCTCAGTTAAGTGTGAAACCAATTCTGCCTTTGCTGAGCCAGCTTTGACCTTTCTTGAGCTTTTGATGCAAACTGATTTCAACACATAAAGGAGACCTGCCGTTACCCGCTCTCGCTCTAACCGATTTGTAAAGGCTCTGTGATCCGCTGCTTCAGTTCAGGGAGCTCCTAATGAAATCATTTTTACATAACGTTCCCAAACTTGGCCCGTTCATTTAGACTCATGTTCGTCTTCTTACAAAGACATTTTGTAACCGAAGGGTTTAATATGTGAAGCCAGCACATCGACTTCAAAATGTTCTGCCAGAATCAACTTTGTCTTTATTTTAGCCTTTATTTCACCAAAGATTGAAGCAGAAAACCATATCATTCGCACCATGAAATGTTTTTAATCACATACGTCATTCAGTATCTAGTCCAGAGATAGAGTTATTTTTGAGATATTTTCAGGTATGATATTTTAGAGTTTCCTGGTAAATGGTAAAAAAGTTGTTGATGACTCATCCTGCACTCTGGGGCATATACTAATTTTGTATCCAGATACCTGTTAGACACAGCCTATGAGTGATTCTGACGGCTGATACATGCATCCATGGCTGGACCTCACTGAATGCTCTCCAAAAGCACAACTTTATTCACCGAAAAATATGATATCCAGCTGCTCAGCTAAAACTCTATAGTTTCCTGATGGACAAATTTGGCTAGCTAACTAATGCTAACTAAATCTGCCGTCGGCAGGGAACACAAATGGGCATAGCAACCAGACCAGCCCGGGTTCAAGCATGGCATTTGAGACCAACAGGGAATAACATCACACTGCCGAGGTGATTTACGGACCTCCCTGATGAAAAGATTGCTAAGTAGTGAACCACTAAGTGTTGTTAGCCCTGTGGGTCATGCAGCTAACTGAACCGAGTCAACCGCAGGGTGCCAGAAGCCAAACCCGGCAAGAAAACCACCTTGGTAGGCTACTGTATTCCCTGCCAGACGGGTTTCTGGATGGTAATAGACGGTACATACTGGCACTAGCTTGTGGCAGTACCTGCAATGCATAGCAGGTGACAAGTCCCTTCCTATCTTCCCGTTTTCACAGGAAACATAAAAAAGAGGAAGGAAACAGCATTCTGCATCATATAGGTTTCATGTGATGGCCTCAAAAGCCTCCAAGTGTGGCTTTCCCAATCTTTCTTTTTTAGCAATCCAACACCGGCCTCTGCTCCTGTTCATTCCAGCGGAACTAATAGGCACCAATGACCACTCGCTCTACTTCACAGTGGTCTGTCCACCTCCTCAAAAGAGCCATGGCACTCATTGTAACTGTCTCTGGCCCTCTCGCTACACAGCAATGGATGCTCCATCTGCAGCGTGACTGGTAAAAGTCTTGGGAATTGCTGTTAAGTTCTTGGGCCGCTTCATTTTGCTTTAGCACGGGATTTCAAGTTCAGTCTCCAAGAAGTAAATTGTTGCTGCTTTTCCTTTTTACCCACTATTTAATTGCAGTTAATTGCATTCACCTCGCAACCCATATGTGGCTCATTAAGAGGCTAGAGTGAAAACAATTTAGGCATTGGAAGCCACTGTTACAGACGGCGAGGTGATATAACAAAGCCTCTAGGAGCCATATTGGAGGTTTGGGGAAAGAACAGTTGCGAATGACAATTTATCGTGATTTCGAGTGTGTTTGGGCCAAATGGAATGCAGACGAAGTGGTGTTTTCGTTGACAGCAATCAATCAGCATGATCAGGCAGCACACTTTTTGATGGGAATTTAACAATCAACAGCTATAGCAGCCTTTCTACAGCGAGTGCTTATATTTAGGCACTGTTTGCAGTCATCCATGCACCTCCATGTTGGCACCAGATGTGGTTTCTTGCAGTTTCCTGACACGACTGCAGAGCTTCGGTTCTGCTCTGTTCCCCGGTTAACTCTTCTATCCTTCTGATCTGTGATGTTTTCCATTATTTTCTTCTCTGCGTTGGTCTAATCTCTGCTCTTCTCTGATACTGCGTGCTCAAATTCCTGTTCTGGCCTGTGGTGTATACCAATTTGCTCCAATCTTCGCTCTGTTCAGTGTTCTGCATAACAACTGTGTACAGCCTTTTTTCTCTGAAGTTGTACTTGATGGTGTTCTATAGGAGGAGGAAAATAAACAACGGCAATAACCTTCAGCACACAGCATATTTGTGGTCAAAATTTGGCTGCAGGATGATTCAACTCTTATCTGTTCAATGTGTGCAATGCCATAAACAAAAGCCTTGCAGACTAAATATATTACTGTAAGAGAATTCATAATACATAATCTAAAGCAGAGGATTTTTTTTTTTCTCCCATGCAGTGCCTTGCTCCCAGAATGACCCCATTTGGGAATGGACTCAAAGCCATATTTAACTTCGATAGAAACGTTTGTAGTTAGTTGGAGAATAGATTTAAGAGGCTTCTTAATCACAATGTGCAAAGCCTTGGGGACACAAAGTAGATAACAGCACCACGCTGGGACATTTGGAGCTTTTTCTGTTAAATGTTAAAATATGAATCATCCATTTAATGGTCTTTTATTTCCTTTTTATCCATTACCTGTCCAAGGAGCGCCTTTCTATCAACACTCAATCCTACTTCACTTTTACTTTTAAAGATGTCTGAGTACCTGGGTGGCTTATCTCACATGCTGCTGAATCATACATATACTGTAACTGCCAAAATAGAGGACGCACTTGGCTAACGTGAAGATATGATTCATGAAAGCAGCCGAAAATGCATTTTTCTGCCTCCCTCTTGGTCCACTCAACCCCTTTGAGGACGAGGTAAGAACCCGCTGAATAATGACCGCCTTCACTCCATAATATGTTTTTTGCAGTTTTCCCGGATACGAGCGCTTTCTCAAAAGATGACAGCACTGTCATCCACGGGGCGTTCATGGTCATTCACTAGTTTGATGAACATGAAAACCATATCAAACAAATGCCACAGCTGTCTAAACTGTCAGATCCGCATCCAATTGAAAACTCCAGGGAAGGGATTTTCCTGTTTTTGACAGTATAGCACCCTGTCTCTTGTGTATAAAATTACTTGCCTCACACGGGAGATGCTCATTATAACTAGAGGCTTGTGCAATCAGAGCGACTGGGGACAAAGTGGCTTGCTCAATGGCACTTGGACGGGAGGTTGAAAGGATGCTTGTTAGCTTTAACCACCAAGGATTTCCATTTTTTCAGACCGGCAGTGTTCTGCTCACACAGCTATCCCGCTTTATGCAATCCTCGGTCAAACTCCAAAAACACTAGAGTGTACACTTTCTATGATGCAGCTCCATGCCATTTTTTCATTAGTCTTTCAACCTATATGTTGCAATGTTGTAGTCTCCAAGCTGGAAGTCAAGATAACCCCGTGACGGTAACTGGTGATGGCACCACCAGGGTTATGTGGGCGCCGGCATGACTAGCGGTCTTACAACAGCAGGTCAGAGTTCAATCAGACTAGAGGCTGTATCAAATCAAAATGGAAATGAATACATGTCATGCACTTCAAATCAAATCAATCATACACAGTTTTATACAGAGTGAAATCCGTTCTCTGCATTTAACCCATCCTCGGAGCAGTGGCGGTGATGCCAGTCATGTTTACGCCCTGGAGAACTTATGCAAACTCCACATATAGAGGTCGTGCCCCGACCGGAGATTCAACCCAGGACCTTCTTGCTGTGAGGCGACAGCGCTCAACCAACCCTTCAAAAGGTACCGTGGGAACATTTTGACCACTAGTAGCACTAGGGAGCAATCTTTTTTTTATGAGTGTTGACACAGTTCCTGTCAATGGTTTCATGTTATTCCATTGATCGATCGGTGGTGGTAACGTGCCAAGAAATGCAGCAGTGCACCCACAAAAGGCAAGGAGGCAGGAAGAGGAATACTGCTGGCTTGTAATCGTGGATGTAAACAATGCAGTTGGCGCTGAACAGTTGTTTGTTTACAAGGAAACTCCACAGGGCACCTTTAATTCCTCATTGAAATCAATGGGCAGTAAACCTGGGTTTGATCACACCTCTAGAAATCTCCATCCCTATTCGCAGAAGACATTATGCAACTGGGTGGTATAACCCATTACGAGCAAACTGAACCTAATGTGTAAAATCAATGGCGTGTCCAATGGAGTTTCCCTTTAACTAACAGTTTCAGTAGCTCAAATAACCAAAAAGCCACTTCCACCTCCTCCCTATGTGTGTGTAGTATAAAAAGAAACCACAGCATTACTTAGGCCAGGACCAAAAAAAACCATAAAAGTCTTGAACAAAGTGAAATCATGATCAATTAAGAAAAGGGGGTTTGATAGGTGAGAAGAGTGACTTTGCCCTTTTCTCAGGCAGACAATGTAGATTAAAGGTGGAGTGAGGTGAGCTGTGGATTTGTTACTGCACCGGGGGACACTTAATCATAGCGTTCATAATAGGAACCTCATTTAGTTGCCCCAGGCAATTTCTGGGCTCTGTTGCCTTAGAACAATAATGCGTGAGCAAGGAGCCCCCTTTGAAGGTGACATTTTGGAGAAAAAGGTTGCCGCAATGCCACCACAGACTTTGATAAATTATTTTTCATCAGCACAGAGCACGCTCTGCACCTGTGCATGGCTCTAATGAAAGAGGAGAGGGCAGCGTTGTTAACCAAACTCTCTGTGTCGCGCGCGCGTGCACGTGGGGTTTTTTTTGTGCGTGTGTGTCCATGCGACAAAGCTATTTGGTGTGTGTTCCCGTATTGTGCGACCCAAGGGATACTGTGTTTGTCCTTTAGGCTTCCTACAAATGAGGAGAAGTTATTGAGTCAGCATGGGAAACAAAAACAGAACATGAAATGGGAGAGGAGAAAATAAACAACAAAGAAGATAGCCTTTAATCATACAATGGCTTTATTTTTAACCAGTCCAATTATACACACATCTGACTAAGAAGTGGTGAGAAACTCCTCCTAATGCTCTGCTGCAATAGGGCACTAAAGTACACATTGTTTCAGAATATGTATAATGCATCGTAATGTTGCTCTGACTACAAAAGCAGCCGCTTCACTTCTGAAATGTAAGAGAAAGCCAACAAGGCAATCACTGCCTCTTGAAAGCTGTCAGCGCTTAAGGCATCTACCATCAACGGATCTCCTGCTGCGCTCTCCGCTGCAGGCGTTTATTTTCTCAGTTTTTTTTTTTTTTTATTATTATTCACAGAGTCCCTCTTGAAAGTGATGTTTGTGCGTCTGTGCGTGTACCTCATTGAGGCAGTAAATGACAAGCTGGCAGCGTCAAAACAGACTTGATCGTGCGCTGGAGGGACAGCGTTGTTGAGTGCCTTGAGTGCCTCTGAATGTGCTGATGCTCGGCTTGCGCCGTAAAGGTGCTGCGAAGCAAAAGTCAAGGGATGAAGGGGGCTGGTGTGATCGCCGCCTCAGGGTAGGAAGCTGCCTTGTGAGGATCACACGCAAAAGCTCTCCGATAAGGTGTATTACCATACCAGCTGTTGTAGGAATGCTGAGTATGAGTTGTACTCTGTTATAGATACAGACAAGGATGCTGCTTTGATGTTTTTTTTTTCATATATTTGATGATTTTTTTTTTTTAATATTCAGAGTTTTAATAAGGTAAACAAATGTGTGATTTCAGAGCAAATGGGTCCTTCCTACATAATTGCTATGGCAATGCTATGCTAACATGCTAGCAACTACTCTGCTATGTTTCAATTCACACACGTCTATTACTAGTACATTGGATACACCGTGTACTTCCTGGTGTAGTGCGCTAATTTCAGCAGTGTTGTCTTAATTCAAGTACAGCCATTGGGCCCTTACTGAGAATGACGACTGCAACATTTTAGCTTTCAGCAACAGCTTCCTTGTTCACCATTTTCACAATGCCGGTGGTCCCTCCCCTTCCGCTACCTAGCCAAAATGGCGACCAATGAGGGTGAGACGTGTTGAGTGTTCCACATTCAACTTTTTCATCATGAGTGCGCCATACTGGTACACACAGGACACTGCATTTTGCCATAAATGCGAACACATTTATGTAAACAAAATAGCAAGTGTAAGCACTGAAGCATAGCACTGATGCCTGTACATCCATAAGCCACGGAGCAACGTTGGCATTGATTTTGAGTTGTGTTTCTGATGAATATAAGGCCAATACTCAATCACCTTTTAGCTCCATTTTGGTCCCCACCAAGTCTTTGGAAGAATACTAGCTTGTCACTAATGCTGTCAGTCTGTTAGACAGAGTACAGTGGATTAATCCAAAAACAAGTGCTTGCTACAGTGAAATTTGTAGAATTTAAGACCAAAACAATGGCCCGAAAGAGGCTAAAACGCCTTGTTAAGCCGAGGTGAACTGCAGAGTTAGAGGTTATAATTATCTGTGGCTTTGTTAATATGCACAACCACTTTCACATTTGCTATTATGCCGCTGAAACTTGAAATTACTTTTTTTTTTACTTTTTTGGTCACTGGGTTATGGCTAGCAGCTATTTGCCAACTGTGTGTACCATTTGGTGTTGTGTACGGTGGGGTTTTCATAGCCTGTTGGAAATGATGAAGAGAGTGAGACACAAAACAGTAAAGTTGTGGGTTGAAAAAAAACAAAACTACAAATTACAAAGATGCTGAAGCACCCCATCCAGCTCAAGGGAAGTGCATAATTGGGTGACGGCTCTCTCGGGGCTCATCCCGGTGAGGGACACCTTTCACATTAGTCATTTCATCCATAATATAAAAATATTGAGCAGCTTTAATTCAACTTTAATTACCCTCTCCATCTTGTTGCACAGCGTAATGATGCCACTTTAATGTGACAGCTCTGGGCAGCATGTTTCTTATTATTTAAATGTAATATTAACACGTAAGACATTCTTCAAGCACTATGGTGGTCCTGTGTACAAGATATCCCTGACAGGGTACTTTGTCTTATCAAAAATAGCACCGAGGTATCATGGATGCATGAATCCCTAAGTGACAAATTGCTTATGTTTCCCTTCGGAGTGTTCCTGACATGTAATGAAAAATGTAGAATAAAGAAAAAAAAAGTGTCTCTGGAAAGCCTTTGAACTGCATATTCAATGCCGTGGCCAAATTAGTCTTCTGGTCCCCTAGCAACTGAGCACTCTGGGAGGGAGCTGTGTGCAGATGCTGGGAAACGAAGTTCACATCAGTTTCTGGGATGCTGATTCTTTTTGTCCAATCTTCTTACAAGTCCTATACATAACATATTCACTGGATATTTCTTTAAAATATGCATAGGCCGGGTGCTTAAAACAACCAAAGGGCTATTAATTATGTATAATGGCCCCTGTTGTTCCGTCCGGTGTTTGCCAGCACTGTCTTGGTATAATAGGGCTGTCATTTCTTTGTTGTTGTTGGAGTACCTTAGAGAAAAAGAAAAGGGAGGATTTGGTGACAGCTTGGGAACTTTTAAGTGTGATGGTGTGTTTTATTTATTTCTTTATTTTCTCCCCAATTTGTGTTCGAAATGTTGAACAAATGGGTGAGAAGTGTCACTTTGAATCCGCTGTCTCAGTGTGGTGACAAAAACTATTGCTCTGTCAGCTGCACATCTCGACTAGATAGGGTTTGCTGTCTCACCAGTTTTTCCCATTGCGGTCGAAATATCTGTTTCAGACAAGCATCAGCAGAGTCATTAAAAATGCATTTCTAGAGTGTTCTAAGCACCTGTCGACTGAAGAAGCTCTTTAAATAAAAAAATAATCTTCTTGTTACAAATGAAATACGTATTACAACACACCCTTCCACAGGTCAATGCACTCAGGGGATTGTGCTTCTACATCCTTTTTTAGGATGGTATGTCCAAGTGACAACCTCCATGCCTGAAGGAAATGCCAAAAACTGCAGTTCCATGAATGGCCACTTGAGGCTGGCTCCAGAAGTGAGTCAATCTCTATAAGCCCTCATGTTAAAATGTCCAACTTCACAGCCAAAATAAACATGCTTACAGCCTGGTACAAAAAACAGTTTTGGTCTCTATAGCTAATTTCGCCATTCATGACAACCGTACCAAGTCTGAATTTTTATGCAATGCACCTGTTCAAATTATATCAAGGCTTAAAGTTATGCTTAATTAACAGTGTGGCCGCTTTCGTTGACAGGTGGGTGCTGTTACAGATGGCTTGCTTGAGCATACAGATGTCTTTTAGCTGGCAGGTCCACCAACAATCCACGTCTTTGCCCATTTTTAGATTAGCCGGAAGGCAGCAGAGGCAGGACCACTAAGATGGTGACGGCCAGAGCCACTACGCACAGAACGTTGGATGGATGGATGGATGGATGGATGGATGAATAGATAGATAGATAGATAGATAGATAGATAGATAGATAGATAGATAGATAGATAGATAGATAGATAGATAGATAGATAGATAGATAGATGTAACTTCAACAAAACAACCAATTGCTAGAAATTATCCCAAACTAACCAAAATGGAACTTCTTCCTGCTTACAGTATGCCCTCAATAAGATATGTAGGTCTCCATTTGGGCCCTTATGCTCATTAAAGTATATTACCACTATGCACTATTTAAGGACCAGATCTATAGTTTGAGAAATCTTGCCCCAGAGGAAATCCTCTTTCTGAAAGTGGGGAACCTCGCTCGTTTCTCACTGTCAAACTGTTCAATGCTGACTGTGATAAAACCCTGCATGAGCCCACTGGTGTGTGTGTGTGTGTGTGTGAGTGAGAGTGTGAAGAGAGTGGTGCAGTCTTCCAGTTTCCTCACTGTGTACGCTTGTAGAAGAGTCTCAAAATTATGGTGAGATGCGATGGAAGGGACGAGAGAGTAAAAAAAAAAAACGAGAGGGAATACGGTGAGTCGGATATGTGACAGATCTGTTAGTCAAAGGATGGATAGAAGTGAGGAAAGGAAGGGAAGCAGGTGTAGGAGGAAGGACACAGGAAGAAAAGGATTACCACTGGAACTTGTCTTGTATTTACACCCATCCTCCACGGCGCTGGAGAACACTTAGCGACAACTTGACCCCGGACTCATGTTTATATGACAGCCTGTAAAACGGTGCCAGAGAATGCCTGTACTTGGTCATGTCCATAGCCCTCCGCCTCCCCCTCCCCATTAAACGACTGGTGGGCCTTAAACGGCTGAATGACTTAATTTACTCTGTGCTGAATTAGTGCTGTTTTAGCGAAAGTAAGCTGCGCTAATGTACACAGTGGTTTCAGAGGCACAGAAGGATCAGAACTGGGGATGGTGAGGGAGGGGGGGCTAATTCCACCAACCTCCTGTGTTGGCTTTGTCAATAAACAGTAGCGTCAAACGCGATTTTCCCTTGGAATTAAATATAGGAATAAACAAAAGACAGAACTAGGATCGCCTCGTTGTCACACAGAGTGATCTAATAAGCCTTTTTTCAACAGTTCCTGCGCTATAAATAGCCGTTACTTGTCATGTCCAGGATTTGATACTAAACCCCATGAGATCCGGCTTTGAAGGCTGACAAAGAATCTGAATACAGCTCCGAGAGGCGTTTTTCAATAATACCCCCTTCAAACAGCAGTTCCTATTTGAGGATTGTCTTCTTCTTTGTTTGTCTTTCCCTTCCAGCCGTCGCCGATACAGTTGACGAGCTCCTGTATTCATCATTTCTCATATTGTGCCATGTCACTCGGAGGTGAGCGGCGTGGATAATCAAGCGAATCATGAGGCTGGAGGAGAGCAATTTTTGTGCACTGGGACTGGCTCTTCGCCGTAGGTTTTTTTTTTTTTTTTATGTTCTCTGATTTGTGCCCTGTGGGCCATTTCTGGCCTGCACGCACGCTGCAACAGCGATACAACGAAATTAGACACGGTGATGCAGAACGTACACGCAGAAATATGAAGACGGGGACGTCCACATTTCTCGTCTGTCATTTGCTGTTGTCAATTTCCTGTTGTTTTGATACATCGGTGCCCATTGGGAGTCTGGGTAATGAATGGGTGAAGTACTAAAGTGCATGTTTTCAGTCATCATCGTCTTCTCTGTGGCAACCTTGAACAGGAGCCAGCGTCTTCCAGGTGGCGCCACTCTCATCATTCATAAATATAATTTACAGTCTGTAAAATACTAAACAGCCCCAAGGGTCAGCCATGACGTAGGAGAAATTTCCGGGCTCTGCTGATGTGATGGCAAACAGGAGTCACAAGCTACCTGTAAGTGGCCTCTTGTGAGTTCACTGTACTTATTGTCTTGCAAAGAACATCCTGTTGAACAAGCTGGTAAATGGCTGATGGCTGAACTCGTCAGTACTAGCTTTGCAAGCGCACGGCAGGCCTTTCAAGGATTTATCCACATGCTAAAGTGGTGTGCATGAGGCTGCGGTGAGAGCGACATGCTGTATTTAAAGAGCTTGGTGAGTGGTGTCTTAATCAGCTTCCCAAGACCAAGAATACGAGAGCAGAAGTGTAAACGGTGGATTGAGTGGTGTTCATCTGCTCCAACGGAAGCTGCAAACATTTGCATGTCTAGCTAACTACCTCGCTACCTGCAGTAGTAACCAAACTCAGCGAGGCCAGGGATCAGTTGACTGTAGCACCTGTAATATTGCACAATTCTTTATTAGATTTGATGGCCACGTACTAGGGCAAACCCAGCCAAACTCATTATACAAGATAGCACTGCAATCAGGGATGTAGTGGGGAGTAAACCCAAGATTATGCACCTGTTTTCACCACAGCTACCAGAGTTTAACCACTGCTGTATTTACCATTACACCCCTCACCAAAAACATATTGGTTAGTACCAAAACATATGAAAACATTCTTGCTAAGTCTGGTGAGAATACTGTTTTGTCAGGGACATTTAGCTTGCTTGTTTCAGTCTTCAGCACAATATCATGTACGTAGCCATCAAGCTTATTCAGCCAGCTACAGCCGCTAATATCTGGAGGCGATGTTTTCCACTAACACAATGAGCGGGAAAGAATTATTGGATGGTAAATCTGCCACTGTTATCATCAGAAAATTACATTATGTGCTTTGACAGCGAATTGTCGTTCATTAATTATTTTGTTTACGTCTGTTTCAACCCATTACACCTTCTACTATACAAGCAATATGTGTCAATATTTTTTCATAAAAAGGATCCTATGGGTCATATACAGTACCACTCAAGTGAGAATTGATGGTAATTCCTCGAAGCCTGATTTGCCCTGAAGATAATATATGACAGCCAGGCTGAGGGCTGCGGCAAATCTGCTGCGAGGGTAAAAGTGTGTGCAACACAGCCTCGGGTTCACAAGGCTAATTTTCTGATTAGCTGTTTTGCCCGTTCATTAATCTGTTTGTTCGTAGCAATTATGCAGCACAGTGTTTCCTAACATGGTTCCACCTGGCCTGCATGTTTTTCCCGTACACATGATCCAAATATGTGTCATGAAAACAAATTGCTCTTAATTGGACGGGGTGTGAAAGAGCTGGAGCTGGAATCGCTCGCGAGATCCGGTGGATCTTTGGGAGTTGGATAAGTGGTTTCACGGGGCCAAGAGGCACAGTTTCTATGGGTTTAATAAAAGTCCAGCTGTGTCAAGTTGCAGCTCTGTGTGCTCAATGTATGTCCTCACTTTCTCCCAAACTCATCCTTTTCAGAAAACTAAGGACTTCTTGTTTTCAGCTTGACCTGTTATGTCTATACTTTTGAAAGGTTTCGCAGGAGCACAAGTAGAGAGAGTTTCTCACAGAGTACCATGAAATAAAGAGATGAAAATGAACAAGCTCCACTTTGGAAGAAAAATATTACATTAAAGACTTCCCATTTTTAAGAATTATGAATACAATATCAACATGAAACGGCCAGCTAAACGAATCTTGTTTCGCTATCGCCAATAATTATGAAACAGAGGAAATGACTGTAAAATCACAGCATTTCTGAACTAAAACATTGCTGTGAGAGAGCAATTATAGTTACAGAGCAACTCTGAGTCGCTCTGAATGTTGTAACTTTGAAAAAAAAAAAAGACTGAGCTTCTGAAGCTAATAGGGCTTGTGGACACAAATACTGTGCAACAGAGCGGAACAGCCCTCGTTGTCAGGAAGCAATTGGGCAGATAAGTTGCAAGGGTTTTTGAAAACAACCACTCCCCAACTTAAACCCTTTTTATACCCACTCAAATACCCCGGCTCCACCGCCGTACATCCCTGGCCTGTTTTTTTCATTTCACGCAACACTATCCAAGGTGTTGCTTGAGATTGGCAGACATCCATGCACCAAGGTCCTATTTTACAGACTATCCGGACTTTGGTGGCATCATTTAACAGCTCCTCCAAGGAGCGACTGGAACAAGATTGATGAGAAATCTCAAGTGAAACACAAGGGGGACACACATGGGATACTCTTACAAAAGGGCATTAACCGACATGCAGGTGGCTAATGCTGTGGGCCCCCTTCATTCAGGCTGATTCTTAAATGGCAGACATCGTAGAGTTTGTGAATGCTGGCTCCCTCGGGGCACGGCGAGCGGTGCGGCGAGTGAAAAGTGTTTTCTCTCACCTTCTTTTCAGCCTCAGCAACACCTAAAAGTGCTTAATCCCAATTAATCTGGAGTTTACAGAAATCCTTTATGACCCCACTGAATTAGCTTAGTGGTCTTGATCCCTTGACAATGAGTGCAGGCGTCGGCGTGCGCCCACACGCGTAGGTTTGTGCTCGCACACACCTTGTGTCATTGATCATTGTTAGGGACCGAACACACGCGGTGACTTTAATCTGATTACCACGTCATCCAATTTGATTAAATCACAAATGCCAAAATAAGTTTGAAAATCTGCATTTCCTGTTCTAACCAAGAAAAAAACAGCAGCTCTGCTCATTTGTTCAGGCGACCAAAAACTTTTGCAAATAAATCTTTCTAAATATTTTTTTAGGAACTAAATGTGAAAGCAGGGTTTTAGTGCTGAATCACCTCGAGAGGAGGTGATGGCAGATGTGGAGCTGTGGACTTAGAGACTGTGGTTCACCTGATCTTGACTCCTACGTTCAGTGTTTGTTTCATTTCGTCCAAAAGTTTTCCCAAGTATTTGCAACTGATGCTAATTTATACTTCTAAACTACATTTCAGAGACAAATACTGAACATAACACAGCCGTTTTCAAACAATACATCTGATCAGTTTATAAAAACATTATGTATTGTGATAGATTAAATGCATGACCTAATAGTAAGGCTGCTTTTTTCAATAGCGACAGCGGAAGATACAGGAAATCAGGGAGAGTGACATTAGAATCAAACCCAGACCCCTACAGTGAGGTTGCCACACTTACCAAGACTACAACCAAACTATTTTACATTATAAATTAAGTTTGCAAGAGGGAAAATCTAATTCGATAACTATGTTAAATCCATGAATTTTCCATAGGAGTTTATCTGTATTAGAGTTGAAGGGGGCTGGAGCCAATCCTAGCTGGCATTGGGCGAGAGCCATACAACCATTCATGTTTGCATTCACACATGGGCAATTTAGAATCTTTGGACTGTGGGAGGAAGCCGGAGTACCCAAGAGAACCCTCACAGACACATGCAAAACTCCACACAGAAAGGCCTCAGATGGTGTCGGCAGAGCCAAACCAGAATATCCTCTTTTTGGGCCAAACTCCAAAACCACTAGATCCTACATATCCCATGATGCAACTCAACAGCATCTTTCAAAGTCCTAAACACCCACGTCTTTCACACTCCGTGCCTGAAAGCCACAGACGACATTATACAACTATTTTCACAGTCTTAGTAACACTCAGGCAGACTGATCTTGAAATCTGGAAATGAAATTGGTGGAGCGGCCCTTTAACCTGTTGAGTTGGCGGACCAGAAAATTAGTTTTTTGTTGTCGTTGTTGGTTTTTTTTTTTTTCATATGGTTCATTTTGAAATGAAATGACAAACAACACACTGTCATTTATATTTGAAAGCATTGAAATAATACATTCATCTTAATATAAAAAAACAATCAGGCTGAAACCCAGAATAAATCCAGCCGACTAAGCTCCCTCAAATCACAGATTGCATTAAAAATGACAATTCTAAGATTTCATGCAGGAAATCAGAACTGTGTCACAGACTACTGTATAGTTAGAAAACAACCTCGGCAGTCCTGGGGCGCGCACGCACACACACACACACACACACACACACAAAAGCACACCCCTCCAGTGTAATTTTCTGCTCTCAAATGATAATTAACAATTTTATGTCACAGCATATAATTGCAGATGAGGGGAATTAATCACATTATCTCAATTTCATAGTGGCTCAGAAGTGTCCAAACAAAGAAGAGCTTACTCATGCAACGCAGCATGTCTATTTGAGTCCCATGTTGGTTTGTAAGACATGGAAACCAGCTTGTTCTTAATCCCTATATCTACAAGCGGAACACTTCTTCATCCGACCTCATTTATTTAACCTTGTTTACTGTACTGCTCCGCTTGAATAATTGGGACTTTATGTTTCATTCTGGAGACAGTTTGACATTCGCTGGGACATTAAGGATGAATTGATGCTGTTGGGACGGCATTAATTTCCACCCACCTGCCTGCGCCACCCACACAACCTGCCTGGGTGTTGAAACAAGTGATCAATCGTTGATTTGATTAAACATATCCAATGATGTGAAGATAGCGTCAGGTAGGTAAACAGGGATTTACGCTACTGTATTTAGTTTTTAGTCGATAAAGCATGGCATTGGCCTGACAAACTCAGAACACATATTTATTTTTACTTTGCACAGACTTAAAACAACTCAAGGTCCCACATGATAATCTTATAGCTGCTAAAAGCAGATTTTGGTTTATACATCTATCACCAGCGGAGAATTTGTTCTCCTGGGTGCTTAACTTGACAGTCATCTTTAGGAGAAACAAAAACACCGCCTTAGATAACGTATGAGTCATCTAGTTTGTGCTTTAAAGTACAACTCTTCACATATATTATTCTGCATGTGTGTACACGTCCGGACCCTGCAGTGGCTGTACCTGTGATGCAGGAGACCGACATTTTATTTACCGTGCCGAACAGGATTTGGTGTCATTTTAAAGTAAATCTCCTCAGCGGGGCACATTGTACAGATAAGGTCATGTGGAGAGTTAGTTCAGCACCTCTCATCTGGAGGAATTGTGTGTGCGTGTGTGTGTGCACGGTGAACATGCCAGGAACCGATTTTTATTTTTTTTAAACTCAGTAGTTGGGAGTGCTAATCTAGAACGTCCAGATGTGTCGGACTGTGATCACGTGATTTGTTACGATTTGCTTGTGGGTGAAAAAAAAAATGTTTGAATGCACTCTGGATGTTGAGTAAATTGCCGGCTGACATCATGGAAAATGACATAAGCAAAACAGATAAAAAACATGGCTCCCACACTTTCAGTATGCAAACACCTCTACAGTGTGATTAACATATCAGAGCTAATCATTTTCAGCACACACAGTAAATCCGCCGGTAATGAGACATCCTCAATCATTTGTCCGCATGTTTTATGTGTTTTAGCTCCATAAATGAAGTGAACCAAATCACATCTGAGTCACAAAACAAAAAAAGGCCCGTAGGCTTCCTGGTGGCTCAGCTGGCAACAGCATGTGACAGCGCGCGTTTTGGCTACCGATTGCAACACGGGCCATGAAAAGCCGACGGTCACTGCGTATGGGAAAGTAGGACAAAATGCAAGCGGCAAAAAAAAAAAAAAAAACACAACACAAAGCTTAAATAACTTGTTTTCTCCAACGTTCTATGAAGGCGCCGGGATTATCAAGCGAATGAGATGCTTTTCGGCTCGATACGGTTGCACCTCTCAAGTTAAAAAGATAATGAACAGATAATCACAGCTTTCTGAGCACCAAGAACAACAACAACAACAACAACAACACACACACACAAAAAAAGAGTCCATTCATTTTTGCAACCCTCCACTCATTAACCCAGCAATCTGAGAAAATAACTGAGAACATCTTACAGTGAAAAGAGGGCGCGAATTATCCGAAGACTCTGAAGAGTAACGGGAGGAGACGTCTTCCCCTAATGACAGCGTGAAAAGTCTGGCGCTTTCAGTCAAGGTCAGCTTTTATTAATTAATTAAGGTTTTCGATGATTAAAGCCACCATGCTTTTCATTAAAAACTGTGGGGCCATGTTACAAACTGCTGCTAATTTAGAAATCAGCACTTTTGAGTGACTTTCTACTTTTATTCCATTTAAGTTCAGATGGAAATATTGCACAGTGTCACTTTTTTTTTCTTTTTTAGCTGATGTGTTTATCCAAATCGACTTACAATAAATGCATTCAACCCTGACAGTAAAATCCCCAAAAATTGCAAGAATCACTCGAGTACATCAACTTCATCAAATATGCTGAAGTGCCACATTGGGAAAAGAGAGAGAAAGAGAGAAAAAAAAAAAGATTGAGAAAGAGGGGCTTTAAGGTGAGCTGTGAACAGATGGGTTTTCAGTCTGCGGCGGAGTATGTGTCGAGTTTCTCCTGTCCCGATGTCAATGGAGAGCTCGTTCAACCATTGTGGAGCCAGGACAGCAAACAGTCATGGTTTTGTTGAGCGGTAACTTGGCCCCCCCCTCATAGTGTGGGAGTCGCAAGTCGATTGGCAGCAGCAGAACTTCAGCAGAATAGTACATGGAGACTTTACTCAATTAAAAGTATAGTTTTTGGATGTAAAACTTTCAATTTCCATATTTTTTGGGACTCACAAGACAGATTAAAGATCTGTCGAGTAAGATTTATTTGCAGAAATTTCCATTAGTGTATAATCACCTGAAAATAAGAATCATTGTTGGTTTTTTTCTTAAAATGAGCACTTTATGTCAACAGAGAGAGCAGGTCTGCCGTGTTGAACCGCCATTTTCCTTCAGTAGCCTGAAACAGACAAACAAAACACTGATCTAAATATGGACTTTTGCTTTTAATGTGAATTTCACAGCCAGAGTTTTTCCTACATGTTTGAAAGAAGAGGGTGAGGCGTGGGAGAGTATTCATTTGGTTGCAATCTGCAACTTCACAGCTAGGTGGCACTACATTCTACACACTGGACCTTTAGCAGAAAATATTCTGTCCTATCCTGACTTTTAGTCCCTAGTATGGGTTGACCTTTAAAAACACCTCCCTTCCTATAACACAATGCTACATTAGCCCCTCCCACCTCTCCTAGCAAGAGCCAGTGTTCAGTTTGTCCATTCTAGACTACTGTAGAAGCTGGTTCAGCAAGGTGGACCCCATGGAGACATCTGTAGATATAAAAGACTCATTCTAAGGCAACAACAGCAAAACAAAGATATGATTATACACTAATGAAAACATAGTTATGCACATTATATTCCACTTCTAGCACTTCCTGTAGCCTGCTAAATCTTCCACAGTGGACCTTTAAATATTTTTAAGCTCAAACTGGGACACCTTATTTACATCATGCGGGCTGTTTATTCAAACTTTGGAGCGCTCCCATCAGAGCCACAAAAGATATTATACAAATGTTCTCACAGGTTGAGTCTTACTTGTAATTAGTTCTTCCATTGCTGCAAATCAGAATTAATGGTAATGTTTTATACACTTGCTGATTGTGGTTGCATCTTTGCGTCACTCACAGATAATGTACAATCATAGAGGTCAGTTGACTTCCAACATCTTGGCGATGTTCACCACTTTACCAGATGCATTCAGCCTCCACTGCCCCTGCGGTATTTTTACTGTATGTAGTGCAATTACTATCTACATGCTGATGCAACACATACTATGCAGCCTTATCCTCGAGGGCCTGCCAGTAGATGCTTCTCTGTCAATCTGCAAATGAACTCACCATGAAAAATCACCCTCTGCTGACTTGCTGGAACAACAAAACCCGACATGTAAGACATCTAAACAGTTCTTGTGTCTTAAAACCGAATTTGGCAAGGCACCAGGTGTAGTAGCAGAGATGAGTTTTCAAGCTGGATCATTAGTAAAGTCGCTTGATGTGATGAGTGTGCACAAGTCGATTATTCAGGTTGCGTTTTGACGTCTGACCGGGGACAACAGATGGAAACTAGCTTTCTAGTTTAACTCGCCGTTGATCACTGAGTATTGTTCCTGCAAAATAAACAATGAAATGAAACGGATGTAAAAACATCTGGCATCTTAACAGACTTTGCTGCATCCAGCAATTACAACACTATTTAGAGCAATTACAGTATCATTTATAGCTCTCATTATAGCTATTGGGAGCTAACTATAGGGACGTCTGTATTTCTTGCCAGCCACTGCTCAGGCCCAAAGATATACTGCAGTCTACTAAATAAAGCCTCAAAAAGCTGCCAGGCTCCACAGTGCAGGTGAGGAAACAGCGGTTTTGGAGCTGGGAGAAGCTTATTGAGCATCCTGGAGGTGCCGTGGCCCTAATTCAGCGTGATGTGTGTTCAGTGTGACCATCTGTGATAGGTGGCGCAGGCTCAAGCGCCTTTAAGTTCAAAGTCGCTGAAGGGAAAGGACAGAAACTGCAAACGCTGCTCCGATGAAGAGGGACGTTGTGTCAGAATCTGGTTTCTGATTCTCAGTTTAATTGTGATTTAAATTAGATGGTCACTGAAAAGAAATGTAGGCCGGCATCCAGCGAGACTTGACGGAAAGCGACATGATTAACAGGAGCTCTGACCTGATGCTCCCCCTTTGTGTTTAGTCGAACCCATCACAGAACAGGGATTAAACCCAGTTTACTGCTTTAGTAACTGTCATGTTGTTTACAGCCGAGGCTTTCACTGCGCTCTTTTCCTAATCCTTCCTCCTCCTCTCGTCTCTTGAAAACACACGCGCGGCATTGTCAGCCTCTCGACAATAAAAAAAAAAGGGGCCCTACATTCACCCTCGTGTTAAAAAGGCAAGATCCCGCTCTCCTTTGCTTGTAACCCAAGAGATTCGAAGACAGGAGCGGTTTAATCGTGCGTCTGAGCTATAATAAGTCATCAATGATGTTTATGACTTGTAAAAGCTCTCTCCGGGCTACATCTGAGAAACACTCTGTGCCTGTGTATAAACTTGATTATGGAGCCATTTCAGGGGGAATTTAGAAGGTGAGTTTTGAGTTCATTTACAGGTTGACAGAGAAACAGTTACTTGAAAGCCTTTTAAGGGGGAGGCCATATTTTGTATTAGCGTGTTTATATCGCCAAATACCTACATTAAAGTTAGTGCATCGCTGGAAACAATCTGTTCATCATGTGAGCTGCAAGTTAAGATAAGCTCACGTTAGCCGCCATAAGCTGCTGCGCACACCGGGCCAGGAGAGGTAGCATCAGCAAAACCACCAAGCATCTATATATATGCATATGCATCTTTCTATCTATTCATGGATGATTTCCTCTCTGAAATGTTACATGATCACTTTAAGCCAAACAAAAAAAAAAAAAAACCCAACAGAACCTCCGAAATACTCAGTCGGCATTCAATTATTTATTGCTACTGTATATGAGCCACTGGGCAGTTCTGGAACGTGATCCGGATGACAACTAATACCTGACCTACCTTTAGTGCACAGGAAATACCAAAAACAAGAGGGATGCCAAACATAATCACAAACATGCTTGCACATTCACACATTAATACGCCGTACACACCATAAAAACCATAAAAATTAAAACAGAATCAGCTCCCTGATTTGAGCCATCTTTGAACAACCCTCATCCACAAGTAAGACTTTGAATTTGCAAAATGTCGTTCCATGGGAGCTGATTGCCATGAGTCACACTTATTCTCCCTGAATTTTCATCACGCCTAAGCCCTGCTCTCAAGTTGAGCCGCAGCCTCTTCCTCTGTGTTCACTCAAAAACACCGCAGCACTCTTTCTCCATCTTGTGGCACCTCTGCATCATCGCGTCACTCAACCCCCCCCCTTCCCATGACTCCCCTTGTTCGAAAAAGCGGCGGCCTCAAAAAATGGTTCAGCTATTTCACGCGTCATTAACATGCATCAACCACTGACAATAATGAGGATAATTGGATTTTAAATGAACACAGTTCTTAATTTGTTCCAGAGATTGATGGGGATTATTGATGTGGGCACCCTCCCACCAGCACAATATTAATTTACACTCGTGTCTCATCACTGTTTCCTCGTCCCCTGTCCTCAAATCAACCTGACACTTGTGTATTTAAAGACAAGGCAAACATCTTTTTTTTTTTTCAGAAGGGGGTCAGGCCTGCTCAATCAGTCATGGTGGAAACAGGTGTGCGTCACGTAATGACGAGAAGATGTGGAAAGAAGGGGAAAACTCTGTTGTAAATTAAATTCTATTAACCTCTTGAACCCTAGCATAGTGTATATGTATATCTCTGTAACTACAAGCTTTATTTGAATATTTTTTGGTGTCATAATAACTGGATATTAGGTGTGCACTATGTATCAAGGCTGAAAGATACCTTACTACAGCGACCCTGGTTCAGTTTACGTCTGAGTGTTTTGCTGCATGTCATTCCCTTTCTTTACCCTGAATTTTCATGTACATTTCTCCAGCTGTCACTGTCCAGTAAAGCAGTAAGTGCCAAAAATCTAAAACTGTTTCAATTGTTTCACTCATTATTGTGTTTTGTTAGAATGTGCAGGTTAACACAGGGTCAACAACACAATGAAGTGAAGTGTTGAAGAGGAAGCGGTCAGCTCAGCATTAAGAGCACTAAACAGTGTAACAGGAATGTGAATGACCAGGTTTTTCATGTTCCTTGTGAATGCCATTGAACTTTCCAGTGTTTTTCCCCTCTCTCTTTATTATATTAATGACAATTCACAGAGTACTTACAAAAGAGAACACATAGAAGCAATACATCAAAGAAAAAAAAACTGTTATGATCTGACACGAGGGGGGTATAAAGTTTGAAATGAAGGTTGCCATAGTTTTAATTGCTTTTTATCGTAGACTGTGTTGGATTGAATCAATGTGTTGCTTGAACTATAATTGATGAAAATAACATGGCTTTCTACTGGGAGATTTACTTTTATGGATATGTAGCTTGGCCAATGATAAAATCTTCCAGGAGACCAAATAATACACTATTCCGGGCTCTGTTTTCCCCCCATGATTGGCATGTGTTGGTGATGATAACAGAAGGAAATTGAATTTGCACATGTACCCTCAAATGTTTGGACAAAAATCGAACAGTATAACCTTTTACAAGTATTATTGATGAGATTCAGAGACAAAATAATCTCACCACAAGGTCCATTCAGTCGCTGTTCTGGAGCTTTTGATGATGTAACACGATCTTCAGCAGTAGGCAGAGTTTGCCATGTCATTGTTTTTATTTGTTACATAATATATTTAGTGATTGTTTATATGTTTTGCTGTGTGTAGCCAAGGTATGTTCACATCATCCATGTCTTTGTTACCTACTAATTTGAAACGGGGCAGGTGGTATGACATCCTTCTTCTTCCTGCTTAATTTCTACGGGATTTTGTGCCAAATTTTGTGTGTAAATATTCACAGAAATGAGCACATGTTGTGTTGATGTCTGTATATTTTGTTACACCTCTGCCACCTGCTTGTACTGTCACGCCGAGAAACATTTCAATAGATGAACATCTTGGATGCCTGCTTTAGTGAGCTTGTCTGTTGTGTCAGTCCACCTGCAGTGACCCATTCTCGCCACTAGATGTCGACAAAGATCACAGGTTGCTGAAGGGTTTTTAACGTCACATGATCCCAGGGTACCCAATCTAAAGGGTTTATGTGAGGTAAGCATTCATCTACATTATGTGAGGGTTATTGGTAATATTGTTGGGATTGGTTACACGCTGAGGAAACAAATCAACACAAATGGAGGCAGGAAAAAAAAAGCTTTCTTCACTTATTATAATCTGTTTCTTAACATCTTGCAGATTACAGGTAGTATTCTCCACCTGAGGGGGCCGATCTGCTTCCCTCACTGTTTTTCCTCACGCTCAGCGCCTGTGTGCATCCTGCAGAGCTGCCACCCTTTACACAGAAAGCTATCCATCTAAATAATTACTGGAATTAATTTCACTGCGTTGCGCAGCTCCACCGCTAATGTCACTCTGCTATCACTGCTGCAGCTGACCAGATGATTTCACTGGAACAATTTCAAGGCAGGAGGCCTTTCAGCAGCATTTACTGAGCCGTGTTGTCGCAGCTGTCAGAACATCAGCAGGATTCTTACTGTACAAGCAAATCATGTCAAACAGGAACAATATACTTTTTCTTCTTGTAATGGTAAAAAAAAAACTTTGAACACCCCGGGAAAGATTATTTCCATTCTATTTCATTCTCTATATATCTCATCAGCAGACATTCAAATCCTAGCAGGTATCAGATGATTGTGTGAGGAAAAGATGAAAAGATTTCAACTCTCAACATGTGGTTGTTTTCACATCTCTTCACCGAGCCCGACCGCTGTTTCCAAGTTGGCAAATAACACCTTTGGTTTCCAACCTTGCTGCGATCGAGTGCTTAATGACAGGTACAGCACATGGACCACCTTAGAACTGCTATTCAAATGCGCTGCGTGGTACACTCGAGTTCAGACCCACACATATCCTTGAGAAGACGGTAAACTGCTCGTGCTCTTTGTGCTCGAGAGCATCTCCCACTTTTACATTTTCCTCTCCAAGGGGATTACAAATTGATGATGAATGCCCAGACATCATTTAAGATGTTTTCCTTCTTCTTTTTTTTTCTATTGGCTAACCCTTCACACGTTTGCTAAAATAGTTTTCTCAGAAATAATAAAAAAAAGGAGCAGATGTAGATTCTCCCACATAATGTTGGATACTGTGGTTTTACATCCTACATAATGGGGTGGTTTGAACTGATGAAGGTTAGAGCTGCAAAAACACACAGTGAAGAAGATAAAAAAAGAAGACTTTTTTTTTTAATCCATTTAAAAAAAAAAAAAAAATCACATTTATGCTTTACTGACAAGCGACCTCTACATGAAACATATGTAATGCCAAGAGTGCAATAGGTCATATTTGATATGTAGGTCAGACTGGTATGGCCATGAAAGGCCTCATAGGCAGAAAGTATAATCTTGTATTCAGTCCTGAGGCTCGCCAGAAGCCATTGCATTTATCAGAGAACAGGTGTGATGTGATAAAATTATCTCTGGCTGGATGGTCCGGCTGACCATCGAGTAAGGTATTTAACCAGACAAGAGACAAGAGATAAAGGTTTTTTTCTGTTTCTACCAGTGGCAAAATGCTTCTTACTCTCCATAAATGCGTTTTATAGATGATAAAAGGCATTGTGCCAGCTTTGCTGGACATGATGAAGAAAAATCAGTAAACACACAATCAAGCCTTTAGTTATAATTAATGCTTCACTTAATACTTAAGCAGAATGCAGCAACTATTACCACCACGAAGGGCCGTTGTAGTTCTGTGGTTGACACAGAAATTCAAATGTGTCAATGTAGGAAGGAAATACAAGACGGTCAACCAATTTTCCTCACTTATTTTGCAGAAATTGGATATCGGCCAATACTAATTGGCTGATATAAATTGAAGATAGGTCAAGTTAGGATTTTTTCAAAATAAAAATACCTTATTTTTTTCATAATTAAGTGGAGAGAGACTGGAAAATGCCAGATTGCAGAGGTCACTTGAAATGTCAGTGCACAAGCAATTTAAAAAAAAACACAATACACTCAATACTTACTATATAAAGCATCTTATCTCATACTCGTTTCAGTATGAATATACACATATGTCAAATTCAGCCCTTTTTTTTAAATTTTAAGTTCTGTTGCTTGATACATTAGTATTTCCCCCAAATTTGCAGTTTCCTCAAATGTGTGAAACAGCGCCCCCTGGCTCATAATGGCAAATATCATGCAGTGTGTGTGGCCAAACGGAGAGTTGCATCCTTAGTAAAGTCGACAGGAGGAAAGAGAACTTAATATTAGTTTACAAAATAATTAGCTGAAGCCACTCTCACGAAACTGTGAAAGAACCGAGCACTGGAAAAATACACCGAGGTCAACAGTGAGTGGTCTTCTACTAACAACAGAAGGTTTCCCACGTTTTAATGGAACAGGTGAGGTCAATTAGCGTGTTCAGGTGTATTGACGGCGGTCGTGTGACGCAGGGTTGACCTGAGGACTTTCCTGAGGAAGTGACTTTTACGGCAACAAATGGAGTGGGACGTTGAAACTTTATCAACATGAAGGAAAGGAGAATGAACTACCAACGTCAAAAACGTAAGTCGGATTCACCTGTCTATCTGTGTGTGTGTGTGTGTGTTTGCGTGCTCGTTTGTTTACTGTCCTGATGGCTAGCTTCCTCCCCGCCGCTGTCGCTGTGTGTTAATGCCTCGCTATGCTCCTGTTAATGTTATGGAGGTCATATTCTGTAACTGCTGCATCTGCTTTTCATGGACACTAAAACTGCTGTGTGCTGAGCCCGCCGAGGCTTTTAAATTTTTTGCGTTTCTCGTTTGTTGTGTTTTTAAGCCTGTCCTGTAGAACAGACCCCAGCAGCCATTTTGACACGACATAAACACACTGCGTCACCAATGATACTAATTAGTGAACCTTACTGTAATTAGCATCATTGTACTGTCTACTATGTCAAAATGGCTGCTGGAAAAACGTCTGTTATTAGCTTGAATCTTCCAATATGCCAGTATATAAATAAGATACTTGTGTTGTGGTTGCGGCTTTGTCCCACTATATTTCTTCACATATTGATTTTGCATATTAAACTGGACCTATAATAAGCATACCTGCTAGCTCCCATGACTGGATGAGTCTATCATCGATTTTGTGTAAATTCTGATTATTTTGCTGGGTTATCTAATAATGTTACATTCATGTTAATATGTATTTCAGACATAATCAGACATATTATATCAGACATAATAATAAAAAAGAACATAGAAAAAAAAAAAAAGGCCAATAATAATTTGGCGGCCCCCTTCAGTCACTCTGAGGACCCCCTAAGGGGTCACAAACCCCCATTTGAAGACCCAGAAAGTGAGAAAGTTGACCTCTGTGGTTTAAATCTGGCTTGTGTTGTCAGAGTTCTTCGTTAGTTCATTGGTTATAAGAAAGCCAGCGATTGATTTGTTGTTTGATTGTTGCACCGAATTACTTTTTGAACTGATCGTATATTGTAAATCATCTCTAGCCTTCATCTGAGCTCTGGACGCGGAAACTTCATCTGCATGAAAGAATGGAGAATGAACTACCGACTTCAAAAACGTGAGTCACACACACGTGTCTGTCTGCTGTGTTTGCTCGCTGGTTTTCTGTCCTGATGGCTAACTTTCTCCCTGCTGCCATCAGTGTGTATTAATACTAATAATTCTGTAATGTTGCTGTTGAAAGCTAATAGATAAGATGGTGTAAGTCATGTATTTAAGCTGAGAAATACATGAGAATTATGTGTAAGCCATGTATCTATGATACGTGCACTGTTTACTGTTTAGTAGTTGGATTTTGGACCTGATCTTCCATTGTAAATCATCTGTCGTCTCCATCTGAACACTAGAGAGAAGTAAATGTCACGACCCCTCATGTGAAATAATTCCCCATCATGACAGCGCTGTTTCCTCCCAAGCACATCGCAAACATCTAATCCTTAATCCACTAAGTATCGCTGTAGAACAAGACTATAAAAGGGCGCTTGTAAATGTCTGTGTGTGTGCATGTGTGTGCTGTAAAAGAGATAGAGACAGATGGGGAGCTTAATGCAAGTAAAGTTCTCTTAGATCCGAGCTCTCTGGCCCTCTCCGGTATGTGGGAGGAACGGGAGGAAAAGGAACAGATTGATAATGACTTGTAAGGGAATCGCGAGTGCTTCTGCACACCATGCGAGCAGATTTTCCTCAGCTGGAGGAGTTTGGTTTTTAGTCGGTGAGGAATTTAAAAGGGTTACGGGTATTAAGGGAGAGAATGGAGCTTATAATGAGAGCTGGTCGTAAATAAATTTGAAATGGCTTTGGGTGTCAAAAGAGCTCAGGATTGACTCAGTTTAAGAGGCAGCTTAAATCAAATTTTCGATATCACGGCACCTCTGTTCAAATTTCTCCTCTGCGCACTGTAAACAAACAGGATTTTCTTTATTTCTCTCGCTGACCCACTGGCATTCATAACTTAAATAATGCTGTCATTTACAAGTCAATAAATCTTGTATTCAGCCTTCTTAAATCTTGTTACTGAAGGACCTGAAACATATGGGGTGAAACTTTTTACTCCTTTCCAATGCAGCTTATCTGAAACGACTCGAGGCCCTTGAGCTGTGCTTCCCCCCCCCTCCCTCATTAGTATGCCAATTCACGCAGCAAGGACAAAGTCATCCAACATATAATCAGATTATCTTTTCACTAAGTTTCAATAAGCTCTACCTTTGCTGTCACTTTGTATTTATTGTGTTTTTGAATATGAGTGCAGAAACAATGATGCCACCAAAGCAACATAACCCTGTTTCCGTAAAGCGACACTTGCACATTGAAGGCATCATTTTATGTACAGCGGGAGGACATCAGTCTTTTTTCGCTGCCTGATTCGACAGCGGGAGCTCATTTAAAGCAAAGCAAACAGTCACAGAGTGAGAACTCAGCACTCATAGTTGGATTTGAAGAGGAGTCAGGTGAAATCACTCACGGGGACATGCAGCCCAGATGCTCCAGTGCGATAAAATTGAAAGACTCATATAGCCATATGGTAAAGTAAATGTCTTTCATGCAGCTTGAGAATGTATTTAATTGAATCCTGCCTGCATCTGCTGTTATAAGACGACAACTTTCCTGATGTCCAATTATTCCAAAACCACACATAAAACTGTGGAATATTGGGCTTATTTTACCTCTGCGTGCTCTCCTTTCTGTTTGCACTGCTGCACTGTGTTTATTACTGGGACCAAGGCCGTGATGTAACATTTCAATCTCGGATTGGCACTCACATCAAAGTGAGACTGGATGCTCGCTCGCCGAGGAGAGTGCTGGATGAGCCACATATGAAAGGGGAGGATACAGTAACATGCAAATGATGCTGCATACATACATACATTGCATACTATATATTAGTGCTGTCAATCTCTATCTACAGTCCCATTTGAATTTCATACCTTTTTCATATTTAATATTTGAATTTTAATGCTCCTGGTTTTAATATTTACTATGTACCTATGCAGTCACATTGACAGGACACTGAAGGGGCAGGAGCAGGACTGTCTGATGCTAGGCTAACTGAGTAGCAGGTGGTTTGCTAGCACCATACAGATTACCACAACATCCTCAGTATGATGTCATGCATTTAGATAGATTTTCTGCTGTCATTGATATCATCAGTAGAACTCCATATACAGTAAGCATGAATGTGTTGTGGGATGTCGCCCACATACATCACAATGGAGCCAAGAAAACAAATGACATGTTTACAAGTTATCACTCAGTGTAGTGTCTCATTTGCAAATATCACTTCTTGGAATTATGTTCAGTATTTGGAAGCCAACTTTACGCTGACACACAGATGCAACAGATTTGCTGAAATTAGTATGAAATCTTAGTTTGAGGAAGTTCAGTTCACAGCTAAACCGAGATCTATGAGCTAAAAATATCAAGTGTGTACTTGTGTTTTGGGAATAGTTAACTCAGAATAGGCACATTTTGGAGAAGATGTTCTCTTTTTTTCAAGATGGACATGTATGAACAAAAAAAAAAAGTTTTTGGAGAGACAGACCTTCAAAGAACTTCCTCAGAGAGTGATGGACTCACAAAAGCAGACTCCTTGGAGAGGGAGAAGCAGGGAGGGGAAAAAAAAAACCACACTTCCTTTGGGAGATGGACCAATCTGAAAACGACTTCTGCCCAAAGAGACAGCAAAAAGAGAGAGAGAGGCTGGAACAGAGAGGACTAAAAGAATGTTGTAACGCTGCTGACTGTGTGACTGTATGTGGCCGATTCCCTGCAGTTAGCAGGAGGATTCCTGCTGACCGCCTCTGCGTAGATTGACACCACCTTTTGTGTGGCAGTGAAGCATTTTGGGAGAGTAAGACAACTTGGGACTCCAATCACGTTCTCAGTGCCACTACAGAGGTATCTGACTGACTGCCAGACACACACACACACTCACACACAGATAGCTTAGTCCCGACTTGTGTTGAATGTTGGGTTGGCACTGCCATTGTGCAACAGTGAAACGATGTAGGACTGCAAAAGACTTGGAACGCAGCTCACACATGCAGCATGCGCACAAATCCAGAGCAGCAGAGATGATGACGTACATGTGTGGGTGTGTGGGTGTGTGTGTACAGGTGCCAGACAGCAAACGAACAGCATTAGTTTGAGAGGAATTAAGAGGTTCGATCTGAAGCATTGCAGCCAGCCGTCTCCCAGAACAAGTCTTCCAAAACATTATACCCAGGTCTGTGTTTTTCCTCCATCAGTCTGAGGGGGCTGTCTGGAACAGACTGTAGGCTGCAGCAGGGTACAGTGTGTGTTTTTGCACAGCCTGATCCAAATTAAGCTTTTCTCTCTCTCTCTCTCTTTTTTATGTTAGGGTAGCTGTGTGGTTGTTGGTTTGCTGAACTGTCACTACCAGTCTCAGCATCACTGAAGTAGAACATTACAGAAAAGATAAAAGAAACAGTTCAGTCGAGGAAGCAGTATGCCATGCATTTCTGGGCCTGTGGGTTATCTGTCACTCTGTTATGAATAATTAGTCCACTGGTAGTCAATATTATGTCACGTCCAGATATTAAAGGTCCAGTGCGTCCAGATTTAGGGGGCTCTATTTACACAATATAATATTCATGTGTTTTCTACAGACTGCAGTTTTAAACCTCCATGTTTCTACAGTAGCCTAAAACAGACTCCTAACTAAACGCTGGCTCCAGCGTGTTTTTCGCAGGTTTTGCAGCCACCATAGTTTGTTCACACTTGGAACCAGAGGACGAATGAAGGCGATTTAAATACACCGCTAGATGACACTAAATGCTACACACTGATCCCTTAACAGCACAGATGTGGAGTTAATGGACAGTGATGTTGACAATCTGTGACTAAAGAAATAGGATGCACCAAGTAAGAAAAGGAAAGAGGAGGTTCTAGTTTTTCTTTTTTAACCCCTCACAAGCTTGAAGAGTGAATATACGTACATACAGTACATTTCTATATAGATTATCTATATAATCTATCTATCTATATATTATGAATTATGAATTATTGAATTATGCTCTTTGGAAAAGAAAATTAAATTCACGTTGCTGAGTACAATTGAGAGTACAAACTACAAAGGCCAAAATGCAAGGCATCAACGTAAGGTTAGGAGGGATCGAGTTTGTCCTTATTTATTACTTTATGCATATATTAATATTTTTATTTAAGGCTGACTATTCAGAAGGCACAAAATATAGGAGAACCCTTCTAAATGTAATCTTTTCTAAATGATCTTCAGTGTAAGTGACTGTGTGTTTACACCAGATGAAAAGGATTCAGTTCATAATACATCCTGTACTTTGAACATATAGCCCAGTAGGTCATCTCGCATATAAAGCCGATGCTTCATCCGACCAAGGAATCCTGTTTTTCTCTTTTGATGGAAGCCCCTGTTTTCAAGAACCAACAGAAGTTCACCTCTGTCCTCTCTCTCTTGGGACTGAAAAAAAAGCCCTTATGGGAAATATATGAATCACAAACTGCAATTACAAGTAGATGAGGCAGGTTGAGGGTAAAATGTACACAGCACAAACTGTATTACAACCCCTTATCATGAAACACCTCCAGGGGCCGGCTGATGATGGATACTGTGTATTACAGAGTGAGAGTGCAGGGGTTGACTTTTTCTTCAAGGGTCAGTGTGTTGGAATGTTTTCTAACAGTATTACATGTACTGTTTTTTTGTCCAATACTACACACCGGGGCCACTGTTATTATGCTTGGGAACTTCAATAACTTCACGTTCATCTACCTTTGTATCATTTTTTTTTTAAACGAGGGATGGTCCGCTGTGTCGTGTTTGCTGCTGATTGTGCTTTTGTTTTTAGAAATGATCACGAGCCTTTATTTTGTAGAGCTGAGAGTAAGCGCCAGCTTTCCACTGGCCATAAAGACGTGACAGAAATCTCAATTATAACAAAGAAGGAAAAACATTTTATGATGTTGTGAAATACAACGTACAGTTCTAGAGCCAGCTAGTTGAGTTGATTCCATCCTGTGAACATCATCATTATACATTCTACAAAATGATTACCTACATTTACTGAAAAAGCTCAATTTGGATTATAAAAATATACTGGAGGCAACTAGTTAATTATGTAGATAATGTTATGTAAATCTGTATAGCCTTGACAATGAGTACCATACGTTCATTATGGCTATAGGCTACATTGGTGCTAATTACTTGACTTCATGAATAAATATTTCATGTCTACATTATGAAAATATAAGATATCTTTGCCCTTAAATGATTCATATTAGCAGGATATAAATACAGGATTTGACTGAGGGTTCAAAAATGATTATTAGCGAAGACGTTTCAATTTCCATTTTGAATTAAATGGATTAAGAATGCATTGACCTTCAACCCAGCAGCACACACACAAGCAAGTCCTGTGGAGAGATAGCTTGCAGTGCTGGGAAAAGAAACTCAAGTTTGATATAAAAAATGAATCAGCAGCTTGCAATATTTTTTTTTTTTTTTTGAAACATTGCTGTAAAAGTGCAAACTCAGTCGGTGCCATATGAGAACATCAGCATTAGAATCTGAACCGTATTGCAGCTTTTGATTGCAATACAGGAGTCCTCTTCTGAGAAAGCTCAGAAGACAGGAAACGATTTAAATTAACAATCAACAACTTTAGAAAAACACCACGCGCCCGTGGCTCGGTGCCAACAGCCACAAATACCCGACTTAATGCGAAACGAAAAAGACAAACGTGAAATAATTGACTGAATCAAGCAAAGAAAATGAGGTGAGCATGTGGAATGTTAAATCTCAGAAAGTGAGACAAATTTGCAGCACATGCGGTGTTAACCTTTGATTCCCCCAGAGAAACGACACAAACACTGCATTGACAGCAGACAACAAAAAGAATTACTTGCTGAACTGGTAAGTCCAACCTTCTTAAAAAACTTTTTCGTGGATTTGCTTTTGGTGATTTTATCACACACTTGCTGGGTGTTACTCTTACCTTTTATGCATCCAAAACAAGTTGTTACATGGACGGGAATATTATTTGTCCCACTTTGCTGTCAGGATGAAAAGATAAAATTTTGTCACAGTGTCTGTTGTAACCCAGACTGCACCTCAAACAAGGAAGCCTCATTCAATTAATCAAACTTATTACGGTGCACACGTGTATAAATCATTAATACGCAGGCGAAGCTGACATCAATAAAATCTAACGGCCTTAATGAGTGAAGGGAGAAAAAATGAGGTATGAGCAGATGTTCAAGATGAAGCCCTCATCAACAATGGTTATGTAAACATGTCACTTTAGCGGTGAGGCTCTGGGTGGCGCTGTTGAACTGACTAATGCGGTGGAAGCGAGAGATGCAGCAGAGGGTATGTGTGAAACACACAGGGAGATGGAGGGAGGATACAATGAGAGGGGTGAAGGCCGTGAGATAGTGATGCAAAGCGAAGTAGCTTGAGAAGTAAAGAAAGAAAGAGCTGGGCGGAGGTGGAGGAGGGACGGGCAGCAGAGGAAGGGAAGGGGGGGCTATCGTTAGTTTGAGAAATAGCTTGTGAGAGAGGGGTTAAAGATAGCAAAAAAAAGGGGGTAGTGAGTGGAGGGTAAATGTGGTATAAACATCATATCAGTCTTCCCGCTGCGTTAATTACACCCATTATTACCCCTGCTAGTTTCTGGGTCAGATGAATTTTTATTCATGACAACATCCTTGGAGGAGAGATTACAGAAAATTACAACAGATACCTCAGACCTCATTGACGAAGGCCAGGTCTTGTTTATGGGTAATTGTGAAAAGCAATAAAAAAAAAAACGTGTACCATTTGAGCTCGCCCCGTGAGACATGTAGCCAGCATTACATTTGTCGTTTGGGCTTCCCTTTTCTCCCTTTGACTATGTGTCTCTCACCCTCTCACCCCCTCACTCCCCCTTCCCTTCTTTCTCTAACTCCACATCCTTAGAGGCAAATGAAATTGTACTCTGCGCATTATGACAGTGCCATGAATTGCATTTAATTACACCGGGGGAGAGTGATATCATCACTTCCAAGTGCGAGGCCACTAAACCCTGTGACTGCATCTGCACATGCACGTCGGTTAGTCTCCCAGCCTAAGTACCTGAGCGTGTGTGTGTGTGTGTGTGTGTGTGTGTGTGTGTGTGTGTGTGTGTGTGTGTGTGTGTGTGTACATGCAAAATCCCTCCAGCCCGGCAGGAGTCAATCTGTGTGTTCTGCCTTTCGATGAGCGCTTATCTGAATGCTTAACAGCTTGTCGGCTGTGTATACAGGTTTGCAGACGCAACAGACCACCAAGCGTTGTTCTGCTAGGTGACAACAACCTCTGGGAGAATGATGTAACGCAGAAAGGAAATGGGGGGTGGGGTGGGTGAATGGCGGGGCAGACGGGACACACACGTACAGACAAACACAGCACACACAAACACAAACACATAACACGAAGAACTAGAAGTAGAAGTAGCAGCACAGTGAGGTAGATTTTGTAACAGATCAGCTTGTTGTCAAATTGGTGAGGCTTGCTTCGAGGCTGTTTCTTAAAGCCAGACAGGAATGATGCAGCAAATCTGTAATGACTGCAACACACACACACACGCACACACAAGCGTGAATCATTTATTTATGGACGCATAAATCAGGCAGCACGGCGAGATAAACAGTAAAGACGATTTCTGCGAGATCTGTCAGTTACACGGGTGCTACAAATAAAAACACAAAATCACGGATAACAGGGGCGGCAGTGAATCTGCCAGCTCTAGCTGACACCAGCCCGGTCTGCTGCTCACTAAGCGTGTCTCCCCTCCTGTGATACACTCGTCATCTGAAGGCTGCTCACCTGGCCTCCGCTGGAAAGGATTAAAACATGCATTTGGCACCTGTAAAATGTTCTGCGGGGGATGGAAATGGCAATTACTTGAAGCAGCAGAAGGTTAACTGTAAAACTGAACCTAGAGTGTTGTGTAAGTGTTCTATCAGGCATCTCTGAGAATACCTCTCACTCAAACAGATCAAAATATGACAACTGATAGCTTTTCACTCATTATCACTGATTCCCTTCATACCTTAAGAGGGAGAACCCAATTAAAGTGTGGGATGCATCAACTTGGCACAATTTAAAACATATAATGAGATACTCTGAAACTAAGGTCATATAATGTACAGTGTAGGAAGCTAATGTCTGTCTGCTTCTTACCTTAAGATAGTTACTTAATGGCATAGAAATTACAGGTAAGAACTGCAAGTACTGTCACCTACAGCTCAAAGCCAACTAATGCTTATTGAAGAGAAGTCATGGAGTTCAATGCAGAATATTTGTTAAGTGCTGTATTGACAAATGAGACATTTGAGATGTTGAGCATATATTATGTAAAAAAAAAAAAAAAAAAAAAAAAGAAATGCCGCCAGAGCTTTGTGAAATAAAAGGCTGAAAGAGCTAGAGAAGTTGAGCTAGGTAATGTTAGCTGTCTGCTATGTCTTGTGTTGTTGCACTTGCTTGATGTTTGGCTGTTAGCTAGTTTTTTAACATAAGTAACATAATCTGAACAAGTACACGTCTGCAACAGTCCATATTTAAGACAGCGGTTTTGCACTCTGAGCCTGGGTGTGCTAAATCACAAAAATACCAATCTCTACTAAGTGTTGCTTAAATCAGAAATAATCAACATATCAGAAACCATGCTGATGTAACCATTTCATCAAATATGTTCAGTAAGCCATAAAAAGACATAAAAACATTATCTGCCATATACCATTAACAGGCCACGTGCCAAGAGCAATCTTTCCACCGCTAACCTCCTGGATGGAAGCCATCTTTTAAAGGTCTGGTTCTGAAAGCTACGGTGACCCCTGCATGCTTTGGGCTAGAGCATGAAACGGGCCTTAGAAGTCAGGGGCTTACGTTCTTTCACCAATTGCTCGGTGAAGTTGAATAAAATCCAAGTATTTTTCAAACTATCTCAACTCTAAATATGCTCAACTAAATGGTAGAGAAAATGATATCATGTGTATACCGCTACCACAGTGTTTCAGGATTCATTATCCCCGTCAGCCTCCTGCTCTTCTACATAAAGGAAGAACACCATAGTCCAAACATGGCTGCATGCTCAAACTCATACATATCTATTCGTGAATTTGCTTTATACAATGTTAAAGAAGTCAATTTTAAAAATGAATTCAAAACAAGCCAGCTAGCCGGTTGGAGAGAGACAAGATTCATATTTAGAAGGGCACTGCTCTGAAAAATAGTTTTTTTTTTTATCTTGTTTATCAGTTGATGAATGTTTTATAAAATCCACCAAATCCCATCAAAGTCATTACATTTTCATTTTGAAAACTGAACGCTATTTGATGAGGAAGAATGATATGGTGAAACCTGCAGAAGGTGGCGTAAAGGTAACTTTAAAGCTAAATTCATTTATTATGAATGCTTAAAGTATGTGGTTCAAAGCCTGCTCTGCAATCTTTTGTAAATTTGGTATCGACTTTTTATTTGAGGTAGATGCTCATAAATTTAATGAAACTCTCCTGCCATGTTGAAAACTTATTACAGAACAAAAGTTTAGTCCTGATAATGTTTGGAACAACAAATGAGTTCTATTAAAATGAAATGAAAGACACAATGTCTCAAATTATTACAAGAATGCGCCACGATTGCACACTAGTCAATCAAACATGACAGATAAAGCAGGGTGTCAGTCTACAAACTCTGGTCTGTTAATTCTAAACCCAGCGTATCTCACTATCTACGCCAATCAACAGTTTAAAGCCAGCTGCTGCTTTGTATTCACAGTTAATATTTTTAAAGTTGTGAAGAAGTGTGTGTGCAGGCAAAGACGCTCACAGCGATTTGAAAACAACACAAACTAAATTTAAAGTCAACAGCGCCATTAACCTTTTTAATCTGCATAACTAATGAAGGCATCTTTCATTTAAAGCCATTTGCTTTGAAAAACATGGAGGCAAATGTCACAATGTGACAACAGCGCTGGAAACAAGCTACAGTAATGTCACTGTAGAGAAATGCACGACTCCCTAACGTCCCTAACGTCTGTCCTTTTTAGATGGACAAGCTTCGCTCTCATCTGCCTCCAGTTTGTTAACACTGACATTCATTCATGTGGATTCGACGGGTCACTTTGAGGCCAAGCACTTGTGCTTGCTCGGCTGCGTCTCTCTCTGGTTGCCTTTCTGCTTGTTCCATGGCATGTTGCACAGTTAGTTGCCAGTTGCCTGGTGGGTATAAGGCCACCCCGAACACTTCTCATACTGTATGTATGGCTAGAAAAGGCTAGAGGGCAGGATTTTGACTGACCAGGGCTCAGCTGGCTCAACATTGACTGTACACAAGAAGAACCATATTTGATCTTTTTTTTTTTTTTCCTGCCACAAATTATAAGTATTCAATATTGCCTCAGCATTTTATTCTTGGCAAATGTAAAAGCTTCCACAACACTCTTTACAGTCTTGCATTCAAATCCGGGATAATGACATTCATAAGTTGGCACTTCACTGACTTAATGGTTTCAGGGGAAACGCTTAATTTGAAAATGGACAAAAATCAAATTGAACAATTAAAAGGACAATACAATGTGCCAAAGAAATAACTTTTTCTGCACGCTTAAGATCCGGATTTCTTCGAAGTGTGACGGAAGCAACCCTGTCCACAAATAACTATGGTCCAAGCTGACTTAATATAAGACCGGATGGAACCACAGGCACCATCTTTTCCTAAACCTTTGTTTAGTAGGTTAATCTCCTGTCACAAATATGGACATGGAATGGTAGACTCTGTTTCCTCTCACGAGCCCGAAGCTTCAGGGCATGTTTATTACTTACATTCCACAAGTGTCAGAGTCCTGAGCTTATTATATATTATTATATTTTTTTGTAGTGTGGGGAAATGTACTTTTCTTTGCTTTGTGTGATAGTATAAATGTCAATTAGGTATTGACTCTTGGTTGAGGCAACTTTAGTCACCTTCAGTGGGAAGCAATTCAGATCATTTTTTGCAGTTTTGTTTAATTTCTCTACAGCCTCAAATTTGAGTTGTGTTTTGCATTTTTTGTGTACCTCTTTCAAGTTAATTTACCTACTTCAGTTTTTTGACATTTTAAAGGCCAAACTTTAATGTCAATGATGAATCAATTAATCAAAGAAATAATCAGTAAATGAAATGAGGGGGAAAAACTGTATCAGATACAAGATATCAGGAAATATCAGGAAATAAACTGGTATCTAAGACCAGACAAACATGCTGCAGCGCATAAACTACACTGGAACACAGAGAGAGAGAGAGACACACACACACACACACACTGCTACAAAACCTGAACCACTTTTCCACTGACCTGACAATCAGAAGCTCAGCCATGGCTGGAGGCGTATTCCGTTAAGGTCTGTAGACTGGCACACTTAATTGCCATTGAAACAGCATGACCTGCGGATACAAACATTTTGCTGCAGTTTTGCACTGCAGAAGGGATCACATGGAGGGTATGAATGGAGAAGGTAGCAATGTAAGTAATTTATTATTACTATTATCACCGTAACCAGAATAATTTTAATTGTACGTAATGTGCAGTGCATTCTTTGCATACTTTATTTGTATATAAACAACAATCAAGAACATTTGTTCATAGTAAGACGAGGTAGATATATTTATGTTTAAGTGATAATATTACAAATGTCAGGGATTAATGGCTGGTTGTTGTGGTGTACAGAGCTCTGTTGTGGCGCCTACTCCAACAGGTTTCAGGGATCTGCAGTGATGTTTCTTTGCCTGATATCAGGTGGAATTGATAACTTGTTACACTCCATTTCCATCCTCAGTCAACTTGGGTGGAATGGGCAAATTGCAGCGTCAGGACCCAGGCAAGTATAAGTTCTGAATGGATGGAAGACTGGCACCAATAATCTTCGCTGTAGTCTGTACCTCTCCTGTTTGGTGGCAGATCCAAACCAGACAGTGATGGGTGTGCAGATGGATAACGGCGGTGTAAAGTTGGCAGCAGCTCCTTAGGCAGGTTAAGCTTTCTGAGCTGGCACAGGAAGTACGTCATCCTGATGATTACAGTTGTGTTGTCTGCAACAGACAATGAGTCTTTTGTGGGGGGGCAGGCAAGTAGTTGTCCGGGTATGAGAGGTGATGATGCATTGCAGGCATGACATTTGGAGGCTGGCACAGTGAGCTGGGTCAGTTTGATGTGTCCACAAACATAATCCTTGTCACTGGTCCCATGTTGACTGCATCATCTGCAGGGAGGCCAGCAGGAGTCCTGTGATGTCCTTTAAGTGCTCTAACACCAGTCTGTTGAAGGACATCATGGCTACAGACGTCAGGGTGACGGGCCTGTAGTCATTTAATTCTGGGGCGTGGAACTTCAAACAGCTCCAGTGATCTATTAGAGCTGGAGGGTGACATGACGTCTGGTCCTGGTGCCTTGCTGATCTAACCCACTGTGGAAGAGCTGACCCACATCCTCCTTGCAGATGGCTCGGCCTGAGTGCAGATGGGTGGGTCAGACGGGAGGGGTGACAGGGTGACAGCTGTAGCTGCTAGTCGGAGCGGGTGAGGTGTGAATGTGGACTTATCAAACCCGGAGAAAAACACATTGAGGTCATAATTATTGGAAAACACATACCAATAACAAAAGCAAGCACCTGAGTCAATCTAATGGCTGAATGTTGACATGTGAACACTTTCATAAGCGATTTACTGCTCCCAGAGTAGCCAGTGATGTAAGCCGTTATGAACAATCCCCAGCATGAGACAGATTTGTGTGCAGAGCCATTCTCTTCATGAAATATGCACTCACATAATGCACTACAGTCCTTTATTGGTGAGGTTCAAAGACATAATGACGGAAAAAGACCCTTTTAAGTCAAGCACCATGATATGTAATGATTCAGATAACTCCCTCTTAAGCAAGAGGAAATAAAATGATCCTGATGAGTCCTTCCTTTTCATGTAGCATGTGATAATTGGAGCTCGACCATTTTCCCCTGTATTATTCGGAGGCTGATGGCTCCATTAAAAGCACCATTAGAAGTACATGATATACATTATACCCTCGCTGCATTTTGTTGATTGCGGCAAATAGATGGATTGATGCGAGAAGATGGAGGGGATGCAGACTGTTGTCAGCACAGATAATTGAAGATGACAGGGAGAGCTAATGGCCGGCATTCACTGTAAACCACATGCAGGTTAAATATAGGCAGATCTCCATCAAATGATAGCTGTTGCAGTGATCATAGTAGAATAAGAGGGAATGATGCTTGAAATTTATGTCAAACCTGCAGACGTTGCTCTCCTCCTCCAGGTCATCAGGCATTGTTACTGCCTGAAGCACAACTTTAGAAACTTTCTTGCGTCCACACAGACTAAAATTCACTCAGGGGGCTGAAAACTACAAATCCCATGATGCATGAGTCGCCTTTAGCACGTGTAATTTAGCAGGTCGTGTTGCATTTCATTGGCTACGTGCTCCGAATGCGACCCCCCTGTCTAAAAGTTGTTTACGTTGCATCCAGCTTGCTAGGATGAAGCACGCACCCAGTCCTAAAGGGATGCACATGCACATCATCCGTCCGGTCTTAATGCAGACATCAGTGATCGAAGTTCCTTAATTACACCATATCACAACATCAAGTATGAGACTAAACAAGTCAAAATATATATATTTATTTCTTTGTTTGTTTGTTTGAATGATTCATTTCCCCAGTGAGCATCATGCAGTTTGGGCCTATCAATAGCAAACAGCAAACAGTCAATGCCAGAGAGCATTAGCTTATTACTTTGGCAGGATGAAGTAGCAGCTTCATGTCAATTAGGAGGGAATAAATGAGTTGGTGAAAAACTGCTCTTTGATGCCTCAGCGTCGTGGAACACTTACATTTGGCATTCAAAGCAACAGAAGGCTGCTTGAAGGCAAACTTCAGAATGTGGCCATTTTGGACTCACGGAAAGAAAAAAAAAACAACAACAACCGGAGCATATCAAATAAATTAAAGTGCCTTTCTAACCAAATGTTCCAACCTACAAAGAATATATTGAAGCTCAAGGATTGTAGGTCAAGGACATTTGCCTTTAGTGCCGGGCTCTTGAGTGACACGGAGGAAAATATCAAGGGTGGGCTGAGGCACACACACACACACATACTTTACAGCATGTTCTGTCGCTGCTGTGCTCTGTTGAATAACTAGGCAAATGACATTCTTTGAATCAAGCTCACAGAGGTCTCACACACTGGCCCCAAGCAAAATATTCTCTGCTGAATGCCATCTGTGAGTCTCTCCATCTCTTTCTTCCCTCCTCACCCTCTTTGGACGACTAACAGTCTGCGTGTTTAGCGCCGGGATCTAACACTCTGCAAGCTGCTTCCTTTTTGTGGTGGTTTTGAACATTTCTACATGTTGGACGCATTTGACAGAGAGGCTAAGATGGTCAAGGTTGATACCAGGCATTAATGGCTGCATGTGAAACAGCAGGAAGGAGTAACCATGAATTCATCACAGGGTTTATTGCAGGAGGGACTTATAATATAATAATATTTACTCTGCTCACAGCTACTTGTTAGATTATCTGCACAGTTGAGTATGTTTCTAATGGAGTGTGTGTTCTGAACCACACTGGGTGGGGTCATTTGCGCCTTTTAGCCTTTGATTGTTTGTAAAAATGTTGCAGCACTGCTGAACACTCTGCTTCATCACATCAGTGTCAGCCACAGCGGTGACCCATTGTTGTTCAAATGTGTGCTTTGGTTATTGATCAGTCACTTGTTGCATCATTGTGGATTAGGAAAAGAGTGTGAAATGGGATGCCATATTTTATGTTTCCGCTGTGGTTCTGTGTACTTGAGGTGCGTTACTCGATGGCCAACATGAAGAAATCTCGATTCAAGGAGCCAGACTTGAATCAATGTTGCCCTTACAGACAAATTATGACATCTAGATCACTGTGATCAATCAATGCGATAGACTTTTCAAATGTATGACAGCAGTAAAAGAAGAGAACAGAATACATTTGTCATTTCTTTGGATTGCTACCAAAAAGTTGGAGTTGAATGCCTGCTACAGTCATCCAAACTGCAGTTGAATGCTTTCTATTCTCGAGAAAATGAGGTTGTGGTCCATAGAGATCAGAAAAAAGTAAAGTTAAAAGTTAAAAATAGACCTTTTCCACAGTAGCCATTTTGACATGAAATAACAGGGTACACACAGGTGTTAGCAATGATGCTAATTAAGGTTCCATTCCATTTATTTATCCAGAAAGAACCTTAATTAGCATCATTGGTAACACCTGCCTTGACCCAACTATGTCATGTTAAAAGAGCTGCTGTCCACAACTTCATTGTTTGGTTTCACCTTTGATTGTAACAGCTATATTCAACAAATATTAAAATAATAATAATTTACACTTTTCTCAAAATGATTTGCCAATGGTAACCTAGCAACCCTTACTCTCGAGTTCTGTGGTGATGCATTGACAAACAAAATGATCACTCAGTCTTGTATGAATGCAGCACACACAGTGAGGTTTTCACTGTATCATTTTATTTAAGATACAAACACATGCAGTGTTGTGATGCTCTAATAATCTCACAGCATCAAGTATAACCTAATTTTGATACAGATGTTTTCATTGTGGGAGTTATGGCCAAATTTAGCTTGTTTGTGTGTTTCTTTTGTGTGTGTGCATGTGTCAGGAGTTCCACTATTGTGCAAACCGAAACAAAGCAAATGTAAAATACTGAAATGTTCCCCAGCCTTCATGTGTGTCATTGTGCTGACACAGTTATACATGCTAGACAGTTTGTCATCTGACAGTTATTTTATGTTTCAGGAGTAAATTTGACATAAAGTAAGCCTTTACTTTGTCCCTCTTTTGTGTTACTGTACATGAGCCTGTGTAAAGCTACAGGATTCCCATACCCAGCTGAGCTTCAGCAGTGCCTTAGTTTAACACTATCATCACCTGTCACCTCGCTTTGTTGTTTGCTTTTTCCCTAATCGGGGTGACAGTAGTGGCAGACGCAGAGTGGTTTCCAGAGAGCGAGCAAACTTGTCCAGGATAACACATTGAAAGCTTTTTTGGCTTCTATTGAGCACGTTGGTTTGTTGTTTGTGCAACTTGTCTGTGCCCCAAGAAAACAGCAGTCAATAAAGCAAACAAACTCAACTGGCACTGATGCTGAAACCGCTTAATGTAAGACAACAAATTGTAGCTTGGACAAAAAAACAAACAAAAAAAAAACAGTGTTTTGGATCCTTCCACTAATAGTAAGAAGCTGATTGAGAAAATCCCTCTTTAGAGCCTCTAATGGACATGTGCATTAAATCAATCAATGGCTGCAGGTTTTTTTTTTGTTTTTTTTTTTAAATATAGCTCATCATAAAACTGCCCCAGAGCACTTCATGCAGCTCAAGCTGAAATATGCTCAACTTTTCAGAGTTGTGCTTTACATGTCACAATTAAAGAGGTGGGAGTTCAATAGTAAGAGCTCAAATATAATATAGTCCATAGTAATAAAATTGAGCGGAATACCTTATACTAAAATGACAATATATGCTGATATACAAACAGGAAATCATGTAAATTCACAGAAGATTAGAAGATGAAACGGAGAAAGGTGCTTATCCCTCTCCACCATCAGAGGGAGGTTAATTGGTGATGAAAGCCACCAAAATCAGCCAATAATGAAATTGAAAGTTTCCACCTGTAGAGGGAGGTAGTGCTGCATATTCATAGCACAACATGTAGAATTTAAATACTTTGCGCGAAACTTAAAGTGAAGTTTCTACTCAGATTTGGACCACAATCTATCAACAGCATTACAAAATACCCATAATACACTCGTTTTCAACTGTTAAACTGGTTCAACTGGTAAACGGCATAAAGTTGTTGATGACTCATCCTGCACTGCATTGCACTGCATTGCACTGCATTGCACTGCATTGCTACGTAGCAAACTACAAACTGTCGTTGGCCCGGCCGAACCGAACTGACTCAGGATTCCAGGAGCCACCTTGGCAGGCTGCTGCCGGACTTGACCTGCATCACTGGTATTGGAAGTTGCATAACAGTGGGGGGTGTAATGTACACTCAGCGGTATTGGCCAATCAATATCTGTGACAAGCCCCATCCTATCTACCTGTTTTTACAGGAAACATGTAAGTCAGTTTAGCGTTTCATGGGGACTTGCTACAAAATATGAGGCACCCACTGGGAATTTTGAACATTTCAAAGTTTGTGGCCAGATCTCCAACTTCACATTTGAATGACAGCTGTAAGTATTTCTTCAGACAGTTCGAGATCAGCTGACTCACAGGAAACTGTAAGACAATACTGTGTCGCAGCATTCCCAAACCCCCAAACACACACACAGTCTGCTGTGTCTCAGTTTGAGCGTCCTGGCTGTGGCTGTTGTTTGCAGCCAGTGTAGCCTTTGTTTCTGTCCTTATGATGACAGATAAAGCACTCTGATGCTCCTTCAGAGGCAGGAACAGAGGCGCGCACACACACACACACACACACACTTAGACACACTAGCTCTCACATCCTTGTCCTGCATCCCCCAGACGTGTGATCTGTCACACTATCTGTGTGCGTTTGAGTGTGTGTACATTTGTTTCTCAAAGTAAAACTATACGCTTCTGGAATGTAAATGAGGGTTTTGCATTCATTACTGTTCATGTGGATGTGTTTTGAAGATAATAATGAACTGGATTTTGTTATCTAGAACTGGTTGGGTGATACAGTAGAGTCCATCATAGAATTTCTGGTGTTTTTTTATATTTAATCATTGGCCAAAAACTTAACCGTTTAAAGACTGCTTGGCCTTTTAAAGAAAGTACAGTGGCTGCAGTTGTCATGAATGATTGCTAACACAGTGGACCGATTTAAAAACAGCCATCAAACTGTCGAGACTCTGGAGGCTTCGTCCTTTGACACGTTTTTTTTCCGATCCCAGTGTTTGTTCAGCAGACAGACGTGGCTTGTACTAACCTGCCATTTTACATGAAAGGTGCTGTAAAAATCAAATGCCTGTTCACCACAACAGTGACCAGACATCTCTGCCAAACAAAGCAGAGGATGTGCTGTACAACAAAGGCTCCGCACAGGTTCAGGAGGGGGTGTTTGAGAGGAGCCCGGCTGAATTAATGAATCTGGTAAAAGCCACAATAGTGCTGTGACTCATAGGCATGTTGTAGTGGGTTGGATCTTCACATAGTTAATACAAAGGGAGAGAAAAAAAAATGTTTCATTTGTGAAGTGTTTTTCATGAGGCATACTACAGTGGGGGAAAAAAAGAATAAATAAAAAACATGGTTGAAATACTGTTAACAAAACAGCTCTAAGCAGAGAATGGGAACTTTGAAGAGAATTACTGGTTTATTTCATAGCATCTCATTCCTGTCTTTCCTCCCTTTATAGCATCTACCTCCTGTTTTCAGTTTATTATTCTGCAAAATTACTTCACACCAGACAAGCTATTCTACACCTGTCCACTAGATGTCTCTGTAACGTAATTCACTAAGTCACACATCACTAACCATTTCTCTTATTATTATTATTATTATTATTATTATTATTATTTTTTTTTTTAGATTTGCTTTGTGGCCTTTTTAAGATTTATTTGACAGAGGCAGCTGAAGAGTGACAGGAATGTGTGGGGAGAGAGAGATCATTATTTCCCTTATTTTGATAAAACCGGTTCATGAAAATGTTTTCTAGTTTTCTCAAAGTCACAGTCTATCTATTTACAGAGTTTTCTGATGGATAGTAATATAAACTGCTGCCAACTGTAGCTGCTGTTAGCTCAGTTTGTTAGCTGGGCGGCCCAGACTGTGGGCTCATATCTTACAGGAGCGTGAGATTTTCAGACCTGGGGCAGTTGGCTAGTAGGCTAGGATACAGACAGGGAGTGACGCCGAAATAGGCACCAGAACCGGAGAGGGCAATGTAACTGGGCTTCGCAGAGGCAGAAGAGACCGGAGAGAAAATACTAATTTCTGTGGAATGTAGCTTTAACTGTGGATTTTTTGAGCTAGTCTTGACTGCCTTTTGAGTAAAGATAGATGCATTGAGTTCCCTGTAACTTTTTCCCCAGTAAAAACCACCAAGTGTTTTGACACTCTTTTTAATGTGTATCAACAGCAGTAGGATGTTCTATTTGTAAAAAGATTGTGAATAGATTTCTACAGAGCGTTTCTGGTCGACCAACCACTTGAAGCACTTCACAACACTTTTCAGATTCACCCATTCATAAACACACAGATAGTCATGCAAAGTGCTTCCTGAAAACACCAAAAGCCCTTCATACCAAAGCCCTCAACAGGACCCACACACTCATCACACATCCAGGTGATGGGTTCTGCTTTACTATCATAAATGGCTGGAATGGGGGAGTCGGGAATCGAACCCGTAACCCTAACATTACGACACAGTCTGCTCTGTTACCTCACTGTGAACAGTTAACAGTGAGGCTGCTAAATTAATATTAATCGTTTCCTGTAAATCTTGCGCGTGTTGAATCGAGTGAATGGTGGACTCTGCCACTACCAATGAAAACTGTTACTAAGAGGTTATTACTGAGTACATTTAATAAATAATAATAAACAGTAATGATATCCAACATGGGTTTTGATTTCATGAAAATCTTAATATTTATTAAACCTACTCTGACTGATCACAGATGTTGTGACAATTTGAATAAGTGTTTTGCTTTTTAATAATTTCACAATTAAAAAAATAAATGGGAAAAAAAAACTTATTTATTGTAGTTGATTAAGAGGATTAGTGTTTCACCCTGGCCATCTGTTACGCTCAGTGATTTCACGAACATACTGCGTATGCATCAATGGCTTCAGGCCAATTAATAAGGTATCATAGGCCTTCTTTTATTGTTATCCATTTAAATGGATGCACAGAGTAATTACTTTGTCTGGAGTATAGAAAAACAAAGGGAGTTTATTGTAGTGTTCAGAGCTCTCATCCATTAGTTCCCTTCTTTTTCTATGACCCATATTTTTCAGATTAAAGTTTTAATGTGCAAAATGAGTATGTGATTGTAGCATCTTTCAAATTATCCTGAGCAGTCATGCTTTCTCTGTTGTTGACCTAGAATTAATTTGCAAATCTCACCAATGAATCTAGGCGTCTGAATAAAGTCAATTTCCCCACTTTGTAAGTCCGACAATAATTTTGGCATTATATTCCGGAGTGAATGCATCAGGCGAGGGTGGATTGTACAAAGCCGGGCCTTCAGTAGAGCAGCACTCTATTGAGAGCCATGCTGCCACAGTGCCATGACTCCATTAACAAATGCAATCTCAGAGATCATAACTAATCTTTGGAATTAATTAAAAATCTTTCTCTCCTTTTTTTTTTTTTTTTTTTTTTTTTTTTTTCTGTACGTTTTGTGTAATTGAGCCAGCGCAGGCTTCGGTTTCCACTGACAAAGCTAATCCCCTTTTTAAAATGAGATTGAAATTCTGCAAATCAACAAGATACTCTGCCTTTCTATTTATAATTATTTCATTATGCACAGCCATGGGTGTTAACTAGGAAGAATTGATTGTAGCAGCTGGCGATACGCTCGACCTGATGAGGCTACTGTTGACTTCATTGGCGGGAAATTGTCGGGCTCCTGTTGCCGACTGTTTTCCGCTAACTCCAGGTGATAGTTTAATTAGCTTCCCAATTGCATTTTCAGGCAAATATCCACACGCTAAAATCTGTCTTAAAATAATCATCACCATTCTGGTCACCCTCACACTGCTGCCGAGTTTACTCCTTTCTCATCTCTCTGCTTTACCTTCATTCCACACTGTTGCTGTGAACCTTAACACAGAGATAATGGCAGCTCTTTCCCACAACATGACATTTTCCTTACCATCAATAACAATGACAATAAAAACCCGGTGTGTTACTCCCCACCGGGATCGTGCCACTATCCCTCTTATTCCTCTCCCACAACCTCGGCTTGTGGTTCGCTTTTATTACCCCACGACGACACTTGATCCTCCCCGACGCGGTATTTGTCTTCTCCGCCCAGCCGAGCTGACACACTGACACTAACAAGCGGCGTTCCTGTGGATCTCCTCATCCCCGTCGTCTACAGTGGCATACATGCACCTGGCTTTGAAGCGCGTTGCAGGAACAAGTCATTTAGTCGTTTTGGTTCATCGACCAGGCCGTTCTTTAGTTAGCCCCAGGGTAAAGCTGTCTGTAGGAGGCAGGGGGGGAGCAGAGCAGGAAAGGGTGGAGAAGGGGGTGTTTTACAATGCTTAGAAAAGTAGTTTTAACCTTTTTGGAAGAGTTGCATAAAGGCAAAAATAAGAATGCTGCAAAAAGGCTTTCTTTAATTCATCAATTTTAATTCCATTTCTTTCCTCTCCCTCCCTCTCAAGAGGCATTGAATGCATCACGCTTGGACGACCTCACTGTCAGCGTTAAAACCAAAAAAAAAAATCAAGAATCAACACTTAACGAGGCAACGAGATAAATGGCAGCGTTAAAGCAAAACATCGGCCACACATGACACATTGTTAAAAGCTTTTTCTTCGCCGTGAGGAAGTGAAAGACTGCCTCATGATAAAATATGATGTTATTACACCTCTCAACCAATTCTCAACCCAAAACCGTATTACAGCTGGATAGCTATGTCACTTCCATTGAGTGATGTTCCCTCCCTGCCTGTGTTGCAGGATATTTAACCTTATTCCGCTCACCTGAAAGGACACACAATGTAGCGGGGATTCTAATTTATTTAAATCGGATTCACTGCAGGCTTCGCTCGTTCAGATGGATGAAACAGCTCAGGAGTTCTGACATCGAGGCCTCTGTGACCTTCTGACTTTGGACCGTACATTTGTGTGTGTGTGTGTGTGTGTGTGAGAAAGAATGCACTTTAGACTATACTATATCTCTTGCTAATGCCTCAATATAACTGCAGCTGACCTGTGTATTTAAGATTTTAACAAAGCTAGGCCCTATGAAGTGGGGATGTAGATTTTGAAAAACACAAGTCTTTACTAGGAGAGAAAGATGCTGAATTGCATTGTGGGAACTGTAGGATCCAGTGTTTTTCCAGCTTGTGCTGGAGATTAAAAATCAGGATCAGTACCTCCTGCCAGAATGTATTTATTCAATATAGTCACCATACTAAATCACTGGAGTGCCCTTTAAACACACATTTTAGCTGTCTTATGCTGTTTCCAGCTGATTTAATTAGCCTCACAGAGTTAAATGCATTTCAGAGCAAAGAATGCGCCTGAATTTGAACATTGCTGGAAACATTTGGGGTTATGTAAGTACAGAACTCTGCAAAATATAAAACATTTGAAAGCAGACATCTTCTATATTATATCTTTGAAGCCAACATGACTTGCATGAATCGTTCCCTGTGAATCCGTAGTGTGTGTCATGGTACTTTTATTGTAGCCACCAAAAATGAAAGCTATTATATAATGTGGAAATCTTTAAAGCCAACACGACTTGCATGAATCATTTCCTGTGAATCTGTTGTGCATGTGATAGCAATTTAAATCCAGTGCACCAGTTTATAGAGCTATTTATAGTGAGTATATAATCCTCACTATAAGAACTTGAAGCTAGAAAACATTGTAAACAACCGTTCCACAGGTATGTGTTACACCGCGTGCTGTAACGGCATAAACTAAAGCTGACTTACAATATGTGTGAAGTAAAACAATGCAATGATTCACCTCGTTTTTCCTGTGTAGTAAACAGTAACAGTGTCACTGACATACATTTAAATCCCTAGACTTTCAGCACTGCACTGTCACCCAAAAAAACGTTTATAAAAAGTCAGATATATATATGGCAGGTCATTATCACTGCTAACTCTGGCTGAACTTGATTCTGTAATTATCTACTGTATGTGTCTGTCAGGGGATGAGAACTGCGGTACAATAAAAGCAGTGTTGGAACAGCAGGAAATATGACTTTAAACTGGCTCGCTGCCACAGCTGGTTTTGCTGCTGTCATAGTGCTGCCGCTGCAGAAAAGAGACACTGCAGTTTCTCTTTATTTTTCCTTGATTTTAAGTTGTTACAGCCATTAAAGTGTTGAGCCTGGTTTCTGACCTGAACCCCAGAGAAATGTCAAAAACCCGTGGTTAAATTTAGAAGATAAAAAAGAGGCATGAGTTTCAAAATAAAAAAAATAAAAAAATGAAACGTCTGCATAGCTTGTTTTCATCTAAGAACAGCATCAGGCCTCCAGAAAGGTGCTCCTGTTTCAACTCAACACAAAGAGGCCACTGCACCAAATGAGCTGCAGTTTTAATTTTCTCATCATATTAGGCCTTCCATTAATCACGCCGTGTGTGCGCGAGCGCGTTTGCACACGTGCACGTGCGAGACCGTGTCATCCGTGAACACAGCGGCTCTCTAGATCATTAATCGAGTCAAGGCGAGCCAGCCAGGGGATTCCAAAATGTCAGGGGGTGGAGGGTGGATGGTGGAGGGGCGGGAGTTTGCTGCGCTGTGCACTCCCGCGTGCTCCTACACCAGGGAGCTGATCGCAGCACATCACTCCCATCGGTCGCAGATGGTGCGGAAGTGTGTGTGTGTGTGTGTGTGTGAGCGTTGGAGAAAACCCACCAAGTCTGCAGGAGTTGGCCACGTTAACCAGAAAAACCGAGCACAGCCTCACAATATTACGCCAGGCTAAAATTAAAAGTTTTTAAAAGCTCTGCGAGCTGTTTTGAACTGGAAGATAATAAGCTCTGATTTCACACCGAGACAGGCAGTTAGGTCCCAGCTTTTATTTTGATGCCACACAGGTTCTAAGAGTCTGTTTAACACCACAGTGCTCGCTGTGATGAAGTGACAGTAGGAGTGGAGCAGGAAGAACATTAAGACAAGAATAGAGGAGGAGAGAAGTGGTGGAGCACAAAAAAAAGCCAGTGGCTTTTACAGAAGGCCGCCACCATGTCACTTTCAAAGCGGTAAACACAGTTTTGAATGTTATTTATTCCCGAGCGCGATATTGAAAATCAAATTGGAGGTGAGGGGAAGTCGCACAGAAGAACGCCACTTTGAGCGCTAAGATTCGATACTAAAATTCACAGCGCTTGTTATTTGACTGGCCTTTTTTCCTCTGTTCAGTACAGAGGCTGAATGTAGAAAAGTAAAGGCAGATGAGCAGAGTAAAGACGGCAGTTGCAGACAAGAGCAGAGGTGAGGAAGGAAGCTTTCCACTGAAGAGACACAGCAGATGTGTCAAAGATGATGAAGATTATGGCAAGTGCAGCACTCATTATTTCTTAAATATCATACATTTTCCATCAGTTTAAAGACAGTTCTTCTTCTCCTCTGTGCAATGGGAAGATATTACTGACATTTTGGATGTGCGTATTTGAGAAAACATTGATTACTAATTGGACTTGCACTTCACTTTTCATCCTCTGTATTGGTCCAACTACCATATCCTGATAATTATGTTTGAAGAAGCCCAAGCTGAACTACATTTCACACATTCACAACATTCAATATTTTTTCTGAACGGAAAGTGTCGTTTTAAGAGAGTGCCACATCTCAAGCTTTTAGCCTTTTGTTGCTAGGCTAGCCAGTTTTCTCAAGTCCAATTTACAGTGTGTCTTTTTGAATTAGTCTGCCCTAAAAGTGTTTACCGCTGGAGTTTTCTTGACGGCTCGTCTCGTATGTTGCAGCCGAGGAAATAAATTCCTGAAAGAAGAGAGACAGACACACACACAGACACACACCGGGGGACTGAATTGTATCTATCAAGCAGCCAAAGAATTGCCTGTGTCACAGATGACGAGGAGCTCAAAAAGAGGATGAAAATGTGAACTGTCAGAGGAAATAACTCTGACCACTTCCAAGAGTCTGACTGCCTGGCTGACGAGCTGCACAAATGTGGCTCGAATGGAACCATTTCATGTTTTATATTTTATAATCAGCGTCGCCTAATGCTACGGTACATTCCTGTCTCTTGTTTGTTACCTAAAACTACCAAAAAGATTGGAGTTGAAGTTAATTAAGAGGCTAGTGATATCAGAGCCAAATTTGTCATTGCTATATTTGAATAAATCCACATCTGGAGAGCATTTGGGACCAACGTTGCCTTTAAGCTGTGCATCTGTCAGAGGCAGTTTGACAAGTGATTTATAGATATAGACAGAATTATTAGACATATATCACCAGTCGTCAGCCGCTGCTCTTTTGTCCCATGAAATTTAGTCGCTCTTCCTAAACGCAGCAGGATTTGGTGGCAGATGATTTTAAATGCCAAGACTTTGCCCCTTTACTTAGGGTTTAATGAAGTGACATGCAGGGCTAGAGAGAGAGACATAGAGGGGCACTGGGGGGAGAAGGGGGGAGTGTTTGTGTAAGAGACAGAAATGGAGGCAGCTCTATGAAGCAGATGAGCTTTTGGGTGGAACAGAGCTGTTTTAGATACAGCGTGTCACTGTGGATACATAGGGGGAAGCTGCACCGGTTGACAGCTAGCCCGAGGTGTAGCATAAATAAGACATGGTTAAGCCACATCTCTATGTACAGCTCGCCTCATGTGAAAGAACCTAGAGGGGTTTAACAAGGCTGTGAATGTGAGTTTATGTATGTCTGCATGTGTGTGTGCGCATAAAGAAATGAAGAAAGAGCACCGGCGCTTTAGATGGCGACTCCTTCCCCCTCCAGGAGATTGTTTGCACGCTGTGCGCACACAAATAAAGCCACACACGAGCGTACACCCACAGAGGGGATACGTGTTCCTGAAGAGAAGGCGAGTGAACCCTGCAACCGTGGCTCTGTTTTACCTCATTCATCAACCACAAACACAAGAAGCGCGCGCGCTCATCTTTTGTCCTCGTCCTCTGCACCACACCACAAGTCAGCCATCATCTCGGTGTGCCCTTGTTTGAGTGTGAAACATTTTCATCTGCTATGACTCATTGCTTTGAGAGTATACCAGCTGCCCAATGCCCAAGTGTATGATCATGGCATAAAGTGTACGGAGGCAAGCAGTGGCTGGCAGGGAAGCCTCAGCGACGGACTAATTAAGCTTCTAACAGAGAGAAGGCAACAGGCTCGAACTGCAGATGGCGAGCGGAGGGAAAATGTGCTTTTCCTTTTGTCAATAATACACGCACCCCGCTAATTTTGCACATCCGTTGGTTAAAGTGAGCTCTGGGCTGGAAAGTAGCATTGGTTTTAATTCGGTGACAGACTGTGAGGCAACCGAACGACGCTCTGCGCTCTCCGTCGGCAATTAACACAGAGTTGCCCTCGAGTGAGGCGCCCTACTGCTCCGTGGAGTTGCTCTGCAGGCCGACAGTTAGATTTCTGCCCTTGCCCCGGGTAGCCTCCAGGTGTTAACCTGGTGAATCTGAAGCACGACATGTGCACAAGCTTCAGCCCTTCCCCCGGAATAATGAATCTCAGAATGATCTGTTTATGCTCGTCTGGGAAGCCATTATCTGATTAAGTTCAAATGCCAACTCCTGCTGCGCCGTAGCGTAGCGTCGTCTCCTGCTGGAAACACCAAACGACTGTCTGTTTGTTCCACCGAGTGATTAATTAATTTCACACCACTGTTATTTGACTCCCATATTTACTGACTCCTTTCAATAAGTCCCAACTCTCAAGTCTGTTAGAACTGCTAAATCTGCAAACCGGCTTTTGTTTGTCACCATTCATTGGCTGGTACTCTTTGTATTTTTGGAGAAAAGATACAACATGGAGATGTCATGGCCATCTATCTTTGTACTATTCTCTGTGGTATCTGTTTATAGATAAAGAAGTGAAATTAAGCGCGGAAATAATTGCTAGATGAATCAGATAATGGAATTACGGAGGAAAATAATTAGTTGCATCCCTAATATCAAGTAGTCTGCATAAGATTTAATCAAAATTTTATCTTGACACAGCTCATATGAAACATCTCTCTACGATGACTCAACCAAAGCCTTCCTTAACCCTTTAATACCCACCTTTATATAATATTGTTGGCACATCTTTTATACCTTTTAATGGCTTATTTAGTTTGAAAAAGTTTACAGTAGCATCAAAAGCCAGACAAATCACAAATATGACTGAGCACATCAATAAAGAAAAGAAGAAAAGGTTGAGCAGTACAGCTTCTGGGAAATCTCCATTTGTTGCACCAGTATTACTATGACGACTGAGTAAGCAGTGTAAATGTAATGGTTTTGGAAATGAACACTCAAAAAACAAGATTGTTATTGAGTAACTAAATGTCTGTGTCACCCTAAATGTGCATTTGGCTGCTGCTGGAAGACAATTTACGACTCTGACATTCGAGAAGTTGATTTGATGGAGCAGATTTTTAAAAGGGAGCCCATCTTTTCAGCATTTGTTCACGCTGAGATGTTTTTATGTCAAATTGTCTTCCTCCCTCGATTACAACTCCTCTGTCTGTACTTGTAGAAATAACCTTCAGTATCGATCAAGAGTACATGTAAGTGAAGATTAGATGCACAGAATCCTTTTTTTTATGTATATATTCTTGGAGAGTTTTATGCTCTGAGCATGTCTTTGTTCTCTGTGGTCAGCAGCTATTACCCTTCATACTGCTGCTGGTGTCCAAAATCTCAAACAAAAAGAACTTTATCTTGGCTGCCAAACATGCCTAATCAGTGCCTCGCCAATCTTTCATCACCTTGTCACTTTGAAGCTGCGCTTTAATTGGGATAAAAGCGCCGCTGCTTGTGTGATTGGCTGCCTTATAGCGTACTTAAAAAGAGCAACGAGCTCAAACCCTCACACTTCCCTTTCTTTTCCATTACGAGAGTCCATCTTGAGGTGTGAAAGTTAACAAGCCTCTGAGCTGATGTTTTGTGACACTATTCAACCCTCAGGATTTTGACACAAACCTTTTTTTCTTGGGGTTTAACACTTCTTAAATGTCCGTCAAAGCGGCTGTGACAATGCAGCAGGTATTCATAGGCCATTCAGACGGAGCCAAAGGGCATCGAATCAGCTGCCATTTTCACGGTGCGTTTTTTAAAAAGGTCCAGTGACGGAACCGGGCAGGGAAGGGAGAATGTGTATGATTGCAAATGGCACGCTGTATGTATATGTTTCATGCTGATATTTTAAACATTACATCTTCCGTTCTGCATGTTCGAAACAGCGCCTAAACACGGCCATAATCTAATACGACCTGTGATACGCCACCAGGTTTATGTGCGGCCCTTTAATCCATTTTATAACGGGACACATTTTGTCCTCATCTAGCAGACTTGAGTCATGCTTGAGTGTTTTCAATGTCTGGACCACAAAAGCATTAAAAACCTAAATACACAGACAGTCAGGCAGACAGACAGATGTACAGACAGACATTTCCCACCAATAAACCAACTCCTCCAACTCAGTGTTTCAGTGTGCAGGTCAAGCAGGAAGTGGGCCATCATTTCCACCTTCAGTGGAACCAAGCCACTATGCCTCAACTCAGTGGTCCAGTCAGTATTGGAGCAAAATTCAAACGAAGTAAAATTGTCAACCATTCATCCGCAGGAAGCTTTTCATTTCACCCGTTTTGCCTAATTTTAAAATTTAGATGGAAACTTTCCCGACGAGTCCATTTGAATTGGAGGGGAAAAAAAAGAACTTCTGACAGTGACTCATAAGCTAAAGAGTGCCTCACCCATCTCTCTGTTCGAGGCTCCTCGGTGCTAATGATTTATGGGCGACACGTCTGGGCCTAATTGGATCTTTGAAATACCTATCTCCTTTGTCTGAAGTGCTTTAATGGCCGCAGCGATAGCCTGATGCAGTGCTCCAGCTCGCCCCATGCCTTCCCTGGAAATGATCGCCATGTTCGCAAATAAACAAAGAAACGTAGCCCACTTGCTCTTACATTAGCCTATAGAGAGACTTTCACACACACCGACATCTACACACACGCGCACACACACATCTCCCCGGAGAGATGTTGCCAGGCAACAGGAAGCAGCCCCCCTTTCCTCTTTTCTTTTTATTATCTTTCTTTTCTGAAGCTTCTATCAAAGGTGAAAGGAAGAGAGAGGCAACAGAGAGATCAAGTAAAAGCAATATTCCCCTTTGGTGCCGTATATTTGTTGTCTGTCATACTGTATGCCCATGTGAGCTCATGAAAATATGCATTGCATCCATTTTTACGGCTTTAATGCTGTTTATATTGACAGGGTCCAAACTGCTGAGCTGCCGACAAGTTCATACTTTTCAAACATGCATATTCCCAAACGTGTCGCACAGAGATGTCATGTGTTTTGATGTTTCAACAGTGGTTACAACCATTTTACTTTCTGGTTTATCAACGCTGTCACTGTGCAATCCCATAACCGAGCCTCCCAAGTCGAAGTCTCACAACTTCAGCTCGGAAATTTCACATTTGTCATCGTGGTCTGGCACAGCTCAATGGACACTTCACTCACAGACATCAACATAAACCCTTCTTACACATGAATGCACAGACGCAGCGCTCACTGGGCTGTCATTGTCCTCACTTATGATTTTCAGTCTGGCAAAATACGACAGCTGTTTTGGAAAAGAGGAAAAAAAAGTCATTTCCTTCTAAACTACCCACCAAAATGTTTTTTTTGAATACATTTAAGGGGAGAAATTGGCCTTGCGGCAGGTTCTCGGGTCGGTATTGTAAATAAAGTTCAACTTCATCTGTCTCTCTTTGGGATGTCTGGTTTCACTGTTGTTTACACCAGATAACTGAGGTCAAGAAGCTGATTCTCAGCAGGTTGATAGTGCTTGTTTTTCCGGCTATAAAAGAGTTCACATTACTGGGTTGGAGTTCTTCATTAGCATCCACATCAACAGATCAAGAGCAGAACATTTCATAAGGGTCCTCTGACCAGGATTTTCTCAGATTGCCGGATCACAGGGTCTGTTTGAAGCCTTCTGTCACAATGTGAAGAAGAGCAGCCTATGCTTGGGAGCAGTCAACTAAACAAATATGAAATGGTTCCCTCAGAATGAGGTATATTTCTTTTTCTACTAGGTTATTTCCTATTCAGCCATTTTGATCCAATTTAATTCTCCTTATTGTAGTGTTTTCTCTAACTATTTTAAAGTTCTCAAAGATGAACTAGTTCATGTTAATTTCTTCAGGCACTGTGATTTGTTATCCTCTGACTTTAATGGAGGTCGCTCCTTGAAACTTAAGTTCTGCCTGGCATAGTTTCCTTTCCTTTCTTCATGTGTACTCCTTCCTGTTATTTAAGTAATTTATACCGAGTCGTGACGCTACAGTCACTGTCTCTTGCTGGACTTAATATAACACTTGTTCAGTTCACCATTCACCAAAAACATAAGCATGTTCAATGACCGGTGCTCTTTTAGCTCAGTAGTTTATGAACAACAACGAATACCAGATAACGTCTCTCTCTTTGTTTCTCTGGAAAATGGAGTTGATTCATCTTTGTGGCTCAGTAACTTTTTGTCCCCGCTTCACCTCCTACACTTAAAGGCCCGGAAAACACATTTTTTAGTCATTTCTGTCTGTGCCGTTCTTAGTGGTTTAACTTTGGTTCAGTTCCAACAACTTCTGTGCACCAATAGGAATTTAATTTAAAGTTTTGGGGTTATTCCTGATTTAATCATGGATATTCATCAATTAGAATATGAACTTTTAAAAAGTAATACATCAAACTACTGTCATATAGCATAGAGCATGACATATAATCACCTTTTGAGTTGATATGGCAAACTTTTGGCCTATGGTTCCACATTTACACTTCCAGGAGCATCATTCATTTGGAGTTACATTTCACTCTCCCTTTTAGCTTTGTTTTGGTCTCCTCCATGTCCCAAAATAAATGTCTGGTTCTTTAGATGCTAACTGCTCTAATATGCTGCTCCAGCTAGTTCTTAAATTAGTCTGTCTGGTAGTTTACAGCCTATTTTGTCACTGAATTTAGATTTTGGATTGGTGGGTGCAGTTGGATGATAGTTTTCTGTGGGTTCATCACTAAAAGGGACCCCTTTCACGTTACACTTCATCACATGATTTATTGCTAATATGAAAACTATTCATTGAAGTTTTGAAACAGGTTTTTAGGCACTTTAAATCATGTCGTGATACACTGAGTCTGGTTTTGTGATACAGTTGAACTCCATTGATCCTCCAGGCTCATGAGAAATGAGTATGTTTAAGTAAAACGTTCACCTTGCTCAGCAATCGACCAATAAGCAGTGTGATTTAACAGAGGTAGCATCAAGCTTTGTCCTGTAACCCATATTCATCAAGCCTTATTAAAAAGTACTTTACTGAATACTTCCTCCTTACTCACCTTCAAATTGCCATTCCTAAATGAATCCTATAATTAAAAAATAAAAACAGCCAGGAGATTGTTCTCCCATTTTCCGTCGCAAAGCACCCCCCCATTCTCTCGTCCTTGAGTCCAGGCCAAGACTAATGACAAGCCTTGTTGTCTCTCCATTTGTTTTCCTCATGTCCTCTGCCGCGCCGCGACACAGTTGGAGAGAGATTACAGTTGTATTGGGTGCCGCCTGTCACTGTACAAATGCCTGTCATTAATTTCCACAGGCAGAAGGCAATTTCAGAGAAGTGGATAAGTTCTGATAATGATGCGAGCTCTGTTGTGCTGTCACGCTGGGGGAGAGAAACATCAGGTCAGAGATGTTCCTTCTCCCCAGTTGAACTATCGTGTCTGCCTGTTTGGATTAAAAATAAATAAATAAATTTGACCTAAAACTTTTGTGTTGTTATCTCTTTTAATTTGTCTTTGACAGGCCTGAAATATACTGTACTCGTCAAGTGACAGAGCCGAGCCTGAGAGAGACAAATGAGTGAGATAGAGTGTTATGAATTGCTGTAAGATGGTTTTAACTTTGCCGCTGCCCTCTTATGTACTCGTATAAATCACCTCACAAGCCCGGTGTTCACGAGGAGCTGTCGGCGGGAATCAAATGTCACTTGTAGATTTGTTTCACAGCTTCGAATCATCCCCGCGTATTCATCCAATGGGCTGCCTCGCCCTTCCCTCCCCTCCTCTCTAATAACTCAGTGTGTGTGATTGCATTAGGGCCATGATGAATGTAAAATAGGAGCTCACAGCTGAGTGCATCATCCCAAATTACTCTGCAGACGACGCGCCTTACAGATGGGACCAGGAGCAACGTGTTGTTTTTGCACCATCTTCGTCACAGCGCTGTTGTTTTCACACGGAATAGCGAGGGCCCAGCAGCCTCTAAATCCACCGAGTCCTCCTCCCCGTTGTCGCAGGCTGATGAGATTTGTGCCTACTCAGCCCAGAAAGAAAATGTGGCGAGATTTCACAAATGCTAATGAGAAATGTATATGAAAACATCCGTTTTTTGGGGGCAGTTTGTTGAGCAATCTTCTATTTTTAAGAACTCAAATTTAAGCCGTCTAGACACATTTGCAATTGGACTGCACGTACCATACATGGCATAAAAAAAAAAAAAAAAGACCAGAATGCACTGCAAGTTTGGCTTTCATTGCTATAACACTTAGAAGCTAAAAGATTTCACCATTTCCCTATCTATACACCATGACATTTATTTTAGGAGTTAGTTTAAGTTGCAAGTCTGTCAGTTTTCTTCAGCCTTTTCCACCGGCGCATGACTTTTTATGGACCCACATAAGTCTGTGTGATAAAATGTGAAATATACTAGAACGAAATATTACATTGGGTTCTATTATGATCCTTTTTCGTGTATTAATCCCTTGCTCATGGTTTGTGCCAAATAGAAGACTTCTGACTATAATTTCTTTTTATTAGCTCTCTCGTTTTCGTTCTGGAAATTAGTTTGTGAAAGTCTCAGTCTCTTGTGTATGAGGAATAGATATTTACAATACATATTTAATATTAAGCCCTAAAAAGTGATTTTAAGAGTGTTATGTTACGGTTTGTTTGTAGCATTAATAATGCTGGGCCGGTGACTTTCTACCCATCCATCACCAGTCTCAGAGAAGTAGTTCCCAATGTTGTTTGACTGATGTACCCCCACGGCCCTATCAGGCGAGCTCTAGTACCCCTTCGTCAGGTACCTTTGATGGATGGGACGGCCCACGTGGCACTCTGATAGTATTTCACAGAGAGAAAACACACCGGCTTTGGATATGCTGCATGTATGAATCCAAGAAAGGCATAGTGACTCTGGAGCTGCCAGTGCTTCTATTTTTCCTGTAGTTTCTGGAAAAGCTAATAGCTTCTGTGATTTAGCTGCACTTCTGAGTGTTTTCTGGTCCTATCTGTGTTCATTCTCCTCCAAAGCACACAAATAAATAGATAAATTTCAGAATTTTTAGTATCTTTTAAAATGAACAAAGCTCAATAACAGGAGCGCTCACTAATATGTTTTTGGGTTGTTTTTTTTTTTGTCCAAAAATACAATCAGTCAGATCCTTCTGTGGTTGACGGAGAGTGATTTATTTGAGATTGGAACTAACTTCTTTTTAAGTCATGTTTTAGTTTTTTTTCCGGAGCATTTAATCAAACATGGCATTCAGAGACGTTAAATATGGTATATCAGCACGAGTGTTTCTTATCTTCAGGAGCAGGTGTTGCAAAAGGGAGGAAGGGGTCGGGTCGTCTCACATTCTGCCCAAAAACTGCCGTACATTTACTGGATCTGAGTCTCATCTGTTATTGGTAGAAATCAGGGAGAACACTGAGTGAGTCAGAATTTACTTGGCAGCGCTCGGTGTTTTGGCCCATGTTTTTTAATCTTTGCCTTTTTTTCAGAATACTAACTCCGGGCGTGATGCCCATTTCCCTGCGCAGCACATCGATAATAAATAATCCATTACACCTCTGCAGCTTTTACAAAAAAAAAAAAAAAAAACAACTGAGAAACTTGTCTCTCAAATTTCACAACACGCTGAAAAGCGCCTCGCCACATCTGATTGTCTGCTCCACTTTGCCGTGCATTTTAATTGGCTGCGCGCGTAGAGAGAGCAACTGCAACCGCAACAGTCAAAGTTGAAGCGCTTCAGCGGTCTGTCTCTGGAGCGGCAACGGCGGCTTTCCTCCAGTGCACTGCAAAGCTACAGGCCTGACAAATCCTTATTAGGGGCTTCTACTGTACATCACTGCAGTGTGTGTGTGCATGTATGTGGGTTTATGATTTTGCACTACCGGCCAGGCAAGCCTATTTGACCAATTAAACAAGGATGTATTTGCCCTGTGTGTGTGTGTGTGTGTGTGTGTGTTTGGGTGTGTGTATGTGCATGTGTCGGCCGTGTGGGTGTGGAAATATTTAGAATCCTCTTGACACCTAATTAGAGAGCAACCCGACATGACCTCCAACTTCAAGAGACACCAAAAAGCTCACTTGAAACAACAACTTGGAACTGCTTGACAAAATGGCCCCACTAATGAGCGCCTGTAAACACAACTTTATTCTTGCTGATTGGTATTTAAATGGGAAAAAAATTCAAGCCACAGTGTGTGTGCGGAATAGATGACTTCAATTTTCATGCATAATGAATGCACAGAGACGGGTCATTGTACCAGTGGTCATCGGACATTTTGACTAACCCCACCCAACATTGAAAGCATGTATAATTCTCTTCAGTTATTACTGACTTAAAATAAAAATGTTTGTTTGAATGGGCATATCTGCTCAAAGTTATTTTCATCTGGATTTGTTTGTTTGTTTTTTACTGAAGTTTACCGTAAAATATCCACTTTCGATGAGTACGGCTCAGAAATACTCCTGTTACAAGGATAAACAGCACTGTTGCATCAAGGTCCTTTTTATATTACTCTAGTATGTTATAAAAAGTTAAAAAAGAAGAAGAAATAAACAGAATTAGACTTGCAACTAAGGATTATTTTCATCCTTGATTATGTGCCCAGTTAGTTTCATAAATAATCCATTTACTCTTTGGATTATAAAACCTATAAACCTCAAATTGTTCCCCTCACAATTTTCACAAGACCCAAGGCAATGTTTTCAAAAACCAAATCTATTCATTTTGCAGTGATGTAAATCAGTAAAAAAAAAAAAAAAAAAGATGTCTTAAAAACAACTTAGAGGTAGAGTGTAAGGCTGAACAACGAGATTGTCATCCAATAGTCTTGTTTCCAAATTCAGTGTATATCTTGTCACAGTCTGCCGGTTTTCCGCTCTTGATGTGTGCGCTGAACAATGTTCTTTGTGTGGTTGTACAGAGCCCTGGATCTGTGAATGGGAAACGAAGTGGTTCAGACCAAGTCATACAACACTGACTTGTTCTTCCAGCCAGGATTTGTGTGTCAGGTAACGATAAATGACTTGCCCACACAGACGTTCACTTTACTTTCTAGTTTGCTAACACACGTTGGTGCGGTGATGTTAGCTATAGTCGCGAGAAAGCTGTGAGACCTCTACATGGGAAAGGTTGCATCCTCTTTGCATGTTAGCTAACCAACAACATAGAAAACATTAAATTCTTCTGTATCATATTTGTCAGTGTATTGAATTCATGCAGAATCACTTACCCCACTTTTAGAAGATGAAACCACTAGATGAAAGGTTTTCTGGCATATTGTCATTGTTGCAGAGGTTAGACCCAATCAAAAACAGAACCAAAACTTAACCTGACCTGATGTACATAAGTTATATAGACCAGCTTGTAGTTGGACCTGATCTGAACAGTGCCAAGGATAATTACACTGGATCCGAAATTTCTGAAGTCCCTCCACGCTGCATTGTGGTCCATTGTCAAGACAAGTTGTAATGTGCTTCAAATAAGTTTTCAAACACACCCCCTCAAACTGTAACAAATCAAAAAAGTCTTCCACGTCATGTTCACTTGAACAGCTTATTCTCTGAAGACGCTCGCTTGCACGCTCGCTCCTGTAAAAGAAAGTAAGAAAGGTTGATGGTTTTGTTTCCGTCTTTGATAAATCAAAAGTGGTTGGCATTTGCCTTCAGCTGTCACGTCAGTCTTGTACGCTGAGCGATGAAAAGCTCTTGTCAGTCTTCGTAAGTTGTCTCAAGTTTGCTACCGTTCTTATAATTCAACTTTCAATCATTTGTCAAGTGACTCAATTGGAGTAGTGGCCACTTTGATTACATTTAAAATAGCTAATTTAGGTGACGTGTAATTTGCCAACCACGGATTCCTTCAAACCTTTGTACCGCCACTAACCGAGAGACTGAGAACTCTTCTTGGAAATTGATTGTTTCCTTTATTGTAGTGGGACCCTGTCACCTCCTGATGTGATGAAACTGGATATGAGTCAAACTCAGCAGAACCAATGACCCCATCCGCTCCGGTCCAGACTTGGGCGCTCGTTTTCTTTCCCCCCCGATTGATCGTGCTCATGAAAACAAATAAAAAGCTAGTGATCAAAGCAGACCCAGGAGTTCCCATGGCCACAGTCTGAGATCACAGAAGAGGAGCAGGTCTGCGGGAAGGAAGGAGGGCAGAATGCAGTCGGGGGGTATGAGGATGAAACGGAATATGATACAGTCAACAGGAGATCAACTCTGCTGATCTTGCTTTTTGATCTCCGTCCGGGCCACTTCTTATTATATATATATATATGACTCCACACAGGCAGCACGAGGGTACAGAATGTGTCTATCAACTCTCATACACACTCCATGTATACAAACAGATAGACAGCCGCATGGGAGTACTTCCAGTGTATCCGTTTCACATCCATTTTCCATCCGACATCCATCCATCAGTCACCCCGTATCAAATCACACTATTCGGCACCGTTCCTGTGCTCAAAATGCAGATTCTTTGCCACAGAATAGGTGTTTTATATGTACAATATGCACCTTTCCACCTTGAGGCAGCGTATTGTTTGCATATCTGCATCCATAAAGTCATCACAGAAGCTGACAATGGACACATTTGCAATTAAAATCGCAACACCAGTCCTCACTGTGTTTTTGTAGAATTCCCATTTAGCTGTTGGTTGTTTCCTAGAGACACAAGCCCGTGCGTGCATAGTGTATGCTGTGTGTATTTATTGCTATTTTAATGGGGGAAAACATGCATTTTGCAGCTCATTATAATAATGACTTGTTCGACTCTTTTATGGGCCTGAAATTCAAGAGACAAAGAGGCCATGGCAGTGTAATTAATCAAGCCTTGCTTAAATAAGTTGTAATGTGACGTATGTAAAGAGCACCCACAGGCAAGACAAAGCTGTTCAAGACATTCTGTATATGCACGGCACATATGCAGCCAAGCGTCCACACATACGGTACACCCACGTACACTCTGCCTAATTGTTAGAGTGCTCCAAGTTGCTGACAGACCACTTTTTCAATCAACCCGCGCGTCCTACCAGCTTCCATCCGCCCCAGTCCATCAAATCACGCCACGTCCACCACCGTAGCCACCGTAGCCCGGGCTCCGAGTCGATCAGAACAGATGATTACAAAAGGGATTCTAATTAGCCGGAAGTGATTTCAGGCTGTTTGTTTGTCAGATTTGTTCGGACCGCTGATCCCAGATCACAGACCAGCGTCTCTTTGAAGGCCACATTCATAGAGATGTTAAGACCGAAGCGATTATGAAGTAAAGCGGATTTGAAGAGACAGAAAGATCAAACCAAATAAGTCAATCATTAGAGCAGTGATATTAATTTGCAACTTTTCCCAATTAAAGACAGTCCTGATAATTTAATTTCACAAGAGTCTACTATTTACATTTACATGGAAATGAAGATACTTGGTGGGTTTACATCAATATTCTGTTTCCTTGGGCAACAGCCTGCAAATGAATCCTGTCCCAACTTCACTTTCAAAGTTTTTTTTTTTTTTTTTTTTTCAGCTCACTTTGAAACAAATTTTGCCAGAGCTCTTTCGGTCGACAAAGTGGCATATCAAAAGAAAGGATGGAGGGGAAAATGATGTATGCTAATAGGAGATCGCTTGTGGGAGCAAAGGCTTAAGTCTAGCAGCTAGAGAACACATTTTATTTCAGAAGCTGTATTAATCAAACTCATCGTCGTGTGATCTCAAAGGCAGAAAAAAAAAATAAAAAATCAATATTCATACATCAGCACATGCAATCAGCTCCGGCCCTGCAGGACTGGCTGTTGGTGGAAACATTACTAAATCAAGCGGGAACACAACACAAGAAACAAAGGTCGACTTATTGACACCACTTAAAATAATAGATGTGTTTATTTGTGTTTCTGCTACAGACACCCGGGGTTAATAAATGTATGCATTCATCTGGCAGTAATGGCCACAACAGGCTGCGATCATTAATATGGATCGGGGTGCGTGTCATGTGTGAGGGCGTTGGCTATAAAGCTTCGTTCAGATGGAGATGATGCATCAAAAACACGCATGGATTTTAGTGATTAAATCTCATTATGGAATAAAACTCCAAAAAGCTTTTTTGGTTAATATGATGTCCAACCAAAAAAATATATATCTGCTTTTGAAATGTCCACAGAGAGATAGCTTTGGAAGCTTCCCAGTTCTTCCAGGGAAGTTGGACTTTTTTTCTTTTGAATACTTAGCAGTCTCTTCATGAAACTTCTCTTCGCTTTGCCAGAACACTTTTGTGTGTTTCATACAATAACTGTGCCGATTTGTTGGTGCTCCACTTGGTGACGACAGCGGAAGTGCCAAAAAAAAAAGGTTGTGTGCATGAAATTTGGGTACACAAGCTCATAAAAGTTGGATGGCGGTAATCTCTTAAGTGGACAGCCCAGGCACTTTGTTTTGATAGGATGGATAATCCGTGAAAAAAAGTAGATCAGGTGACAAGCTCATTGTGTTCTTGACTGTGGAATTATTTGGAATTGGTGTGAAATGAGAAGCCTGTGAGAGAGGGGAAACGGAAAGTTGAGCTGATGAAAAATTACACTGGAGACACAAACGAAGAGTCAGTCATGATATTGTCTTTATAGCTTTGGAAGGGAATTGTGCCCCAGACCAGGTAGGGGTTAAGTGTGCTCAACAGGTATTGCCCAATGGGTAATTCACCTCGGACCAAATGATTCAGGGGGAAGCTCATTAACCAGCAGGTTATCCTGCAGCCTCGGAAATTAGGAGCCATTTTCAGTAGGCACCAGGAGAGAGACCTCAGATCTCCTCATCGGCAGTCAAGTGTTCTGCCTCGGAGCTTCTTTCAAAACCCCTGATGCATCAGGCCGGGGACGTTAAAACTTCTGAGCCAATTTAAAAAATGCCTTACATCATACATACTTAAGACACTACACTGAGTGTGTGTGTGTGTGTGTGTGCGTGATGCAATGCATATTCAGAATGATGTACTCACTGAGACATTTTGCCTGTGATTGGACTTGTGGTATTTACAGCATAGTTCCCCATAATTACAAAATGAATGGATTGGTTTTAAGTAAAATAAACCCGATCAAATGCTCAAGCAAAGATGAGAGTTAACTTTGTGATAATCATGAGTAATGGTCGTCGTTCCCGCAAAACCAACAGAGTGATGCATCTTCTCCTGTAAAATGATTGCATCAGGTTTAATTCTTTTATCAATCAATCTGAAATTTAACAAAAACTGAATATATAATCATGTTTCTAAAAAGCATGTTTTTCTCTACATTAGCTTGAGTCTTTAAATTTTTTTATGATAAATATCATCTTTTACACTGATGAAACTTTATATTATATATGCACTAAATTAGCAGAACTTTTGTTTTGGATGTCTCATAACTTTTCCAACTTTCAGAGTCTATTGGCTGTTGGTTGTCGGTCTGCAAGTTGATCAGTGTAGTTATGTGCGAATGTGTCAGCGTTTTAGCATCCCAGATAACCGTTTGTCTCCACAGTATTAGTCCCAACAGTACTTGACCGAGTTTGCAGATCAAGTTTGAATCGGTACGATAGCTGCAGCCTAAATGAGCTCATAAAAGTAAACTTGCACCTCCTGTCAATCATTGATTCATGTCTGCTCAAACAAGATGCCATCACAGCACCTCAAAATGTACAGTTAAACCTGACCTACATTCGGGGGGATATGACAGGGACATGACGAAGCCCTCCGACGTGATCGTTTGGTAAATGCTCCTGTTTGTGTTCAGGTCATGGAGCAGAGGGAGAGAGGGGAGCGTGCTGGCAGAAAGCTGACAGATTGGATGAGCCCTCCTGCAGGGAGTGTGTGTGTATATATATATATATATATATGTGTGTGTGTGTGTGTGTGTGTGTACAGTCAGCCCGGCTTCACATAGTGTTAGAATCACTGCTTTGGTCTTCACAGAGGAGGGGCTTTGTCCAATTTTGTTCCCCGGACTCTTCGCAGGGGGTCCAGAAGTTGCTCTCCAAATAGAACCTAACTGACAAGAGCTATTAATGGAACTGTTTTGTTTAAAGTTTGCATACAGATGTGGCACTTTTTTGCCTCGTGTCACTCAGAATTTTAAAGCTGCTCGCAAACATTTACTTTAGACACTGGTGCTCTTTTCTCCTGCCTGTTTGTCAGCGTGTTTAGTTGCCGTTCCAGCTCAAATATCATTTGCAAATAATTAGTGGTGTTTGTTTTAATCTGCATGGATCATCAGCTGAGTGGGGGGGTTTACGACAGGGCAACACTAAATTGACTCCCACTATAAAAATATACTTACGACACTGTAAAATACATCTGCAAAGCGTACACAACTCACGACCACTCAATCAGTCTAAAAAGTCTGCACGAGTGCGTGCTTGTTTGCGTCCTCACGTATGTGTTAAAGAACAGCGTGCATTCACTTTCAAGGTTGCATCAAGTGTTTGGCTCCACAAAGAAAAGTCACAGCTCTCTGCTCAGGGTCAAGGGAAACAAGTGCCGTTGCAGGTGGAGGCAGACTGGATTATCAAAGCGTTACTCTATACACTGCCTGTGAAAAGCATCAATATTCCTTTTTCTAAAAAGAATCACACAGCCTCAGTGGATCAGAGAATTGTGCTGATTGCATTAAGCTAACAATCCTTTTCCAGACCTCCAAATTGGGTGCTTTCACACATCATTCAAAGACGGTTAACCTTCACCACTATGCTAGTGTAAGCAGGCCAAAAGAGGCATCGGCTAAAATGTTGTAACCGCTAAAAATTTGTGACAGTGCCACTTTGGGACTTTAACCTCCAGGTTGTATTTAAGCTTGCAAATAAAATTCTCAAAAATTCCAGCACAGGCAAAATAGACAAAATATGTTGAATGTAGGGGCAGTGTTGGCCCTTCTAGTCCACATGTTGGAAGGGTCCTTGAGAAAGACATTGAACCCCAAATTGCTCCAATTTTTAAGTGCACAATAAAAGAAAAAGCTTGTTTATTAACATTTTAGAACAGATGCATCTGTTTTTTCTACTTTTCCTACTAGTGCGAGATTTTCTTAACATTCCTGATATCTCCAACTCAGAGGTACATTCAGGATGTTGACGTTTTCTTCCCGCTCGGCTGCTTGTAATTACAGCCTGTACAAGACGAGGACAATGAAGGCTCATTTTATTGTCGCTGTGGGATAATTCTGTCTGGTGCATGATGCCACTTTTAGTATTAAACAAAACATCGGCACTAGTGAATAAGATGCTGGAGTTCAGTGTAAAAGTGCCTCAAGCTGCATTTAAACAACTGATGAGGGTCATTCCCAGTGCAACAAGCTGTGCCGGAGTATTTACTTCATGCTGTCATAAAAACAGGAACAAAATACGTTTTTTTTTTTGAATTAGCTGAAATAAGTGACATCGCCCGATCAGGGCCCAGTCCATTAAAGGCTCCATGTTTGCAGTTTGAACCTAATAGCAGGGTGTAGAAACATTTTCATGGAGGTGTAAATGATTACGGAGCTCTAATATCTTCACACATATGTGTGCACGTTCGCACATCCATTCCTAAACGCGAGCAGAAGCCAATATTTATCAGGCGCTACATATGTTACACATGATTGTTGCTTTCCAAGTAGGACAACTGGATGAGGGATGAAAGACAAACCCTCTCGGTACTGTATCACGCTGTCTCAGACATGTTCCTGAGCTGCCTTTTTGTTGTAAGTACTTCACGTTTCCTCGGGCAACAAAACTCTTTGCATTAGTAACATAATAGCTTTATTGTTTTCTTTGATTTTCATGATCCGTTATCGCAGCCTACTTAACATCTCCAGTCTAAGAGCACCTTTCTTCCCTTTAAGCCTTTTAACATCGAGGTTTACTCTCGTGTAAAGCTTTAATTGTGCTTACAAGATGGTACGAACAGCGTTTCACATGTGTGTTAACTGACGTGTCGCTGCAGCCTCCGCTTTGACCTCTTTAACTGACAACATCTGTAATCCACGCTACCTCGCATCTCACAAATTAGTCAACTTTTTTTTTTTTTTCCCTGCGTGATGATCCCTCGCTTGCGTGGCTGTGCGCCAGCCATGTTCTTCTTCTTTCCTCCTCGCCGCCTGTGTACCTCTGGATAAGCCCATCAAACGCGCTGACCCCGCCGAGATCATGGCGGGAGTTCAATAGCGCAGCGGGGAGCTTGTACACGTGTGCGTTTGTTTGTCTCTGAGGCCGCCTGAGTCAACACGAGCTTGTATTATTTCCAGGGCTCCAGTGTTCCGGCCGCGGCTTTCAAGTGTGTATATGTGAGTTGTATGTGCAGGAGGAAGTGAGAGCGACTTGGTTGCTGTAGTGATTAATGGGGGAAACTTTCAGTGCTGATTCCATTCGGATAATAGTAGCCAGGCGAAAGAGAGGAGGGGGGGTAAAAAAAAAGCAATCTTACTTGTCGCTCTGTTCTGCACAATTGATCCAAAAAAAAAAAAAAAAAGTGAAAATATGGAAAGCTCTCAATTTCTGAGGCTGTGTTTTCTATTACAGCACACACACACACAGACACACACACACAATTTCCAGCTCTCAGTCCCAAAACACACCCAGTGTGAGCTCACCGGTCCTAAAGAGACTAAACCAAGCTTGCACCGACGTTTACTCGCAGGCAGCTACTTTTATATTCCGGGCTGATTGATCTGGGTGTTCAGCATCTGGCATTTCCACAGTTTTTCCCTTTCTAATTAGCTGCTGATGCTGACATAATTAGTTACCACAGATGGACGGAGGATGTCTGGCTGACACTATCTCACTTGCACAGCCTCGCGGCTCATTTACAACTCTGCGTTGCGACGCCGCTCGAAGGTGTTTAAATCTGGACGGGCTGGATTGCGTCGCAGCGACAGCTGTGTTATTGTTCAAATCCACCTTCATGCATTTACCCAGCATAAATAACAATGGGAACTTTTTTTTTTTTGGATGTTGAATATAATAGTATCAAATGAGGATATTGTCTGCCATGTATTATTTCCTTTGTTGCATAGTGATGTGGTTTAGTCATATTCACACCTTCTGATTATTTGATAGCGTCTAAGACAGAGCTGCATTGTTCTGTTCTCAGGATGTGACTGTGAAGATGTTAGCCAGTTTACAACTGTGCGTGTGTGTGTGTGTTTGTACAGTATGTGTAAAACGTATCAGGTAGTGAAGCTCTTTGATATTTTCCTCCAGACTCTCCTGCTTTTTGTTTTTTTTTGTGCGCGTTTGTGAATTCATGAAGTACAGTCACTTTTTTTTTGTTGCTCGGGTTGAAACGTCTTAATTCAAACAGACATGGAAAAAGATGAAGACGTGTCTTCCCTTTATTTTTCTTTCCACTTTCCAAAACAACACTTCTGCTGCAAATAGACAAAACTGTAGCAGGAAGCCATCAAGCGTGCGTTTTAAAAGAAGGCCAATAAAACAAAGCTGTGGCCTCGTTCGTAATGCGTACCTACAAACAGGACTTAAAAGATGCATATATCACTTTGCAACAAAATGTTTCACTGCTGTGTAAACAAAAAAAAAATCATACAAGCTATTGAAAAATCTGAGTTTATGAATAGAAACCTGACAGGAGCGTGCGTCTGAACATTTTGAGATGATGGAAATTGGTGACAGATAGTAAAACTGTGAATCATATGTTCCTTTTCACACATTTAATATCATCAAACAAACTTATATAGAGTCGCACATATAGAAAAGTGTATTCTGTTACTCGGACATGTACACCTCCGTTGTGTGTCGGTCAGTTAATACGCACCTCAGCACTATTAAAATGCGTCATGTAATAATCATTTTCAGTTATAGAAATCTGTTTCCTTAATTAGTGTGTCAGTTTCTTGTGATAGGGATAAGTAAGTGCACCATAATCTCTTCAACCAATCACATTATCTATAACTCTATCCATACTCAGAGTGGGTGGGGCTTTAACCTGACGTGGGTGGCATCAACCATAAACTGCTAATTTAAGCCTGAAGTTTATGTATCGATCAGATCAGCTGATCTCTATTATTACAAAACAAATTAACAAATTAAATGTTCTTCATTTAGATTTCATTTTTATTAAAACAGATATTAACATGTTTCACTCTAATGATATGAAAACTCGACACTTAACACTCGATTCTAGAAAACAGCAAAGTATTTACCAAAGCAGAGCTCCAGTCACCTCCCGCATTCGCTCGCAGCTTTTAATGTCTGTTCACACCTTTTTCAGGCAAAACACGTTCAACAGTTCAACAGTAACATATTGTTATAAAATAATAATATAATTCGCTATCTGATAAATTTGGTAATTAGTTTACACCAATCATCCGTCATTGTAAATTCTAATTGTTCACTGAGGTTTCTTCACTGTCTTTACTGTGTGCTGGATTTTATTATTTGTCCGACGACAGGCGCGCTGTTTGCCAAGAAAATTTGTATTCCTGTCTGTCTGTTATCAAAACACCTCATCAATGACAGCATGTTCAGTGTTTGCGCAATTGCTTATATCACTGTGAGGAACACCTTGACTCATGATGGTCTAATCCATGTATTGTAAACTACTCAGTTATTCACAGGATTTGGTCAAACATACATGTAATACTGGCTGGACTAGATGCAGGCTCAGCGGGTCTGAAGACAAATATTTGATTGATGTTTGCAGGAATAATAAGACCAGACAGTATTTAGCCTACTTCGGTAGCTAACACATGGCTAATAGTCACCATATCTCTCGTTTAGGAAGTCACTTCCTAGGAGTGTGTGTGAAGGAGGGCAGTGGCAGCTAACAGTTGTTAACAGTGACAAAAATGTAAAATTAGAAATGAGTCATTTATATGTCTTTAGTTTTCGGTGTTTGCTCTATAACTACAGACTGTGAAACAAAGTTTAAAGTGTAAAAGTATTTTCAGTTCTTTATCAAACTGTGGTGGGACAAACTACACGAGTGATACACGTGGAAACACTGGTGATATCCCAGCAGATGTTGTCTTGAGCGGTCTTGAAATAAAATCTAGTCCTCTTTGTCCAAGACCAAGTAAAAATGCAGTCAATTCCGAGACAAGGTCTTGAGAGTCTTGAGAAAAAAGTTGAAAATGTCGCTGAATTCTTTGTATTGTCAAATTTGGGATTAGAGATGAGTCATACTCATTTCTGAATGTAAAGTAAAGGTACAGTTCAAATATAAAATCCAGTAATGCAGAGCAAGAAAGAAATCTTATAATACTTTTTGAGTATTTCTCATCCTGTCGTCGTGTTGTAGCATCAAGTCACATGTGAGAGTAGTACTTTGACTGAGAAGAAACAGTAAATATTGTAAATTTATAAATAAATCTCTTAAGCTCCTTCAGACAGAGGCCAATGATCCGCACTGCAAACTTATTTGGTCTGAAAATGACTCTGACAGTGAGCAAAATCTCGACAATTGAATCCGCGACGTGCGTCACCAAACTTGTTTTTAATGAGGAGCCGGCCGACTCAGTGGTAGCCAGACAATTAGAGCCGCGGCAGCTAAGAACCGAGCCTCTAATTGGCTGCCTTGAGATCTGTAGTGTTTTCTTGTGGCATTGTACATCACACAAACCCTGAAAATATGGATCAAAACACTACCCAGCTCTTTCTTACATAGTTTTCCTGAAGGCCATGAAGTTCTTTTTATACTCTCGCCGTAAAAATAGACTGAAAAGTCACAAAGGGCGTCATCTGATGCAACAGATGATGTTCACTTGTTTGTGCTGCACAGCTATTTTTTTTTTTGCAATTGCATGACCACTTTGAGCATAAAGTTTTTTTGTTTTTTTGCAACAATAGCATGATCGGGTCTATCCCTGAAAAGGAAACAAACACAAATGAGCTGGGGATGTTCTTCAGTTCATGCCAAGTGCCGGCATTACCGGGGAGGCTCAGGGCTTATTATGATTTCACTGTTATCTTGAGCAGCAGACACATTATCAAGACTCTGTGATATTAATTAACTTATCACAATGTATCACTGTCACCAAGCCTGAAATGCTGAGGCCACTGGGAGAGCGGCTCGCATCCTGTTTTTCACCCGAATTCTGCTGACTTAAAAACAGAAATAAGTCAAATTGGGATTAGCACAGTGATTAAGGCATTAAAGTAAAGGTCAGAACTGGAGGCTGCACAAACTTTATTCTCTAATAAGAAACCACAACCAACATCATCTATCCTGAAGGAAAAGAAACAAAAAGTTTGGGACAGTTTAAAGATCATTGTGAGCTATTATTGTGAGACTGCTCTGACAGCAATCGGTTTGATTGTTAACAATTACAGTTGAGGTATTTTATTAAAGATTTACACACACACACACATTTAAAGATAAATATCATGGAAACAATTTAATGTTGGAGATATTAAAAAAACTAAAGAGGTCCTTGTGCTGTTGCTCCTGGGGAAAGTGAAAATACTTAAACTTTCCATGATGAAATGAATGTTTGCTCACTTTAACTGCTGTAGAATAACACGGTTCACTTCTTCAGTGAACATGCTTCTTTCTTTTCTCTGATTCCAAAGTGGTATTGATCATTTTATCACGGAGCTCGGCTCTGAGGAAAACAAGAAAGCAATCCGGACTTTGTGGCAGTGGCGAAAACAAAAACACCTTAAAACACAAGGGAAGAAAGTAGAAATGTTGTGTTTCCACTTAAACTTTGGATCTCATCAATAAACTGCATTTACATACACAAACTCCAATTTGAATTAGCTTCATTAAATCTCTGCGACCAAGCTGTGTCCTTTCAACAACCAAATTATGTGAGCCAAATAAAATAAAACTGGAGTTTAACACGGGCTGACGGAGCACATGATGCCTTGCACTACAAAAGAGTTTATGATTTAGTGGCAACCGACTGAACACCCCTCACCCAACCTCCCTTTTCAAGCTTAAAAGAGAAAGTACAGTGAAAAAAGCGAAAGGCTCTATTTTGTGGAGGACCTGTTTCCTCTCTAGGCTCATTCTATGGTAGCAAAAGCACAAGGATTTTTGTTTTCAACATATCAATATTATCTTCCATCTCTGCCATATTCTGTAGATTGATCATGCTAAATCTGACACCTTTAACTCCAACAGCATTTTAAAATATCCCAACAAATTCTGTACTTTTTTTTTTTCTACGTTCAAATACATGCTCAGTGGGCTTGAGGTCTGCTGACTGCAGAAGGAAATCCTTGCAAGTCAGCTCTTCCTGAGGACTTCAAATACGGCTTTGATGCATGTTTAGGCTCACGGCATGCCACTGCAGAAAAGAGTGAAAGTTCTCTTTGGTCAGTGTGGAGTTGATCCTGTACAACTTCAAGTCTTTCCCTCGGGAATACATGAGGATAGGAACGCATACATTTACCTTCCCTGCTTCTATTTCATTAACGTCTCTTCACCTCCTCCAATTACATGTTCAAACTGAGATTCATCTGTAGACAGACTATTTTTCTCAACTGTTCTGTTTAGACGTATTCAGTCAGTCCCACAAAGACATGCTGCTGCCGTATTCACATGAGCATGTGTTCCTGGGCCTAATTGCTATCACACACTGATAAAATTATTCTGTTTACCTGTTCATTTTCAACAAATCATGCACATTTTGGTTCAGGCATGATCTCTGAATACATAAAATAAGCCTCTATAACAATTCAGAAAACAAGACTGCGAGACAAAAGATCTTTCAGCAACAAATATTGAATGTATCTGGTGAGCTACAGTCCAATGTTCACTGAGATATCCAGGCTCGAAGCATGAAACAGGATGTGCGTTACATGACATTTCACCGAAACCACAATATTTTTCTAACCTCAACCAAAAGCACACGTGGAACTCATGAGAGGATGTCAAGCCTAGACTTCAGTGTCAGAGTCCAGTGCGTTTGTCAGGCTGTCAGACACATCAGACAGACTGACTAAAACATCTGTGCAACCATGAAGAGTGTGTGGGTGTATTTCATGTGGGGTGAAAATGTGGATGTTGAACTCAGGCAAAGCACAAATATTAAAGAGATACAAATGTGTATAAACATAAGAGAAAAAGCGTATGAATTACTTCTTCCACCCACGCCATTACGGACATTAGATTTAATTTGTGTTCATAAGAACTCATTGAGTTTCTACACAGGTTTGACATGCATTTCATTTTAATTACATTTTGTCTTGTTTTATTTCTCGTTTTTGTGCTCAAAATAAAAAGGTGAACAATTATAAGAATACTATGATTATATTTCAGGGATGACATGTTGGCACAACGTAACTGGGAAAACAAATGGGAATTATATCAATGCAATTTCAAGGAGACATGGTTCACTGCTGAATGCTGAACGGTGGTAACGGCGACCTCGTTAACCCCGTGTACTGATGGTATACTTAGCAGGACAAAGAGTGAAAAGACAAAGTACTGAGTGCACCGGGTTCAAGGATATCACTGCAAAAACAGCCTATAAATGTATTATTATTTATATTTCGGCCCTCTGATTGGATAACGAAGGCAACGTCGCCATTTGGAACTGTTGTGACGTACCCAGTCAAGGTCGAATAGACCGAAACGTCGTAGATTATTAAAAATACCAGCAGTAAGCGAGTGTGTGAGAGGCATTTCATTTTTATTCAGGTTATGCTTTTCCACCGATGCACCTGTCACACATCGAGATCTGCAGAGACTTTTGTCCATTTTTGGCGACACTTTCGACCCGCTAGCGAATGCTCCAAGGTCTACTTCTGGCTCCCGTGACCCAGGTGTTGGGAACCCGCGGCTGAAAATAGACCACGATAACCCAGGATTCAGCTAACCAGTCAAAGCTGGAGATGTGCTGTGGCAGGAAGTTCAAAGGATGTCTGGCCTGTCTGATTGAGAGGACACATAAAAAAAAAAAAAAAAAAAGTATCTCCTAAAAATTTCAAGATCAAGCCTGTCAGAGAGGCAAGAAAATATTCTCTCCTGGACTACTCTTGAGCATTTTAACATCTATTCGATCATAAAACTGTTGAGTGACACTAAATGTGACGAGTACCGCATATCACATGCTGCACCAGCCTCGCTCCAGTCGTTCACAACTCTGCAAGTTCTGGGGACTCGCACATTTCAAACACCCGTGGGCTGTTTCTCAACCCTGTGTGAGCACAGCCATGTCAAGTGTGCTCAACAGCCGCGGCTGGGAGAAGAGACAAATGCTTTTGGCTTCTGAGAGCCCCCCAAAAAAAGAGTGTTTTACTTGTGTGAGTGTTATCCGCTTCCTCAAAGTTGTTGACTGTATGCATATTCCTCCAGTCCCAGCATGGGGAAATGTTCTGTATCCAAAAAGGACTTTTATAATTCATGCTCATGTCACCTTGAAGGCAGTGACAAGTAACTCAGTCCATGTTAAAACTTGGCTCAGTTGCCTTGGTTACACTGAAGATATCTTCCTGGACTGTGGGTCACTGCGGTTCACTGCATCATCCTCGACACTGCAATGAGAGCAATTTCTATAAGATGACTTTCAGATAATGATGATAATGATATTTTTCTCCCTGCTTTCACGTGTTCCTGCATAGAAGAAGTTGTTGAGGGGGAGTTATTGCTATTATTTTACAACCTATCAGTATATTGAACAAAACATCCAAACTACCATAATATCTTGCTAACATACTTATTTTATCAAAATTATTCATACTAAATGTTATCTGCAAATATTTCAAAGGTTATTTTGACATGGACTTAATGTAGACTCATCAGCTTTAGGGTCTAAATAAAAGATGCTATCAGGCGGCATGATGGGAAGTGTAGGATCCAGTGTTTTTGGAGCTTTACCCTCAAAGTTAGGATCTCTAAGGCTTTTTTCAAGCCCTCCAAATTAATGTGAATGCAAACCTAAAACACCATCAATATCTAGTGGAGTTTTTGTTTTTAGGGAACTTCAGTGGTTGTAGGCCCTGCTGCAGTGATCTAGAATTGTGTGGTCAGTACAGTGTGGCTACATATGAAACAGATTTAAAAAAGAGAAAGTGAAACAAAGCTTTTCAACTTAGTGTTAAGTTGCATTTTCAAAAGAGGCCACGTAGGCCCCTTCAAAGTAATAAAACAAGATGCAAACATAGGTCTCAGCTGAATTGCTATTTAATTTGTAATATTCATGTTGTGTAGTTACAGGCGTGATGGGTGGGTTGCTGATTTAAAATAGATGTTTTTTCACATTAACAACAAATACAGCAGTACACCCAAAGGACACAAGGTTCCAATTAAGACGGTATCTGCCTGTTTTGGGTTGTAATACTCAGATTAATTGTCTGTCTTTAATCTTAACTAACCAGCTGTATCATAGTACTGGGTTGAAACTATTCAAGTGCTAAGATTTACCATTTAAAATAAATTACCCCTCTAATTATGCTTGCATGCTGAGATCTGGATGTAAAGTATGAATATGATACCACTCCATCCAGGAGGTGCTGAGTTCAGAGTTCAGTCCAGCAAACTGTTGGGCGAATCAATTATTTATTTGTCTGTTTCATTAGTGTGTATAGCAGTCATGTGCAGTGAATAGCCAAGTGTGCTTAGGTTGTCCCAACCCTCTCCATCAGGCGATTTCACTGATTAGCAGTCCTTCATCCAGAGTGGAACTAATCAATAAAATCAACTGTTGTGCTGGACCGAAAAAAATGCGCACACTCTCTGCCGTCCACTGTGAATGGCTGCAGTGGTATGTGTCATGTTTGCATCCATTCATCACTCCTGGAAAACACATCCATCAAAACCAAAAAAAGAAAAAAAAATGTGATTAAATCGAAAACATGACTGCAAACCTGTGAAAAACCGTGGCTCGGTCAAGCTACAGCGCTGAGCAACAGGTGAAGGCTGATCAATACGGCCTCAACGTCTCACCTAATATCTCCAGCTATATTGCTTGTCAAGGCATAATGTAGCAAGGATGACGTATGTTGCTGCTGTTGTTTCAAGGCTTAAGGCTGCTGGAGTGGCTTCAGAGCAATACCATCGATATGAGCCCTCTGCTGGTCACAGTCTGCCCTCTGAAGTTTCATCTTTTTGACAGTGAGGAACTGAATTAGTTATCGTCATGAAATCTTCAGAACTCTCTGTCCCCTCAGGCAGACCTACAACCCTCAGTAATTTAACTCATGCGGTCAATGAGGTGATGGCTTTCCTTCATTATATGGGATTGTGATGTCTTCACTGTCATCCACTCCGAATTCCTGCTGCGGTGACTTTTCTCTCATTTCTACTCCCACAGTTCCTCTGATTAACCCAGTATCCTCCTAATATCCCGTCTTATTCCTCACCTGTCAAGCTTCAAACATCACATGTGGAGCATAAAGAGCAGCAGCTAACCAGCATTTGGCTTTAGCATTAGCGTTCCAGCATTTAGCTTTTGCCCACCTGCAAACATTTTTTTTTTTTTAATATCTAGACCCTTGATTACTTTTGAGTGGTTTAAAATCTTTGATCAGAAATGAAACTCTCCCTGTCTGGATTCTAGTTTTAACTGGTGCAACCAAAGGCCCTTGAGCTATTTCATTTTCAATTAGCCACTAGTTCTCAGGGAACAGCTTAGCCTACAAGGGGCTCATGAAAACACAGTTTAATGTTTAAGCTTAACGCTCAATACCAGTGTAACTATTAAAAAATAAATGACGGGCCTCTGCACCTGTTTTCCTCATCCACTGCCAGAATGGGTGGATTAGTCCCAAAGCGACCCAATTTGCTTGGGGCTAATTGCGTGCACAGGGCTCTTTTCAAAGACTTGTTTGTGCCTCGGTATGATGTGCATAAATCTCGTTAAGTGAAGTAAACTTAGCATAAATGAAGTTCAATATAATGAAGAAATTGTCCTTGCAATGCAGTATTAGTCAATCTGGGTCTGTCAGGCTGTGTTACAACTTTAGCCTTGATTGGTCAACAAACAAACTATACTTAACAGCCTTGCAAATATATTTTGACCTGTTTTAACAATGGTAGAGTTCCCTTTATTCCTTCAGCTGTTGTATATAGCTTTATTTACAGGTTTGTGGGAAGTATTTGGACAGTTCGGGAGCAAACCTTGACGTCAAACACAATGGCAGCTCTTCAAAGAGACTGAGAATTAAAGAATTAAAGCCAAGACTGTAGATAGAGAACTGGATCTATTCCAAAACTAGGCACTGTGTGCAAATTATGCAACAATGGAAGAGAAACGAGCGAGATGTTACGAAAATCACTGATGCACATATTAAAACGTCTTGAGACTCCGCCGATAAGAAGCACGAAAACTAATTGAAGGAGCAACACAGATCAACCGCCAGCGCCGGTTGCAACTCGGTGTTAAAACAGAATTGCTCACTGATTTCGTTTGATACCATCTGACAGCTGTTTTCTAAAGAAACTGTGAATGTTTAATTTAAAATCGAAAGTTGCGAAACAATTAAAAAGTTGGTGATGTCCCAGAGCTTTGGAGAGAACACTATCTCCTGTCTCTTTCTCAATCAGTCTCCCTTAATGCTTTTCCGGGGCTGTGTTACTATTCATAGCATGTGTGTCTCGGAAACTAAGGTCTCTGATCAATTAAACATGCCTCTCAAGATAACTACATTAATTACACTGCTGTTTGCATGAGTCTCCATGCACACTTGGGATTTCGGACTCAGTGGAAGGCCAGATGGGGAGCGTTTTGTGTAGGGCCAAGACTCTTGGATCATTATTCTTCTGCTGCTTTTATGAAATCAGTTAAGCTTTGATACGATTTTTAATGTTCACAATCACCAACATCTTTTATTCCATGAGCGATGTTCAGGTCACGAGTCTTCCAAGTTAGGGCAAATGCTGCAGGCTCTCCGACATGAGTAGCATTTCGTGCTGAGAGAGAGAGAGTGTGGAAGTTAAAAAGAGGAAAATCCAAAGGAGGGGGTGTCTGTGAACTGTATACATCCCCAGCCCCAAAACTGCTGAGTAATGCACCAGTTGTACTGTAGGTCCCCACAGACACACACACACGCACACACACTTGCGCATGCACACAAACATTTGAGTCAGCGCTGCCCCGCAGTCTGCATCAAAAAGCCCCTCAAGTGATAAGCTTTGGCGAGAAGAACGAGGATTGCAATGCTAATCTCCTAAACATGATTTTTCATAGTGCTTTGCACAACATGCCTCTGGATTAAAGACATTCTATTAAAGAGAAGGGGCTTAACATATGGAAGGGGAAGAAAAGCCAGCTGTACTTGGTTGGGTTTAGCCGTCTGAGCTATAGTTCAATAGTCCCCTTTTTTCTTTTTTAAGTGAATTCGCTCTACAGTACGCGCTGTGGGATGATCCTCTCGAGTAGTAACACATCGGAGTGGTTAAGAAAAATGGAATTAAAGATTTTAAGTTTCATGCCACTGTTTACAAGGATATCTAGGTGTCAGAAAAACTCATGTGTATTTCAGCCAAAATGTTGTTTTGTGAAAAGCTGCGAGGAAGACACACAGAATAAAACATCTCAGTGAAAAGGGTGTTGAGTAGCGACTGGTAAAACTGATTTGTCGCCTTTTTAGCGCATTTTTAGCAACAGCTCTTCTCCGGATCTTTTTTTTTTTTTTTTTGTGTGTGTGTGTGTGTGTGTGTGTGTGTGTTATTTTCTAAATTAGAGAAACTAATTGCTCATCCTGACAGTGTAACTTTGGCAGCGTCTCTATCCAGAAAATAAGGGATCAAGGGATGCTTTGTGAGTATTATCTCCTCCTCACAGGTCAGCACAAGCTCATCCATTTTCCCTCTGATGCAACCAAATGTTAAATAGGCTGCAATCAATATCCTCCATTAGAAGAAAGGATTGTGCATCGGATTGTTTTTGTTCTTCACCGAGCATAATGTGAATTAAAATATCTTCCGACAGATGGAAGATGTGCTTGGGCATGCCTGTGTGCAGCATGTGGCATATGGGTGATGTTAAGCTTGGTATATAGATGATAATGCTAACAGGCCTTGTTGACGTTAATATTTTCATTCTGTGCTGTAATCCGAGGGCTGTGGTTTTACAATAGCAGCTGTTCCAACACAGTCAAACATATGATTTATAATATATCAGCTTAAGTGTCCCAACTGAAGACTTTGTGTGTTATATATGTCTCCCATGTCCTGTAATTAATTAAAAAAAGTAACAACTTTTAGTTTTAACCATCATTTAAAATGTAAATTTTGGAATAATTCTGGAATTTAAATGTTTGCAGTGTTAATTACATCTGAATTAAATAATGGAGAGAAAAACTCATAGTCCAAAGACTGCGGGAACAACACGAGTGGGGGGTGGGGTTGCAGTAATGCAGTATGTGTTTGGGAGATTTAACTGAGTTTCTCTGACATTTGAATCTACCGAGAGAAGGGGAAGCAGTGTGCAGAGCGAGAGACGCAACGTGATGGCTAAAGTGAAGCCATAACCGCATCATAGCACGAGCCCGAAGCTCATTTACTGCACACTATGAAAGTGTTGGTACGGGCAGAGAAGGAGGCTCAAAGGAGTATCGGATTATACCTAACCTTTATACCTGCGGGCACCGATATGTGACAGTATGCAATAAATGCGCCGGTGCTCTTACAGTATATAAACTGCTACTGCTGCCCAGTATACACACAATTTTCCGAGTTTCATAGGAGGCAGTAATGTTCTCTAGGCTGTTAAACCTTAGTGTGAAGAGCCACAAAAGCATACTTGGTCAGTGTGCGAGATGGTTAACTACCACGCTGAACAGCAAATAAGGAATCGGGGTCAGAAGAGAAATATGATTTGTTTGCTAAGCTGGGGGAGATGTGAATTCTCTGCCATTATTCATTCACATAACTCGCTAACTGTTTATGCATCATCCTTTTTTTCCATTTCAACCCAGTGTTTATTGTAACTCATTTTGCTGTCTCTCCAGACATTTACACATCTTCGGCGTGTATGAAAAGCATACAAATAAAACATTAAAATCCAATGCACCGACACAATATTACTTTCAGTAATACTGGCAGGATTTGCACAGTCTTACGCTTATAAACGAGCATCTACACTAAAAACAGTCGATAAATATTTTAACAGCGTTTTAATGATGAAAAGTAACCACAAAAAAACAAGGAAATATCGGAAATGTGTTACAAGCTCACACATACCCACCCATGTGGTCACTGACATTAAAAATAATGAGTGCTGCCATCACAGTACTTTCATGTCAGTGAAACAACGCTCAATTTTTTGCTCTCTTGAACTCAAATTCAGACTTTGTGTTAGTTAACAAACAGCAACAGCTTTGGTAACGGTTTGAAGAAATGCAAGAAGAAATGATGAGACAGGAAGAAGAAAAGTCAAATTTATCTGTTTATGCAAATAGTTGACCACAGTAAAAGTAGCATGCCTGAATTTCATGCTATACACCAATATTGGCCTCCAATAGTAGTCTAATAGTTTTCCACAAGATTATGTCATATAACTGTTCCTCTATGAAAATATGTTGCATTAACGTCATATGCGATGGCGAAGATGGGAAACGTCTTCGTGTTTGACATCAACATGGTTGTATGATTGCACACTTGGTCACTGGTAGCTCCAATATGAAAAGGTTCCATTCTGGGCATGAAATTACCCAGACCTTCCGCTCGCATTGTGTGGCCCAAATTCTGATTCATTTCTTGGGGGTTGTGACACTCACCGTTTTACAGTCACTTCTTTCACGCTTTCAAGCTTATGGGGAAAAGTATTTTCTGTGTGCCCGGAGGGACGCCATTGCTGTCAGAACATGGTCTGGCTATTGTGTAAAATTGACTTCAAAGCCCAGGTGCTCATCTTGGAGGCTTAGTGATCAGCCCTAATATCCGTTTTTCCAAGATACTTGGAGAGCAAGGACGAATGCCTCTGAGAACTTGTTGTGGGGAACCATCAGGAGAAGACTTTTGAAAGATAGGTGCTGGTGCTACAAGGTCATATATGGAAATAAGGCATACATATCCTGACATCACAGCCAACCCAAAGAGTTAAAAACTGGACCCTGACTCTAGAATTCTCGCTGAGGTCATCAGAGCCAGATGTCATTGGACAAAACTGGACTGGACAAAAGTATTCACTCTCATAATAAAAGGTAAAACCTTCTGTATTGTATTTCATTCTAACCTCCCTAATTTCCAAAAAAAAGGTATTTATTAGAGTGGAACTGGCTTTTTAAAACATGACTGTGACACAGGGTCGATTTATATTCAGAGTGAGAGGATGCAGTCATATATTAAATAGCAGCGAGGAGCCAGTCAGCTCTCTTGGAGAGAATGAGCCATGCAAAAGCTAACCTGCCTTAGTCATACTCCATGATCAGTTTTGACTCCATGGTGAACATTATGCCTGGTGGTGCTCCTCTTGCTCCGAGTGGTGAGTCACCCATGCCTGTTTCTCAACTGCCCTTCTTCTACTTTCCCCTTCCACGCGGTCATCCTATGAGCCCTACCGAGCCTTAAATCATGATGTAATTATACAATTTAGCATGTACACTATAATAAAATGTGTAATTATCGAGGGCCACGACTTTCAGATGAGGAGACTGACAGGTTAATGCAGCAAGAGACGGAAAGTTTGGAGTGGAGTATTAGGAGTCACCTTTTAACCAGCCTCCCAAGTATTTACTGGCTATTAATTAATGTGGCCCCTCCAAACCCTTTTAGTGCATTTGATTGGCAGCAGCCCAGGTTCCATTTTCTTTTCCATGACTGCTAGAAAACAAATAGTGCGGAGGCTTTCGCCGTAATTGGCATCTGCACAGCCCACCAGAGAGGGGGTAGCGCATAATTTCCCTGACAAATTAGGCAGGTCGCCTCTTACCTATATGACAAGCAATTAAAGATATAGTGGTCTGATTATGAATTGCTTTTTGCTAAACATGCGTAATTGGAATTTCATGTCAACCTGTTTTATTTTAATTGGGATGTCGCCTGTGTTCAAAGAGCAATGTAATTATTTTTTTTCCCTTCCACCTATTTATGGTAGCTCTTAGATTCCAGCAAAAGTCGAAATTGCTTCAATTAACTTTATCAGGCTTATTTCCATCCTTGTACCTGAACTGAACTTATTAACTCACATTTCTCTGACACCCACTGTTTGCCTCAGACGTTCCAGTGAATTTTTAGCTTTTTTAATGTTGTCCCTCTAACCTTGGATGGTGTCTTTCATAACCGCACCGGCACTGTTATTAATTCTACTAATATTATGCAGGACTCCTTTTGGAAATTAACACAATTATGTCAACTAATGAGCACAAAGTGCTGGTCCTTCAGCTTCCATAGCCCCTTTTTTACAAATGTACAGTTTGCCTTGCTCAGAAGCTTGAACCTTGAAGCTTCTTTGACTCGAGATGTTCTCATCAGTGGATACAACAACAGATGCAGAAATGTGTCTAAACTTAGGCCATAATGACTCATAGCTGATAAGTGCTTCTCTTTATCAGCTGTACTTAATCCTTGTGCTGAAGACTTGGTAGTCTTCTACATGCAGCCAGTTGGTTAATGCACTTCATTAAGTTGATTGGGCATCATTAAGGGAGGGACAAATGTACCCTCAAACAAATGCAAACAACTATAAAATTACATTGTTGTTTGATGAGATTGTTACAAATCCCCACCGGGTACGTCTTTGTAACTTTGTGGCCCCAGTGCTGTTTTGGTCTGTTCTACAAGAAGCTTCAAACACACAAGTGGCTTTAGTGCTGAAGGCAGTCCATATTGAAGGATAACTGTTGGCCAGATAGAGCTGATGGACCAGCACGTCCACCAAGCTGCTACTTCAAACCTGCACTGCCTCTCAGACCTTGTGTACAAAAATCTTTAGATAAATTTCACAGGCTTTTGCTTTGGCCTGACTTTGGAGAGGTGGGAATTGGGTGAGGGCAAAACGACATGTGAACATGCTGGGGCCGAGTCGGTTGCTGTGGCAACAGATCGAGGACCCTGATGATGGACCTCCGGTTTTCCCGAGGAGTTTCCCTTGCGAAGATGCAACTGTTGTTTGTCAGCTTTAATGGGGTTTGTGCATCGCACATGTGAAACCGCCACAGCGACAATTGTGTTGAGTCTCGACCACATCATGTCTGACTGTTGGCAGATGTTTATATACGATTCAGTCAGCGTTACTACGACACACATGGATTCTGATTTCCATATTAAGGAAATTTCAGTATCAATCTGTGCATAAGATATGAATTGAAAGGCAGCCTTGACAGAGGCATGATAATGACAGCTTCGTCGATGTCTCTCGAGAATATAGATGTGAATACATGGCAATCAACACGACAATGAATGGTATGCAGTTCATGTGAAGGTGACAAAAGAAGTACAAGGTGACCAGATAAGGGAGCGTCCCTGAGGGGAATGAGCTAAATGGACAATTCAGCTGCTTTTTGTAGAAGCTGGGCACGGACAGGAGTGAAGTGTCATTTGTGGGGGTATAATAGCGACCAAGACTCTGCAATCAGACAAAACTCCACCATTTCTCAGCTCTTCTGCAGCAGATGGAGGACCGTTTTGCAAAGACAAAGTGTGCGGCCAGTGCATCATCACATGCCAAGATGCCTCGGTCATTCCGTCCAAAGTCAGTAAACCCGGTGACCGCAGGCCTTCGCCTGCATGGACGCCGTGTCCTGTTGAGCTGCTCAGGTCAGAGGGATCAGATGGACAGTTCTCTGGGGAGTGACAGTCGCTCTGTAGTGTGGGCGAAGTGCTGTGAAAGTATTCCTTTTGTTCTTGTGTTGCATTGCAGTCAGAGAGCCTGGCCGTGTGCTCCGTCTATAGTTGGATGTTGAAGCTGGGTATGGGTAGGAGTTAAGGTCAGTCTTGTCCATTTGATGGAGGGGGGAAAAAAAAAGAAAACATTTGCTTTTGAGTCAGTGCAGACTACCACCAGGACCATAGAGGGAGGATGTCAGTGCAGTTGTGCTGGCAGGAAGGTCTCTGGATGGGACAGACTCTTCAGTAGAATGAACAAAATATTGAATATTTCAACCAGCAGCAGCAGTTTAGGTGTGCTGTCCATGAAAACAGACACAAACTGACTCTGTTTGATACCCAAAACAGCTCTGCTTACATTTCTCATTGTCAGGTCACTATTTCATTTTTTTTAAATTTTGTTGTTATAGGTTTCTTGTCTCAAGGCTGTGCAGCTAATGTTTAGTTTGTTTTTTGTTTTTTATAATGGAGAAAACACAGCCAATACTTACAGAACAGCAGATTTGTAAAGGTAGATTCACTGTCGTGAATGAATGAATTACATTTTGAGTTGAACTTCAGTGTTTTGACTCCTCTCCTCCTTTCTGCCATGACAGCTACGCACTGACAATCCTCCAACATTTTAGGAAATACTATACAGTAATAACTGTGTGAAATATCCATTCATTAGAATGTCTGCTGTTGCTAAAATATCTACATATTAAAAATCGATCTAGTACAACGTGCACGCATCAGCTGCCTCTGGCTATCTTGTAGAGCAGAAAGTCTCAGAAAATCCATACATATCAGATGGTTTTATCTGCCTAAAACATAAATGAAGATCAGTTATGTGTATGCTATGTGTTATCTGCTCTCTCTTTAAAACCCCTGAACCATCCTTTTAACAAAAAAAAAAAAACAGCAATTTTTCCAGAACATTTTCACCTCTCACTCTGTGAATTGAAGATTTGTATCGATCAAACCAGAGTCGGTGATTGTTGCAACAGTGGAAAGACTGACAAAGACAATTTTTGTGAGTTTTTTTTTTGTGTGTATTTTATGATAAGTTAACAAGACAGTTACTGTAAGCTCCTTCAGTTTGGTAAAAGAGAGGAACTTGAACTCAGAAGGTGTACAGTTGTATTTTTCTAATTTATTAAGGAAAACAGGTGTACAAATATTTTTAAGTCCTGACAGTTTACTTTTTAGCGAATTTGGACACAATTATTTAATGACACAATTATGCATTGTTTGATTTAGGTTTCCAGTGGCACACTGCTCTGATATCTGTTTGCATTCGTTGATGAGGTACAAAATGTGGCGCCGCGGGACACGATGGCACGAAGTGTGGATTCTAGATTTTTCAGTCTCTCTACCTGCTGGGTCGCTAACGCTAGCTAGCAGCTGTCTGCACATAGCAGACTGATCACAAACAGCTGGGGCAGACGAATTAGCACGTGGACGTTCTGCTCTACCTCTGATGAAAGTAATTATTCACTTGGATGTCCGTGCTCGATTTGGCTGAGGCATCTGCTACTGAAATCCATGTTTTGTTTTTTTTTTAGACAGGCATGCACATGACAGCCTTGCAGGTGTTGCAAGTTTTTGTGTGACACGAGGAAAAAAAATGTAATTTTCAATCATGAGTCACAAAATTAATTAAATAAACACTATTAAATCACTATGTAGGCTTACAGTAGGTTAATTATGTATAATGCAGCTGTATTGTACATCCTGATTGTTGATGGGCCCCATCAAGGGTCTCCCTGACTCCTTGGGGCATTGGACCTGTGACCCGGAGACTGGTCTGTAAACCATCCAACGTACGGCAGATTAATATCTTACTAGAATTATAAGTCATTGCCTATATGTGCATAAATTAACATACATTTCCGTTCTTATTAATCCGCAATCACAAACATAACACGTGTATCGGCGTCACCTTGAAATTCCATATCACACATGCACACATTTTGATTTGCAGATAGAAATGCCCTCGGCCTCAGAAAACAATTTAATTCACGGTTTCCTGCTTTAAATTTAACAAGGCGGCATTCAAACCGGAGCAAATACATTAATAACTGTAGTTTTGAAATCATCTTTAAGGTTTCTTATACCAGTTTTCCCCGCTGTGAGATAATCTGAGGGTGTAGTGCAATGTTATGTCTCACCATATGTGTTTGTTATTTTTTCTCTCATTAAATCTGGGTTGGGAGTAAGAAGCCTGCAGTATCTCATGTTTAATTTATGGCGAAGATGTGTCGGCGCCGCTCGTCTTCAGCTCAGGCTTTTTGATCTTCTTTCATTAGAGGATGTTCAATATTTATCAGCGTGGTTTCCCATTATTCTGCCCATGGTAAGGTCCAACTCTTTTTTTTTTTTTGCCTCGCTTTAGAGCTGGGCAACTATCAGCACTTTCTTACAGCACACATTTGTTAAGGAAACGATAGAGTTATCCGTGTGAAATGTTGGAGAAGGGTTTCAAAGATCTTGGTCGCATTTGACCAGATGCCTGTCGTATTATTTGGAAGCATTTCAGTCTCTTTGGAGTCCAGTCCACATTTTAAACTGCATGCAACGGACCCACAAAGAGAATATCAAGCACAAGACCCAATTTGGCCGTATCTCTACATTCCATTCCCAAAAGTTTAATTAGATCATTTTAACTAGTTTCCAACATATAGTCATACAGTGCACACATAATCATTATCCAGTGTCCCTCAGGTGTAGAGATGATCCAAAAAAGTAATTTTATCTTTTTTTGCTGAACTCCCTGCTGTTTGCATACGTTTTGCTAAATTAAGCAAAAGAGTTCTGACACAGAATACATTTGGAATAAAATGATAATTGTTCTACCACTTGATAAAGTAAAAAAAATAGGAGAATTTTAGCCTGAGGTCAGCGATATAAAGCCAGCTAGTCTCACTACCTCTCACCAAGGCCCAGTTCTATTAACAGCGTCTGCACCTTTTTATTTTTTCTTGTTTTTTTTTCTAGACTCTGTAAGGTTGACCAGCTCGACAGCGGCACCGCGTCTGACATTGCGGCCGAGGTCAAGCCTTTCAGTGAGTCTCTGCGGGACGGATTTTAAAGTTGCCACCCCATGCAGGGATGTGAATGGAGTGCTTTATTCTGCGCTTTTTATGTGACATCAAAGTGTGAGCACTATAGAACACGCGCCAAACGGTCACGTCGCTTTGCTACGACCTGTGAGCTAAAACGATGTCAAATGTGATTACATGACTGTATGAGATCAGGATGAGTCATCAAAAATATTTAAACCTTTTACAGGAAGAAAGGAATTAGAACTTGGAAAGTAAATCTATTTTTTATTTGGCTGCGTCTTTAATGTCTAACCAAACGTGCTTGTCTGTCCAATTTAATTTAATTTGTTTTAATTTAGGATGAAATATCAAGTGCTTTGATATGAAGATCACCCGAAGTCCAGTTAAAAAAGAAAATAGACTGCTACTCTGCAAGTTACCAACGAGGTCAGCCAAACTCCACAGCAGTGTTTTGCTTGACCGCTTTGCTTTAACTGCCCGCCAGCGTAACCCGATAAACAGGAGCAGAGCAACTGAAAAATCTGGATTCAGGGTTTTAATGTTTTTATTTCAATGGTCCTTGAGATTTTTATTTCCTGATCTAAGGATGCAACGAAAGACCCCCAACCCATCCCTGCATGCTTGTCATGAGCCGTACTGTGCCTCCTTGTTAATACAATGAACCACAGTGCCACAAGTGATCAAAACTCTGTCGGGTTTCCTCATAATCAGCTTCTTCAAACTGTATTTTCCTAAATATTTCAAAACATTAACACTACCTCTGTTGTGTAAATCTGTCCGCCTGCCACATCAGCAGGTACACCTCCAAATGACTAAAAGATCCGGAAACATTTCACTCTCAGACAGATAGGAGGTCTGCCGTATCCGTGTGCGGTTCAAACTTTGATGCTTACATAATCTCAAATTGTACCCTTTCTGAGTGAGAATGAGCACTCCAGAGGGTTCTGTCAGATTCTGAAGGCGTACAATAACAACTTGACAAGCTACCGTAGCTCAGGTGGCTACACCAAAGGGTTAGGATGCTTGATTCTTCATATAGGTATATTGCAGAGCAAATATTCAAGCGTTGTTTAACAACCTCTCAGACTTTAAATTGTATAAATTCATGATCACATCGGAGGAGGTCTCACTTTTACTCTTGCTGACATACTCTACCAGGTAAGTAGGAGATCAGCAGAGAAATTTAAAAAAAGCATCTCTGATAAAAAGGGTTAAAAAAAAAAAAAAGTCTTGCCAGAGGACTGGAATCTCTCTGTCTCACTCATCCCTCCCCTTTCAAACGTTGAAAAGGAGTGGTAGCAGTACAAAGGCAGGCTAGAGAGATGGGGAAAAAAAGAAAAAAAAAAAACTCCAACTCTCTCAACTCTGTGGGTCTCTGATGTCTTGAAAGAGTCCTCTCGGATGTTCTCACAGTAACTCCTTTCCTTCGCGGCTAAACAGATTTGTTGATTACCCCCAGAGATGCTGTGCACCATGCGGGAGAAGTTTTCTTCCCTCATATCGCACACGTCAGCTCCTTTTCTTTGCCAGGAAACATTTGCATGCAGCTTGCGTGCCTCTGAGTCCGTTGTCGTAAAACGCGTGTCAATTACAGTGAGTTGTAAAGCCGAGTCTTTTCATCAGAACTTTTGTCTGGACAGCCGCTCGATCTACAATCTGCAAGCAATTCAATGTCTGCGAGGTCAGATTTCCTTTTTGCAGGTTTGTTTTTATCATGAAATGAAGTTCTTATACATTCAATACATGATTTCTTTTTTTTTATATATATATATTTTTAGTTGAAGGTGAGCTTTTTGTAGTTTTTGTATACTCTTCTCAAGAGAGAATAAAACAGTGTGTGGACATATTCATGGCATTATGTGATCTAAGGATGTTAGTTGGCTGGAATTTCAGAACCTGTTTGGTAGTACTATCAACTTCAGTGGTGCACAGTCGAGCGCATGGCTCTGTATAGCCTACAGACAGATAGAAGCCATTTTTCCCCACAATGCATCGGTCATGTACCGTTTTCAGCTGTATGTATTCCACCGTGACAGTGGCAGCTAGTTATCCTACCCCTGCTAACATTAACTGAAGTCATATCAAGAGTCCACAGCAATCATCTCTACAACATGCACTATTTAACATAGTCCTAGGATCTCAGTGTAAGAAGGAGCAGCTTTCATTTTTTAGTCTTCCCCATATACGCTGATATTTCATTCTTGAGGTCAGGATTAGATTTTTCACAGCTCTTGTGATTGAACTCCTGGTTTAGAGGAACAGCTTGTTATCAATTAGCAGCTCTCATCTCATGCACAATACAGTCTGAAATAGGATTTCATTGACTAAATCAGAACGGACAAGGCCCTTCTACATCCTCATATGCCAACGCACACACACATACTCTCAAAGAAAAAAAAAAAAAATCAGTATTGTTTTCAATATTGCCACTCGTCCACTCAGCAAGCCAAAGAGGGGTCAGGCGGAATCTAATCAAACAGCAATTTCATATGACAAATTGAGTCTTGATACCAAAAATTCAATTTAAGCATGAGAAGGCTATGACGGCTGAGTGTCTACAGATGATTATGCCATTTCCCTGGTAACCCATGAGACCCAGTTGATGTGATTGGACGTGAGGAAACGTAGATTTGCATGCTGGTCAAATCGCTGTAATAATCACTCATATGTAACTTGAGCGAGTTTTTATTGGACTTTATCGGTCGCTTTTCAAATTGGGTTGTCTGTATATGTGTGTGAGTGCATGTGGATATTATCGTGCGTTGGGTAAATTGCCTGAAAATGAGTTGGTCTTGTGACGTATCGCACAATAATCCCATGATTAAATCAAGAGCCGCCAAAATGAGGCAGTTGGCTTGATGAGAAGCTGTAGAAGGACTCAAGTAATATGAGAAAGATTATATCAAATTAACATGCTTTTTTTTTTTTTTTTTTTTTTACAAATGAATGATCCAAATAGTCTGCGTGTGGTGTTCTATTGGATAAGTATGGAACATGCATTTACAGTCTCATGTCATTTGTGTTATCCTGGCTTAGTTCTACTGACAGGTGGGACTCCAGTGTTGACTGTACAATTCTACTATATCTATTGACTGTCTTTTAGTCGTGGTGAAGTGTATTTGCAGTTTAAGTGCGTCAGTGAGGTCTTTCCTTGTCGCCACCAATTAAGATGATGAAACGTTCCATCACAGTTAAGTGCAAGTTCCCCTGTAATGCTGGTGATGCAGGATGATGGTATGATTGTGACTCAGTCTTTGGTCAGTGTCAACGTTTTGACACACGGGGAACCCAAAATTGCCCAGAATTGCATGCAATCTATTCCTTTCCTCTTTTTGTCCAGACCAAGGTGACCAAACTACATACCAATGGCAAAAAATCAAAACACAATACAGATGCTTCCATAAAGGCACCCTGCATGACACTGTTATGTTAAAAAAAAAAAAGTGCAGCAGGTACAGTTGACGTAAGTCTTGTATCAAGATAACAAGAAGAAAAGCTGTGTTTCCATCCAAATGTGTCACAAATTTCAACTACATTTTGAGTAATTTGGTGAAAGAAAATTCAAATGAATGCTTGTTTCCATCCACTCTAATTATTCAAATCTTTATTTCAAGAGATAAGCAGCAGTTGGCTCTAATTCTCCAATTGGAAAACAAGATGAGGGCGTCAGATTATATGAATAGCACCAGTCAAACCTCAACTGGTGAAAAACAAAACAGAAAACAGGACTGATATACGACATTTCTCTTTATTCAACGTGTTAATGCGAGGAGGGTTATATTAGATCTGTGTGGAGTGATCATTGATGTATTATAACTCAATATAGTACAGTCTAAGTCTATAGAGCCATGGGAGAGATGAGGAGACTGTCAGAGCTGAAACAGCCTATAGGTTATGTGAGTTCAGTGTTCGTTATGCCAGAGCTAGTAGTGCCATCTCCCATTAAGCACATTAGTTTTGAAACCACCTTAAGGCGGGTGCAACAATTTTTTATTTATTTATTTTTTGATTACTATTTTTGAATTTGGCCGTTTCCTCCAAACTTTTCTAATGCTATACTTCCAAATGCACATCAAGATGAATTTTTGGAACTGAATTCTGTGGGTGCTTTTAATTCAGCTAACGTCCCCCAGCAGTTCCCTCACTTATGACTCTTTGCATCTGAGCTTCAGCAGGGATACGAGGGGGAGATTCCAGGACAAAAGAGTTATATTCACCAAACGTGACATACTTTCTCTCTAGGTTAGTTTTTAGGAAGACAGCAACTACTCAACACACAGAATTCAACGAGTAAAAGTGTAGAAACAATTGAATTACAGTTAAAAAGGAAAACACCTGGTGCCTGCTAAACATATTCTACGGGCTATTAAAAACTTTCTCATGGGTTCAACCTGTTATCCCCTGCTCTGAGATCCTCTGGGAGCCCCTTCTCTCCTCGTGCCCTCCAAGACATACTGAAGGGATCGGAAGATCCTCGACGATGAATTTTCGGGTCACGAGTCTGGAGGACGGAGGAGCGAGGGCGGTATAATTAGCAGAATGAAAAGCACCCCGTGATAAAACATTTCTGTCTTTGTGGGTGTGATCTCTACCAGGGTGACAGCACCCAACCCCTGCCACTATCCACAAGGCACAAGGAGGTACTGATTGGCTGTTTTAAAATGATGTGACTCATATGGCCTTCAGTCGCTAGCCTCAACTCATCTTGAAAGCAACTTTGGAGCTGCTCACTTTGTAGCCATCATCAAAGCCTCAAATGAGGAAATATATTTTTGAAGACTGGTGTTTATCCCTCCAGGAGGACTCCGGAAATATTCAGAGTCTGTGTTAAGGAGCGCCGAAGCTGATGCAGTGGATTGTGGTGACCCAGCACACACTTTATTTTGTGCTTTATTGCAAAGGTCACACGTCAGGAGCTCAACACATTCACTGTCTTGCTTAGGGACACTCAGTATAAATCCTTGCGGAAACAGGGGCTTGAGTCTGCTCCAGCATACATTAAAGAGGAAGTCATCCCAGACTCACTTTTGTGCCCACGGTTTCCGATCAATCTGACTTTGAAACGGAGGGAAGGTGTCCGGGGAGAGCAATCAAATTCCCAACAGAGAGCACCATAGACATTCCCAGTTCCTGAGAGGTGACAGTTATGACCACTGTGCCACCACCCGCGAGAGAGTCAAATAACTTCTAAATCATTTTGCGCTCGACACCTGAAGACTTCTACTATCCGTTTTATTTTTTCACTGACACAGCAGATAGGCAATCAAAGAGGCACTGGGTACATTGTGTTTTCGGAGGGGTCTCCCCTCTGTACGGAAAACTCACTGCACATTTTAAAGCACTTTAAAGAATAGGTGAACTGCCTGACCTCCACCTCCACAATTAGTTTTGCCTGCTGCAGCTCTCCCATGTATTGATCCAGACTCTGGAGTGCAGGCGAGTGAGGGAGTGGATGAATGGCTTCGCCCTGCTTACTCCTCCTGATCTCTGTAACCATGTTTGGCCAAGTGCTTTTCTACAATAACATCTACAATTTGTCAATATACATAACCTGTATCCTTCCTTTTTCACATTTCCCGGTGAAGCAGATGTTTTTTTTTTTTACAGACCAAACATACAGAGAGGCCTTTGGGTGTTCTATTTTATGACACCTATTCTACTTTTCTGGCTTCTACGCTTCAGTTCCTAACACTTTTGCCTCCTCTCATAGCTGTTTTCCCAGTCTGTTTTAATTGCATATTTTATTCAGTGTATCTCTCCGTTATACACAACACAGTGCAAGTGCAGCACATTATGTGTTGACTGGTAGATTTTTTTTTTTTTTTAAACTTCACCCTTCCACCCCAGCACCTATAAAGTACTAATGCTCTTGTTGTAACGTAGCCAAGAAATCAGTGCATTAAGACAGAGTAATTCTGGTGGAATCTTCTTGGTTGCAAGAGCTTAAAAAGTCCAGAGATACAAAAAAAATCCTAAGAAAACTGAATATATTTTTGTCTTGTGAGGCGCAATTAATAAAAATCTGATTTTTTTCAGCAATTATTTCTATACTTACTTCTGCTTGTTATTTTCTTAAAACTCATGGGCATGTTTTGCCTTTCATCCGGTCAATAAAAAGTGGAGGGAAATGAACATGCTAAATATTTCTGAAACATTTTCAATCTCCATGACACCATCTGCAAGATTCAACATAAGCTTATAGATTGATATTCTTTTCTTTTGTTCAAGTCCAAGACGTAGTGTTTTTTTTTTTTTTTTTTTCCCAGGCTGAGTCTGAGTACATTGAATTAGTCATTTTGCATTTGAAACATGAATGAACCATCAGCTGTCATTTGATTGAATGATGTATTTCAGTTTCGGCCGCCGCCGAGAAAACTATGATGACAAAAGCCCTCCAGTCCTATAATCACCTATGATGAGAAGGCCTCTTCAGATGGCCTAAGAGGATTACGGCTCCTCTTTATGCACTCATCAAGTGCAAATGAAAGTTAGAACGTGAAGCAGTGATCAAAGGGACGCTTCAGATTTTAATGTGGGTCCTGATTTAACACATTCTAACCATAAATGTTGCTGTATGAGAGATGATCACGAAGATAATTGTAGATGAAGTTCAGATGGTCTTCGAAATTTCAGCATCTAATTGATGTTTTAGTTTGAGATCTCAGACTGTCTACTCAACAAGAGAACAGAGGCCATTTTCACAAAGCATAATGTTTCCACTAGAAGTTCTTCTAAATGACCTGGCTCGTTCCAAGCTAGGAGTTTCCTCTTGAGATCAATTAAGGAAGCTGCTGTGAGCAATTTTCCCTTAATGGAAGATGTCGAAAAACTAAGAAAGGGCAAGGTTGGCTTCTTTGCTATTGATAGCATGTTTCATTAATGCACTCCACAGGTTAATGACCGTTAGTGTTCAAAAAGCAAGAATTTACAAAAACCTCATTAATAAAATGAGCAACTAATCAACATTTCACGAGGTAATTTTGTGGTTTTACTGGGGCATTTGTTATGGTTATGGACAGCTGGGACACAGGCCTTTTCAAACCTCTTTCAGCAAGTGTCCAGTCCATTGACAGTACATCATTAGTGCACAGAGCTTCTGGGTATTTGAAGTGAAGCCAACACTGAAGCATCTTAAATCCGCATTTTGTTCTAGCAGTTTCACAGTTTCCTTGTGAATTTATGGCCTCCATATTTTAAAATGGACAATAAAGCAGAGTGTGCTTTAGGCCATAGTCACCTTTTGATTGACAAGTCATTCTCAGTGAGTCCATCTGGAGACTCAAACGTTTAATACATATTATACATACTGATCAAGGAAACTTATTTGTGCAACCCATTCTCAAGACTTTTTCCTGTGACTGTCTCAGGCGTCTCAAGACTGCCTGCAGAACACACTTCACCTCTTTTTGGGGGGCTTTCTAGATTCCACAGAACTAAAATACGATGTAGTATCTAAAATAAAATGCTGCTTCACATGGTAATTTTCTAATGGAAGGTTGATCAGTAGTGAGGAAATATATTTTTTAGCACATAATCAGTGGCAGCAAGTTTAGTGTTGCAGATAAAGTGGCAGTTAGAAGCACCTTTGCAGGGGGAGTTTGTAGCAGAAGAGGAAGTCATTATCCCTTTGTTGCTCTGATCCTTTTTCTGTGATTTGTTCATTTTGGATTTCATATTTGAAATGACTGCCATCATACCAAATAAAACTTGGATTATTCACGTGAGACGGTTGTCACAATTTTGGTGCCGCCATTAACAACTGGCACAAGCAGGTAACGATGCAAATGAAAGCCCAGCCGACTGGCATTCAGGGAGATTACTCAATTTAGTCACGACAAGTGGGAAAAGAGGCGCCACGAAAATGGATGCGCATTTATTTATTTATGTTTATTGTTATGAGTGTGAAACGCGAGACTTTCCAGCTCGGCTGTGGGCTTGTGTTGGTGCGAGGTACGGGCGGCATCCTAAAACAAATACGAACAGCCAAGCAGACAATGAGATGTGTTTGGAGCCGAGCATATGCAACACTTTCTTCATGGCTGCATTACTTTAATTTGACTGGCTCAATACTTGGAAGCATCATGGCACCTGCTGCTCTGTAATCAGTGCTCACTGGACAGGATTAAGCCTAATTTAACCGGCATGCAGTTAATTTCCCGGCACCATTAGTTAGAGGTGGAATCTGATTGGAAATACCATACGTGGTCAGTGGGAAACTGTCCATATGCAAGTAATCTTCAGTCCTGCATGAGAGCATAGTTAAAATTTAGACAATTATGACCTTTTGCTGATTTCTCTAGATGAAAGTTTTTTTTTTTTCTGTTACCTAATGACTCTGATTCTATATTGCAGCAGCCTGTATTGACATTTAATACATCACTGCAGTGTGTGTGTGTGTGTGTGTGTGTGTGTGTGCGTGTGTGTGTGTGTGTGTGGAGGACAGTTCTGTAGACAAGCCAAGTTTTCCCACCTGTGTCCAGACTTTAACTAAGTGCAAGCAGAAATCCAGGAAGGGCGAGAGAGGGGAGGCAGTAACGAGCAAAAAGGGGGGATCGGAAGCGAAAGGAGGGCTCGGAGGTGAAGTGTAAAATGGCTATAATTATGCTTTGATATTAAATTAGTGTGTATAATTGAAATAAAGTCAGCACCGCAATCGTCTCTCCTTAATAGCGGCTGTATTGCTCGGTTATGTTTAAATAACCTGCTAGTCATTGCCTGTCCTGTGTGGGATTAGAAGTCAAACCATCATTAGAAAACTCATCTACCCATCTCTTTCCATATTAGACCCAGGCTTCACACACGCCTCGGTTTTAATTACAGCCTCGTACATCCTCTGTAGACGCTCATGCGCGCCGAATAATTCAGTTAGCACAGGATCTGACTTCCAGTGATATGAGTTAGACACGACTGAAAACGACTTTCGCTTTATTAATTGATTATAATCGACACAAACAATAAAGTTGCATTATAACACTGGAGAACGGTGAGCTGGCTAATTAGATTGCTCACCCTGCCGTATTATCCAGCGAAGAGCTATCACAACATTAACCTGACACTTCAGTTCAATTCAATCAGGGATGTTTTGTTTTGTCGTTGAGTTCTGAAAGCCAGAAATGGTTAAAAGGACATCAGCGAATAGCTATTCAGATACATTATGATCATTTGGAAAGTAGTATAGCGTGCTGTCTTGTACCACTCTCATTCTAAAAGTAGTTTCATCCAGTGGTGGAGTAAGTACATTTATTCATCTGGACTTAAGTACAATTCTGAGGTACTCTGTGTTAATGCGAGCCACTGTGGCCATATTAATAGGAATTACCACACTGCAGGAAAAATGCTGAAACATATTGTTGGTTAATACAAAGCTAGTTTGCTATCATTGACTAACATTAGCCACCGCAAGATACTGGTCATACCTCTGTAAAGTGACTATAAGTGAAGCCCATGCAGAAGTGGCCAGAACTGCATTGACTTGAAGGACCACTTGTGGCTGGTTACAGAAATAGTCTCCATAAGTCCCCATGTTAAAATGTCCAACTCCACAGCAGAAATAAAGATGTTTACAGCCTGGTTTTATAGAACTCACCTGTTCAGATTATATTGAGGCTCAAAGTTATGCATAAGTAACATCATAGTCACTTTGATTGACAGGCAGGTGCCTTTACAGGCAGTTAGTTTGAGCACCCAGGCTTCATTTATCCCGCCTTAGGTCTGCTGATGATCCACATCTTTGCCCATTTTTAGATTAACCGAGAGGCGGAAGAGGCAGGAGAAGAAGATGAATTAATTAAGAATTAATTATTTCTTCTTAAAAAGTCAGCGATTCACTTCATATTTATCTGATCCTTCATAACTATGTCACTATTTGTACTAATAGTGTACTAATAGTGTACCTCATATTATATCCGTAGGTTTACTGTTTAGAAAATATAATGCATTTTCAGGTTTTAATTAATAATTACTTACTGTTACACCCTGGCAGTGAACTCCAATTAAAATCATGCTTTTACTGTAAGTGTAATTTGCTGATAATATGTGACGTGCTGTACTTTCACTGAAACAGAGGCTCTTAACACACAAATGGTTAGAAACAGTAATCATGGGAGAATTAGCCTCCATCAGCAAACTTATTTAACTTTCTGATCCATTCAAAAGTGATTTTCACGCTCTTTCAAATCACTTTTATGCTAAAAGCTGTTCATTTGTTGCTTTGGTGGCTTTGATGACACTCTATGATGGATTTTTGGGTGTATATTTTGTTGCAGTCAGTAATATATTTGTTTAAATTATGGTTATGGCCATAGGAGGACATGAGAACGCTTACATCAACAAGTTCTGCTCAACTCCTTAAGAATCTAAGTGAATATAGCCTGTGGCTTTAAATTAGAAGCAATCTGGAGGGGATAATTCCACACAAAAAGGAAAACGCTTGCACGTTGTAAAAATTGTGCTTATGGCCATAAAGCACAGCACAGTGCCTGTAATGCACAGTGCGCAGCTGGTCAGGCAGCTTCTATAAAAGACTTGTGCACTGTGCGCAACTGTACACTGCTCTGTGTGTGTGTGTGTGTGTGTGTGTAATTATCATGTTTATGGAAATGAATCAGAAGGGCAACAATGGATGACTCATGTCTTATGCGAATGATGAGTGCGTTCACGTTGTGTTGGCAAACTCATAAAGGTGTTGTTTAACAGAGCACACATTTTTCACACATATTACGAGGAACAAACCTGGAACAAAAACAGGGCTGCCAGTTAACCACGTTGGCCTGCAGTCAATCCAGCATGAAATTTTCATTGAACAAAACACAGCACCGCCTTCTGGTGTTTATTTTTTTCAAACATATACATTTTTTAACTCGCCTGCAGCCAACAGAATATTTAACAATTTGTTGCTGATGCCGTGTTTTTTAATTAGTACAGACTTAGAGTTTCAAAAAATGCCTAAACGTATGCAACTTATCAATATTGAGAGTATACAGCGTTGCTTGTAAAAATATACTAGCAACAGTTACGTTCCTTGAAATATTACACTCTCAAACGGTTACAGTGCATGGTGGATTAGCTGTTAATTCACTCATGGTTTCATATCATATGAATAAAAGGCTATGAGGCTGTAATACTATACTGTACTTGCAGACGAGTGATTTATTAGAATGGACATGGAGTTTCTCACAAGCTTTAACATGCACACATTCTTTTGTTCGGGAAATGAGTCTGTTATGACAGGAAGATGCTTTTTTTTTGTGTTTGCATGTAGCCGCAAACACAATTAGCGAACATGGCGGTGGGTGTCAGCAGGCGCTGGGAACGATTTAATCTAATCTTTTTTTTTCATCCCAGTCCTCCAGGTTAAAACCTACCCTTTGACACTTATGTATTGATTATTTGGCCACGTTCAGACCAATTAGATATATATGAAAAAACACATTCCTCTCGTTCATTTCAATGAGACAACAGTGCCAAAAGGGAGGAATTACTCAAAAGGATGCAGGGTCGTCCAAAGTCCAAAGCCGTAGCGGAAAGCAACATAGCACAGCAATGCTTTGGCCAGCGAAATACGTTCCAATGCACATTCTTTGTTGCTAATGGTTTATATCTACAGTTATCAAGATGCAGGATAAAATCATTGCTTCTTTAATACTTTGCCATAGATGTAAAATCCTGTCTTATATACTGTAAATCACTAAAAGTGTTTTGTATGGCAATTAACCTTCAAACTCATTCATCTCCAACGCGAACTGGACTTCTCAGATTCTAAATCTTTGCGCTGGTACCTCTCGCCACGTTCCCATTTTTTTTCTTTTTTTTTTTGTTTTTTAATGCAGAGAGTTAGACAAGATGGATACCGATCGTGTCAGCATGCTTGATATGAAGCAGCAGATAACTTAGCATGACGACTAGAAATGGATAACCTAGCCCTGTCTAAAGGCAACACAGTCGGCCTACCAGCTACTCTAAAGCTCACTAATTATCCCGAACCAACACCTCTACAGTTCGTCAAAGGTTTCTGTGTTGGGCTTTTTTGGCTGGTGCCAATATAACTTCCTGGAGTCCTCATTGGTTGCCTGGCAACTAGTCCCAAAAAAATATATATATTTTTTCCATAGGATAAACCCAAAATGGTTATATGAATTGAACAAAAAGCACATTTCACTACTTTAACCATGATTTATACTATATTAGTAATAACACCAGATCTTTTTTGTGCTTTTTGCTAAACGACATCTTGCATCTTGTTGATCAAAACATTTCCGGCTGGTTCTGATTGGACGTGCTGTCAGTCTGTAACTGGCTTTATCGTCAAATCAAAAATGTTTACAGTCAGACTGTGTGACTCTCTGACTTAATTTAGCCAGCAACATTAGCTGCCATAAGCTACTGGTCATAAGCATTGACGTGACAGGATGGCAGCGGCCTTATCCGGGATATGTCGGCTTTGTTTTGTACAGTGAGGGGAAGTGGAGACGCGTCATCCATCATTATATATGTCAATGGTCATACTAGACCAAGTGTCGATGTACCAACAAAACTGCTGAGTACACTGAATAGAGCAACGGTTTATTTAAATGTTTATGGATTTACCTTATCATTTGCAGGCAAACAAATAGTTGACTCTGTCCGTACTATAAATGACCTTGTTTTACACTGTATTCCTTCTTATCTATCCACCCGAGCCGTGACACTGATGGTAGACACTGAAATAATAACTGTTTACATGATCTTGTAGTTGAATTGATTCCTGTTACTGAGTATAAATAACTAAAATAAAATCAATATTTGCCACACCATAGATCGCACACACACCACATCCATTTCTTTCTAACCCTTCCCACCGGAGGCAGAACAACTTCAATCATGCACCGCCTCTGTTGACAGACGGATTGATAATCCGTGGCGTCAATCATGCCTCCAGGTGACGCTGTTTGCAGGGGGAGGGAAGGAGAAGGGGAAAAAAAAAAAAGCATAACAAATTAGCATCTGTCAGAGGTTGTCAGACGGAGAGCCACAGCGCTGGGTCAACAGCTGCCGGGGATTTGATTAAAGTGGCTGCCAAGTTAACGTGCAAAAAAACCTCAGAAAATAGACTGCAACTTAATTAGAAATGCATTACCAGCAGATCACTTGTATGCTGGGTGGTGACAAAACAATTTGTAGACAATTGACAGAATGATTCTTTGTTCTGTTTGAGCTACAGTATTTATTACAATTTACTTTACATCTGAATAACACGAGCAGTGCTCTTTTGGCTCCCAAAGTGCACATAATTAACCGATTGACTTTGGAATTGAGACTTGTGGAAGCAGTCTTTTGTTGAATTCAGAAGGTGGCTGACAACAGCGACACGACTGCTGACAGCAGAGAGCCCGTGATCCCGTAAGTACTGCTCGGAAGTGACAGGCGGTAAAGGAACCGCTCCTTGTCGCCAACCTTACACACTTGCCATCAAATCCATACATACCTATTTGGATAGCGAGCAGACGCCGTGACTTATCGGGGGCCCCTGCTGAAGGCGACACTTATGGTGACTGATGTTAGGGACCCACGCCTGGCTGGTCACTCTGAGAGCTTTCTGTCTCCCCATGGATCCGTCCCCTCCCTTCTTTTTCAGTTTCTGTGCTTAGCCAAACCATCACAGGGTAGTTTTACAGCAAAAATTCAGTGTATGGGGGCAAATGCGACAAGTTAATGGAGTGTCCCAAGGCAGTATGTAGCTTAAAGGGCAGGGTTATTCTGTTGTTGATTCTTGTGTATCAGTTTGTTATGTACTTCTACATGGAGTCTTTTCGTGCTTCTGTGTGCCGGCAGAATTCAAAGATTTATTTTTCATGCTGCAGCATTTCTCAGATGATCTCCTCAGATCTGAAGTTGGGTTTCTAGCCATACTGGATGCATGATCAATAACAACAAGAGGCTGCATCTTAAGACTCTGTGTTTTTGAGTAACTATCGATTAGTTTGTAGTGTAGACAAGCAGAGCTACTTGCTGAGCGTTGCAGGTCAAAGGTCAGCTACAGAGCAAGCACCTCGGAGCTGTTGGGAATTCAATCCAATATAATTTTTTTTATAAACTTATTTATTCATTAATCCCAATTCCAAGAAGGAGTAACAACAAAAAAGGATGCAAAAAATAAAAAATAAATAAATAAAAAAATTACACATCTATTACATTTAAATTGCAGACATCCCACATTTGTAGTATCATACTGGCTATTCATGTTCAGAACAAGCTTCCCATATTGCAGTGGACCTTATCCAACCATCGTACATTCATAGGATTAATCGCACAAATAGATGTGGGTGTTTTGCTTTGTTACAGATGTGCAAGAACAAATACGGAGGTCCAAAAATAGTTGCGGGAAAGGATGCAGGACATCTAGGGAAGCTGGCATGAGTGGAATACATTTCAGCCAATGTTTATCTGGTGAAAAAGAGACAGTGATTCAATTCAAACTGTAGCAGTGACAAATGCAAGTAGATGAAGAGTGAATGCAATCGATGAAGACACCCCAAGTGATGTCAGGGATAGCTACATCAAGGTCTTTTTTTCTCAGGCATCTTTTGTTTTGGTCAGTGTTGGAGGATTGATGTATTGAATGGCAACGGATAACACTGAGATGTGACCTTTTTAAGGTTTGTTACACAACTTGTCTTATTGTTCATTCCTCTAAAGGGCAGATGAGTGAAAGAAACAGAAATCATACGCTTCATGGCGAAACTTCAGGCTTGTAATTATTCATAAAATACAAGAAAGTGTCAAATGAAATTAAAGTATTTATGACAAAAAAAAGTCTTTGAATAAAATTAAACAATTTCCAGACCACAGTTTAAACGTGGTCAGAGGCGGAAAGACGCGGAAAGTGACACCAGCTCTTACAAGATTGTGAAACATGGAATTTATTAGGTGAATGCTCAAGGGTAAGAGGGAGACTGGCGAGTCTGACGAGTGTAGTTCCAGGACCTTCACCATCACAAAATATGGGAAGGCAAACTGACAATTTAACTATATTTGCCACCAACAGGGCTCAACACTAACTTTTGAAAGTGGTTGCCAGGCTGCCAGCCAAGCATGAGCTTTTGGTTTCCAAAAGTGAAAATACGGTAGCTATTTTTAGTCACCTTATATACGCTGGCATAAAAATGACAATGTAACAACATGATTTTTGAAGGTTTTATTTAAGTTTTACTAATTAATTATTTAGTTTGTCTTGAAGTATTGTCTAATGCAACAGATATTAAAGATGTCTTTATTTCGGGGGATAGGTTTTGCTGTTTGATAATGTGGTTGCCAATTTCTCAAAATGGTTGCTAATGGAAAGCTGGCAACCCTTGCTCTTGAGTCCTGAGTGTTAAAAGCAAGGCAAAGGCACGCTTTTTCACATCTTTAATTTCATTTCTGGTACAGAATAAGTGCAGGATAGGCCTAATGAGGTAATTAGGCCTTTCATCCATCATGATGACTGATTCTGGCATAACAAAAAAAAATATATGTATTATTTAGTGTACATACCATAATATGTGATTAAAAAAATCAGGTTTTCTCCTCATATACCGTTAGACGTTGCTTCACTCTGGCATGTACACCATATCTGAGTATCCAGGTGCTCTCTGACAACACAGATATAAAGATAAAATATGAGCCTGACTGACTCTTTAAGATAGATTGAATCAGATATTCAGAGGATCTATCAGAGCCACAAAGATGATAACATAATTTTGGACAAAGCAAAGCTCCAGACAGGACAGACGATGAATCAAGACACAGCGATTACTTTGCCGCCGCCGCCGTCCCCTCCACCTTCACATTCGGTTTCATCTCATCCCGGCCGATGATAAGATATGCATTCAGTATGCTAAGAATATGTGCATTGCTTTGCAGTGATTCATAAGAGTTGTTAATCCTTTGTGGCGAATTAACAGAAAAAGTGCATTAGCAGGCATTCATTATGCAAGGCAATGACTCAGAAGTAATGTGCAAAATTACTAGGACTTTGCAATCCATTATTGTGACTTATTTTCACACCGAGTGAATAGAAACGAGTTGAATGGAATAGATTTAGGTCTAGTCTCTGTACTGAGCAGCCACATAGAAACACACACACACTTTGAAGCCGTCTTTCTATGAATGTCTCTATAGCGAAAACATGTCACATCGTGTCATTATTCTGCAAAAGCTCTGTTCCCATGTTGTCTGATCTAATATGGTGTGTGTGTGAATGTGCATGCCTGCACGCGACAGATTCAGCGTTCACATGTGCTCGCTGTCATTTATTAGCAGAACCAGACTGCAGCTTCAACCTGCTCGAGGCAACGCGAGCTATTTAAAGAAATCAGAGCCACACCAAGTCTCTAAATGAAGCAGGGGGCGAATGAGGGCGAGGCGGGGAAGGGAGGGTGGGGGAGAGGGAGCACGATGTGGTGGTGGTGGTGGTGGTGGTGGTGGGGGACATGGGGAACAGAAACGGAAGCGCACAGGGAAGGAAAATGACAAGGCAGGCATGGGAGGAAAGGGGGAGGAAATTACGGAGAAAATGAGGAGAGAGGTACTGAGAGAGAGAGAGAGGATGAGTGTGAGCTCCAGAAAGAGCTAAGGCAAGAAAGGTGCACGGCTCACGGAGGGGGCTGTGCACCTTCCTTGCCTTGAGATGGAAATTTTCAAAGATTGGAGGCAAGGGAGACAACTACCAGAGTGAGCGAGAGTGATATGAAGGGAAGAAGGAACTAAACAAGCCAGGCTTTGAACTGAAGGGAAGGAGAGATGTGAAGGAAAGAAGGAGAGTGAGAGAGAGAGAGGGGAAGGAAATGAAATACAGAAAAAGAGGCAAGATGGAGAAAGGAAGAAGCTTGAGGGACTTTAATGTCAAGAAAAATGTTCTGTTCAAGCCTTACACCTACAAGCAATACAAGCAAAATGACATAAAACCAGATATTGTTTGCAGACTGTCAAAATAAAAGGTTACTACAGTATATTGTGATGGTGCACAGTGCTAGTAGAAATTCAGGCCAGGTGATATAAAAGCTAAATTTAGTAAATCCATGCATGTCTCTTGGTTAGGTCTACAGCAAATAATGGCCCATATGCCGGCAAAAGTTTTCCCATTCATACTGTGCAATTATTTACATCATAATTATTCATAAAGGTAACTGGCTTGTGTAAATCCCAATAAACATTAGCTTGTTATTGGATTCAAAACAGAAATAGGTAGGAGGAAAAAAAAGTCTCTGGCAACAACTGCAATTTTATTCAACCATAAATGAAACCAGGTCACCGTTAATTCATCATTTGCATTCCAAGTCTTCTACCAGAACACAGCATACACATTTGTATATGAGCCATTAGCATCACAGTAAGATAAGCTGCTCTGCTCTTAGTACTCGCCGGCTAATGGGGGAAAATGATGTGCCCTCACATAAGCATAGAACAACAAATTGCATAACTGATTTATTGTTCAAAAACAAACAAAAAAAAAATAAAGAAAACTGACACATATAGAAGTGTTTTCACTGGACCTCTAAAACTATATTGCCCTCGTCTAGAACTGTGCTGGTCTCTCTGTTAGGGATGCATTTAGCCCGTTCACACTGCCCATGCCAAAGGGGGGGTTGAGGCTGATGTGAATGTTGTTGGTTTCCAGGTATTTCGTCATAAACCACATTATTTGACCAGATTGTAGCACTCTTAATGTAGCGCAACAGTTAACAGTTCATCCGCAAGGGACCATGAATGAATGTACTAAATGTTCATCTCATGCAATTCAATATTTGCAGATATATTTAACTCAAAACCAGAAATAACAGTGCTACAGATGTTCTAGGTGCTGTAGGTATGAGCACCACAATTATTAGAATGTATCCTCTGGGGACCATAAATATCCATTCAGAATTTCCTTGCAACCCACCCAACATTTGCAGATATATTTAACTTAAAACCACAAATGAGATGCTAAGGTGGTACTGCAGATACTGTAGGTGGTGTAGATGAGAGATGAACACAAAATCATCAGGTATTATCCTCTAGGGACCACAAATGTGCATACATAATTTCCTTGCAATCCATCCAATAGTTGTTTAGCTACTTCTCGACCAAAGTGGTGAACCACTCGGCAGACCTATAATTTCCATCCGCACAGCCATGCCATTCACATGAAACACCTTTTTCAGGTATTTAGTAAAAAAAAAAAAAACTCACCTCAGAGTGCTTCAAAGCATTTGACCTTAATAAAGAAAGTGCCTTTTGAAACAACAACGACAACAACAACCTAAAGCATAAAACAAAATGCAGGCTTTTTGCTTTATAGCAACACTTTCCTGTTTGTTTGCTCTTGTCAAAATGCTGCTTCAAAACTAATGCGCCCTTTGTCAGCAACAAACTAGACCCCGAGCCAGAAAGGAAATGGGGCCTGTTTTTTTTTTTGGTGTTTGAACTAAAGCTGCAATTAAGCCACGTCTGCTTGTTTTTAAGGGGGGATTCAAATGATGTTGTGCCTCACTGCCCCCAGATATAATACAATTTAACTGCCTTTATTTTACAAACAAGAAGAGAAATTTCTCCCAAAAGCAGTATTTCACTGAAAGTTGTAAGAAAGTTGGGCGAATTATCACGTCAGCCATTGCCATTTTTCTTTTTCTGTGAAAGATACCCACGTTTGATCAAACAGGACGCAAGGACGCAAAAACACACCTGCAAATATATTCCCACATACTGGACATTCAAATGTGTTAGTCTTTGTTGGACTCATAAGATAAATTCTGGGTTACTTGAACTGACAGTTTCCAATATATTGTGGATGTACTTTTAAATTCTGCCTCAGTCTATAGGAGCATTGTTAGCGCAATCTACAACTACAGCACCAACTAATTAAGCAGTCCTTAAGATAAGCCACTGAGATTAATGAGAGAACCGCTTCGACGCTGCCGCGGAGTGACGGGCGGAAGCAACTTTAATGTGAAGTAATGTAAAGCAGGGTTTTTTTTGTGTGTGTGCATTATTTCATGATCTGCCAAGTGAAAATTACTGACCCATAGCTTTGAAAGCACACAGTACAATCCAAACTCTATTTGAAAATACCTCTCTTTAATAATTGTCAGATTAAGTGTGATAAATTGGGACAACGCTGTCTTCCAAATTTGAAATTTGTATCAGGACATAATTTCTTCATCTGTGATCTTTCATACCAGTCATTATGGCGCGTTTCAGATTAAAATGAATGCTTTCATAATAAAGTGCAATTAACTTTACTTGCCCTATTAGATTACGCACAATACAATACAATTATGTCACATTCAATAGCAGTCCGGGAGAAGATAGGGGAGAAGAAAAAAAGAGAAAGTGTGCCTTTTTAGAATTGGAAAAAAAAAAAAGAAAGGAGCACAAATACACAGCGAGGCAGGGAGAGTTATCCCAGTTAAGACTCTCAGCCAGGGAAAATCAATATTGCAGAGGAGGGTCAAGAGATTAGTAAAGGGCCACTGACACAGTCCTGGGAAGAAACCTTTAAATGATTAAGAAAATGAGAGTGGAGTCGAAGAAGTGGGCAAACCATGGACAAACAGAAAACTTGCCAAAGCTGGGGTTCCCCCCGACATCGGAGGGTATCCAGAGGGTGGCAATCCGGTCTCCAGTAATTGCACCCCGCTTTTGTCAAAATGAAAACTGGCTATTAGACTTCAGAGAACAAGGGGACGTGTTTCACCTCATGTGAAAGTGATACAAAAATGGATTTCGTTGCGTAACCTAACAGGCTGTGTCTTGAGCAGATATGGCAACAATATTTATATTCCAAATGTAATCTTGGCCTCATGTGGCCAGAGAAATAGAGCAGTGTTGTGACATTGAACGCCTCTTTTGCTCAGCTGCTAATCGAAAAGGCTCAACTGTTATTCTCTGTCATTTCACTGCACTTGAAGGCACACAAAGCCTTGTTATAACATAATTAATACACGTTGGAGGCATCATTAAGAGTCTAATTTAATCCATCTGTCTGCTGTTGATTGCATAGAGCAGGCTTTGGAATAATGAACATTTTGTGTGATTTAGATACATAATACTTTGATAATATTGTCCCCTCCTCCCCCGTGTATTCAGTTATTAGCATATCTCAAGTGGTTGTCGAACACATTTTTAGATACAGCTGAAGTTTCTCTTCAAAATGATGTCAAGCACTCAAGGATTTGATACAAAGAGGACGCGCAAAACAACCTTCAACAAACCAACAATCCTCCCACAGAACAAGTAGCACTCATAGGATAGGATATGAGGATTAGAGGGGCAATCTTGAAAGGTTTTTTTTTTTTAATGGGGCTCATGAGGTTGGCCAACTGAGAGTTAGAAAAGGATTACAGGAGTCCACTGGAATTGTCCAAAATGGGTGGCTTACATGGGGTGGTACAATGATGCCGTAGACCCCGGTTTGTGGTTGTTTTTCTTGGGCTTCTAATTCATCCAGTCTGGAAGGTATAAACACTCTGCTACCGGTTCATTTTCACAACCCTGCATATTTTTTTTTTCTAATTCTTGACACAAATCTATGTCATGTGTTCTTGCAGTATTTAAACTATACCCTCCAGCCATTGGCTCTCATCCTGCTCCATCCCAGCTGCTGCTTTTCTGGCAGGTGTTTTACATCCATATTGCGCGGAGACCTGTTTGATGTCATTTCCACCTGTCTTTGAAATGTCTTCTCATGCATATATACACTAAAATCCAATTTGTCCTTCGCACGTGAGGCTGCCGTACATACCGCCACCTCTAATATTCACGCCTTTTCGCAATTTATGGTGAATACCTCGGGTAAAGCCTTTTCATGACACCTCTGTGCATTTGTATCCTCTGTCAGCGTGTTTCATTTCTCATGTCCAAGGAATATGTTTTTATTTTCATCACTGGTCTGTAAGAAATGGATGCACGTACGCTTTGTCAAGGAAACCACGTGCATCCTTGACAACCTGCAGAGGTGACTATGGCTAGGCAATGAGATTTAGAGGTCCAATAATGCTTGCTTTCATGGGAATATGTGCTTTTCAGTTATGATGACCATTATTGCAGTATAAAAAATACACTGATCACAAAGGACAGATGTCCTAACTCATTGTTAAGACCTTCTGAGTCTAAGCTTTTAATGTGAACCAACATCAATAGGATATTTGCTTTGCATTAGCAAACACTTAGATACAGCCCTGATAAACACACATACATTGTTCCTTGTAAATCCCTTGTGTATGTCAAGGCAAGCCAAGGCAATGTTATTTATATCACACCACTGAGACACAAATCAATTCAAAGTGCTTCAGAGGGGCAGAGAAATACATTAAAGGGAAATAGATTAAAAGATCCATGAATTCTGTTCTACTTGTGTGGGTTTTCAGATTCATAGTTGTTTATAAATATTAAATTTCCAGTGACGTTTACTGTTAGAGTACACAAAAATCTCCATTACATAACTTTGTTGAGTGTTTGATAACCACATTTGAGGATCCATTGCAAAAGGAAAGTCAAAATATGCATTGTTATATCAGATCTTTCCACTCCCTACTACCGACCACGCAAATCCAGCATGTTTGATTCTACTTGAAAGACATCAAAGGACATAAATAAGCAAATAAATAGTTAAAGCATGTCAAAAAGAAGTAATATAGCTAATTAATTGGCAAACCACAGTAATTAATAATGTTTTACACTCTTATTTAAAAGAGGTAACAGCTCGAACAGATACCCACTAAGTTTGTTCAACGGGTATGGAGTACGGAAATGAAAAGCTGCTTCACTCTTGCTTGCTTCTGACCCTGAAAATACTGAATAAAACTATCTGAGATGACCTGAGGGGTCTGGGTTATTCATAACATACAAGGGAATTAAAGATGTATTTAGACCTGAGACCATTTAGTGCTTTATGGACAAGTAATAGGATTTAAGAGTCTGTCCTTTGACACACAGGAAGCCAGTGCAGTGATTTAAAGACCAGTGTAATGTGTTCCACCTTCTTGGTGTCAGTGAGGACTCTGGACAAGCTGTAGCTGTCTGATAGACTTTTTACTCAGACCTATTAAGACACCATTACAATAGGTGGCTGTAGTTTAATTCCATGGGACTGTAGTTATGTCAAGACACTGTTTCATGCAATTCAGTGATGTTGCTATGTAGGGATCCTCGTCTGACACGTTAACATCTGTTTAAAAATAGCCCTTTAAATGCAGCATTGCTATCAGCAGACAGTCATATGGTAACTTAGAAGGTGATTTGGCCGCGTGTGCTGTGATTAATTTGGCATGCAGTTAACACAGCAGTTATTTTGTCAGTAATTTTTTAGTGACATGTTCTCCTAGATTAGAATTGATAAATGGTCTTATAAGACAACAGAAGCCTGAGCCAAAGAGGAGAAATATGGCCTTGAAATAATGGATGTCCATGAGTTTGTTTGTTAAGGAACTAATTTTCAACATACATATGTTATCAGTATCTTAGCTGTTCCTAGGACTGCACACTTCTGGATAGAGACCACAGATGTTGCACTTGCAACATCACCGAATGTCGATTGTCATCTGTACAAGTTGAGTTGTTAAGTTCCCTGAGGAACTCCATATGTGCTATTTTGTTAGTTTAGATTCATAATTGCCAGCTGACACAAAGTAATTCCTATCTTATACATCTGATTTGAACCAATTTACCGCAGTAGCGGTAGGTCCTACTAACTCTTCTAGTTTGTCAAGCAGTATCTTTCAGTAACGTGTATTAAACACAGAGACTCAGTACTACCAAATCCAGCCTGAAAACGGTGAAACAATTATTTTGTGCGGTCTGCGTAGGTACAGGTGACATTTCCTATATGCTGAGATGGAGTTGCGGATGGTCTACTCTGTCTCATCCAATAAAATCTACTATATGGAGAGTTTATTACTTTATATAATTACATTGAATGGAAAATATGCTTGGCACAAATATAGGGTTTGAGAGTTTATTTGCTATAGCTACAATCTTTCCTTGACATTAAGTGTGACACAAATGTGCAGATTTTGTAGAAAACCAGGCTTTTTATTCATCCTAAATGTTGTCCTTGAAGATAACCTTTTAACTTGCTGTAGGGGCATATTATACCAAAATAGCTGAATAGAAGGCTCAATATTTTCTAACTTTTTTTTTTTGCCATCATACCAGCAGGCAATAAAAACATGAAATGCAATAAAAACATGAAAAATAAAGAAAACCCCTAACCAAAAATAGTCTAAACTATGCCAAGGAACAAGTCTAAACAGGCTAAAGTTGATTTAAGGATGGAACACAAGCTAAAATGAATCTCAGTGCTCCTAATGGAATGTGACAAAGGCGTGAATAACTTGAAATGACACGTTGGGTCTGATCTTGGCGATATTCCTGAGATGAAAGAAGCCTGACTGAACCAGTTTAGCAATATGCTGATTGAAATGCAAAGAAGAATCGAAAATACACCCCAAATTTCTTGGATACTGGCATCGCGCGGATAGATAGGGAGCCAAGGGATTGCTGAAATGCCTCTGCGATGGGATTGGGACAGATGATTAAACTTTCTGTCTTATCAATGTTCAACTGGAGCAGAAGAGTTGATATCAAGGAGGAAAATGTGGATGACAGTTCTTGTCAGTGTGGTCAAAAATACTCCAATATCATTCTGATATTATGTGTACTCAACTCAAGTGCATGTATTGAATACACAGATTTCCAGCCAATGTTTTAAATTGTAAACTTAACAAGCACCAAGGGCCTAATTTAATCGTTTATTCCTTCCCAAGGACAACTCCAACTTAATGACATTATCCATAAAGTACTTCACAGTCTTTGTTTGATCTGTGTCATATTGGATAAATTGCTTGTACAATATGCACACTGTCTCGGCGAAAGTCCTCCGTGTGCGCCGTCTGCTCACACATGAACACACACATCGGCCTAATCCCATGGGGCGAATTAGCTAAAGTGCACATGTTGAAACATAAGGGCGAGCGTGCCAAGGACGGCGTTTAGCTGTGTTGTTTTACATCGCGTGAAGCTAATTCAACTTCACGGCGAACACGTTGTCCTCGGTAGGTTTTAATTATACATCTGCAATTCAAATGTATATTGTGGGATTGCTTCTAAATGAGGCCATCCCTCCACTGCTAAACGACGTGTGCGGGCCCTTTTGTGCTTGTTCTTTTTCATGAGCTCCTGGGAAAAAGATGCTGAAGATCCAAAAAAAAAAAAAAAGATCCTCATAGATTATAGATATGTAATATGACTGCTCTTGCTAATGTAACAACAATGTTTCTCGACTTTTTGCACATTTCTTTATTTCACCCCAGGCCCCAGCTTCACCTCTGCCTTCACATTAAATAATATATTACTCTTAATAGGTCCTTGTATGATTAATGAATAGTGTATTAGCTGACAACAACCCATATCTATTTATTACAGCGTGTGATCACCTGCAATTAAAATGGCACCCCACAATCGGAGGGCAGAGGATCTCCTCGTTTTCAGAGTCGCACTCAGTGCAGCGCTGACGGTAATTACAGAACAGCACTGCCATAGCTTAATTAGAGCTGTGCACTCGGAGCATGTCAGTGGTAAGTAAAGCACCCTTTCAGCCACATGTTGAAGCTGAAGTGAGCATTCGGAGTGCTAGCACATTTCCCACCATCTTGGGGGTCCTAGAGTCTAATAGCAGGGTGTTTGTCAGTTATGATAAAGCTACAGCTGCGGCTCCACTGATCAAGTGGTATGTTTGCCATATGGACGAGTGCTAATAATGCCATCCAGCAGAAAGCCCTTCTAGAGTTGAAAAATGAAGAAGGATAATGTGGACTTTGTCGCCTGGAGTTTGAGTACAAGTTGCAGAATTTGTGCCTTTTACTGAGACATCCGCCTTGTTTACTTCAGTTTAGTCTAAAATATGGAAACATCATCATTATGCATATGACCATTATTTAAAGAGCCTAAATATGATTTATAATTAGAGTACAACTTGCAAAGTGTGACATTTGAATTTATAATGGTGCCAGAATGTTGCACAATCTCATCTTGTACCGAGACAAATACATGCACTTTGGAGAAATGTGTTTCAGACAGTACATTGCACATAAATCGAAAATAAATAATACACAAATATGAATGCCGAAACAATTTACACGATGATATTTCTCCTCCGCTTTGCATGCTGAGCAAATGTTTAACCATGCATTGCAAATACAAGCCAAGCTTGTTTTTACTAATGAAACAATGTCGTGGAACATTGTTAAAAAGAGCAGGCAGTACCTCGCACGGAGCGGTTCCCATTCCAATGAGGAACATTCAGTGCTTGGTGAAGAACTGTGTGATATCCATATGTCACAGTATTTTACTGAATAACCCAAGTCATATCAGTCAGCCTGGCAGGTGGGCTTTTTTTTTTTACCCACTGCAACAGGGAAGAAAATGTCACAGGGACTCGGGCTGTTGTCAGCCAAAGAAAATCGACTGAAGTTATACCTCCACTTCAACCAATTGATTGGTCGACGCCAAGCAAATGAATTCCTGCAGTTTGACCATTTCTTTTGCACAGGGAACTATATTGTTACCTTTGCAGCATGTCTGTGAAGTGCATTTAAATACAGTACAGTAGTATTACAAGTGAGGATCGCAGAGCAATACAGGTCTCTGTGCAACAACAAAGCTAACGCAGAATGAAGTGCTGCAGCTCCGGAAAAAGTATCATGAATAAAACGGCACCCAAGCTGCTTCTCTGGTTATTTAGTTGGCTTAGAGACTTCACGAGACTTCTCATGATTTCTCTTGACTCTCCTTCAATATCCAAACATCGTCCAACTTGGGGAGAAGACACTTAGCCATGCAACATGGTAAAACTAAGTTGTAACATTATCTGGGACCAATGAAGTGATTTCTCCCGGTTATCTTTGTCAAACATTGCAAAACAATGCACTAAGAAGGCTTTTGTCTTTTTGAAAGTAACACCAACGATTGTCTAACCAGGGAGAATTTTGTCGGAGACCCGAAAGTGTCAGTCTCATTGGAGACTTTTTTTTTTCTTTGTTTTTAAAGGTCAGTCAAATATGAAATATTCAATTTAGCATGCTTTAACAGGTGTGGTTTTGAATGCTGAAGAGCTTGTAGCCTGTATTTGTGGCTCCATCTGCTCTGGGGAAGTTTCAGAGTTTGAAGATTAACAGCTGATGTTATTGGTGCCAGAATAAAGATAATTAAAAACTGGACTGCTGCTGTGAACTAAAAAGAAAAAAAAAAAAGTAAAAACATTAATCACTAAACTTCTTAACTGTGGAATAAAGTATCACTTCGAACTACTGCCGGTGCCTTTTGCATGGTTATAATTGTGAAACAGTCACAGTCATATGCAGACTTTCCTGCTCTGATTCACATCGAACCATTAAGCTACACACTGCAAGTGAAGCATGTGGTCACTGACCTGGATTCTACTTAAAGCATTGGTGAGAACAGGTTATATGAAGCCAAGGCTTTTTCTGGAAAACAAGGTAGATCCCAGAACCAAATCTTAGAAGTTCTCAGAGGTGCACACTATGGGAAACTCACAGTTATGACGTGTTCCATGTTTCCTGTTGTTGAAAAGACCCTCAAATGTATCAGTACACGTATAGCCTGGTTATCGCCACACTGATTTCATCTACCTCCAACCCACTTCTTATACGGATTAGTAACTAAACATGCAACCTTCATTGGATTTTCTCTAAACAGAGAACATGGCTTCAGCCCAGTGTACTGTACAGATACTGATAAGAAGAAATACAGCTTCAATAATCCTCTTGGTGAACGAGAGGACATGTAACCTGCAGTGCGCGTGACCTACAGTGTCTGGGGACCTTTTCTAGACATGACTGTTTCCATGATTGAATGATGTGAATCAGGCAGCTCCAGTCATGCTCACTTTGGGTTATCTGCCATTATTAGAGAGCGCGGATCGAGTGACCTTTTCATTACAGGTAAAAATAGTGAATGTTGTCAGGGACGGTTCACACCAGGCACCTGCAATGTGAGGCAGAAGAGGAGAAAAAAAAAAAAAACACAGAACAGCGACACGAAGCACAGTTTTCCCTCTATACAGCCGTTCCAACATTATCGTTGCACAGCCAGATGTGCATTTCAAAGCAAAGATATATATCTGTGCATACTTGCTGACGTAACAGTGAGTTATACCACTTACTAAAGAGTGCTGATCTTTGCCACTAGCTGGTATAGGTCATTCACCCGTAAAATGCCAACAGCATCATGTCCTTTTGAGCATTTTACCTTTCATATTTAAAGTCTAGTCAGCCTCGGTTCAGTGTGATGACACGGCGAGAGGGAGCTTTAAAATCAATAAAAATCTAATTTAGATGAACTGACAGGTAAGCCTTCTCTTCCAGCCGCCATTGTCGTGCGCATATCGTGCATTCCTGCATCTCAATGCGTCTTTACCTTTTGATATCTGATGAGTGATGAAGTGCAAATGAGTTTTCTCGTCTGAATCAACCGGAGGCAGAAGGAAGTGTTGAAAGGATTTTGAGGGCCTTTCGGCATAGCGAACTACAATAGAAACGCAATATATTTCCCCCTATGTTGCTTATTAATAGTTTTGCTATTATATTCTTTACTCTAATAAATCATTTCACTGTGATGCTAGTTGGGGAACTTTGAATTCAGAGCTTTTTTAAATGACTACCGCAGTAAGTCTCAATTGCTAATCACATATTGTGCATCAGTAATTTTGTCACAGTCTAGTGCCACAAGTTATTTGGTTTTAATATTGGACCTTTTAAAAATGTCAGTTCTTTCTTTGGATTCATTTATATTAGATTTTTTTTTTTTTTTTTTTTCTAACAACACCCCTATAATATTTGATTCATTACAGTATTTCATAAAAGTTGGATTGCAAGTTGTTATTGGTGCTGCGGTATAATATCCATCACTTACAGTGTATTGGGGTTCTATAGGCTATGAAGGTTTGGGACTTATACTTGCATAAACAAGTTTTGACCATTATTGTGATTTCTTTGAGGCAATGTGAGAACAGCTTCTATACATTACTATTCTTTGGTAGGACTGTTTTTTTTTCTTGCAGTATGTATTATTCTCACTTTCTTAGAAACAGGGTATCTTGTGTCTTTGAAGGATTCAAGCCTCTGTAGTGAATAGTGTACAGTGTTTGGGTGTTTGATAGTCTATTTGTGGCAGCAACCTCACCTGTTTTTGCAGTTGGGTGAAGGGAACTCAGCTTTGGGATCATTTACATGGCACACAGCAATATTTAGTGTCTTCAGCCCAGGAATCCCCAGGGAATACATTTATAGTGGATGGTCCAGCAACATTCAGCACCATAGCAAGAAGTATGTAGCGAGTAGAGCCCACTACTCATTAGGTGAATGAAAATAAAATTAATTTGGGAACCTGAACAAAACTTCAGTGCAGCCTACCTAGTCTTGTCACTGTCCCTAAAGTGGTCCAAATGATTGTTGCTATCGGACGTTAAAGGTGTTGAATTCGGTTTGCAGCTAGTATTTTCGTGATTAGTTAATCCAGTGTTTGGTCAGTGAAGGAGGAGATGCCATCAACTGTTTTGTTTTGTGTAGTCTGAAACTTGAAGATTCAGCTCAACAGAATGTAAGATGAGAGAAAAAGAGGGTAGAAGCATTAAATGTTGAAAAATGAAAAATGACTTAAACCATCGGTCAGTGCTTAAAATAGTTGATTACTTCTGTCAAAAGACTAATCGCAGGTTTGCAGAATTGTCCAGTGTTGGCTTCTATCTGGCAATCCTCAAGGCATCCTGCTCAAAATTTGATTAGTCCGATATAGTTTATTTATATTGGATATGCCAAAAGTACCATGGGGACTGTAATCTGCTGATAATAACATTGTTTCTCCTCTTTGGCTCTCTTGAGACAGTAGCCGCCTCACTATCCTAAATTATTTGCCATATTGTTGCATTGATAGGATGTGTTTACCTGGACAGGCAGCCATGTCGATTTCAAATATTTGATCAAGTAAAGTAGTCCATTTACTTATCATTTATCCTTCGAGAGATGTCACAAGTAAACAGCCTTTTGTGTGCAGAGAACAAACACAATTGCCATTTCTTTTGTCAAGTTGATAAATATTCTCCTGTCAAGCTGACTCCGTCCACTGAATTTCACTGCTGGAAAGGCGTAAGGTAATTAGAGGCCTTCAGTCTCTGTAGAGGTCTTCGCTTTCACCCCCCTCCCTTACCCCAATAACCTCTAGTGACAGAACAATTTGGACTGAAACATTGAACACAGCCAAGACCAAATTAAAGCAACAGCACGAGGAGCCGATAACCAATTTTCAACTTGTAACGCAGCCGCTTTGTTCTCAAACTCATCAAATGGTAATTAAGCTTTCCCCACTGGGGTTCACGGTTTAGTTTGAGCAGACTAGACAACACAGTACACGAGTGCAAAGAAGTCCACAGAACAGAAAACATGTTTACAAGCAGGAAAGTGCCCTTTTAAAAAAGACATTTATATTCAAAGTACTTTTTTTCAGCCATATTAGTATCACTGTTTTCCCCTCTCACTGTGGAATTGGTTTAACTTTCCCTTGGAAAATGCTCACTCAGCTGGAACATTAAGTTTCCTAAGTTTCTATTACTCCACCTTTAGAAGTAGTTTAAGTAAAAGGATGTGATGCGATCCAGTGACAGACACTGTCAGAGATTCACAAAGACCTTCAATCTTCAGATATCAGGCTCTGGCAGGGAGTGAGACTTGATAAATGAAAAGAAGTAGAACAAATGTGTGAAAAGCACTTCAGTGAGCGGCTCCTCCTCAGAGTCCTTTTGACATGTCGACAGCTGATACTCCGGCAGTAATGGGGCTTTGACATCAGGCTGATGGGCACCCAGCCTAGCACGACTGAGGTGAAAGGCTGTCCCGTATGCCTACCCTGGATGTGGCAGGCGACAGCCACCTATCCTGAGAGCGTGGAAATCCACGACCCAACAAACTACTGACAGGAACCAGGTTGAGCATGAAGACCGAGTAACGGATGCAGACAGGTCTTGTGGGAACTTGGGATTCTTTCTGCATGTGGAGGAAGGAGGAAAATATACTTTAGAGCGGTAACAGCAACCGTTTTGGTTGAATGTATCTTGCTTCAGTTTACTTAATCTTTTCATATGTAAACAGAGGTACCTTTGGAATTTGGAGCAGATATTTGATCATGTTACTTTAGGAAACTGGGATGGACATTTTTGACCATTTTCTGAAGTTTTACTGACCAAGCGAAATGGTTGCAGTCCTGGTTTTTGTCTTTGAAAGTTGGATCACTGATTGTATTCATTTGAACCAGACAAGTGAGCAAACGTGTTTCCAGGCAAGTGACCCAAAATAAAAGTTTGAAATGAAACATAAAACTTGACCCTTTGAACCGAACACTTACGGCGTGTCGGCTCCTCTGTTCTCTTGTAGCGCGCGGTACTTCACACTGCCCATGGCCTCATTATGCAATGACACCTCTGTCTTTGCAAAATATCAAAACCAGCATTCATTAAAATTACAATGCACCGATAATTCGAAAGGCTTCATTTTCGTCTCATAACTATGGTATGTCAATCACACTTGAACCACATGACCACCAGATATTTAGATAGTGGGAAAAAAAAAAAAGGTTGAATTTCCTCGGGCATACCTTTGAACCAGCAAAGACATGGGTGAAGGGATCAATCATACACCCCGTCTTACTGCCTTGTCGTACTGGTCCTTTAATAACATCAAAGCAATCTGACGTTATCCCGAGAAAATCTGTCTGATCCTCTTGGATCAGATGTTTGAGCAGCTCTATGATGAAAAGACTAGAAACTGACAAAGGCTGCTTGTTGATATGACACAGTTTTTAGTCTTTTGTAGGCTTTTGCACAGTACAGTAGACGGCGTCAGCCCTGCTGCTTCAAAACTTAACAAAGCATTGTATGTACGATGTGGGCTGAAGGTCCAACTTTGCTTTCAACTGTCTTCTTTTGCCCCCCGGGCACACCATCTTTGGCCTAATGTCTAAAACTTTGAACTATCTCTGGAATCATTTCTTTCATCCTCCTGCGTTTTTTGCCCAATATGCTGAGGCACAATTAGGCAGACAAGAACTAATTTATACTCAGTGGTGACAAATGGTCAGTGAATCGTAAAACGATATAATTACCTTTCAAAAAATATGGCGGACCTCATTTAACTGACGTTAATTAGTCAGACTGTTTGAAACTACCGTTGAAATCCTTCCAACTGTGAATGGTCATACAAGTCCTGCTCATAATTAGGCTCTCTACTTTTGCAGATATTATCTTTAGGCACAATATGTTGATAGGAGTATTATCCAGGGACTTGTTCCCAGTTTTTCAGTGCACAGAATCTTGTGAATATTTCAAAGTATATTTCATTTTGTATTTGCTGCACCACTAAGCAGGCTGGCCTAGAACACTGATGTCTCTTTACTGACTGACTGACGGGCTCCCGTGGTTGAAATTAACAAGCCGAGGAGAGGTGCGCAAAAGAACTCAGAATTACCCAATTTTCCCATTTTCTCAAGTACAATGGCTCTTTTACAAAAAAGTATGATGTTAAAAAGTACAAATGTATTTGCCAGGAGGTGTCAAGAAGAAAGCGTCATTGTCTCAAGGAGCTGCTAAACTGTCCAAACAACTGTCGGCAATTGTGTGAGCGGTTGCACGCTGCAAGACACAAATATGAAGTGCAGAGAAAAGGTTTGGATTATCATACTATAGAGATAAATGGTGTGACATGCAGAACTATAACTAGGAGGATGTCTGTGGAGAAGATGGTGTCTTATTATTTCATTTGAAGAGTCCATGACATGCCTGACTAATCAACCAACATACAATTTTGGTCATCAGGGTCTAACAATTATTGGCATTACACAAGAATGACCTGAATATTACCCAAAATGTATAAAACCCCCAGTTTCTGCCACCATTTGTTGTTGCATTTGCACTAAACGCAATTAATGTTTCAGTGTTTTACCACTGGTTTTTACTGCAGGACTACAAAGTACATACGGTAATACACAAAAAAAAAGCAATGGAGCGTACAAATTATTACACATATTAAAACATGGAACGCTGTAAAACATTAAACAGCTCCTTCAGCAACAGACTGCTACTCCCACCATGCAAGAAGGAGCACTACCGCAGGTACTTCATTCCACAGCTGTCAGACTCTTTGACACTAGCATGACTTTTTCTTTATTTCTCACTAATGAGTAATTTATCCACCTTGTACGTACGAGTTGGTGTGACAAGTGGATTTCCCCAGTGTGGGGTCATTAAAGTCAATTTTATTTATACTCATGTCTAAAAATAAAAGGTGGTTAAGCACCATAGATGTTAAAATATCAATGCTGAGTATTTTAAATGGGTCCTCACGCCCTTTACCATCTCTTTACCGCATCTTTAGTTCACTCTGACCTCACTGTGTTCAGCCTGCTGTTAGAATATCCCATCACAGTGCCACAGCTCAGGGTTATTTATCCGTTTTCTAAACGGCATCAGGGCCATTTAGATTTGAAAGATCGCTCGAACATGAACCGTAAATTCCTTTTGTCTTCTGCGGCAAACACTATTAGTGGTTTCACATCCCGCCTGATGGTCCCATATGATAATATGTCCCATTATTTGATGCTTGATGGCAAGAGCCCCTGCGTAATTGTTTGCTGTATATCTCCTACGTTAGACAGAGCATCTACTGTCCAAGGTGCAGAGCAAGAAAAGGAAACAGCAGCTAAACAGCACAGATTTTTTTTTGCCAAATTTTACTCCTGGAAGTTCATCCCTTAGATTGTAAAAGCAGAAGACCTATTATTCAGCAGATTTCATATTTCATAGCCTTCCAGTACTGATGGGACTAATTTCTGTGTCTGCTATGATTACCCCTCAGTTGGCATCCATTACGGGTCCATGACTCTCATCTCGAGCCAAGTCATCCTCTCCTTACACCCAGCCCCCCCATTACAGGGCCACTGAAATCCATTCCCCCGTTCACAGTTAAATCACACGCTGCAGGTTTCCAAATGCTTGGCACTCCCATCAGCTACACCCACAGCTGTGAATGACTGTTTCTCTTTTTCTATTTTTGCTTGCTCGGTATATAAATGATGTGTGTAAATATGGTAGAAGGAGTTAGCAAATGGATGTTCTAGGATATTCAAATGAATGTGTCCCCTTAGTATCTCCACTCTTAATGTAGAGGTCATTAAACCGCTCAACCAGCCCGCTCTTCTATACATCAATGTTGGATTCAGTCAAATTAAAGCACTGGGATGGTACTAAGAAGCATTTGAAAGAGTCAGTCAAATTTAGCAAAAGAGACCAGGGAAGATCGCGGAGCAGTGAGTACCGTGGAAGTGGACTTCAGCTAGGCAGCGAACCCAAACACTCACAGGGATGTGAGACTGTAGAGAGAAGTGAAATAGTTTCTGTTTAATGTCATTTTACGGCAAAACAAACTCAATACGTGACTGTGTCTGTGTGTGTGTGTGCGTCACACCGGGCAAGTTACTTCGCTTCTTCAACTTTGTCCCCGTTCGTTATTTATGAGCATTGTGACAGTGAAATGGTCCAAATTGACTCCAATCAATGCCCCGTCACAGAAATGTCTCACTGGAGTCGTCGTGCTGAGAATAATTCTCCTTTCTGCTTTACATAAATGTTGTGCCTTTTTGAGCAAGAGCCGGCTGAGACCTTGAAGCAATTTAGACAATTTTAGATTACTTTGTTTGCCTCCCTCGCTTGCTTTTGTGTGTGCGCGCAGCTCTGAAATGGACACAAAAAAAAAAAAAAAACTGGAGGAAGTAAATGTTAGGCTTTTTTTTTTTTTTTTTTACGTGTTTTGATTTTGCGATTGCGACGAGGACAAAGAAGAGACGAGGCCAGCCCTCAGGTGAAGTCCTGATTGCGGTTAACATATTTATTTTCTGACGCATGCGTCCATTTATGCAGACGACCGTGCACCTTCCCGCTGATTCTTACTCATCATGACAAAGTGCACTCAACAAAGCGGTGAAAAACCTTGATGTTTGTCATATCAAAGCGAAGCACTCCTGGCTCTCCGCCCTACCACGCACCGCCTACACCCCTCTCTGGATCTGTAATGATGTCAAAAGTGTCATTTAGCTCCGTGGCGTCCGGGGAACAGACTGCAGGCCTCCGAGGGCACCGGCAAATCAATGAAGACGCTGGCGGCATCAAAGCAGAAATATTCCAACTGCCGAGTGGGGACAACACGGCCAAGAATCAAAAGACAATATGCTCCCCAGCTTGTTCATCACTCTGAGATAATTGTTCTTCTAAGGAGCGCTGCTGTACAGGTTGCAGAACAGATTTACGATATAATTACGCAAACAAATGACAAGCGAGCACTCTATCTTGGACACACATACATGCTTTCAAAAGGTCCCCTCAGTGGGTTGCCAAATGAAACATTTTTTTAAGCATGTCCATGGTAACAGAGCAGTTGAGACCAACATACAGCTTTTCTTTTTCCTAAGGAAATGTACTCCTTCAGAGGGGGAGCATTTAGAGGAAGCAGAGAAAAATCCACTGCGGTGAAACGTTTCCGGCAGACGGACACAATTGAAGGAGACAGACAGCTGGGATGGACACTCAGATCGGTCGCAAACTGTATGCACGTCCTTCGCCTTGCACTTGAGCTGCTCCCTGTCGCCTTGGTTCAGTCTGTGTGGGGATTGTTTAGCGGACCGTGAAGGGGATTAAAGGACTGCAGCAAGGGGAAAGTGGAAGGATGGGAGAGATATCTCCTCCTTGTTTGTACTTATTCATTTGTTCGAGTTTCCCTTTCGTCTCGCCCGCCTCTGGTTTCTGAACTGTTAAGTCCGATATTCCTGTGTGACTGCCACACTTGTCAGAACGAGTATATACTGTATATGTGCGCCCCTATGCATGCAAGGCTTAAATCCTTGCATTATACTTCAAAAAAACACAAAAGCGCCATCATTGACCTTTGCTTTTCATTTGATGCCACCCATGTGGAAAAGGCTTTACCGCGTCTTTCGGTCATGCATCAGGAGCTAGGCATTAAAGGGTGAATTGTCACAAGGAATGTCATGCGTCCTGTGGAGTTATATATTGGCTGACTTTGAGGTTTACTCTCTTTGTAGAGCTGCTGATGCTCAGGTTTTCAGGCAATGTAGCCCATCATGGAAACCAACAAATTCAAATTATAAAGGTTCTACTGTGTGTTGTTTGAAATTGATTCAGAGATATTAAACATGTACAATTTCTTGAGATAAATTCTACCTTTGGTCACAATTTTGGCTGGTCAAATGCTTAAAAGAGATTTCTTAGAGGTTAAAACAGTTTTCAGTCCAGGATTTTGTGGGCGGTGCTAAAGGGTGGCTCGATGACACGCTGACTTGAATAAGTTTACTTCATTCCAGAAGGAAGCAATGATTTTCTTCTCCTCTACATTAATCAGATTCCACATTAAAAAAAAAAAAAAAAAAAAAAGCCTCCAAAGTGTTGCAGAACTTTGTTTTTTCTTCTCTCTTCTTCCATTAATCATCTCAAGTCCCAACCGATTTATCTCAAATATAAAGTAGCTCCACTTCAACCATCTACAACAGTAAAACGCTGCTCACAGTTTGATGGATCAGTAATAATAAGCTAATGTAAGGTACTGGTGAGATGAAAAATAATCCAGGGAAGCCGATTTGACAAAATAAATAGAAGAGTCTGAAGGCTTATCAGATGCAAAAACACTACACAGCGGTTTATAATACTGCTGGATGACCCTGCATTATTATTTTTTTTTTTAACCATAGCTCTGGCACCCACACAATGCCACGTAGCGATCTCACTGAGATGAATAAGCATTTTTTAATCACTCAGTCCTGTTGTCTGTCTGAACGCAACCTTGCTTGTTACGGAGCTGCCAACACATAGCTGTGTTAATACTTGGCAAGGCTTGGAGGAAGGAGTAAAAAAAAAAAAAAACATCCATACATTCAAAACACGCCTGCTTTACAGATTCAAGTGTCCCACAGTAACATAAATCTTGGGTACAGTACATTCAGTTTATTCTTGGCAGGAGCGCCGTTCGCTTTTTTGCAGCCGATACAAAAAGCTGCAGCACGGAGCGGCTTAAAATAAGCACAAATGATAACAGCATTCATAAATGCAAGCTTTAATACAACTGTACATGTTTACATAGCTCCGGGCTTGTTTAGCTTTAGCATTTATTGGTCGGTCTTGTGTCAACAAGTAAAAATGCCATTGAGGGATTATAACACAATTAAGTTGTATTCAGCGTGACGAAGTTGACTAATATTTTCTAAGCAGTTAATTTCCTGTCTCTCCTGCTGCTGATAAGGCCTGAGCGCAATGATTAAATTCCATCTAATAAAAGGCCGCTGGACAGACAATGAGAACCCCGTGCTTCTGCTAAATTAAATGCATTCTGAATTGATCCAGGCATTGATTCATTCAAAGTCTGACCTCTGCAATCTCCAATTACACACATGCAGTGCAGGATTAGACGCTATCAAGCGTCGCGTCCCTCTGGAGAGAAGAGCATTTGGATATCGCCGCCTGTGACACCCCCCCCTTGTGCCGTCCCTGAGCAAATTGAAATTGCCAACTCCCCAAAGAGCTGTGCATCTTTCTCAATATCACCAGAAAGTGAATCCCCCAAAAAAGAAGCCTTGATCACCCCTCCTCTGAACACGACAGTGGATGAGCCACCCGCTTTCTCGGGGCCTGGCCGACATCAATCACATTCAGCGAAGGTACAAAAGGATCTTTTATAAGCTTCTGAACTTTGCTGCAGCACACGCTGTTACCTTCTCCTCAGTGCCCTGCCACAATGAATTGGGTTGCGCTTTGGTAAACATACCTATTTCCTGCCTGCACTTTGAACACTCCTTTCTTCCCCCTGTGTGTTTTTTAGTTGTTTTCTTTTTTTGCTGTGTGTTAAGGCTGCTGGAAAAAAGTTTGACATACAGTAGGAGTAAGAAGAATTTATGATGATTATCTATCCTTCTTTGGGAGGAAAAAAAAGTCAGTAATGTATTATTAATCAAGATTTTTACTGACTCATGCCTCCATTATCCTCGTACTGAAACTCAATACCCTTCTTTTCTGCTAAATGTAAATTACACTTAATATCCATTTACTTAAACATGGCATCCAGTGCTATATACACTCTGCCAGTGTGTGTGTGTGTGTGTGTGTGTGTGTGTGTGTGTGTGTGTGTGTGTGTGTGTGTGTGTGTGTGTGTGTGTGTGTGTGTGCTGAGTCTCAAAACAGCCTGCATCAACATGAATCCTCCTCTTGATTTCATTGGCTCCATTAGAGGAATGAGGCTATGGGCGAGCAAGATAGCCCTCGTTAGGGAGCCAGAGAGAGAAGAAGCAAGAGAGAGAGAGAGCGAGGTTCTCGTGACATGGCAGAAGGCCAGGGTCGGTGACGGCTGACTAATGACTTTCACTGAGCGTGTCAGCCCCAGATTTATGTCCCACCCCCAACCCCACCCACACCCCCCCGAATCCACTCACAGTATCTTAAAGCAAGAGTTATTCATGAACTATAGGGACACGTACACAGGCAAAAAAAAAAAAAAAAAAAAAAAAAAAAGGCACATGCACCCTCCGAGATTTAAAGCCTGAGCTGCTTGCCAAAGCGAATGCACGCACACGACCGGTGATGTAGCAGTAAATAAAACGCTGGGCAAACTACAAGCTCCAGACGGTGATCATCATAAGGCATCAAGACCACAAATATAAACAAATGTCAGTAGGAGACACGGCGAAGCATTAATTTATGCCCTTTCCCCTCCTTAAAGGATTATAGCAAATGTTGCAGATTGCCCTGTTGACAGTGACCTTTAAATGATGAAATCATAGACACAGTGCTATCCAGGGGCCAAGTTGTTTGGTCTGCTGTACACAAGGACACAAGCCTTATGTAAAGAAAGGTCTAAAAAAGCTAGCAGTGGCTTAATACATGCAACCATTGTTGTTTCATAGAAAAGAAAAAATATGCTAAATGCTAACATCCTTACAATAACCGTGCTGAGGTTTAGCAGATACGTTTACGGCAGATTACGTTTACCATATTCACCATCTCATTCGGTTGTGTTAGCATGCTAACATTTTCTAATTAGCACTAAGTCTAAGTGTAAGATTTTTAGCCTGCGTCAAGGACTGCAGGGCAAATACAGCTAGCTAGAGTTCATCTAGGATTTAGCAAGGTAGCATTTTCTACTTTTCTAAATGATAATTAGCCTGACGGACTGGTGACACGTGAGTAAACAACTGAGTAAAATGTCATTTCTTGTGTACATTGTATGGCGCTAGAGAACACCCACTAATTATACGTTATGTTTCAGTATATCAAGTCTAGACCAAACCATGCAAATTTACTGAGAATCAAATGATGATTGCCTCAAGGCTTACTTTCTGTTCTATTGGCATACATGTTTATTCAGGCAGGGACTTTTATCAAACATAAAATTATGGGGAGATTTAACCATGCAACAACTTCCTGTTTCATGTCAATGAAGTTTGTCACCGTGCCAGCTTTTCGGCGTCATGGTCTTCAGTTTGCACTGACCCAATTTGAAGTCACACGTATAACACCTGGAAATGACAAAAAATGATTTCATAATGTCCCACTTCCTGTTGGGTTTAGGGTATAGCTCCATGAGGCTTTTTTTTTCGGTGGCTGTGCCATTTTTTTATACATTGTGGTGAAATGTGCCACGAGGGCTGCTCCTTAGTTGGTGCTCTCGAACCGTTTTGCCACACCCACGCTCATGCCCATATCAGGTGTAAATTTAGGCATTTAGGGACATTCTGACATTTGTGCCATGTCCCAGGTTCCCCACTATCAATTTAACAAGGCATTCCAGCAAATTAGTATCACCTACATAAAGCTGAGGTACTCATAAGACAGATAGATGCCGGGATATTCTGAGTCATTAGTATGGGTCAAACTTCAAACACAGTGGATCCTACATTTCCCATAAAGCAACCAATAACGTCAAGTTTATTTCACTCTGTAAATGCCCACATATTTCAAACTCCCTGCCCTCAGTTTGGGCTGTCAGGCTTCCAGTTATAAATTTTAACACTCCCAGACTGTAGACAACCTGGTGACGTCATCAGAGTTCTCGCTTTAGAAAAAGCTCCTTCAGAGCCACAGAAGACATTATACAGCAGTTTTTACAGGCTAAGTGGTGACGAATAAACTGACCTTTAAAATCGGCCGAATGCTCCCTAAAACAGGCTTTGCGAGTGCCCGGGGATAAAACAATTGGTCCCAAACTGGAAAAATCCCAGTCCAGCTCCCTGTAGCTCGGTTTTAACTTGGCCGCTTCAACACCATTGGCACTGTTCGAGGGTGTTTAGGATGATAAACTGTCTTGCAAAAGCTGAAAAGCGGCTGGCGATTCCATGTGTAGAGTTTACACCCTCCCCATGCTGACCCGACGCTCGGTATCTGCAAATATAGAATTGAGGAAAGGGGGAGGTGGGGTGGGGAACATGGTCTTAAATGTTTGTTTACTTCCTGCTACATCTCTGAACCTGACAACCACCCCTAGGCTACTGTACATGCAGCAGCGCATTAAAAAAAAAAAAAAAAAAAAAAAAAAACACACATTATGGAACAGAAATAACAGGTTTTTCGGAAGGTGAGATAATCACTTGATTTGCATACAGCGCCTGAGTCGAGCAACCCATGCAATAGGAAAGGGAGGGAAGATGCAGAGGTGCCTTTGAGCATAAATAGGGAGAGACAATGAGAGATGGAGGGAGAGAGAGAGAGAGGGAGAATTTCACATGTCACACATGGCGGATGCTTTTAATCCAAAAAGCTTTACTGAGCCCTGAGTGCTTAACAGTGTGAATGAGATGGGAGGGGGTACAGAGAAAGGAAAGGGGGAGTGAGGAAGACATGATGAGTCAATTATCTCAAAAGTGTGAGTGTGTATGCATGTAGCGGGTCCACAGAGCTTTCTCGTGCTGATGGCCCCTGTTATCCACGCAGGTTAAACGCCAAAACGGTAATCAAAGTGGAATGTTCTCATCGCCTGCCTAATCCAGACTGGCACCAAGAAGCAGGCAATCTAAATGTTTTCACTCGGTGATCATCAGTCGCACTGAGGGTCGGTTTGGGCCTCAGTAAGACTCACACATCCATATTTGCACAGACAGAGTCATTCATACAAGAAGATTAACTGTGATCTGCACACGCGCAAACACACACACACACACACGGGCAGATTTGTGAACATTTCCACAGAGTGATTATCAGGCACATAAGGACATTTGAGAGTAGGGAGCTGGAGAGCCCAGCCGGTTAGTGAGTATTTGGCAAGCAAGGTAGGGGAACCGTGATTACAGTCTGAGTGCTATTTTTCCATCGACCCCCAGATGGCTAATTGAGAAAGGTTTAATGCCACCATCATTTGCAAGAAAATGGACAAAATAACCCTCTAGGTATGAAACAAAACAGATCATGTGCTATTTTTCGTTTGCTACTGTTGGATGCTAATCCTACTGAGTGCAGATTTTTAAGGTTGAATTGGGAAATTTGCACTACTTGTACCTGGACTTTTACCCTACACACCTCTTCATGGATGGACTTGTCATGTTTCTTTTTTTTTTTTTCATTGATTAATTAATTGATTTTAACTTGGATGCTATTGAACTCACAAGTTATTTATTTATTTGTTACTTTACTAATTTTCACCATTTAACCATTACTTTAACCTAAATATCTCAGCCATTAATCCAGTTCCCCATTGCTTTGTAAGACTATTCAAACTATTGTCCATTACCATTTATCCACTGCTTTAGGCTAATTTTGTCAACCAGTACTTCTTTTTTTAGTAATTGATTTCTAACTATTTCAACCATGTATCTATTACTTTTAACTTTTTATTCAACTATATATCAAAAGTTCTTATATTTTAGAAATAAGTTAAGCTACTGCACCCTCCACATACACTCTAGACACTGCAGAGGTTTAAGTACCCCTGTCTGGGAATCACTGCTCTATAGAGCTTAGGGTCAATGACCAGCAATTTTGATTCACCCACTGGTAAATAACTTTTTTTGCTCCCTGCTGCTCTTCATGAACAACTTTCCAGCCACCTTGAGGGCTTTCTTAGATTTTTCAAGGATTCATTGGCGAGAACTCCAACACAGGCCCAAATAAAAAGGGCATAGCAAGTCATCGAGGCCTTTGGGCTTCTGTTTTGTAATGTTCAACGATACATCTTTTTCTTTTCATCACGTTTTTTTTTTTTGTTTTTTTGTTTTTTTCCCCAGAAGGTGTGATGGCACCAACATAGAAATGCAAGTAACAAGGGCTCATATTGCACATATTTGTAGGGGAATGACAAATAAGATGGTGAAAATATGATGGGATTCATTCATTGATACTCCTGAATGTATGAATTAAACATGGAGCCACAGGTTCTGAGAGAGCAGAACTTCACCTTTCAGAAAAAAAAAACATAGAACTAACACTCTGGATCACAAAGTGAAAATATCGCTAACCTCTTCTACTTTTTCCCAGTAGTTTAGCTGTTGATTCAACACATTCAGGAGACTTACAAGCTAATCTAATACTTTTGTTTATTGGTGGGGAAATTATTGACTGTGTCGTATTAAAACTGCGGGCGCCTCACAACTCTGAGTTTGTTTATTACACCTCAAACACCAATTTCCATGGTGGCAATTAAGTGTGAATTGCAAGACCTGGGTTTCCATAGAGGTAGCACAATCTTCCCCAAATAAAACGTGAGAATTAATTTAAACATTTTTTTGCAGACTGTTGGAGTGAAAACACATCGTATATTGGTATGTTTACACCGCATGTTCTCCCTGTATTCACCTACGTGCAGATATTTGTTCAAATAAGGCCTTGAACACGCCGTGGGTCAAGAGAGACGCTCGGCACTCACTGATCCTGAAGTCAAAGAATAAGAGTGATTTAAAAGTTTTCCACTGAAAGGTCTAATCATGTGTCCCTCTGATGAATCAGAGCACATCAAACCACACTAAAATGATCCAAATTGCAGCTTTAGTTTGGTTTAGCACCCACTTGACAGTGTAATAAAAGCCCTTCTGAATTTTAAAGCATCATCCCATACAGTGCAGATCAGATCAGACGGGACATTATTCAAGAAATTGCCAACGCATTATTTTCAATAGCTTCCCTCCAATTGCCCACGCTGAATTGTGTCTGCTGTTTGCTCAGCCACCCACAATGTGAAAAGTTCAGAATTTGTCCATGAGCCGCGTTTAAAAATAGCTTAATCACATGTTTGGGCTAAAGTGGTTCACAGTGCTGGCTGCAAGCACACACAAAGCCCCGCCGGTAGGTGAGATCATGTGTTTAAATAAGAAACACTGGCTATGAGATGGAAGTGTTTAACGTGGCTGAGCCAAAATCACAAAGAGTTTGAGAATAGTCCTGTGAGAGCTGGATGCCAGAGTGTTTTGGTGCCCACCAATATGGCTGGAGAACAAGATTTACTTCCAAACTCACTCAACACAGATACACATTTTTATTAATGCCCAAAAGCCACATGCAAAAGAGCAAAAGTGATCCAAATTGGTCTGTAGGATCTATTTTATGACACGATATGAATTCATATTTATTGTCTAACACCCTAAATGTTAACTTTAAGCAACTTGCCAGTCATTTGGGCTTATTAGTAGCAGCTTTTGGTAGCATAGGAAGATCAGCTATGGCCAGAAGGTGCGTGGGCTGGTCCTCCACGGCCGTCATGTGCTTAATCTGAGAACCAGACGTGGCAGATTGACTTGGGTTCAAGGGCAGAACCAAAGCACCTTTGCAGCACCGGCTCTGTTATATCTCCAGGCCCAAACAAACACTCGGTCACAGCCACCCACACGCACGCCCGAACGGTGGTCGCACGCGCCCCGATCCCCAATAAGCAAACACCCCGCTGTGAGCCTGCACGGCTCGGCTCTTCCTGTGAGTTCTGTCACTTCGGTGTGTTGAAGTGTTGCTGCAGGAAAGCATAAAGGGGGGGAATCACTAGTCGCCTCGCAGTAAATGTGACAGGGCAGTACACAAACATGCATGCACACACACACACGCACGCAGGCACACACGGCGAAGCTCACACTCGGCTGTAAGAGAGAGATGACACATTATTAAACCCTCGCGGTGGTGTACTGAGCCCCACCGTCATCTACAGCTTGTATTGTTCCAGTTGCTACTCTGTGGATCAGTGTACTGGTTAGCTCGGGGGGTTACAGATGGAAAACTACTATATGTTCTATATGTAAATTCAACAGAGCATGCATGCAGTTTAAATATATTCAGGCAGAGGTTGAGAATAAAGATGTGAAGTCCCTATTTGCTGTATTTCTCTGATCCTGAATGTTTTTTTTTATGTCGTGGAGCGAGAAAAATGGTCACATATTATATGATCTTGCCCTAAGCAGGGCCATAGCCATTATTTTTGAAATACTGAGGCAATGAGACTCCCTTCTTTGATTTATTTATTTTTTTGGGTGATGCGAATTTAAATATGTGAGGTCTAAAAATGGCAGAATCTCTTTGCAAAAGGCCTGCTATGTGTAAGTTTTTTTTGATTACAGGGATATAAAGTCAGCCCACAGTATGCATTTCATCATCTCATTGTCGGGAGTCCGTCCAAAAACAGTCTGAGCGGTACATTTTTTTGGTCCTACTTTTAGGACTTCACAGAGAAAATGAGTCCTATATCTGCCTACATTTCGGCAAAGCAACCTAACCTGTTAAAAGTTGCAAGGAGGGATGGAGTTCAGGCCAGACAGAGGAGATATGTTTGGTTAACTTACTAAAGCTTGCTAAAAAAAAATGTTTTGGACAAAAGGGGGAATAATTTCTGACTGACCTCGTGCAGGATGCAAATGAGAACACATGCTGTCGCTGCAGAAACCAGGGTCCTTGCAGCCTTGTGCTGTTTGGCAGAAAATACAGCTGTGAAAATGTAAAACAAGAACAAAGCTGCTCTCACAGAAATTGCTATGTTTGGGCTTTAATATTTGAAATATGCTCCACGTAGCATGTGGTTACATTGCAGAAATAACATTTTTGATACACATGTTTAACAGAGAAGGTGTAGTGACAGAGGAGTTGGACGGTGGAAGAGAAGATTCCATGTTCTTAATTGTGAATGGTCAGTTGGGTTTGAAAACTACAAGTGTGAAACTAAAAAGCCACAGATTTTGAGCTCTAGTGCGGTCATGTCCATTCTTTATACTGTGTGTGATTTCTAACTAGATTATTTGGATAAGAAGCCAACATTATATTTCAAATGAAACAGTAATTTTAGCCTTTTTTTAGGAGCTCCTTGATGAAAGTATGTCAAAGAACCTGAAGTACTCAAGTATTTTAAAAAGCACAGTGAATAATGAGATTTCATGAATGTCATACAAACGACACAACGTTGAGAAATCATGCCAACTGTCCTCTTCTGTCCTTCCACCCACAAGCTAGTTACCCAGTGTCCCCGAGTCCTGACAGAGATTAATCTGCATTTGTGTCCGTGTGTTTGTGTCGGCTGAAGTTAACGCCGTCGGTCTCTGAAAGAACCTCCCATGAGTAACCGAACTGACACACACATACAAAAACATACACTCATCACCCTCCTCCCTCCCGACCGCACACACATACATATTCTTAAGGCGTGAGTCACCGGGGTTTGGCTGCATCAGGGGACGACCTTGCGTCTACAACTGAATGCCCCTCTTCACAAATGATTTGTGTCCAAAAGCCACGCTCGTCCTCGCTTACACCCTCGCTTGTTCTTCAGGCCTCTTTGGGCGAGACTCAACTTTGACTTTCTTTACACTCCTCTTCCCACAGTCTCTCCACTGACACACGTTGCGTAACACTTGGCTTTAGTCACCAAAGTGTCTTAAGTTAGAAATATTTTGCAGCGTAGGTTGTTTTGGTTTTCTCTGGGATGTGAGTGATAATGAATTGATGACGGCAACTCAGGTCTGCAGCTGAGACTGATGGGACTTTAATTTATTCACTGTTCACTACTCGATCAGCTGATGACAAAGACTGAGCTGAGTCACGGTCCGTTCAATTGCCAGAATTGGAATTTAGTCAATGTTTACTGGCATCAGTTTTATTGAGAAACACATTTACTATTTTGATTATTTTGATTAGAGATCGTCAGGGATTAATGTCATCCTCATATTATACTTGATCATCATATTGTTTTCCATAAACCTCTCAGGAAATCTGGAAGATAGTCCAAGTGCTCAGTGCCTTCATTACAGCTAAACTGTACCTGGGATTTTTCTGGTTACCACTTGTTATGCTAGTAGCACCTCAAGCCATTAGCCCCAAAGCTAAGCTAAATGAAGCTAGGCTTTATTGAGGCTCTAGTTGTCAAGTCATTTTGACATTATCTTGAGCAGGTAAGTTTAAAATCCAGAGCAGGTTCAGACCCTCGCGAGGTTACACCATTATCATATCCTCCTGCATACTTTGGAACCTAATAGAACCCATTTATGTTGTTAAGTGCTTGAATTTGTGATTCCTAAAACTTAAAATGTAAATTTCCACATTACATTTAGTCCTTTTAGGGATCTAAATGGTGGTGTTTCACTATTATACCCTAACTGACTCATACTAAAAATGCTTTTAGCCTCACTAGAGTGACTTTTGGTGAATGCAGCAATTTCAAGCAGCTAATGTAGCTTGCGTTAAAAGATTGCCCCACACATTTAGCATTTTCAGGCTGAAAGTGAGGGGAAAAAAGCATCAAAATCAGAATTGTATTGCTTCCTCTTTGTCAGAACCATATTGCCCACAATGCACCTCGACCACCAATACTTGAACTGGAGTTTCTGTTCTAGCAGCAGCTAATGTAGCCTCAAGTGGAAACAGGCAGTGGGCCACTTCCTTCCTTTCTTTCCATTTTCAAACTTGCAGTCTTCACCTATCATCGACTCAAGTGACATCACTCGAGGCAATTTATCAGAGGTCCCTTTGAAGAACTGTTGTGAATTGCCCACATTTATGCCCTTTAGTGACCGAAATGTTGTCTCAGTACTTTCTTTCAAGTTAATAGATGCAATCTAGAAGATGAACTGAGCGTTCGGTGCTTTCATTGCTCCATAAATCTCCTTGTATTTTTCAGGATATGGTTGCCGCCGTGGTAGAGAACGTCGGCGTGATCACCAAAGATGTAACTGACAGCAATTTTTCTATCACTTTTTTTTAGTCTTTCATGCATCACGCGTCTATCTTATCGTGTCTTACAATTTATATTCTCTCCCTGCACTTCTTGCCGTCTAATGGTTTACCCAGCTGGTGCTATGCCTCTCTGCTCTCAGCAGGCCAAATAAATCCTTGCTTTCATGACATGCTCCAGCATTTGAGCAGAATGTGCGTAGACAACCATCAGCAGATGTCATTGATCAAGGGTTGGAGAGACACTGATCTAAATATCTTCACTGCTGGTGGTGGGTTGCAAAGTCTCTGCCATGTCATTTTTATTCCCCCCACCCCGTTTCCACAGCTAAGTGTAAGGCATCAGAAAAAGCAAGCTGCCTTTTGGCTAATCTGTTGCTACTCTGCCACACAACGTGGTATTTTTACATCATGAGGTTTTCTAATGCAGCTTCAATGTCACTTTGAAATGCAGTAACACTCGCCATAATTCACATTTTCAGTCATATAATCAGCTTAAATCCAAAATCAGGACTACATAGTGTATGCCCTTGAAGGGGAAATCTGTTACAGGTGATGGAGTGCATGGACTATCATTATTTTGCTTGCTGAAAAGCACAAAAAAAAACATATTTAATAAGCACAAATACCGCCATTGATATCTCACCATGATCTTGCTAAACTTCAAAATCTCATATTTGTCAGATAAAAAAAGTTGTCTCTTCATTAGCAGCTCCGCAGCATCTTCTTCCTTTCATCTCTTTGGTGTCCTTCAGTGCAAACTGATCACAGATAAACATCTACTTTGACAGATCATCTGCTTTAATGCAAGTTAAACTCATTAAGGGAGTAGCATGCGTGCCTTTGCTATCCTAAGATCCAAGTTTAGAGGGCTTACTTAAAAAAAAAAAAAAAAAAAAAAAAACACTCCTGCACAGTATATGTTTGCGGGTATTTTTCACCTAGAATAGAACAGAATAACTGTTTGGCAAGTTGGCACACCAGCAACAAAGCCGACAAATTAAACATGAATTAGCAGGTTCACTCCACAGAGCTGACTGCGGGGTGTTACCCAGCTGTGAGATGTCACACAGCGGCTGGCAAGTATTTCATCTGTGTTGCCCACCATCAAAGTGGTAGCTGACAAACCCTGATTAAGGCACTGAACTTTGCTAGTGCTGCACTGTGGGTAAACCTGCTCGGAATGAAAGAAAACACTTTTTTTTTTTTTTTGGTCCCAGTGTGTACAAAGAGGAAAATGTGTGGTTTTTTACTGTTCAGTTTCTGGGTTTAGCTGGTGATCGCAGGTATAACATTTTACTAAATTAATGCTGATATTTCTTTAGCAATCAAACGACTTGTTTGGTTCAGGAACAGATTATAGTTTGGATTAAAAAGAGGACGTTGTTCAAGCCTGTCAGGGTTACAATAATAAACACGGTTATGGCTTAGATAGCTGTGTGTGATCTGAAATTAGTTAAGTTGCATTGCTCGCTTGACCAGCTCCTGTTCTGGCACTACACTACACAGGCTACTCTCCCCATACCTTCTCTTCCGGTCGTACAACACCTGTGGTACAAGTGCTAACACTCCCACAGTGCTCTGAGCTTGCAGTCCAGGCAGCCCGGCCAACAAAGTGAGCTAACGGCAGCTACAGTTGGCATCAGTTTACTTTACTGTTCATCAAGAAAGTCTGTAAATCACGGTGAGTTGAGGCAAAGCAGCTGGAGGACATCAGAGGGAAGATCGGAAAATATTATCACTATAAAATATGATCCAGTTTCACCAAAATCAGTGAAATAGTTGGTGTGTGACTTGCCATGTTATGTACTTTTCAAGGAGTGCATTGTGGGAATGACAGACATAGCATTCACCCAATTATGTCAATAAAGCATCAAAATGATTAAAATCTTATTATTTTATGGTAGAAAAGTTACATAATGTCACCTAAAAGGCAAAGACAGAGCATGACATGATGTGTGGTTTGCCATCCACTTAAGTTGGCATTAATAATATGTATGAACATACATCAGAGTTCTTCATGAACACTCATTTTCCCACAGACGTGGTGTCAGCAAGTAAAAGACTAAAGGTTAATGTTACAGCCACGACAACAGCCTGTGCCGATGTTTTGTTGACTTGACATCTTCAAAATGCCAGCATGTACTTTATCCTAGCTGTTTTGTTTGCAGCTTCTTCATGTTTCTGAGAGTCGTGGATGTATTACCTTTTCCCATCCAAGAAAGGGTAACATTAGCAAGCATTGCTACAGATACATAACAGTACTGAAATGTGTGACGGTGCTGTTTTTACTGCAGCAAGTCAAGCAGCTGATTTAACATCTGCAGAAGAGATAGTTTTGGGTGGAGGCAGATCCGTTTTACCATTCAGGTCAGGAGCACGCTGCTGTGTGTGATTCTGCTGATGCATGCAGGACATCGGACAAGACTATTTCCTCGTCTTTCACAGCACCGTTTCATTATTTCTCGATGAACGCTGTAATGCATTTTGCCGTCGTTTTTGAGTTCAGAGGTCACCGGCGGTGAAAACGTGCGCGAAAAACAGATCCATATTTCCTCGTCTAGCACGATGTGAAACCAGCCCAAACATCTGCTGACTTGAACACGCAGGGGGGCTGAACCGAGTCGAGCGAGGACAGCAGGAATAATACTTGTAATGCTTGTTTTGTTGTGTTCGCTTTTTGTTGCCAGCGCCTGAAAAACGAGCAGCCTGGATTCTATTAAGCCAGATTAAATTGGCCGTAATAAAGTTTGCGCGACATATGTTTTAATATTGATTAAAGAGGCTTTAAGATGGATGACCACTGCAGAAGTACTCGCATTGGATTGATGCTACACTTTAGAATGTCTCATGAGTCAAAATCATGAAGGCAATTTCTTATATTTTCTGGCGGCCCTAGACAATACAGCCCGTGAAAACACCCAGACGTCTATTCACAACTGTAATTAATTTGAAACTGAACCTGAAACGGATTGGAAGACGGTATTCATCATTTAAAGAAAGGACAGAGTGACATACGTGGAAGTATATTTATCCCCGGTGCTAGAATGAAGATGCTTTATTCAGAGGACCTCTCTGTGCTCTTGTCAAGCCTAATTTGTTCTCCCGCAATGGATCTGTGCATGCCGGAGTGACGCGACAACCTCTGCCAGCCGGAGATAAACTCATAATGGTGAAGTGAGACGAGTTCGTCCACAAGAGTGAACAGGTGGGAGGGATGACCTGACGTACTGTAGCGAACACCGGCTGCGCTTTAGCTTTTTCATGTCGTCGGGATTTATTCAAGCAGTCGAAAACGCATAAAAACAGCTGTGACTTAATTCTTTTGGTTTGTGTTTGTGCAGCATGTAACACTTTTATGTTTGGTAATTGAAAGAGCCTTTAGTCTGAATTCTCCATTACCCCTCGGGGGAAGTTTTACTGCTTCATTTCGCCTGTTGAAATGAACACAAGAACGCTTCATCTCTTAGCTGAAATCTGAGATCAGAAGTCTTTTTTTAATCGAGACTGCAAAGACTAAAAGACGTGGCAGGTGTTTTAAGATTCATCCATTTGAAAACTGTCCAGTAAGGTCTCATTTCTAAGTAATCGGTTTGCGGTGCACACAAAGCCCCAAGGATATATAACTTGGTGAGATAAAACGCCAACTCGAGTAGCAAAGAGGAGGTAAGGAAATGGGATAAAAATAGGGTCTGATACTGAGTGCTGTCTTCATTGATTTGCAGAATATTTTCTCAAGCATGATGTCTGCTGCTCTAAAGGTCAAATGAGAAGAAAAAAAAAAAGATGAAAGTGCAACGTGGAACATCTCCCCCCCAACTCAAAGCGAGACAGGCAATTATTGATTCGAAGCATGAGGAGCTGAAAACACAAGCGAACACGAGGCTGGATCATAATCTAGTGGAGATTTTCCACACCATGACATTGAAAATGGGCAGCCTTCGCAATTTAGCGTTGCCTAATCTTTTTTTTCACAACTTAAAGCTCTTTCATGTTTCTTTCAGCGAGCTGCATCATTTCCAAACTTTACATCTTGAGACGCTGAAAGGAGGAGAGAATCAATCTGGAAGACTGCTTCAGTGAAACATTGAGTCTTCACAGTCAGCTCATCAAAATGTTGCTTTGATGCCCGGTTTTCGTACACTTTGAAGAGACAATAGCGGGATGGGGCATCTGCAGTAGTCGCGGCAGCATCAGATTGTAATACGAGCTTTGTGTTTGTAGGTGTAGAGCCTTTTAAAGGGAGTCTGTATGATTGAAGTGACAGCAAATATTTGTACTGTAATGAACATAGTCATTGGAGAACACTACTTATGATAGTACCCATTTTTTTATTTATTTTTTTTCCCCATCTTAGCTCTGCTAAATGAGAATTAAACTACAAATCCTCCTCATCACTTACCTTTTGCCATCAGAAAGAAATATTGAGAGGTGGAAAAACGCGATTATTGACTTGTTATTCCCAGTTTAGACCTAAGCCACGAAGGAGTAGCTTAACCCAGCTTATTTTATATCAACTTCCAACCTGCACTAATTGATTTTCTTGGCCAAGTTGCATTGCACATGTCTTTATCATCGTCATCTTCATCAGATTGTCTGATCTTTGACTGACGAGTCAGAGTGCTTTCTAGCAGGCACACACATTCGTACACTGATGGCAGAGGATGTAATGCAAGGTACCAACTGCCTATCAGAGGCGATGCAGTGCTTCCTATCCAAATCCCTGATGGTACAGCCACTGGGAGCAAACTGGGATTTAGTATCTTGCCCAAGGACACTTTCACTTTGACTGGGATAGCTGGAAACAAGCAACCCTGATTACTAGACGCCCTGGTCTCACACCTGAGTCACAACTGAGTTTTTATGCCAAACAGTTCACATCCGACAGGATAAAAGCAACATTAGCATTATATCTTGGTGAATGTAAATCTTATATTGTCTCTGTTTTGGGCTCCTCCAACTCCTGGAGGAAATTCTGGCTCCTAAGCAGCTAAAACGCTCCACAATGTGTGCTAGCTTGTTGCTAACTTTGTCCGTTTTTGTATGACGCTGGGCTGGTACGTTGCAGTTGGTTTATTGGACCTTTTTTTTTTTTTTTGCCAAAAACAGCTGCCTGTTGTAGCTGGGAATGAAAAAGACGAGAGCCGTGGAACAGAAAGAAAATGCTAAATACCAAAACAATGACCTGAAAGGCGTTAAAATGCCCCATGAACCTCAGAGCTAAAGCAGATTAGGGTGCTTATTTTCTGTGAACCCATCGTTTTGATGAACCCCTTTCACGTTTCACACCACCATTCCATCCTTTGGTAATCTGAAAATTTTGTTGAGTGCGGCTTTAATGACGACGCTACCAGGCAAAGGCAAACAAAATGTTGTCACACGATGTCACTCAGTGAAGAGTGTCATGTGTGCTGCTATTTTAAAATTTCATCCCTCGTGGAGTTGAATAGGATCTCGTTTGGTAAATCACATGCTGCACATTGGGTTCTATTAGAGCTCCATTAAAGGGGGCAGCCTGTGTGAAAGAGAAATCTGGAAATAAGTGACATGTCACAACTTCATCTAACATTACTCACTGTCCACTCTGTCGGGAGATTCACTAGCTAATAGGTCCAATATGAATCAGTTTTTTCTTTCTTTCTTTATTTTTTTTTATTCTTCTGACCCTCCAGATGCATCTGTGTGGCGAGGCAAATGTCACTAAATGCCAGGCCAGGCTTACTATTCCAGAAGCTAAATGTTAGTTCATCTGTTGTTGTCAGCTTCCACTCAGCCTGACCAGCTGTTCTCTGTGTTGACCCTTTTTAACCTCAGTGACATGAATATGATATTGACCCTTTGGCCTGTGCTGGATTTAGTATGTCAGACATGACCAATAGATGCGGGAAATTTGCGAAAAACAGTAGTTTTCCATCAAGGGTCAAGAATTATTTTTGTTTCTAATCATAATCCATTTTGTCTCGCTCTGCAATCTGCTTTCATGCTGTCAGTCAGTAGGGCATTTCATTAGAGGCACTTAAGGAAATGACAGTTTGTTGTTCCTTTTTAAAGTGTATGCTTTTGTTCATTACAAGTTTATGATTATTAAAAAACACGGGTGACATATTTTGCACACCCTTTTACAGATGCAGCACAGCTGCAGAGCCTGTCACGGCGTCTTTCGCTTTCAAAGTTTCACATTCAAAACTTCCCGACATCCAAAGTCGTCCACTGAGTGATGGCATCTGGAGGACAATGTACCTTTGTTGTACTAATTAAAACTTTAGGAAATGAGGCAGACGAAAAATAAGGAAGGCCCCAAGCCTCAGTCGGGCACGTCGTTAGAATAAGAATATTGCTTCCACGTAATTAGGTTTAATTTTGTATTTAGATTAGTGAATCCTGCTTTATGGAAATTCAAATCCCAAACAAAGCGGCACAATCAAATACCAAAACAAAAATACCTGCCATGAACAAGAATGAATCATATATTTATGGACTGCTGCAGATCATGTGTAAATAGCCCCTACAAAAAAGGGCAAGGCTGCTCTGAGAGCAGCCACTAGCTATATTGCATGCCCTGTTAGTTAGCTATGAAGTGAAAATGAGCATCCTACTCTGTGGGATTCAGCCTGACAAGTATGTGCAAATGGAGTGAATCTCTTCAAGTGTACCCTGGGTAACAGTTCCCCCCCTCTCTTTCTCCGGTCTCTCCCTCTTTCCCTCTCCCACGGTGACACTCAACATCTGTAGCCGCTGTGACACAATCTGCAAGTAATCCATAACCATAAATCCGATGACATCTCATCTAGGCGGTGGCGGGGGTTTACATCCCCGCCGACACGGGAGCAATATCACTGTCCACTAGCCAAGCATCTCCAGCACCTCCAGAACCTTGAAATTAAAACAACCGAGCAGCGGATATCATCTGCACACAGTTCGGCTTTAAAAAAAAAAAAAAAAAATCTCCGACATACACATTGTACCGGGTTGGGCATACTGTATGTAGCATTTCATCTGATAATAAATCAGGCTAATTTGGCGTTTTATTAAAAATCCAATACTCTCTGGTCACTGTCATTAGCCACCAATATTATGTTATGAAGGTTCTTGCATGACCGCAGCTTGTGGTTATATATCACTGTCCACTGAAAGCAATTCCAGCATGACACAGGGATGTATTTCCCATCTGCTTCAGCGCTGACTGTCGCTAATCCTGTAACGGCACGTGCCTCATCCTGCCTTAAAGTGGGACTGCGCCACTTTTGAATGAAGATAATTACACGTGCTCCACGCACCGCTGAAAGGTTGAATTTATAAGCAATAAATCGCACCGTTACTCAGTTCAACGCACTCAGGGGTTTTCTAGATACAGCTTCACTTGGTCTGGTATGACTAGTAGCTTCTGGCGGCTAACGTTAGCGAAAGAGGGTAACTTTAAAGAATACCGACACAAAAGCAAAAGTGCTTTTCACAGTTGTGAGACACTGACGGCAATAAAAACCTTACACGTTAGATGCTAATGCACTTTAACAGTGAGGTGACACATTCGACACATCAGGAGTAATAGAGGCGTTCGTTTCATGCTTTTTTTCCCCCCTTTGTTTTTGTTTCCACTCTTAATGCATTAATGCACCTTCAATGTGTTTGACGCCACACGCTTAGGTAAAACTCATTTTACTTTTTCAACACTGCACACGGTGCATCACACTGTAAAATCCATTAATCAAGTACAAAGAATTATTTGCTCTATAAAACTCCCCCTCTCGCATTTTCTATGGTCCAGCCATGTGTTTTAAGTCCCCATGATAGCATCGAGTTCATGCTGTATCTCACTCCAAGGCTATCTCCATGGTAAATAGCCTGCGATAACCATCCTTATTATGTCTGATGCTGCCAAGTTGTCACCATCGATGAAATAACACCACTATTAGCAGCTAATGGTGAGCTCTACAAAAGACCGATTTCGAGTAAAGACACTATTAATTCTCCAGAGGTCAAATACAATAAGTGGTTGTGTGTGCGTGCCTGTAGCTGTACAGTGTGAGGTTGTATAATGGCGCCCTTTAATCACAACTGAGGTCATTGGAGGACTCAGAGAGTGTTGTGCTAAAGATATTACATCAGTTCATAAGATTAGCATAAGCGTAGATGGATGGTTTGGAATGGCGGTGCAATTAGAGCTTGTTATGGCAATTTGTGATCGTATAGCAAAATATCTCATCGGACTAAGACGGTTAATATTTCATTGTGACAACCCTGGGTGATATAGAAAACACATATTTACCCTATACTAAGCTGTAAACAAACTTCTGTTGAATTCCCAAGCCTTTAGGTGCATTTAGAAGGCTGATATGTCAGGATCTACTCAGGTGTTATCAATAAATCATCCCCCTGGTGTACAAATGTGATTTATAGCATCAGGTAAAAACCCAACCTGTGAAATGATCTTGTATGTAGTGCTAATGGGAGGGTAGGTGCATGCTGGCGTGTTAAAAAAAAGGCTCACGGGTTGCTGTTGCTGTGCTTTTATGGCTGCTAATGTTAGGTGGTAACAGCTTTGTGGACTCATGCAGAGTTCTGAGAGGTTTATCGGAAGCAAAATATCACTAACAATCTGTCGTGGAGGAGAGAGACACTAATTACTAGTTTTTGGTCTGTCATGATACAGAGATTTCTAAAGGGACTGACTGGTAAAGAACTTTTAAGACAGATTGTTTGATTACGTGTTAATGTGATATCTCAGCGTGTTGGCTTTTTTTTAGTTAGGAAGGTGTTTGACACCTGAAGGCAGGTTCAAATAAAAGCAGAAACATTGAAAAATGATGCAGCCTAGTGCTTTCAAAGCTTTCTTAATAGCCCTGTTAAACAACCTGCCGAGGTAAGCAGCTAACACACAATTCCAGACTTCATTAATATACACTTAAAAGTCCAGTGTGTAGGATTTAGTGGCATCTGCTGTAGAGGTGCACGTGTTGCATTGGAATCCCTTCGTGGCGACACACACACATCTTAGTGTTTTCTATGTCTTGCTCAAACAAGATGGCGACAACTGAAGCTCAAACTTCCTCCCTAAACCAACTGGTGATGTCAGAGTGGCTCAGTTCGCGTCTTTCAAACAGTCTATGGCGTGTGCCTTACGGAAAAATGTCTCAGCAATCAGGCGAATGTTCTCCACAATCAGGAACTCGACTTGAAAAGTGACCACTGAGTTGAGTTGCACTCAACAAAACTAGATAATTAGCTTCTCTGCATCCATGAAGTGTTTGTATTCTAATAAGTCTAATCTTCAAAGTACGATTCCTCTGTTAGCACACATTGTTCCATACTCCTCTGTGAATTTAGCTCCAGTTCTCAGTATATCAAGTGGCCTGCTGTTCTTTTTTTACTTACACTGGGTGGTCTAATGGCTGAATATGGCGGATGCTCTGAATAATGTGGCTCCAAGTGCCGTGCACAAGAAGTGCAAGCGGCCCGGGAGATGAATTGGCTCTTTGTAGACTGGTTCAGTGATCGGCCAAATGTTTTATTGAGTGAAATGTTTTGACCAATGATATATGAAGCATAAATATGTATTGAACCCATTGTTTGATGAATAGGTTAACAATGTTTAGGCTCAGCTGAGGATTTTCACTCTGCATAGCATGATATCACAGGGGAGGCCCGATGAAAGAAAAGAAATAAATTGGAAAAGAAGAATTAGAAGTGAATCTATTACTGGGCGTCAATATAAAGTGATCTGGGGCTGTGGGTGTTTTTAAGTGCAGAGAAAAAATGGTTTGGATTGAGAAAAACATGGAAGGGGTCAGAGAGGATGTTTTATTGTGTTTGGTCTGTCTGTATGCAGCATTTCGATTGGCCTGAAATTGCACAGCAGACACAAATTAAATCAAACATCTACAAATAAAACATGGTTTCGGTTCAAGTAAACAGAGCCGAACAAATAGAGTAGTTCCAAATAAACAAAGTGCACTCCTCTAGTTTTTTATCTGTTTGGTCGCTTTGGCATTTTGTCAAGATGAATGGGACAAATTCTAATGTCAGGATTTATGTAATTCTAAAACTCTCTGCAGAAAATCTACTGACAAGTCCACACCAGCTGTTTACTAAGTCAAAAGGCTAGAACTGTGTACCCACAAAGATAGAACTATGCATTCTTTTTGTTACTCTGGAGCACCTGTAGAATAATGTGTCCAGCACATAACAAGAATTGCATTTTTCATCGGCTGAATGGCGAGCACTGCTCTTCTGGGAATTGCTCAGAAATGTAGGAAGACCATCCTCTGTATTCCCCAGGTCTCTAGTTTGTGGTTGTACAGTTCCATGAATCTGACACAATAGGTCATTTTATACAGTGAATGCGGTGTGTCCCTGCAATGAAATGGCCACTGCAGGGACCAACATTGTCACACATGAATACAATTGATCTCATTCAATCCGCAAGGGTTTTCCAGTCATACCCTATTAATGCCATTCCGATACAGCACCAAAGTTTTGTGTGGTTTGCATAATGTGGGCATATCCATGAATGGGGGACCCATAGAACTTTTTTTTTTTGTGATACCAGTACCTACTAGTACCGATAGTTTTAAGTGCTCTATAGCCTTTGAAAGCCACGTCAAGGACATCCTTGCATCTCTTGTTCAACCGTTTTCCCATCCAAGTAGCACTCCTTGCGACGAGCAAACAGAATTTGATGTGTAAAACTGTTCAATCTTTTATAGAAAGTCCCCTTTAAGGTGATGCCTAGAAACACAGTGCAGGGAGCTTGAGTCAATGATGCAAGATGCAGAGCAACCAGGACAAGCAAGCCGGTCACAAATCACTGTGAAGCACAGGCCAGCATGTGGTCCTCTCAGCTGTAGCATCTATTGGAAACTGGCAGCTTTTTATAGCCTATCAATGACACCGACCTCAACCTACTAAAACACAGTAGAGACTGTCCCTATCTTCACCTTCAAACTGACAAAAACGGCATTGGGTGCATCAAATACACTGTCTTGTAATGTGCAGGGTGTTCCAAGTAGCACAAAAATTGTAACCAAAAAGATGATTGAAAATAACATAACCTCCCAGCCAGAGTGAATCATTATGTGGCTATGGGATGTCACACTTTAGGAAACAGGGACAGGAAATCCTGGACCAGACTGTTACAAAACTGCACATTATGACTCATTGCAGAATCGAAAAGGAAATTCAGAGGTAGGCGGAGTAAATAGCTAAATAGAGGGACCATTTTCTTTGCGAAAACTAGCATAACTAAACCATACAGGCTAATGCTGCACCGTACAGCTGTTAAAACCCTTCAGATGCATTACCAGGCTGACAGTTTAGGGCTAAGCACAGTGCACCTGTTGAGGAGCTGCTCTTAATGCACACGTCACCCAATGAGCATGAAAATGGCATTTATTAAGCAGAAAGCATCGCAAAGTCTTACCAAAGTCATCATGCTGATGTCGTATTTCTTTTACCTCAGATTTCAGATCTTCATGAAGGTTCAGACTCTTTAGTCGATGCTGTTTTTTTTTTTTCTCTCTACTTAGGACAGATATACTGATATCTTGGACAAAGTGAAGAAAAGTGGCCATTACTGTTCTCCCTACAAGTTCACTGCCCTTTGCAACTGCTCTCCCATGTTTCACCAGTCGGACATGATCTCCTCTTACGTGCTCTGGGATTTTTCCTGGAGTTTTAAAAAGGGAACGGCACTTTATTTCGTCTCGAGTTAGGTGCTTTTGTTCTCCGTCCACTATATATCTACGGGCAAAATCTTCTTAGAATTGCTTCTGGTAAGTTTGAAACTTACCCGAACAACTTTGAAACAATATTTTAATGAGATGCCCAAAATAGTCGAACACTTCTAAGGATAGCCTAGCACCTTAGAGCTCGAGGTAGTAAATGGCTGTGCAAGAAGTCACTATTCTGTTAAAGTTGAGTGAGTGATGATTGAGAACAGCAGAGCATTTATTCATGTGAACATGTCTTGGATTATTCTGTCATAGTACACAAGGGGGACTTAGGATCAACACAGTCGAAATGTCACGGTATAAAACTGCAAAGCATGAATGTTGTGTGGGCGTATTATGAATTTTAATTAATTCTCTGATTCATTTTCAAGTTGCCATTCCCTTTTTCCGAAATGGTGGCTATATGACACTGCTCTGAAGTGAAACCTTTCAGAAGATATGCTCTTGGTCAAAATATGCCTACAAATAGGATAAGACCAGTTTTTTTTCTTCAATCTTTATAGATTTTCTGTAATATTAATGTTTTCCATATGTTTATATTTAATCTGTTGAAACACACACCATGTGCCTCTATACTTGCTTATTTTATCAATAAATATCAATATTACAAGTGTATAATGAAAGTTATGAATGAATAATGTCTTTTTTTGTCTTTTGGTCCATTCCATGTGGCTCATTGAGGAAAAATACACAACATAAGTCATATCTCGGCATATAAATGGGTTATATTTGTGTTCTTTATGTAAAACCTTATTTATATTGTCTGTGTGTCACTACCACAACAGATTTATACTGGTTTATAAGTGTAATATGAATTATTTCTAGGCATTTCATAGTTGATGTCATTTTTTTTAAAGCAAATGTGTGTTGTTGAATGGATGCAGCAGATTTGTATTTAGTCTATTTGCATGTGTTGTCTCCAGGACGACCATAACAAACAGCAAACGGGACAACAGTAAAGTACACGTTCAAAGAAAATCAATTATCATGACGACAAAGGGTCCCGTACTTAAGTGAATGTGCGTCACACGGCGTTTAAAGCACAAGAAGGCTCAGACTGTTCAAATATGAGTTTAATATAATGGAGTGATGATCTGTTAAGGCCATGATGCATCTCAGGTCCCTCTGAAACAGTGAAGGAAATTAGAAGGATGGCGAGTGATGGTGTTGTGGGGGGGATAAATAAAGAATTTTAAAAAAGTGACAGACAAACCACTCAATCTAGATCCCTCAGTAATATGCGTCATCGACGTGGATTAAAAGTAAACTACTCAGTGGGGGGACGGGGACCATTACTGTAATGATGAAAGGCAGTCGAGCGCTGGATTGTCAGCGAGGGAGCGTGTGCACTTTTTACCTCCGGACTTCATTAAAAGGAGATTCACCAGGCTTAGCCTGGAAGACCACTGCTGCGAAGGGAACAAGTGGGGTAAAGGGCGATGGGAGAGCACGCGAAGGCGCGCACGCGCATTCAAATCAGCATGCGTGGGCGCGTCGGCCCATGCACGCGTGGCGTATCTGTTCACACGCTGCTTGTCGGTGCTTCATAAACTGCTTAACATGCAGTGGCCTCTCGCTCTCCTCACCTCACCGGTCAAAGATGAAAGACGCCTGTTCCTCTGATGAGGGCTGCTGGGTGCGAGATACTCCTTATCGGTTATGACACGTGGCCTTGGGATTAGCGTTGATAACTTTCGGATGGAATGCTTGAGTTTTAATTAGCAGCGTCAAACTCAGCAAAAGCTAAGGTGTGGCAAGGTCAGCTATCAGATAGCAAAGACACAGAGGCCATTTAGGAAACAAACGGCACCAAAAATTGACTGGTTGCATTTGTATTTTGCCAGATTTTACAAAGACAACAACAAACTAGAACCTCATTTCATCTTCAGGACTTTTCTAATAATTCTGCCCGCACACTACATGCTGAGGACCAGACCTGCAGACATGAGATTGACTGATTTGTCAATTTTGATTGCTGCTGTGATGTGATGTTAATTGCCTGAACATGAATATTATTAAAACAAAGGAGCGCCATTGTACATTATTCATTTGGCAGACACGTTTGTGCCCAAAGCGATGAAGTTTAATCTAAGCCACAGTAGATCAATAAGCCTTGTACGCTGGAAAAACAACGTTGGTGCCAACGATAGGAATGGTAGAAACAGGATTAAAATTCTGGTACTATAACTGGTTCGACTTTTGATTAATTTTGATTAAGACAGTTTTGCAGGAAACAACCAGAAGGGTTGAAAGCATTTTTTTTTTCAGTTTAAAAGCCATGGGCTGTTTCATGACTTTAGCAACCCCATGACGGTGATCATGGTTCTGGAGAGAAATGTTTTGACAACCGTTGCATGGATTACCCTAAAATATCCCGAAATGTTCATCTAGCGCCACCATCACAACGTTATTCAGTCCAAAATTGACCAGATACCTTCAAAACCAATGACCAGTCCTCTGTTTTCATGTGTAAATTATGTTTAGTAAGTTAGCATGCTAAACTAATATAGACACTAATATGTAAGGAAAAATAACCTGCTCAATTTTAGCATTGCGGTTATATTAGCATGCTGATGTTAGCTCAAAGAGCCACTTTGCTTGAGTGCTGCCCCTGGTCTTCTTAGTTAAGGTTTAATTGCATATTCATTGCCTGTTTTGCGAGTCCAGTTTTCAGGTGCATCATCATCATTATGGTCAACCTTTTATTTATTAAACGGTTCATCATTGGGGAATTGGAAGATGTAACGAAAGAATGGCAAGACAAAAACAACAACAGAGGAAAGAAGGTTGGATTATTAAGATTACCGCCTTGCCTTAAATGAACTCAGATGCATTTAATTCAGTTGCAGGCAATTAATTATTCAAACTGGCAACGTTTCAAATTGGCAACATTACTGATAGTTGACGGTTCATCAAGATGCAGAGATTTTTACAGCTGCTGGTCCCACATTAGCATGGGATAAGTTCATCTTTCAGTGCCCCCCCCGGTCGTCCTCAGGTAGCACTGTGGGAGCAGATTAGGTACTCAGTGTTCCTCCCGCTCCACTAGCTAATTCTAATTAGCATTACGCACTGACCCAGTGACCTAGCACCAGCAGCACCTGACACACAGACCATAATTTGGCATCAGGGCGAAGCATGAGCGCGCAAAAGATCGGTTCTGTAGATCTGCATGTACAGTGTGTGACATTGATTAAACCAAATTAACTGAGTCAATATACACCAGTTTACAGACAGCTCTTGTCCCGTCTCTCCTTTCTTATCTGGTGTCCTCAGACGTAATCTCGATGGAGAGCTGACAAGCTGGATGGCTAATTTCCTGACTGCGAAGCCTCAGCATGTCCGTGTGGAAAGCACAATGTCAGATTCGTTCCATCAGTGGCCACCCCTGGGGGAGGGGAGTGCACTAGCATCTTAATTCTGGTTTGGGAATACATGGTTTGGCTAAATTTACTGCATGTAAACAACTCGGTGGTCTGACTTGGGACCTGCCCTCTTAAAAAGGAGTTGTTATTCACATGTCCTGCGGTCTGTCTGCCCCCTTTTATGCCTATATTAGTCAGTGTAGCAGTTCAGCTGCCTGCTTTTCTCCTTTTTTTTGTTAGTTTTAGCGACACTTTTAATGTTATTCTTGTTTTTTTTATTGCTTAATGCACTATATCTATTGATAACTTGGGCTGGGGTGCAAAATGATATTAAACAACTACCTATTACCTCCCTTACATATGCTAAAATCTTGCATTTCTGATGTGAACTTTAACTAAAGGTGCTGGAAGTAACTTTTATTACCATAACCATTAATATTCATCACTGTAAAATCATGTATTCCCTCCGGAGCTTCAGTTATTTGACTCTGGAGCTGAAGTTGTACTAAACTGTCAAACTGCCATTCTCTAATCGTGGCAATTCTTCAACAGGACGGAGACAGGTGCTAGACAAGAGGAACATTTTCATATTGAACTGTCACTTTTCGGGGACAGCATTTCCGTTTGTAATTGTGTTACTACAAACTGCCATAAGCACGGCTTGACCGCCCAACATGGAGACCAACACAGATTCCTCCACATTTGTTGATGTTTTTAAAAAAGAAAATTAAAAACAAAATTGTGGATGCTCTTGACTCATTTGATCAAAAACAGCATATATAAAAAAAAAATTAAAAAAAACTACTACTGTAGCTTTGTATTGCAAAACAGACAGCACTATCATAGCATGTGTTGTCAGCTGAATTTGGTCCAAGTTTGGCATCAGGCATTATTTACTGGTTGGAGAAAACAGCAGGACAATAAATAATTTCACAAGCTTGTAAGCCAGTTGAACTCTGCGAAGATCCTTTCTGTAGGCCAAAACATTCTGTTCGCTTCCTTATTTTCTTGTCCAGTACATGTCGGTAAAATACACAAGCCCGATCTCTTGATTTATGGAAATAATTTTAGAGTATACACCCTACATATAATTAAAAGTGTTATATCCAGAAAAATCTGATTTTTCATTGTCACACTGGAGCAAAAATAATAAATAGACACCTGCGTTACAGTTCGAGTGCAGCTTAATTTGTTGTTATACTTTACAATCCTAACACAACAGGCCCAATTAGAGTGATTAGCCTTGACAATCACATTTATTAGACGCGAAGTCGTACGCCAACTGTGTCCTACCCATCACGTATTCACCTCCCCACGCAGCGCTAAAACTGCTCCTCGTTTCACCACGGAACAAATGCTGAGCTGAGTGTTACCTCCTGTCTCCTCAGTGCTCCCCTCCATTCATATTGTGATACCAGCGTGCATGAGCATCTGCTCCCAAACCGTGACTGCTCTAAACAGAAAAAAAAAAAAAACATTGCCAGTGGATGACCTCTCGTTTGTGAGCTGGAGTGCCAGTTGATGTTTTCGAGTTACATTTCTGCACGTTGCTTAAACATGCACAGTGACAGTGAAGGTTAAAAAACAGTAAATCGGCCGTTTCTGCAGTGCGCGGCATCGCCTGTTCATCCGAGTCCTTAGATAAAAAACTGTACGCCCCGGGGTGATATTCCACAGACAGGATCATACGATCAAAGAGGTCACCCAGCGTGCCTGTGGAATTTGAGCAAAGTCAGCCAGCTCAAAGGCGCCGGGTCAGCTAATGGGCACATAGCGACTGCATGCAACCATACAGCGTCTGCTAGGTGTCCTTGATTTTATAATGAGACCGTTTGGGCTCTTAAAATTATTCATAGCTCGTGGGTGGACCTCATTATTGACATTGCGAGCGATGCAAATGACTGTAGCACAAGCATCATGAATATCAGGGACAAATGTGGAACATTAACACAAATCATACGCCTAATGTGTCTGCAGAAGTAAAAAAATATATATTCCAGCAATAACCACAGCTCGAGCTGCTCCTATCCCTCAACTTCACCTCTTCTTACACAATGAGTACAATGTGTTAAATGTGTTGCCTTGTGTGCATTCAAATTCAGGGATTTTTTTGAGCCTTAATAGAGCATTATTTTCAATTTTTGACAATATACAGTGGCTCATGGATGTGCAATGCTCCTAGCAACATCAGATGCACACAAATGCAAACATGTCGTAGCAGCTCCAGAGAGAGAGAGAGCTGTTAAAAAGACATGACAAAATGTAATGATTGATTGATTCGTTACAACGTCACACACTCGAGGATCCACTGAACTGTGCCGCATCTTTTTTTTTACAAAGCCCCCAGCCTTCTTAAGGAATTGTGATAATAAAGAGCTCTTTTCTTCTTCTTTTTTTCTTTTTGCATCATTTCTATGAGTCTCGTTAGGGAAAGAGAGGCTTCCGTCATTCAAATGACTGCTGTCGGATTCACCGGGTTGAGCCGCAAATGATTTATTGTGACTTCTGACAATTAGGAGGTCAGATCACCGGTCATAACAGAGCCAGAAAGGTGGTATCAGCAAAGCTCCAGAGTGGATTGTCTCGAGCATGGGTACAGTTAACAATCAACATTTCTACTCATTACAAAGTGTTATTTCTTTTCCAAAATGTTTAAGAGACAAGAATTGACTTTTGCAAACTCAAATCCAACACCCTAACAGGGACAGATCGACATACATCCTGACTTACATCTACATCCAATCCATTTTTTAATGATGTCTCAGTCTGCGTCACCTTTAGTACGAGACTCAAACTGGAAGAGAGTCAAAGAAAAAAATGTTTTGAGGCAGCCGCATGTGAATGAGTCGGAAGGAAAAAGAAATCTGAAAGAGGTGTTCCTTGAGTTCTCACCTTCTCTATTTATGTTGCAGTCGCTCCGTGCGTCAGTTTCCTGAAAGGCAGTGAGCTTTTCTGGTATATTCCTCCAGTCATGAAAACTTTGTACATCAGAGAAAAAAAAAAGAAAAGAAGAGCTGCTAGTTCATCTCAGAGGTGTACCCTGAAGCCCACAGCAGGGCCACTAATGGCCTGAAAGAAAGCTCTGATCTGAATCTCCCTCATCCTGCCTTTCTGTATCTCTATCTTTTCCAAGAATGCTGCCTCCGAATCACACCCGCGTGTTTTTTTTTATTTTTTTTATACTGGCTTTTTATTCCCTCTCACACATCATCTTTTACACAAACCTCCACCGCAGCTACATCGTCTGATTTTTCTCCCGGAGATGTCGTTCATCATCCTCCTCCTCTTGTTTCCTCAAGCTGAGTTTTAAACTTCTCCACGCCGATGCTGAGCAGCTCATTTCTCAGCCGGAGTGATAACTATCTTTTGCATGCCTGGCAACGGCGGACCTGGAAACTCTGCCCGAGGCCAACGGAGCATTATTGATTGGAAAGTTTTCTTGATTAATTCAGGTCGGAGAGCCGGAGTGCGGGGAGTGCTCGCTTGTGTTTCGTTGCGGTTTGTTGTCATCAAAGTTGTGTCCACATTCACACACAAATACACACCCACAGACACACACGCCGAGTGAGCTCTGTCCAGAATGCTAAGCTCCATGACAACAAATTGTTATGTAGGATTTGGATTCACCCGAGCTTACACAACTGCAGAGCTGGCTCAGACCAAAATACTGTCATCCGTGTGATTCGCTTTGCTCCTTTGCAATTGCCTTTTTTTTTTTGTTGTTGTTGTTTTCTAAATTGTTTGAGCATCCTACAAATAGATTCCTATTTTTTTTATGAAAGCATGCTTTCAGTGTTTTGATAGCTTTGTGTTTTCCTCCTATAATTTAGCTTTTTATAAGTGAACCACTTTAACATTTTGGCATCGCTTCAAGTATGTCAAGAATGCATGAAGACCCAGTTCTTGAATGTGAAATTAGGAACGAATTCTCCGTCGTGCGCCACAAATACATACACAAATGGAGGAACAATTACACAATCAGCAAAACAACCAATAATGCAGACCTTAGGATGTGCAATGTTCCAGTGGAACAGAGGCATGCCAGGAACTTGCCCTTGTGAATTATTCATGGTTGTGCTTCTCTGGACATAGGCTCGGGTGAATATTTCATGCAACTTATTTGCCCCTTGTAATAGCTTTGACTTAAGTCTGACTCCGGCGTCCTCGGCGGGAGCCCTTGCCAATTGGACAGCTAACCTTTCTCTAGCCAAAGTGCAAAACTCCGGGGCTACAGAGGGAATGAGAGGTCTTATTCCATTTGCAGTGCCTGGAATACAATGTGCAGCACTGCGGATCCAGACATGCTGCATACATACCCTTTGTTTGTGTGCTCACAGTGAGAATGTCCATTGTCTGTAGCTAGCTGTGCAAGGTTGGCATGTGATATGTCAAATAGCAAGCTAAACCAAAGGTCTGAGGATGTTAAAAAGGAGTAATGCAAAAGTACCCCGACAAAACCAGTAATGTCTTTATTTAGCGGCATAGCTTTGGTTGGTACAGTAGGTGGTACAGACTGTCTCAACAAATACTGGATGGATTGCCATTCATGGCCCCCAGAGGTTGAACCCAAATGACTTTATCCCCCAATGACTAGTTTTGAGTGAAATTTTTCAACTATTGAATAGGTTGCCATCGACTCCACCAAATCCACAAAATGTTATGATCCCTTTACTTTTCATCTACTGCCATCATGCTCTCCAACTTTCAGTTTGTCCTCTGCTTTGGTTTATCACCAGATCCCTGCAAAAAGAATAATGACATTTCCAAAGTACCTCAGGTGTACTACGTTTTTTTTTTTTTTTTTGCAAATTAGCATTCTAATGCACTAAACCAAGATGCCGATACATTTCTAGGCTGGTTTCAATATCACTATAGGATGGAAATGAAGTTGCGGAAACATTAAATTTCCTTGAGATACTTGATAGACTTCAGGTAATCCATCAAAGTCATGAAAAAAGAAAGCGAAGAATGCAGAGAGAAACATTCCTTTGACTTAAGCAGTGCTCGCTTAAGTGGAAAAACCCCACAAATATTCTGAACCAAGCTTATACAGTTTCATATATCAAAAGTACAGTGTATTTTGACAGTGAGGCAGCGGCCACTTAACTTCGCACTAGCTCAAATGTGAAACAATGCAACATTAATATTATACAGGCTTCAGCTGATAAATATTTTAAATGTTAAAGTGCAGCGTATTTTGTAAACACATCAGAACGAGTGGATTGTACATGGTTAAATTCCCTGAAAATGACAAATTTGAGTAATGAGAGATGATTTCTATTGTTAAGACTCATGTAATCTTTTTTTAGATTTTTTTTTTTTTTTTCCTTCTGCATTTTCTGTTTTATCGCCGCACGTGCAGCACTTCACAAAGCAGCTCTGATTGGAGCCTCGGAATGCTCAGGGGGAAGAAACCACATTCATTCATCTTTCAAACTGTGGGGGCTAACATAATCCACCCGTGGGTACAATTCCAAGAGCATTGTGTTCCAGCGCTCACAAGTGCATCGAGCCACAGGAGAAAAATGAAGAGAATGGTCAAAGATGATGAAGAAGAACAGGGAGAATGTCAAGTCGCAAATGTGCAGATCCGCGGTTAAATGCGCTATTGAAAGCTTTCAGGCAAAAAGGTCATCCTGTTGCAGTTATTGGTGGGGAACTTCAAATAATGAACTATTTGTGACGTACGCTTTGAGCAATCACGTGGTCGAATGATCTGTCTGTGCACAGACTTAGACCAGAGACTCTTCGGTGGACTTATGAAGTCTTATGGAGTCGCCCACTGATCGGTAGATCTGTGCTTTGATCCCCAGTCTGCACGTTGAAGTTTCCTTGGGCAAGATACTGAGCGCTGAAATACTGCCAAAGGCTGTCCCGTCAGTGTGTGTGATGTGAATGTGTCTGACTAGCAGGTGGCACCTTGCTTGGTAGCCAATACCATCAGTGTTTGAGCACGTGAATGAGACGTGTAATATAAAAGTATCCTGAGTGGTCAGAAAACTAGAAAGGGGCTACATAACTCCTTCATACTTGTGTCCACTCCACCATTCATTACATGTCAATGGAAAGAACAGCAAAGAAGAAGAAGTGCAATTTAACTAATAGCGTTGCATCGTCAATAACACGCAGCTATTTATAGCTCCTATTTTAAATTTCACATGTACCTGTAAAGTGATATCTCAGTAATCATTATTAAAAGTCACAATGACGATCGGTGATTCATTTATAGAGCTCATTAAAATAGACTTTATAAATTGCTCCAGAATTCATGATCAAATGAAAAGATCATTAACAAGGAAATTATGGCTCGAGTCTAAATAAAAAAAAGTGGCAAAATTCATCACTCCTTCACCCATGTGTGCCTTTGATGGATATTTACATAACGCTGTGTAGACTCCAAAATAATGGCACAATCAGTTAAATTGGCAAAGAAATATGCCCGCATCTCTCACCTTACATTTCATATCCACGTCATAAATCACCCATGGTGTAAAATCTCAGAATGCATTTTTTTTTTTACCAAATACTAGTTTATCTTTGGCAAATGGTGCGTCCATGTTTATGTATGAATTGTGAATACAACCAGCCAAAACCTAATTTAGCAAACAAAGACAAGTTGTGTATGTGATTGGCTCTCTAAAGACTGTTATTTTAGTTTTATTTCCATCCTCTAGTACTGCCCATGGCACAGAAACTCTTTCCTCATCTGAAGAGTTTCCAATCTGGAAAAAAAAAAAAAAAAAACATTTGTTCTTTAACCATTTTCTGTATAGCACATGATGTCCTCCACTTAACTCGTCTGTCGTCTGAAAAAAGGTGACTCATTGGGTGTTTTTTCTTTTTTTCATTTTATGTATTCTGTAAAGAGCAGGAGCTACTGTGATAAAGTTGGATAGGAAAATCGACTGTCGTTTGGACATTTTAAGGGACAAAAATTTGATTTGATTTGATTTGATCTAAACAGATTTATGGATTTTTTTATTTGCATTGCCCCTCAGAGATGATGTGTAAACCCCACTGAATTTAAATATTTGTGTATTATGGTTGTTTATACAGATTTTTTTTTTTTTTTTTTTACATGAGCTTAGGGTTTTAAAATACCTTCATTTGCCTTTGCTGCAGCAGCTGTTGATCATGTTGCTAAGTGGGCCAAATTGCAGTGCCAGTCCAAAGTTTAGACACACCTTCAAATTCAGTGTTTTTTTGTTGTTTTTTTAAATTATGTATTTATTTATTTTTTATTGGTTTTTACTCTGCAGATTAACACTGAACATGTCAAATTGCAAAATAAGGTAGTTATCTGGAAGACGTGCCTCGTCCACAGTTAACTAGTGGAATTTCAATGCATTGGAGATTAGTTGTGTTGTTCAGATATAGTGTTGGCATACAGCCAATAGTCCTATCCCACTACTGTAGTAATCTGTATTATGGCAAGATCCTCTCAACTATCAAATAAAGTAAAATGACAATCCATCATTACTTTAAGACATGAAGGTCAGTCCAATCTCTTCAAATGCGGTTGCAAAAAAGTGCTATGATGAAGCTGGCCTTGTGAGGACCGCCTTAGGAAACACCCAGAGTTATTTCTGCTGCAGAGGGGAAGTTCATTACGACCACCATCCACAGTTTTCTTCAGTTAATGACACCTCAAATTAGAGCCCACCATAAATCCTTCCCAGAGTTTAAGTAGCAGGCACATCTCAACATCAACTGTTCAGAGGAGACTGCGTGAATCAGGCCTTAATAGTCAAAGTGCTCTGAAGGCACCACAACTGAGGAAGCGGAAGGGAATGGCTTGGGCCAAGAAACACAATGAATGGACATGAGACCAGTGGAAATCTGGACTCTGGTCCGATGAGTGATGGAATTTGAGATTTTTGATTCCACTGGCCTCATCTTTGTGAGATGCAGTAAGGTGAATGGCTAGTATCTGCATGTGTGGTTCCCACCTTGAAATTCAAGACACAATTAATCAATCTACTATAGCTATGCAGTATGTTCAATGGGGCCAATATTTGTTTCTTAGCATGACAATGACACAAAACACACCTGCAGGTTATGCTGTATGATAAGCAATTTGTAGCAGTTGTCGGTAGATAAATTCATTTCTGCATGTGTTTTAATAGATAGATTAGTAGGAAGCAAAAACAGTATTTTAGAATTAATGTTGTGCGTGGATGCATTATGATTTAATTGCTTGCCATCCATGTGCAAATATACATTCTGTATGACCGACACTGTACTGAAAGGGAGGGGGGAGAACTGGCTGTTGACTCTTTCAGTGCAATTTTGTATTTGAGAACAAAAATAGCAAAACAGGCTTAGTCTTAGCTCACAAATCCAAATACTACTTTTACACACAGTGAACAGTGAGGCAGATGAGAGGGAAAGTAATCCCTGGTAACCTATTTGAAATCCAGGCCAAAACAACAGCCTTTTGCAGATAAAAGTCTGCTTGATCCCCTCACAAACATGACCGCAGCCTTGAATATGTGAACTCATTCTCTGCGCGATTGATGGATTCAATTGAAACGGCCACAACGTTCCACGGCAAAGAAACTATTTATTTTTATCCCGGGAGGAAGTCATGAGTGTTGTCCAATATTCTCCCGAAGCTCAACCGCCTTGAGCCTATTATCGGCTGATGCTGGCATGCGTGTGCATATGTGCAGACGTCCACGCACGCCTCACACTGCTTTATCAGTGTAGCGCCGGTCCAGCCCACTCTGCTTTCATTAACGCCTTAATTAACTTTTCATGAAGTCCATTTCCTGCTTGCTTAATTAACTGACCATCCCTCTGTTGGCCGACTGGAGCCAGACCTGATGGGAATTAGGTGGAGGAGACAACCAAACACAGCTTGAGTTCCCAGATGAAGTTTCTGCTTCCTAATGCAACCTTTCCTGATTTTATAATGAAGTATGTTTTGGTCTAACATTCATAATTTAGCCCCTTAAGTTGGCTTCTCTCCGATGATGAAAAGTAATGAAGTTTTTATTATTTATGGCGCTATAACAACACGTCAAACTTGTAGATGCACACTTTGGTTGCGATAAAACTACAATTTATACCTTCACCTTGAAGAACTCTTGGGGAACGTGTGTGTCTGTGTGCGTGTGTTTGTGTATCACATTCTATCTCCTTCACCCATTCAGTCATGAAGACAATTCCTGTCACATACACACCCGTAATGGACTTAAATCATACAAGTGGAGACCTATTAGATTAACCCATATGATCTATCATCACCCTTCTCTGTCTTATCGAGAATGCAAGTATAATTTACCCCAACGGCAGCCATTAGAGCCACGAGCGGCGACCCTGTATCTTTCTCCGGGATGAGAGAGACCTTCAAGAGCCAGCAGTGTGTGGAAATTAAAAAGCCCCCCCCCCCCTTTGTTAGCTATGCTGGGGTTTTTAATCAGATATGGCCGATGGGAAATACAGATCCCCTTCACGCCAATCCTCCCGCCTTGTCGGGATGGCAGGCGTTTCCATGGCAACACAGGGAGAGACGTCAGTAAGCGGCAGGAGTCGCTGTAATTATGACTGATCTCAGGGAGATCTGCGAGAGGAGGAGAGGCGCTGCCTAAACCTCTGGCTGCAATCTGGCTAACCTCCCTGATGAGAGCAACACAGAGGGGAGAGAGGGAGAGAAAAGAGAGGCAGGGCGACACCGAGTGACATTAATGACATGATTGTGCGTCTATTATTAGTTCTGTGTCTGCTTGTAAACTGCGATGTGTCGCTCGCCTGGCTTTCATTCAACTTTTTTTCGACTTTGATTTGTCTCTGTGCATTTGGCTTTGCCTTGAAGAAAATGTTCAAACTTTTTTTCCGTAAAGCCTGTCACCCCTTATAACAAGGACAACCTCGGCTGTAAATGAGTATTACAAGTCTGCATCTGTATGTGCTCGAAATTTTTGCCATTTCTAGCAGCTTTTTTCTTGTACTTTCTCTTTATAGTCAGTCGGTTTTCATTCCAGATAAATGTTTGGCATGAAACTGTCAACTGAGAACAAGGTAAATCAGTTGAGTCTATATGTGTGAGTGTGAGAATGATACAAAACAAACAAACAAAAAAATCTGTAACTGACCAGAGTATAGTCTATATTCAGGGCTAAAATTAGAACCAAATGCTGATTATACAACCATTCTGCCCAGTAGAGATGCACAAAGAAAAGAAAATCAAACATTCTAAAGTTATTTTGTATAATTTTTTATCACTCTTCCAAAATAAAACTCTCAAAATAATTTGATATTTTCTTTTTGGATTAGAGAAAGACTAAAGTGTTACCCAGCTATGTCAAGCTGTACTCATGCACAGCGGTCCTTTGAGCTAAATGCTATTTTAAGCTTTCTAACAAGCAGGCACAGTATTCGCCACGATCACCATCACGTGTTAGTATGCTAATATTTGCTAATAAGCACAAAATGCACCATGCAGCTGAGGCTGATGGGTGTCTCATCACATCATGAACCAAAACATTTGGCAACATGGGAATCTGACCTGATGATGGTGCCACAAGTCAAGGGATCACCAAAGTGGTTAGAATTCATCCTCAGGGGAGCATGAATGCCTGTTTGAAGTTCTGTGCCAAGCCGTGACGTAACTCTGGCCTCCTGGTGGCGTCAGAAAAGTCATGGGATCACTGAAGTCGGTACAAAATTCCACAACCATCCATCTGATAGTTACTGAGCTATGTCACCCCCGGACCAAAGTTGTTGACCGACCAACTGACCGAGCAACTTAACTTTGGCGTCCCCAGAGCTATGCTGCTTGCATGGCTAAATATGAATGATTAGGAGAGAGTGAGAGTGAATGAATCACTGATTAGAAAGCATGACGGGATAACCTTATGTGTCCATTTGTGTGTGTGTCCTTGTGTTTCAACAGAGTGAACTCAGTTTGCCTTCTAAAGCCCAGAGCCAAGTGTTCTAAATAATCTTAATTGGACCCACGGCAACAAAGCCTTTGGGCACAAAATATGAACTTGTAGCAGCTAATGACTCCATGTATTACCAAAGTGGCAGCACCATGTGTTCACCCACACTAGTATTGAATATCATTGAGTAACCGCCTGATCAAAGACTCATGCATTTCGCATGCTGTTTTAAGGCATACGTTCAACGTGCATTTTACATGGACAGAGACGAATTCGGCGGTGGTCCGACTCATTAGCTGGACCCCCCACCGGCTGACATCACAGTGAAACATAGACCTCATTACCTCCTAAATCAGGATGGATCGGAGCCAAGGCTCACCTCACCTCGGAGTGAAGGAGAAAGTGCATTCTGCATAAAAGTAAATGATCAGAACCCGCTGCGATGTTGGAGGAAATGCTGACACGGTTTCGTGTGTGGCAGATGGCTGTCAAAAAACGTAAGAAAAAAAAAAGTATATCATCAAAATTGATTTACAAAATTGGCAATCTAAATGGAGAGCCAGTGTTTGATCCCATGAGTCTGAGTTGTTATAAACTTAACTTAGGGGAACAGATGGTTGAGCACACTGGAGTTGTAGTAGCTACTTTCCAAATTTAATGTGTGTAGCTGTATTCCTTTTCTAATCTTTGTCCTGCGTAGTTCAGCTGTGTATGAAAACCAATCAGCAGTACATTTCATATTAATACTCAAGTCATGTCATGCATTGCGGAATACAATACAAGAGCACAAAGCATATGTAAACCATATTTATGCCATTGTAGTGAGGCAAAGACCATTCTGCATGGGCTACACGTAGCACTGTAACTTCAATAAATTATCACATTAATTTGCAAATACTATTACAGTAAATGAATGAGATCAATAATGAGGAGTTGGCAGGCTCCATCAGTCTCTGCACTACATTTGACACTGTGTGCCACAAGGTCGACTCTCTACGAGAAATTTGACAGATAGCCGGAGGCGGAATTCAGCAAAGTGGGAGCTGAAATATGCAGCATTATTCGAGTTTTTTTTAAACTGCTGTTTTTTCTAACTGCTAGAGATGAAACTAGTAGTTCAGCTTCAGCTGACGTGGCCACGGTGGTTATTTTTCGTATCAGCAATGGATCACCTGCGTGTGAAAGGTGTTGCTCATCACTGGACGCTGCAGTTGCCCTCAGCTCTGCGGAGCTTTACAGAAAATCAATAAATCCAGTTGCACATGACAGTCACACACAACAACGTACATGTCTGGTCTGCTTTGGTGCACCAGCAACCTGACTAACAGTGTTTATACCCTCATCGAGACCTACCTGAACTGGTCAGAAGGTTGGTGAGGACCCCCCTCGGCATCCAGCACTGAAAAAAGTTTCACCAACAAAGTGAAGCAGCGAGTAAAGGAGGTAAAATTAGTATTCATGCCACGATATATGTAACTTTTTGTAAGCATTTCTTGTCTGTGTATGTCCAGATGTGAGCTGTGTAGTTTTTTTTTTTTTTCCTCTCTATTATGCTGCCAGTAAATTTCAGTCAGTTTTTCCACATCGTCTGCTTTCTGTTCCTGCATCTGCATGCCTTCTGTCTGCACCCAGGCCCTATCTGGCAACCCTATTAGGGAGATGTTCTAATTATAATTCTAATTAACTTATAAACTTTTCATTTTGTTTTGCACCTTTAAGAAGAACTTATAGTCTTAGACTTTTCCATAGCCTTGATCATTTATGTATTTAGTGCAACTTCAACAGCCATACATTTAAATCTTTTCATTTTTAATACTAATAATAATAACTCCTCAACATGTAGTCGAAATAGATGTCCAAGTGTGTGCGTGTAGGTGGGTGGCAGTATGTGTGTGTGTTATTGATATCATTCTCTGACTGTCAGGCCAAAGGAGCAGATTTGACATGTGATGAATTGTTAGCATCTGCACTCAATTTTCTCCAGCCTATGGGCATCATATTCAGTCAATATTAACACTCAGTCTGTGTGTGTGTGTGTGTGTGTGTGTGTGTGTGTGTGTGTGTGTGTGTTTGCACCTCATTTAAGTTCTGGGAGCCAGTGAAGTCCCCTGATCTGTAGTCTCATCGTTGGTCCTGATAAATAAAGGTACGCAAGTGTGTGTTTGTGTGTGGCTGTGTGCATGAATTATGTAGAATACCTGCAGGCGGCGATCAGCTTCATTATCACCATGTTTGTATCGACTCCATAGAGTGTGGTCTTTGTTCCTGTGTATTGATTGATTTAATTATTTTTTAAATTACATATAACATAGAATTCATGGCCTGTGTGGTATAATTTGCCTGTCTCAGTAAAAAGTAGCCAAACTGTAATTAGATGGATTAAATATTTGACAATGATGCATGTCAGCTGTAAGCTTTAAACTGTAGTTTAAGGCAAAAGTTGCTTTTTGACCTGTATAAAATGAGTTTCACTTCAAAAGATGCCCGCGAGGGATCAGGACACACTCTCAGCTCCGACTGCGCTCACTATGATAACAGATCCTACAAATTTATTTGGAGAAGGCACTTCCGTGAACTTAACCTACTCGACTGATGAGAACAGTGAAGGAGAGGTGCCCTTGGTCTGTCTCCAGCATTATCAGAGAGCTGAGCCAGCCAGAGAGCCAACAAGGGAGGGAATCTTTGCCCGTGTACACACACACACCTGGGGTGCATGCTACATAGTGCATTGGGTTAAAACCTGTAAGCGCAGACAACCGATACCAAAAGCTAGCTGAGCCTGCATGTGTGCTCGTGTACCGTGTGTCTGTCACTGCAGCCCGGGCCACGTCTGTCTGTCTGTATCTGGCTGTTTATGCAGTATGACGGAGGCTAGAATCTAGGCTAAAATGATCAGGCACAAGCCAAGCAAGTGCAGTGTTGCCTGCACAATCACTGACTCGAGCATGAAGCAAGGCTCTGCTGCCTCCGTGCACTGGAAGCAGGTGCTCTGCCCACCACTCCACATCAAAACGACTTGCCCCAGTAGCGGAGACATGTGTAATGAACGGCCGAGTGGGTCAGGAAAGGTCGGGCTTTTTAAAAATCAGCTTAAAAAGCTTCCGCTCTAGTAGAGGAATAGCTTTCAGCTTAGTTTGTTTGACCATTCTTGACCCAGCTTTTTTAAGCATATATCCAAAATATGCCAAAAGGAGTTGAGCTGGACTCATGATTAGAGCCTGAGCTGCTCTGGAAGTGGAAATGATGAGTGATTGGTTGAGTTAAACTTCACAAGCCATCCTAAATTATATAAAACGTGTAATTAGTAGCCAGACTTTTGGCTAGCCGTGCAAGGCCTGGCTGCCATCTGCATGTTATTGTAGTCATGGGTTCCGCAATGCAATGTACAATTGAAATGGTGAGCTTAACGACAACTAGTAAAAAGGCCAACTGTGTAGTACTGCTCGCTTATTTACAGCTGTGACAAGTGCATGGCATGTGAAAGGGCAGGTACGTCGTTAACTCTCTTATTAGCTGATAATTAAACGGCAGCAGGTCGTGAAGATGACTCAGCAAACTTCTGCTTTGGCGTCTTCTAACAGCTGTTAAGTGAGACAGTGCTTTTTTTTTTCCATTTGGACGTGGAAATCTGCATTTATCACACATTATTGTTAGCAGTGCTGTTTATTTGCTGTGTAAGCGATCAGTTTCAGAGCTTGTTTGTGCTGAATTGAAATGGAGGGGAAACAGATCCGCACCGCGCCTGTCTTACTCATGGAAAGAGCATGGAGAAACTTTCCAGCAATGCTAGATCTAGAGGTGGCATTGTGGGTCTGTCCGCCACAAGTGTTTTATACATATATTCATGGTCCCTACATGATAGACCATACAGACTTTGGGGACTTTGAACTCTTCCTCTTGCGCCTTCTGTAACAGCATGCTAATAGGCACAAGTTTGATGTCACTGGTAAACATAGCTTTTTAGCATTCTGATGTTAGCATTTAGCTGTCCACATGTCCACCTTGCAGATGTCTTAGAAATATGAGCTGCGCTATCTAAGGTAGTTTCCAAACTATCATGATAACCGTGGTGTTAAAATATTAATAAACACAACTTCTATTTTTATGTCTAGGTGGATATACCTGATGTGTTTGTACAATATGCTGGTCATGTACACTTACTTTATCAGAAGAACCCTCAGGATCAGGCTTACCACACATTGACAGCTCTGACAGGTTTATAAGCTTTTGTTTGTAATACAGGTGTTGCAATAACATTAAATGTTTTCTTTCCATTTTCGTTTTTTACTACGTAGCTTACAGGCCTGTTAAAATGCCGACGGCTTGGTGGATTTCGACAGGACACACAGTGAAATCCCAGGTGTCACAATTGCCTTCTGACAGATAGACATATACTCACTCACACACACACACACACACACACACACACACACACACACACACACATACACACACATACGGTAGCCTGGAGACTACAACTCAAGCTCAGGAAACAGGACAGGTTTTACTGTTTTTATATATATATATATATATATATATATATATATATTTTTTTTTTTTTTTTTATTTACTTGAACTGTCCAAAATGTCTCCCTGCTGCTCACCCTGCACTGACTGTCAGTACCTCACTTGTGAAGAGAAAGCGGACATTCAGGGGGGTGTATAGAAATATTTACCCAGTGGTTTGACTGGTCAATGGGTGTGTGTGGTGTGTGCACACACAGAGCAAGCCCATCAATAGGATGGACAGTAAACTGTTGAGCAGATGTGCCTTACCAGGCAGGGGAAATGTTTTCCTTGAACATACTTTTTTTTTTTTTTTTTTTTTTTTTTTTTACTGTTATCACTGACCTGTCCATTGTTTGGAAAAGTCCAGACTCAAGTGAAATGGTTCACTTACTGCTTACACTGTGTGACTGATATATCTGTCTTCCCCTCGCTGGCGATAGCTGTTCAATTTGTAGTGGTAGTTTTGACACAACAGGTGTCTTGTAGCAACTCAGAAGTTGCAGTTGTTGCAGTTGCCGTTTTATCGACCTGATTAATCTGCCATGTAGAGTGCCAGCTGTTTAATTGGCCTTTTTTTCTCTCTCTCTCGCTCTCACTATAATGCTTTTGGAAAAACATAAGGAAACTTCCCATAATCATAAGTTTAAATAGCTCTAAAAACTACTTAAATTGAGTACTTTCCAATGAAATACTTCCTTTAAGTACCGTGTGAAGACAAGTGTGTAAGAGTGTGTGAAGAATAAGCACTAACGAGGAAGCTAAATGAGAAAATGTCTCATAAAAATAATTGGGCTGATTGTCAAGGATAACAACCAGTGGGATGTCCAGACTAATGTAATAGGAGGTTAGTGGGTGGACATTGTATTTGTTTACACACACTATACTGCTCTTTCACTATACTGATGAAAGAGCACAAACATATAAAAATATGAGGTATCATACAGGGAATAGTTTATTTTGGAACAAATATGAAGCTAGAACAAAGGGATTGGACAACTTAGCATAAAGACTGAAAGCAGGTAGAAACAGCTAGCCTGGTTCTGTCCAGAGCATGGCTGCCCCTGGCTAAAAAAAATCAGTGTCAACTACTAATCATTGGTTCAAGCCGGTTGTCTCATGTATATGATTTTCATGTATTTATTTTTAAGGCATCAGAAATTGGTTTGAGCTCCAGGGCTGAAAAGGAATTTTGCTAGTAACACATTTTATAGTGTGCCATACTGTATTACAGAGCAATACAACGAGCCCTTAAAATATACGTTTTACAAGAGGCACCAAGCGGGCTGCCCATTAAATGCTAACAACAAAAGCTGTAATGACTCTAGATGTGTAGGAACAACCAGAAAGCAGCCTGACTAACATGATGTTCATTTGAATACATTCTAATGTCACACAAATCTTGAAGATAAATTCAAGAACCAGTCCAGGTGGAAACAGCTGACCACTGATTGAGCTAACTAGCTAAAAGCAGCTGACATGCCGCTTACATCTAACCAACTAATGAAGGTTGATTAAGACTCTTCTTTTGACTAAGCTACGTTAACACTCTCCATATCTGCCTTTTTTAATGGCCCATTTTCAGCAAGCTGGTTGTTGAAAGCCTACTAGAGGCCTCGTGTGCTACAAGAGTTCATCAGATTTCACTTATTGATGGCACCATGGCATGGATGTGTCTTACATTATCAGTCCATGTCCTGCTGTAATTCTGTACATCATATTGATTCTTTTTAATTCATAATATAGACATTATGAGGGTTTATCTTGCTGCTACAGAAGAGGAGACTCTTAGCCTGTAATTGTTGATAGCCAGCAAAAGATTGATTTTATTTTATTATGTCATTAACACCATGGACATAGAACAGTTGCTTAGACATGTGAAGACCAATAAATAATAATCACACAGAATATAAAAAAATTAAAAGTTCATTTAACTAATTTCCATCCAGTGGCACTGGCTGGTTACAAAGACTGCTTTTTCTGTGCTATGGACACATCAAATTGTCATACGCAGACATATTGGAGGTGGTACTTACCATTTACTTTCATAAGATGTTGAAAAACTGTAACAGATTCCAGATATCTGACATGATCTGGTGAACTGTCCCCAATCTTGCATCCCAAACGTTGTTTGGAATTCAAAGGATCACACCGTGGACGAGGCGAACACCTGTAAGCGGTCTGGCAACGTGGTCATTCAGGCAGCTGAGTCATAAGCCGCTGCTAATTACTTAATTGCAATGTTTAACCATTTTTAATGTGTAGTTGAGATGACTATATGAATTACTAAGAACAGAGAGCATACTGAGATTACTTTAGATTTCAAACATACACAGTCCACGCTGGCCAACTACAATTTTCTCACTCACCAGGTGGCTCAGTGTGTAGGCTTCGTTGCTATTTCACAGTCGCTTAATGCCAGACTTTTTTTTTTCTTCTAAGTTCATTTAATAGTAAATGGCTCCATTCTCCACGGCTATTTTTTACATTTATTTACTAATATGCTTCCTGCTTCCTGCTTCCTGCTTCCTGCGCGCCCAAAGTTCACCCACGCACACCCACATTTCATTTATTCTGGTCGATTACACTCCTTTGTCCTGTTCTATCGTTACTATTTATAGATGGTCCAATGAGATTATGTAATTCCCAGCATGGCTCCACCCACCTTCAATCTCAGCAGAGGTGTAATTAGCCCGAACAGCTGGAAACCCCTGTGGGGGCCTGCTCAGAGCCTCGCTGACCTCGACGGCGTTTTGGTCGACATCTGGACTTCAGCGTAGGTTGAAGTGTTAAAGTGACAACTGAATTTAATCCTCCTTTTGAGTGTGTTTTAGAGTTTATAGTCTCTGGAAACAAATTAATTCTACATATTTGTTATGAGTCTGGCAAACTGATACCAATCCAACAACAATCAGGAAATAATCTCGTCAAACGATTCTTCAACTCTCCTCTTCCGAAGAGTAAACCCTATTAAGTTAGACCAAATACCAATCGCTTTCTATATTTTGGACGCGCTGGTGCTTCTTCCTTCTCCTGTTATCATCTCCCAGCCACGCTTCTAAATAATATTATGCTCAGCCTGTCGAAAATGGACTTAATGGAACCATTCATATTGAAATTTATTCCAGCGTTCACCTACTCTAACTAGGTCTTGAGGCTTTCCTGCATCTTGTGGATTTAGTCGGTTAGTGGAGCAGAGAGTGAGGAAATGAGGCTATTTGCATCAAGAACATCGCAAACTTTCCTCACTCAATGACAGGAAAAAAAAACACTCCTCCGGTTAAATATAGCTGCATGGTCTTGTATGTTCCCTTCGACCTACACGGCTCCTTCATCCCTTAACAATCTTGAGAGAAACAAGCTGCATAATAAAATCAAAACGCCATTAAACTTGGGGAAGTTGGGACCATTACGTATGGCCAAATTACTCTTATTAACCCCCAACAGCAAGGATTAATCACTGTACAAGTGCAACTTTGCTCACACGCGTGCCCACACACATACACAAGCGAGCTGGCACATGGATGAGGACACACGCGGCGTAATAGTTGCGAGGCGCAGTGATTAGTCTTGTCATTTAGATGGAAAAGATCGTAATGATTTCATAATTTTGACCTTGGCCGGAGGCTTGATTATACACATGGTCCTAATGTGCTGAGGCAAATGATGATTGATATCAATAATGGCTCCTGCCAATCACTGCTCGTAATACCTTCAGGAACCAGGTGGCTGAAATCTTATTAAGCCGAGTGAGCTGGATGGGGAAAACACGGCAGTGTAAACATGCAATCGCACGGAAACTTTTACAGGCAGACACATATATTCTTCAATAAATAAGACGTGTAGGACAAATTTCCTTCCACCGGCTGTGTTTATATCCTTTTCCAAGCTAGATTGTGACTTTTTCCCCCTTCATTTGTCGATAATCAGAGGCTATGTCAATAATTGCATCCTTTTTTTATTTACAATGTGACAGACATTGAAAAAAAAAAAGGCGTCTCTATTCTTTGTCATTTCAAACTCAAGAACAATGTGTTGTATCACAAGCAGCAATACCATTGTTCCATCACTTTATTTATTTCCCGCTCTCATATTTGTTTGATGTTTCTGACATAAAAGCAATGCGCAGGAAGGAAAACACACAAACCCAGATGAAAGAAACTCGCATTGGCGCGTCAAGAACAATTGTATATAGGTTAGAAATGATTGCTCTGCAGCTCGTACTGGATCTATCCACAATCAGACACAGATACATGACTGATATACCGCGTTGCCTCTTCAAAACATATGATTTTCCACTTGTTTTCTTGCATACCTTGCCCTAAATCTCCCACTCACACACACACACACACACACAGTCAGGCTGCTACAAAAACATACCCTGGGTGTTGTTGGTGTCCCGGCTCACCCTTGTTCTCCCACATCCCCCTGACATGCACCCCCACCACGCCTCTCTTTATTTCTCAGGAGCACTCAGGTGGAAAAGCATTTCATTTGCTAAACAAAGTGGAAGGCTGCCACAACACAGGGGCGTAATGGAGAGTGATGGGTGGCCCCCATACCGGGAACCATGGGACAACGCATAATTACTCCTCCTGTCAACATCGCAGCATCCATCACTTACTGCTGTCGCCCGCTAAAGGCTCCTGTGCCACGGCGCTTCCAACAAGACATGAAGTATGCGTGCGTGTGTTCATATTTGTGTGCCTGTTAAGGATCGCGTGCGCTTGAGTGATCATTTTTTGGCATATGTGTGTGTTTTAGAGTCAAGCGTGCGTGTTTGTTTGAGCGCGGGCTACCCAAGCGAGACTCCAGAGGCACTCATCTGGATGCCGGCGTCGATAAAAGCCACGCGACACATCGGCGTGTGACTCTGTGAACTTGGTAGGAAAAAAAAAAAAGAATTTTTGGAAGGCGAGCAGCTGAATTTTTAAGACGCTAAATGACTCCGAGTGTGACTGTGAAGCGTGCAACAATAACAACAACAAGGAGAATCCATTTTGTAGTGTGTACGCCCCGGTCGGCAGAATGAATTTCACATGAAGACGTAAAGTGTGTGTGTGTGTGTTTGTCTTCTCATCCCAGAGCTGAAAAAGTTCTCTTTTGTAAAAGAGGAGTGTAGTGGTGTAGTGAGCTTCATTTTCAGGGAGGGATACATTATTGATGGATGAGAGAGTTAGCTTCCAAAAAAAAAGAAAAAGTTTTGCTCTTTTGTTGCTAGAATATTTAACGACTGTGAAGCAGGAGCAGCTCTGACATGCCGTATATATGATGATCATTGACTGGGAAAAGGATTTCAAAGTAAAAGTGAGAGCGATATTTTCTTTGCAATCTTTCTATTGTGCAGATGGTTTTATCTCCAAAACAAACCTAAGGATTTACAGAATATGGCAGAAATGGAATATAATGAGCATAACTATGTTTTCATTTTCACCCTGTGAAAATAGTGATATATTTATGTTACCTTTTAGGATGAGCCTTTTTTTTATGTACCCGGTCCTCCATGTTTCTACCGTACTTGTGCTTGGAACTAGAGGTTGTCTACACACTGCTCCTTTAATATTTAATTTAATTCAGTACCTCCCTACACTAACTGTGGTGCTGAGCCCCAAGCCCATTGGTTTGCAATGAAGATGTAGATCTGAAAATAAAATAAAATATAAATTAAATTTGAAAACAAAATCTAAAACACTTGAGCACTGTAGTTTTAAGGTAATGTTATTCAAATAGGAGTACATAGTGCTTGCGTGGCTCATTGATGAGTTTTTAGACAACAATAGAGCTCTATGACACAGAGGAATAATGTCAGGCTCTGGACACACACACACACACACACACACACACACAATACTTGTTAGTAGGATTAATTCATTGTTGGTGTTGGTCTCTTCAAGGGCGGAGAGGTGGATGAGAATCAAAACGTAGCCAAATGAACAAAGGGTGACTCAATGTCATGGCGACCGCTGAATCATTCTTAGGACGGTTGCTCCGTTGCCAGTCACTAATCTCCTCTGCCATGTCAGAGCCTGCTGTTCCCTCCCCCGTCCTGCAGTCGTCCTCAGAGTGTTTCCACCTTTCTGCATCACCTGACCTCTACACACACCTGCACGTCTGCTCCCAATCCTCTCATAAGCGCTCCCCGGTATGTGCACGCCAGTCCCTCAGCCATATGGTTTCTCACCACACAGTACATTGTGCCGTCCTAGCATTCCTGCCCTCTCCCCCCTCGTTGTCTTTTTGATACTGCCTGTGTGCTGTGCTTTTATTTTCACCCGCTCGTGTTTTGCTTTTCTGTTTCCTCTTCTGTCTGGAATCAAAAGAAGGCATTTATTAAGAGTGCATGGGATCAAACTCTATTTTAAGACTCCACATGTTTATAGAAAAAGAAGTCATGAAGGCAGGAATTAAATTGTTTTGCTTTACTTTCAATCACTGGTAGCGATTTCCAACTCTGACATAAACACAATGTGTTTCACAGTCTGCTGCACCTAAATCACATCACATATCTGGCTTTTAACTACATGATTTATGTCCGTTAGCAATAATTAAGTACATGTCCCCTTCCTTAACGTATCATGGATCTCAACATGAGGTTATTTAGAGTCCCGAACCCAAAATAGACTCATATTTTATTTCTGTCCAGCGTTGTTGAGGCGTCCCAGACAAAAAAAAAGCAACCGTCTGATTCTTTAATTAGATTTAATGTTGTTTCTTCTACTTATGTCACTCCTGTTTAGCATTACCCAGTTGGTTTTTCTCCCTAAACCAGATCTGTCACCCTCTCTGGTCGGCTATTCTGTGCATTTTCTATTTAAAGACTGACATTGTTGCAAACATGCTAATGAGGCTCCCTCTTTTGACCTTTTACTTTTTTCTGCTGAGCGTGTGCGCTCTTCTTCTTCTGCACCATCCCTCTCCACGCCGAACCGGCTACAGACACGGCACGCCGGGCAACGGCGACTAGCTTCCTTTCGCTCAGGGGTGTGTTAGCGGCAGTGGTGGCTATGTGAGATTTCCCCGACACGCTCATGCATGGCCGCGGTAATGCATGTATGGCAATAACCGCTCGCAGTCGTTGTTATTTTTTTGCTCATTTCGCTCAGCATACTGTGAGCAGCTGCGGTTGCATATTCCTCTTCATTATGATATGCAGATGCCGTCATATTGTTGTTTCCTTGTTTCATCACATTTGCAGATTGAGGGGAATCTGTTAAGACCTGCACAGCTGGTATACTGCACTACAGATCCTCTGTCGTCTGCGGTGCTTTGACAGAAAACCTTTCTCAGGTCAAACACTAATATTTCGAATGAATGTGCATATGATTACATAATGAAGTAGTATATAAAAAACAGCAGGGCTTGACTCGGCTGTTTTTCATTGCATTGTTTGTGGAAGGCCCTTGGCAGAATCCATTCTTTGCATGATTATCAAAAACACAATTATTGCTGCAAATGTGAGGTGTGAAGTGACTGTTTGAGAAACACTTATGTTGTGTTTGCCGGCAGTAAGACAAAGAAATTTCACTCTGTACCCAACATGGAAAAATACAACCTTTAACTCTTCACTGAGAAGTACCTGTAAAATCTACCTTTTCTAAACAGCTCGGCTCAGGATGTACTGCAAACATAGCACATAATGGAGTCAGTTTGGGGTTAGTACAGAACAAACAGGAGAAACATGTTCCCGCTCTTACTCCGGGCTTTTGTCAGAGCCAAGGTGGTTAGTTACTCCTGGCTTTATGATTGTCCTCCATCTCTCAAAGCAATTTGAAGCAGCCATGAGAACAGAGCAATTATCCTCTCCTTTCTGCCGGCCGTAGAAATGAAGGATTGACTCATCTGGACTGTCTCAAGGGGTCCATAGCTGTCCGGGCAGGAGACACCTTCTCACCGACTGTCACCTTTCCCCTGGTATCATTAAATCTTGCTGCAACTTGCTGTTTTTTCTTTTTTTTTCTTTTTAGTGGGGCGCCCCCAGTAGTGCAAATGATGAAGGTCAATACAGGCCAGTGCAACAGAAACATTGTTTGGATATGAACAGACATAAAAAGCTTTCACATTTTTTTGCAATTTGCATTTAAAAAGGCATCTCATAGGAATTCAAATCTCAGGTCATAATCATCAGCTTCAGACTGTTTATTCAGTATCAGCACTCATCCATTTCACTTTGAACAGGAACTGTTAGTGACCAAAGCGATGAGATGAGTGTCCATGATGCAGATTTGCCGGAATGTGAATAAACAGGCTATAGGTAAGAAAAAAAGGTTTTTACTTTTATTCAGAGATTTAGCGAACTACATTCTCTGAAACTTTCAACAGTTTTCACCAGATTTGGACAGTCAAACTTGAGTGATGTTGCTTAGGTGTTGTTTTTACCATGTGATTACATATTTAAGCCAGACGCTTTGCTGTAGTCTGCAGGTTGTGATGGGCTGAAGTTAGGGACTGTCTCAGAAATGGATGTAAAATGGCAGAGAGAGCTCTCAGCTATAGAGACCAAAACCAGGGTGTAATCATGTTTATTTCTGATGTGAAGTTGGACATTTGTAACATGGGGACTTATGGAGATTGATTTGTTCTGTTGCCAGCCCCAAGTGGCCATTCAAGAAACTACAGTTTTTGGCACTTCCATGTTGGCTTTTTTTTTTTTTTTTTAATTCAACACACGTCATAGTATGTGATAAATTGGAATACATGTCTAAAATGTTGTATTCTATATGTGAGGGTACAAGACTTCTTAATTACTTCCATGGACAAACTGCATGTTTTTTCATCATGCTTCAAGTCTTTTTCGTCAGATTATTATTCGGTTTACCTCCCGTTACTTTCTAGCTATGATAGTTCACTCCAGGACACATTCTTACCCATCCCCAGCAATCCACACACACACTTCCTCTTCCCTTTACTGACATTGACAACATGCTGACATTCTCGTAGCGACATCTTGCAGATTGTGGCTACGTTGTGTTAGCTAACATGTCAGAGTCTCCCGAAAAATATGCCATCACCTTTCCCAAACCTCCATACTCACACATCGACACCTAAACCATCTGTCAGAAGCCATAAAAAAGACATATGACTAATAAACCCGCAGCATCAGTTTGGATACTGTCAAATTCCTCAGCAATGTACGTCTGAATGCTTGTAATTCATTTATTCAGCAGTTTTGCATATTATGGGATTTGCATGCAAATGAGCGCCGAAGTTCATGAGCCACCGAGCACGACCGTCCTTAGCAGCAGCAATACTGAAGCAGGACGTCTTAAAACAGCAAGAGACGCAGCAACACTATTATCTTAAGTATTAAAAATCATGACATTGCACAGCGTAAATCCCATGCCCAATTGTTCCTTCCTTAAGATGGTGCTGGGCATGAAAATAAAGCCACATGGATCCCCGCAGGGGCTTAACAACTGGTTCAGTGGTAACAGTACGGACAAAAGATAATGCCCTTGTAAGTCTGAGAAAGTCTTCACCCCTTTTGCTTTTCTTTTAACTGTGGATGGCTCAAAACACGTCAAGTCAAAGATTATCTGATCACTGGCTCTTAACATTTCGCAGCTGTGCCTGGTGGAGAATAGGGGACAGGCGGAAAATCCTTAACCTCGTTAGACACAGATGATTCAACAGTGCTGTGGAAAATTGCTCAATCAGACCAAAAAGAGGCTTGCGTGGCCTTTTTTTTTTTTCCCTGCGAGGGTTATGAAATCAGAAAGTGGCACTTTGATATTTACTTTGTTGTCTGAGAATGCTGAGACAATATCCAACCCAGATGTTCAATCAAACGTGCCATTGTCTAAAAATCAAGAGGCCTGTAATGGATGCAAAAAACGCCCCGATATACTAAATGCTGCTCCTCAATCAGTGCAAATCCACGGAGTTCAGCATGGGGAGCAATTTTGCAAAGTGGTCGAGGCATCAACGGCGGAGCCCTCGTTCTTTTTCCGCTTCCTCCCCGACAAGTGCTTCATAGTCCCTCAGATCTTGTCCCAGCCAAATGGGGAAGTGCATCAATTGCTCTGCTGAATTTCCATCCATCTTCGTGGATGATTTCCCCCGTGGTCTCTCGCCGTCGAACAGGTGGGGGGTGTTTTTTTTGTTTTGTTTTGTTTTTTCTTCTCTTTTCTTTTTTTCCCACATCGTCTATCAGGTCTGTCGCCTCATCTGAAAGGAGTCTTCCCAAAGTGTGATTGAGCACAGAGTTAAGTGGTTGACGACAGAGAGGCTTCTTGGCTCCTCTTCCTGATGAGGTGAGGTAGGGCACAGATGCCCATTTCTGCACAGGCAAGCAGATGCACTCCGCACCAGGGATGCTTTCCTTTCAATTAGTCCCAGCAATCAATGCAATCTGTGTTTGGTAATCTGCTGCACTGTCATTCCATTGGGGGGGGGGGGGGGACATGACTGAGAGAAGGCCAGGGACTTGGATGAGAAGTAGATGCAAGAAAGAAGAAGCACACAAAAATATGGAAATAACTGTTTTGAAATAAATTGGAATGTTTTCTGCATTGATTGATCTCTGTTGGCTCTGTGTAGGAAACTTCATTGTTCCCAAAGTTATTCCGCTACTATAGGAACATATGGCACTGCCAGCAGGCCAAGACAAACACTGAAGGAGAATGAATTCACTTCAGTGTCATTGTAAGTAGGAAAAAGCATGGAGAACATGTAAACTTGGAATTAGCTAGGTTAATAAGGTTATCTTTTTATTTATTTATTTTCAGTCGTTCAGAGTATAGTTTCTGTTTGTGTGGAACAAAAACACCACCACATGCATACTGTGAAAGAAGAGTGGCAGACCTTCAAGAGAGCTAACCTTGCACACAGCTGAATGCCCACATTCTTCAGATAACAGCAAATTAAATAGAACTTTGCTTAAAACAGGCCACATTCTTGATAATATAGCCTACACAAGTTTGGTACACAGATGTACTTCAGCTAAATGGATGTTGAAGGCAAGATCATACAATGTTTACATTTTCTTAGGAGCTATTGTGTGTCACCCAGTTAGCAGGGTTTTTTCTTGTAGATCCGGTCTCTTACTTTCCATTTAGAGTGGCTGTATGGATGGCATTGGATGGTCGGGCACTGCAAGACTTTAGACCACTTTAGTCCAGGCTGAAGTATCTCAAGCACTGGATGGATTGCCATGACCGGCAAGTCAAAGTTATTACTTCTCTGTGTAACTATTACGTGGGTGACACTTGTGGTTTGGACTAAATGTCATGAAAGCTATTACATGGATCGCTAAAGCATTTAGTACAGAAGTTCAAATTGCTCTCATGATGAACAAAAATGGGTCATTTAATGTTCTATGCAAGACAGATATTACTATGCAAAACCTTAAATTACATGTGGGATTTAGTGGCATCTAGTGGTGAAGTCGCAGATTGCAACCAACTGAATAGTTTAAAGCATGAAGGGTAAACTGCAGTGGCCATGAAACTTATCTAGGTCCGTTTGTCAGTTCTTGGGTTTGTAGAAATGCTATAATGCTATAATATTTAGTTTTAGCAAGTAAAAACTGAGCTGTTAAAGGAAAACCAGTGGGAAACACCCTGGAAATATCACAGTATGCCTCATTTTAAATAGAAGCAATTGTATTGTAATGAGAGGCAACATGAGTCCCTCAAATCCAAGCTCCAAACATAGCTGCTGTGTGCAGAGGTTTAAAATTTCATATTCACTGCTGCTGGGATAGTGGGAACAAAAAGGGAACTGATTCTGAAGGATGTGATAAGAACCTGGTAATACCCAAAGGGACAAGCAGTTCTTAGCTCGCGCCTCAGCGCGCGTTCTTAGTAAACAGCGGAATTTTGAATAACACCTTTGCAGGACAGATATGGTACATGCTGGTCTTATTTCAGTGGAAAGCGAAGATAAACAGTCACAGAGGATATTCCATAAACCTTGTAATTTCATGGGAGATGATGCAGGCATGAATGCTTATGTTTAAGAGAAGTTTGCCAGGAGTTAAACAGTTCTTAAGTCTAGAGAGTGTACAATTTTACTTCAGTTCTGACATCATATACAGAAAGTTGCAACAAGTTTATGTTGACTTTAAGACTCAGTCGAGGATACTTGGAGAAAATCATATTGAAGCTCGCGCGCAGTTCATCTGGAAAACAACATACCACAACGATCAGCATTCTGTTGAAGACTCTGCAGCATTCCACCTCATCGATCATTCAGCAACACACTTCCATAAAGACTGAAATACTGATTACCATGAATCCTAAAGCGCACACGGCGAAGCATGTTTTGAAGTTCACTTCTCAGTGCCGCGAAATGTCAGCTTACTCAAGAGATGGCGAGTTGTTTCTTCATAATTTGAGAAAGACGACTGATGCAGGCCCAGAGCACGCGCTTGAATCACTAGTGTCGAAAGGGGAAACAAAAATAAGAGCTCATTCTAGCCACGGATTACCATATCAATCTCACCCCGCACATGCTGGATCATCAGAATAATGTACATCCATCACGATCGCTGACGCCATCATTTCTCATGCGAGTAGAGGCAGGAGATGTCTTGGTGATAATATCACAGTTAGGGTCACCCACATTTCTTTCGGCTTCTGTTAAGCCGCACTGTAACGTGGGAGTGAAACGACATGTTAAATTAGAAGAAAAGTGTTTGTCTACACTATTAATCCAAAACAATATAGATAATGTCACGGCTGACGTGCCGGCTCGCTCATTCATTATGTTTGTACAGTCAGTTTTAATTGCTTCTTCACCAAACTATTTCTCACTTAGCTTCACTCAGGTATCATAGTTGTGTAACACAGTTTTATACATTTTTCACGTATACCCCAAGTGTATTGTTGCCAAGAACCCCACATTAATGCAGATTTGTTAACTGCTCCCATTGGATTTTTACTAATTTAGAAGTTCTGCATGCAACAGTGAGATCATATGATTTTCTTTCTTTCTTTCTTTATATATACAGCACCATTTAATGCATTGCAGGGAATAAAATAATGAGAAAAAATTAACTTTTTTCCTTTTGGGAATCCTCTTAGTGAAGCAATCTCATTATTTGAAACTTAATGTTAAAATAGTTGGCACATTATGCATGCATTTATTATTGAAACCCACAAACATACCATTTTTAATGAATTGTTGATGCCACATACGCATTACATTAAATATCTCCACTCCTGCCTCGACCTTGGAAAGTGTTGCCTCGATATACTTTGATGCAACGTAGTTTTCATTAAGATTAATGCAGTTTAGCATCGCTACGCGGTAATGCATGACTCATTCCCGTGGCTCGGTGCAGGAGGAACATCTCCCTTATTTGCATGACGGGTAGCCAGCTTGCTAGAATGTGATGGAAAATCCATTTTGCTTACTCTCCAGGTATAGACCGACAAACAAATCAATTAAAGTGTGAGGACACGCTTACGTGCACTTAGTACCTTTTGTCACGCTCACAAAAGTTGCATTATATGTAATTTCCATACTTATAGCATGACAATGCCTCACTTGTCTCACAGCATCTGCTAAATGCAGTAGTCTGAGTTGGGTATCTTTTTGTTATTTATTTATTTATTCCAGTGTTTACCATATCAGAATGCATTCCAGCTCAGTTCATGAGCAGTTCATTGAACAGAAAAACAAAAAAAAACATGAGTAGAGGAATTATAAGAAGGACACACACTATCATCTCAAAGAATGTTGACCAGCCTCAGTGTATTTCATAAGTAATCTGTCACCACCAAGTACTCGTCCAGTACAGTGCACAGAACAGACAGTCTGTCTTATCCAGATGGAATCCAGATGATATTTAAGACACTTTCGTTCTCGGCAGATACACAACTCTGTTGGCTGGATCTCAACTCAATCGCACAGCTACATGCAAATACAGGTTGGCAATAACAGTCAAAAAGGAAGAATAATTTCTGCTTTTCTGTTCAATGGTTTAGTTACAACAATTATAGTTTAGCTAGCTAGTGATTTAATACAGTACTGATCCATTAAACATCACAAACACATCAATGAATCATATTTTTGAGCTCCAGGTTCAACACAAGTTTTCTGATCTTCACTCATGCTGTTCCCTCACCCACACAAGATCATTCAGTGGTTGAACTGATCAGAGATCAGATAGATGCTACAGCAGCCCGGTGCACTTTGTATTTGATCGTATGTGTATGAATGTACTTACACTAGCTGATAAAGTTGCCCTTATCACAAGGGCAGAGGAGACAGAGCATGGATGTGGGTCCATACTGGAGGAAGATAGTTGATTTGTTGAGACTCAGATTGAGATTTCCAAGTGGAAAAGGGAAACAAACAAAGGTGGCATTTGTGCTAAATCTGTCCATGGGCAAATTAAGAAACTGGGATCAGAACGGAAATGGCAAGCAAAAAAAAGGGAAAAAAAAGTTTATTTTGAGAGCAAACATGAATATTTTGATTATATATTTTATTTAAGTTGGTAATTGTTGTATAAGCTGCAATATTACACAGAAGGGTGTGCTTTAATGTCATTATTGGCACGGCGGTGATGCGATCAAGTGCCAATAATAAGTGAAAGCTCACCCTCACCCCCTTAATTATTTGATGACCTTGATACCTAAACCATTATTACAGCTACTAGCTACTGTATCGTCTTGACTGTCTCCACCTTTTAACGTAATCAGTAATAAGTGGCTATTTTCACAGACTGCTCACTGACAGAAGCATTTACACCGCGAGTCTCAAATCCCCTCTCTGTTGGCAGTTTGAGCAATCAGATTTCAATTTGTCTTGATTGCTTCTTGGATGCAATTACTCTTAGCTTTGTTAAGATCAGACTGCTATCTGATCTGCCCAAGATGCATGAAGTGACTAAGTGCAAATGGGGGATCCGACAAAGGTCCCCTGCACAAGCCAGGGCCACGAGATTAGTGCAGATCTGCAAAACATTATATTGACATGCAGTGGGCACAGGTCATGTGGTTGATAATCCAGCCTTCCTATCACGTTGCATAATGGACTGTACATGCTGTTTCTAGCATATTAAAGACACTGATCAGACTTTGATGCAAAGGGCATCCCGGGCAGATTCCTGTGTGACTGAGAGTCCCTGCTACGTCAATCAAAATGTGCGTCCTTTGTGGATGTCGAGTCATCTATTGAGTTCGCATCGATTCGTCAAACATGGAAAAGCTTTGACAGTCTTCATCTTGATGTCTTCCTTCAAACTTCATATTGGAATAAACACCATCAAAAACAAACACGCCTATTTATTATTTACATCGCTGTCATTGTCTTTTTGTTCTCATTATGCTAACAGCCATCTCAAGTCCCCCGGTGCTAGGCACTGAACCTCTCAAAGCCTAAAACCCCTTGTCAAACTTTGGCGAGTAAAAGATGCACCGCAGTACTTTACAGCTGCACAACCAAATCATGCTGGGATGACTGCGTTTTTTTTTTTTCACTGCGTATGTTTTTCCAGTCCACATTTAGCATACTCCTCAAGGGCAACCTGTCACTGCCTTCTGTTTGCGCCGTCTTTCTCTTAACCTCACACTCAGGTTGAGGACGACAACATAAAAACACCAGGCTAGAACAGAAAGACGCTCTGAAGCTGTAAGCAACAGCGAGTTCTTTTTATTCCCCGTGTCCCACTGCAGGTACTTTATTCATAACTGTGGTATCGCTGTCTTAGATCAAGATACATGATAATAGGCTCAAAAAGAAAAGAAAGGATCCATAACATCAGTTCTGTTAGGTCTCGGAAAGAAAGTGCTTTGGCTTTTTTTTTTAAACATCACCTACATTTTTCAGTGCTGCTTTGCAATCTCTACACATAACCATCCTTTTATCAAGTCGCCGTGTTTGTAATAAGCCCCAAAATGGGTCTATGCTTCTTATTTATAGATGTTCGGTGAGGTCTGTCAACCGAAAGGATGTATAGAGAGGTGTATTCGGGGAGTACATATAATTTCCACTAAAATAAAACCTGTGCATCATTTTGGGCATAAGGGACCTGTATAAAATTGGCTGCCATTCCCTCCTGGATTTCACATTTTTGCTATTTGACTCAATCTAGCTCCCTCAAATGCGGTGCTTCCATACAAACTCATGAATCGTCATACACCTGCCTGTTTTGCACAAATGAGGTTCTGGAGTCGGGTACATTTCTCCACCTACAGATAGCGATGAATCAAGAAACAAAGCCAAAATAGAAACTGCCTCGCTCCCGAACAGCAGCGAACGGTTGGGTTGGTAAACATGTGCGTCTTGTTTGCAGTTTACTGACACCGTGTTACTGGATTTCTGAATATTTGAGTTCACTGCAGTGCTCGCTGCCATTTAAAGCCACCAATGCACTGCATATCTTTATTTGTGCCGTCTTTGTACTCTGCGTTTCTTCTTTCAAACATTACTTATAAATGCAGCCGCTTAAAATTGCCGGCTGGTCCATGACAGATCCATGACAGGCACTTGCTTATATGAATAGAATGAATGGATATATCTGGCTGGCAACTGAGTGGAGCTGCAGTTCTGAGTGACTGGTACTGTAGTCTTAAAGTCAGTCTTAGTTTCGCAAATCAAAAGTTCAATTCATGAAGTCTAAAATGCACCATTTCTAAATCCAAAGCATGCTGAGGTTCTGCTGCTACAGTCTTACTTGGTCTGGTATGACGAGCAGCTTATGGTGGCTAATGTTAGATATTACTGCCTCAGTGGTGTACAGGAGCGGGTTTGTTGACTTCATGACATTTCTCGGCTTGCACTTTTAATGTTTATCGTGCGATTTTAGCTTGTGCCCAAAATGGCCGCTGTTTAGCAAAAGTTACATTGAGGCTCTCTAAAGTGGCTAAAATGTATTTTTATGTTACCAGCGAAAGAATATGTGAAAGGGGTCACTCATAGTGATGGACTGACCAATAATTGTTACCCAATCCTGCAGTTCTACTGTGTAGACTGAGATTTTACAGCATCTTTTGGCTCATTGTTTTGGTTTTTGGGCCCTGAAGGTAGTGCTGCTTTAGCTGATGAACACATTGGAACATTTAGCAACTAAAAACCCAAATACTTCCCCCAGGACTAAATTTAAAAAAAAAAAAAAAAAAGAGCAAACATTGGGCTCACATTAATCAGGTGGCCAGAAACTCTACTAAATGAATCTCGGTCTGTATCTGCGAGGTGGTTGGTGCTTCTTTCTGCTGCTGCTGCTGCATTACAATTTAAAAAATATCTACCAAATGTATTGGATTCCTACTCATTTCAGCACCTCATCATCCTGCACTCTGGTGCTCGTGTTGAAATTAAAAATCTAATAAAATATTGATGGGAGAAAAAAGTGCATTCACGCTGTGCAAAAGTGTGGTAGAGAAGAGGCTACAATAACCTTAGTTCAGTGTGTTATCTGTTCTATAGAGCTGACGTGGGGAGTGGTGCAGATAATGCATTAATTAACAAATCAATGGATTGATTAATGGTAGATGGATGAATTAATGGATGAATTGTTTACTTTTACTTGAGCTCTCTGATAATTGATGCGATGTTCAGCTTTTTTTTTTAACAAATTGCGTCTCTTCTTCTTGCTTTTTTTGGTCATCAGGCTAAAATACAGGAGCCTTTTTTTTTTTTTTTTTGGAATTAAATTGTGTTTCCTGGAATCATGTGCAAGCCATCTCTCCAAGGACCGGAGTTCAAATGAAGGTCTCACACTTCAAGAGCCAAGTCGCTTCTCATCTGGTACACGGTCCTGAGAGGCAGCCGCTGTACTTCATAAACAGTCTGGGAGTACGCCACCATCCTCTGATATCCTGTCTAGGGAGGCAGCCAGACAGCAAATGAAAACGCATTACAGCACATCTTCATGTCTCGTGGCCTGCGATGATGAGAGTCAATGTGATGGCAATATTTGGTTGGAAACAGGAGCAGGTACAGCACCTCCCCCCTTCGCTTCTTTCTTTTGAAGAGTGGCAGGAATTGCTAAGTGCTTTCTCTTGTGAAAACGCACACTTGTGCCGGATGCGGGCCGGATAAATGAGATTGTCAGTGGTTATCCGAGGTTAATCTCTTTCACTATAAAAAGGTCTTTGATGTGTGACATGAAAACAAAGTGTGCTTGATCGAGGGACTGCATCTTGTCATTTTCAGGTATCTGAGACTAGCACATTTTCTCATTAGCACTGTAGCAGGGCCATATATTAAAATAACTAAACACTGCCAGTCGATCCACTCTGAGATTCTGCCAAAGCCTAAATCATTACCACTGCAAAACTATTCAGCCCTGCAGGATTCTAACCTCGCTGTGACCTGATGAAAATACTGTATTCAAACCTAACTTTGAAAATTTGGTATGTCAGCAGCGAGAGTGGCTTCGGACTCAAACCGGGGGGCAGGAGGGTGCAAACACTCTGCATTCAGCCGACGGGGCAACCGGCTAAAGTCAGAGACTTCGAGTGAGAGATAAGGCCAGCAGATAAGAGCACTGGAGGCGATGTAAGGTGAAAGTGAGTGGGCGCCTTTCATAAAGACTCAGCACAAAATAAAGGAGTGATCGAGTTAGTGAGAGAGAGGCTATTCATCTGATAAACTTGCACAGACATTCCAAGAAATATTAAGAAAAGAAATATCGATGGGAAACTTGTGGTTTCATTGACTCGTGGACTGAGGTTGCCTTATTTATTATTCACCCAGGTAAATACCTGCAGGTTTGCACACACACACAGATATCACGCTCAATACACTTAGAGTCTGCTATTTATACCCCGTGTTGTATGGAACAACAACCAAGAACTGTTTGTTTTTCATCGCTCATCAAAAATTCCTTGCTTCTCTCTTTGCCCACGAATATATTTATAAATGATAAATATGATTTTCTGTTTTTAGAAACAAGAAATTGAATCCGAAAAGTTGAAAGCAATCTCATCTTTTCGCCGTGGGTCAAACAATACCATTTTTTACTTTAAGACTGGCATTTGAAATGGCACAGAATATGCATTTGAGTGGAACTGCCGCGATCAGCGATCAGTTTAACTTTGGTGAACTCTGACACGCACATTTGAACCGTTGACCAATGGCAACCCGTCTTGAGTGCTGACCTTAGTGGAGCCACAATGGAGGAAGCTCTCATTGCCTATTAGCTGTGTTGCACCATCCGCTTTTATCTCACGTGTTGGAGTTAAGCTGTTCCACAATAGAGGAAAGGTTTCCAGGCAATTATGAGACGGGAGTCGATGACACAGATACTACTCTTGAATAAACTGTGTGAACTGGCTAGCTAATGAGCTTGTTAACATTAACGAGCTTGAGAGGTCAGAGTGCTTTTTTCTTCCTCCTCTTCAGTAACTCTTTATTGAATGAAGTGATGCACTATACTTAGAGCAAGATTCCAATGGGGAGTAAACTGCATAGAAAGAAATAGAAAGAAGCGATTGTGACGAGGACTGCCCGTTGTTCCGAAACTCAAAACGTCTGAAAAATGGCTGCTATGAAAAAAGTTCAATTCAGCACCATGGACAGGGCCGGCATTGAACTACTCCAAGGAAAGTGTGTATTTTCGTAGCAACAGGTCTGTGTAGTGGTGTGTGTTTGTTTTCGGGTAAGCGGTTTGTCAGCCAAAGGGACATTTTTCGGAGCAATGGCATGGCACCATTGTGACTGACTAGCACTAGCATTTGCCAGTCTTGCTAGTTTGTTAGCCATTAGCTCGCCCACCGAAAGCTGTTTACAAAGTGAGTATTATAAAATATTTCAGCAATGTTGAGCACTGCCTATTACACAAAGACGAGCAGATGAATTTGGCTGTGACAGTTACAATTTATGTTGTATTAGCAGGTGTATATAGAGATGACCACAGATGCGTTTTGCTATTGTGGCTATTTGATTAAGCTTCAGTGTTGCTCATGTTTTCATACATGCATAGTGGGAAAAAAAGGAATTGGTTTGCACATTTTTTTTTTAGTTTTTAATGCAGAAAAGGCATTCCAGTTATCCAACCCCATTTGTTTCTGTGAGTTTGCATGGCTGTCACTGTAATAATATGTCATTTCTCCGTGCTTCTGCGGGTTGATTAAGTATCCGACTGTGCCGAGGCGGGGGGAGGATATATTTTCCAGCAGGCGATGTTGAAGTCAAAGGCAGAGCGGGGAGTGATGACTTACATGAAGCTCCCTCCACAGACCACGAACCCTGCTGGACATCTGCAGTGACACTTTCTGTGTGTATTTTATTTCACTTTATTTTATTTATTTAATTATTTTTTTGACAAATTGGTCTGGCTGTGTGATTTCTTTAAAGTATCTGAGACTAGCAGCAGGGCAGAAGAAAAAAAAAAAAAAGAAAATGCTTGTGGTTGGATCTTGAGAAACTCTGTGTCACTCTCTTATACACACTCACTTGTCAGGCAGATTGCAGCCTCTCCACACTTGGAACATTTGAGGGTGAAACACTATCCACTCACTGGCCCTGCGCACACACACACACACACACACACACACACACACACACACACACTGTGCTGTAAGGAGAAACATTCTCATCACGCCTCTGCAGCTTGCTGCAGGTTACCTCGTACTAAGGCATAATTATACCGTATTAGCATCGGCCTTCTTGCGCGCGTGCGCGAGTTTGTGTGCATTGTGAGTTTACTCAGGCACTCTTCAGCAGCTCCATCATGGTCAGTAATGGTCTTTGACTGTTACAACATCCCGGCTTTTAAATGAAGCACAGTGGATTTATAGGCTAATATATTAAAATAAAAAAATAAAAAAAAAGTTAAGGGTCCTTTGTTTCCCATCAGTGTCTATTATGGATGACAAGGACACCTCTGAACTGCAGACCTGGGCATAAAAATGGAGTTGACTATATATTCATAGAGTTGAAACTCTTTTTTATAAGTGCTTGATTTATTTTATCAGACACTTAAGCGGCTTAAAAGTGCTCATGTAGCCTGAAACAGAACATAAATCCAGCAAATCATATGATAAGTATTTAATAGCCACTTCACCTAAGTTGAAACCCACACTGAAGATGTTTCATAAATTGCTGTATCATTCTTTGTTGTGTGTGATTTGACCCCACGGAGAGAACTTTTAGTACCACGGAGCCACTTCCCGGGCTGGTGCGAGCTCTGTGAGGTGTGGAGGATGAAAATCCCAAACATTGCTGAATAATATTTGAAGACATGTGCTTATCACGCATTAGCCAGTAGTTTTCACACTACATTAAGTGCTTCAGCACTGAAAGCTACTTCCCAGGGTTGCTTTTTGAGTCAACCTCTCCGTCAGTCTGAACTAACCAAAAATAATCACGCTGTTTTGGGTTTAATATGTTCTATATTTAATAAGTGTAATCTCTCCCTGATATTCTACTTGAACCGATATGATTCCTTCTTTTCCAACTGCACGATTCTGTCTTCATCAAAAGGAGGTGGAAGTATTCTTTCAGCGAGGAATTGTGGACACACTTTCTCCCCTAATTTATATGCTCAGCGGTGATGAAATATTCTATTTGGATTTGAAATTCATATCTCATCCTCTGTCTGGGTCTCTTCCTCCCCTCTTTGCCAAAACCCGTGTGAATTCCACTCATACATTTTAAACCAAATATTCACTCCGCAGTGGTTGTAGTCATTGCAGGCCATGAGACATGAAGATGGGCTGTAATGTGTTTTCATTTGGTGTCTGGTCGCCTCTCCTGACAGGATATTTAGAGCAGAGTGGCTGACTCCCAGATTGTTTATGAGGATGCAGACTCTCCCTCACAGGACCGTGTTATTTTAGGTTGAGGGCCATTCAAATGAAAATAACAATGTCTTTCTGGTTTATTTGCATCGTCATAGAGCCAATACTGTTTTATGGGATTCTCTGGCCATTTCCTGAAGAAAAGAGTCATAAAAAAGAGATAAAAGACAGCTTGCAGCTGTTAGTCCCAATATGAACACTGCGAAAAATCTCCATCCAAGACATTTTTTTGTCTGTTATTTGTCTCGTTTTCTTCAAGCTGTCATAAGAAGACTTTCTGTGCCTTTGTTTCCCCTCCCTCAGCCTCGGGCCCTCTCATAATGGATCTTTCCAGTTTTTCCCATTCTCCACCTGTCCACCGGATGCCCCTCGGACATTCCCGCCTTTTTTTGGCCACCCACCTGCCACCAGAACACACTTGTCCCTCGTCAACCCCAGTGTGCATATCCGTCCTTTCACCATTTGTCAGATCATATTTACCGCCACCACATCCCTGTGTGCTCCATCTGTTTTTTGGTCTTTGCCGGTTTGCTTGCTCCTCTTCTGGACTTGTTTGCCCTCACTGATTGAAGCGGTCCATTAGGGAGGGCAAACAAGTCCCCTACCTGTTTTCTGAACATTGAAGAGGGCAGAGGAGTTTTTTTTAACCTCACCTGGGTACACAGCACACTTAATAGACATTTTATCTGTGAACCAGTGTTTTGAGAATTTCTTCAGAAAGGAAACAGAACAAGACCGCTGCACAAAATGTTTGTTTTACTCGTGTTTCACCTTGTAAAACACTTCCCATGCTTGGATTACAGGGCTCAGGTTTAGATGTACAAAGCATGTGGGCTTTGACACAGTATGCACTGTGTACAAGTCACCGTTGAATTACTTTGAGCTCCTGAAGCTATACAAGTCCATCATATTTTAGTTCCACAGATATTGCAGATAAACTATTGAGTCGATGCTTTGACACGTTGTAATATGTTCGGGAGATGCGTTCAACATAAACAGTTATTTGTTTCCGACTGAACACAGGGTGGAAATGGATTTTTTTTTTTCTTTATAAGTGACAAATTCTTCCATTGCACAAGTCGGACCCCCTCCCAAAACGTAGAAATGTCTGTACACAAACCAGAACCAGAACACAAAAACATGACTTAATTCTTCTTGAAAGACGCTTCTTTGTAATGGAGATGAGTTCAAATAATTCCTCAGCACCTTTTTCACTAGTTTAAAAAAATACTTTCTTGGATTCAATAGGCAGAAATGACTTGCAGCTCATTTCATACTACAGGGGTTTTATTCCTTTGTTACTTCAGAAAAACAAACGACAACAATGACAACAAAAAAAGAACATCACCACCTCGCATGCAAGCGGTATCAAAAAGGGAGAAAAGAGGATTTATGGAAAAAGCAAACACTTGAAAATTATGCTCATTTTGGCAACTCTGACTTCCAGGTGTTCTTGTAGTCATTTCAGCATTGCTTCAATCACATACAGACATGTTGTTGCTAGAGCTGGCCGGCAAGAAATTTTGGCCCGTGTCCGCCTGCCAGACTGCCTTGTCTCAAACACAGGCCCTCGTTTTCCTCCTGGCATTAACATGTCTGCTGTCTTATATTTACATTTGGCTAATTAGTCATTTTTTTATACAGTCCTCATTAAAAAAAACAAAAAACAAAATGCTTAGTACTTCACACACGGCGGATTTTGTCATGCACATTACTTCCTTCTGTCCTGTAAGGCTGACAGTAAACAAGTGATTTTACTTGCTCCCCACAATTTTGACAATCCGTTGTTGACAAGTGTGCTACTACCAGGACATGCAACTCAGGTGACAGGTACCTCCAAGTTGGATCTGTGCTTAAAGGGGTATTTCACAGCTGGAAAGATGATGTTTTTTTGTTTTTTTTTTAATATAAACTGGGATGTCTATATAGTAGAAAGATGCCGATACTTTTTTTGCAGAGGTACAATCTGTAGTTCAGTACTGGTGGTAGGCAGTTGTAACAATACAAAGTTTCTGGTGGTTGCAAGACACCTAATCAAACAAGACCCAGCTAAATCTCACGCTCCGATCATGTGATATAGTATGTATCAGTTTCAGTGATATGACTCGAAACATGCTAGTGTGCGAAATGGAGCACCGTAGATGCAAAAATAAAAGTAGGGAGTGAAAGGTTACCCTTAAGGAACATAATCACTCAGAGGGAACGGTGTCATCTACAGACTCAGCCATCCTCTCAGGGTTTGAATCAGAATATTATGCCAAGTCTGTACTTTTTTTAAACGGAGGTTTTTAAGGTGCTGCAACCTTTGGGAGGCTCACTCCTCTGCAAACGGGACTTGGGATGACTCTGTATAATGAGATCAAAGGGATTATTATGAATAAGTTATGTGCCCTAACAGGCCGTCTGTCTGTGAATGAATTTATCCGAGTGTGTTTGTGAGGCCACATGGTTTCATAGGTAAGATAAGGTCTTCTCGAAGAGGACTGTCAGTCTACTGACAATTGTGGGTTTCAGTTTAGTCGTGAGGTTGCTCCTGACAGATTTCCTAGTATCTATCATTGGCCTTGATATTCTAACACCTAAAGTGTAGCATGTTTGTATTTTCCTGACAAGCAGCCTATTATGGTTGTGCAGATAATGACTGTCTTTTCTTTAGAAAAACTGACAATGTGTGTTGTCTGCTGGTGATCTCCAACCTGGGACCTTTATCACACACTGTCAGTGAAAAGGCTGGAGTAAGAGTTAGTGTTTCTTTGTCTGTGACTAAATGAATTCAACTGACAGCGGAAACACCGACAAACAAACTGCGGTAGTGTCATGAACAATGCGGTGTATCGAAATTGCTCATCCCTAGTGTCTGGGAAGACCCTTAGAGACGAGGTGAACCTGAAACTGATCCATGCATCTATAATACCTTGGGTGACCCATAGAGACGGGGTGAATTTCATACTGATCCATGCATCCCTAATATCTGGGCTGACACTTACATAGAGTCTGAGGAGCTTTGACTTCATTGGGGGTATAACTACTTGCTTTTTTGCATTAAAATGAGGCAGTTGAAGAATTTTGGACATTTGATTTAGTATGCCTTCCAGATGCCTTCCTGCAAAGGTATTCCGGACACGTCTAACTGGGAAGAGACCCAGGGCAGACCGAGAACACACATAAGGGATTACATATCTGACCACATCAGGCCTTGGGATGCATTGGAATCCCTTGAGTTTGGAGGTTGGGGTATCTAGTGAGAAAGGCTTCAGGGCTAACTTTCTACAAGTCCAACTTGGACCCTGATGAGTTGGGTAAAAAAAAAAAAATGCAGGTTGTGCAAGGTTGTTTGTTGTTGAGTGTTGACTAGCACTGGTGAAAATTTGTGATATAGCACTCCTGCAAACAAATCAAAAGTCATTGTGGGTGTGATGTTGAGACTATGCATGTCCTGCCTTTCTACCAACAGTCTTTGTTGGTTTCGCTCACATTAACCAGGGAATTTTTAGCCAAGAGGATTCATTTCAGTTCATTTCATACCTATTCATACTGCGTGCACAACTTTGATCCCACAGACCACAATGCAATAAAAAAAACTCGCAAAATAAGTAAAAAACCATTAGAGACTCTCCTCACAGCTGGATACAGTTTCAAAGTCAAACTGCTTAGCTATCACATGCTGAGAAATATTTTCTCTTTGTTCTCCACGGGGAAAAATATTTGTTTGTTTGTTTTTTTCTTTTGCAACCTTTTTTTTGTCTTTCGAACACAAAACTATGTTATAAATGATGATGGTTTCAGGACCAATAAAATAAAATATAATTAAGTTTTTACAGTGGTGAGAGGGAAAAAAAAAAAAAAAAAAAACCTCCTGGCACTAAACTACAGAGACCCTGAAGTTTTGGCCATTTTGTGAGTAGTGGGAGTACCATCTGGTTGAACACCAACTTGTGCAAACTTGCAACTGATAAAATAATAATAATTCGCGATGATAACAAAGCAGATTATAAAATTAGATCATGATTTATGCCCACTGACTGTGGTTTTAATCTTAACTGCCTTGGCTTCTGTGCCAGGTCATTAAAATCCATAAAGCAGCATAACTTGTGCTTCGTTTGCCAATAAAAAGTGATTTTTTTTAAATACGTAGCAAACCTGCAACATTCATTCATTCATTCATACAGCATGAAGTAGTCTGCACTGCTTTTCATGATAAATACTCTCTGGAAACAGACTGTACTAATGGTGTGTCTCATTCACACGCCGAGGCAGGTCAATTCAAGGGCCTCCATTTTTCTGCAAGGACTATTCAGCTGGGGATATCAGTGTCCTTGTGCTGGTGTTAAAGCGAGTGATTGCAGCCACTGGCAAAGCACGCAAAAACCCACTGATGCCGCACACATCTTTTCTCTTTTTTTTTTTTTTTTTTGCAGCTTTTATTTTTCTGAAACTAATCCACAAATGTTAATAGTTTAGACAGAATTGCTTACAAAGCCCTAACAGCGATGCAGAGCTTTAGTGCTGACAGCGAGAGAAAACATTCAAAGCCGCTCCCATGCCTCTCACGGACATCAGACATGTCAAACTTGCATTTTTATTCGCCTCTTGTACAGCAGCGTCGGATAGATGAGCGCTATAGCCGCTTCCAAAAATAAATCTTGTCAAGATAAAGCCCTTAAAGGAGCGGCGAAGGTGAGGCTATCCCTTCCCGGGACGAGATAATGTAGTTTTATTTGAACTGAAGCATTCAACAGTCTGTTGTTGTTCATATCCATCAGCGATGCTACTGCACTGATGAAAAAGTATCATTCTTGCCAGCGTGGGTGAAAACACTTTATTTTGATCTGCCCCTAAAGCTGGACCTTTCAACTCCATGATGCGGCCTCTAATTCAAGTTCAAATGAGGTGCTGTTGAATGTGTTTCCAGCTGAGTAGCAGAGAATATGCCCATATCCCTGTAAAGTCACCATGTGTGCTGCCGTTGCATGCTGAATTGCTGTCTATGGAGCAGCTCCAGGGTTTGTCTCTAGAAGACAGCATCACTACATCCTGTCTGTATGCTTAATGGTTAGATTAAATGCTATTTTTAGTGGTTTTACACTCTAAATCCACATAGTGATTCCATGTCTACAGAAAACTTAATGACATGTACTAATTTATCGCTTGAAATGTTTCTCTTACCAGCTGGTGACAATTCCCAAACAGACATTCAATTGCAACTATCCTTATTTTTTTTAAAGCTTGCCAGACACACAGCCATTATGATACCCTCAGTGTTAAAATGCTTTTAATGATTGCTCCCGTGTTCCGCGCTTTGAATGTGATTTTGACTTTGACTGACACAGCGTTTTGAAGTGTCCTTTAGATTTCATAGAGTGCTGTGCTGTTAATATAATCAAAAAAGAAAATCAGCATCGGTTTATTTTTAGGGCTACTTAAAGTTCTTCAGTGATGTCGCTGAACATTTCACAAAGACGCCGAGAAAAAAGTGTTAAATCAGCGTGGAGCAGACATTGTTTGCACATTTGGCATATGGCACTGTCACATTATATCCTTTTCTTCTGATCCTTAGTCAATGAAATACAAATTCCGTAGACGTGGATCCTGTAAGGCATAAAAGATGTAGAACTCTGTCATCCTTAAGGCAACAAACAGTGCCGACTCCAAACTAAATGCCTCAGAATGTGACAGTAAACCCTGTGAATCTTATTGCACCTATTATACGGTATGATGTAGCTTTTGTATCTTTTATTTTTAACGTCTTAAATGTCGGACTTCAAGTGGTTTACGAGCCCTATGGCACCAGAAAGTTGCAAAGTGAAAAAACATGTATGTGTCCTTGAGGTGGTGCTGAAGGCCTGCTGACGTAGTGAGTGCTTTGAGGGTCATACAATGGCTACTGCTGGTTCATGGGGAAACGGATATAAAGAGGAGAGATGTATAGGTGTTGCTTTTCATCCACATACTGATATAATAGCCCCCATTTTGGACTTAAAGGTCAGCACTGTCAAGATTGTTCACATTTTGTTAGCAGCTGTGGGGGTTCTTGGCGGGGGCCGAGGGGGGCCAGTGCCCTTGTGGCAACAAGCCCCCTGGTGGATCTCCATCCAAAATAGACACGACTGTCATTTTAACAATGATCGTCTTTGTCACATAATAGACGTGTCTTATTTCATTTTTCACGGCCACGTCTTCCCGTGTTTCGTAGCTCGTTATGAAGCAGCGTCCCCTCTTGCTTGTGACGGGTGGTAAATGTCAGTCTGCGTGGTCAAACACTCACACGGTGAAGTTTGTATACTTTAAAATAGCACGTAGTTTTACTTGACCTCTGAGCAGAGCAGCTTTCCACCTCCTGGAATAGTGTGAAACTGACATCTAGAATGGAGGTCATCAATATGAATCTTTGTGTACTTGTGTGGTACAAAGAAACACTTAAAACTCTTAGAAATGTTGCCCCATCGCACTACTAGTGGCCAAAAATTCCACTGGCAGCGGTGAAAGAAGTAGTAATGGACCACTATGTATGATTTAGTGCCTCTAGTGGTGTAGTTAGCTATTGCAACCCACCTATTTTTCCCAGCATACAGAAGCTACAAAACCATGCCATCTGTGTAGATATAAAGGCTCATTCTGAGGTAACAGAAGCATAAGGATTCTCATCTTTAGATGATTATTACACTAATGAAAACACAGCTTCCATATTCTGTAAATAGAGCGCTTTATTCTGACACACTGGGCCTTCTTTTTTTTAGATTATTTTCAACAGTAAAAGCACAGCACAAATACCATTAAAAGTGTGTGGGGGAGGATTAAATAGTTTATTCAGCTTAAGAAGTAGGAGAATTTCTTCAACCTATAAATTAACATTTTCATTTCATATCAGGGGAAAAAAAAAAAAATCACATTCAAAGTCTACAAATTAGCAGACATGGTTTTCAGCAGACAGGGCTAAGTTTGAACAATTGTAATCCGAAAAGTAACTAGTAACTAAAGCTGTTAGACAAATATAGTGGAGTGCATGCCTCTGAGATGTTGTATGATATGGTATAATGTTGCATAAAATGGAAATATTCAATTACAAGTGCTATGAATTAATATTCTGGTAGCGTTCCTCTGCTGTCCGCAGGGTACCTTTTTAACCACCCTCTTTAAAACAACAGCTGGCCTCAGTCTGGCCCTGGTGGTTTAAATGGGCCAGAGCCGCCACTGGTCAATGGAGTGTCAAAGGTGAATTGATTTTGGTCCAAAATGTTTCCTGCGTTCCCCGTCGTCATAGACAGCTTACAGCCTAATGGAGGCAAAACACCATCAAATAATCTTTAAAGCCCAGCCGGCCCGTCATAAAAATGGTTGGACGTAAGAGTAAAATAACACAGTGAAGTTTATTCATCTGAAACATGCAAAATATGTGGTCCAATCCCTTCAGTGTGGTGTGGTTGGAGCTGCAGTTCTGTTACCTTTTACTTTTTTCCGCCAGTGCTGACACTTTTCAATTAATCACACGAGTCACACCATGACAAAATCGAACATGTCCTATACCACTAGGGGTACAGCACGATGGGTTTGTGCCCATTTGGCACCTTACATTCACAGTCAGTCCCGTATGGACGTGACATATGGCAGCCAGACGGTGGTTTAAATCACCTGCGAGCTCACTATAGCAGCGAGACGTACTATAGTCCTGAAACCGAGGAGGATTCTGGGACGTCAAGATATGGGGAGAGTCAAGCAGAGCTCGGTGATAACGTTGTTTGTTGTTTCCCCGGCCACATGCACACACTGTGAGATGAGAATGTATTAATTGTCACCCGCTGGGTGCTTCTGAGTACTGCAAACACACACACACACACACACACACACACGCACACACTCTTGACTGACTGTTCCAAAGTCACCCGCTGTCCTCTTCCCCCCCTCCATCCTCTCTCTCTCTCTTTCTCTCTCACGCTTTCTTCTTCACCTTTGCACCTCTCTCCACCACCACCTCCAACCAACTGACACACACACACACACACACAGACACACACACACACGATGCGCACCACATACCGCCTCCTTCTCATGTCTGGGCAAGGACACAGTCAAGCTGACTCACCCAGAATTGAGCTGTCATCTGTGTCACCTCAGGCTTGTGTCTGTGTGCGTACGTGCATGTGTGCAATTCTGTGTGTGTGTGTGTGTGTGTGTGTGTGTGTGTGTGTGTGAGCGTCACCTTGGGCTGGGAGTGTACTGTGGGAGGTTACTGTCAACATGCACAAGCTGGGGTGTATGGGCAGAGGCACAGGACTTGATTTGATCATCATCTCAGAGACAGAGAGAACATGACTAATGTGCCCCTGCATGTGCGAGAGAAAGTCCTCCCGGTTTTCAAAGAGCATAGCCCCTCCTACACACTCGCGGCGCACAAACACGCTCGAGCACTTGTTGGTTACACGCATGGAGACGGAGCCGGCTCGCAAACAAAAATTAATTACAAGAAAAGGCATCAAAAAGGAAGAAGACTCAGAGCCATGTCCGCGGGCGGGAATTAATTCAGAAGGGTTTAAAGTTAGCTGGCCCCTAAACGCATCACACACAATCCCACCTGGTACGCTGCTTTTGTCTGGTCCCTCGCACACACGCAGACACACACACACACACACACACACCTCCACAAAGGCAAAACCTTTCCTATGAGCATCTGGGCAACAGACAGGCCTATTAGCCCACAGGGCCTCGCAGTGCCAAAATAACAACTGCAGCATATGCCTGCGTAATAATTGCATTAATGTTGAACATGTCTCTCCGGGGGGGTGGCTGTGGTTGACGACTTGGGGGAAATTAAAGCTTGTTCTTGAAAGCATGAAATTAGAATTTAGTAAATGCTGGAAAGGAAGAGGGTACAGCTAATGATCACTAACTACATAGTAATGGATGAAGAGTTCATTTACAAAATGCCGGATGTTTGTGCTTAAAAACACATCATTACCTGGAGCCCCATGCTTAATCTCTCCAGAATACAGAGAGGTGCTACCTCTAAATGTGACGCAGTGTCAGCGCAGTAAATCCTAGACAGTGTTTCCCAATTTATGTAAGTGGCGCCAGTAATTGTTAAATGCATTCCCCCCCTACCTTCCAGGGACCCATTAGTTTCAGTTCATTTTAATGTGCCATCAATATCACTTCGAGACTCCAAAGTTGCTCGACACGGCTAATGCATCATAATGAAACGGACGTCTGCACTGTTTTTTGTTAAAGTCGCTTCATTCAGGAGTTTTTTTTAATGGCCCAGTGATGTGTGAATCCTTCATTGTGCATTCAGGTGCTATTCCAACGCCACATAGCATTGGATCCAGAAGTGATCTTTGGGAACTCAACAAGGAGTACAAATGATTTTAAGACATAAATGTTGTCAAAGTCAATTTGGCAATTTGGCTTGTACAAAATGTTCTACGGAAACGATTTACTGACTTCAGAGTGGACGCAACAGCACATAAACACTTAGTTTTCCAACAATCAACAGTTGGCACAGAGTTCAAGAAAACGTGAATTAAATCACTGTGTAGCCACGCTACGCACACATCCCTTTACACCCAGGCCTTTAACTACCTAGCTAATTGGAAAACACAAGTGGCTAAAGAACATGAACCACTCTTGTGGCCTGTCTCTGGAAATAACCTCGAGGAGTACTACTGTGTGTGTTGGAGGGAGATAAGTGTAGCCACATGCTAAGTGCTAGTCACAAAGCCACTCTGAGAGACAGGCAAAGAGCATGGGCTAGATGCATAAAGACGTCTGTAGACAGAGACAGAAGACAGAAACATGCAGTGTTTTCATCCGATTTGTAGAGCTGATTGTGTTTTTATAAATCTCAATCATCGTGGAAATGGATGCACCTGCATGAGCCTCATTCGCACAATTATCCATAAACAGATGTAGAAACATCCCCGTCTGCACATCGATACTTCTGTCTGCTCCGCTCTACTCTATAGACCTGTCAATGAGAAGAACGGCGAAGAAGAAGAGCAATTTAATATTAACAGACTACTTTGCAGTTCAGGATCAAATGAAAGCGTCATTAACAGGGAGGTAATGGTTCCTCTGAGGAACATTTTACAGAAAGCTGTGCAGTCTGCAAAATGATAACGCAATCAGCGAAACTGGCAAACAACCTAAACAATGTTTTACTATCATCATTCACGTCCACCTCATCATTTCAACATTTGAATTACGCTGCGCCGATCAACTCGTCTGAGAAGCTATCAGTAAATGCAAGTGCACCATGACTCTCGTGAAACTAAATAAGTCAAAGTGCCAGGTCTTAAAATATATGGAAGGGGTCTTAAAAAATGTTTGAAAGGTATGAAATATAAATTTAGGATTCCTGCTTTCCGTACACGAGAGTCGCTGTCCCAAGGCACGATGAATTCTGACTGAAAACAGGAGCTACGGCGACACAGCGATGAACTGACAGTGGGTGCCAAGAAACATGGACTGGTGACGTGAAGTGGGGAGATACAAAGAAACAGAGAAAGAAATTGATGTATTACATTTAATGCTGAATTTGTTGAAAGGCGTGACAAATTGATGTGTTCTAGGCAGCGTTTCACAAAGTACATACAGTTTCCCCCAACTCAACAAATTCAGGTTTTTAAAGGGAGTCGAGGGATATTCATCCCTAGGCAACAAAGGACATATAAATTGCAGTTACTGAAATTTGTTTACAGTCCCCAGCATCTCGCACCAATAAACATAAGTCCTCCATTGCTCATCCTAAGGCCTCAGGAAGCACGTAAAACTTTTGTCACATGCATCTTAACACAAATACATCCTTACACATATTTATTTGAATCATTTGTAATCTGGAGAGGGGCTAAAATATTAAGAGGCACACCATCTGCTCCCGGTTCATTAATTCTGTGGCTATAACAACTTATTACAGAGTTGTATTAAAAAAAAAATACAGAGTGGCTTATTTTCACCTCTTTGTAGTGTTTGGCTTGAAGTAAATGTGATGTGAGCGCTTAATTTTCATTCAACAGATTTTATGAAGGAATTAGAATCATTTTGGCAAATTATTAGAGAGGCTAAAAGGTGGCTGAAAGCTTTGAGAAATCATAATTTGTTTAGCTTAAACATTTTAAACATGCGACTGGTATGGCCCTGTAATATTAACCATGCATCACGTAGAAAGAAAACATAATGCAAGTTGATATCAAAACTGTGGGAAAATGACAAAGCACTGCATTATTGGCAGTATAATTGTATATTTTTTGACGGGGACTTGATGCATTATGCTGTTATTCCCGCTGTGCAACTCTACATTGCCTGTGATTTGAAAAAAAAAAAAAAAAAAAATCATGCCAAGCTGCATCCGAGGTTTTATTTTTTATGGTTCCAGTCAGACAATGGCCAGCACAAGCAAATAACTAGCTGGCGGCTGATTTTAAAATCCTAACCTGACTATATCCAAATGAGTTGGTTGTGACTCTACAGACTTATTGCAATGTGAGGAAGCCCACTTAAAGGGCATCCTAAAACCCTGTCTTTATGATAAACTATTTAGCATGGTGAGGTAGATGGTAGCAGGTATGGCAGACAAGCCATCGACCCCCCAAAAGATTCCATTTAGTGGCTACATCACCTTGTGAAGTTACAAATTGTTTTTGTGCCCCGCAGCTAAACATAATGAAGATTCAAGGCGTGCCAGGGAACGCAGTGATGTGTGGCCAAACCCTCGCACAACCGTGCCAGATACCGGGCATGCGAATACACACTGTGGTTCAAAGAAATGCTCACATACCTTCTCTGCCACACACACACACACACATATGCACACATCTCTTTGCCTGGTGGACATTCATTAGGATGCAGAGTAGAGGGATAATGTGGTTTAAGCAATCAAGGAGCTGGCAGACCCGTTCCCCTGCTGAATTAAAGATAAGTCCAAACACCTTGAGAGACCAGATTATAGGCCCATATGTGGATTTGGCCCAAAGTAGCCAAACTTGTGTGTGCGGTACAGGATGTGCATGTGTGTCTGTGAGCAGATTCTGTGTGTGGCATGTTTGCACACATGCAGTATTAGCCAGCATGGATGTGGATTAGAGCGCGGAGAATGTGTTGCACATGCAGGGGCACATGCAGGAAGAATCTGCGTGGTATTCTTGAGGATGCCATCACTGGAAATGGGTGTGGACTGTATAAATAACAGTGTTTCTCTGTAAAACATTTCTTTCTTTCTGTATGTGTAAACACATACAGTGTTCATCTAAAGTAGACACATTCAAAACCCAATTCACGAGCAAATGCTTTGTGTCGAGGGCTTCCTTTCAAGACACCTCAAGAAAAAAACATCCATGCTTGAGTTTGTGTGGGCTTGTTTTCAATTCGCACATATGATACCTTCAGGGCACACAGCTTTGTTCCTGTCAGTACACCTCGATGCACATGTTTTGCTTTGTGGTTCTTATGTGTGCTCTCTGCATGATGCATGTATACCTTTCAGAACTCAAAAAGAAGCGAGCGCGAGCTATGTGAGGTCTGTGCTGCGGTGAGCTGCTAGACTGCGCACGTTTATGTTACTTTGATAAATGTAGCTTGGTTAAGTCATTGCGCGTTTTAACGCTGCGCTTGAAAAGTGTTCTGCTCTCTATCCTCCGCTGCTCATCAGATAGCAACCATAACTCACTTCAACAGGCTGCGTTCTCCTCAACATGTCAATATCCTCACAAAGCACCTTTCGATACAAGGTCACTGAAGTGTTTTAAGTTGCTGTTTAGCTGAAGATAATTGTGACACATGGTACTTGGTGTCATCCACAGATTTAAGACGAAACAGACGAGTTACTGGCTCGTACAGGAATGTATAACTGTGTATGCGTCTGCATAACAGAGCATGTGACACATATATATTGATACAAATTTAATAATTAACATATGGCAAATACTGTGTAGATAGTTTGAGTAATTGATGATAATTTGAGTGCAATTAATTTGCCGAAAAGGAAAGAAAACTCACAATAAACATATACGATTAATTTGACTTCAAGATAAAAGTGCAGCGGGACCTAGGATAGAGCCTTGTGGCATGCCATATCTCATAGGAAGAGGCTTCGAAAAGGAATTACACAAAACAAGTAATGGTCCATCACAGGGGTAATAGGTAGAGGTAATTGGACATGAGGAAGCACAGACATACAGCTAGTCACATGCTGTATGCACCCCATGCAGACGCAGTGTTTGTGCACAACATCTTCAAGTGATTCCACAGCAGGGCAGAAAAAAAAAAAAGAAATCAACACTGCAGTGTTGATTCAAGCAAACACATTCCATCATACTATTAGCTGCAACGCACAGTGATACTATGCATTTATCATTTAATTCAGTGCATGTTGATTTATGGCATAGAGGAAGTAACTGCTGTACAGGTTACCTTGGAAACAAGCCTTGAATGCAGTTTTTCTACGCTTCAAAAGAAACGTCAGTCAAATTCAACACCTGCAAGTTTGGTTTAACCCACAATATAAAACAGATTTTATTCAGTTGACTATTTTTCAGTGCAGTGTGCAGACTGAGAAATCATCGAGGTCAAAATAACATACAGTACAACATGTAGACACACAAGATGTACCAGTTGTCCTTGAGTTGCACTGCTCAGAGTCAAGAAGTCACCACATTCAAAGATAAATAGTCCTGGATGTGTGAAAAAATGTCCACCTGCAGTAATTTATCTCATCCGCTACTTTGAGTTTTTTCATTAGATAAAAAAGAAGAAACATCATTGTCAAATTAATTAATGCCTTAAGATAATTGCTGCAATTATATGTGACCATGGTTGAAACAACGGGTAGGCGGTGTCACACACTTGCTGTTGTTACTGTTTGAGATTGTGTTTCTCAAAGTTAACACGGCTTCTATAAATCCATTTGCATTCAAAGAGGACTGTTTACTCTTTCATAGTAATGCAGTTTGATTACATATTCTTTACATAAGTAAGTAGTTATATTTTTAGCAACGTGTAAACTGAAGTAAAGACGTGCAGAAAACCAACTGCCATTGTTTGAATGTTGTGCAGCCTTACTCACCAAGAGCCCAACGTCACTGATCGAGTCTTTAAAATTCAGCTATCTCTCTACCTGACTTTAAATGGACAGCATGTCAAGCCTGCCGAGTCGGTCCTGGTATATACTGTCACCCTTTTTCTTCTCTCTCCTGTCTTTTCTTATTTCCATTTTTGGAAGACCGAATTTTCTTTAGGAACTTCAGACATGACGCTCCGGCTCTGGCACTTCTCCCGCGCCGTTCACTGCCAGTCAGTCCCCTTCTCGCTTGGATGGAACCATTCCACGTAAATAAACTGTATGGATGTGTGTTTTATTGCCATAAACAAGAAAATAACAAGTAGAGCCCTTGTCAGTTACAGGCTTGTGTTCTAACATGTGCCTGGGCAAATCTCCTCAGCAGTGGTCTCATTTGTTTACTGCAATTATATAATGTCAGTCTAATTATATAGAATCTAAAGATACAAGCTGATGTTAAAAAGCCACACATCAAATCTTTTAAAGGCACACACATGTCAGATCATGGTACACTTACCACTGAGCATCACACTATGTTACATACCAGTAACTGCTGAAGTCAAGTGGCGTGTTTTAGCCAACCTACCACACTGTGTGCATGTGTGTTCTTTTGTGAGTCACTGTCTTTGTTTGAGCGTGTGTGTGTGTGCGTTTGTGTCTGCGCGTTAAAGTATTAAAGGGTTATCGGTCTTTATTTCTCTAAACTGGGGCAGGCCGCATTATGTAAAGTGCTGAATTATATATCAGATCTGCCTGTGCGCCGGTTTGGCTGAAGGGAGAGTGGCAAAAGAGAGAAAATACACACACACGCACACACTCCTCCTCCCTCGCTCGTATCTCACACGCTCCTGTTATCCCCCATGACTAAACATGCATGCACACAGAATATCTCCTCCTTTGTATCTATTACACATAGATACAACACATATGTATCGTACATTGTCTTGTGTGAAGCCACCATGAACACACACACACACACACACACGCACTGTACGCTATCTCACAGAGGCACACTCGGGCTGACAGATGGGAGCACCAGATGATGAGCGGCACCAGATTTGTGTCTCACGGTGGGAGCCATCGCTGACACCATTTAAGCTGAGAGAACACTCAGTCTTACATTAGCGCCCTTAACGTCTGCACGTGCACGTGCATGACTGTACGGGTATGTATACATTCTTTAAGGTATGCAGCAAGTGTCTGAATGGACTTGAGCACGGAGGTTCCAAATAGACAGTTTGTGTGTGTTTTGGCATCTTGGCCTAATGTTAACATGTTAATTCTTGCGCATATACCCATAGACAAAGCGTAGTCAACTATGCAAATGAACAAGCGGGTTTGACATTCTCTGCTTGTTCAAGCTGCTTTCATCCTGGCAATAAAGAACAATGACCTATTAGCAAACCCCTGAAGCACATATTGGGCTCCCTGGGCCAGCTTTGCTTGGGCTATTTGCTCGCTCTCTGTGTTTTCTGCTTCTCCCCCACACCCCTCTTTCCCTTTCAGTCCTTCTCACTCTGCCTCCTCGCCCTCTTCCTCCCTGTAGACCCCCAGAGTCTGAGCAGCCAGCCTTTGAGACTTTGAACTTAACCAAACTAATCTTTAGAAGGAGACGACGAACAACCGCCTTCCTCCTCTTCCTCCACTTCTCCTCTTGAGACTCCGCTGACATTTTGCGTTGAAAAAGTATGTCATATTTGGGGCGGGGGGGGGGAGTGTGGAACACCAGAGAGTTGTCTCAACTCGGAGTGCAAAATATTCCGCAGGGAATCCGGCTCCCACATTGGAGCTTGGCAGCTCTCAATGAGCTCTCACTGGCAAATCATGACCTCTTACCCTCTGATAATATCCCATTGTGCACCAAGGGGGGTTTCGAGTCACTAGCCATGGCAACTATTGCAAAATGGCATGAGACTTGATAAGTGCTTAGACACAGTTCTCTTGACCAGTAATGGATTTTTCTCTTTTTCTTTGAACTGATATTAGTGTTTGATCAGGGCCACTGCACAACATTTTGGGTGTTTTGAGCTGCCTAATAATACCAGATCCTGTATTATATTTATATATTTGGGCTGTTTTAAATTCAGTCCAGGTTCTGTAATTGCATAATGACTCGCTGACAGAAAAATCTGATTTGCAGCTGATTTCAGTGGACGTATATTCACCTAGTGGATAATGTTGCTTTATGATGTTGCTGTATGGGTAGATAAGTTTGGTTATCACAGATTTAAGGTTTACACTCATGTCTGGTTAGCTGGGCTGAAATCTGAATTCATATGAATTGGACATTACAGTTTGGATCCATGCTGTCATCAGGTAAACTGCATGGTTGGTCTGACGTAGACCCTGGAACAAGATGCATACATTAGGACATGTAACAGTCATCCTATAAAGATCTTTTTTTTTTCATTTACACTTGTGCAATAAGAAGTGTAATTAAATGGTTATTTGGTTAGTTATCTGGAAGGCAGAGCAACTGCATCAAGTCCAAGTCAGCTCATGATTTCCTCCTCAGTTTATCCAACCTTATTTACTGATGTCTGGCAGAAACACTGTTATGCCTATTGTGCCAGACTAGTGCATCTCAACCAAGTGCTGAGGGCAAGCAGGTACCATCTGTGCAGCAGTTGTCATCGGTAAACAACTGCTTCCAACGAAGATGACAATTGGCTTTGTCGAGAAAGAGGAAGCACCCCACGATCTGACCAAGAGATGCAACTGAAGTGACTCCTAGATACCACTGCAGAGACCACGCTCAGGCCAGATAATGGTCTAGATGTCTGAAAAAGCAAGGTAGCCAGCCCTGCTGGAATTTTCTGTCCCCTAGGAAGTCCATTCGTTCAATTTGTATGCATCAAGACTTACACCTCCTTGGCATCACAGGATTGGAAAGAAAAAGAGTCATTGGGAACATCTAATGGCTTAGAAAAGGAATCAAGACGGTTGTGGATTAAAAGAAGTGACACATGGACCACGCGTTTCTTGGATACAAGCTAGAGTCCGTTCAACTCTCCCTGGGTCACCTGGGCAACCGTATCTGATGTTGACAGATCCGAAACACCTGTTGACCTCAGGCTGTATCACTGATAATGTGTCCTAGAGCTTCAGCAGATGTATGAACTAGCACAAAACATCTAATAACAATGTGTCTCAGGCCATCTTGTTAAAAGATAAAGCTGATTGGATCTGGTCTTACCCCTAACAAAAGGTTGAATCGCTGGTGTTCTCCCTGTAAAAGGGTTCAGTATGCTTCAAAGAAACTAGGTTGTAAGACGTGTTGTCTCAGTATGTCCAAAGGCGAAAGTGTTTATACCTATTCCACACTCACTGAATGAAACCCTGTCTGCTTTCACACCTCCATACGCCTGTCCATTCACAGGGTAAAGCGAAAGATAATGTCGGATGCACCTCCCACCTGATCTTGCTGTCAAAAGGGGGTTTCAGATGCTCGGGGTCTGGAAAGAACAATAAATAAATACTGACAGTGGAAAAAAAAAATGGAAAAAGGGGACATCTTGATCCCCGGCATCAAACACAGACTTGTATGAGGAGTTTTTAGCAGTCTTCTTAGGCTGTGAAGATGGAAATAGAATGCAGGTGTGTGTTTAAAAGCAGCAATAGTGGATAGTACCAATCAAATAGGGTTCTATCTGTCCTTACTGTGTCATTATTACATTCCTATCTTGGATAAATATGCGACTGAATTGCTTTCTCAACACTCACACTTTAATGTCCTTCGTGAATAGTTCCTTGTGCTTTAGGGTTTCGCAGCGTGCTAAGGTTAACAGGCTCATATGCTTATATTGTTCCCATTCTGAGGATAATATCACCTCCTAGCCCTATAAACTAAATCATAATATCGAATGGTATGCTGCACGTCTATGCAGCTCTGAATGGTAAATGGAAGTTTGTTGGGCATGTCGAAGAGTTTGGGAGAACCTTTCTTTGCCATTGTCCGTGCACAATTTCATTTGCGCAAACTGCCGGTCCGCCCTCCCCCCTCTTCTCTTTCTCGCTCACTCTCTGTCTCGCCTTGCAAGCACACATGCTTGCTTGCTTCTGAAATGGTCCTCTGAAGGCCCTATAGCTGTGTGTCTCTGCAACAGTTGTGATTTATGCCCCAGTGGAAACCATCTCTCTATGGACTGTATCGGACTATGAATGTCAGTTCCAAGCTTTGCCAGCTCCCATCCATCACCGGAAAAACAATCTGACAATAGGCCCTGAGTTCAACCACAGGTTCTCACTCGCCTGCTCAGAATCCTACCCACCCTTGCACAGAATAATGTCAAGCATAACTTCATCAGGGGCACAGACTATGAAGAGGAACACCTAAAAAAAAGGAAGGAACGTTTCATCTTAAATGCACCTAATTTTGTCTTTGAGCCTAAACTTAATACCTTTGTTTTAATACCTCGAATCAAATGATTTCATTAGACTAAACTATGAGACAATTGTATTGCGATTAATTGATAAAACTACAAATTCTAGTGAACAGTGCAAAAACAGGCAAGCTATATATGTGCTGTATGTCACTATATGTCGGTAATGCCATGCAACTAGATCCAAAGGGGAGTATTCATCTGCATATGCTCTCTTAACCTGTCAGCTTCTGCACCTCGACTAATGGCCTGCTCAGTGGAACTAGCATTAATGTTGGATCGGAAGATGAGAAGCCAGAAATCTCCCAGAACCCCCTGGAATTTAGTGTCTGCTTGTTTGTAGCTGTTAAACCGCTCAGTGTAATTTAGCATAAAGGACAAGCCTGCTCTATCGCAGATGTAATTAATGCTTTATGAACCAAATGTGAATGGGACCTACAGTATGCAGTGTTTTCTCTATGGCTCTACAGAGCTAATATTACTGTGTGACGATTAATTATGAAGTGGATGGGAGATCTGCATTAACGCAATACTTAGCACACATCAATCTAGACTCCAAATACTTGTGTGTTAAAACACATTCTATAGATCAGGTTTGATCTCAGTCCTCACAGTTCAGAGACTTGTCCCCAAGGGGAACTCTGCCCCCACAGCTCTGGATTCATTATTCCTTAATTCTTAGAAAAATATTGCATAAGATGTTCTCACATCTTCTGCCATAATTTGGTTTGAATTTGTCTCACATCAAGTAACTCAGATAGACTGAAAGTTTTATGTAATCCATGAATACTGCACTTAGCCGTAGGGTCATTGACTGTCCTAAGGCAACTCCTGAAACCTTTTTTTTTTTTTTCTTTTTTTTCAAGCTGACACTATAACATCTAATATTAACCTAAAAAACTACCATCACTGCTCTATGAAACATGCATTGACATTGATTTGGGTTGGCAATGAAATTTCGGTCAACTACTTCAGTTTAATGATGCCATTTCTATATATATATATATATATATACACATATAGTGATAGCTATTAAAAAATACTGCAGGCTTATTTTAGAATGTGATATATGAACCGTGCAAAGCAGAACTGAACTGACACAGTAGTGTGGAAGAGAGACAACTAGAATTATCATAGTTAACTCTAAAAACCTTCAAACTTTACAACAAGCTCCTAATAAGTAGTTATAAATATGCCACCACAGAAAATAGCAGTATGTGATTAGTTCAGTGTGGCAGTCCTTAATTATAGCTTTACCATATGTGGATTGTACACTTTCACTTTTGCTGATTAGCTACTGTAACTGGCTTTACTCTGGCCTCTTTCACCAGTGCAGTGGCTGACAGTACTGTACAACCAGGGATGAAACATGAACTGATGAATGTTCTCTTTCGTGTATTTTGATTCAGGGACTCTTGAAATGTCCTCTGAAATATCTCCAGTGCTATGTGCTCTCATGATAGAAAACCCTGTGTGAGTACACCAGCAGCACAACAGTGAAATATAGTGCTGACCTTCCACAAACACTTGGTACCCTCAAGTACTACTCTTATATACAGCAGTATTAAGAAAAAAAAAAGAACTGTATTAGTTGAAATGGTTGTACTGATGAGAAGGTGATACTGTAGCACCCTCACTTCCCCACACATTTTCGCAGCTTCTCAGATTTAGACCACAACACCTTTCTGGATGTACTCCAGTCAGGTGCCAGGATGCACTAAAGCACTGAGTCAGCTATCCTCAGGATGAGAAATGACTTTGTTTGGTGTCTTTAGTCTCTGGGACACATGCAGTTTTTGTTTTGTTTTGTTTTGTTTTGGTCTAAATTCTATTAAACCTCTCTGCTGCCCTTAGATGCAGTTGGTCATTCTGATCCTCTTTACTGTCTCAAACACTGTTTGGCCAGTGTTCAGGGTCAGATTTTGTAGTGGTTTGCCTTGTTAGATCTTCCTCCTATTGATAAAAGGTTGAGCTCATAAGCAATAAACAAAGATGGCTTTTGCTTCCACAGCCTCACTTCAATGTCAATATTAGTCAATATTAGTTAATGTTAGCTTTCTCTTTCTGCTCACCGTGCACTGTGCGTTTTGTATTTTCCCGTAACTGTCACTTAGCAAAATGCAGTCTCACTTCAAAGTTTAGATTAGATCTTTGCACATGCGGAGCAAACTGGCATAATTCCCTCCTTTTAGGTATTTATTAAAACTGCCCACTTCGGTATGTCTCGCCCCCTTTATCTTATAGTGCATTAAGGTTCTCCCTCGGGCTGACATGGTGCGCATCTCATCACATCATTAGTGAAACAGATGTCTGTAAAAATGTTTTCCAAAAAAACTCACCCACTAAAAAGATGATTATGTTAATTACAGAGAAAGTGCCAGAAGTGGAACTGTGTCAACTGGCTGAGTTGTCGGACCAATAAAAAGTGTTTTTGGATAACAAAGTAAATAAGACAAGTATGAAAATGAATGTATTCATAGTTCAAATGTGTGCAGTTTAATTTGCAAACTAGTTAATTTAATGTGACAATTCACTGAGATTTCTTTTGCTACCTTGGAATTGAAATGCGAATCGTGACCGAGACAGGGATTGACTTAGAAACTTAGGCAGGAAGTCGACAGGACATCACAGGCTTTCTTCTGATATATGGCTTTTTGGAAAACATCAGACAGACCAGCTCTTCCCTGGAGCTGTTTAACAGCAGAGACATATGTTTCTTTCAGACCCAATGTCTATTGAAATGGACATCAACTATTTATTGGTCTCCATCAAAGAAAAGTCTTTGAAATGTTGACCTAGTAGAGTCCAGCTCATCAATGCATGTCAAGATTTAACATTTAAGTTGTTGCGTGACAGAGTAAAGGTCTGATCACAGCAGCCTGTGAAATTAATTCATTTCAGGACAATCGCCACAGTCAATGAACTTGCTTTCTTGCTTAAGTTAACTTTCACACGCATATTAGCAACATTGATCGATGCCAAAACTGTGTTGACACCGTTTACGGACCAGAGAGCCAGGGAGCCCAAATTGGAGGAAGCTATTATAGCTTAGCTGTGTCGCATCATCCACGTAACTGCTTGACAAAAGAGGAATGGTTTAACACAGACTCTAGGAGAATCAGCTCGCTAACAGCACAGCTAACTGAGCTAACAGCAGCTACCCTTAGCAGTAGTTTGCAGTTACTTTAGCAACAAGTAAAGCCATATGAAGGAACTAACTTTCCTTCACAACCCGAAAAAGGAGTTTCTGCAAGAACAACCTTCAAAAGTATGGAGAGTAGTCCTAAGCAGAGAGATCAAATAACTTAGATTGAGTGGATGTACTGCATGGATGTGCTGTGCCTAGAGCAAACGACAAAATGCAGAAATCTGCAATGAGCTGAAGTCAGCTAGTCACGAAAGTAGAAAATCTTTTTTGGAAACCTGCACCTGTGGGCTTCAACAAACTCTGCTCGGAAACTATGGAAACCCTAACTAGCCTGAAATACAAATGTAGAGGCAAAACTGTGAGTGTGCTCTCAAAGCAAATTTTCTCAGCCAGTGTCTCTGAAACAACAATCCAGTAATCAGGCCTCACTTATGTGGGAGGCACAAATTGTACCAAATAGCACCCTAGCTGTATAGCTGTTGTTGGATCTCAGTCAAAAAGTTGTCTTGATCAGAAGATTTTATCCAACTTGTCAGATTGTTAAGTCTAAATTAGGTCAAATAATATTAATCTTCAAGTGACATAAGTCCTACCCAACTTTCTGGTTACATTCATTATTTGCTTCTTGTTTCAATTACACATTTATTACTATTATTATTGTTTTACACACGTTAAATCAACACTCACTAAAACCATGGTGCTCATTACTTCATTAACAGTATTGTGTGCTCACACATAATCAGCTTTACGTAAGACATAACATAACATGCTATTTACTTGATTTACAGCATTTTGTGTTCACATAACATTGTATTCATTTCCAGATACTTCTCCCCTTGGTTATTCTTGACCATATATCTCAAAGCACGAATCAAACTTTGAGGCACCCTTCGCTGAGGCCTCTGATCAAAGATTAAAGCATGCATTAAATTTTATACTATACTGTATACAAGCCAGCTCTGTGATTCTTTTTCAGTCCTCTGGTTTCCCCCAGTGCATCTGCGTAAACAACTTAAAACCTGTATTTTCTAAATCCTGAATTAATTTTGTGAGGCACAAATGGACTCTTCAAGTAAATATAATCTCAATTTAAATATCTACATCCCACTGAAATGCTTTGATTTTACACCAGTCCCAAAAAAAAAAAAAAAAAACATTCTTTTTGCTTCACGTTTTGTCACCATGCAAGTCCACGGACCTGACACCTTACACTCCAGTGGAGTCCACCGTGTGTGTGACTCCAGTGACCCCCTTCTTGTCACTCGGATTGCCTCTTCACTGTGTGTGATAGACGTGGCATCACTGTGAGCGACACATGCCGCCAGCCTCATCCATTCCCACCCACTTCGACTGTCCAAACCGAGACAGGAAATCTCTGCACACAAACAAACTTCCCAGGGGCAGACCGGCAGTGATTTTACTTTTGTTGGCACCAAAGCCACAGCCATAAATTCTGTATCATCATAGCTGGGATGCTTTTTCTTTGTATTCAGTGATTCAATATTCTGATGGGGATGTCATTGGTAATTCAGGTATCTGGTCAGAAACCAAAGCAGTGAAATGGTACAGCCTCAGGGGAGCATGAATGTGAACACCAGATTCCAGTGTAATTCATCCAAAAGATGCTCTAGAGATTTCATGACAAACCAAAAATGTCCACTTCATAGTGGCAGGTCAAGGGATTTTCTGATCACTAACTATAAAAATGTTTTATTATCTTTCACAGTATTCACTTAAAAGTAGTCTCTTTTTATTCTTTTTTTGTATTATCAAGCATGCTTTATACCAGTGGTTTGTAAGGAAAAAGTTGTGGGTGTCTCTGAGGTTTGTCGAGACATCTAAAGTGTTCATTGTACTTTCAGTTCTCAGACGTGATGCTCATTTTGATTCTGAGATAAATGCAGTAATTTCATAAACAACCCAAACATACAAAGCACATATTTTATGCACTGTAAAACACTTTGTTCGACATTTATTAAACGTAAGATTCTAGCCTCATCTCTAGCAGCGTGTGACAAAGGCAGAAAACACACGTCCTTTGCAGAGCTTTGTTTTTTTTATTCCTTTTAGTCTGTTGTTTCAGATCAGGAGAATGTTCTCATCCATATGTCCTTTCAGTCAACCAGGAATCTGACCTTTATCAGCTGTGGGCAACAGCTGGATGACAAAGAAGAGATCAAACAAAGAGATTAGCGATGGCTGAGAGCAGACGCCAAAGCCCATTGTTCACCTTTGGAGAATGTGTTTGCATCTTGAATCTTGCAGAACGTTGTGTGTGAGTGTGTGTGGGCAATGTGTACCTCACAGGCACAGGAGGGATTTTCTTGAGAAAGAAGGTCAGCAGTCAAGGACACTTCAGGACGAGCATTCAAGCAGGCGTGAATACGATCTACAGTCACACACACACACTCTCACAAGTGCAAGAAGATCCACATTTAATAAGATGTATGGATTCTTGAAGAAATTAGATGTTTTCAAATGCACCAACGTACCATTAGGCATGAACGGTGTCCTTGTTTAAAGAGCCAACTGAAGAAATTCCAACAAAGAAAATAAGGCATTAACAGTTTAAAGTGAGAGCGTTAAGGTTCACTGTACATTCCATCACAGAGAAAAGTCGAGGCTACTATCTTTTGACGATGACAAAAGCCTTTACTAACAGTGCTGCATTGCAAACGCTGACATTCTTTGGTGCATCTCTGTCAGTTATTTTGTCTTTATTATATCTACTCTGTAATATTCACAAAAGCAGACTCATCTTGGATTCTTCAGAATTTCCTTGAAGAAAAAGGTCGCTACTAACTTTTAACCCTCCCCTTTCGGAGCCGTGCATGTCTGCGCGAATCCGGGAGAAACTGAATGTATATTACCGTAAATCGGAGGCAGAAAGTACATCAGTGAGCACAGAGCCAGCGGAGACTGCACTTAGTATGCTGGACAAGCTGATGCCAAGAGTGTTGCCCACATGCTGGTTGATTTGTGTCATGCAGAAGTGCATCTGAGGCTCTGCTGTGGTCTTTTATTTAAGAAACAATGAATGACATTTGCTGTGGAAGCAACAAAAACAAATTCCATCCATTCTCGAGACACTCTGAGTTGATGCTGTGTGTTCAGTTCCGCTTTGCCAATTATATTTGAACTCTGTATTGCTATAAATTGCATCCGGCCTGTACATGTGTCTGATACATGGTGGGAATGAGCCAAATTGAGCCATCCTCCACTTTGAGCAACTGCTTAGGCGAGACAGCAGTACGCCCCACGCCAAAGAGTTGACAGGAGCTGTTGAAGGGCCAGTATCATATGGTGTCTGTGTGTTTGTGTGTGTGTGTGGTTCTCTCCAAGAGAGGGTCCAGATTAGTGAAGAAACTGAAGGAAATGGCTCATTTCTGTAGCTAGTTATCCCGAGCCATAAATATAGTAAACTGACCCATGTGTCGTGTTTCAAGTCCTTAAAATGGAGCAAGCAGCGTAATTCCACCATGATATGTTTGAATTGATTTATGTCTTACTAAAACTTGCAGTTGAAGCGATACCATACATGACTGTCTGCTAAAATCACTGAAAAAAAGCTGATCACTGACTTTGTTTTGCATCCCTTCAGTGAGTAAAAACCCACCAATCCATAGCGCCAAATCCCAAATTCGAGCCGTTCTCCCTCACTGCAGCTCGCTTCGGAAAAGTCTTGCAGTGCATTTTTTATGCAGAGACACATTTCATATGTCTGCCCCCGGGGGCAAGCAGCGAAGGAGCACGTACGGAGGAATCAAAAGAGAAGACACGCAGCCTGTGAATCAGAAACAGCAGTCACCTTCAAACTGATACTTTCAGCTTTACAACTCACCGTCTCTCTTTCTCGCTCGCACACAAACAAGCAAGGGTACACGCTGGAACAGCATGTGTACCAACATCTAAAATGTTTAACCAGATGTTAAGCTCTGCGCCTGTTGTAAATACACACCCTGCTGAGCTCCTACCAGCTCCAGTGGTGCCGCACTGAAGCTGAAACTGTACTTTCACCTCCCACGGAGGTGAAACGCTCATTTCTCCACAGGAATCAATAACATAGATTATTTTCCTGATCTTACAGTTCCAGGAACCCTTTCTTGCCATCCTACATGTAATAAGTAAGTCCACAAGTTTGAAGTCTAAACTTTATGTTCTGAAAAAAAAAAAAGCCCATACAGGTTGACCTTGATACATATTTAATAAGGAATATAATGCATGCTGCCCTCATGTGCACACTTCCATATTTAAAAGTCACAAGTTCAACATATCATGCATTCAGTTGGGTTATAATAGTTGTGGTTATAAATAATGCCCCCGTCTGTAAGTGAAGGGGTTCACTGAGGCAGTTCAATGAAGGCCCCCCAACATATCAGCTGTGTGCTCAAGACACAAAAAGAGCAGCATGTGCACACAGGGCAATGAATGTTCATATTAAAGCGTTCATCGAAAAGAATCAATTAAAAACCTGCAATGTGTGACTGAAAACTACAAAACAAAGGGAGAAGAAGACGCCTTGTCGCTGTTTATTTACACGATGCTTCAATTTAAAAAAAAATTGAAATGACATTTTTGAAGAAATAGAAGGTGATATTCATAGGCATGTAGGACCTTTAATGTTTTTTGTGAGTTTCACCACCACCATAATTTCTCCTTCACGTTTGGAAGAGGAGGGTGAGCTGAGCTGTATTCAGTTGGTTGTAATCCGCAACTAAAGCAACTAAATCCCACACACTCGACCTTTAAGGAGTTCATGATGACATAATAATAAATAATATGGAAATAATAAAGCTTATTGCTGTATAAAACTAAATTAGCAGTGAGCTAACTTTTCTGCTCTCACCAAACCAATAGCCATAAAATTTCACCATGATTAGTTCAGTTACACCAGCTCAGACAGTCAACTCACATCACGACTATCACTGTAGTGGTCACAATGAAATTGTATTCACAGACCTGTGTCGGTGGATACTAACAGTGTAGCAGGAAAACAACCTTTAGAAAATAGCTTGATAAATTCTTGCCACTGTTCGCATACTCTGACACAAAGTATCACCTATCAAAAAGAGGGTAGCAGGAATTTAATATGTGGCTGCATATGAACTACATTAGCTCCTTTCATAGGATCCCCAAGTGTGATGTGATGAACACATATTAGTCCCTAACTCCCATCGCTGCCCTCCGGCAAGTTGTGCAGACTTTGTGAATAGCAAAGGCCCATTGCCTCAAAGTGACAAGACAATATAAATGATTCCCTGTGTGGTTTAAAAGAGCCATTGATAAGACGATGTGCTTACATTTCCAGCATGTGAACGGCTCCCGTGCTTTAAAGTAGCTGCAACTTTGTTGCTTCTCAGCGTTGGAGTTTTTATTGCCTGTATGTCTAACTAACTGAGAAATGTAACTACAAAACTCCTTATTTTCCAAATGGGGTGATGCTGTTGTTGGGTTATTTGTTATAATTGTGTCCATTCCAACTAACAGGAAGTAACCCAAATTAGTGATTGCCACAATATCCCAAGAACAGAAAAGACTTGTTGCAAAGTCTTAGCTCATTAAAATTAAGATCATTGAGTGTTTCCCACAGGTTGAGCATGTACTAAATTAGATGAATTAGTAAACATAATGTGATTCATCAGACAAAGGGTAAAGTTATGCACATGTACAGGATTTATTTGGCAGAAAATTAGTATCTGTATATTATATTTGAAAATATTTCAAAGAATACATCGTTTTACACTATATATTTGATTCTACACCTTATTTGGTGTTTATTCACAAATCAGTCAAGTCACCTTGCCTTTCCCTTCTCCAGTGCACACACCTCCACCTCTGTCCCTGTCTCAGCAAATTGAAAAAAACAGCAGAGACTTGTTTCTGCACAGGACAAGACTTGTAGGGGTCGGGGTTGTATCCTTGACACCGACCACAGTGAGTGACAAGACTGGCCACAACTCAATGAAGCAGGAAATGTGAGCTAGTAGTCAGAGCTGACCTGGCCCGCTGAAGCTTTGACAGTCACTAGAAGCGCATTGCTGGCCATTTGGAAATGTTTATGTGTGGTATCAGTGTCATAGCTAAGCTAACAACTCATAGATGGCCAATCAGAAAAAAGACACATTGCTATAGGTGACAAGCTTTAGGATTTGTATGAGCTATAGCCCAGGAATGTGGTAAATCTCCAGCTAAAGAAAACGGCAGGTCGACTTTCATTGAATATAAATGCACGCTTAGTCCAAGGAGTACTGCATGAAGCACTACCTGCTGATAATTTAGCCAAAAGTACTACCATAGTTAGCAGAGTGCTAGACACATTTGGACTAACACTTAAGACTATTTATCCCACCTGTTTCAGACCCCAAACACTTTAAACCAAAAGGAGTTGTTTAGAATTGAATCCACTCTGTAGGAGTTGCCTCTTGCTTAATGGCCTGATAACGGACATAATAAATCAACCGTGATGTAAACAACCTCACCATAGCAATCCGGGCTGGACCTCCCAGTGTCATCAATTGCTGGATGATTAGGTTGCGGTAAACTCAACCTAATCTTCCTGCAGTTCGAGCTAACAAGGCAATAATACGACCTAATAGCAGTGAGAAAACTTGGGGTGGAGGAGCTTCAAAGAGGGTTGCCCCTCGAGAACTCTCTTTGCCCATGTATAAAGATTTGCTTTGGCGCTCTTCTCATCAGTCAAACAAGACACCCTCTGCTAAAGCGCTAATCTGCCTGATAGCAGCTAACCTAAGAGGAAGTTCAGGCCACACAGGGCCCTCGAAAGAGGGCTAATGCAAGAGCTCCAGTGCATAAGTAATGGTGTGAGATTAGACCCAAGCGATAAAGGTCCTTATCGTATGACCTGGCTGGGAACTGTGGGGAGAGAGTTCACCTCCTGCAGATGAACTCCTCTAATGATTCCCTCCTTGCAGCCATAATTAAACCCGGTGCCCATTGTCTTGATTCATTAGCTCCACAGCTCGGTTTGCCAACCTTGATCAATTACGTGACCACCTATCTCAGCCAAGCTCTTTAGTTTACACTCTCACGTAGCTTTGTCGTTGTGTAAGTGACAGCTCGAGAGCGAGGCCGGTGTGTGTATGTGTGTGAAAGAGGGAGCGAGTGTGGGAGGCATTACCATTCCGCACTGTGATTAGGGAAACCTTAATGGACGTCTCAAGAGCGACAACACTAAGATGAGACAAGCATTTAGTACATGTCTAGACTGAGGCAGTGTGTGATGTCAGCGAAAGCAGAGTCACTTGAATTCACTCTGAACAGTAGTGTCCATTTGGACACATTAAATGTACGCAACTCTGATACTAATTAATGGGATGTTTATTTCTTTGTTTGCTTTTTCACAGTCATTTTGAAGAGGAGATGGCGTAAGGAGGGATGGACGAGGTGTTGAAGGTATTGTGAGAAAACAAAATGCAGTGTAGGTGGTAGATCAGTATGTTGCATGACAGATCGGAGATACTGAGCAGTCAATCAGCAGCTTTTAATCAGCCCCATCTTAAAAGAAACCTAGAAACAATGCGGGAAAAAAGTGTCTATGGTGTTGTAATTACGTGACAAAACACAAAGTATCTTATCTCTTTGGCTTTTTTTTTTTTTTAATCTATTTGAATACACCTCCAGAAATTAATAATGACAAAAAAACGAATTTGGTCACAAAGAAGACATGTCATACTTTTTATCCCATGAATAATGACACATCAAAAATTTCAATTTCAGTTGTACTCTGTGTCTCTCTCTTTGGTTGAGTCTTTCTTTTTCCACCCATTTCATTGTTCCTTCCTCTGTTAGTGTTCTCGCCTTTGTTTCCTATTCTGCCTGCCTGAGGCTCTTTTGGATTTTTTCCTCTCTGCCAACTACTATGTCCCGTTGGACATGTTAACCGGTCTATTAAGATCAACTTGGAACATCTCGTGAACTTTGCTTTCACTCTTTATATGTCGACTCAAAAAGTGTTTGTGGCCCAATTACTGTTGTGTGAGGTTGTCTGACAATACCACATAGGTTTTTAAGAGCCTATGAACTCTCAAGGCTTTGACTCGATGACTAGATTTCAATTTAGGTTCAACGAGGGAAGGTAGTGGCCCCAGGACTGATTCTGTGGCAGATTTGTGGGGAAAAAAAAAAAAAATACAATACAATTTTCTCTCAGGTTATCAAGCTGTTAAACTAAGCTAAACTAAACCTTTAAAAATGAGATAAAGTATTTTAGAGCCAGGCAATACAACACGATTGAGGTAAAATACCTCCAAAGCCAAGGGGACTGAGCTAAATCCAGGCAACAAAACACAGTTAACAGCAATAAAATAGCTTCAAACTAAAGGAGCTATGTTTTCTTAAAGCCATGCAATGAAACAGTTATCAAGAACACCTTGAAACTAACCAAGTAGGTTATTTTTAAATTAAACAGTACAAGTTTAAAGAGTCCCAGGATGTAGTTTATTTTAAAACTGAACAGATTCAATATACTTAATAAAAATACATACAGCGAGAAGCTAAAACAGAGTACCCAGCAGTATGGTGTTGGCGGAAAAGTCTATGAAGCTTCATCCAATGGTGCCTGCCACCAATGAGATCTGTTGTCTTTGTCCCACTGGCTACTGGCTAGTAGCCAAGTTCATGGCCAGCGTGGAGATCCTCTTTAATGGTAAGCAGCATCTTCTCAGCACAGTTCTGTGATCCACTCTCTCTGCACCACTGTTAATAGGAAAGACTGGCCAGTGTACTGGACACAGATCCACCAGGAACCACTTTACAGCCAACGCAACTGCTATTGTTCAATAAACTCTGTTGTAAAGCAAGGAACACATGGCTAGTACACCAGCTGTACATTTAGAATCTGGTCTGTAGATACAAGCGTTGGCTCGGCTCCATCTCAACTGGTGTCCGGTGGGTTTTTCCAAACAGCAACACTGCAGCAATAGCATGGACCTTTGATAAGCTCGCGTCCTCTCTACTGGCATCCTCACAGTGTTAAAAATACCCTTCTTCAACTGCAGCTCCACGTTCCTTTGTGTTGTTGCCCTGACTGGGGGTTGGCTATTCCAGCAATCAGCTGTGTTCGATCAGGTTAATTACTCAATTCCATCTTTAGTTCAGTAGGTTGTACGCTACGGCAGAAAAAATTACAATGTATAATGATACTCGCTTAGTATTAAATTCACTAATACTAAATATGCAATGCAACCAATGCATTGTGCTTTTTTGTGGCATATTGTTTCTCCATCTCCTTAACTGTTTGCTGAAATCCTCCAGAGAGCTAACAGAATAATCAGAGATGGGTGGTTGGGTGTTTGCATCATTAATAATAAACCTTTTAACACTGCGTCAATCTATCCATTGTTCATATAATCATACAGCTTTCAGTTATATAAAGCAGTTTATACCCACAAATGATACATACAGTACAGTACCAGAGATCTGGACAAGAAAATATGTTCCATTGTTCTCATATCAGAGTTTGGACATGAATGAGCATGCCTTAAATAGAACAGTGCATCAGAATTCTGTACTGTGACAGGCTTAAAGGCTTGTATATTAAGGTTAAACCAGGGAGTCACATTATGAGCAAACACTCCATACTGATAGACAGCAGCTGGGGATTATCATAAAGACGCAGAGAGACATGACAAAGGGGCAACGGAAACAGAAACAAACAACAGATAAGGCTGGAAAGAGATAATGTACCAACAAATAATAGTAAGAACAAGCAGCTGAGGAGGGCAGGGATGTACTAGACACTGAAAGGGAAACAAATAGGGAGCAACACGTATGCTGCTATTCAGCTGAACATTGAGGTTGATTCTAATATTTGTAAAAGCAATTAAAAACCAATTTAATTAAAGAAAAATGAACAATTGCATCTGTTCCACCAGAATATTTCCCTGGCCAACTACTTCTCACCTCAGCTATATCAACACGCTAGCACAATAGTTACCTAACCTACGCATTTGGCCTGAGACACTGGCTCCAGGCCAGACAGCCGCCTCAATGCACACAGGGACAAACCAAGGGTACTGACTCATTCATCCAATTTTCGGTTAACGTTGATTGGCAAAGCTCCCAAACAACAGGCAGTGAAAGTGGTCACGTGCTTAGAAATCCTCTAAAATCTTTCCTGGCCACAAGTTGTTCCTGTGGGATTAAAGCGAAAGCACTGAAGGCAAACCTTCAGGCGATATTGCAGCTGCCATATGATATGAATACCTGTCTTCCTGTCAAAACTAAAAAAAAAAAGACAGACGCTAAGGATGCATGTAATGTATGTATACATGGGTTGTTTTTCTTTAAAGCATGAGGACCATTGTCTTAACCATAACCATGTGGTTATTACTGTAACCATAATGAGAAAGGTGTTGTGTTTAGCCCTTTAACTATAATCTCTCCCTAAATCTGACCAAACCTTAGCCTTAAGATCATTATTATGGATTGATGGATTCTTTTCTAACAGTGATTTGAACTAAAGGGTCACAAACAACATAGACCCACTGAAAATGTACTTAGTAATCAAATGTAATTAGATGCTTGTTACAAGACTTAATTATTTTATTTGGTAGTTAGATAGTCCAAAATAAAAACAAACACTCACTGAATGACTTTCTGGAAGCTGTCAAGCACCCATCGTACTGTGTCAAAATTTAATATCAAATGATGGGCAGCTGTAATATAAACCGATGGATGTATTTGAATAAAATAATCTGACCTTAAAAAATGCAAATCACATGCAAATACAGCCAACTGAAGGTAAACAAGACGTGTTTGCACACTGATGCACATTGGTAGCCTGTTTTACCAGCTTTTCCTTTGCAGTACATTCCCCCACCACCAAATCATAATGGACATCTCTGCAGCCAGACAGCTGCCAGGCTGGAGCCACTCAAGCCAAGCCCAGATTCTGGCTTTCAGTCCACGGTGTGGCTTTTGGACAGCTCGATAAACACCCACGAACGCTTTTGTCGTAAGGCCCCCGAAAACCCCAAGCAGATTTTCAAGCTTTTCTGCAATCACAATCTCCACACGGCCTTCGAGAAACGTATTTGCCAAAAAGATATGAGTGTGAGGACTGCTGTCATTTTCTGATTATCAAATCTGATGAGACAGCTATTGAGGGGCTAACAGTGGGGATTACTATATTCTGCAACATTCTGGTGGATTCAGGCATTTGCTGTGGGTCTAATCCTAGCCATTTGGAGATAGGGAGAACCAAACATTGTATGATATCTGATATTTGTATAGGCAGTTTGGACTTTGACAGGAAAGATTGTGGGCGAAAGAGATGGGGCCAACATCCAGAAGGTGCAGGTGCTTTATTTACAGCTTTAACTACTTTTTTTCCCACCAAATATTGGAACATATTTTCTTCAGTCCGAAGATGAAAAAGTTGTAGACTGGACAGAATACTGAACTTTAAACAGGTTAATGGCCATTTAACCTCATCGAACTTGACGTTATAACACACTAGAGAGTTGTGATTGGCAGGCAGTGACAGCTTTGGTGACTCACGATGCAAACCTGCGAGTGGAGGCAGCAGAACGTGTGAAATCAAATGCTGCAAACCTGGCAAAATCAAGAGGATTAACACGGTTCCTTAAGGGGGAAGTGTCAATCACGATCACGTCCTCTTGTGATGCTACTGCTAAAAATACTCTGCAGCTGCTTGTAAAAGCAAGTGTGTACATTTTGAAGATGCAGTGAAGATTCTGAATACAACAAACTAACCGTGTATCTATTGGATATATAAGACGTTAAGCTTATTTGTGCATAAAGTTATATTGCTATCGTTGTAGTATTTTCCCACGGCAACATGGTATGACTAACTTTCCCAGAGGGGTTTTTATGCATCTTGAGTTTTATTGATGTCTCTTTCCTTATTTATGTGGCTGCAGTGGAAATGAAGCCGATGTGATAAATTAATAAGGCCTGTTCTTCTGTTTTTTTTTGTGATCTCAACCGAAAGGAACTGTCGGCGGCTGATTTTCATATCGCAGCTTTAAAGTGGTTGCACCGGTGAAGTGCTTTGCCTATTTTTATATTCAGGGATTTTATAGCCCCATGGGGCTGTTTAATCAGAGTTAACTCTGTCTGGAACTGAATTACAGGGCAGCCCCTTCTCCCTGAGCCTGCACATATACACATATACTGTATAGGCACAAACACAGACAATCCCCCCCAGCTCCCAGCCCACACATACACGCACACGTGCATTGCATGGAGGGTCATAAAGCGTTCTCACTCTCTTTGGTGCTCTCACCCAGGACAGAGTGATAGAGAGTGGTGCAGAGAGTGATCAATATGTTTGTGCTATAAATAGCCAGTAGCGCAGTGTGGTGCTAAGGAGGAGGGATGCAGGGGTAATATATTTGATGAGGAGTGGGAGGGGCGGTGGGGGGGGAGACCCAGTAGAGCTCAGCATGGAAATGTTGCTGTGCATTCACAAAGCTTAGCCGGGGATGGGAGTATTACAGCTATTTGTTACCTGGCCAAGACTTTGAAATGCATTAGAAATATAGCAAAGCAGAACAGCATAAAATCGGATGCCATCAATATTGTGGAAGTCTGGAAATGATTTTTTTTTTTTTTTTTTTTTTCTGAGCAGAAAGGATTGTTTGGCTTAATACAAAGGCAACATTTCTTGAAATCTCCAACACAGTGAATAGCAATGAGAAGCATAACTCTGCTACTCTCCTACAATATCAAACAGGTAGCGCTACTGCAGCCAGTATATGGAGTGATACCCACTTACATGAGTAACAACACTAGTGAGGCTTTGGCCAGGCGCAGTAGTTGTTTGAGCTTAATGGTAACGTCAGCATGAAGTCAAAACACATTGATGATGTTATGGGGCTGGAACTGACAATTATTATAATTCCTCTCAATTAGTCATATTCATTTCGTCTATGAATTGCCAATCTTCAAATTGGATTTCAGACTTTGCTTGGACAATGAGCCCTCATACAGTATATGACAAAGAAAAGCAGAGAATCCTCATTATCCGGTTACGTCTGCTGTAACAATTGATTAATTAATCAGTCTGTTGGTCAGTGACTCAAGAGATTGTTTCCGCTCTACAACGTTTACCATGTTCACATGCTAACATTTGCCAATTAGCACTAAACGGAAAGAGGGCTAATGGGGTGATGCTAGTTAAGCCTATTTTTGGTCATAAACCCAAAGAATGGAACAAATTAAAAATAGAACTTGATGATGCTTGATGACAAATCAGGGGATTGACAAAACCATAAGGTGTATCCTCTGGTAACTATGAATGTAGCAATTCTGTGCCAGTCCATATCCTATATGTCGACTTTTTTTTTTTTTTTCATGGAAAACTTTGACCTGCTGGTGGTGCTACATAAAACATCAGGGAATTGCCAAAACCATTGGAATTCATCCCTGGGTACCATGAAGTACTTAATTTAACGGTAATCCATCCAATAAACATAAATATAAACCTGCTGGTGGTGCTAGAGGAAAGTCAGGGATCACCAAAATCATTAGGTTTCATCCTCTGGGTACCATGAATGGCAGTCCAATTCACAGCTATGGAGATATTTCAGTCCAGACTAAAGTGCTGGACTGACCAACCCACTACCGACAGACATTCCTATCCCTAAAGCCACACTGCTCGCCATTTTAGAAAAGAATAATCAATCTTCCACTTGACCAGCAATAAAAACTAATACAGTGTATTATCTACTGTTTCTGAACACTGCTGTTCACTTTCTCAGATGCCAGTTGTCGATGTCACTCTGTTGTAGAATGCGTACCTACTTTTCTCACTCACACCTCATTTGCTGATGGGGACGATGTGAAATTACGGCGACCTCTTGGTATTTAGTAAATATCAGAGGGCGAGCCTGTGGTTGTTCACTGTAATTTTCTCACATTTCACAGGCATATCAACATGCCAATAACCGTGAGTCAGCCTCGTAGCGTCGTGATGGGTTTTCAGAATGACCATAATCAGACATGTGGCACGGAGAAGTGTCACGTTCTGTTCTCTGACCAATTATCAGACGGGAGGGATGTGTTTCATCTCAAGGGAGCACTGACTCTCAACAAAAATACAAAAAAAGTAAAAAAAAAAAAAAAACTGCCATTGAGTCAACTGCATTTATTATGTAAATATGCTTCATCTGAACTGTAATCACAACAGACAAGGCCCCTCAGGGAGTGATGACAGATGTCAGCCTTTGATTATAAATGTCAGCTCAGAGAAGAGTGCCGTCCCGGCTGCCCAGCCGCACTCGGGCCTTGATTTTTCATCCAGACACAGGCCAACATTTATTTTCTCATTAGTGGCGTGTAATCACTGTGTTAAGCCACGCTGTCACCGCGTGATATTTCAAAATGATTTTTGATTGATGATGCCTATAATGAAGGTGTTCAAGGAAATCGTCACACGGAGATGTTTATACGAAGAATTAGGGGAGAAAGCAGGAGGGTTTTTAATTAAAGGCACCTCAGGTGATCGAACTGAGATACTGTAGCTGAAAGAAACAATTTTGAGCGACGTTACGGCATTATGAGAAGCTGAAGCGCACATTTTAGTTGTCACATTTTTGATCAGTGAATTATGTCTGCCTGCCTGAGTCTTCACACAAAATGAAAGTCCTCATGATGTAAAAATCAGAATCTGGTAATGTTTGTTTCAAAAAAGGAAATGCCTGCTAATGTTCAGGAGGTTTTTATTCCAGCATGCTATGGCAAGAGGGCCCTTGACCAGCCTGAGTGGCTCTTTGCTTGACTTGTGTGATTGGTGCCCTTCTGAGGGCTCCCCAAGTGATCCTTTGAAATCAATCAGTCATAGAGTAGAGATGCTCCTTTAGAACTTTTGCCTCTCCCCCTTAGGGTGCATTGGCCTCTACGTTGTTTCCTGAGGTGTCCATCAAACTTTGGCGGAGACTGAACGACCAAACCGATACCAAGCCTTTTGCTATGCAAAATAACTTAGTTACCATGGTAACGCATGCCATTACATGAGTGTGCCTGATCAAGTAAAGGAAAAAAAAGAATAAATTTGGACTAATAACAGTCATAATGAGTTATTGTTCATTAGCTCTCCATGACACCGGAGAACATAAATTAAGCTAGCTGCGAGAACCTGTGAGCTCGGTTAGGTGGTCCCTCATACCGTATATAACATACATCCAACGCCCCTTTTTCACTAATGGCTTTGCATCCACCTTTAAGTTCTACCTCTACATTACCCAAGGCTGTAATTTATTATCGTCACTCCTCACTCATTACTGTGCTGAGCTTGAGATGCAAAACCTTAAAAGCGCACATTTACATTGACTTGACTACACATGATGCAGTAAACTGACACTCCCGAGAGTTACAGCTCTGAGTCTGTTTCTAAAATGCTTTGAGCCAACTTCATTTTGCCACTTTTCCAAAGCTGCACACCCCAGAAACTGAAAACATGCTCAGAAATGGTGTGTAATATGGAGTTTGGACAGCCTAACTGCAGGTGTGAAGGTGACTTTGGAGAGCTCGTGTACTGTATGTTTGTGTATTCGGTTGGTATGGAAACAGCTCTCAGAGAAAAGAGCAATCATCGCGTGGGGGCGACAGTCAGGATCAGCGAGACAGGTGCGACGTTAAAAAAAAAAAAAAGGATGAGAGGACGAAAAACAGCAAAACAAGGTCAAGTCTGTGAATGAGGCAGACGAAATCCCGTCTGAGCTGAGTCATGTCCCATTCAGCAACTTTAAGCTCCTCCTGTCGCCCAGTTACCGGCTCGTTCATAAAAAAAAAAAAATAAATAAAATAATAAAAAAAAACAGCTGCAGGCAATCCTTTGCACCCAGGCCGTGTGCAGATAAGTGCTGGGTGATCATGCTAATCCTTGCCCTTTGGAAATGGATGCTGCATTTATACCAATACAGTGCATTCACATAATAAAAATGCATGGAAATGTGTGGCTGGTGATACTAAGCAATGCGTAGGCATATTAATTCAGCATTCACACCTTTCATGCAATGCCAGAAATTGCATTATTGTACATCAACAGGTACATGCTACTTGTTGCAGAGAATTCTGATTTGTATACTTCTCACACAAACAATATAATTGCCCTTCAGGCAAATCTAGATGATCTCAATTAAGTTGTCAATCACAATATAATAAACATATTTATATAAATATTTTGGTATGTGGTGCATTGACTTGACTAAATCGATACGCTGAGAGCATCACTGATGCCAGGAGGTGCAATAACGGCACTCAGTCCTCGTGATATGATTAAAACTGGCACAATGAATCTGATTCTTTGAGGTCTGATAATTGTATATTCCATGTTTTATTTATTTTCTGCACCAAGCAACTCTTAGTTCAGATAAAATATTGATTTAATTAGATTCAGATGCAGATCTAAATCTAAGTAATTGTGATGTACTGAACATGTGGCAGATTATTATAATCATATCATATTTAATGTTTAAAGGCCCCATATTGGAGAGGGTGACATTACCTTTTTATTATCATAAAGCTGGTCTAGGTGCTATAACAATGCAGTAAAAGTATTAAAACAATCTACAGTGAAAAGCACACAGCCTGTATTTCAAAACTGTGCCTTTAAATGAGCCATCGGGACTTCTGTAAAGTTGTGATGTCACAGCTCGAGTCCCTCCCCTCAGTCATGACCCCAGCATGGCCTGCCCAAGCCCGTCGCCTGGGTAGATTTCGATCTTTTACTTGTGGTTGGCCTGGTCAGGAGTCACTCAGATAAAAGTCAGCCAATAACAGAGGCTCATTCATATTAATAAGACAAAACGCAACATAATACACTTTGTTCTTGAGCGAGCTCCAGAGAAAAAGGTGGGAAAAAAGTCTGTGCAGAGTTTTTTTAGTGCTTAAAACCTCAAATCTATATATATTTATTTGTATCACAACTCTAAATAAAACGGCAGAAAGTGTAAAATATGGGACCTTTAATATTTCAAGTATTATAGACGTGAAATATGAGCACAGCCGTCTTACCCTATGCATTGCTGTCGACTCCTGCATTCAAAGCTGATGCAAAAAGTAGTTTTTAACGCTTGTTCCAGAGGTGGATTACGTTTCTGGGTCTTAATCCGCTGTCTTCGGCCCATGGTGTAGGCTGTATTTAGGATTTCACAAGGGGAATCTAGGAATGTTTTATTGAGCAGTCGCCGGCAGCTCTCTCCAGTCATGTAACACAATCACTTCAGACTGATGTGTTGTGTATGTCTCTTGTTTAAAACAGCTTAAGCTGGCATCCCGCTGCTTCATTTCTCCCTCAGGTTATTTCACAGGAGAATATGTTGCATTTATTTGATTGCAAGGGGTTTCAAAGAGGGATTCACGGGCAATTTTATCACATTTGCATTCGCCTTAAAAACAGGGCTTGGTTTCAGTTTTAGGCTTGGGAATACAGGAAGTGAGCTTTTGCCTGATTAGTGTGGTGCTCATCCATTACATACACTTGTGTATTCATCTGCATGGAGACAAATGTCAGATGTAAATAAGATGCAGTCATCTTATTCCCAAAAGAACGTTCATATAATGCTCTGAATATAGTAACACCACCATTGTTGCCCTACTTCTCACACTTTACTGCATGTACAGGCCTGTATATATCCCCTGACACTGGTATATATGCATTACATAGAATTAAAGTAATGAAATAAGCAAGTGCAGTTGTTGTAATGGTAGTGGTAGTTATTTATTTATTTATTTCCTTCCTTCTGTGAATTATTATTATTATTTTTTTTTTTAACTAAATGTATGCAGAATGAGAAATAGCACTCCGGTGGCTCATAAATTCCAAGCACTTCATGTGATTGTCATGATTTGAGGAATTGCCGATGTTTGTGTGTTTGGTAAAAGAAGCCGGTCTTTGAATTTGTCACCACAGACTGAAATATTGTAGATGAAGGTATTTGCTGACTTTGTAAAACGCAGCCACGTCACGGTAACATAACCTCAGCACAAGTCACCTGCTAGCTTGTCTCCCAAGTGAGATAGCAGAGATAATAAATGGAATGGCGAGCCACTCTCAAGGGGCCGATAAGACCTGCAAGCCAAGGGTGGCGTGACTTATAGCTAGCTAAACCGCTAGCATGTTAACTGCCGAGCTGCTCAAGCTATTATTGCAGTGCTCTGTTATATGGACTTGATGTTTCTTTACATTATATACATTTTCACATAAACCAATGACTAAAAATACAGCTGCAGTACAGAAATGACCTTACTGAAGGGATGGGATGGTGATATTCCAGGTTTGTTTGGAGGGAGCTGGCTTGTTTCAAGTCTTTATTTGGTTTATTCCTCACATAATCATCGTTTAAACACTTGAACAGTTTTGCATTGATTCCATTCACATAGTTGATAAAGTACAGCTTTGTGAAAATAATTAGGAACGATACAGTAGGTTGATTAACTGTATTTCTTCAAGGACGCTCCTCTTCGCTGATTACCTTTGCGCGGTACAAATTGACATTCTAAGACATGACCCTTACCTTGAAGGCCGTGGTGGTCTCTTGAGAGTCTGCCATGGAGCAAATTAGACCACATGGATGACATTCAGATTGGAATGTTAGTTCTCATTAATTTGTACTTTTTTTCCCCCATTTTTACATCCCTATGGTGTGTGTGTGTGTGACATTTGTATTATATACTGTACAGGCAGGACAAAATTGCCATACAGGTAATTGCCAATCTAAGAATAGAAACATATACCATTTCCTGAAAGACATTATGATAACATTTTCATCAGCTGCTGTGATGATTCTTAAAAAATCAAATTTGACATAATGAATATATTCCCCGGTGTGACAGACAGAATGTTGATAGACTATAGTCATTCACTGTTATGACAGACTGCCGATGATGTCTCAGTGTGTCGCTCATTTGTCATGCTTGATGTACAATAGTTTCTTTCTCTGCAGTGCTGATAAGGGCCCCGAAGGTAGCTGCTTTGAATGTGTGCACGTCGGTTTGGGAAATCTGTAAGGTGAATGTCCTTGAGCTTCGCCGGCCCTCCTATTGTTCTAGCAGAGCAACGCATTGGGCAGCAGTTCAGGTGTGTGATAGAACCGAGCAGCTCTAATGCAATTATTCTAGTTGTCATTTCCTGGAGATAATAATAACTACATGCTAAAATGTAAAATATGATTCAAGGAAACTATGTTGTCCCGTCCTACACTGTAGCCCGAAGCCAATTTTCATCACTAATTTCATGTTTGTTTTTCTGTAAACTGCTCCAACCTCACTGGTCACATTTTAGGTGCTATTTGTGAATCAAGACATGTGATTGAGCTCTGCCAATCAGAGGTTATATAACAGCAGCATGCAGCCAAGAGCTCCGTCAATCAAAAGTAATGTGTTAACAGAGAGTCTAATACTGCCTTGGGGCTATTGTTGGATTTCAGACATTAAATGTCAGAAAGGTTCAGACTTATCCCTTAGAGTCAGACTTACCATTCAGCAGCAGAAAGTCACACTCCCTAATGTAGGGTACACTAATATCGGTCTTCAAAAGGACACAAGTCAAAGCATGCACAAAGGATATACAGTGACAAAAATCAATTTCAATTTCAGTTGCACAGTAACATCTGATGAGCAGCAGCCTCAGAAAACTAACTACTCAACTGTGTTAGTCACTTAATCAAGCCCTTGAACTGACTGGCGTGTTAACTTGGCTTTTTTTTTTTTCTGAAATCATAACTAGATGGATGCCTGAACTGAAGAGAAAGCTTCTTAGAGGGAATGACATGTATAATCACAGTTATCTTTCCCCACATTGTCTTTTATTATAGATAAAAGGTGTATATGCTATATGCTGCATCAATCATCCAAAAAGTGGATGGACGACAGCTTAAAAGCTTGAGATAGCCCTATGTCTTGCAGCATAATACATCTCTTAATGTGAGCTCTAACGCCACAGAGAAGCAGCACTCTAAAAACAAAAGGCTGGGAAATTGCAGCTACACTTAAGGTGGGTAGTCTTCACAGACACATATGGATAAAGAAGAAAGTGCTGGCCGACTGTGAAAAAGACAATGCCCAGATAAATTTATTTGAATTCAATTCAAGAGCGCAGTTATAAAAATAGTTTCATGACAAAAGTACTTATTTACTTTCTCCCTTGAGAAAATCCCATTAACATTCTCCCTTTTTGGAGTAACTGTGGCAGCTGGCCTTATTTCACTTTCCATGAGCAGTGCTGACAACATCTGGCCCGCTGGCCATTTTTTCACACTCCTTTTGGGAGGGTCAATGTGGCAGCAGGTTTAAAGATCGAGCCAGACGTCCCCTTTCCCAGCTCCTCCTTGGGGAGTTCTACCTGTCCTCTGGCCAGCTGAGAGACATTGAAATCACTGAAAAGTCCTGGGTTGGTCCCCTGTTCTGCATCCTGTGGGACATGTCAGCTCCTGCTGCAAACTCCTTGTGGGGATGAAGCCATAACACGTCAACTGGCTGCACCTGATCCAAAGCAGCACTGACTTTCATCAAAGAACACCCTTGGACTTCTAAGTGCCTCGTACAACAGACTGGAGCGTTAGACAAACATATGAGGCAGGGTAGCTCTGAAGGAAGGACGAACATTACTCACTGCTTGAGTTAAACCTCACAATATATACACTTATTTTGTACTTAACCTTGCCTGTAGATAATAGGCAATATTGCAATGGATGGAGGTGGTGTAATTAAATTGCCATTCAGTTTGGAAATTGCAAACAGATTGCTCATTTGGCTGTAGGAACTCAAACCAAAAACATATTTCTATGTGGATTTCAGATTTCCATGGTGTAGCTACTTCTGCTTGTAAACTTTATGGTACTTACCTTACTGAAACAATGAGGTCTCACCCCTAAATTCCACTGAGCACGTTCCAGCTGTGCCTCAATGACCTGAGCAGATCGTGCCTGTTCAAAACAATGAGTGCAATTCCATCAAAAATAACACAGAGAAGCGTCCCAGAAGTGGGTCTCTGCTCTGGGATGTAATGTTAGAGGATCACCAGAGTTGTTAAAGTTCATCCTTAGGGGAACCTGCATGTTTACTAAATCTCATGACAATCCATGAAATAGTTGAGATATTTCAAATAAAACAACAAATGTCAACCTCATGGTGGCTCTAGAGGAAGATTAAGACTAGCATCCAAGTAATTAGGATGTATCCTCTAGGGACAATGAATCCATCTAGCAGATGCTGAGGATACTTCCGTGGGTTAGTAAATGAAATGATGAATGAATGAAAAAGAATGTATGATTTGCTAACATTTCCTTTCGTGTCATCAGCAGCTCAAAGTCAGTAGGATTCATCCTATGGGAACCATGAATATCTACCAAATGTCATGAAAATGCATCCAACATTTGACATTCCATGAAATAACATTTTCAACTTTTTGGTGGTGCTCGGATGAGGTCAGGGGGTCTGTACATTTCTTGACAATCCACCCAATAGCTGCCACCATTTCTCCTCTATATCCTCAATATTTGCATGTGCGGATTTAGACTGACCAATTAAGCAACTATGCACAGCCCTGCAATGGTTAAGCATCTCAAACTTTTATCGCATTACTTGAGCTCCTTTGGCTTTATGTGCCAGTAAGTCAAAGTAATGTCTGCATCTTTCATCTCATGGAGTTAAAGACAAAAGAAGAGGAAGAAAATCACCATGAAAGCTGTGAAGAAAAGCCTGGCAACCTGAATGTATTTAGAGTATGATTTGTGCCAAACTAAATCACAAAATAGCAAATGAAGTTGAACAAATCATAAAACATAAACAAATCATATAGTATGTCTAAGGTCTAATGTTAGTTTTCAATGAGATGCTGCAGTCACCCTATTTGCCAAAATGGTCGTTATAAAATGTGGCCGTATGATTACTTGTGGGAAATATCCATTCCAAAAAAGTGGTATTGAAATGGATGAGTGAAGTGCGAGGCCATCTCCCAAATAGCAGCAATATCACTGATGATAGCCAAACTACTTCACCAACTTCCTGTCAGCCAGTTTGAAATGAGACATTCGAGTCTGAGGGCTTTCTTACTATCCATTCTCCTTCACCTCGCCTAGATAAATAATGGAGTTCTTGTTGGCATGTGGGGCTTTTAATGTGAAAGGTATATTAGTGGCACGTTTGCAGGTGGGTTTGAGTTCCGACTCCTTCGTAATACGTCTGATAGGGTGTTTCTTCCCACCTATTTAAGGCCGATAATGAAACACCAATTCCCTAATCCCTGCTCTAAGCTGGCATGACCTCCTCTCTGAATTGTGGCGATGAACAACAAAGTGATGAACACTAAAGAACAGCTGACAAATTACAGAGGCTGTTTCATTGTAAATGCCAATACCTATATTTGAAGAGGAACAACACAAATGGATAGTGGTGCGAAATGGCAAACTGGGGACCTATGATCCTTCCATGCATCATTTTAAGTGACACATTGCTCAATATAGATATTCCCTATCGGGAAATCAATACGCCGGATGAAAAAAATAAAACTCTTAACTTTTGAGGTTAAAGGAAGAATTTATCCAAAGTAATGGCTTGATATACAGAAACACCTGAGGTTCTCGGACGGAAAATGACTTCTCTTTTGATTGTTTTCCGCTCTTTCTTTTTTACTTCACTCCTTTTCTGCTTCTGTCTATTTTCTTTGTAATATGCTGGATAGCTGTAGGGCACTACGAGGCTAGGTTTGTGAGGGTGTATTAATGAAAAAAGCACCTGCACCAAAACCCATTTATCAGATCACACTGTGGCTAGCTGACACGGGGAATGGAGTGTACGCGCGTTGTGTGTAGGTGGGTGTGTTTACGTGTCTTTGTGTGTGTGTGTGCGTGTGTGTGTGTGTGTACGTATACGTGTGTTTCCGCTTAAGTGTTGCCAGTGTGACACATTCATCACAGGGGACATAAATGAGCTGAACTCAAGCTGTGGAAGGGCACAAGGGGAAAGGAATGGGTGTTAACTGTGAAAAAGCATGAGGAGATGGAGGAGGAAGAGGTGGAGAGAAAAAAAAGAAAAAACGAGAAGGGAAGTTAGACTAAACGCTCAAACAGGAATGGAGTCATATGAGCGCGTGCATGTACTTCCCTGTGTGTGAGAAAAGTGTGAGCGCGCTTAATGGGGCTTAGTCAAAGAGCCGGTGGAGAAATGTCTCTCTTACCAGCTTCAAGGAGCTGCCACCACTTTCTGCATCACTTTGCTTGAAGGTCACGCTATCCAAGGATGCAGGGTTACTGTTGCACAGGTGCCTCAGAGTGTGAAGTTAGAAATTGCTCCACTACTGCAGGATTATTGTAGGGACCTACAATATTTCACAGAAGCTCTAAAATTCTAGGCAGGAGGACAAAATTAAAAAATTTACATACAAAATTTAGTTAACTTTACCCTTAAGTGCTTTGAGTGCCACCAAACACCACCAGATATTAAATTATTCTTTAGTTCCTATAGTTCCTAGATATAGATATTATATCGCAGGAGCCAAATACAAATCACTGTCAGTGAACATTTTGCAGAAATGTTAAGTATCAACATTTTGCTCATCCCTGTCGCTTATTGAGGTCATGTGCTTGTTTCCTGGCTTCATATTCTACCATTTTAAAAGAAAATACATACAAGAGATGTTTCTATGATCTTAAAAACAAATAGTTGACACATTTTCGACACTTTTCTGAAGGGTCTGTTGCATCAAGGGATTCATAGCATTTCTAAAAATTGTGTCTATGGCCCTTCTTTCAATTATTACCATGAATTCACAGCAATCAAATAGCAATTACTGCTTAATGGGCTTTTTTTTTTTTTTGCCCTGGGTTTTGCCTCGCAGACTACTTGAGGCAAAACCCAGGATTACAGGCTGCTCTAACCCTCTGATTGTTGGAGCCTGTTGGGTCGTATGTAGCCTGACAGGAAACTACTCAAGGCTCTTCTGCATTTTTTTTTTTAGTATTTTCCTACATAGGACACACGGGTTGAACATTAATTGCAGGTCAGACAGTGAAGAAGAATGAGGGAAAGTGCTCTTTTTAGTTGAGATGTAGAGGAAATACACATCATTTATCAAAGCAGCAGGTCTTTATCCATGAAAGTAAATGTGAGTTTACTGTAGGTTAGTTTCTGACTGCATCAGTTTACAAAGAATTGTAAATGATTTAGCCCTGACTGTGTCCAAAAATAGAACTACTTCCATACACCAACCAAAAATCCATACTTAGAGTTCTGACATGTAGTTGCTATGAAAACCCAATGATGATGACAATCTGTGATGCACAACATCAAATGCCGGCCGTTTTTACTCTTGCCCTATCAACCATCTGAGCCATTACAGTCAGAATCGCCATTACTGGCTATAAGCTCTATAACAGCGCGGATAATTCTGCCACACTGCCCCTGCATCCAAGCTGTTCATCCCACAGTATTTCAGTTGCCCCGATTCAATAACAGGCTAAACAGCGCTATCACTCAGGTCCACCCTTCCCCAAAACAGACATTTGTATGATTTACTTTACATCACGTTGACAAAGGAGATGATCTGGCAGCGGTGTTTAGTTTCAAAGTCAAATAAGGGTTTTAGTCGTGTGCAGTAAACAGCGTTTACAGTGACAAAAATAAAGATCTACCAACATCTTTCTGCTAAACTATGGTTTGATAATCTCTCTGACATTTTTTCCCTCCTGTCTAAAACACAAGTGGAATATCTTTTGATCCTGTTGAAGTTAAGGGTAATTAAGTGCTCTTTCATTCCTATCTTACATCTTGGCCTTGCCGGAGATGCAATCCATCCCCAACAGTTGTTGCTGTAGCCTTATCTGCTTTTTAGATGAAGTGTCAGATGATCTCTTTTGGAGCCTGGGAGGAGAAAAAAAAAAAAAAGTAGTCCCAGATTTTATTCTATAGACTCTGGCTGGCAGCCGTTCTGAACTCCTGGCACATCCCAGCTAATAACCACTTCACCTCAGGGTGCAGGGGAGTGGGGTGGAAGTGGTGGGTGGGGCAGGCAAGTTTAAAAGACAGAGGAAGAAGAAGAAGAAGAAAAAAAAATCAAAAAGGAATAATAAAAGAAGAAAATAAATTCCTCACCTCCCGCCCGCTCATCACAGGAAGTGCAGCCTCAGCAGCCGCCTATGCAGAAGCGCTCTGATGATTATGCAGACACCAAAGAACGCTCGGAGCGCAAACAGCTGGCCCGGTCTCACCGAGGATCATGGAGAGCCTTCTGATCTTTCTAATGTATTCGGTAATTACTGATACGTGTCGACAGCGCGCATGTGTGCGTGTTGGTGCTGGTTAATGTGGCAGCAAATGAATTCCAAATTTGGCCTTGCATGCTCACACATTCACACCTCTCTGATCCTGATGTATTATGAAATTACTGAGAAGTAAAGCAAAAAAATAAATAAATAAATGCAAAATCCTCAAAAAAAAAAAAAAAAAAAGACATTCCACATTCAATTCACGTGCATTCTGTCTGATAGAAAGCTCAGAAAGCAGCTAAAAATAGTCCTCAGATGCTAAAGTGAGCCCCAAAAAAAGCAGCACCAGATAATTTGTGAATATTGCAGCTCATTTAAATCGTATTTATTGCTTCATATTGTGAAGAAATTAAACCTGAGGAAGCAGCTCATGCACTCGAGTTGAGCATAAACACACTGCCCTGTGGCCTACTGTGAACAATTCACCTCTCCCATCTAATCCTGCTGTGTAAAGTTCATCCACTGTTACAGTTTTCTAATAGTCAACAGCAGATGTTGAGGTTTAGAGGTTTTGCTTTTGGAATAGGTAATCACACCCTCCGGTTAATATCATCCCCATCTCTCATCTCAACCCACATGTTCAGACACTTTGCCGCTCTCTGACATCTGGGCTGATGATGTGGGGAACACCATCTTATTGCTCAGGCCTGACATTAGCTCACAGTCTGGGGTCCCACAGACCTCCAAAACTGGGGTTTGTGTAAAAATATCAACCATTAATCAACTAATAATAATAAAAATAATCAACCAGCCAATGTATAGATAATTACTGAAGTGCTAACCATCCTTTTACCCCAAATGCTTACACACTTTTTGCCAACAGACAAGAAATACACACTATTATAGCGACAGCCCTCATTTTCCATTAGCGCTGCGCTAATTAGCTGCTTAAGCTTGCTGTTTTATGACTGTTAGAAAAGTGTAAATGTTACATTTTCCTAGTCTGTGATGTGTCTGCTCTGCTTATGTTCTGGTTTGTGCTGACAGTCGCTGTAAATGTGCTCTGAGTTGTGTTTTAGGGTGCCAAGATGAGTTCATCCATGAAGTGCTCACATGTAGCTCAGAGCCTGTCACAGCAACTCGTCAAACGTAACGACATTTCTTATTCTTATGAGAGGTCAAACTGCCTCTTGTTGTTCTTGTAAACTCCAAACAGACTACTACTAGTGTTGCGTAAAAAGTGCTGATATAAAAGAAGATGTAAATCCAGTGTATTGTACAGTATTAAACTGGTTTTACAGCCGCCGTCTTCTGACTGGACAATTCTCATAAAATTAGAAAAAGTCAAGAAGTATCATGGTGGTAAAATCTGTTAAAGAGGGTCAGGGTCTACAGGATTAGAGGATGCTCATAAGAATCATAAACAGTAAAGCCGCTTTGATTAGGCCAGTGTGCTCTGTGGAAACATGAAGGACAGTGTTGAAATTGATGATTTACCAACTGAGGGGGACATAAACAGGAGAATGGGGGCTCTGAACCACCTGAACCATCAGACTCTCTTCTGGTGATTACTTTTTTTAGTATTTTTTTTAGTGCAACAAAACAAAAGCAAAGATCATTTATCTCACCTGAATCCTCATCATCATCCACATCCTCTGAGGCCTGCGAGCAATTATACACTTTGTGTGAAAACACAGTTGATCGTGAGTTTTTGTGGTGACTGTCTCTGCCTGATAAATGCGACAGGACTCGTATTTATTGAACTGAAATAAACACTTTCCCCTTCGGCTCGCTGCCGTGAAGCTAATGGGACCATTTCCAGCGAAGAAAACTGTCAACATTATTATGTTCCTTTCCATGTTGTGGGTAAAAGAAGAGAAATATCAATTCAAAACGACATGTTTGGGAAAAGGCACTAAAGGGTGAGGACATTGCATTTAGTTTGGAGTCAGATTTGAAATTCCAGTGGCTAATTTTGCCTGTCATCAGTCAAAAGGCAAAAATGATTGCCATCAAGTTCAAGTGCAGGACTACAGAGAAAAAGGTTGTTATCAACCTCCTGCCGTTGGACACTCAGAAACCAGAGACAACGGAGCAAAGAGAAGAGTTCGGGCAGCCAGAGGAAATTTAATTTCATTATTCTTATTGTATTTATCCATATGTAGATCTTGAGAGCTAACTTGCTTCCAATTTGCTGCCGCTTTTTACTGCTAATGTACGCTCTAATGGACTGCAGTTTAAGTGTTCTGATGCCTTTTTGCTTTGTAAACCTGTTTTATGGAGAGAAAATAGCTGGAGAATCTTTTTATGACCCGCGAGCTGATGATACAGATGAGTAAATTAAATCAGCACAGGAAACAAGTTCAGTTGACTATTTCCTCCCTGCAATATCATCAGTAATGACAAAGTAGAAACAACCACTGGGACTGATATGTTTAATATTTATTTGATTATTTTTATCCATACGCACCCCCAACATCCCTCTGGCCTCTCAGACGCAGTGCGATGGTAACCTAACAAGGGCTGCTTAATGTTAGTGGTCAACAATGAAGATGTAACCTGCCTGTAGTTGATGAAGACGTACATTTCAGCATATTACACTTAGTCATTTAGGTGACACTTTTATCCAAAAGTGACTTACAAAGAGAAGCAAGGCTGAAACAGCAGGACATGTTATTGTCGCAGAGTCACAATGAAGTGAGTTGAATCACGAGTTCATTTAGTTAATTTATGCTGTTAGGCTTCGTTTTGTCTCGCTGCGGTAATGTGTATTCACATTTGTGCAAGCGGGGCATGGAGAAATCGCCTGCTTGAGGCGCTGGTTTATCAGCCTTCCTGGTCTGTGATTGTGATCGCTAATGGATTCTCCAGAGGGTCTGGCGACTATCAACGAGCTTGGATGGAATTTGAACAAATAGTATTAATGAAGTGTGCCAGCGACTTCTTTCTTCCAGTCTTAGGAGTCACTCAAGAAGCTGCACACGGGTACTGATTACTGGGGAAGGTTGCCATAACACTTTATGGGCATTGTCAAATTCTACCGTTTAACTCGTGATTTTTAAGGCATGTTAACAGAAGCAGCATCTGTTGAAGGCCTCCCGCCATCTCTGTTCAAATCCAGCAGACCCATTACCTTGTTAAACCATGCTGAAGCAGACATAGATAGTCCTCGTTGCGGGCAGACATGACATTGCCTAGATAGGTACAGATCTGGGTCATGTGAGCTTGCACTTGCCACCCTACACATTCTTTTTAGACCAAATTTAATATGCAACATAATTGTACTCACGATACAGTATGTAGTAGTGGGTCCCCTAGTCTGTGTCTCAATCAGCTATGGATTCCTCAGTCTACTACAAAGTTTTAGCAACAAGTGTGGAAACTTTGAAAAACTTAAATAGTGAAAGATTTATGTTTTCCTTGCCCACACCACATTAACGACAAAATTACGAGATTACCCTCTCCCAAAGGGAGGTGGTTTGTGGAGCGGCATATGTTTGTATTTGCCAAGCAGAGATGCCCACAAGTTATTTTTGCAAGTCAAGTCAAGTCTAAAGTCTTTCCAGGCATACAATAGCAGTGGCAATTTTTCATTAACAGAGCATGACTGTATTGTATAATTACACTGGGCGGCAAACTAATTGCAGTTTATAATTTAATGTGAATGAAACATCCCTCTGGCCTCTCGGATGTAGTCACGATGGTAACCTAACAAGGCTGTAATGTTAAGTGGTCAACAATGAAGATGTAACCTGCCTGTAGTTGATGAAGACATTACATTTCAGCATATTACACTTAGTCATTTAGGTGACACTTTTATCCAAAGTGACTTACAAAAAGGGAAACAGGTACAGAGCAACAAGGACATGTTAGTGCAGCAATAAGTACTGTGACAGTTGTAGAAGGGGATAGATTTATCTCCTCCAGTTGTTGTTAGTGCATATTATGGAAGTACGTGCTCTCTGAAGATAGGAACTGGTAGGACGTTGCACCATGAGGAACAACAGGCGATGGGGTCTGGATTTTGAAGTGAGCGATGTGGCAGGGCCAGGCATTGTTTATCATTAACATGAACGTAAGTGCTACTCTCGAGTTCAAATGCCCAGCCGGTATATGGTGGCAGTGGAATATGGTTGATATGAAGTGACCCATGGCAAACACTCAACAATGAACATTAATCAGGTTAACTTATAGCTACCAAGCTATTAGTGAAACCAACATTAGATAATTGTAAAGTTAAAGCGGTATTTAGCTATCCGTCCAAGTGACTTCGTCTATCTAGTGCGTTTTCAGGTGTGATGTAGTTGGGCGTGCGTCGATTCCAGCAACCTTTGATAGTGCAGATGTTGTTTAGTGATTCTTTCGTTGGACCTTGTGTGAAAAGTCATTATAGCCAAAGTTTATGATAAATGGGACAGCAACTGCAGGTTTGCTGCAGTTTACTGTCATCTTTACACCAGTTATGTAAGGTTAGGAATGATAATAGGAAGGGATTTTAATATAAACCTTGAGTCTGAAGTCGGAGTCTCAGAATCTTTTGAGGACCAGTCTCACATTAAGTTTAACCAATCCAGAGTCGAACTTGAGTCTATAGGTTGTCAAGCATCTTGAAATGAAATCCATTGGAAGCATTCTCAGAGTAACACAGTTTCGGTCTGGCTGTTGTCTGGCCTAGGGTGAAAGCATTTTATCAACTCAGGAAACTGCTCCTAGAAGCTGTATCTGGTGGTATTAGGTGAGCTCAAAGATACCTCTCCACACGCCACCATGGGGTATTTCCACACTGTGAAACATTAGTTTTGGATAGGACGACTACTACATCAGCAATGTTGCCTTTTGTTATCACGCTAACCGTATAACAAAAATGCAACAGATCTGAGACGAAAGAAATGGGATCAAATATTTGAGATAGGTGTACTGCATTTTCTTGTCTGATGTTTCAACAGCCCCACAGTAGAAACATCACCGTAAAAAGAAGTTCGGCCATCACTCTCTCTATGTTATCGTTCTTTGGTTTTATGGGTCAAAACGCAGTTTGCTTTGGTCAGGTGATAGCTCAAACCGGGCGGGGAGAGGATACATCTGTCTGGCGTTTGGCAAAAGTGGGTCTGGCTGTGAAACGTGAGTCAGCTAAAGGTTTAAGCTCACGTCCAGCACCCTGCGGTTGCAGCGCAGTTTAATACAGAGAGCCGAGACAGGCTGACAGAGAGAGGAGCTGCAGCAGTAGCAACCTTATAAAGCACACACATGCAGTCAGACACACATAAGAAAAAAAAAAAAAAAAAACAGCTTCACGTTATAGTCCCTGCGACAATTTACAGCCACTGGTTAGATTTCATAGCGTGGTGTATTAAAATAACCAGAGCCCAGAAACAAGCTGTAAATATTGTAATCCATCACAGTGGCTTGTATTTTTTTGACAAAGTGACATTTTGTTTTGCGGTTCCAAGCAGACTGCTTTTTGGAAACTCTCGCGGTGGTGTGTTCAAAGGCACCAACATCTGATCAGCTGAAGCAGCACCAATTTACCTTTATTGTCATGAATGTAGTATGGTTGCCACATGCTGATATTGTAATGATAGCAAATGAATGTCAAAGAATTTGTATGCTGCATCTTCTGTGAAGCATTTCTAGTTCTTATTGTTGTTATTAAGGTTGGCAATGTTAAGTTCTGACATGACTTATTTTGACAGACACAAAAATTACAACAAAATTTATATTTTTTAGTCTGTAAAAAAGATCAAACTTTCAACATGCAACAATGGCCAAGAAAGTCTGATTTTTATTTATTCCCAAGTGCAGGGCAAGTTCAACAGCTTAACCTCCCTTAGCTATAATGCCAATAGCGAGCCAGTGTTAAATAGGCAATGCTGAGTTAAACATGCCAGCTAACCGTCTAGCCTGTCTAGCCACCTATCTGGGTGTTTTATTCAGGAGCCTGATGAAGTTTGAAGTAGATGTTGCATTTTAGTGCGTCTTTTCTGCCAACATGGTTTATTACAAATGGGGCAAGTGTGTCCGTCATAAATGTGCTGCTGTTTATCTGTCAAGTCCATGTCGAGTCTCAAGTCTTTTGAGGACTGCTCTCAAATCAAGTCACTGTTATAAGTTTTTTTAGTCCAAAAGAAAGGCGAACTTCGGTGCAGCAAGGTAAGAAAAAAACATGACTTTTATCCTCAAGTAGTGCTCAAGTTCCAAAAACACAGGATCCTACATTTCCATGATCTAGCAATTGTTTCTTGTGTGTTAGGAAATTTAGGACTTATGCATTTCAATTGCATATAAAATTGCATATTTCCATTCATTTGAAATACATATAGTTGAAATATAAATGAACTAATAAACTTAATGTGAAGCAAGTAATAAGATTTATGTAATAGTACTAATAAACTCAATGTGCTTCCATTATACAGTAAGGAGTTTATGCATTCAACATTAATAAAGCCAAATTGTTTGCCCAAACCCAACAGCAAAAATGAATACAAAATTGATCTCTCCATGGAGTGCACCTTTAATGCATTTACATTAACCATGACTACAAACAGTTGGCAATTTTAGCAACAGACCACACACTGGAACAACAATTTTGCCATCTTGTCATAGTGTTATGCAGAGCATATGGAATCTGTTTTAGATTTCAGCTCACAGGCTGATCTCTTGGAATTTCGGTGACAGGTTAGAGTCATGCCAACGTAACACTATCCCTATTCAACCTCCAAACACGTGCACTCACAGTCACACGCACACAAGTGATACCCCAGTTCCCCCAGACCATATGTGTGCATGAATTTTCAAGGCGCTTTCTGCCAGTGGCACACTTTGAATAACAAGCCCCTGTGCCGTCCACATGACGTATCCCCCCTCTCATCCCTTTGTACTCTGTTGAATTATGTGCTTACTCATCCCTTGTATCTTCAGTGGAGCTTGTGTTTTATGTTCAGCTGAAAATATAGAGGGAGAATTCAAATGACTCAGCCAGCTGGTGCAGTTATTGTCACAGAGTCACAATGGCGTGAAGTTGAATCACAGTTCATTTGGTTAATTTTTATGCTGTTGCGACTACCGTTTTGTCTCTCGCTGCCGTGTGTGTATTCACACATTTGTGCAAGCGGGGCATGGAGAAATAGCCTGCTTGGCGCTGGTTTATCAGCCTTCCTGGTCTGTGATTGTGATCGCTAATGGATTCTCAGAGGTCTGGCGACTATCAACAGGCTTGGATGGAATTTGAACCGTAGTATTAATGAAGTGTTGCAGAAACGACTTCTTTCTTCCAGTCTTGGGAGTCACTCATGCACGGGTACTATGATTACTGGGAAAGTTTGCCATAACACTTATGGGCATTGTCAAATTCTACCGTTCTTCCGTGATTTTTAGACATGTTAACCAAACAGCATCTCATTGAAAGGCCTCCCGCCATCTCTGTTCAAATCCAGCAGACCTTACCTTGTTAAACCATACTGAAGCAGACATGAATGGTCCTACGTTACGGGCGAGACATGACATTTGCCCTAGATAGGTACAGATCTGGGTCATGTGAGCTTGCACTTGCCACCCTACACATTCTTTTAGACCAAATTTGTATGCAACATGGTGTATCGAATACAGTATGTAGTAGTGGGTCCCTAGTCTGTGTCTCAATCAGCTATGGATTCCTCAGCCTGAAAAACATTGAAGACCCCTGCTCTAAATGAAAACTGAAGGGAACAACAAAATTATGACCATCTGTCCTGAGGGGTACATGAATGTCTACCAAATTCTGTGGCAGTCCATCCAATAGTTTTGACATTGTACTCAAAATAACAAATGTCAACCTCACAGTGGCTCTAGAGGAAAAGTTAGAAGTTTGAAGTTAAAAGTTAACAATGGATGATGAATGTTGGTGCAGGATTTCATGGCAATCTAAAAGTTGTGATATTTCAGCCTGGATCAAAGTAGCTGAGTAACCTGCAACCAACTGAGAGACAAAACCATCCTTAGAGCCACACGAGAGGCAAAGAAATCTAACCTTAATCCACGCATTAGTCATCAAACATATTTAAAATTAAATAAAAGAAAAGTGAAGTTTGGAACTCTGGTTTTGTACTGAAACTTTGAAGAGGTCCATTTTATACATGGCCTTATGTGCTTGTTCAATGAAAAATGAAAAAAATGAAAAATTAGAGTGTCCCTTTAGAATGAGCCCTTTACTATATACCAATGCCACAGGCCCACAGTGTCCATGCATGTTGCACAGTTGTCCAGATTGGTCAAGCAAAACACAGGAAACACAGGCATTTCACATTTTTTTTGCGTGTTTCACAACCCTTGTAGTTTATCCTTCATCCTTGTAATGGATGGGTGAGTGGAGGGGGTAGCAGTTTACAACTGTATAGAGATGTCACTCAGACCTCCATTCTGCCCCCTTAAGAAAAGGTTTGATAAGGTCAAGAACCCGAGCAGATGAAACAAAAAAAAAACACACTCAAGATATTTCAGGCAAATAAGCACAGGCCCAATCTAAAAGATCAGATAATTAAAATGAAAGTCTGAAGAGATACACTTCATTATAAAAATGAGCATGTCTTTGGATGTCTGATAATCCAAAAGGAAATCAGCGACGACCTGATGTTATATCCACTGATTGGTCTGACACTTGAGACAGTCAGAAGATTGTATCTGAAACTGAAAAAGGTTTTTTCAGGCCAACAAGGGAGACTGTGCTCCCTACATAACCTCACATGCTGTCTGGGTATGAATGAGGAACGTAGCTTTTTATGAGATTTTATTGTAGCCCGAGCTTGTGGTGGTGTGCTCCATCTGAAGGGGGTGTTATATTGTTTAAGTGGCCTTTTAAAAGGTTACTAAATGCATGTCAGTTCCTACAGTTCTGTGTGAAAGCAGCTACAGCAGGCCAAGGGCGCAGGTTTATTTTGGCTGTCAAGATGTTTAAGTAGGTCTCAGTGAAAGGTTAAAGCCAGCAGGTCAAGACACACAGGCTGATGGATGTCATCTGCCTGCAAAGGAAGATGCCATACAAGCGATAGGAGACACATGGATGGAGACAGAGAATCTGGAGGTCATAGTCGTAAATCTTACCATTTTAGGAACAAGGACCAGCATGCAGGGAGTTGGTCAGAACCGGGACAAGACAGAAGGTCAGTGATTCTTGCATATGGGGAATTTAAATACATGCAGTGCGATGTAGCTGTAGAGAAAGGGCGATGGAAAACATGGTGCAGTGACTGTGCACCGGTGGATCAAGTCGAATGTGAAACATCAGTTTGTGAGTACCATAATATGTAAGGCTAAGATTCCTTTAACCCTATAAACCCCATAGCGCCCCAGAGCACCCGTGAGCACCCAGGAGTGCCCATCGTTTTAAAATCATTCCCAGGGTTCCCATTCCCAAAACACGGAAATTAAACTTTTGAGCTGTGTATTGTAGATATATTGTTGTCATCATGACTGGAACTGGAAATATGCATCATTGGGTTGATAGCTATGATTTATTTCCACGGGTTTCCACTGTAAACCTAAAAATGTCTCTGCCGACAAAGCATCCCTCAGTTTACAATCTTGTGGAAGCCTTGAGATTGGGAGGGAGATCTTGACTGACTGTGCATAGCGGAAAGCAACATTGTGAGCTCTAGTGTTTCACTCACACCGCATCACATAATCACCATCAGTAAATGGTAAGACTTATCTGACTTTCACTGTGAGAGATGGATGCTGTTTTCCTGGGGCAGTTCGCCTTCGAGTCAGCAGGGAAGACTGACCAGGTCACGCTGATTTTTCTACATAACTTCGACATTTTCTCTCTTAAGTTACCAAAAACACTACCTACTACCACAGTGTGGGTTGCTGTAGCTGTACTGTTTGTTCTTAAAGGCTATTTAAACAGTTTTAGTGCTTTTTAGTGCAAGTGTTGACTCAAACAAATGTCACATTTGATGGTTTGTGTCAAGAGGAACTTCTGTTTTTTAAATGTGGTAAATGTGGAAATAGCCGCAGTGACCTGCAGCAAAGTTCTACAATTTTCCTGTGTTTTCGAGGGTTAAATGAAAGCCTGCAAATCTTTAAGCAGAGAAATAGTCCATCAGGTTAAGTGTTACCACCTGTAGCTTGGCACTTCTGATTCATGAAAAAGAGTAAAAACAACTCATTGTTGCCTTTTTTTATTTCTAGTACAGGCTTCACAGTGCGTTATTTCAAACCAAGCTGAGACTCGTAAACCTAATTCACATGGACTGACAGGTCACACATCACACCTTCAATGACCTGTGGGTGAAAATCCAAAAAAAAGAAAAGAAAAACTTTGTTCCGGTGACTGACTGCAAGTCATGCTGCTCTCAACTGGAGGGCTTTATTTGTCATTTCTGGTGGTCAAGAAAGGCTACGAGGGTATGAGCACTAATCAAGGCTGTCGCTGGCGTTCTCCATTATTAGTAACAATAACCAGCAGTGAGCAAAGTGAGAGGTGAAGTGACTCATGAATAATTAGGTGGATGTGTTTGTTTTTAAAATCTTAGAAAATTCACACTGAAGAACTTATTCACTCTCTTTTTTTTGTTGTTTTCTTCAAAGTGCCTGGCACATCAGTAGGTGCGGGCTCTCTGGAGGTTTTCACAAGCGTTTTAAAATGTCCCCATTCTAACACTCACCATTACACATTTATTCAGAACCATTGAGACACCATTCAAACTTGATTGGCCTTAATAGTCCTAGTCATTAAGCGTCATACAGGAGAGTACTGGTCTTTTCTAAGACCCCTCTATTCAATAGCCCTTTGGGCGTTTTAGCCAATTGCTGTACCAAGAGACAGATTGCTACCAAAAGAAAATCTGCTCAGGCTGGCACAAATGCCTTCCAGATTGGAAAACTGCATAAGATGGCTGAAATGGGGGATGGAATTTGGTAAATAAATTAAAGTCTAGTTCATCTGAAAGATTACAGGAAACCCGTGTTTCCTAATGCGCCATGTCATAGATACTCAAAGAGTTTGAACTGTTTCCTGCATCAGACACGTCAAATCCATTAACCCTAACTTAACAAATGACATGAAACATGTCTTCATCAGCTGATCAGTTGAAACACTTCACACAAACGCATATTCACATCAGCTTGAACCACCCTGGTTGAAATCTCGTCCAATCTAACATTTAATTGCATCATATTTTCTATTTTGCTATGCTGTATTTTTAGGAATGTGACTACAGTTTGCAACTTTTCTATCTAGCAGCTGTGACTTGCTACAAGTGCCTGCTGCGGATAGCAAACTATGTACAAGGAGTTCTTGTGATAACCTTCAAGGCTAAAGATAAGGTTCAGATTCCCATTAAGGGAAGATTCACTTCTCAGGGTGAGAAACATCTGAACTTTTGTTTCTTGTAATCAAGTTAAAGGCTTTTAATCATGTCAGATTCAGGACAGGAACTGTAGAAATGTATTTTTCTTTTATTACTCTTTGTCACACTCAGAACAACCTTGTGTGTGTGATGATCTCTGACCTGTCAGGTTAGGAATGGAAAGCTGATGTGTTATTTACATCAACCTTATGCGGTTCTATCATAAACCCAGGATTCTTAGTGCGAAGACCTGTCATGTATCCTAAACTTTTGATCTCTTGGGCTTTTTTAGTTTGACTGATTTACCCCAGACCAGTAGGACATTTCAACAAATAAACATGAGGGCTGCTGCAGTTGATACAAGGCCTGTAATTCTCTCTGGGGTGGGCACATAAATCGCTTCCTCAGTAGAATTTGAGTGGTGGGCACGGAGGAGATGGCAGACAGCTAGAAGTTACGACATTTGAGTGGAGTCGGTGCTTGGAGAAAAAAAAAAAAAAAAAAAACATCTCTCAGGGGATAACTCTCCAAAATGTGTCAAGTATCATCCTGTTCTATCTTCTCTTCCGTTGGATTGAATTTGGTTTTCATGCTTTTTGTCTACTCGTGGAATATGAATACAGTATTCCCATGTAAAGTAGTCCCAAATAGAGCTGTACGTTATTCCGTTCAACATAATTTCATAAAGAAAATGAGGCAGAATAAACCTTTTTTACATCCCGTATTACAGGCATTGTACAGTTGGACTTGTGACAAGCGCACAGCACATGGCTTTACTCCTCCTGCTCCCTTTCCTTGTTGGTAATATCAGACTGAATTGAATGTTCTGCCTTGCCAGTTCACACTCACACACTACTAAATATGATTTGCATTCTCATTTCACAGATGAAACTACAGCTCATGAAGAGAATAGACACAGACGGTGGAGGTTTTAAAGGTTCCCCTAGACTGGTGAGTCGTCACGGTGGCTTTGCTTCCCGTACTGTAAGTCCTCATTATTACCTAGCCAGCCAGGGTTATTTGTATCCATCGCCGGCACACACAGAAATCCCGCAAGTTGTGATGAACCTACTTTTGAAATCCAGGTGCACGGGTAAATCACTTTACACCATTCCAACAACAGCACCGGGATATTTTTGGGCTGTGATCGGCTTAGCATGAGGACAATGTGTTTGAGCGTCAAAATAACCTTTGTCAGTCAAGAGAAAAGAAACATATTTGACGCTCGTGCTGCCAGACGTGGCGAGGATGCCACAGTCTTGTCTACACCCATGGCAGCATGAGCGCGTGGCTTTGTGTTTGAACTCCAAGCGATGATTGGATAAGAGGGTTAAATCACACCAGACTGGGAGTACTGAGCCACTAAAAACAGAATCTTACAGCAGAGATAAAACAGCTTTCTCTTTAAGCGAAAGCACGTTCTCTGCTGAGAAGAGTTGCCTCGGGGAGAAAACAAAGTTCAACCACATTAAACCTATTGAACATTTTTGCATCTTATTACTTTGCACACATTTCTGAATATCATGAAGGAAGGAATTCTATAAGATAGTACTTTCACAGCCAAAAACACATTTGTAAAGCCAGTTAATATTAAGTGATGATCAAATGACTTCCTGACCGGCTGTGGGAGGCTGTTTCTGAATTTGAGGACAGTGTTTTATTGAAGCCGGCATATGCAGAGGAAAAATTTGGGGAACCGATCAATCAACACCCCAACCTACAAATAAAACTTTGTTTTGTTGTTGTTTTGTTGCACATGGATATTTAAGTCCAAAACAGTTTATTTTTATTTGTTTTATCTAAAATAAATGTACATACAGGCAGTGAAAGAGTGGGTGAAAAGTTGGCTTTTAGTTAAAAAAAAAAAAAAAGTTTTGGATTTTAAAAAAATCCATGTGATGGACAAATCAGCAGAAGAAATATTGGCCTTGCAATTTCAAACAGTGTTTGTTCTGGGCATTGCTTTGTGGTTTTCACTTGCTATTTACCTCCAGAGAGATTTGTTGGCTCTCACTCTTTGTTTGGGTACTTGTTGGCATAAATATATTTAGTCTGTCTCATGTAGATGAGGTTTTTATTTGTGCGAGGATCTCAACAGACTACCACAGTGGAAGTCTTAATAATTATGGAAATGCTTGTGTACCTTACAGAAAACACAAGATATTTCACTGGCGGAAAGTAAGTAGGTACATTTAGTCAAGTACAGCACTGAGGTACTACTTAACTCTCACTTGATACAACATGCTATATATCCCTCCTTACATTACAACACATGATAAGCTAAATACAATGCATTGTTAAAGATTAAACCAATGATTTGGCTTTTGATTCCCCACAGAGAAACAATATAATAATCAATAATCTCTCAGGGGTCCAGTCCCTAGGTTGGGAACTGGACTAAATTACCTACCTGTATATAAAGTAGTTCAATGGTAAAATGCTACTTAGGCATTGTTGAATTACTCTTAAAAATCATATAATGTGATATTTTTGGCAGAACAAGTTATTTCACTTTTGACATTTTCAGTATATTGAGTATATTCAGTATATTACCTGAATGCAGTACTTTTACTACAATCTAAAAAGTCATTATGTTCACCATAATAACACAAAAGTTTTAGTTGAAATATAATTTCTTAGTGAGCTTCTCAGCGTGGGCTTCGCATAGCTTCCAAATGTCAAAATATAAGTTATTATACATTCTACTTATAGAATTCAGTTATGAATCAATCAACACCTCAACAGCATAAGAAAGTTCAATAAAGTTTCAAAAGAATGTCTTTTATTGCCATGTTTTTGAGATTGGGGAAAGAAAACAAGCAGGGAACTGAGCGAAAGATGGATGGGGAGAGGGGAAAAAAAGAAAGCTGGGAACAGCATGTGTTGGATCTCCCCAGCTGATATGTGGAAGCCACTGCTAAGCTCTCCGCGAACGCCGCCATCACCCACTGGGGAGGCAGGGAGTAATTACAGTCAGCTTTTGTCCCCATTTGCCTACAGTAACAAGCACAACAACCCAGCAGTGCAGGCATTACATAATAAAGATTCCCTGTGTGTAGCTAGAGCTAGTTATCTTTCGCCATACATTGGATGCTGGTGTTAACTTTTGTTGACATCAGGAGCGTAGCGCTGATGTTCAACTGAAGTTAACCTCTTGCCTTCAGAGCGCAGAGCTTAATCTTCGTGCTGTGTGTGTGTGTGTGTGTGTGTGTGTGTGTGTGTGTGTTAGCCATAAGAAGACTCATGAGCATCCATCTGGCGGTGTCAGGAGTGCACCTGCAAGTTATAAAGTACTCTTGGTGTCGAGAAATTGCTGCTTTGTATGCAAACAATAGCGTCTGTATCTGTGTCTGTATATTTCTGTTCTCCTGTCCTTGGCTGAGAAACATCTTGGTGAGGACATTTGGCTTGACCTCACTTCGACGAGAGACATGATGTTTCATAATCAATTTGGAGCTCAATCTGAATGCACAGCGTGTAATACAGACGGGAAATGATGTCCAACAAAGTCGTGGTTTGATCTGTGTTCAGTAACTAATGTGGGAGCTCATCGACTGATGATTCAAATCCCTGATGTTTAGGGCACTCTGTATCACAATATGCGCGTGCGAGAGGCACAGTAGGAAAGTGTGTGACATTTTGTACGTCTTTGCCTTTGTCACAACAATCTTCGAAGAACATAACGGATTCAAAGCCTCGTCCAAAACATTGTGTAAAAAAAAGAAAAAAAAAATCAATAGCAGAATATTTGCAAAAGGCCATACCCTTATTGATCCAACCATCTGAAACACTTCCCAAAGCTAAGGTGAGGGGGGGAGGTTGGACACAGCACAGCATTTCAGCCTTGAATGTTTCTTGTGGAAATAATGCCTTGGAAGTGAAGATCTTTGATGTACTGATTCACCGCCTGCCCTCCGCGCTGTTGATTAAGGAAACTTGCTTTTAAAAGCTGACCTTCTCGAAACAGCACGCTGATCAAATATTTTGCACTCGTTTTCAGAAGGTGAGAAGGACCCTGCAGGGCATTCAAGAAGAAAATGATGTGTTTGTGTGTGTGTGTGTGTGTGTGCGCGCGCGTGTCTGTTTTCCCATGGGCGATTACAGGTAAAAGCTGAGGCTTTAGCACATGGCATCTGGCTCCAAGCTGTGTGTTACACAAGATCTTTATCCTTGAGACTATTGAAAATAGTTAAGGCTAAGTGGCCTCAGGAACTCAAAGAGCTTCTAATTGTCAATAGATAGTCGCCAATGTCGTTTATGTAGTTCTGAGTTTCTCTTTCAGAAAGGAACATCCTTGCGTAGCACAGGCAGCCAAATCAGCGTAAAGACCGCGGAAAAATTCCGGCTTACATCATTTGCATTATTGAGTTTGGGCGGTGAGACAAGGTGCCGGGGTCAGCGGGAGTAGTGTGAGATTTCAAGGGCTATGTGTTGAAACGATGTTACATCTCCAAGACTCATTATTTATCCCAACATGTGCTTTGTGCAGTGAACTCGGTGCTCGCTGTGAGTCACCGCTGCGCACGGCTGTGGCAGATGTACAGAAATAGTGACACGTGAACACTTGACCACTCACTTCATTTGAGTGGATTGTGTGGGCAGTTTAGAATATTTTAAGTCCAGTATTTTTTTTTTTTTTTGCATTACATGAAAAATGTGAAATTGCAGGTGTTTTAATCTAATGACTCATGCTGCTTATGAGTTTAAGATCAGTTTTCTCTCTCGTCTTCTGTATTTTCTCATCTATCACTCTTCTCCTGTACATGTTGTGTCCTGAGCTGCTGTAGCAAGCAAGTTTCCCCGGTATAAGATAAATCTCATCTTGTCTTATCCCATCTTATCTTATCTTGTCCACTAGCCAAAGTAAGTATGACTCTTGTCCGTCAGGAGCAAGGGAAGATGCAGTGTGACTTTATTAAAGAGCAAAGTGTTTGTTTGCCATTTACTACCAGCAGTCGTGGGTTTCTATTAATCACGATCATGATCCCTCCTGAAACTTCAAGGTGGGGTCAGACAGGGTTGTCAAATACCAATCCTTTTGGTTTTTGAAAATGTGAAACAAAGTGGCTACCTTGGCGCACAGCACTATAGGAGACATCTCTGCTGGGAATGAGACCAAATATTCTATGTATCTATCTTCCAGAAACCAAGCCTAAGTAACAGTATTTGACAAGCTATGAACGAGACTCAGCAATCCATGACGGCGCGACAACAACAAACTAACCTCAAGGATCTGAACCATTCCTTACACCTAACCAAGCTTAGCTAAACCAAAGCTCAGTGACAAACAATCTCATCCTGTCAATAGCGGCATCAGATCAGAAAACCCTCTGAAATGATGTTCCAGAGGACAAGGACGAGCGCTTTTGTTGCTGAACCTGCTATTCACGGCACCTTTTCTGAGGTTTGCGAAAGCACGTGCGTGCTCCAAAAACAGCGTTGGATGTTATTAGTACACAACCAACAAATAAAAAGTGTGTAATTATTCAAAGAAAGAAGAAAACCACAAAGGTTTTGCTGTTGAAACAAAACTAATCCATTCTGCAGTTAAATGTGTAGAGGATTATCAGTAGGTGTATAGGATCAGTGAAGCATTAATTAATTCTAAAAGGCACCCTTTAACATTGCATGAGCAATTCACATGGCCGCACTGTTATTTTCATAACATTCAGGCCTGTTTGTGTAACTCAGGTGTCCATAATCACAGGTATTAAGTCATCTGCACCAATTGAGGCGTTTGATAAAAAACAGTTTTCAATGTGCATAACGAGGAAAAACGAGGAAATCGATGGAGATAGTGGCTCTCCTTTTTCAACTGCCTTGTTGCATAAGGGCACTTAAGCTGCTGCAAGTCTAAATGAATAACACCTTCTTTTTTTCTATTTATGCTTATTGCTTACATGCTCAAATGCACCTCTTGGAATCATGCTGGAATTTCCCTTCAATAAGCACGTAAACATGTATGATTGAATGTCCCGAAAGGCGTGACCATACCCCGAATTCACTGTGTAATCTCTAAATCAAATCTTATTTCCGTAATCATGAACTTTTAAAGTTTATTAATAGGAAGACTTGGGACCCTCACATGTATAATTAAAATATCTTTGCATTGGTGTCCTGATTGATTGCTCCTATTACTTTCCCCTCAAAATTGCATTTGTTTCAAACTAAGAACCTATGCTGGCTGCGTTCAGGCGACATTGGCAGAACACCTCCAGAGTAGCTGCCAATCCTTCCTTTTTCCCGAAGCCTGCAGTGGCATTTATTCATCACCAAGAGTGCCTTGTTGTTAGCACTTAGTCTAAGCACATTTTACCTGCTTATCTTATTACCCAGGTGTCAGCTGGAAAGCATGTTGGTAATTGAGGGGAGTAACCTGCCAGTTGAGGCATTTCTCATTCATTTAGTTAATTGCATTGTTCTCGCTGGATGGGGGAGTCCCCATGAAGAGGACAACATGACAGGACTGTAATCAGAACTCAATTCTGAACATGTGGCACTGATAAAAGAGTAGTATGATTACAAATTAGACAAGCTGATATGTTGAGGGATTAAAGAGAAAAACAACATGACAAAAACTGTCCACATTTTGCCTTTCATACAAAAATCTTTTTCCCCATCATTGTGATGTTTTACCTTGCACCTTGTGTATCTAACCACAATACTACAAAACAGTCTTTTGGCAGGCATGTTCTTTTGTCTTTCAAATTTCAAACACTTTCAAGTCTGTCCAAGAAAAAAATGGGCTGAGCCCCCAAATTAAATGATAAATGCACTGTTTGTCCATGCCCTTTAGAATGGCATATAGAAGCGTATTCCATTTTCTGATCTGACGCCCCTTTCAGGGCTTGGCCTCCTAAAACTGTTACAAATTACTATGGTTAAGTTTTGAAAGAATTTAGACACAAAAATGACTCTGTCAGTTTTGGGAAGGAGTGTGCTTTGGATGCAAAAGGAAGAAAGTCAAATCTTTTACTTTTGGAGGAACTTTGACCCTTAGTATGGAATGGTGTGGTGTTATTTTAGAGCCACAAAGTCCACAGAGGGAGATGGTCAGGATGGTTGGATGGGGCGACAAACCTGAGGCTTTATCACAGGAGACCGCCGCTAGCAGTTTCCTACAAACTAGCAATGAACTTCATTTCTTTTGAATGACCACAATTCATAACCAAGCAGTTATATCAACCCAAACAATTATCTTCCCCATCGCTAACTATGTCTTAACCACAGAGATGTCAAATCAGGAAATCTTGTTGTCTTACATTTCGATGACCTTTGCATCCGTACAGCGCTCTGTAGCCCCGGCATGAGGTGAACACACGTAGAAAGCCTTTTTGTTGTGCCTCTGTTGGCTGAACTCATGAAGCACCACATTCAGCAAAACTGAGTGTTATACGACTATATAGCCATTGATTTTTCTACAGAATTGGAGGTTCATAAAGAAAAAGTACAGAAACTAGACTCACTGCTACTGACAGGAGAGGAATGTGTGCTGTTGAACCAGAAAATCAATATAATGCATGGTGGAGAAATCAAACTTTTTTTGTAGGCAAGACTTCAGTTAAAAGCATGTGCAGGTTTTCCAAGAATTGGACGATTTGATTTGATCAGCAGAGAATTGCTTAAAACCAAACAATGATTCCAGCTGATTAAAGATTCTAGCAGGTTCTTCTATATTTTTTTTTTTTGCTGTTTTGCTTTCAAAATAGCTGCCCTGTTAATATATTAACAACAGTATTAACATGCAAACAAGTGTTGGTTTAACAATATAATAGACCTTTTTTGGCCTCCACAGGTTGCACCCAAACCAAAATATCCTCCTTGATCCAAATGTCAGCTTCTAGTCACTTTATGTAAGGGAGTACAAATGGCACACACGTTGGAACTGCAAATGACAGGCTTCAGAGGGGAAAAGTCAACCAAGACTCGGCGGGTCACCGAATAAAACAGCGAATGAGATGACAGAGAGGAATCACAACAAGAGAGAGAGAGGATGGAGAGAGGGAGAGAGAGAGAGAGAAGAGAGGGAGGGGTAAAGAAGGGGGAGGATCAGAATGGTGAAGTGCACACACACAGAGAAAACACGATGCTTCCCCGCGTCACGGTGTGATGGACGGCACCCACCGACTAATAAATCAGAGGCGGTGAAAAGGCAGGATGCTGAGAAGGGTATTCGAAGCGACGCTACCCCGCGCTCTGGGTTGCCGAGAGAGGAGAGACGTGTCGGGAATGTGGGAGCAGATGCTCACACACAGAGAAAGAGAGAGCGAGAGAGAGACGAGCCTGGCCTAATTTAGCCTGCCTGATGAAAAATGGACAGGAAAGTGCTTACTTGGCTCGCCCTTCCCTCCACTCCACCGCTGCTCCTCCTCATTTCCTCCCCCTGTGTGCCCCAACCCTTTGCCAACCCCCTTTATACCCTCCATGCCCTTTTCCACTCTGCCTGTCTTTCCTTGATTCCCACACTTTGATCTCTGTTGTCTACCTCCAACCCACCTTCCTCGCACAAATACAGACATCCCTGCACTGGCTTGAACCACAGAACATTTCCTAACTTGTATTCATAAAAAGAGATGCGTGTACCTACCTCAGATATACGTCAGACCAGGGATGCACATGCCTTTTTTTTTTTTTTTTTTTGAGTGATCGGGTGTTGTTGAGATGAAAAATAAGAGACAGAACAGAATGTTGCATCCAAACCACCAAAAAAAGCTGTGATCACATGCACATGAGTTGTTAGCAAAAGACATTTCCCCTACAGACTCCTCAGATGGTTTCATTTCATTAACTGTTTGATGTCAGCATTTGACAAAATAGCAAAGATCAGAGAAAATGAATGTGCAAGTTCTTTCCTCCTCACAACCCCATTAATCATCTCATCTCAGATTTATCTTGTGACCCTTCGGAATGAATGGCTCTGGGGGTCATGCTTTGATCAATTGATATTGGAATATGCAGGAAGAATACGCTGGAAGTCGCTGTTGGGATGCTGAGAGAAGCTTCCATTTAATGACGTCATACATACAAAACGCTGAACAACAATGAACACTAACATATTGTATGTCAAAGCAGCCGCAGCAACTCCACAGACAGGAAGCTAACTGTGCATGAAAACTGCAAGGACAGGAAGAGAAAGAGACAGCACCTAGACATGCCTTTCATACAGGAGACGAGCGTTCCACATGAATCTATCAATGCTCATTTAATCAGTGATGGACCCGTTCATATGAGACAGCTGTTACTCTGGTTCTTGTTAACAGTGCAACAGCTGTTAACAGGAACTCAAGTCTGCAGTGTAGTCCATACACTTGACTGATAAATAATTGAGAATTAGACATGAAGCTTCATGATCAAATGTTCAATTTCTTTCTCTCAATCATGTCCTGTTCTACTAATGGCCGATATGTCTCACTGTATGTGGCGATAATTGCAGTGACCTTTTCCGCTTGTATCTTGTACTGTATCTACTCTAGCTCACTGGATTGGACTCGCTGGGTCTGCCTTACCATGTGCCCCAGTGTCTTTCGTTGGACATGAGGTTGTTTCTGTATTAAACAACAGATAGATACAAAGTCAAACCTCCCCCTCAGCACCCTAACTTCCTGAGCACATGGCAATATGAATACATTCTTGACAAAGTCAAGTATGAACTAATCACGTCTTTGACATTTGATGATGATGATCGACAAACCATCTCCATGATGGTTTACAAGTACACGTGATGATTTAGTCACAAGATTGCTGGGTGACCACCCATGCGATATAATTGTTTTTTCTTCTAATTGACAAGTAGAAAGGTTGGTGGAAGTCATGCTACCTTCATTAGAATATGATCTTCCTCCTCTTCTCAGTGGACAGGCTTCTTGTTAAGGTGTCGATCCAATTAGTGCTGCTCCTTTTGATCACTCTCTTTCTCTCTATGATCTATGATCGCCTGGCCATCACTGCTGAGGGTTCAACTGTGGGGCTTGGGTAGCCCAGTCGCCGAAGCATAGATGTACTTGCCAATCACAGCTCCATGATGAGGTTTCTTCCCTGTAGAGCTGTTGATATCAACCCACTATTGAGATCACCTCGCTACCATGGAGCCATGGTATTGGCAGGCATAAGTAATGAACACAGGTGCATTATCACTGATGGCAATTTTAATACACAGAGATACCGAGATCAGACCCTGATCTTGCAAGGATCTGAACACAATTTCTAGAAGTTGAAAACATTCCAGTTGCTGCGTGGCCTACTTATTCACCAGACTCATCAAGCATTTTTGGGATGTTCTGGACCGACGTGCTCCAATTCCTGCCAATATCCACCAACTTTGCACAGCCGTTGAAGAGGAGTGGGCCAGAATTCTACAGGCGACATTCAACAACCTCATCAACTCTATGTGAAGTAGATGTGTCGCACTGCATGCAAATGGTGGCCGCAGCAGATCCTGACTGGTTTCCTGACCCTGACAAATGTCTGTTTTCAAGATAAAACTGCACCGCCTCGAGTGGCCTTTTTTATTGTGACCAGTCCAAGGCACACCTGTGCAACAGTCATGCTGTTTAATCAGCATTTTGATGGGAAACACCTGTCCAGTAGATGGATTACCTTTGCAAAGGAGATGTGCTCACTGACACGAATTGCAACACATCTGTGAAGAAAATTTGAGAGCCTGGAGAAATAAACCTTATGTGTGCATAGAAGAGCTAAGCCTTAGCACTTTTACTTCAACTCACAGAAAATGTGAGCAAAAAAGTGTTTATAGACAATCATTTCTAGCCAGGATTAGATCAAAACAAAAAATAATAAAGTCATTAGCAGATGAAAGAATTCAGTTTAGCCGGTCCACTTGGCATCTAATGGCAGAAGGAAAAGTGTGCATTCTGGGGAAAAATGAGAAATTAATTCAGAGCAGTAAACTTTTGTTATTCCAAGTGTGTGCTTAGATTATTGCACACATGGTTTGAGGTGAGGATTGGTCTTGGTTCTAATGACTATCCTTCCCTATTAAAGTGACACTGTGTAACTTTTATACCATAAAATAACAGATTTTAAACCATTCACTGACTTAATCAGGTGAAAATTCACTGCAGTGAATAACTGCATTATGTAACTTTGTGCTCCGATTTGGGTTAGATTGTGTCACAATTCATTGAGGAAATGTTTTCCGGTTTTCCCTTTGGTGTCTTCTGCATCAATTTTTTGTGATTTACAGAGTTTTCCGATGGACAGAAAGTGAACTGCTGTGAAGTATAGCTGCTGTTAGCAAATGTCACCTCAGTTTGTTAGCCAGGCCATCCAGACTGTGAGCTCCAAGCACCAGGGGAGTGTTTGTACCACAGACATTCTTGACTGTCAGGAAGTGGAATGCGAATATAAAGTGGAACTGGTGTCGTGCCAGAACCGGAGCCCAGTAAGCAGGCGATGTAATTGAGACAGAAGAGGACTTTATACAGAATTTTATGTATTAAGTATTGTATCTGAGCTGAATGGAAAGAAATGCTGTTCTGTTCTTGTCAGCAGCTCCAAACTTCCAAACATATTGTTTCAAAGTTTCCAAAAGTGCCCTTGTATACCAGGACCAGTTTGACATATTTCGGGCAATATCCACTTCCATTAGAAAACGAGAAAAAAGCTAACAAAAGTAAAAACATGCCTGATAGCTTGGTTGCTAAAAATACCCATGATACACTGCTTTACTTTGCAGGGTTTCAACCACAAGCTCTATGTCTGGCAAGCAAATAACTGCTCTGTACTTGTAGTTAGGCGACTCACGCCTCCAGAGGCAATGCATTAATATATATATATATTTTTTATGTTTTACCTGCCACTGCAGACCACCATCGTGATGGTGTTGATTGCTTGACTTTCCATGTGCACGTGTGAGTGCACAGTGCACACAGTGGGCAGCTTGCAACAATTTCACAGTGAGCCATTACTTTTGTGCCTGTGATGTATCAAACAGGAATTCATTCTCTCTTTTTTTTTTTCAAACACACACACTCACACATACTCAGATGCCCACACACAAACACACACACAGAGGATCTCACACGGAGCAAGTGTCCTGGTCGTCCATCTCAGCTTGACACCCCAGAACAGTGATGTTTTCCTTTGGTGCCGATGGCATGGGGTATATTTCACTGACTGATAGCGTTCACTCTCCTCCCCGTACTCCTCCTCTCCCCTCACTTCATCAACCTCTCTCACTCTCTTTCTCTCTCTTTATCCATCTCTGTCAAGCTTGATCTCTTCCTCTCCCCCGCTTTCTTCCTGTCTTTGTTTCACTCTTTATTCGTGGGATACCACTTATATGAGACCTGTAATCATAATGAAGGCTACGGAATAGAGATGTAGATAGAGGGGAAAAAAAATTGTCACATCATTGGTAAATGTCAGGATTTTTTTTTTTTTTGTCAGGCAGGCTCTAAGCAGGAGCTTCGCTCTACATTCACCACTTTGCACTGACATTCAGCAGAGAGAAACGCATTGAAGAAGAGGCACAGACGGCAATATCTTCAACCAAAGCACCATCAATAGTCCATGTCGCATTCTGAATAAAGGAGAACACTCACTTCTTCTTCATTCTCTTGCAGTTACTATGCTATCAATGTTGCTATTGCACTCTTCACCTACACATATAAAGCACAGCTACAGCAATTCTGTGCATAAAATCTATTCGTGCATCCCGCTCAAATAGACGCTCTGTGTCCAGAAATGACATTTTTGTTTGAGTTTGTGTTTCTTGTTCCTGCTCACATCAATAGATAAACAGACTCAGAGCTAATTTTGAGAGGCAGCACTGCAGCCAAGCATTTCTTTAATCTGTATAAGAGATGTTTAATCTGTCTTTTTTTTCAGAGGATATTTGGTTTGAAAAACACAAAGCAAAAACTGAAAAAGACTGCAGCTGAAAGAAGGTCTAAATATAGTTCCATATATATGACATACCATAGTTTTTAGAGTTTAATGAATGTTTTGTTCTGTTACCATAGTCATTTTCCAGGACAGGACCATTGCCAAACAATAAAATGTTTTAATAATTATTTCCCAACATAAAGGACTGAATGCTGTTTGAAACTCTTTAAACGCTGCCAGAGTTTTAATTACAGTGGTGAAATGCTGAATCCTTTATTTCCACATATTATGTGTTGCCTTGAATGTGGCCATAAAAGTGAACATTAGAACAAGTTCAGAAATAACTCTGCGTAATACTCCAGAGAGATGATATCTAATTGTGTAACAGTGATTTCCTTTAACAAGAGATTCTGTTTATAAAGCTCCTTAAAGTAGATATCCAGGATAATTGGGAAGCACTCTCCAACCATCTCTTTAGTCGTGATGGTGTCTGCTGAGCTAATCTTTCCCCCACTGGTTCACCATCAAGGCTACAGGGCATAATCCTTCTGCTGAGAGAGGCTTTCTCACAGGAGGCTGTGAAAGCAGCTTTTTTGAATTATTTTTTCAAAACCAACAACTGTACGACACGCAGTATTAAACATACAGCATCGACATAATGTTCAACATATATTAGAGAAATTGTCGTAAACAAGATGTGACATGAAAAGAACCAAATAAATCCACACCCTGGTTTTAGCCTGGTGATATGTCCTATGATTCTTGACAAAGATCAAACCAGTGCTGAACTGATCAAGCAACAAGCCAAAGCTTGATTATTCATCTGTGCCATAGAGCCTAATTGTTGTCTACATCAGAATGCTAACATGCCAATATTTAATATGTATAATGTCATCTTATTTTAACATGTTAAACCTGCTAATATTTGCTAATTAGAAGTAAATGCTGAGAACAGCTGAACGGATAAAAGCCATTACAATCATGAGCTTCTGTACTGGACTGGATGGTAAACCATCCAATAGTCATCGAGAAATCGATCTTAAAACCACTTGAGTCAAGGCAAGAGATCTTGAATGGTCATGCCATGAGCATCGCCTCGCCTTCGCATTCATAGCTGTAGCCACAGGGATTACACGGTGTATGCCTATCTTTGCGTGAAGCATAGTTTCACTCCAGTGTTCTGAAGTGTATGAACTGAAGGACACTGCAGGCTGGAGGCTGTGACAAACAGGCAGACAGATCTGTGTTATGCACTCTTGCCTCCAATATGAAACGTCTGCATCACCGCCGCGCTGCTTTACTAGAATCTCTGATGAACTGGTCAGCCTCTGTCTGCCCTTCATCTTCTACAGTTCTATGCAGTAGCTCCTTGTTGTTGACGGTGTAGTCGTATGTTGGTGTTCATGTTTGCTGCCTGCTTTAGTGTAAACCATTCTCAAACTGCTGTAAATTACTATTAGATATATGTTTTACTGGTATTTTTAATTAATACAAAAACATGAATATGAATATTACGCACCATTTAGCATGAATTCATGATACCTCTCTCAGCATCCCCAACCGTGATGGACTGCAGCGTCCCTGCACCCGATACATATCAAGTAGGTCCATTAGCAGTGATTTTGCAACCAAATCATTCCATTTTACTCAGTCATTATGAGTAGTTCAACTATAATTCATGGAACCGCCATTGTATTATGGGCTTTGAGGATTTCTTAGAAGGGAATGGCAATTATCCATCACATAGGCCTAGTAATAGCTACTTACCCACATTTGAGTGCCTGGAATATTCATGTGCACATTATGTGGCGAATCAATTCCAAACACAGAGTCCCAGTCTAACCAATGTCTTTGGGTCAATCCACCCAATAGTTGTCATGCTTTGTCACTATTGTGGTCAAAGCGACCAACATTGCCATCCACAGAGCTGTGCAGCTAGCATGGATAAAAACTTGACATACACTGTAGTTTATTTTTAAGCAACCCCACACACACGGTAAATACTCGCTTAAACTCATAAATTCTTGACCACCAAGTGTTTATAAATCTTTTTTTTTTCAAAATACATGAAAGAATATATATCCATATATTATTTTAGATTTTAGATATAGATCAAGATTTATACTCTTGGTGGCCACAGGCAAAGAAGGGAAATCAACAAATATCTTTTGTTTTGGTCTTTTTATTGGATTTATTGGCAATAGGACAAATAAAGCCTCATGGATTAATATGAATTATATGAACAATAACAAGATAATATTTCCGCACAGGTGTGTATGGGTCACCACCTAACAGTCAGTCAGCCAGATTGAAACAGCCAGATAAGATTGATTTCTGTAGTTTGAGTTGACATTTATTTTAGTATTAAGCTCAGTATGTTAGCCTTGGCTTGGTGCACCCACTCATGCGCCTGGCCTTGCTACTGTACAATTCCAGCACTGTCCCTAGACCATCAGGACAATGTCCATCTATTAGGATTTGACAGGCTTGTTTGAGTTGTGACATACTTAAGATGAAGCTTCGTATTGGCCCAGCCCTCCTCCTCCTCCTCCTCCTCCTCCTCGTCTTCTTTTGCTATCTCTATGGCTGGAACAGAGAGAGTTCGTGACTACCAGAGAAAGGGTGAGAACGAGTGAATGAATGCATGATTTTAGTAATAAATTAGGAATGCAACAAATGTGGTGTTATTAATAGGTATATGTACCAGCTTGCATCATGAATACTGTATATTTGTGCATGTTTTCACTACAATAGGACCCCCGTCCAACCCTGCGTCTTCTTATTTACGCAGGCCTTTTACAAATGTACAGGCGGCAGCGTTCTCCTCCTCTCAGCCTCTCGACAAGGACCCATTAAAAAAGTGTGGGAGCCGTGCATCCAACATAGCAGCCGGCATATCTCTTGAGTATTTAATAATGTGTATTCATTACCGCGCACTCCATTTTCCATTACACTGAGAAAATAAAAAAAATAAAAAAGGTGTCCTTCTTTGAGATGAGTGAATAAACGAGCAAATGTGCAAATAATGGCTTGGAAAAACTAAAAGATCCAGACATTTCCGTCTTCTTTTCATTACACAAATGAACATCAAATGAATGTTTTAATAATGGCTACACAGAACAGCAGAAAAAAAAACAGAAAGAAGATGCTACTGACCTTTTTTTTAAACGTTTAAATACATTTGAGCCCAAATTGTTGGATTTGATTTAAACATTTTGGGAAATACATTTCCTGACAGTGACAGAAAATCAAATTTATGTGCGTGTGTGTGTTGTTTCTCTATTATAATGGTGACAAAGTATCCTCAGACAAAAGATGGCCAGACGGACACTGGAGCTTGGACTGTCACACTAATCTCGTTATTGTTTCCAAATGCAAAATGTCTTTTCAAAGGCCTTTTTATCTAGCAGAGTGCAGTATCTTCGCCTGAGTCAATAGAATGTTGGATAACAGCAAACAAAACGTCTCTTGTGTCTCCAGTCTGCCAGCTAGTTAGTCAGTTGGATACTGAAGACTTGTCAGATGCATTTCCCCATAAAGCTCTTCTCTGTGGCTGCTTAATCACCATTTCATAGAGAAAAGCTATTGACCTTTGCATTGTTGTCCAAGTTTGAGGCTGTTTGTTTACTTGGATATCTGAGAGATTGTGTTTGAACATATATTGTTCCCAATGAGACAAGTATTTGTGCTTTCCATCATTTTTGCAGGCCTGTACATGATTCACTGCACATATTAGTAAGACATGTCATATATTGTTATTTTCAGTTGAGCTACTCAGTAACGCCATCAATTTAAATGTGATATGTTTCCAATGCAACACAATTGTTCAGCAAATGTCTGCATATGGATGGATACACAGATAATTATGCCCAGACTTCCAGCAATATAACAAGCATGTTAATGGAACATCATGATTATGACTATCCAAATGTAATTTTACTCTTGTAGATATAATAGTCTACCGTTACTTACATTGCAACATAACAGCATCAGAGCTCATCGTCCATGGCAAGCTCCACAAATAGAGTTTTGTTGTATCTCCAAGGGAACGTTAAGTGACTCCTAATTGCATGCTTTCCTTCTTTTCACTTCCAAACGAACTGTGATGGATGTATTAGTGGGAGGGTCAAAGTTCAAGGCACACGATGATGAAGTCCTGTGAATTGTATGCATACTGCGTGCAACAGTTTGCATGTTGCAGCACGCAGGGTAAAAAGGATAGAACGGCTGCTTATGTTTAAATATGTATTTGACTTTAGAATGAAGAGCTCTTATTATGTTAAATATGCAGCCTATTATGTTGCTTTGCTTTGACAGCGTCTGTGTCTATTATCTGTCTGTGAGAAACAAGATGAGGCAGATGAATTCAGACGCAAACACATCACAGTATCACTGTTATCAATGCAGGCATGAATAGACTTCTGGCTAGACTTTGCCGCCCCATTGTATGCATGTCCATGTGAAAGTACCCCAGCCTGATGCTTTTTGCAGCTGAATGTTAGAACATCACTGTCATAACAAATTCAGGACCAAGCCATTTCCCAACAACTAGAAGAGGATTAAATTACAAATTGTGTTCAAACACAAAATAATGTAATTCCCTTCACTCAGTAGATAGGCACTGGTAGTCATTGTGGCTATTCTTTTCTTAGCAGGACGATACACAACTGTAGATACACACCACGGGGAGAAGTGGTTGCCAAGAAGCAGCGTCTACACATGCTGTGTGTGCAAAGTGAAAAGCAGCCGAGCTGCTCAAGGATCCAGAGGCGATGAATGCAGGGCTGAGAAGTGAATGAGGGGGCTTTGGGATAATGGCTCAGAGTCAAGCAATATTTGACTGTTGCGGGAGTAATCCTCTACTCCTGCTCCCCCTGCCCGAAGGTGATAATGCCTTTGCACTGCTGCCGAGCTGCACACGCGACTGGGATGAGACTCTGGTGCTGCATCTCGTCGAAAGGCCTCACCGAAAAAAAAAGATGCCATTGTGTGGCATTAAGCAGTGTGAGGAGAGAGGCTCTCATTTATCTAAATGTCTTTGTTCCTCAATCCGCAGCAACTATAAGTCTGCAGAAACAAACACAAAGCTGTAAACAAATTATTCTGACTTTACATCTAAATCTAAAGAGCTGTCCTTCTCATACATTTCAAAGAGGGCTCGGACAAAACATTGTTCATTTAACAACAGACTTGATTGATGGGAGTCAGCACATTGATCGTAGAAGTCAAACATTGATTTCTTTCCTTCTAAAAGAAAAGCTCCCTAGTCTGCATTTCTAAAGTGTATTTAATTGCTGTCATATGTTTGAAATATTGATATCCACAGAAATGCCTTCTCAAAGGTTGAATTGTGTTTTTGCGAAACAAAGTGAACAAAAACCTCAGAAGACTTGTAGCGACTGCCCAACGTAGTCCAAAAGCCTCTAATCGCTTGAAAGACTTCATTGCCAACAAGGAAAAACAAAATACAACTTTTCCCCAAACACCCATTAATATCTAAAATAATTCTCAGTGATACTTTTCAGTCAACATTTCTCTATAGTTAAAATGACTGGGCTACTGAACGGATGCAATTTTCTACCAGGTTTTGTGGCCAACAGTCGACGAAATTGAACTTTGACCTCAGGCACACTAGCCTCTTCAACACGTATCCAAGTTCCAAGTTCAAGTTCCTGAAGACTGAACTCTACTTTTCAATCCCACTGGGCCTTGAGAAATAAAAATTTCTACCATGGCAGAACACATGTGAAAGGACAGGGATATGAGGTTAGAAAATCAAAAAAAAAAAAAAAAAAAGAAACTTTTTGATCTCTCTGATGTTATCTGTAGAATACTTAGCTGATGTGTAGGGTTATATGCGGCTTTTCATTTTGCACCTCACAAGAACTCATCACTCTTGCCCGTTTGATCTGACACTGTCGCACTTCAGGAGTTTTCTTCTCCTTGGCAGAAAGTTTTAGATTGAGGCCCTGAGCAGTCCTAGCTTAACAACCATTCACCACCATTCTTCTCTGCTTTTGAATGTCCATATTGGTAAAGGCGTGTTGTGGAGCTGATGACCATGAGCAGTGTTTCAATGATCAGCTGAACGCGCTTCTGTAGACAAACTTGGTCATACAACGTTTTCATGGCTGTTTTCAGTATAATTTTCTTTCTTTTCTTATACTTTACGAGCTCACCCCTCAACAGTAGTTGTATCAACCGATCTTCTTGCCTGAAGCAGAGGTTTACACGCAATGTTGAGATTTCAGAGACGTGAGCCTCTGCAACCTGCAGTTACCCATAAAACCTCTCTCTGTACAGCTCTACGGAGACACTGCACAAAAAAAAACAGAAATCCAGCATAGTCCGACACGCATACACACTCTCCATGCAAGGGGAAGGGAGATGTTTGACCTCTTCCAGGTTCACACTACTCCACTGATTTTGACAGTTGTTGGCAGGAGCATCGTGCACCAGTGAAAAAGACAAGCGTGTCTTCACATAGGTTTTTTTTCTGAAACGTGGTAAATATGAGGATGTGTTCCCTGTGTTTGTTAGACCTCGAGGCTAGAGAAGCTGTGTTTTCTGGGTGTAATCATAACCGGGTGTGTTTTCAAGAGGAACTCCACAGGGTGCGTTTAACTTCTTTTAACCCACTCTGCAGCATGTGTCGGGTGACATAGCAGGCAGTCGGCAGCAGCACTTAAAAGCTTAAACGCTGAGCGATGCTCAATTCGTCAGCAACTTAGCAACCTGAAGACGGGGATGTGTGTGTGTGCGTGGTGGTGGGGGATTCCCAAGGTGTCACTCGTGTCATCGCAGCAGCCTGAGTGCTGATTGGCCAGCTTCTGCGCGCGTGAGTCAATCAGTCTTCCAGGACTTGTTAGAGCGGATTTCACCGACCTGTCTCTGTTTCTTTCAGGTTGACCCCGCTGCTACCGTGAACAGCTGTAATAAGAGTCAGGAGGGTGGGGTGAGTCCCGATGGCGCCCTCACACACACACACACACCCCAGAATCGGGAGTCCTGTCATCAATAACGACCTTAATGCTTGTGGGTGTTAGGGATGGTAAGGAGGCCTTGAATCATGATTCATCCCACTCGGTGGTGCGCATGCTCGGGGCTGTGCACATTCACAGTCAGATCCACACACACAGACACACACACACACACACTGCCGTTGCTGCTGCTGATGATCATTAGTGAGGACTGGCTTGTCTAATGATGGCTATCCCTGCGCGCGCTCTCTCTCTCTCTCTCCTGCTGTACGCTCTTTCATTACCCAACATGAATACCTCACTTGTTATCTCTGTCTCTCGCCCTCTCTCTTTCTCTCTCTCTCTCTCTCTCTCTCTCTCTCTCTCTCTCTCTCTTTCATACCGACACATACATATGCACCATGCACACTGACACACACACACGCACGCACGCGGACGCTGCTCTTCTTCTGCACATCTCCCACCATTCTCCAACATGACTCCTTGTCTCTGCTTGTGGCCCCGATCCATGTGTTATTGATGGAATCCTTCCAGACGCAAAGACTCACACACACACACTCACACTCACACACACTGCCCACTCAACCACCCAATCACACACAGCGAGACCCCAGTGACTAATACTAGCTGATCCTCAGTGACCAATAAAAAGAGCCTGGAGACTGACAGGTTGCTCGGCAGCTCTGATTTATTAAGTGGGGTCTCTTGTCTCTCCCCCTCTCCCCTCGCTTTAATTACTTTTCCTTTCTCCCTCCTCGATTTTTCTCTCTTGTTTCTGATTCTCTCCCCACTCTCCCCCTCTCGGTCTATTTTTCTAGTTCTTTTTTCTTTCTTTCGCTCGGTCTCCTTCGTTTCCTCCCTTTATCTCGGAGAGGTGGGGGGGGGAGGCTGCGGCCATTTACAACCCACTGATGTCTGAGTGGTTGGTTTCTATTAATAAAATTAGCTGAGACACGAAGGAGGAGGAGGAGGAGGAGGAGGAGGAGGATGGAGGTGAGGAGGCTGTATGAGTGGAAAACAAAGTGAAGAAGCGAGGCATGAGTTGGGAAATAAAGTGAGAGACAGATATAGATGGATGATAACAAAGTAATCTTAGGGGGGGATTGCAAGGACCAAGGTAATGGATACTGCAGATCCCGGAGATAGGGAGACAGGAGGAGGATTAAGTACTGAAAAACAAAATATTACTTCTGCAGTGCTCGTGTGTGTACGTGTGCACGTGTGTGCATGGCCCTGATATAAGTCACACACTGATGAGAAAGGTCTGGTTGGTTACAAAAGAGTTTCCTCCGTGTGCACCCATGAACTGCTGTGTGTCGCTGTGGCGGTTGACTGTTTTATGTCTGCCCGTGCACTTTGTTTGCACAGATCTGCCAAATGTCAGCCGGCGAGGGCAGAGGTGCTCTTTTTGCTGGACGGCTGCGGTCTAAGGGCGAAAGATTAAATAGGCTTCTCACTGTATTTCACAACATAACAAGGGTCAAAGGTGAGCCACCATCACAGATTCACCGAGATGTGACGTTTGGCACTTCATTTACTAGACAATAATTTTGCTTGGTCTAAATTAAGCCCCAGTTCTACTCAAGGTGTTCTTTTTTTAATCACTATACCTGCTCAGCTAGACCAGAAAAGAAACAGCCTTGGTCGTCCCTTTGAAAGAAAGATCCCCACAGAGTGGAAACAGCCATTTATTTCACTTCAAGGCCTCTAATGGGGGGCTCCAAACGGTTTCAGGGGAAAGCTCGGTGAATGAAAGTGAAAAAACATCACGTTTCTTTTATCCAAAGGAGATCACAGAGAATCTCCTAAATGTGTGCGATTTGGTTAAAAAGATAGTTCAGAGATAGTTTGGAGGAGTTTTGGGGAAAGTGTCAGGCTTTGAAAACCCTTTCCTTTACGGCATAAACAGATGTCCATCTAAATTTTGATACTTCTAAATGTATTAAAGACCAGAAAGAAAAAAAAAAAAGATTTGACTGTTGTAACTTTTTAACCATTCTCTTGGTGAAACTTAAAGATTGCTACAATCTTTTTATACCCGTAACCCAATCGCCAGTCAGTCACATCAAGGTCTGACAACGCTGTGAAACACTGAATAGTGTTCAATGCATCCAGTTATGTGAGATTTTCAGCCTCTTACTTGACAGTGCATTTAATGACCCTGATCACAATGGCTTGTTGAATGATTTTGCATAATGAAAAGGACACTGTTAAGGTCGCTGCGTCCAGCTCTCAATGTTCTTACCATACACTGCTGCACTGAGCAGAAAGACATGTCCTCATTTAATTGCATTATCCCAATACTGTTGCTTTCACTTGTTTACCTGATTTGACCTTTTTTTCAGGACTGTGTGGACTTGGTGGATTGACATTCCTGTAGTTGCCTTCAGCTAACTTCAACCTGAGCAGAGGTCCAATCAGTCAGGTTAATCGAAAACACCTGTTGGGTGTCCACAGCTTTCAATCACAGAGGAGGATTATCAGAAAAAGCTTACTTGAGTCTTTTTTGTAATTGTCATAGCGATCATTAAATGCCAGGGTCAAACTGCACGTTATCAGCCGGATAATGGCCCAACTTTGGGTAGGTTGTTGTGTTGTTGTTCCGTTATCTTGCTCAAGTGCTGTTTGGTTGTTACTATATCAGAGCCGAGATTGCTCCTCCATGCACAAGTGAAAACGTAGTGAAGCAAGGAGGAATGATGTTGTTGAAGAAAGAAACTCAGTTTTCCATATCATACTCACAAGTTTTGATGTCATTGTTTATTTATATTCTTGTTCGAGGGATTGGGTCCCTCCTTTCCAATGATGGAATGGCCAGGGACATGTAGTCCACCATGTCTTGCGGCAAGAATTTCTGGCCATAATTTCTCATTTGACACAGTGACCATTTACCAAACAAAACTATGTCGACTGAACTCAGAATTGAAAGGCACTGACATGTTGCCTGTTATTGTCATTTTAGTATGAGGATCTGAGGATTAGCTCTTGGTATCTTTTAGAGATCACTCAAAATGTGCTGTTCTGATATTGGAGTTTTGAAGGTTTAGTTACCCTTGAAACCACGCCTGTCAGAACACTCTCAGATTGTTTCGGAAGATAAAGTTTGAGCTGACAAGTGATCTTGTTGGCCTTTTAAATAACTACATGCTGAAAGCAGCAGCTCCATCAGCTTGTACTAATTCAGGATAAAAAGGGTCACCAAGTAATAAATTACTATAATGCTATCGTTTCAATCTCTTTAACAGTTGTACAAACAAAACAGCTCATATCTCAATAGGCATAGTGACAGCAATGAACAGTATCTCTAAGTATATCTACAAAATGAAAGTGAACTTCACTCGATGTGTTAATTTATGAGGTAAAATTTGGCAGAAGGCAACTTCCCTACCTCCCCCTCATTTAAATCCCATTAGTTGGACTGAAGGAATTGCCCTGTGGTGCTGTGCAACTCTTTGATATATGTTAGAACAGAGGGGTGTTAAGATGAATGTCCAATATTCTCAATGTATTTTTGAGTTGCACTTTGAAGCTGCATGTCACCGCACACAGTAGATGTTCTGACAGATGCCCCGTGTCCTCAGTGCATATGTAAGAATACTTTGAAGCTGAATTTCTCTTGAAAGACAAAGCCACTCTCCCAACACAGCGTGTCACTTTTCCATGTTCTCACCCAGTTATGTTTGAAGAGAGTTTCATGATGGGAGTTACTCTCAAGTCTCTAACAATACTCAATCTGTTTCAAGTTTTCTCCTAGCGCTGTTGCAATTCTGGGGAGTTCATCACACAGTAAGATGGACAGAGTGCAACCAATTTCTGCTTTTGTTTTCTTTCCTTTTTCAGGGTCACAGTGTGCTAACACTACAGACATTTCCTCTAGCTCACTAGATAGAGACCAAAAGATACAACAGTGGAAAGAAAAGAGTTCCCCAAATGGTCATGTGTCTGTTTGTTTGCAACAAACAGACTAGTTTTTTGAAGTTTTCATTCCCAAATAAAGCCTGCTAGTGCACACAGGCAGTTTTTTCATCATATGGGATCTAGCTTCATTAAAATTAGGTTATTGTGTTCCCTCATCTGTTTCCAATCCTGCTAATGAGTCCAGAACCTTCCAGATCTGCAATCCCTCACCTGCCCACTAGGTGTCCCCACCTCTTTTAACCCCCTGCCTCAGTCACATGCCTGCACGGCTGCTCCTGATTGGCAGCTCGTCCTCTGTAAGTAGAGGACTGCTTACACATGCTCTTGTTTTGCCAGATTGCTCTTTACTTGTGTGCTCTGCCAAAATTCCAAAGAGTTGTGTTTGCCTGCATTTTGGTGATCAACCATCAGGCTTCTAAATGAAAACTAAAGAAGTCTGGAGGTTTATGAGGTTATTAGGAAAGGAAACACTTGATAATTTTCAGTTTTGAGGATTTAGTCCTTGGAGAAGATTGCCAATCCACACTGTTTGTCCAAACTTCACATAAAATGACCACATGCAGCATGCTAGTAATGACTTCATTGGAGACATTTTGAGTGTGATATTAACACTGCCAATCTTTCACACTCACCAATAAAAAAGAATAGCTGTAACAACATGTTCTTGAACACAAAGTTTACTTGCAGCTAGTTCATGAGGTGGGCGTCCAGGATTGTTTTGTAGTTATGTTTAAGGGAATAAGAAAGGCAACAGCATGAAAAGTGGAACCCCTGTTAAGAGAAAGGAAAGGTCAGTTATGCCTGGAGCAATTCAGACAAGCGACGTGTAGTTTCAGCCCCACAGTCATCGACCACTTAATGTATGCTACCTGAAAGCAGTAATAAAGCTCATAGCATTTCGTTCAGGTACATGAAGTCACTAATCAACCTGCTGATCATGCCTGATTATCGAGTTAAAACACTACCGTTTGCTGAACAGAGTAGTTTAGCTAATTGCCCATCTCACTACATCTAAGTTAACTGCTATTTGTTGGCCGCCATTCATTTTCTAAGTGTTCGCCAGGCCATGACTTCAGGCCAAAGAGCTTTCATATCCCTAATGTGCAGCTCTCTTTCCCATAATTGTCCAAATGTGTGTTCCATCTTCAACAGTGGTATTTATATCCCCAATGACGTGCCTTCCCGGGAGTTTTCATACATGTATGATGACTCAACATCCATGAGCACACTTTAGTCCCCACTGCTTCAATTTACCACACAAAGAATAGCTTTGCTCTCACCATTAAGCAAATTATCCTGACCTTTTGCATCATCAAACTTCAGGTTTTGGCTGCGGTGCGCCCGTTGCTTTCACCGACTTTGGCAGCAGCTGGATTTTGTTTGTCACGCTGAGTGAATTTCTTTCAGTTTTTGATCGCATTCTGCTGATCTGCTTGTCAGCAACGTAACACTTTGGCGCTAGTGCCGCAGAGAGGTTAGCACTAACCATATTACAAAGCTGGTCTATGAGTAGAAATCGCATTAGTGCTGAATGTAAATCAATAAATTAAGAATGTAAACAGCTGAGCTCATGTTTAATCACTGTCTAATGGCTGGGCTTCATCAAGCTAAGTAGGAGGCTAAGAGTTGTTGTTTTTCCACTATGAGGGGGTCTGATTGGGGTGCTTTCCTCCGATTAATTATATCAATGAATACTTGGCATAACGGCACAGTAAATGTAAATCTTCATTTTATGTAAATATTAATCTCTCACAGAGAATACTCATCTAACTGTATATTATTTTAAACAGCGCAGTGTTGCAGATAATAATCTCATTTCTTGTATTTTGGAATTCATGATAGCTGCCAGTGACCTATGAGGACACATGAATAATGGTAATTCAGCGTAGGCAGCTCCCTCCAAGTGTCCTGTGTAAAAAAGGAATAATGTTTAGCATCTCTGTCATTTCCTCACTCTGCAGGGTGTTGTTCAACACGGATGCTCCAGCTGTGTCTGGATGTATTTCTCGCTCTCTCTCTCTCTCATTCTATTCCCCCCCTCTCTGCCATTCTGACCTCATCAAAGACACAAGTCAGCGGTCATTCGGCAGATTTCTGACTCCCCACGCCGAGCGGCACTCATGACAATAGATTGACACTGACATTGAACTGGACATCAGAGTTAAGCAGCGGGGGTGGTGGTGGTGGTGCGTGTGTGTGTTTGTCATGCTCTGGCACGTGTGTGTGTGTGTGTGTCTCTATAAAAGATTCAATTTAATATCTGCTTTTCAAACAAAGTAATTACGTGAACATTTTTAAAATCGAGCTGAATTGGGTGGTTATTCCCCCATTACGGTGAGAGGCACTCAGGCGTGTTTTTTTCAAATTTTGTACTAAAATCTAATTTATGTTTAATTGCAACCTGCAGTAATTTAAATCACCCTCTGTACTCTGCGTGTGCTTAAAGTTTATTCAATCCAAAACAAACATTTTCTCAAATGTGACAGGTTTTATGCAAATCTGATGCAGTGACTAATGAGATCTATCTTGGCGTTTTGTGAATCATGTAAGCACATTAGAAGTCTGCTCACAACTCAAACATTAACCAAGAAATATTGCTCTGATGTCGGTTTGTCAGCATGAAAAAGTTTAAAACTGAAACGTATAAACATCCATGGCTTTCTAAATAATTAAAGGATATCTGAGCGTCTGGTTACTCGTTCTTTGAGCTCAGCCTCAGGCCCAGACAGCCTTTCGGTCTACTCCTTCATCTCATCCAGTTACTACATTTGTTACAGCCATTAATTCAGTTCATAAACCAGACCTTTCCTCATTCTCTGTTTAAAAAAAAACAGGCAAAAAACAGGTTTGGTTCAAAACAAAATGAGACGAAGGTGCGATGGAAATACGCTACGTGAATAAATCATGACGTACATGAGGAATGTGACTCATACTGTATGTTCACTGCAGCTTCTGCTGCAGACTGCTGCAGATGAAAAACATCAGATCTGTGTGCAATGAGGAGACTGTAACCTTCCTCAAATTAACACTTGAAACAAACATAAATGCCACATTTGCATAAATTTCCCCCACATTTTGGGGAAGTCATCACGGTGCCCCCTTCTTCTGCAACGCTTTCATGGCACCCGACATGAAAATTTGGATGGAAACGTGGCTCATGTTGCTCAGCTCGCCAGCACCCCACCTACAACCCAACTCATCACTGGGATGGGCTCGGGCCCCCTCCTGCTGAGCATTCTGCCATGACCTTCTTCCTCCTCAGTCATGCAGTCAGTCTGTGCCAAGATGTACCACAATAAATCATGTTCATGTCATGTTACTGTGTGGGTGTAGCCATGTTTCTAGTTTGTACCAAAAACGCCATACCATTGCCTGATCAAGTGATGACTGTGAACGTATTTTCTACCAAAGTAATAATTAGACAGCATTTTTTTCAGTATCAGGATTCAATTAAATTTTATTTGTACAGCGCCAAAATAACAAAGATGATTAAGACACTTCCCATATACAGCAAGTCTGGACTCTAGTCTATATATATGTATAATACTATTTACAGAGACCCAGCAATTCCCACCATGACAAAACACTTGGCGATAGTGGCAAGGAAAAACTTCCTTTTAACAGGCTGAAATCAAGAGTAGAACCTAACAGAGACATGGCTAAAGGTAGTGACAGCGATAATAATATTTGCAGTGGATGGCAAGCCACAGCAGGAGGCTCGACCAACCGCCGATCTAGGCACAGCCACGATCCGTTAGAACCTGCGAGACAAGAAAGCAGAAAAATATTGAGACCATCTCCAACCAGCCACAGTTGGAGTGGTTTAAAAATGTCACCTCAATGTGCCTGGGAATTACTTTGATATTGGATAATTCTGCACCTCATGATATGCATCAGTGCCAATGCAGAGAGCGTGACCTTTTTTAATGCAGTGAGGCAGAAAGTTAGAGTTGTGGATGTGTCCTGTGATTATTACCATTTCATTGCCTAACCCTAACCAAACCTTAACTCTAGATTTGTCACTATAACTGAGCCAAAAGAGGCCTTGATGTTATTATTAGCAAAACGTTTGATAACCTTGGGACTTTTTTCGTTTGATTTTAAGCTCACGAATCAATTTCTCAAACTATTCAAGGCGGTTCCCATCAGCTCAGACAAGTCCAGTCCATAAAATAAAAAAATAGGGATGTGAAGTTCTACGAAATGAATATAGAATGTATTCAAAACAAATTAAAACAAGTGAGAACTAACGAAACACTAATCACAAAACAGTAAGTTTCAGAACAAACAGTAAGTAAAACAGAGGCCCCAAAGCAACCCAACAACCAACAACCCAAACACAGAAATAAAGAAATAAAACATGCAATATCGTAAAATTAACGAACCACTCGATGTAATCTATCTCAGATAAACAACCACTGCAATCACTACCACAGTAGTCATGCACTCTGTCCACATTACAAAGCTCCATCGGTGTCCACAAATTAAAAACCAAACAACTAAAACACAATAGAACAGCACAAAGGTTCTATGATGGTTCAGTTCAAATAAAACAGAATATGGAATCAATAAAACATTTATATCCGGTGGCTGAATTATGTGGTAGGGACTTAGTGGGTGTGCCAAAAGCTTCATGCTTGTTATATTACCTTAAGTCTACCATAGTTGCCATTGATAGACATTGTGGGGTTGGGTTGTGCAGAATTGGTCAGTACCAGCTGACTGGGGTTGACAAGCAAAACCAAAATTTGGTGTAAAGTGAATTTCAATTTCTTGTTCTTGTTGTTGTTCCTGCATTTGGACAAAATGTTCCTGTATGTTTTGACACGTTCAACTTTAGTGAAAGCCAACCCTGCCACTGCATATTCTCCTGATTATAACCTGACTCGCCTCAGGCTGGGGATCTGAACATTACAAGTAAAAGAGAGAGAAATCATTTGTAAAAGCAGTTTGCTTTACATATTCCTTAACAGACAAACAGACAACTCACATGCTGCATCAAGAAAGTATGACAGCAGAGAACAAAATAAAGACATTGTCATGAGTCTGTTTACTTTCCTGAAGCTACTGGGCATCAATTAGCCCCGTCGCAAGCTGTGAGGCGGTGACCCTTGCGTCTGTCTGCCTGCCCTGAGCTGAGGCGAGCCCAGACCTGCAATATGTTGGCATAAAAGACAGACTGTGTGTGTGTTTGTGTGTGTGTTCAGACACTGCTGAGTACAGGAGCGTCAAACCAGTGTTTTGTCTCTCCTTTGGCACACTGTTTTACATTCTGTAATAAGTCCTTGGACAACATTTCTTTCTGTGTATTGACACATGCATGAGGCTCTGTGTGTGTGTGTGTGCACGCCTATACAGCATTTGTGTCGCAAAATGATACAACTTGGTTTGTTCAGCCATCTTCGGCAGCCATTAGTGATAAAAGAGGCGATGCGGCGCTTGTTTTTCGACAATGCCAATTCTGTCAGCGGGCTTTCATCCAAAATAGAACTGCCTTTTATTCCCAGTAATTAGAAGAGGTTGGATTTGTTGAATACACTCATCCATAAATATGGGTTAGTTTTGGTTTGACAATAATGAAAACAGCGAGGAAAGATCAAAAAGCACAGGGAAGGTCCTTGACTCGAAACAAACCCGCTTTGATGTTCCCGGATACGTGAAATCAATTACACCGGTAGAGAATAAAGTGTAAGTGTGTAACTCGTTTGATTATTTCAAACGTCAAGTGTTGCCATCATTGTCACGTATCTGAATTAAAATGATGAAAACGAGATGAAAAATGATATCCCCCTTTCTGCTCGCTGAAGCTGACCCACTTTCATGCCCGGCTGTTGCAACCCAGAAAACTCTTAATCTGTCAGATTAAAATTGTTTAATTATGTGGATGATGATGCGGGTTAGTTTACCCATTAGCACTGTGCTGTCTTACGTTGGCAGTCTTTGTGGAATGCCGCGTGGTGAGCGCACAATCTCTGCAGGATTTGGCTTTCTCATTTTGACTCGCTTGTTTTTGACCACTTTAATGTACAAAAATAGACCGACGCTGCATTTGAAATCCATGTCATGACTAACAGGATGATGCACGGCATGCAAAACACAGCTTCATGTGCACGTTCTGTTCTAAACGGAGGATTAAATGAAAATCTGTAAGCAGACATCATCAAAAAATGAACTTGGTGACTTTGTGTTTTTGTAAAATAAAAAAAAAAAAACGTCCAGGCGACATCACAGCTCAAAGCTTTTCCCACTGGGAGAGACAGAAAAGAAAGGGATACGGGTGACAGAGAAAAGTGGGCGACAACAATGGTGACGGAGATTTGGGAGATGGGGTAAAGAGCTACAAACCCGGGAACGCTGAGAGCGTTGTCGTCTTCTGCCAAGCTGAGGGGTTCAAACTGAGGCTGAAACCCTCATTCAGTGAGAACTCATTTCATAGCCATCACTGCCAACACCTGTGGCTCCCGAGGGAGGGAGGAGGGAGGGAGTGACTGCATTTGCGAGGGAGAGAGAGAGAGAGGGAGGGAGGGAGTGAAGAAAAAAAAATGAGTATAAATCTGTTGGAGATCTGACCTGAATTTACAGCACGCTTGCTGGTAAACATCCGCCGTGCAGCTCTGCTCAGCCTTGATACTGTATTTAAAGCACCAATCTGATGCGCTCTGTTGGCTCACTGACACTCCCATGATTGGCTTTGTTGTACGTTAATTTGTAGGCTGGAAGGTGTTTCTATTCTGCATTTTTCCTGATGTTTATTTAGCTCTGAATTATGCAAATTTGGGTAAATCAAGGTAAGTACGCATCTGTGTTTTCGGTCCAAGATCCTCGACTTGCTGCTTCAAATGCATTAGTTATATTTTGCATTAGTTATATTTTAGGAGTCTGGGTGGCTATATAAAGCTCTACATGCTACATGCCAGACATTAGGAACATACATGCATTTATGCGACATGTTCTTATGGAGCCAGATGCGAGTCTGTCAGTGTTGAGAGTACATGTTTTGGGACAACTGGTTGACACTGATTATTGCAGCCAAGGAAACACTGCAGAAAGTAGCATGCCCTATATGTTCATGTGTCATTACCACAGCACTTGTCTAACTGTGCTGTGGTTGCCATGTACTGTGCACCCACCTCTTGTTGTTGTTGTTGTTGTTGTTGTTGTTAGATTCCTGAAGATTTTTAATATCCTCCAGCTCAGCCTTAAATAAATGTAAATGCTCTTATTTATGTGCTTAGGCCCACAACCCACAACCCTCTCATTATGCTCACAGTGGACGATTGTGCACTTTGTGGGTGACAATTTACACTCAGTACTAATCACTTTCATCCGGGAGACCTGATTTAGCACCCTGTTACAGACTTGCAATTAATATTCATTTTTGTTAGCATGCTATTGCCCCATTATATTGTCTAACTCTATACTGTCCAACTCATATCCATCCATAGCCATGAGCACATATCGTAGAAAGAAATAGGTTGTAATATAAGTTGTTAAAAGAAAGTTTTTCCTTACTGCTGTCGCCAAGTGCTTGCTCATAGTGGGAACTGTTCAGTCTCTGTAAACGGCCTAGACCTGCTCTAAATGGGAAGTGTCATGAAATAACTACTGTTATGATTTGGTGCTATATAAATGAAATTGAATTAAATTGTACGAAAATGTTGCCATCGAAGACAGTCCAGGGTTCTGGAGAATTTTGCTGAAACATTGTGTCTGAATCCGTAGTCTGTATATAAAGATGGACGACATGTCTACACTTCCTCCCACTGAACAAAATTGAAGTTAAAAAAGAAAAAACAGATACATGGACTGCCATCTTGAGCTGGTGACATAATTTGGTGTTGGAACAGCAATATCGAAGTCCGACTCATAAACCAGGCCAACTTGCTCACGTGTAGGGCTGTCAATCACAAGGTGAAATCCCCTTTTTATAACATCAAATATCAAATTAAAATCAAACAATGGTAAGAACTACCTAAAATGACTGTTACTAACACTTACTATATAAAGCAGTTTTATTTACACCTCCTTCCCACAGTCTTTGGATGTAAAACCATCAATAAAGTCCCAGGTTCCTCCTAGCTAAACCCAGGTTGCTGCTTGATGTATGCATACCAAGGAGGAAGGGGTGTTTCAAGTGGACTCTCATTGTTCTGTAGCGATCAGTCACGATCAGGCATGAAAATTTGAGGTGAGGTACGATGACAGCAATACAGTGTAAAACACACATTAGCTCCGTCAGTCAAATTACGACCAGATACTGTTGTTTCATCTTCCTCTTTTGAAGCTTCAGCTGGATCTTTGTTCTTATTTCCACGAAGGACCGAGCTTTGAAAGCATTCTCACCTACAGAGATGTTTGTGCAACAAATGCACAACAGCTTCAATATTTAATCCCCCCCTGTACGCAGTAATGAATTTCCACGTGTCTATTGATCTCTGTCATATACGGTGCTCGACAGGATGTGGAGCAAAAAAAAAAAAAAAAAGCATACATTATAGATAAGCAATCTCCTTGATGGTGTCAGATTATTTATGAATCTTGTCTCATGCTGTGCATGTGATATTTAAAGCATTCATATGATTACCCACACACTGCAAGTCCACTTTGAAAGCTTGTAAGCAGCCAGCCAACTTATTTGTTTAAGTAAATCATTTGGAATGAATGGTGAACAATACCCCTGAGAATACAGAAGCCCCTGTTCCAGCTATACACTGTGCAGGATATGAGGCTGTGTATGACATACTGTATACACATGGCTGAAGTGTTTCAGACAGTTGTTATATTCGAAATGCATGTCTTCTCTTTGAGCATTCAGTTCGGTTGAAGGAAAATAATGGCAGATGTCTGTTCCTTCTGCAAACCCACCATGTAGGCAAAAAACCCTCACTTGTTAAGTGCATACTGTTAAAGATTCTCCATGGGATGGGTACTGTGTTCAAAGATCTCCAGTGGTGCCGGCCAACAACAACACTGACCCTTTCCACCAGCATGCTGTAAATACCCAGCAGCAAGATAATACATCTCCCACATGGCCGATACAGGACATTCACCCAGCCATCTTTGATCCACCGACCGCCTACAGTTCCAATTCACCCCAAAGCCAGACAGCCTAAACACAGCAGAACTATTTGAAGCTGCATGTACAGAGATCAGTCAGTGCCAACTTTGCAAATGGATAGTTTAGAGGTAGAGGGTGAATTAAATTGAGCATCTGCGTATAATAATCCAAATTATTTGTGTAGCAAACATCACTGATTTTATAGTTATGAAGCACTTTGTAAAGTGTTTCCACAAGTGCTATAAAATAATTAATTTCCTCTTGTGTTTAAGTAACACAATATTCCACTGATTTACCGTTGCATGGTTACCTATTATATTCTGCCATATTACCATTTCTTCTTTCTTGTCATAAACTGGTGCCTATGTTGCCCGCTATGTAACTCTGCCACCGACAGTGCTGTCAGGCATTAAGGTACGTTATTCTAGTAGCGGCTAATGTAGCGTTGAGATGCTAGCCTCAAGCAGTGATGAGGGCTGCAGAGGTTTGGCAAGCCGGACTGAATGGAGCTGCTCTAATAAGCCACCTGTGACAGCACCCACCTGTCAATCAAACCGGCCCACTCTTAATTATGCATAACTTTAAGTCTTAATATAATTTGAACGTGTGAGTTATTTCGAAATTCAGCCTCAGTACAATCGTCATGAATGGGGAAATTAGCCAGAGAGACCAAAATTGTTTTTTGGACCAGGCTGTTTATTTCTGCTGTGAAGTTGGGTATTTTAACAAAGGGGCTTATGGAGATGACTTGGTCTGTAGCCACCCCCAAGTGGCTGTTTAAGGAACTGCAGTTTTTGGCACTTTGTGTTAGCTTCATTTCACATCCAGTGAGGTTGCTCTTTGCCAAATACCTACATAATTTTCCCATCAGCCTCAGCTTAAGCTAATGTTAGCCTGCTAAAGTCAGATGGTGAACATGGTTAACTGTATACATGCACGTTGGTCACTTTGAGCATTTTAGCATGTAGCCAGGAAGTGTGCCACCTCGATTAAGGGTGTGCTCGCTTCACGTGAACAACAAAGACTACTTATAGCTAGGTTAATGTGAAGGTTTTTCCAGAGACCCAAGGCCCTATGGCAGAACTCATATCATATGCAGGGACTCATCAGACATAATTAAAGACATTATACTAGGCAATATTCCACACAAAAGAGCTTTAAAACGTGTACTTTGACATCTCCCCCTGGCTCTTAAGATCTGCTGGATTTTTCAGTTGGGAATTCGAGTTTAACGTTTTAGACAACATTGTGTTTGTGTGATTTGAGTCTTGGTACACAGAACAGCAGGATCCGCAGAATCGTGCTCACTGTTCTGGTTAGATTTTTTAAGCCTTTACCAGTGGGAGCAAACAGTCTCCAGCATCACACAAATGTAAAATTCATGTCCTATGAACTTGTGAAACCGAGAATTTATGTCCTCCAGATTGCTATCAGCAGAGTATGACAAGCAGAGAAACTGAGAAAATGACGAAGCAGCACGACCTGTTGTCTGTTGAATCTCGGGGAAGAATCTTTTTTGCTCTGTGCCCACGTACACAACAGCTGTAGCCTTTTAATAAAGTCGCGGGTGGCCTTGGTTTTTCTCTGAACAGAGAGTTGTCAGAGGTTTGTGTAAGCTCATGAGTGGCTGTGTGTGTGTGTGTGTGTGTGTGTGTGTGTGTGTCTGTATGTGTATCTGTAAGCACTCAGCCATGGCAGGCGACTGATTGATGGCTGAGTAAGTCCAGGATGCTCCATGGCTGCTACAGATTGGCACAGCAGAAACCTGGCAGTGGAAGTGCTCCAAGCTACACACATGCATATACACACATAGAGAACACGTATACACATATTTCATATTTTTTTTCTCCCCTCAACACCAAACCACGGGCAGAACATCCCAGAATGGGGGGTTGTCGCCTGCATGCCCTCCACATCTTGTCAGCGCTTGAACCTGCCAAGTGTCATTTTTAAGCGCCAGGATGTAGCTGTGAGCATATGGGGAGAGGGTTAGGATTTACAGGTTGTTTCTAGTGTGCAAATGCAGCAGCTGCACTCTCATTTGTACACATTTGTTACATTTAGGCCTGTTTTTACTTCATAAAAGGGCTAAAATTGAAAATCAACATGGCAAAAGCTTTAGAAAAAGCGAATCCACATTAAACTTTCTGAAAGCGTCGGCTTGTATCAGATTGTTGTTCAGGTATGCTGGTGGCACAAAGGGTAGTCATTAGTCTTCTTCAAGGCCCTGTGACTGTTATGAATGAGCATGTATAAATCAGGAAGATTTATACAGGAATATGTATAATAAATGTTTGCAAGTGCATGTGCAGCCATGATCAAAAATGTGTCGCAGTGTGACAAAAATAAGAGCCACTGATGGAAATCTTCATTTGCAAATGCTTGCATTTGAAAGCCTCGTGACTTGAAAACAAAGACAGACGGCGCCGGGTAAGAACGGGGGAGAGTTAAAGGTGGGGGTGAAAAAAAAAAAAAAAGTCGCCATGAATTTTAGGAGTTAATAAAGTGTGTGCCGCAGTGGTTGTGCTGAAGAAGGTGATATCCCTAAGGTGCTGTAGCTGACGAAAAAATATGCTGCTGCCTCCAGCAGATTTTCGGCTGTCCTGCGCGGTGCACACAGAGTGGAGGCACACAAACGGGACGCTGTGGAAATGTACACACGAGCATTCTGTCTAAAATGGATCCAAATATATAGTCCACATGGACTATGAAAATATCAGTCGGTGGGTTTCTTTTTCATTCCACATAATGATTACCACCTCAGGTGACCAATACAGGAGAGTTTATTGCAACAGCTGCTAGCCAAAGCTGTTCAAAATTGTAATGAATTAGATCAACAGTTTACTTTATTTGATAATTTACCCAGAGTAAAGAAAACGGCACCAAATTACAGGTATATAGATCTTTTTTCACAGCAGCCATTTTGACATGAAGTTGTAGGGTCAGCGCAGGCTTTTCCAATCATACTAATTAAGGTTCTGTTCTATTGGTTGCAGCAGAGACTTTCCAGTGAACCAACATGCACCACAGCAGCACCCTGACTCTGTTTGACCCGAATGGAACAGAACCGTAATTAGTATCATTGGTAACACCTATGTTACTGCTGTGAAAAAGGTCTATTGTGTAAAAGTTTCCTTAAAATGTAAAACTACAACTTCCACCTTGAGTTACTTCTTGACAGACACATTTTAATGCTGCACTGGGAGGCATCAATAAAACTTCCATCCAATACGGCCATAACAGAGTCTGAGAAATACTCACCAAGTACAACCGATGTTCTCTACATAACTTCATAGACGCTAGCAGCGTGGCTCTCTCACTAGGTTGGTAGACTTTTTGGTCCAGACTGAAGTCGGCAATTAGATGGACTGCCATGAAATTTTGTGCACACTTTTGTGATGCCAAGAAGATGAATTGTACTGATTAAGTGATCCTCTGACTTTCCCCCTAGCGCCAACAGTGAGGTTTTTGGCTTTAAGTGAAATGTCTGCTACAAACATTTAGTTTTGCAGGTATTGAGTCATAAACCAATAACATTCCCATCTGCCTCGGCTGATGTTGGCAGTCCTGCCTCTTCCGCCTCCCAGCTAATCTAAAAATCGGCAAAGACGTGGATCATTGGACCTGAGGTGGGCTGAATGACACCTGGGTGCTCGAACAAGCCATCTGTAATGGCACCCATGTGTCAGTCAAAGTGGCCACACTGTTAATTCTGCATAACTTTAAGGCCTAATTTAATTTGAACAGGTAAGTTCTATAAAAAAATCACTCTCAGTACAGTTGGCATGTATGGGGAAATTAGCTATAGAGACCAAAACTGTTTTTTTGTACCAGGCTGTAAACATGTTTATTTCTGCTGTGAAGTTAGACATTTTAACATGGGAACTTACGGAAACTGACTTGTTCTGCAGCCAGCCTCAAGTGGCTGTTCATGGAACTGCAGTTTTTGGCACTTCTGCATTGGAGGTTGCCACATGATGCTAAGGTAAAAAAAAAAAAAAAAAGGTGGCAAAAAGACAATAAACCTGCTAAATCTTACTAGCATGTTCGCATTGCAATTGTGTCTTAGCATGCTGACATTAGCAAATAACTGATGTGCCCAGCCTCACAGAGCTGCACGCTCGTCTCTACACTCTTAATCTTGCTTTCTAACCCAACAAGTGTGACACCTTAATATGACAGAGGTCACAGGGAGCAGGTCAGGGTGGGTTGTTTGGTGTACAAAGCAGAGGATTAACACCGAGGACTGGCGTTCATGTCCTGTGTCACCACCGAGAGGCTTGAAGAAACACACACGGCACATTTCTTGGATCGGTTTTGTTGTTAGACATGGATATAGTAAGGAAAACAAACGATGTATGTAATGTGTATTCCATGTATGATTGTAAGATTTTAGAACCTCAACGTTTTTCAAGAATGGATGCTCAGCAGTGAGCAATTATAATAAGCTCTTTTTTTTCTGCTAGTTGTAAGCTGCTCTCGCCTATGCCTAAATTTATTTGAAAATCACAAAACCATTGCATTCATGTAATAGACCAGAGGCTGCTGAACAGGTTTAATACCTTTCCTCTTGCCCGTGGGCAAACACGTCATTACATTTTTCATCTGACTTATCATTAACATAGCCCTTAAATAACAACGCAAAACAAAGCCGAGGTGTCATTTCCAGGACATGTTTTCAAACTGAGAACCAATCAAATCGCCGCCTCGGGCTCTCTATTATTCAACATTTTCTGTCAAATTTCTCTGGAGCTGCATGAGCTTTAGACAGAGATGTGACTGCACTAGATTACTCTCAAAATGCTGTTTCATGAGTGAGTGATTCAGTTGCATCATAATCGCCCAGCAGCACATTATGGAGGCATAATGGCTGAGCGGGCTGTGGAACAAGCAGCGAGGGTACCTGGGAAAGAATGTTGTGAAGTGGCTGGGAACATTTCAACAGTGCTGTGTATAAAATCGCAATTAATATGGATTTATTTCCAAATGTAGGTCGACTGCACTCTTGTCTGTTCATACTGTATACTCATATAGCCTCAGCTCAGTTACCATGCACAAACAGATGGTTTTTGGTTGTGTGAACTAACTAAAGAGCCTTGTAATTCAGCAAATCAACCAATGTCTTTTGAATTGACTCATATGATTCAAAAGACAGCAAGCTGTTCACCGCCTCAGGCCAGAACGAACACCCACACGTCATTCGGTTCAACTCTGGTTCATCTGATCTTGAATGCCACACAAAAATCCCGCTAACCCACATGGCTGAGTACAATAAACCTCAAGTAAAAGCTCAGCGTACAGGATTTAAAGGGAAAGAGAGAGAGATTTTCACGGTTTGATTCTCCTCCTTTTGTGGAAAGCAGGCATGGGTAGGCGGAAGAATTCCCCCACTCCTCAGGGGGGCCAGAGAGACGAGATGTTTAGGTGGTCAGGTCCTTTGTCGAGAACATCCACGTTGAACCAGTTTGGGAATCTGGGCCTTCGGTGATGTCTCTGACCTCCTGACGTGACTATATATAGAAAACTGTTTTGTTTTTTTGGGGGGGGTTTTTCTCCACCAGGCCATGCGTACAACCTATTTTCTGTGTTTTTGTTTTGATTTTTGAAGTCATCCGCAGATGGCTGCAGTACCCTTAAGGTTTAAAATGCTTGGAAAATTGTGGAGCAACTGGGGACAATCTGGGAGAGAGTGCAGAGGCATCCACTCCCTTAACCACGGCGAAGGTGCCCTTGAGCGCATACCTATCGCACCTAATTGGTCCACTGGAGCTGCCCGGTGTCCAGCAGCAGAAAGCAGAAGAGTTATTTAACTGAATGTGAAGCCATGGTAAGGGAGGATTAGAAAAAAACAAAACGTATGCATACTCAGCAAAGCCCTTCCTCTGATAAATAAAGGCAAAAAAGAAAACACAGTGTAGATAGCGTGCGGCGCCATGGATCAGCTTGATTAAGCATCAGCAGATGTTCACGTGGCTTTTATCAGACTTCGCTCAATCTGTCTCCTCGCTCTCCTTCCAGCCCTTTTGTTCTATTTCATCCATTTTAATTCTGGTTATCTCTTTTGAACTAATCTGCCTCATATTCCAGATAAGCGCACCTTTTTTTTTTTCTTTTTTTTTTCTTAGGTATCCCATTGATTCCCCAGAAAACAATGGAGGGTCTTCTTCTTTTTCAACGGCTTCTCATTAGCAGTCCACAGCGGTGGGTCTCGCACACAGCTGAATAATAATACACACATGCACGCTCATGCCCCTGCCGAATGATAGAGCTGAGCAATATGATTATGGTCTGTCCCTCCATGACCTTCGCATTTGCAATTTATTGACTGCATTCAGTCTAGGCTGGCTGTTTTTTAAAAACTCTTAACTATTCACCTGCTCCGGCGGGAGCCTTTGTGAACTTGTTAAGCAAGCAGCAATTTGCAAAAAAAAGCTTCAAAATATCCCCGGTCCCACCTCAAAGCTTAGCAGTTTTACCGCCGCAGCCTTCAAGCTAATCATTTCTAAAGTTTTTCGGATGAATTTCTGATACTTTTTGAGGTCATGTTACACTTCTCAAGGACTTCTTCTCGTCAGTGTTTTTATATATATATATATATATATATATATAATTTTTTTTGGCATTCTGGGGAGGCTGTTTTAGCTGAAATCTGCTGAATTCTAGCCTTGGGGGAGACCTCACCAGGCCTGCGCTTCCCGTCTCTGTGGTCCTCACGTCAAAACAAGATCCCCGACTCAGAAGGAATTATCAAACGAATGCATGTCTTACACAGTAACGATGGAGAACTTTTAAAAACCCCGGCTGTGGGTTTCTTTTTTCCCCCCTCTTTGTGTGTGTGAGAATGAGCAATCGGTGGAACATTAATCTGTCCGGATGCATAAAGCATCACAAGTTTAAGGATAAATCTCAAGCGGCCAAATTCTGTGAAAGTCTTGAAGCTGCGGATGTATAGCCCCTAGAACTTAATAAGAACTTTGAGCCTTAAGAGTGTCAGCATAATTCATAAAGATTTTTTTAAGACTATTTCAAAAGATGAGAAAACTTGGGATGGGAGTAGTAGGAGAGTGTGGAACGAGTGATAAAACTGTCAGTCGCCATATTAAATGGCAACCCACCACTGCAGCAAAGTCCCACCCACTATAAATGACAGCTCTTTGAAATATTATGCATCAAAATCATTCTTGAAGCACATCATTTGAATCGTTAAAAGACTAGCATGCGCTGGGTCAGATGGCTTCCCTGCCAAAACCTTCGTCTTCATCGTCTGTGCTCTCTGCTAAGCTGTTTTTATGTTGGAATTTTGAAAGAATACCATTGCTTCTATTCATATTTTCCATTGAATTTAAATGATGCTTTCCACAGCTGAAGAGAAATATTTTTTAGAAGGCCCAGGAGACACCGCAGAGCATCGACTAAGACTAGAAAAAGATGTTTCGCTGTTATATTTTAAGCCACATGCGATATCATCTTTGAGTTGTATTGTGTGGCCTATTTGCATAGCACAACAGTTCAACTGGGAGACATTGGTTCAAGTGCAGTGTAGTGCATCTTGTCAGGTTTTTTTTTTTTTGTATTTTTTTCCCCCAATTTGGGTACAAAAGCCTCGAGTGAAGTTACCTCACATTAGGCAACAGGACATCTGTCAAAAATGCTGCCAGCATTTCTAAACATGGATCTGTGTTTCAGTCTGAAATATACTCAGCGCTGTAATGGGGAAGCATTTCTGTGGAAGGGAGGCAAGACAAATCTCCAACTGAAGCACCAACCCTGATGTGAGGCATAAAAAGCTGAGAAAACTGTTTTTCTTCAACAATGGTCTCCGAATTATACTTTTTTTTTCCGTCTTGCCCTGCTGTATCCAGTTCTGTTTATTGTTCCATTGTTGTCTAATTCGCAGAAAGCTATCAGTACCGCCCGTACCCTCGCTATCAATCATCTTCTGTACAAACAACACAGAGATTGTCAACATATTGTGGCATAGACAAATGCAATTTGACAAGAATGTTTAGATAAGAGCTGAGCACTGTATTCAAACAAAGCCTGGGATTAGTGTGGGAGATTAATGGAATACCGGAGCCCTTGTATGCTACTATGGATATCAGTGATCAATAAATTATTGATTAACTGATTAAAAGTATATCAAGAGACAACACAGAAGATGAGTAACTTGTAGTTTCCGTGTTTTGTTTAAGGAGTTGGAGTTATAGGTGTCGAGGTGTCTAAATAAATGGACGCCATCCAAGCAGCAACCTCCGTGGCTGTGAAGTGAAGCCAATGGAGAAGTGCCAAAAACTGCAGTTCCCTGAGCGACCACTTGAAGCTGGCTACAAAATGAATCAGTCTCTATCGCTCCCATGTTCAAATGTTCAACTTCACAGCAGAAGTATGTACTGTACTGAGGGTGAATTGTGTAAGTTGCACATAATTAACAGTGTAGCTGCTTTGATTTGACAGGTGCTAAGATTAGCCAGGAAGTGGAAGAGGAAGGACTGCCGACATGCGACTCAGTTAGTTTGTTGTTAACGGTTATCCTACAAATGTAAAGTAATTCTGCAAGTTGTCGTCTGGCAACTGTCTGGTTTATCTAGCTTATCATGCTAATGAGTTTCTGGCTCCAAAAAACACGCTAACTAGCTAACAGTTCTCCCAAATCGTGAACATCCTCTGGTTATGAATCCAATTTACTGGTGGAAGCGAAGTGTTAAATAATTCTGCTGCTAAAGTCATGCCTGTCCAGGACTTTTGCTACACCAGAGCAGGTGTTCTCAGTGGCAGTGAAAGAACTGAGTTCACCTCACCCTGGTCATGTAACTAAGGTATGCCAACTAAACCAGTAGTCTGTTGCCTGACAGATCAGAATGGTGTATTATAGGTTTGGTAAGAGCTTTTGTGATTATGTCCTCCAACAAAATCTTGGGTTTTGTTGTGACAAAACTAGTCAGAACACCAAAATTTGAAGTGAAGGCATCATTCAAATTGTTTATTCAACTTATCAGTTAGATACATAATTAGCTTTGATTCTGCTGTAATTCTATGATGGTAGTAAAAAACACTGTTACACAATACATTGTTATGATTATTGATGTTAGTTGCTGCTGAATAGAACTACTTTTTTAATTGTTTCATTGGCTCTCAATGTCTTCCAAACAAATCAATGGCAAGTCAACAGCACAACAATGTGCACGAAGGGGTAAAAAACACATTCATATCAACCATTTTATAACTGATCAGATATATTGGATTGTTTTATTTATTTATTTATTTATTTGGAGACTCAATTACTTTGCAGCAAGCATTTCAAACTGTGGAACTGTGTCAGTGCTGGCAGCAGACATAGCAGCACATCCGCTGATAGTGGGAGTCAGTTAAATTCGCATTGCCATAGTAAGCCACATTTACACACATTAGAATATCGGTTGTAATTTTCCTGTGGTTCATTTCAAATTCAGGAATAAAATTACTTGAACATTTTAGCATATAAGCAGCACTTTCAAGATGAAGCAAAATCTCATGTATATATTCTTCTGCTGTGACACGAACGCAGTGCAGAGCTGCAGAACAAATACAATAAGGTGTGAGAAAAGTGCTGAAGCAACTACTCTTTGGTCATTTTCATCACAGATGTTAGGACGTGAGATGTTTAATTACTGTTGAGCGGCTTTAAGACTTTTTTTAGCTTGCAAATGTGCCTGAGCAGAGCTGCTACAATGAAATTCAATATCTCAGCAATGAAGCGATGGCATTTTGAGCACAAACAATCATTGTGGAGATGAAAACAAGGAAAGCAAAAGCCCACATGAAGATAATTATCCACTCAGATGCACCCAGATTTAGAGCGGCTGTGGGTTCGTGTTGACGCCTGATGAGATTTTAGTTCTTCTTTCCCTGTTGGACTTATTGAAGTCTGTGGATGGCAGGTGCCACGTCTTACTGAACCCAACAGAATTCATCATCCAGGACATATCTTTATTAATTACCAAATATAGATTCCATAATATTCATGACCTCCTCCGTTTCCCATCCCCATTCATCAATGTGAAACCATACCGTGAGTGGCACATCATTTGAAATTAAATTCAGATTATTAAATAAATACGATGGCAGTGAATCATTTGTTCAGCGTGCGACTCAGTGGCTATCCAGCGGAACCAATCGTGAAATCAATACGGCAATTCACCTAAAATTAGCAATCATGAATACTAATGAAAAAGCACGCCATTATGGATCTTTGAGGATGATCAGATGCTTGCTTTAAACGTGGTGGATGACAGTTAAATGGGAATTTAGTGTTGGTAGCAGGCGTCAAAGGCTGGGAGGTTGATTTGAAATGAACGGATAAAAATAGATGTTCTTTTTTTCTCAAAAGAAGAGTCAGCTGATTAATCTTTGCTGAAGTCAAGTGTCAAGATGTGTTTTTCTTGGTAGCATCGTCACGTGTTGAACAGTAATTGCTTGTACGGCTGCCTCTCCATGTGCCTGACTTCATATCCACATCAGTTTGACTGCGAGTTATTATTTACTGCACTTTAGAATTTGAATTAACACAGTGACAGTGATGGGACTCAATCACAGGAAGCGTTGCTTGTTAATCTATTGCACTTTCATGTAGCTGCCCTCTTCACCCTTTTATTCTCTTGTTTTTTTTTTTGTTTGTTTTTTTTACATCCTGCCATCCTCACTGTGATGGCAAAAAATCGAGTAGGAGAGTAAAGTAAGTGGGAGTGTGGGTGAGAGACCCTCAGCCTTTGACATGATTGCAATCAAACAGAGTACAAATGAAACAACCGGCTCTCAGTATATTAAATACTATTGCTAGTGTCCTCTTTTGTATTATTCATGACCGGTCAAACCAGACTGCTGTTTTTATAATGCCAAAGATGAATCAATCAAATGTCCCATCAATAAAGGATGAGGTTGGCAATATACTTTATGCGCTCTCACATCAACAAAATCCCATGAAAAGACAAAAACAACAATTGGTTAGCCCCGAACACCACACATTTCCACTTCTCGACCTTGTCTGCGCTCTTAGCCCCAAGTCCATTTGGTTTTTACTGAAGACGTAAATCTCGAAGCTGCTCTGTGAGGCTGTAATTGCTCACCACAAACAATGATGGCACTAGATGGAAAATAAGGGAATCACAAGTGTGCATCAAGGCCATGAATGTCTTCACCGAATTGCATGATGATCCATCTAACAATATTTCACTGTGAACCACAAATGTCAAGCCCCGGCGATCCGCTGACCTTTCCTCTATTGCCACCATAAGTCAAAGTCCATATGGATTTAATGGCAATCCATCCAACAGTTGAGATCTTTCAGTGTGAAGTGGTGGGGCCACTGACTGACACTACAATAGAGGCATTCTGCTAGCGTGGCTTCAAAAAACACAGAAGAGATTACATTTTCCCAATCTCCTAGATAATATTTGATTTATCAAATATTATTTGACAGATGTAATATTGGTGTATAAATGAAGAACTAAATTGAAGCTCTAACCAATTCCAGATGACCTTTGGCCATGTCTTCCTCAGATCATTACGATTCATCCTCCGGGGACCATGAATGTCTGCACCAGTGCATTTTGTAGATGTACAAAGATTTCATAGGATAAATGAAAACTTAGACTTGCTATTGGCTCAAGATGCAAAGTCAGGTGATTCGCCAAAGTCATTAAGATGTATCCTCTGAGGAATCCAAACCCATATTAACCTTACAGCAGCACTGGAATAGTTAGGGGATCACTGACATCAGCCTCTGGGAACCAAGAGTGGCAGAAAAATCTAACACTAATCAGTCGAATAGTTTAGATATTTCAGTCAAAATATGATTCATGACTACAGTATATAGTTTTCAAATAAGAAAAAAATAAAGAAAATTGCCAATCTTAACCCTTTTAAGGCAACATCTCTCTTTTTTTTTTTTTTTTTTTTTTGTTTGGTCATTTTGCAGTGAGGTGCACGGTGGATCCTAAGACGGTCTCCAATATTCTCATGTTAGCTCTCCTCATTCTCAAACCATGTTTGCAGGCAGGCTCGATAAATTTGATTTATTATGACTGGCAACAGAGGACTCTGATAATTGTGGCTTATTGCACTTTTTCTGTTTTTCACAGGTACCAACCTGCCCGTGCTCTCCCCCACTGTTATTGCCTCCTTGGGGCCATTGTGTGTTGTGTATTTGTTTAGGAGGTTATAAAAGTTCATAATACAAGTTCTTATAAAATCTCTGTGCAAGACCTCTCTGCAGCCGGTTCTAATAACCATGGCATAGCACGTCTGGCGTTCATTTCGTGTCCGTCTGGAGTACAAAAGGTGATTTATTACAAGTTTTAAGATTGGGCGGAAGGAGGATTAAAAAGTGGTCAGCGCAGAAAAAACAGCATTATTTATGTATTTATATCTTATCTTTTTTGGGCAGGGAGCTTAGATTTCCAAGAGATGTCAGCTAGAACATGTGACCTTAGACTCCGACATGAACAAATACATGGTAAAAATAGCACTGTTATCTCATAAAGTTGTTTTTTCTCCATATATCGAGACAGATTTATGAACAAAGACCCTTTCACTACAGAACACAGAGCTCTTTCCATCACACTCTCTCTCTTTTGTGTCCCCTTTGTCGCCCATTCCTTCTACTTCATTCTCCATATCACATCTATCAGCCCTTTGTTATCCACTCTATGAAAGGAATCCAGATATTGAATGAGTAATACATAGATTATTCTACATACTAGCTCCTTTGTCGTTCACCCTCCATCTGTTTCCATATCAAGACGGAAAAATAAATTGTCTCCTTAATGTATATGTTTCCTTTACCATCAATTTCAAAGCTGGGGGGGAAAAAAAACTCACACTTATTATTTATTTCCTTTGCCTTGTGACAGAGCCAAGTACAGCTCAATCAAACCATAAATGGGAGAATGAAACATATAAGACATATAAGACTACTGAACTAGAGATTTCAATGCATAGAAAGAACGCAATGTTCAGGTTTCAACACCTCTAATTTACATCTTTGTTTCACTTCTTTTCCCCAAGTTTATTTCCTACATTTCCCAGCAGGGCATTTGGTTTTTGCCTCTTTGACAAAAAAGATATATCTCTCGGGACTGTAAAATGCCGACTTGTGCAAAAAAAAATAAATAAATAAATAAATAAATAATGCAGACCAAAGCAAAAATATGCAAATGAATATCTTGTCAGCGGACGCTTTGTGAGTGGCAGCACAAAGGAATACCAGACTCTATCTAAATTCACCCCTGGACTACATGCATAAACATAACAGTGTGCCGCATTGATGCCGTTTTGCTCTTTCCTTCGTCATCCAGCGTCAAATCACACATTTGGTGTTCCTCCAGAGGCAAACACTGATGGAGACCTTTGAATGCATCCCGCAGCGGGGAAGGTATTGACATCAGTCCGTCAAGTTTAGTCACCTGCTTCATTAGACAGGGTTGTGTCAAAACAAACTTTGATAGCTTAGTCAATCGGAACAGGCTTGACAGCCTGGCAGCCCTGTTAAGCTTTTGTTCAATCAATTCCGGCGATGACATCAAAAAAAAAAAGCCTTGCGTGTGTGCCTGTGTCGCACTCATATTATAAACGTGTTTGCGAGCTTTGTGTACGCAGACGAATGCATGTTCCCATGCATCTATGTAGCTCCGAGAGCACATTAGCATATTTATGTCTGTATTTGTGAGTGTTTCCAGAGCAGAGCTGAGGTGAGCAACAGCTTGGTGCAGTGCTGTCACCACGCCAGCATTAGTGTGCATTATTTATCCGCCTGCAGACTGATCCAGAGAAAGGCATAACCATAGCAACCAGAGCCGTGCACACATACACACAGACACACGCACACTGCGAGGAGAGACATCAGTTACACTGGCACGGCCGCGGCTGGTGTTTACCTAATCTCGGAATTCATATGTTTCGGCAAATCTCCGCGTTTTTGGTTCTCAAAAGAGCGAGAAATGAGGAGTTTTTGAAGCTTCACGAGAGCTGTATATTCTCATGCAGAAGGCGTACTGGCTGCCCCCTCACTAGATCCAAAGGAAAAGAAATCTCTCTTTTCTGTTTGTCAAAGGTTGGCGATGTCACAAAAGTCTGAGTTTGCTGGCAGAGATACAAACGCAAGGTTACAAGTGCATTTTACAACCCAGAACCCTTTTTTTTACACAAGTCCCACGACTGACTCCTAATTGCAGGAGAACGACTGGTGGGTTGGTCTGTCGATTACGGGTGCTGACATAGGCTCAGAATAGTGCAGGCTACAAAAGAGTAACACGAACAAGTGCTGAAGTAAAGTGTTTATCCTGAAAAGATGGCCACAAATCTGCTGCCGGGGTTGTGCGTATGGAGGACTGGGGAAGAACACAATGATGGTGCGTGTGTTTTTGTTTGAGTCCAAGTGATGATGGGATTGGTTCTGTTTGGTTCTGTCCCTCCTGGGAAAAGGGACGGTGATGTTCACAAAGGGGTGCACAAGCTGTACCAGCCAGCCAGGTTTGGAGAGTGCTGCCTCATTTGAGCTTTGCTTTTGAGGAGACCTCTCATCCCCGCACGTAGCTTTACCTCTCTGCGTCCCAGTGTGCCTGTGTGAACTGAAGTCCAGCTGGAGTGCTGTGAACACACCATGTAAAGGCTGCATTAATTCAACTGGAACACTGGAGCTTGCCAGTACCCACGGCGATGTCTTATAGTTAGGCGATTGGACCAAGTCCATCACTGGCTGTTTTTTGGGAGGTGATTATGTCATTTTATTTTGCCTATTTAATTATCTAGAATGAGTATGAGGCACATTTCACACACTGAGCTGAAGAATGAGTGTGAAGAGCCAGAATATTGTTATGGCTAACTCAGTGGATTAAGAGTTTATTTCAACCAAACTAGAGTTAGTGATTGTTGTTTTTGGGTGAGTTTTGTTTTCATGTTGAGTTACCAAGTTACTAAGTTACCATGAGTTACCAAGGTAACTAAGCTAGTCTTACCCCAAAACCTTCTAAATATCCAACGTAGTTTATTTCTTTCCAATGTGGCTGTTTTTTTACGACCGGCAGTTTGAGTGTTTTTATTTTGAAAATCAACCAGATTCTCTATGCCAATCCTTGAGTTTGGGTTAGGGGGTTGCCGCGGCACACACGTAAGGCAGCTCATCATTGGCCGGTGGAATTTGGGGGTTAGTTTGGTAAAAGTTTACCTCAGAAGGTTGTATATTTTTTTATTTAATAAGGAAAATTTGAGTAAAAATAGGAGAGAAAGTCACACATACTGGACAAAACAGTGATTGTTAGGCTGACAATGGTTGGGTGAAAATTTTTTAACATTTCACCCAACCCTATTATGCATACACCTTTCAGTCACACCACGCATGTGGAACCATTATATTTATTGATCACAGAAAGGTCAATAAAACCCTCACCAGTAAATGTAAAAAGGTGTTTATTAAACTGATTGACCATACTTCAGGGAAAATTCATATTGCAGATTTATGCCAGGATTTCCAGTGAAGAGTGACGTAACTACCTGGAAGGCTAAAGCAACCCCGCTGTGGCACGAGCCAAGGAGTCCTCCATGACCTCCATGTTCACCTTCCTTGCCAACATGCTGTAAAATCTCTGGAGTCTTGCTCTTGCACTGCTCTCAGCAGACTGACATTTGGAAGTTTCTGTCTGTCAGGCCACCTCGCAGGTGATGACATTATACTGCCTGTCATTTGACAGGAACTTTTTTTGCGGGGGGGGAGAGGAAAGGGAGACGGGGGGAGTGTGTTTGCTTTGCATGAGCTCACATCTGTTCCCAACAAAACCAATGTTGTGAATGTATGCTTTAAGAGAGGCATAACTACCACCTCCAATCTCCTGAAACAAGAATAATAGGGTGACAGCGGAATGGTGGTTAATTACTGAGAAAATATGTACCGTGCAGGGTCGTTATTAGGCATAGGCGAGCTATGCTGTCGCCTCGGGTGCTGCCAACTGAAGGGTCAGCAAAGAGGATGAGTACATTTTTGTAATTAATGCTCGACACCTAATCTACAACTGCCAATACGTGCATTTCATTGCTAAACAAACCCACTGCTCACTGTGCACTAAGCACCTGATCCCGAGAGGTGTCTGCAGGAAGACATATGGGCATAATCTATTCAGGGTTGATGCTCTTTATCATCTTGTTAATGGAAGCTTGGGGATACAGCTGCACAGGAATCACATGTACGGATAAACTGTAGTTTTGTGTTTGTATCTGCTACATTTTGCAGGAAAACCACACTTGTGCAGTACTGTTGTTGCTTGAAAACTTTAGTATTTTATAAATGCTGAAGCTGTAGAGCTGTCTAAGTCCTGTCTAGATCTTCCTCCCACAACATCCCCTAGTGATACTACTACAAAATACTATAGGACGCCTGTATAGGTTCCATGCATTTCAGCAACAAGGGAGTGCTCCGACTCTCTTCTTTTGTCTTTGAACCCAGATGTGAGACTGCGTTGTGTTCTGTAGATCGACAGTCACTACTTGTAACCACCTTTCACCAATATTTTAGCAAATATCTGACCATTTTTTTGACATACAGGGCGAAGTGAAGGACTGAATGCTGCTATTTACATAGCGATTACATCACATCTCCCACACAGAACTTGGATGAGCACATTATAATAGTCTTGGGGGCCGGTGTTCATAATAATATGATGTAACAGAAGTTGTCTCAGTTCCATATCATATCCCAGATATGATTAGAACCAGGATTAGACTTAAAATGTGGGCACTGGTGTGCTACGTGCAGCAGAAGTCTGGTAAAGATGCTGCTGCTGACAAATTTTGTCCAGTTCAGATGAGCCAAATAACACCTCGGCTTTTCGAAGTCTTGCGTCTGACTCCATTCCAGTGTGCAGCCACAGAACAGTGAGACTATCTCAGGTAATGGTGATTGACAGCTTGGATTTTATCTGCCACCGAGCTCCCCCACCTGCAAAAGAGCTAGCCCCTGTATACACCGCACACAGCTGCTCACTAGGGACCAGTCTTCATGGATTTCTTGCCTCACACAAACTGCTGCCACAAATTCTATTTCTTGCTTTCATGCACCCACACGTGGACTGTGTACAGACATGCCATACAGCCCATAACTCAACAAAAGGTCAATACTTAAAGATCTCTTTAATATTTTCACAGATCACGCTGTTTAAAACGGAGCATAAGGAGCAGCAGTCATATAAAAAACACTATTATTTAAATAAATAAAAAAATGAAGTAAACAAACTGGGAGCGCTGACAGCCACAGAGAAGCAGAGATCAGAGGTATAGAGACACTCTGAATGAAAGACAGTAAGTGATCTACATTGGCAGCGTGGAGGCTTTGTACTTTGGCTGGGAAAACAACTCCTTTACTCAGAGCGGGATAACATTTGAAAGCTCTTATTTTTGTCGTATAAAGATGATGGTGATGGAAGAGTGATCCTCCCGTTTGACCTTAGAAGTAATTCACAATCTAGAGTCTTGGTTATTTTAGATGAAATAAGCTGAGGCAAACAGGAGGCCCCAAAGTTTATTGGATGCCATTGTGTATTTTTGTCTTAAGTGAGCACAGAATGGGCGGATTTTTTGTCTAAATCCTTATATAAGTCAACAACTGCTGAAAACACAGTTTACTTACCAACAACGGCTGGTGTTAAGTGTTAGAATAGGGAAGCAATGGAAGAAAAAGCGGATTGACTTTCCTTCTGTGTCGCTATAAAATCTTTTCATTTATGGCCCTGTTAATCATACAGTAAAACAGAATTATGAGCTGAAATATCCAGTGTGAAACAGTAAAAAATGAAAAGGTTTACACCAGCCCTTTCAAACTGAGTTCAACATCCTCCTGTATGAAGCAGTCTGGGATGTTTGGGGCATTTCTGTTCTCACCGAGCTCCTATTTTGATTGTTGATGGAATAAAAAGGCTCCATGTAAATGGTGTTCAAAACACTCCACTCTTTCCGAATGCCCTCCATTCAAGAGGCTGGGGTGTGGTGGGATAAAGAGAGGCTGGACCTCCCGGCTCCCACCTCTGTCCTTGTTGCCTCCCTTTGATAGCTCGTGGTTTTGCTCTCCACTCATGACAAGAGGCTGTGAGCACTGAGATTTAGCCTCAGCAGGAGACTGCAGCACAAAGATGAGCAAACACGGCGCCTGTGTCATGACGGAACTGATTAAAAAAACAATGAGAACTGTCATGTCATGACAATAATGACTTAATTTCCTATGCCTCACCTGTGATATATAGTTCAGTTAATGGTGTTAGTATGCATAATACACCTCAAAAATGGTGTTAACTCGAGATGCAAATGCATATATATGGATTATTTAGATACTGTAGGGACAGCGAATGCACACAGATACAGGAGCAGCATCTGAATTTTGGCAGGAATATTTGTAGATTTTCCTTTTCGCCCGGTTCAGAAGCAGTGCGATGCTTGGCAAATTGTATCAGAGTGAAATTGAAATACACAGGCATCATCGCAGACCACCACAATCGGTGGAAAGAAACCAATCTGCCCTGTGGCAGCGAGATCTCAGATGTCCGTTGAAGATGAATGTAAATAAAATGGGTTCAAAATAGCGTGAATAACTTTGGCTCCTGTCTCGTAATCAGACAGTTACTCAGCAGTATGAAGATTGTGCGTGTAGCCTTGACCAGCCAAACTTGTACATACAGTTCACGTGTCAGGAGTATAAATGGCAGCTGAACCAACCTCAAAGAGACATCGTGACCGTAGAACCACAACAAGCTTTCATAATCGAGTCTTGTGCAAGAGATGAATCTTTGTTGGGCTGTTTAACAGAGGATACTTAAGTTAAATGCTTCCTTTTCCCATTGAAATGCCCTTTAAATGGATCTTACACAGAGAAGAGTCGACCATAAGCATGTCAGTGCTCTTTTTTTTTGAAACTCTAATGAAATCAAGCTCCCCATTTTGGCCACACATTGGTTCAAACCAAATAATATAGCTTCATTTATCATGCTGCACCTTCCCAAAGTACATTTCCTCAAAGGGGGTTTCACTCCGGTGTCTCATTCAAATGGAGAAAGTGACCAGCTGGGTTACTGCCAGTTTAATGTTGCATGAATTCAGGGAGGTTCAGTAATGGATGCTTGGCTGAAATGGTCCTGGACAGAAAAACCCATTCTGACAAACAGACACCTTCCAGTCATCTGCAGGGACACAGTGACCGGCCTCAAACTCATCGTAGAGAGCGGACCTGTGCTTCTTCTTAAATTATGTCTCCTCTTGAGCACGGGGAGTGTTGTCACCATCTCTGGGGCACGCACTTCATAAAAACCTGAAGTCACGCAAGGCAACTTTCATCTATTTCTGACACGTCCCGTTGTTTCACTCCTTCGACATGTCTGCTGTTCCCTTTCTGTTTCTGTCACTTACTGTTTATTTCCCCTCCTTTTTTCCCCCTCCCCCTTCCATCTATCCTGGTGTCATTGTGAAATGACTCAACCACTCGAAGGACCTATCCTTTTTCATTGTTTTCAAGTGTGGCATTTTACTATAGATGTCTGCTTTGAATACGTACTGACAGTGTCAGTAAAAGCTGACAAGCATTCAGCAGTAGCTATGTTACATCGGGGAGACAGCTGTCTGCTGTACAGAATGTATTTCTGTAGATTATTTGCACTTTAAAGTAACTGGTAGAGACTCTAACATATCCTTAGTGGCCTTCCAAGTCGATGGCCCATCTATCAAATATTCTCTTTCACCTTAACTCTGTAGGACAGTGAGTAATGTTGGAAGAGAGAGTGTATACTGATATATACTGATCTGCCTGGGGCGTGTTGAATATTCTCTCAGAGGTATTGTAGCATCATGAGGCCTGACTACTCGTAGATATTAAGATATATGACATGATCACACAAAAAGATTGATTTATTCAAATGACTTCTATAAAGAATAATTGGAAGAAGACATCATAACAAAATACTAGGATTTTGCAGATCCTTGGTTGGTTGGTCCACCACTTTGATTCAGCCTGTCTGATAATTATTGGATTAGAGGTGGAAATTTTAATTCACTTCTCTTTTTTTTTTTCTAAGATAAGCGGTCTCACCACTACTATGTTGGATGGACTGCAATGAAACACTGACATTCATCATCCCCAGAGGATGAATTCTACTGACTTTGATGATCCCTTCTCAGCAACAATTAGATGCTAGAACTGCCATTAAATTTGATACATACAGGGACCCCCTGACTCATGTAGGTCAAATTATTTTACCTTATCCAGTGAAATATATCTACACCTCAAAGTGGATTGACAGAAATTTTATTGCAGAAATTCATGCTCCCCAGATGATGAATCCTCATAACTGATTTTGTGATTTCTTGACTCTTCTTCTAGCACTACCATGAGGCTGACATTTGTGGTTCTAAGTGAAATGTCTGAACAACTGTTGGATGGTTTATCATGCAATTTGGTTCCAACATTTATGGATTTCATCGTGTAAAAAATGAAGTGCAATCCAGTTTTCAGTTTTTTTTAGTTTGATTGAACTGCTAGCATGGCATTAGACTATATTATATATTCATCAAGACCCGAAATCCACAGTAAGTTGCTCTTACTGTGGTTTTAAATCAGTCCATATAGTTCCCAGGCAATTTAACCTGCCCATATAATTGTCTTCATAGCCGTGTTCTCTGAATGTGAGAAAATCTTCCCCCGCAAGCTTGTAGTCCTCCATTAAATTAAACTAAACAATGTCCGGAAATGAATCAATCTGCATATAATATGAATCGTTACTGTGTCATCTTTGACGCTTGACTATTGATCTCAATGTAATTACATTCCCCTCCAACTCCCCTCAGGAGTGAAGACGCGCAATTAGAGAGGACAGGTGACAGTGTGGAGTCGTGTAGCTCAATAAAAGACTCCTTCCATCGGGTAATTAAAAATCATCGCATGTCCTAAATGGGCAAAATCAAGGTCTCTTCTTCTCTTTTCACTTGTTCATCCATAAACCCGAGAGCAGCGGGAGAAATATGTGAGTTTGTTTGAAGCTAATTGTCCAATTTCAGTTAGATAAATGCTTTGTTTTCCCACCTGCTGTGAGATTGGGATTGTCTCGGCAAGTATTTTCCCCAGGGTGGGACATTAGCTGTCGACTTGTCAATAGTGCCAGAGAGGACTATGGGGGTGTGAGACAAAAGATCCATCTCTTTTGTAGGCACTTAGACGATTTGCTGGTGGTGGAGTTGCATTTCATTGTAATGACGAAAACTTAAAAATGACCTTTCTCCGCGGCTCATCAACCCTAAGATCATGATGACCATATATTACATTTAATAGCACATGGAAAGTTGGCTTGTGGCATATGTGATTGTTAAATGGTTTGGAATGAAATTGATTGGCAAGGCCATTCAAGGTTTCAAGGTGGACCATTACAGTTCATCAGAATCAGTTGATTGACACCCACGACCCATTTTTATTTGGAGCCAATTGGCTAAATTATGTTCATAAAATTTGTATAGCTCCATCGCCCCCAATGCACACAGCAATTTGCATGATGATCTTTCCAATATTGACTTTTTAATAATTACTGTGTTACATGCAAGGCTGTGATTGCATGACAGCAGGACAAAGACTGCAAGGAGAAAATGTCAGCGCATCCTGGGTAAACAGAGCAAAGCGTTTGAATTAATGCGACAAGGAACGGAGAGAAATCCTTGTCCAAATCTCCCCGCTTTTATTCAGTCGTTGCTCAAAGTGCGTCTTCTCCCCACAGTTGGTCCCTTATCTCCCGCTTTCACTCGCTCGTTTCCTTCTCCGTCTGACGGTGAAAGTGAAACAAATAAACCCCTCTCGGATGTCATGAAAGCAGGAGTGGTAATTTGTGAGGAGGAGTCTTTCTCTCACGTCCCCTCTCGTTCTTTCACTCTCTTCTTTGTTGGAGGTGTTCACCCCATTGTTATTCCATAATAACACCAATTGCAGACGGATAAGCTTAAAGAGTAAAGACACAAACAGCATGTTAGACTACAAATTTGCTCTATTCTCTGCTCCTCTTGGCGATTACAGCTTTTTTGTTGCTCTGTCAGTCATGGTTATTCTAGTACATGAAAGATGTGACCTTTGCTGATGAAAGGTGATATGGTTTCCAACTTTAGCCATTATTTATGGAGGTATGGCTAATCATCATGAGCTAAAGCTAGCTAAAACGTACTTTCCGGGAAGTTTGGTGTAGACACGAGGCAGCAAATGTGAGAAAGAAAAAAAAAACAAAAACAGAGATCTCACAGACATTGGATGGATAAAGTGTCCAGTTCAGTGGCTAGTTTGCATTCAGGTTCCAGCCATGTTGGATACAGCTGTGTTGGTTGGTAAAACCTTATGTATTACCAGCTGAATGCAGTGTGAGGGACATCGCTTCCTATTCCAATTGTACATCAGGCAGCGTGGAGGATCATATGTGCCAGCCCGACAAAGCCTTATTGCCTGCACTTTCCACATGAATGCCTTCAGATGTGGTCCACTTCAAGGTCTGTGAAGCTATTGCCAGGGAATAAATTGTATGTGTGTGTGTGTGTGTGTGTGTGAGTGTCACAGTGTTGAGGACCAGAAAGTTTGCCTCTGCTGTTGTTTACATGCACATTCTGCTGCCTTGTCTTTATTCTCAATATCTGTATTCATTTGAAATGCAGCTAAGGGTCATTTCCTGTAGTAGTGTGTCTCAAGATGTGGCAATGGTGGCCGGCTGGTTCACCACTTGGGTCGAGGCTAAAATATGTCAACACATAGTTCCACATTCTGGATAATCAGAGGACCTGAGGCAGGCTGAATGATGCTTTAATCTAATTTGAACAGGTGAGTTCTATAAAGATTCACCCTCAGTACAGTTGTCATGAACAGGGAAATTAGCTATAGAGACCAAAACTGTTTTTTGTACCAGGCTGTAAACATTTATTTCTGCTGTGAAGTTGGACATTTTAACATGGGGACTTATGGAGACTTACTCACTTCTGGAGCCAGCCTCAAGTGGCCGTTTGAGGAACTGCAGTTTTTGGCACTTCAGCATTGGCTTCACTTCACAGCCACAGGTTTGCCCTTGGTACAGCCCCGCAGAGCTACTCGCATGGCCGTGGCTGATTTGCTGACTAACTTGCTTATTTTCAAGATGTCAGCCTAGAAAGCTGAATAATCTCAACACAGAGGATTTTAAATAATACCAATTCAATTGGCATTGATGAGCTTTCTGTGTGAAGTGATGTGGTATTTGCATTCGATCTGAAATCGCTTTCACAGACAATAAAATAGAGAAATACATATTTCAGACGCAAACATGATTAAACAAATGCAGAAATTTATAGATACCAGTGCTGATGTATGAATAAAATAACTGATCTCAACACTGATGATTCTGATAGGCATTATAATGTCAGTTTGACAACTTAATGGCTCCATTAGCTTGCCGTCTTTAAGATTTCCATAAGTGTAGGAACTCGTGTATGCACATAATGAGAGACTAATTGACACACAAGTTTGAACATATATGGCAGAAAATTATAAAAGTGAATAAATATGCCGCTGTGGTCATTAAAGATGCATTTCCGTCGTCTTTGAGTGGATATAGGAAGACTCTGGTGGGCAGGCAGTGTCCTGTTCTTGAGATTAGCCTGTCAAAACACACATCCAATTAAAAGATTCACAAGGCCAGTGCCCCAGGACTTGGCATAGTTCCAGCATGTGTGTGTTAGTGTGTGCGTGTGTGTATGTTTTATCTCTATTACTGCACACACGGTTCAGTCCATGGTGGTGAATCACTGTAAATGATAACCACTCCCAACCATGACATTTTATTTTCCCTTTCTGTGTCTCTGTGCGTGAGCGTGTCTGCATCTGTATCCATGTACGCGTTTGTGTCGGAGTGTGTGTTCAGCTGTGCTTCTTTTTCCGCACGGTCATGCATGGATGTGACCATGCACTAATTTGCGAGAGTGTGCAGATGTCCGTGCACCACATGTGTGCTTGTGTGCGTGTTTGTGTGTGTGTGCTAAATGCATAAATAGGGCATATTGCCAGCGGTGCACCACAGTGGAAGTGGCCGTGGCTGTAGCTGTTTCCCTCAGCTCCCTCCCTGTCGCTAGTAATTAGACTGATGGCCTGTGTGTGCGTTTGCCCATATCATGTGCCCTTCTGTGTAACCATCTTACTCCGAGTCTTATCATCTCCTTCACCCTTCTTCTGTATCTTTCTCCTTTTTTCTTTTTTTTCTTTTCAACCGTGACGAAGCAAATCCAAAAAAGAGAGGAAGGAAAAAAGCCTGGAGTAAATAAATAAACAAACAAACAATAGCTCTGGGAGCTTTGTCTGCTCTGAAAGGCACGGAGAGGAAATCGATGATGTGACATCACACCAGGGCCTGGAATTAAAACTCTCAAACTAAATATAGATTTGGCTTAGTCGTGACTCGAGGCATTTGAAACAGATTAGCTTCAGTGTTTCCTTCACCGCCTGACTTTCCAAATTACAACTTTTGCCAGCTCCTGGGTGATATTTTCCAGAACTCATAGCTCGTAGCACGTCGCTTTTTGTTACTGTTGCAGACGTCTGCCTCTGCACAAACTGCTGTGATATCGTACAGTATGTTTCCAGTGTTAAGTGCCCATGAGAAGCTCTGGGTGTTTGAGGAAAGACAATGGTGCTTTGGACTGGGATTATCAATTGGACACGTACCATCACATTGTTTTGGGCTTGGAGCACCACATTTCCAGAGGGCTTTACAATAATATCTGGCAAGAGTCAGTCAGAAAGTTTTAGGGCAGCAGCACATTTGAGTTTTGTCTTTGGCTCAACTTCAGAACTGACTGAGGGTTTAAAGTGATGGTCCTTAAAGGATAAGGCTGGCATTATTCTGTATTGGGTTTTTTTTTTTTTTTTTTTTTTTACTGTCAACAAATCCCCTGCAAAAACCAAAAACAACAATGAACCAATCCGACTAACAAGTCCTGAACATTTATCTGAAGCAGAGCTATTATATTCCCCTGTGCCGTAGAGCTATATTGTTGTCCAAAACCAAAGTACAGTGCCCGGCTGTTAGGAAATAATTTATTTTTTGAAATTTAACTAAATATCTATGACTCATTTTTAAAGATTTACCTCTTTAAGTAAAATCTGTGGGACTTGTCATGAGATTTATTGACAACATAAGCTGTTGATTTTCACACTATTGATATGACTGATGGGTGGCATATTTTCAGGATTAGCCGGTCAAAGTACTTGCATTCTCCAATTGCCTAAATATGTAGTGGCTTGCATTTTTACTGGCGGAGTCTGCCTTTCACACGAACGACTCAAAGTACTGAAGAAGAGATCATCTGCAACTGTCCATGTGCAACTTGCAGGACAAAAGCCAGTGCGTCCTGCTCTTCTCACATAACGTGGAGGGCGAAATTTACATTGAAGATGGAACTTTGGGAGATCCGTTGTTACGATGCACTTGCAGTTACCGTTGGTAACCACAGGTGTCAGCAAATCACCCAGAACTGATATCTTTATAGCAATAAAGAGTTGACTTTTTGAGCTTTTAGGGTATCTGAGGGACATTTCATCCATGTTGGTATACATTGTCCCTTAGTTTGAGGACAAAGGAAAAGTCTTTGTTGGCCTCACTTGATCTCAATCAACACGAAGGAAATCAAGATGGCTGCAGTACAGACCTGACAGAACCCCACTAGAGATTTCTGCTAATGCCTGCTATGCATTAGTGTGGGAAGTAGTAGTTTCAAGCGGTAGCAGCAGTATAAGCTGGAGCAGCTATCTTGTCTTTCTTTTTTTTAATTTCAGATATGTGAAATGATTCACCCGTGGTGATCTCTCGTATTCAAACAGTGGATTGGACTTAAAGAATAATGCTGACCTCAGAGTTCTAAAGCAGAGAAACTCATTTTTTGTCTGGACTTTTATTTTAATGACTATGGGGACACCTTTAACACCGAGAGCGATGCCAAAGCTGCTTTTACAGTTATACAGGCTAGAGCTTTAATTGTACACTGACCACTGAGGTGACAGTCATGGTGATAAAGTTTGTATTTGTTCGTACTGTCATGCTTCATGTGTGGCTTATCATGTGCCAGCCGTGTGGTCTGCTGTTGAAATGACGCAGGCTGGCATTTCCTTAGAGCCGCTATGCTATGTTCCAATGCTACTCTGGGTTGCTAACAACAAATACCACACTAAAAGATGAGTTTATGATATTTCTTTTGTTAGCAGTGCAAAAAATTAGGGAACAGCGTATGAAAGGGCTGCTATTCATAGACTGAAAATTGTAAATGGAAGCTTTAACCTCGCAGTCACTGTTTAATTTCTGAGCTAATGTGGTATACGGAGCAAACACACATCACGCCCATTTACAGCCTCACCCTCAATCTGCTAATAGCGCCACTGTAGCTGCTGGCTTTCAGCTTAATACAGTGATGACCCTTTATAATTGAGAATGCCAGTTTAAATTTGGCAAAGCCTTTTTTTTGACATGGTGACACCTTCAATAAATCTTTTTTTTTTTGTGTTTTTTTTTGTACCCTAATCAAGACCTACTGAAGGTCTCACGGAATCGCATCGTTTTCTTCAGTAATAGCTAATTGACACGCGGCTTCCTCCACGCTAACAGGAGCTGATTTTGACATTTTTGATGGTTGCTAGTCTGTCATCTGTGTTCAGCGGGTAGCTGTCTGCGAGGAAGCTCAGTAACAGGAGGCGCTTGAATTGTCAATCAGGAGGCTTTTGCGACAGTTTTCTTCGTGAATGTGACACCTTTATAAAGGCACATTTGTCTCAAATCACATCCACTCACTATCCACTCACGGTGCTTCATTTGTCGTAATTAGGCCTGTTATTTTCCTCTTAAGATTGCATCGCCATACCGGAGTGCATGCTACTCGATTTATTTATTCTAAGCTGTTATTTTTAAGCCTTGAATGTCACTTGACAAACTTCAGTCTGGCACTATATGCAGGGCTGACACACGAATGTTCCCAGAGAAATCAGCTGCACACAAATGTGACAGCATCCTGGTGTGTTGTGTAATACACCCGGAGACTTTTCTTCTTTATCTTCTGTCTTTTCTTCCCCCACCCCACCAACAACAATTTCTGCTGTGTTAGGGTCCCTTTCTCGACTCAGACCTTTTCATTTGCCAATTCTTCCACTGCACAGCGCGCTAATACAAAGCACTCACAGCTTGTTTACATTGTTTTTTTGAATTGAAAAAGCGAGCGCTTTCTTGTGGAAGTGATCCTCGCATGAGCTCCAGGGGGGGGGAGATGAGTCCGAATGTGTTATTATAAATGAGGTCCCTTGCCTGGGAGTGTGTATAGATAAGGTTCTTTGGTGGGTCAGTGAACCGCTCAGACGCACTTTAAACACACTGCGAAAACAGCGACATGTTTCGAGGCCACATTGTTAAATCTATCGTGTGTGTGTGTGCCCTTGAACCACTCGAACTGTCCAGTCGGCCAAAGTGTATAGGGTTGGAATAGACATCAAGCTGGAGAACTTAATTGGTCCGTAGAGGGCTTTGGTGAGAATGGAGGGAGAGAGAGTGCATTTGAGTGGAAGCGAGTGCGAACTGAAAGAGAGAGAGAGATAGAACAGACAAAATATGCCAATAAAAGAGGGAGAAGTCTGGGGAGGGGAGCAGTCAGAGGGAAAATAAAGAACGGAAGGTTAGAAGAAAAGGGAGAAAGATGACAGACAGGTGGAGGAAGTGAGACAGAGCTTGTCAGAGAGGTGGTGAAAAGACTGAGAGGGGTGTAGAAAAAGGGAGATGGGGGAAGATTGAGAGATCGGGTTGAAATGAAAGCAGCTGTAAGGGGAACTGAAGGGGAAATGAAAATGGATTGAATGGGGACACGAGGGGAGAAACAAAAGAGAAAAGATGAGCGATGGTAATCGAGAGGATGCGCGCGAGGCTTCGACTGATGAGAACAGAGAAGAGGGAAGGAAAAGGCTTTCATGTCTCTTTTCGTGCCGCGATTCGAGAATGAATTATAGTCGCGGCAGAGGAGCAGGAGAATATTAACCTGACACTCTTCCTGAATTCAGATTTCGCTCCTCCGCCATCCTTCAGTCTCAAACTGCCATCCTCACGCTCGTTTTCAAACACAACCCGGGGCAGAGGGCATTGTTGAAACCTCTTCTTGTCTTCGTCTTAATCTTTAAGAACAAAGCTCTTCATAAAACGTGTGGGTTTTTCAAAAGCCTTCGCAGGCAAAAGGCCGCGGTGGACAATATCTTTAAAGCATCCTCTCGATGGGAAGGGATTTGTAGCTTTGAATCAAAATAAGTCATGTGTACAAAGAGACTGAAAAACATTTCAAAGAAGTAAATTCTTCATCAGGTAAGCTGATTAAACTCACGACAAGCCCTTGAAATCAACAGAATCCATATTTTCTATTGTCGCCACTCCTCTGTCACACTTTATTCTCATTGACTTCCGCTGCCTGTGTGTGACAGCTTACTCTATTTCTCTCAGGTCATGCATAATAAGTGCTCATTCATGAATGAGGTTCATTTGGTATTGAGCGCACCCGCCACCTTTTTATAGAATACATCTGGCAGTGGGGACGTGTGAGTGACTGTATGAAATCAAAGCCATTGGGTGTAGGCGTGAGTCACTTCCTAAGTCCCCTTGATCATCTCAGGACCTCGGCTCCGAAGGCTTTGCTGAGACCTGCACTAGTTTCAATTAATTTTCATCCCGGTGTCCTTGTCTCCATTGTTTCCATCGAGCAGGAAGACAAAGAAAATGAGGCCAGGAGAGACACCCACCTATGGCTTCCGTCACTTGTCAGCTCCACTTTCACATGCCCCTGGAAGGTTCCACGACTTGCTGGTTCAGCTGAGGAAAATGTACCAGATTTGAGCCACAGACATCAGATACAGGATACATTTTTGTTTGTTTGTAGTTTGTTTGAGTTTTACTCATAATGATGTTAGCCATTTACCTTGTGGGAGCGCTTGTTATTTTGTCCTATTCATCCCACTGATTTTGAAGCTGCACACATGGCTACAGATTTTAAGGCTCTGAAAACATGAGGTTTTGAGCATTGCATGCATTTTATGGGCCTTCATCGGGGCATCAGATATACTTTAATCAGTAAAAGAATTTAAGCCATGAGCGGCATTTTAAAAGGGTTGGAACCAGCCTTCTTATAAATAAAAGCAACAATAGAGGCATGAAACATGATGAAATGCCTGAAATGTTTCTATTTCAGTGGAGTCACAATGACAGCAGTGAAGCTCTTTTGAATCCCTGGAATGAAGACATTTTGCATCTATTCAACAAAAAAGACCAAGTACAGATTTAATTTGATTGATTTATGCTGCGACACAAAGTGCCCACCTGCTCTACTGCGGGCTTACAAGAGAGTAGACAACCAACCAAGATGATCAAGATGATCATGTCATAAATCCTGGTCCCCAGGGACCTCATTAAAAGACAGATTTTCAAACTGTCCGATCTTAAAAAATATCTTCGTATTACAGAAGCAATTTCTAAACTCACAGCTGTGTGGAACAAGTGGAACTGCAAACTCAATCCTGTCATGTCTGTATCTGCGTTTAGAATGCACACAAAACTGTATCTGTGACAATGTCTGTGTCACTTCATTCACTGGCAAACTATCTTACTATAATAAGTAGGTTGAGTTAGCATAGTGAACTCAACGGCTATCAGTTTATTATCACAGAGCAAAGGAAGTAAGTTTATTATTATTAGTTATTGCGATGCTAATTTCTGTTAGCACATTAATGGTAATTTGTGTTAGCATTGCGTGTTAGCATAAAGCTATTAACTAAGAGCTAGTGATACGTATTATATTTCAAGCGGCAGCCCTTGTGGCTGTGATGTGAAGCAAAAGTGCCAAAAACTGCAGTTCCTCGAACAGCCACTTGAGGCTGGCTACAGCACTAGTCAATCTGCGTATGTCCCTATGTTGAAATGTCCAACTTCACAGCAGAAATAAACATGTTTACAGCCTGGTACGAAAACAGCTTTGGTCTCTGTAGTTATTTTCCCATTCATCCGTTGTATATTTATTATATATCTATTTATATAGTTGATGTGTGCATTTAGTGGTATTTGATTTGAAATATGTTTTTTTTTTTCCATGCTCACTGAATAGCCATACTAAAGCACAGCAAGTAATGTTTGTCTTTGAATGCATCTGTACCGACGATGTGAACTTGAAATGAGCCCATGTTTACTACGACCTTAACACGACGAACACAAACAGCCGCAAACGTCGGAAAGGAAAAATAATTAGGCTTGAAAAAGAAAGAGGCAGTGTATATATACGGTACTGTACGTACACATGAACACACACATACCCTGTACATCGAGACAGTAAATGAGCCAGCCAACAAGCTAGCAAGCTAACAAAGCAAAGGGGAGCGTGGGTTGCCATCCCTATGTTTCTGGAGCTCCACAACCATAAATTAACCCCATGGGAGAGACCGAGAACCGGATAGGGAGGGATAAAGAGTGGGTGAGGGAGAAAGAGGGAAAAAAAAGGTTGAGAGAGGAAAGGCAACGGAGCGAGTAAGAGAGTCAGAAACGAAGACAGGAAGAGAGGAGAAAGAGACGAAGCCGAGAGACCCAGCGAGGCCCCAAAGACTGAACAAGAGAAGGAGTGGGAGGCAGCAGCCCGCCTTCCCGTCCCCTCCATCCTCTGTGCAGCGCTGAAGGCTTTCATCATCTCTGATTTTTCTGGGGTGATTTTCCGATTCAAGATGCATCGCATCAGCTACAGTGGACACAGCTCAACGCGGACTGAGATAGATAACGTGTAAGTCTTGTGAGTTAAGGTTGTATTAGCTACAGCGTTCTGGGTAGAACAGAGAAAAGACCTGCAAGGACACTAATTTCCTTCCTACACCCGAAACGCCAATACATCAGGTATAAAGGATTGGCCCTCCAGCCAAGTGTCATATCATACATGAAAGGGCACAATGTCACCTGTCAGTTAAAGTGAAAAAAATTGAGACGCTAATTGCCCACACCACACACACACAGACACACACAGACACACAAAGTTCTTACCTTGCCCCTGTGCAAAAGGCCTCCCACACAGGGAGTGTTTTGGTATTGTTAGAGAAGATGCAGTCATCCATCATCCAGCCATCAAGGGAGAGACAGTGACAGCTTATAGATTGGCTCGCTCTCTCTCCTCTCTCTCTCTCTCTCTCTCTCGCATTTTTTTTTTTTTTTACCGGGGAGAGGCCATGGGACAGGAGATGTGCTCCATTGTAATAAGCACCCATCCTGCTGTCCATCTTGGGGAGTATTGTGGCGAGCACCAAAGTGAGTCAGGGAGTTTCTTTTTCTGCCTCTCTGACAGTTTTCCCAAGACTTGGTGGTGGTCACGATTAAAACGTCCACAAAGTAGAAAAACGGTGGCTCTGCATTAACAGTGCGCTGCAATTCCACCTTTTCGGGTTTACTTTAAATGTAGGTTGTTCTATTGAGAATTTCTATTGGAGTCAAACTAAAATTTGAGTTCATATTGTATTGTTCTCACGTAGGCGAGAAGGGAAACCTCCCAGCGTGAACCAGAACGATAGTCTGAGTTCTTATCACTGTTTGCATGAATCTGTCATCATACACTTAGCTGTTAAGTTACTTATTAACCACTGACTTTATGTCATGTTGTGTGAATGGCTCCTTACCTGAATTGGACACCAATGCAAGAGCTGGTGGACAAAACCCTGAACTATTTTTCTTCTTGGTCAGGGTGCTAAACTTCAAATCGCTCTTGATTAAGAGGCTGAACCTTGCAAGGCATGAAAATGCAGTACAGTTTGTGGTCTTAAAAAATAAATGACCTATTACAAACAAAGATGTTGTCCAGTAACTAGTTTGTTTGTTTTTTATTACTTAAAAAATAAGACTCATTGAAATTATGTTGAGTCATCTTTAAAGTAAGTTAGTGTAAACTCAAATAAACAAGCAGACCTGCTGTTGTTGATCCCTTGTCTTCCTGTAAGTTCCTGTATTTTAATGCGGTGGCCTTTTAAAAGAAAATCGTTCTATGTTGAAGGCCACAGATACTGGTTGAACTGGTTGAACTGAGCTTTTCAAAAAAGCTAGTAAGTGGACTATAGGTTATTTTAAAGATTGATAGGATAGACTTTAATGATCCCGTACCCGGGAAATTCAGAGCAGCTCCTTTACACAAGGTGGATACGATCATTATATATTATACTAAAAATAAAAAATATATAGTATGAAGTCATGAAGTCATGCTGGTGTTCAAGAGTCTGACAGCTGTTGGAGTGAAGGACCTGTTTTAGCACGCCTTCTTACATGGTGGGAGTAGCAGTCGCCCAGTCCAAGCCCTGTTTAACACATTTAAATACTTTATGTGGATAACACCTTCTGATCTTTGCATTTGGTACAAATGGGAGAACTGAGTTACCTCTATTCTAGCATATTAGCTAGCAGGGGCTAACTACTTGTCAATAGACACAGTGTGTCTCAGGTTAAGCAATGCCACAAATGCACGTCACTTCTCGCAAGGGAACACTTACTAGCTGCCGCTGCTACGTGTAGCTTTTGCCAGGACGAGGCTGAGTTGAGTCATTGTTCAACTTGAGTGGATTCCATCTTTTCCTTATCCAGATCTGATTTCATTTTCATGCCAAGGGTAGAATGAAAATGACTTTGCAAAGTCTGCGGGCAGATTTATATTATCAGTGAAAAATGAAGTGTACAGTCCTCACTGCAACTTCACATTAGCCATCGAATCTGCTTTGGCTCTATATGTTTCTCACAGAGCGATAAACTTAATTCACTCTTAGATGGATTCTGGCTCATCGCACCCAGCAGATGCTCCCTGTGCCTCTTATATGATATTACTTTCCACTTCCTGCCAACACATGTGCTGGAATAAAAAATATAGAGGGTGCGACGCTAGAATGGTATACAGCACGAGGCGCTCAGCAAATTCACTCTAGATTGGTGTAGTTCAACCTTGCTTTCTTTCTCTATCATTTACCATCTGTACATTCTTCCCATTCCCTTTGCTCCATCAATGAATGTAATCAACCCACCACCCCTACCGCCGTCGCCACTATCACAGCCACTGCCCATCCCCCAAGCCTCCCTGCGTCTCACTCAGAACTGGCGACAGCTATTCCCAAAGGCCTTCTCCTATTGCTTGCATTTGTTAAACACAATCATTGGCTGGTTCATCTCACCAGACCGCTAACCACAGCCGCTGTCAGACATGTGGTGCTTTTTGTCGGGACTTTATCGACAATAGGAACTGAGAGATGACAAACACGGGAAAGCAGAGTGCTTTGTTATAAGTCCATGACGAAAGGGAAATGTTTTGTAGGACCAAAAATTCATTTGTTAAATATTAAAAGCCATTTTTCTAACGTCGCTGCAGTGTTCTTCCCTTGATTCTCCACTTTATAATTGCAGGTTCATGCAAAAATATAACCTTAAATCAAAGCTACCTCCACCTCTTCCTCCAAACTCAGCCTTTTCAGCACCACATTTGGCACTGAGCGCTCCTCGTACCACCTTTCAAATCGCTCCCGAAAAAGAAATTGACCAGAGGGGACGAACGCAACATTAAACATTAAAAAGTTGGCTCTCCAGATCCCCGTCATCAGCCTTTTCATGCGGTTTTCCTTCCCACTGCTGGCTTCTGATGATATGAGTCACATCTTGCGAGTGGTGTGTCATGCCATAGTGGATAGTTGTTTTAAACATAAGCCTTGTAGCTATCGTTTTGGAGGCCTTCCCAAACTAAGAATGACTCAAAACAAGGAATTGGTTGACAGGGAGAAGTGGGACAAGGTCAAATGTTTCCATCTGATCATCATATAAGTGGAGAAATTTGGTAGAACGGAAGCAGAGATGCCAGTCTACATCAGATGTACAGCATTTTAGACTCATTTCAGTCATTTATGAGCTGGATTTTGTGGCCTTGGCTTTTTCATACCTCTTTTGTACAATTTCATTATTACTGCACATCAAACTAAGTGATTTTTACCTATAGACACTAACATGCATCCACTCTGCTCATGTTACATTTTCCAATTACATCATTGGTTTCATACCTTATAGTGCTTTTTTCCCCCTACTCTTAAATCAAGTGGATTTATCTGCCGCAGAGCCATGTCCCAAAAACCCACTAATTTTGACCTGCCACCCACTTTGCTTACTGCAATTTCAATGACCCCGAACACAAAGCTAGAAGATAAAACCTCATAATCTCCCTGTGAACTGCTGCACTCCACCTCCAAATGTGCATGGGCATGTGGTTCTGCATGTGTGCACGCGCGTGCATCGCCGCGTGTTGGTAGATGAAGCGACGGCTCCAGTGTTCTTTGTATGAGAGCGGGCTAGAATGCCCAGGGCATCTGTTGACCCAGCTGGCATTTGCTGAGCGCTTGTAGTACGCCAGGTTAAGGACAACATTTACCCAGCGCGCATTTGTATTTGCATCTGTGTGTACGAAAGAGTGAGAGGGAGTGAGTGGATATGTATTTGTGTTTCTCTGTGTGGGTGTGTGCTTGTGCACTGGAGGCTAGGTCAAGGGTAACAATCCTACCATGTCTGTTGATTCTGGTGAGGCACATTTAAAAAAAAAAAAAACAGCTAAAAGGGCCAAAAAGCAGTTGACAGCCATGAAATAAATAAATAATAATTGCCAATGACATTTTCTGAAACAATCACCGGGTTGCACGTCACATATATTGCTGCAACAAACATTTTATTCCCTCCTCTCCTGAGCTCGAGAGCCATACCAGCGCCTCGTAGCCTGAGGTGCTAAGCAACAACTCAACATTCTGTCTAAAACTAAATATAAGAGAGACGGTGAGGGAGGAAGAATATGCTCTTGTTTTGTAGGAAGAAAAAAAATCCTTCAGGCGATAAGAAGACGGGAAAGCAGACCCTTTCTTGGAAAGCAGTGGCGGCAACCGGAGAAACTAAAGATGCTAAGTCTCGTCATGCGTTTAGTCTTTCCCAACACGCACGCAAAAAACTAAAACGCAGCAACCTATAACGAAAGATCACGAAGACGTGTGGACAATTTGTCTGACACCCAACATCGGAGGAAACGCTTAGCAACTGATGTCAGCAGTTGCTTTTTTCAGAATTTTGTTTTACTTGTTGCTGCTCTTGTTGACGGTGTTGGGGATGATGATGTGGTTGTTGCGAGCTGCCTCAAACTGTCAGGCTAAATAGAGTGGGTGTGAGGGAAGTCAATTCCTCCCCCAACCCCTGTCTTCAAGAGCCTATCGATTTGCCAGTCATCAAAGAGTGACAAAGGAGTGAAAAATCAAAACATATCCGTCTAAATGGCTCCGAGTGAGTCAGAAGGCAAACAATGAGGCGAGCGGGGATGGGGGATGAAATAAGGATGACCTTTTCCATGGCAACTTTGTACCATTGAGTGTGTGTTTTCATGTGGAAAAACCACTTTGAATGGATGATTTCATTCACTATTCTGCTCCTAAAGCGCTGTTTAGATGCAGAGGAAGCGTTCACATGTAACATTAGTGTCTTTCATAAACCTTCAGATGCACGGCTTGTCAGCTGAACAACTTCTAGTTCAGATGAGCTGCACTGTGCGGCAGTGAATATTTAATTGAAGCACCTGTTAAGGTGCTCGGGGAGTTAAAAGCTGGAGTGTATGTGAGTCACCTACAGACCAGAAAGCCATATGTGCTAATTCCGTGCACATATGGACGCCGGTCAACATATGTCACAGAACGTTGACACTTCTACACTGACATATCAAAGCGTGCCATGTGTCTGTCTAATGGCGGTGAAGCTCTCGCTGCCCGGCGCAGTATGTGGCAATGCAAATTAGTTTCATCTTTCATGTTTTCACTCGTGCTTTGGGTTGATATTTCAGTGAAGCGGAGTTCAAAGTTAACTCCGAGTAGCTGGAGCCACTGCGGCATGCGAGTCTTGTAGAAGGTGGGGTTAGGTGCAATATGTTGTTTTGGAAATGATGCATTTAGGTGTCTGGTAAGATTAATCAGGGCGACTATAATTAGCATGTCTGAAAGGCTATTCCAGAGCACTTGATTATACTCCTTTTGGGAAACAAATGACTTAAAATAACGGCAAAGTCTCCTTGAAACGACACCGCTTTGGTTACAAAGGATCCGACTTGTCTGTCAAGTGTAATTGGGGCTACTTTGCAATTCATGAAACTCTGAATTGGTTCAGACAGGAAACAGTTATGCACTTATGCACAAGCTAACCCGGAGTATCTTTCGGAAATCACAGATTACCGGGTCGAGCTTCGAATACTTTTCTGAAATATGTTCATATGACTGTTAGGGTTAGTAACTTATAAGAGACAAATATGGACACCCCAACTCTCTAAATTGACCCAAATCACAATTTTAAAGAGAATACTATGACTACATGGCTCTGGGCATTAAAAAAAAAAAAAAAACATTGAGAAATTCAAAGTTCCAAGAAATGTCATTAAAATTACTGAACTTTTTCGACAAAGTTTGAGCACCTCAAATCTGTATGCAGTATCCACATTGAATTTTAATTTCCGTTTAGAAATTAGCTTAGTTTCCTTTTCTAGAATTATTAGTTTCATCATCTATCATATTAAGTTTGATCCCTCGTGGTCAGCAGTTTCCATCACTGCGCACGTACGACCCGCAGCTGTCGGAACCTGTTTGAATCTTCAGGCTTTGTTTGCATTTTAATCAGAGAGAACACCATGTGACTCCCCTGAGAGACATAACTGCCTCCTTCGTGTTTGGATTTAAATGCATGCTGGGAATGATATGTCAATAAAAAAAAAAAAAATGTTTTCTAAATAACACAATTTGATATGTTCAAGGTCCAGTGTGAAGGATCTAGCAGTGGCGTTGCAGACTGCTAACAACTCAATACAGCTTGCCAAGTGTGCAGGAGGAACTACGGTGGTCAAGAAACGTAGAAACATGGCAGATTAACATGGCAGACTCCATGAAAGAACAACAAAAATTCTTTTTTTCACTGATTCACTGATAACTGATTATTTAATTAAAAGACTGAAATCATGACTGAAAGTTTTGAAAGTGATATGTAGACAATCTCATCCTGAAACTGGACGCGTAAAATAAAAGTTTATTTGACATAATTGACGATTGGATTCTACAGCACTAATGAATTTCATTAGAATAAGAACATTGCTCTCCCTACATTCCACTCTTAATAGAACTTTCTCGCTTTGTAATGAATCACACATTTATTGTCTAAGTCATCAAATTTCTCTCACCATTGTTCTAGCAAGAGAATTCATTTTGAGGCACAATTTGATTGTTCCAACTCACAACTTGTAATTGTTATTCATAGAAGGAATATAAGTAGACATTTTTACTATTTTCAATAAGCTTTAATAACTAAGGTTATGCCCTGACTGAATTAATGTTCTGTTCTGGGTCATGGGGACCCTTGATCCTCTATAACCGCCCAAAAAACATACTTGACATTGTTTAACACCAGGAAATTTCCTAATTTTATGACAATCGTAAACATAATTTTGAAGTTTAGGGATCTAACTGTTGAAAACATTGAACTTTCACATGCTGTATAACTGTGGTCAGTGTTGCTACACTTCCAAATTCCAAATATGTCTTTTTTGGCTTTGAGTTATTTAAGTTTTACAACATAGTCTTCATTAGTAAGCGAAGGGTTACCACTTCAGGACTCCGCTGCTGTACATATTGAGTTTTAATGAGGTCAGATGAGAATAAAAAATATATTTGAAGAAGAAAAATGTGGTAAGAAACGAGAAAGCCACTGTACAAACAGATTTAATACTGTTTTGTGGACATTAGATTACCACGTGCGCTCCCAGTATGTTACAGACCGCAACCTTTTGTTAAGACATGTGTCCTGGTCAGGCTCAGTTGATGCCAAGCTTAATTAACTAAACTAAAAACAGCATTTTTGGAGATTATTATGCTTGAAAGCAAACACAATCACGATAGCAACAACCTGCCAAAAACCTGAAACAGCCTTAAAGGTTCTTTTGAATTTCTTAGCGTGTGTACTGGGTTTTCTTTCAACCAGTGTTCACAGGTAAGGATTAAAGAAGAAAAAAGGCTGATAGATTTTGCTTGAGCTTCTTGATTACCAGACTTTGTGTATTAGGCTTTCATTATTATGTCGGTGACTAATCAGGGCGCAGGGATAAAACATGCGTTCAAGCTCTCTAATCCGCAAACCGACCTAGAGCACTGTTGTATACCATCAACGGCACCTTAACTTTTCTACTAGAGAGAGAAGCTTTGGATACAAATATCTCAGTGTATAAAGGGCAACTAGAAGGAAAGTGTCTGGACTTGGAGAGGCTCTTACTGAGTACTCAATAGGCCAAACTCCCCTTGGCCCACTTACAAACTATTCTCTGACCAGACGGATAATTGTGAAAAGCAATGAGGGCAGGTTTCCTCGGGTTCAGACCAAGATAGATTCAGGAAATTAAAATGTCTGATAGCCCCGATGTCAGGGTGGAGAGTACGTGTGTGCACATGTGTCCTCAAACTTATACATGGAGGGTAAAGTCAATCTCACAGCCCCACTTTCCCCCCCGAACAAATCTTACACGTTCTTATTCCGGGACTGCAAACAAAATCCATTTTGTTTTTTATGGTTGTGGGACCTGTTTGAGCAGTGTAATCAGATCAGGTAGAGCCACATAATGCCTGAAATGCCAGTGAGGGATGGGCACGCGTGTGGCCGCTAAATGAAATCAATGAGGTGATCGATAAGTGGGGGCTGGAAGAAGAGGATTACTTAGAGCTGGAGGAAACACTCGGTAGGCCATTCACTCATCTTGATTAAAGGCCTCGCTTGGTGGTTTGATGTAAGCCGGCGCGCAGTGGGTTGACACCAGATCTGGGTCAATTATGATCTGAGGTGCTTTTAATTACTCCCAAAGTTTGCTCTATAGTCTGTCTGCAGACATGCAAGCATGGGCGAGGTCTGAAATCCTTGAACCGCTTCAGTGTTTGATTGATTTATCTGCCCACGTTTGGGCTCCGATCACGGCTTCAAAAGTATGCAACTTTGACTTGAGTTTTTTTTAATGCGCTGCTGCTTTGCTGCAGTGATCTAAAGCTCCACCAAACTACAGCTCTAGTTGACTTGTCATTGAGCTAAATACACAACAATAGAAGACTGATTAGCCACTCTGAAAATAACTTACAATGACTGTATTCAAAGGGGGTACACTGAACAAGGCTGCAGGCAAATTCCCATCCAGCATAAACACATTTTTACCCTCTAAAGGTTTGCCTTTGTTCATGTAACTCTATTGGAGACATGTTTTTCTAGGATATGTTTGCATATTGAAAGGTATATTAACAAGCACAACAATGATTACACAAGTTAATGCCCGCTTGTCACGCCGCTGTGTTTGCTTCCATGTAAAACACTTGCACTCCAGTGCATTCAAGCTAATACCGAACTCAATCACCGGGCCCTGATTTCAAGCACAATGTTAAACCATAACTATTGTGGCTCGCAATGAACTAATAAAACCCAACCACTGAGACTTATAGGCCAAGTGCTTTGCAGTGGATGGGCTAATAATAATGTCTGAGAGTAACACCAAAAAATCCCCGGGGATAATGCCAGGTAATCACTCGTGCGCACTCCCATGGAAAAAAATAAAACCGGCAGCAAAGGGGTTGCAGAGTTTGGAAGTGCAAGACTACTGGCAACTCTTCAGTGCAATGCGTGGGACTTTCATCAAAGCTAACATCAAAGGCTAATACCCAAGCTTAGATTCTTTTGGGGGATTTTTACAAAACCTAAAACAAGAGCAGACACACTGAATCTGACCATGGGGAGTGAGATAAAAGCTAGCCACTGATCTTTAGTGCAAATTAAAGGGAAAGACTGGTGTTTCCGGGGGTTTTCAGATTGATTTTTACATCATTGTGCTGTCATTTGTAAGTCTGCAGGAAAACGCTGAATGACAGATCTTTTTTTTCCAATTCAAATTCTACCTTCTTGGAATCTCAGGGCCGGTTATCAAAGTTATAACCTCAATATAATAAGGTTATCTAACAAATACAACACAATAAATGATGCAGATGTGCATGAGGTAGCACAAAACCAAGAGATAACTTCAGGAGTGGGTGTTCAAGCTGTAATGGGAATTCCAACTGATGACTAAGCAGCCAAAAACCAGCCACAGATCTGCTTTTTTCCCTCCCAGAGAACTAACCTTGGAGCATTTTCTTTCTCAGCTTCCAAATACAGAACACACACAAAACTATTTTCCATGCCCTCAGGATTAAACGCCGCCCCCCGACTTAAAACCAAAGCGGGACCATCGAGATTTACACCAAAGCTGAGTGTGTGTGAGGTGTGTGGATGATGTTATCCCTGCTGGAAGTGTTGCATCAACTGCCAGCTCCTCGGGGGGACTATCACACGAACTACGGCAGGCCTGCTGGGCCACAACAGTGTTGGAGTGCTGTGTGCCCAGCGTGCAAAAGAGGCTTCTCCACTCCGCCTGTGTTACCAACAGCTATTATCCATTGCATTAATGAATAGGTCCGACTATTATACACTGAGTCACACAGAACTACAGCACAGGAACACGTAACAGAAAAATCTCTCTAATAGATTCAAATGGAGGGTACAAGTGTGCCGCTCAATATATGACGTGCATTTTTCCCATGAATATAATGGAAGTCTATATATTTATACAACGTATAGCAGCAGTTGGATTACTGCTGTACAGCAGTGTAGCATGGCAGTATGATAATGCAATAATGTTCTGTTGATTCAGACACTTTCTTTCTTTCTTTCTTTCTTTTGACTTCTTATACACCAGTCAGAATAATTATATGTTATATAAAAATAGTACTAGTAAATAATAGAAAGTCAGCCATCTTGGATTTTGGGTTCAGAAAGGAAACAACACATTGACAGTCATGTTGTAGTGCTGGGTACTCTATGATAATACAGCTAGCACTGCAGAATGTAGATTGATCTTGGTCTTGAGAACATCAGCCAAATTTTCAGATAAAATTTGGTTTCCTAAACCACAAAGATTTCATCTGCAAAACAGCGTCTGAAAGGACACAGTAGTTTGTAAATTCTGCAAGGCGACGCTCAATGAGGTGACTCAATGCAGCAACAACGCTTCACCCAAAGAGTTTTGGTGAATATTAGCTCCCTAAGTAGGCTATATAATGTCTGGTCTTGGTCTCAGTCTCAGCCCCTCAAAGTCTTGAGTTCTCGATACACTCTGGACTTGGTTTAGTTGGTTTTGACTACACGACTGGCAGCAAAAATGTGTCTAAAGGTGCCATTTTCTCTCCAGGGTACCAAGAAGTTAACATGATAATATCATCTCAATATAATATAATATCAAGATATCATAGAGGGATGAAATAACATTAATTTGACCCTTTTTTCCATGTTGATGAACAAAGACATTACTCAGCGTACTTGAACTAACCATTCAGGATATTTGCAACATAACATGAAGAGATAATAAATCAGAGCTGTCACATGTCCCATTAAACCAATGCAGTCAAATCCAATAAAAATATCTAAAGCACAGACATTTTTTTCTTTTTTTTTACTCAACCTCAACCACACTTTATTTAACAAAATAGAAGCAGGTCAAATATCGCAAAGCATATAAATGTAACTTTGAAACACAGCGTTGTTTTTTTTGTTTTTTTTTGTTTGAAAATCATGACAAATCATCAGTGGGCTGTGGCACAGTAATAATACTCCACAGAAGAGACACATAGTTACCCCAGTCACCCACTCTCTCTCTCCCTCCCTCCTCCCCCCCCGGGGTGTGATTGTGGACAGAAAAGTAGGGGGGTGAGGGGTGGGCGGCGGGGGGGAGTTGAGGGGGAAAACAAGGTGACTGGACAAAAACGAGGATGATGACGAGTGTTTGTCACAGATCTGCAGAGATGTTAGTCCCCCAAGGTCAAGCTGCGCATGGTTACATATTTGGGGAAAGAGGGAGGGTGGGTGGGGGGTGGGGCGGATATGCACATACATGCAGCTGCTCTCTCGTTTGTCAAACACACACGTGCGGGGCTGCATGCCTGCGCGCACGCACACACACACACACACGCACGCACGCACACACATAAACAGGCTCGCACGCAAAGGGGGCAGGCGAAGACAAAGAAACAAAGCAGTGGGACGTGATTCAGCACCATGGACAGCGCTAGTTTGGGGGAGATACTGCAGGCCCACTGAGGAGGGGGAAGGAGGGGGGAGGGTGACGGGGGTGTAAGCCCATCTCATATCATCAACACTGTACACTCTCATCATGGCCATGGCATCTTAGGTACCGAATTCTCTGGGTTTCTTCAAGAAAATAAGAAGAAAAAAAAATCATCAACACTTAAATTTTACATCAGAATTAAAAAAAAAAAAAAAAAGGGAAATAAAATCATAAAAATAAATGCAAATTGCACATTCCTTGTATCTGTTTCAGACCAGACACTGCAGAGAAGTTACAGAATTGTGAAATTTTTTGGAAGATATGCCCCCTGACGTTTGAATTCGTTTATCATTTTTCACCTTTTGTTTTTTTTTTTTTTTTTGTCTCCAAATCCACGTTCGGTTAAAGCGGTACAGGCTGAGCAGAAAGAACCACGACAGCTGAGCTCTGCGAAACAGGTGTTCAGTCATGGCATTGTTTACATGAGACCATGCCATCCCCCCCACCCCCACCCCTCTCTCTCCACTCCAAAATGAAGAGTTCAAAATGCTGAATTGAAAAAGGCATTATCAAATCACCTCCGCGTTATGTATGTGTGTGTGTGTGTGTGTGTGTGTGTGTGTGTGCGAGTGTGTGTGTTCACCCTCCCTCGCTCCCTCCCTCCCCGCTCCCCTGAACCACATGCTGACTTCTTTCCATAGCATGGCCTGCCGTCCCCTCCCTTGAGTTTGTTAGAAAGCAAAGAACCGCCGCCCCTGAACAGCCTATTTCAAGCACATTTTGTCGTAGATACAGTGAGTTTCAGTTCTCTTATTTGGACAAGATTAGATGGCTTTACAAAAGCTCACAATATGATGAAAGTGAATCATAGCCAGAAGCTTTTTTTTTTTTTTTTTTTTTTTAAACGTGGAGGAACACTTTTTTTTCTGACATTAAAAAAAGCATTCTACTCTAGATCAGTCTACCTGCGCTTTACATAGATCGAATTATACTAGCTCAATTGAAAACACTTTGTTTGCTCAGTTTTTGAAAAAATATGATGGTATAAACCCCCCATTTTTTAATATATTTTTTTTTCTTCCTCTCACCCAAAGCAGGCTATATTCATTGACACACAAAACCACAGAACTGTTATTTTAGCTACATTAACTCTGCAGCATAAGCATCTGAGTGACGTTAATTGGTCATGCTCATCTGCATGTCTGAATATCTGAAAGTCAACAATTGGCACACCATAAAAGAACACAGTATTACATTCATAAAGGAGATGATGACTGCTGCAGACAGTGGGTTTAATCTGCACCCCCCATCTAGTATAAATAACCCCAATATTTATCGACAATCAAATGATAACAAACAGAAAAGAACATGCACTGACAGCTTCACTTCCATCACTCCTTTCCAGATTATCAGTTATTGATTATTTTTTTGTCTCTTTTCTCCAAACAAGTTTAAAACAACAAATACAAATCCTAACTGCAGGTTCACAAAAAATAGAGAAATGGCACTTTGTAATAGTCATATATAATTCTTAATATCTATATATTGTCATATTGATATAACATGAAAAGGGTCGCTTCTTTGTTGGTTATGGTGGTTATGGTTCCTCGCCGCGCGTGTGTGTGTTTGAAACCATGCGGAAATATCATCATGCAGATTATGATACATCGGTCCGAATATTTACATTTACATTCATGCGTTCGTGCACCATTCCCTGGGTCCTCGCTCTTCTCTCTCTCTCTCTCTCTCTCTCTCTCTCTCTCTCTCTCTCTATCTCTATCTCTCACGCACACACACACACACACACACACACACACACACCCTCTCTCGCTCTCTCTCTCCTCCCCTCGCTCCTTTTTTGCTCCCTCTTTTCTGTCTCATACAGATCCGTAGTCCGATTGCGGCAAATAGCAGAACTGGGAGGAGGAGGAGGAGGAGGAGGAGGAGGAGGAGGAAATAGGGAGGGTTGTTGTTTTTTTTTTTGTTTTTTTTTTTTTGGGTAGCAAGAGGGGGGGGGGGGGGGGGTGGGGGCTTGGCATATACATATATTACAGAGTGGGGGCCTGTGCAGCAGCAGACTGACTTACTTGGTTCAACTGGAGAAAACAAGACATAAACAAGTCTGTGTTCGCCTGAAAAGCGGATGATCTTGCCTTTTTTTTTCTGAGTCATTTCTGTGCGTCAGTCTGTCCCGTGTGACTGTTTGTAATCCAGTCTGGTGTGGAGGGTTTATTCTAGACTACAGCGGAGAGTCCCTTTTTTACGCGTCATTTGTCGTGGAGAGGTGCGTGCTGCAGTCGAATCCCCGGTGCGCGCCCCCGTCTGCGTTATAAGGCCCGCTGTGCCAATAAGACGAGTCACACACTGTCTGTAAGGAATTGATCTCCGAGGCCGAAGAGTTCCCGTCCCTCCTCTTTGACCTCTTTCGATTCCTCAAAATAAACACAAGCATCCCTACGACAGTGAAAGCGGACGTGACAAACACCAACAGCAACCCGGGGACGAGCACCGAGATGGAGACCCTGTTCGGCTCCAAATAAGAGTTCGGGCGCGTCCCCGAGTCCTGGGTGAAAGTGCTGTTTTTGGACAACGGGGTTGGGGGGACTTTGTCGTAGAGTTTGCGGCACATGAGGTCGTTCCGGACGTAGCGGAAATCGCGTTTCCAGAACTCTTCAGGGGACTCGCACTTGAGGTCGCTCACGATCACGTCGGCCCCCAACTTCTCCGTCCACTGCTTGAAGGGCACGATGTTGCACGAGCAATCCCACGGGTTCCCGTGCAAATCGATCTGTATGATTGAGTTGAGCTGGTCTAACACGCCAGCCACGGGGAGATAGGGGAAGTAATTATTATGCAGGCTAATTTTGGATAAAGAAATCCCAAGGAAAGCATCCACAGGTAAAGATTTCAGCAAGTTGTTGTTGAGGAACAGAACCCTCAGGTTGGGCATGGGGCTGAACGCACCTGCCGCTATCAGCTGGATGTCGTTGTATTCCAAACTGAGATATTCCAGATTCACGAGGCCCACGAACATCTCTGCTATCAGAGTATCCAGATAGTTCTTATCCATATACAGCCACCTGAGCTCGCTCTGGTTCTGGAAAGTGCTGTTGTCAATCACCTTGATGTTGTTCCCTCCCAGATCTAGCAGGTTGAGGCTGGAGTAGCCGAGCAGCTGGTTCTTTTTCACTGCATGGATGTTGTTGTCTCTCATGTTCAACTCGTGCGCACTGAGGGGTTTGGGTTTGAGGCTGGACAGGCTCTCGATCTTTTTGCCCTCGCAGTTGACCCCCAGCCCCTGTCTGGAACCGACCAGCTTGCAGTTGCACGGCTGGGGGCACGTCACGTTGTGCAGCTGCTGCTGCTCCCTGTCCCCGTTCACACCTGTCAGCACGGGAGTTGGCTTCGTTTTCAGCTGCCAGTTCTCACGAGATTTGGAGCGACTCTTGGCACCGTGGTGTCCGCCAGGCGTCGGGGGCCCGCTGGCGTCTCCGTTGGGCTTGTAAGGCGTGGGATGGGGGCCACGGGATTCTGAGATCTCCTCCTGGGTGGGAGGGGCGACCAGGCTGGTGTCCACGCCGGGATTCTCTGAAGGACACAGATCCGCTTCTGACGTCTCGTTTAAGTCGCTCCCTTGCAGCCGGGTGGGTGCCTCGCATATCACCCTCCCGATAAGTGCGTTATGCGGTATGTTCTCCAGCCATTCCTTAAGAGAAACCAGGTCGCAGTTACAGTCCCACGGGTTGTCCTCCAATAAAACCTCCGCAATGCCCGGTATCTGCTCAAGGATCCCCTCATAAGGCAACGTTTTGATTCGGTTCCCCCGCAGGTCGAGATGCGTAATGGGCACATGTTGAAACACGTTTATAGGTAGCGCACTGATGAGGTTGTCGTTAAGTATTAACACTTCAAGTTTATTTAGGTCCCTGAAAACGGCGGGGTCAATATCCCTCAATAGATTAAAATCAGCTTGGAGATATTCCAAGTCGTCTAACCCCAGAAATGTACTCTTCCTGAATGATCTGATCTTATTGTTATTGATGTGCAGCCTTTTCACCAGCTGCAATCCCAGAAACGCGCCGGGGACAATGTCGTGCAAGCCATTGTTTTCCAAATGCAGGCTCACAGCATTGTAAAAGTTGGCGAACTCGTTGGGAAATAGCCTGGATAGAGAATTCCCGTGCAACAGCAAGTGGTAAAACTGCGAGCTCGGGCCAGTCAAATGCTGCAGGGTGGTGAAGCTCCTTTTTTCGCAGTCTATGTGCAGATCACCCTCGATCTCGTTGCAAGAGCATATCTGCTCCTTACAAACGTCCCTTGTAACATTTCCACTAGCAACACAAAGAGCCGCATTCAGCAGAACAATCCAAAGCAGCATTTTTTTAACGTGGACAATTCATTCCCGGCTTCAAGACATACGAGCTGTGAATTCAGTCTACATCAATACAGAAGAAGGAGGAGGAGGAGGACGGAGAAGCAAAAAAAGACATTTAAAGGAGAGAGGATAAAGGCAGTCTTTTAGAGCACATCCATGCTGCATCTAACCTGCACTTGGGTCCAGACTTCCAGTTTGAAAATGACCACATAAACGTCTCTTTCACGACCGAATCCTCGCAGCCTCCGCGCGTTTATGATAAAAATCAAAAACAGGGAGCGACACAGTCCGGCACATCTTTCCCCCCTCTTTCTCTCTCTTTTGTTCACTTCGTCTAAGACTGACCTTGGCAGACAAAAATGGAACAAATCCGTGCCTTTTTTTTCTCTCTCCTCTCTTCTCCTCTCCTCTCCTCCTCTCTCTCTCTCTCTCCTCTCTCCTGCTCAGCTCGTGCTGCGCGTTGCGGCGTCGGGGAGCTCTTCCCTCTCCCCTGGTGCTGAATTCACACCCTGCGCTGGAGCTGTAGAGGCGATTCCACCGCTGCAAAACACCCGCATCCCCCCTTACATCCTTCGGCGTCTTGCCTCGCTCGTTTTTACACCCCCCCTCCTCCTCCTCCTCCTCCTCTTGCTTCTCCTCCTTTTGCTCTTCTCCTCTCCTCTTCTCCTTTCCTCCCTCCCTTTCTTCCTTCTCTTCTGGAGTCGGGAATCACAAAAGGAGGGACGCGGAGACAGTGTTCATCCTAGCGCGGTGCTCTAAGAATAATCTGACACCCTCTGCTGAGCTGTAATGGCCAAAAAAAAAAAAAAAAAAGATCCGTCGACTGACTGACTGACTGAGGGAATGCTGAGAAGCAAAGAGAGAGAGCAAAAAAGAGGAGAAAAATCAATCCACATACAGGGGTGATTTTTTTGAATCACACTTTATAGCTTTAGATTTGTGCGTTATTTCCCTCCAGAGGCGCAAAAAAAGATGTTTCCTCCACTAAAGCGGGCTGCACGTTTCACCCTCAAAGCTCGCAGCTCCATGAGAAAAGTGTCCATCGTCGGTGAGCTCGCACATTAGGATCGTGATACCTCACTTCAAAGCCTTTGAATTGCCCCCCTCTCCTCCTCCAACCTCCTCCTCCGGCTCCTTCTTCTTCTTCTTCTTCCAGTTCTTAAAGGATAAGCAGCATTAGTTTGGCGGATCTCAGTCGGGTGTTTTGTGCTCCCAGCCACCGCTGTTCCAGCCTCGACTTCTCGCCCCTTCGCTTTGAAAAACACTGTTGAATGCGGTAAAAGCAATAATCCGCTACAGGCATGCCTCAGTCCAGCAAAGACAGAAAAAAAAAAAAAACAGTTGACTATACAACAAACGATGCGTCAGTGTGGCACCCTATATGCGCATGTGTGCGTGACGTTTCTTTCCCTTTCTTTCTTTTTTTTCTTTTTTTTTTTGTAATTTTTTTTTTTTCCCAGTCTGAATTTTTTTTTTTTTTTTTTTTGCAAAAAATAGATCTACACCTGTAAGATAAGCAGGGCAGTGATTTGGATGTGTGCTGGTCTCCTGTCGATTTTTATTACACTCCATTGTTTGGGAGTATTACATCAGCTGAAATGGGGGGGGGGGTCACACAGGAGAGTTGAGGTAGTTATCCACCACCCCCTTTCCTCCTCCTCCACCTCCACCACCTCCTCCTCCATCTGCAGTGCTCACTTGGAATTAAGAGCAGAAAAGAAAATGGGATGCTAAGTTAAATATCCTCTCTCTCTCTCTCTCTCTCTCTCTCTCTCTCTCTCTCTCTCTCTCTGACATCATTTTATTTTGGCAGAGAGGAAAACAACATACACACACACCAACACACACACACACACACACACACACACATACTTGCAGCCAGTGTGCAGGGGAGTCTGGAGAATTCCAGCAAAGCATCAACGGTGTTTGCAATAAGCAAAACATCATTAGGACCACCTACATATGGCTGTAAAGCATTCCCATTATGGTCGAATGACTGCTTCTGATTTCTCCCAACCCACGCACCTGTCTGTCTGTCTGTCTGTCTGTCTGTCTGTCTGCTTTTTGTTTTTTTTTGTTTTGCTGTTGCTTGTCATGCAGTCTGCCTACCTGTTGGCCTGTCTGGCTTCTTTGTTTTGTCTCTTTCTGTCTGTCCAAACCTGTTTTGTTTTCTGTGTATAGATCACTTTGTGTCTGAAGTCAGGAGAATTCCACACACATTATATCTACACTGTCTTCATACTGTGCAGACTAAAGGGCTAGGAATAATTAGAACAGTATTATAATACTAAACATGCTTGGAACAGCAGGTTGAGGCGACAGGTCTTTAGTTGTTTGCAGTCTGCAACTTCACCACTAGAAGTCACTAAACCCTACACACTGCACCTTTACGTACTTTGATTTTATGCTATTGTGTTTCAGAGGGAATTATTGTCATTTTTACTCTGCTAAATTTTATCGATTTAGTTACTGCACAAGAAATTATTATAGATACAGACGATTATGATAGATGAAGCTTTCCAGAAATATATAAAGTAATTAAAAGTAGTCCCTCCCTTGCCAACTGTGAAGAATAATAAAGTGCGGCACTTAAGTACAGTTTTGAGGTCTGGTGTGTAACATGATCTTTTGGCAGAAATGGAATACAATAAACATTCATTAGTGTATATTAACCTGAAACTATTGATATCATTATTGTTAGATTTTTTTTTTTTATTACCTAAGATTGAATCTACAGAGGGTCTTTACTTGTTTATATTTTGGAACTTCACCACAACATCTCACTAAATCCTACACAGTGCACCTTTAAGTACTCCTATTTTATGCTACTTTAAATTCTACTATGTGTTACGACCAGCTTAGGGGTAGAAGGACGCACCATAAAACCAGGTGTTATGGTTGATAAACAAAGGTGTTTTATTCAATGAAAATTCAAATTGTTCTTAACAAAAGGAGGTGAGGCAAAAAGGGAACGAAGGGTGACGCCGCGCCAATCCCCGGCCCTGCACAACTTAAAGACGTGCTGCCGATGATGACCCCACCTCCTCCAGTTGGGGCCAACCGGGAACCGGCAACCGCACACCTGTATTTTTATAGAAAGACACTGCACACAAACGGCAGCAGTCGTAACATATGTTTTAGTGAAAAAATATTGTACTTTTTAGTGTACTAAATATATTTTGATTGTTACTGCCAAAAAAAACCAAAAAACAATGTATTATGATAGATGAAGCTTTTCAGAAATTTATATATAAAGTTCTGAATGCAGGACTCATAACAGAGTATTCTTACACTGTTTTGATCGGTGTACTTTATGAACCATGAAGAATAACAGAGCTTAATGTATCCCAGAGAATGACTGCATGGGGCTAAAGAATCATGATGTGATGCAGATACTGTCCAGTTGCATTAGTGTGATGCGGGACTGGAGGAGCTCATGCGTCACTTGCATACGTAGTCGCCTGGTAAACTCCGCAGACAAGGTGAAAGCGTGCACGTGTTGGTTTACTGTTTATAATGGCACATATTTTATAGCCTGAGCTGTATGACAGTGTATGTATGCATCTGGATTAGTCTCTATGCAAATAGCGCAAAATAAACTGACCATAAAATTCAATGACAGGCCGTAGATCATTCAGGACTGCACGACTGATCCTTTGTTAAAACCTAGTTTGACTTGAGGTTAAAATGATCCCAGTCATGATCCACTTTGAGTTCCACATATTGATCCCACAAGAGAAATATGTGCGTCTAAAGGAGGATTTAACAAAGGGCACCTCACAATCCTCCACGGAAACACAATGAGCTGCTGAACCAGAAACCCTGAGAGGGACCACGATGGCAGTGAGAGAGATCAGATCAGAGTCTGTTTAAAGGTGTTGAAAAAGCAGATTGGGTCTCCAGAGGGAGCTGTGTGATGTTGATAAATTGCCTCAAGTGATGTCACTTGAGTCAGCATCTGTCTGGTCTGAACACTGACTAGAACGGACGGCGTATGTGGGCCTTTTTCACCTCCAGATCTAAAAATCAACAAAGACGTGGATCATCAGTAGACTAGGGGTTGGCTGAGTGATGCCTGGAGGCTCTAACAAGCCATCTGTAATGGCACCCGCATGTCAATTAAAGCGTCCATGCTCTTAATTCTGCATAACTTAAAGCTTTAATATAATTTAAACAGGTGCACTGTATAAAAATTCACCCTCAGTACAGTTGTCATGAACAGGAAATTATCTATAGAGACCAAAATGTTTTTTGTACTGTACCAGGCTGTAAACATGTTTATTTCTGCTGTGAAGTTGGACATTTTAACATGGGGGCTTACGGAGACTGACTCACTTCTGGAGCCAGCCTCAAGTGGACGTTTAAGGAACTGCAGTTTTTGGCGCTTCTGCATTGACTTCACTTCCCAGCCACAGAGGTTGCTGTTTGGGTCTGAAGACTACAAGTCTGAGAATTTAAAAACTAGCATAACACAACCAAATCTCTGACTGTCAGTTGCTGTGGGATGCATTGTTGGTAATGTAAGATGCTAGGTGCAAGGAAGAAGAATACACAGAATGAAAAAGATGATATCTGTGGTTCTGCTGCAACCATTGTTTGTTTTTACTGTCCATCATGGGCCTGACGCCGCTAAATCAGCATGTTCCTTGAACATATTTAGTTTCGGATAGTAAGAACCTGTGATCTTATCTTCCTCCTATCCCAAATTCAAAACACATTTGAATCATCTTTAAAGGTTACGTTGTTGTAGAAGCTGTTTGTGACCATTAAGATGTATACGCTGTGCGTGTGTCAGGGATAATTGCCAGCGTTTAGCTAATAGCTTAATGATTTAGATTTGAGGTATTCATTTAGTGTTATTACTCAGTTTTATTTTCTAATATGTCCTGATATTGACATGCAGGAGTGACCGTTATGTCCTGTCCTTGAGATAATAGCCTCACGGAATCCAACAATTCACATACTTTAATAGTGATTGCCTTTTTTTTTCCACCCCCAACACACTTTTTCTAATGGTTGTTTGCATTTCACCATCGAGAGAAAGCCAATCAATAGCGTTCAATCAGGCGGCGATGTTGTGCTACAAGATTGCATGCAATTTCCCCCCCTCTCCCATTCTGCCACTCAGATCTGGCGGGTCTTCCTAAACAGACATTATTGACAATCAGCCACAGTGCGCGGCGCCAAGTGACATGCTTGTCATGGTTTGACACTTTTTTTTGTCACCTGGAGTAAATGTAATTATCAGCAAGCTGTTATTTGATGTCAAATTTGAGACACTGACTTGTTTAATCCTTCCCCGAGAGCGACATATTTAAACCCTGGTGTTTTATTATGTTACCATGCTTTGTTGTTGCTGGAAAATATGCTTGACCTTCCCTCAGGCGTGCATTTCAGGACTCATTTTTCTCCCTTCTCGAACGATTAAGACGTCAGGTGAGCACATGACCTGGCTTTTGCAGCCCACAGACCTCGTCGCTGAATCTAAACCGCTCCGTTTAGCAGTTTCCAGCAGAATCGCTGCATCAAACACCGAATAAGATCTTGGCCCTCGGCATCCAAAAATCCCCTTCTGTGATTTATTTATTTATTTTTATTCTGGGGGAGGAAACACATGCCACATCAGCTTTGCTCTGCTTTCCTCCAGATGCGTTTGCACTCATCTCGGGGTAGAAGAAGTACTCTTTCCCAGGTCTTTTTTTTTTTTTTTTTTTAGAGACTGAAATACTCTACGGGTAATTACAGAAAGGTCAGGAGCCATGTTAAGCTTGTTTTCGCATCAGCATGTGCGGCTCAGCGTGCGCGGGCCGCATTCAAAATAAGCCACGGCTGCTTGAGGTCTGTGGTGATTCATTCATGCATTGGGAGTAAATAACATTTGATCAGCAGCAGATTACGTGAACTGGAAGGAATTTTAAGTGTTGTCTGACAGCCTGCCAAACTTTTCATCATTTTTTATATTTTATGATGGACAGGAACAGGGATGCCAAGTCATCATTTTCGGCCAACTGAGATGTGGGTGAATGAGGAGGAGAATAAAGGATGAAATTGCTGATTTTATAGCTACACTCCTCTTTTTTTTTTTTTTTAACCCTTTGTAACGCCTCGTTTTTAATTATGCAGCTGCGGTCTTGCACGTGTGTCATGTACAGAAAAAAGATAGGTCAAGTGCGGACTGGAAGTCAATACGGCTATTGGCAGAGACAGCAACACCACACCCGATGCATCGACCGGCGATGCTGTATGGGGAATCAGCAGAATGTTTGACTGTAAATCTATACATATCTATCCACAAACTCCACCCGCCTCCTCCTCCTCCTCCTCCTCCTCCTCCTCCTCCCTTCCCCCTTCCCGTCTTTGCCATCAACAGGACTCACAGCTGACCTGCAGCTGAGAAGGGCTGAGAGTGAACAGACACGCGTGTTGTGCTGTGAAGCTGACATTTTATTTTTGCGGCACTAAAAGAACTTCCAGTTCTCGCAACATGACAAAAGTCTGACACTAATGTTAGTCACTTGCCTTTAAGGAGGAGAATTTAATTATAGTTTTGAAACACTGTGCTGATGCCTAACCACATCGCACTCTGCATAACCGCCGGCTCCTGTAGCTGCAAAGTGCTTTAAAAAGCAATAAAAAGGGTTAAAAGTGTCATTTCTGTCTCGCATATTGAAGTATAGATCTTAATAATGCATCAGAGTCAGGCCTCCCTTGTCAGTTTGCTTATTGGAAGTTATTGTTATAGCCAGAAACATATGCAAGCCGTTTGATTGCATACTAATCTTCATTTTTTAGCACCTGCTGTCAATAAGTTTCAGTACACTCACGCAGATGTGAGGTTTAAGGACTGAAATGCTGCTGGCATTGCAAACGTCGATGAAGCGTTCAAATCCTTCCAGTAAAAACTTGCAACCTACGCCGAACTGTTCAGCAAGCATCAACGTTTGATAAGAAAATATTAACTCCACATGTGAATGTGCAGACTGCAGTAAATGTTAAACAGAAAGGTGGCACGGGCGGTTAGCAAGAAGGTTCCTGGCTAGGGCCCTTTTGTGTGGAGTTGTCCTTCATCTGTGGTTTTCCATCTGCTTGTTCTGCTTGTTTTGCAAACATTTCCAGCTTCCAGCATCTCAAAATATTTAAAAAGAATAGAATTGATGAACAATTCTAACTGGAAAATTAGCACCACTAGCTACTAGTTTATCTTGACGAACCAAATCTCAATAATAACATGAACAATAGCAACAGGAGTGGATGGAAGGACACATTAATTTGCATTTTCTTTGGCTGCCTTTTCTCAAAATCTTTTTAGAATTTGTGCTACATTTGGACCGATACCTTGTGCATGTTTGGTTTGATTTACAAGAGATTATTTAGTGTCTTGCAAGGAGCCTTAAATGAGTTTGTGCTCCTCTGCGTGTTGAGTCAGCATGAAGACTTAATTCAACTCTATATGTATATGCTGCATAGACGACAGGTTCAGTTTTGTTGTTTCAAAATAAAAGTCCAGATGGAGCTAAATGTGTGATAAGCAGCCTTGATAAAGACTCTGCTGTTGAGTAAAAAGTTGATTTCCATTCCTCCGTTCCTTAATTGTTTTGTAAAACGCTGTCATCTATCATGCTCAGTCAGCCAACAGCTTCTCAAACATTTTTTTTTTCTCATACTCTGCCTACATAAATATTTACATATAAAAGCCTGGCCTAAATGTTTCAGGGACCTTGGTTTCTGTTTTCGCAGCAAGTGATGTGTTTGTTTTTGAAGCCTCCTAATAGTCTGGCAATGAAGCGGAGTCAGCCTCTGTATTTTTACCCATCCGCCCTCTATCTCTCTGCCTGCTTACATCTATCTCTCTCTCACTGTGTTGCTTTACAGTACATTCATTTTGCATTAATTAGGCTTTTAACGCAATCAGGTCATAAACACCTCCAAATATCAAGCACTGTATGAGACAAACAACGGTGACAGGCGGGTTCTTTGTTTTAAAATGCCACCATTCGTTCCATTTTGGCTTCTTGCCACGGTAGCCGGTTCGTCAGATATTCAGGAAGAGTCAGTGGGCGGTACTGATCTTATGGTGATTGGCAGGTAATCATATGAAAAGAAGTTAAGCCACGAGTCAGAGATGATGAATGGGAGTCTAAGAGCCAGATGGGACAAGTGCTTGTTCACAATTGAACCGATGCAAGTACCCATGCCTGGAATTCGGTACAGCCTCCCAACAGTAGCCTTTATTGGTACTTTACTCTATCTGTAATAACAAAATATAATTTCATATGTAAAAATAAGTTTAGACTTCTCATTTTCAACGTTCTTTGGAAGATTTTCATCTTTAGTGGTGCAGTGGTTTGCTCTATTGCCTCACCAGAAGGTTCCTGGTTTGACCCTGGCTCACCCCAACCCTCCTCTGAGTTGGTTCTCTCCGGGTACTCTGGCACAGTCCAAAGACTGTGACTCTAAATTGCCCATAGGTGTGAATGTGAGGATGAATGGTGTGAGTGCATGTCTCTATGTGATGAACTGGCGTACCCTGCCCCTCGCCCTAGCAGCCCTGATAAGGATAAGTGGTTATGGAAATACACACCACCCAAAATCAAACCCATCCCTACAACCTCAAGCCGTAGCCTGTCACCAGGGCCATTGAAGCCAGTGGCTGAGTGTTGGCTAATGCTAATAAAATGCTAAGCTAACATCAACCAAGACAGCATAAACAGAAAGCCCAGTAATCTCCAGCTACCTAATCAATCACCTGATGTTGTTGCTGTCTACAGTTTTGTCATCCATGGAAGGTTCAGCTGCTTTGACGTTGGCTTCAGGTGTGCTAACGTGCTAACTGCGGCGGGGTCCTCGGCTTTCAGGCCATCAAACATGCCGCACTCTGCAGCTTTTAAGTAAAGCCGGGGTATTTTCTCAGGTTAGACGCGTTGACCCGGCCAGCTTTGCATTTTGCATTCCAAATACTGTAACGAGTGTCATCTGCGTGCTCTGATTCACTGCGAGTTGAGCAAGCTGCAGGAACGATGTAGTCTCTCTGTCTTTGTCTCAGTACTCCAAGTTCGCCCACGTGTGCACTCAGGTACTGAAATTTGCAGCTGATTGATTTAATGTGAATCTGCACTGCAGTAGTACCGACGTAAATCAATCAGTACTCTTAAAAGTACGCAGTTTGGTACCCAACCTTTGATGTTGACTAGATGTTCACCTGGATCTTCTGTTCAACTGGTGGTGCTGGTGAGAGAAAATTCCCACAATGCACCAACAGTAGATCCATGATAGGGTTCGTTTTACAGCCAATTATAAATGTGTACGTATGGACGAACTGAATAATGATCACCCTATTACGACTTTATCTTTTGCTTTGACAGGGTTTGACACTTTTTACGAGTGATGTTACAATCAATTACAAGTGGAGAGTGCAGAGGTTAACATCGCGCTCTCCGCTCGGAGAGGATATGAAAGAATGCTTTGGAGTATACATCACGTCTTCAAATGGATGGAGGAGATCTCATTACTGACGTGAACTCTTCACCGTCTACTCAATGTGACCTGAAAGCCAAATCAGAACCGTGTCATCGGTACTTGTTTTTCTGTGTGAAGCTCACAGCTTTGGAGAGATGATCTGTGATCCCTGACAAGATCCTGTCCGACATGATATTTGTTTTTCCACGCGAGGGTTTGATGATCCCGACAGCCTTGGCGCATGGGCCAGGGCGTTCTTTGTAAAAACACGTCGGAGCGATTGCATTTCTAACACGGATGTATGAATTATGAGTGCATGACCTCGGGGACTGTAACTGTTATTTATTGTTTTGGAATTGATTGTTTGCTGCGACGTCAGGCGGAATAAAACCAGGTGCTTTGTTTTATCTCAGGTCTATAATCCAGAGAGAATCTTGACCCCTCTTTAACAGCTCAAAAAAACAGCTTGATACTTCATGAATAGCTGTAAAGACATTGGATTTTCATTTGCAGCATATCTGCAATAGGGCTTTTTATACAGGGCTGCTCTTTTCAAGTCCTAAATGACACTTATATGCACACAAGCACACATTCTGTATTTGTTTCTATGTTCCAAAAAGGAGCAATATTTATATTTCTTTCAGGCAAAACCTATTGAACATAGAAATGCGTTTGTTTCTTTATTCCTTTAATATGGTGACAAAATACAGAAGTGAATCATAATTATACAGAATATAGTAAACCAAAACAATGACGAACTGAAGCCAATGTCAACAATTTCAGTTTGTGCTGAAGTGTGGCCTTGTGAGAGCACTCAATAATGTTCTATTTTTTATTAATTATGCCCTTTATATACCTTATTTTGTAACAATCTGCCCTGAAAATGTGAGCTCAGTATCAATGGGACTTACCTGATAGCACATATTACTGCCGGTTTCAAGGTTTCAAGTCGATTTCGTCTTGGACCAACCTTGTTGCCTTGACTACAGCCCTGCACATACCTCAGTCGTGATGTTCACTCATGAATCTAAGAACGGGACTTGAGTGGAAATAGAATTAGGAATCAAGTGTGTTAAACTCAATCTATTTCACTTTTCTTTCCTCTGATGACAGTGATGTACAGTTCACCCTCCTGTATTTCGTTGATTTTTTTGAGATGTGACAGTAGCTTCCATTTTCCATTTTCCCTTTTCTTGAAAGGGAAACGATGATGTCTTTGAAATTTGATGGCGGTGTCAAGGTTTGTAGTGCGGCGAGGGGAGGGTTAACGCTGCACTAGTAGGAAATCACCTGTTTCAGTGACGTAAATCACAACAAATAAAAGCAACAGAAAAAATGACGCAACTTCCTGAAACAAGAGCTGAAGATTTCCCCCTTTTTTTAAACAACCAAACAGTAAAAGTGAATAGTAGGATACAAACTAGGACATTTGCTTCCAAAATAATATAAAGATCTATTTTTAGCCTTGATAGCAGCTGAAATATAAATAAATAAACAAAACTCAACTTTTAACCTCCTAAGCCTCTTTTTTTAGGCCGAAAATGACATCCCAAAATGAAATCTCTGCAACTACAAGGTCTATTTGAATAACTTTGGTGTCATAACAGAGGGAACATTTGTGACACTTGTTCAGATGTGTAAGTATCAATATGTATGCCACTGGCTCAGAGTAAATTAAGACGGCACACAGCATAAATGAAAGATTTAATTTTTGCTGAATAAAAATTTGCAATTTTACAATGAGTACCTCTTTGAAATGATGCAGTTGCAGTTCTAAATCTGGAGAAAAACATAGCAGCATATGTGGATATTGCCAAATTGGAGTCTTATAAAGTGAGGCAGCGCAGACTTACAGAGGTTTTAATGCAGACTATTTAGGTGGAAGTGCAAACTGTGAAAACAACACAACTAATTACACAATCTAATTGTCCAAAACTGTCTGAAACAAACCCCATTTGGAGGAGCTAAGGATCTCTAATGATTACCTCTCACTTTAGTGTCACTTTCTACCATGACCTTTATTTCTACATCTGCTCTCATAACTATGAGCAGTACATGCAGCAGGCCTAAATGGATCTTTAGTGTATGAACGTTCAGTTAAACCTCCGTTTTCAACAAACTGCATCATCATTCTGCAAAAAAATCAATAAGCTCTAAACAAATCGGGTTGAGCATAAATACCAAACAGCAATAAAAAGACCTGTGCATGCCACCCAGGAGCTTATTGTTTTATGATATGTATAACACCGGGCCTTCCCAATCAAACATATGTACTGTAAATACACACTGTGCATCAGCGGGACAGTTTAATGGTTTCTGCAGCGCATGACAATATACAGCAAGCTCGCTCTCCCTCTCTCTCTCTCTCTCTCTCTCTCTTTCTCTCTGTGGCATTTATGTGATCAAGTTAGAGGCTGAAGCCTGTAATGGTGGTAATCATTGGATCTGAGAGATGACAGCTACATATGTATCTGTCATAAATAGTCTTTTTTTTTTTCTTTACCGCATGCTACTTCGTGCAAGAGTGAGTTACTGCTGCGCTGTCCCCGAGAGGAAATGTTTCTCAAGACTGAATTCTTTCGGATTTCTTTCTTGTCACTCTTCCACGAGGGAGGGTTCGACAAGCGCTTGTGTTTAAAACACAAATATGGACGTGAATAATTGATAATGATAATAAATGGATCGGCTTAGATGGGAGCTGCTCGTACAAATGCACGACACATTTATGTTTTATTGATTTTCGGGCACAACGTGCTTCTTTTGAAAGCAAAACAGCAATTTGTATCTATTGTAACTTTAATTTGTGCTCCGCCACTCCAACAAATACATCACTGCTGCATGCGATGTACCATTTATATACTGAACTATGCCACAAATACAGCTTTATTACTGTGGTAAATCTCAATCAGAGCTCATTGTGTTTACTTAGCCTCCAGGTATGCAATATAAAAGACACTGGATCTTTTTTAGATTTTCTGGCAATCTTGTGAAATTAGAAATTTCTCAGGGTGCATTCAGTCGTTTCCTCTCGGTCATCTAGTATATGACAGTAGAAAAGCAGGTTGTCATCTGTTTGAATGCTTTCTGGGCTTTTTTCCAAGGTTTTTAATCCTCATTTCATTGTGCACTCAGTCGACCAAAACTAATGCAGGCATGCTGTGTTGTGGCCAGTCTTTCGGTTTTCATGTGAACTGTGTGCTGCAGCTAGTTAGGCAGCTGAGGGGTTGTTCTGTACACCACATACCTGCTATTTGGTGTATGTACACTGTGGATTATTTTAATCCTCTTGCAACGTCTTTAGAGCCAAATACTCCTGCTTGGATATCTTGTCTTCTATTATTGATTCAGATTGTGTTGCTACATAATAGGTATTATGATTTTCTTTTTATAGCAAGCTGATTCTTCTTTATTTTTTAACGAAACAGTGGCATTGATGAGATGGAGGCGATCTGGGGAGATGTTTCACTCTTGATCTAATTTCACGTGAATGAGCAATGAAAGAAACATAAAAAAGAATGCTGGAACAGCACCTGTAACACAGAAAAAGGCAACAAAGGACTACTGATGAGTTTCTCACAAAGAAATGAGAGACAATAAGATAAATACAAACCGCCAGCAACTGAAGTACCAAAAAAAAGGAGGTCAATACTATACCAAATTACACAGAGCAAACAAAACAACACCAGAACAAAAAAAAAAAAAAAACAGATTTTTGGTTATATTTTGTGTTTTCTTTTTTATTAATTAAGTTTCAACCACTGTTTCTACAACAACCAGCACTTTCATCTAATGTTTATCTTCGGATGACTGCAATGTCCTTTGCGATGTAGACGCTTAATGAATGAGGTTAAGAAGTTGTTTCAAGGTAAGGGCGAAATATTGTCATGCCAGATATCGCCTGTGGCTACATCACAATAATTGGCTGAATAAATGAATATGTCTGTATAATCAAGTAGGAAGGTTATTCTCAAAATGTACTCTGCCACATGCTGCTGAATACCAGATTACCACTTGAAATACAGACATGCAGAATCTGTAACTCCATACTCCATACTCCAAGTTTAAAAAAAAAAAAAAGAGCAGAAAAGGTCAATGTGAGAGTTTAAAAAAAAAAAAAAATCAGTTAAGTTCAGGACGATTTACAGTGACACACAGTTCTTGTTTTAAGATGTGTCAATCTTCCTTTCCTTTGACAGGAATCAGTGACGTACATAACAACACCATACTTTCTTTGATTCAGCAACAGAAATATTTGATTTAGCACCATGGGCAGAAACACTCATCCTCAATTCAGAATGCTGACAACAACACACTATGCTTCATCCACACACACACAAACATTTCTTCTGTACTCCATGAACAGTAAATGTGGTTACACGAGTTCTGAATCAGGATGGTGAGTCAGTCTTTCTTTCACAAAGGTTTTTTTTTACACACAAATACTTGATTCAGCACTATGGACAGCAACACAAGTATTTGATTATATAATGATGCTTCATCTAGGACAATGGGCAGTGACACACAATTCTTAATATAGCTCATGAACAGTAAACATGACTACCCGGTTCTAAATCAGGATGATGAGTGAATCGTTCTTTTAGAAACATGGTTTCACGCACACATCTTTAATCCAGAACCATGGACAGCAACACATTTTTCATTCAGAACCATGGACAGCGACACACAACTGATACAGATCCATGGAGAGTGACACACAGCCTTGAATCAGAACTACAGACAGTGACCCACACATTTCATTCAGAACCATGGACAGCAACACACACCCTCGATACAGAACAAAGGACAGCGACACACAGCCTTGAATCAGAACCATGGACAGTGACACATGTTTCATTCAGAACCATGGACAGTGACCACACCCTTGATACAGAACAATAGACAGCGACACACACCCTTAAATCAGAAACATGGACAGTGACACACTAATTTGATTGAGAACCATGGACAGCAACACAAGGAGCTAATGCAGACCATGGGCAGTGACACACACTCTTAATTCAGAACCATGGGCAGTGACAGATAGTTTTGATTCAGTACCATGGACAGCGCTGAGTCTTGCGTGTATTCTTTTTTGGTCACAGCTTGGAATCCTTTTGGAGCCCTCCTGGTGAGCGTTTGGTTGAATTCAGTTAAAGCCCCAACAGAGGAAGAATGAGAGCTACCAAGAGACCGGCACTGCAGATGAGAGATACGCTTCATTTAGCTGTATTCAAGAAACACCCGCATTTCTTTCGGTGAGAACAGAGAGAATCAGAAGGACCGCAGATAAGATTGATAGCAGTGAAGGCATTCAGATGGGATTTGATCCCAAGCCAGATAGGTTCAACTACTGAGACAAAGCCTCCTTTGAATTATTGAGAGAGCGTAATCGAAAATTTCTACTTTTTCTTTGTTGTTTATACCCTCTATTTAAGCAGGCAAGGAAGACCAAAGCTAAGATTAAGAGAACTTTCTCATTAACTGTGACGCCTGGGGAGTCGCTGTAGTACTTCATAATTGAGACAGTCTAAGAGTGGGGGAGGAATATATTGAGTGGGGCCTGGTGGGGTTTGATTCTAGGCAGGCAAAGACACATCAGGCATCGGTTTCCTTCCCACAACATCGTGACACCAGAGGATCCTGTACATATGAGAACCATACCAAATGAGTTTACAGGGATTTTAAGGATGTAAACATCCAGTTAGATAAGTGCAGTGCTTAGTGAGAGCCCACCACATGTCGACGCAGTAATGAACGTGAAGTGAAATCACACACTTAGTAGTAGTGGGAGTAAATTTAGTGATTCCTCCTCCTGAGCCCTGCAGTGACCTTGTTGAACGTATTTTTTGAACATGGTCTCTTGTTGTGTTGTGCATCCACATGACGCAGTTCGCATGCTGTGCAAAGCCTGTCCTTCAGCTCCAGATAGCGAGGTGCAGCATGGTAACGCAGACACAGAGGAAAAACCCAGACAATTATTGATTTATGAATTTATTATAGAGCGCTGGTTGAAATGAGAGTTTCCTTAGAAAAGACTGAATCCTTAAATGCTTCTCCATTCTGCAATATATCATCATTTCCACCGTCGTCTTCACCCACAAACTGAATAAAAAATGTGAATTTTTCAAAGCAGAAACAAGAATAAGTAATATGATATCATAAACTGCTTGACAATTGACAATCATGGATATAAAGCCAATGAAAAAGATTGCCAGTCATCTCCAGTCAGAATTCAGTTCACTTTGCTTTAACACATTTAAGCCTGATAACAGTTATCACCAGTCTGGGAGCATTTAATTACACATGCCCTCTGAATCATCAGCACCATCTATTAAGCTTCAAATGACAGAACTCAGAGATTCGCAGATAAAATGGGTCTTAAAATCCCCCTCGCCCCCAAAAGCCACGGTGACTTTGGGATTTCAGTAATGGTAATTTGATTTTAAATCAGTGTCTAATTGAGGCATCACTCTGGGCGGGTGTTCCTGCCTTACTTTAAGGGCTTGGAGTGTCCCAGAGTGTGTGAATAATGTAAGTTCATCAGTAAATCTTTTTGTTCTCGCTGAGTGATCCACTGCCAAAGCCCAAAGTTTGATACAGGGTAAAAAAAAAAAAAAAAAGCCCCCCACCACCCAAAAAAAATCTGATCTGAATCTGAGTTCTTCATCTTTAACCATTTGGAGAAAATCTGAGTAACAGCTAATATGTTACTGAACTTTTCTCTCTCTTTTTTTTTTGTAACTTTTCTTCATGTTCCTTATTATATAATTCTCTGTGGCAAAGGATTAGACATGCCTGCCTTCAACCAGCCATGCAAATCCTAACAGGAGACCGTAGATCAGAGCACAGGCAATACAAATAATTAATACTCAGGGGCACTGGAGTTCTGGTGCTGAAGGAATGCTGAAAATAAAAATAAAAAAATAAAAGGGCAAAGGAGAGAGAGGAAGGACTAAAGCTGCCTTTGACACCTGTCAAATTATTGACTCTGCGCGTGTGTTTGATCGGAGCACGTGCACGGCGTGCGGCTACGTGCGTGCGCACCTACTTGTGTTTGTTGGCTATAAATCAATGCGACACGGCTGTAGCGTTCACCTTGAGGCTGCCGCGGAGCTGAAGAGGCAGCACATTACAGGTGAGGTGTCAATCAGCGGGACGTGTGGACACGAGGACTTTGAAACATGAGAGTGAACACTCCACACACTACGCTCTTATTCTGATATCCCCCCCCTTTTTTTTGTCCCGTCCTTGTTTTGTTAGTTGTCTCCGTGCCTTTGCTCGTCTCTCCCCTTTATTGTTGCGATTGCACGCCGTTGCCTTATGCTGCTCCGCTCTGCGAGACAGTCACACTGCAGGCGTCTTTGTTGGTGTGTCACCCCGTGATGACCTAATGTGGGCAGTGCGAGAACATCCAATTGTATCTATATGGTGCAGTCTGCAGCTACAGAACTCTCAGCATTGTAGTGTTGCTGCTCTGAAATTGTTTTATGCGAACACCGCAGAGCATTATGAAGTGGCGCGCACCCATTCTTCTCTCCTTCCTAATACCTTTTTATTTTGTCTTAAATCGATTTCCTGCCCATGTTTCTGTCGTGCATGTGAAAACACATAAATAAATAAAATCACATCAGCAGAGAAACAGAGTAATAAGGAAGGGAACAAACCTAATTAGCTGTTGATGGCCTGTTTCAGGTTTGATCAAGAGCACTGTGTGTTGTACTACCAGATGATGAACCAGAGGACAGATTTAATCCTGAAATATCCAGCACACAGTGTTTTATTATATTAGTAATATGTAAGCATGTATGTGTATTACATTCACATTTGCACACAATGTTCTTGTACACAAACAAAACTAGTTCTAAAATTGTATAACCTTTAGTGTGGAACACTGGGTACTATAAAGTTGGAGGGCTCATGAGAGACATGTTAAAGGAAGAATACTTAAAATCGAGCAGTTTTTAGTCCCTAATATGAACCAAACTCTGTCCTAAAATTCCCCAAAATGCTAAATAACACAAATGACATCATCAGGGTTATCTTTTGACATGAGATAAGACTATTTATCCGGGGAAATCCACTTTTTCCAGCAGCTCACATAGGTGGATAAGAAAAATCATAAATAGGTGCGCCCAAGTGGCTCAAATGGCCGAGTGGGACTCCCCAAGTACAACAGGCTGAATCCTTCCTGGTTCTAACTCTAGTCTGTGTGTTGTTCCTGCTCTCTCCCTGCTTTTCTGTGCGCCTTCAACTGCACACATGGTTTGTACCACCTCAGTGCTTAGATCCAGCCCTCCATCTCCGTCTTCTTCTCCTCACTTCAGCATGGATCACCGAGTGTACGCTGCCTAGCGCTAACAGCTGTTCTCGAGATTAAACAGCTTAGCTTTTTTTTTTTTTTTTTTTTAATGGGTCACTTGATGTATCATGAAGTAGTCCGTATAACAGAAAAGGGCAAATCACTAATCTTCATAGCTCCAAGTCCCTGTTTGCACACAAAATGGAGATTGGTGTTAAAAAAACACACAAAAGTACAAAAAATACTAAAAACACAGACGTGTATAGAGCAACTGTAACTGGCAACCACATGGCGCCATAGTGAAGTGTTAGAAAGCCCATTCAAGTCATTATGCAACTGTTTTGCAGGCTGTGCCCCTTTAATTTATCAATAGTTGTTTAAATTCATAAAACAAGATGATCAAATTTAAACATTTGGGTTGCTTTAAGTTTCTGAATATGTAAACATAAATAAAATAGAATAAAATAAAATAAAAAAAATTAAAATAAAGAAAAAAACATCAACATTGTATAATTAAAATAATTCAGTGATATTTGAATTTCAATATTCCAATTTGAGAGCTGGTTAAATTTCACAATTTCACAATTTCTGTCGTGTTTGGTGAACCAAACCATTGGATCACACAAAGGATGGAGTTAAGGCCCACGAAATCTGATTTCCAATTTTGCGAGGAACACGGCACGCAGAGCCAAAAACACATGAATTGAACATGTTATCTGCTGCTACACAGTCACAGTTCACTCTTCTACCCGCTCATCTGTCTTCACTGTCTTTCAATAAAGACGCGTACGCTGCCAGAGAGATAAATCATCACACCGGACGGGGAAATGTCAACTGAAATGGCATGTCACCTTTGACCTCTTGTCGATGGGGAAGCACGTACGGGCACGTGAATGAAGATGGATGGCGGACGGGACTCGATGACGCTGGAGTTATAATTGTCAGGTAGCGGCTAATTAATTTAAATGGAGAATGATGTGCCAGTGTGAACAATACAGGCCTGGAACGGGACTAAGTGTGTTTATTCTAAAATATTTACGTGCAAGGGATAATATCATCTACAGTGTATTATCTATGCAAATGCAAAATCAAATGGATAAGTTTAATAAGCACCAATAGAGCTATAATGTGTGATCACAGTTTTGATTACACTGAATCATGTTTCCAGAGCAAATGGTAATTAGAGTGAATGTGAGACAGCAATTTTATAACAAATCTTTAAATAGACACGATGGTGAGAAAAAATCTGCATCAGTATATGGTAATAATTTGCCCATTTAACTCGCGCTCTATATAGTAATGACACTTTAGGGCTCTGTTGTAATAATCCAGTTCCATTGATTTGTGCGCTCCATTCTTCTGTTAGTCTTTCAGTACGCCTGCACTAATCATTCATTTGTAAAAGATTTCATTTTGAAAGTAACCGCACCAGACTTAAGCATAATGGGTGATGGATGGGCAAAAAATCAATTGTAGCACAGAGGAGCAGAGTGTGATGACAACATGAAAAGCTTGTAAAAGGGCCCTTTTAATGGAGGGGAGCTGCACTGCACAAACAGTCCAAGCACTGATGCAGCGGTACAAGTAAGGTACACATGTCGGCGCGCACACACGCACACACGCTCAAACACACACGGGTGTACGTTCATAATCGTGATTTATTCATGGACTTTTACAGTGGTAGAAATGCTCCATTTTCTAATACATCTATTATTTAAAGATAGGACCCTGTAGACATAGCTCAACAGATTGTGATGTAAAAAATGAATGCAAAACCAAACTGGATGCGTGCATATGAATGTGCGTCGGTTCTGTTTGCGTGTGTGTGTGTGTGTGTGTGTGTGTGTGTGTGTGTGCTTCCAGTTTTTTCTCTATTCTGGAGGGGTGCTTGCAAACTTTGGGCTTTTTGGCTTCTCTATAATAGATGACAATCACAACACTAGCCTCGAAACACACCTGCTCCTCTGAGATAGAGTTACTGTAGAGCTCCTCTGACGCAGAGCAAAATGTGTTTCGTAGGAAACTTTTCTCGCAACACAATTTCAGTTTGCTTTGAGATCCCCATAGAGATTATAGACCCTATACAGATTGTAAACATGAATTTGTACACGGATCTAAATATATAAGAGGGGGGAAAGAGGGACTGCTTCTGGATGTTTGAGAGAGGTGAAGAGGAGTCTCAGCTGTGCCGTGAAGTATTCCATCTCCTTGTTATATATACATGAGGTATGGTGTATGCAATGCACATAGGACTGGAAAGATGGCAAGAGATATTGGGAACAGGGCCTCACAAGATCAAAATGTAGATACCAACAAAAGCATACTTCAAAATTTTGGATGATTCGGTCTCTCCAGCAGCAGTATTATGAAAGTATAAAGAGAATATCTTTGGGTGTCTGGAACATTTCTTTTTTTTATGCTATTTTAATTTTCAGGCCGCACTTGTGAATGTTGCATATCGGCAGCTCTTGTAAGAGGGAACTGCTTGAAAAGTCCAAAACCTGAAAAACTCAACATGATATCAGCAACCCATACAACAAAACAACAGCATTGGTTATTTATTCAAATGATTAAAATGACCTACAGCATGTTTATGTGGAAGTGAAGTCAAATGATTGTTCTCTCTCAAAGTTGGAGGTAGCATCATGGGTGGATGCAAAGTATCTGACATTGGAGATTCTGTTTGCTACCAACAGTCAACACTGATCCCATGTAATCCGATATTGGAGCAGTGTAAACAGAAATGCATCCACTTGATTAAGGTGGGAAAGTAAGGGCATCGGACAAAAACACACAATGCGACAAAGAGCAAAGATGAAAACAGGCAAATAAATAATTACAAACACAATGTGACTTCAGCGTCCACTGAAGAGACGAAATATAGTGGCAAATGAAAACAGATCTGTGCTGAGTCCTCTGCAAAGGTTTAATGGCACCCGACTGGAGAATTAGTGACACCAGCTGTTAATCTTGGTGTTAATCTCCAACTTCTAATAATGCCAAAGGAACCGGCGGATTGGTTTAGCGCCAGCAGTAGTGTGGACGTCGTACCAGACCATTGTGGTGAAGAGAGAGGAGAGCTCTTGATTATCCAGTCTATCTATGTTCCAATCCTCACCTACGGTCATGAGCTTTGGATAATGACTGATAGAATAAGATTACGGATATAAGCGGCCAAAATGAGTTTCCTCCGTAGGGTGGCCGGCTCAGCCTTAGAGATAGGATGAGGAGCTTGGGGTAAAGCCTCTGCTCCTTCACGTCAAAAAGAGCCAGACATCTGATTAGGATGCCTCCCTTTTGAGTTTTTCCGGGCACGTCCAACTGACAGGAGACCCCGGGGCAGACCCAGAACTTGCTGGAGGGAATATGTAGCCCATCTGGCCTGGCAATGCCTCAGGATCCCCCAGGAGGAGCTGGAATGCACTGGGACGTCTGGAACGCCCTGCTAAACCTGCTGCTACTGCGACCTGACCCCGGATAAGCGGAAGGAAATTGTTGGATGGATGAATAATGTTGGAGGACTGAAAGCTTGTATTTATTTTAATTTCTTTTCGAGGATTCTCTGGGAAGCCAGTTCAAATACAGACTATTATTAGATGGAAACTTGACGACAGTCTGCTCCCTGATAATGGTAGCAGACATTATGCTGAAATGAGCTGTCTTTCTGTGTCGCATTAAAGCACAGAAACAAAGCAGCTCCAGTGATTTCAACACATATGGTTGTACGGAAAACCCACCGAGTTGTTCATTTGATCCCTGATCAGTTCAGATTATTTTTCATCTTGCTCGGAGCCCAGAAACATAAGACATCCATCTGTTTGTCTTTAGGGATAGCTGTTAGCTTGCTAGGTTAACTGTTGTTCTTGTACAGGTCAAGGGCTGAAGTACAGAAGGTATTCTTCTTCTGGTGTTCACCAGAACGGCTTCAGTTGCTCTAAGAGAAGCTGGTAAAAAGACAAGACCGACAGATGCGATCACATTAGTCATCCGGCCATCGAAGACCCACATATGTGACATATCTGTCTGTCCTGGAAGACAAATCTCTCCTCTGTTATCTTCCTGAAGTTTCTTCCATGTAGTTTTTTTTCTGTCTGTTAAAGAGTTTTTCCTTTCACTTTCACTTTGACTGCAATCTTTCCCCTACGTTAATCAAGTAGTTTATTTCCATAAAGCAATCTTTATCCAATGAGGTGGCAAATCCGTCAATCATAGGAATCTTTTTTGTGAAGTTCCTAAGGGTCATCATACTGGCTAAATTATTTATAAGGACTTGTACATAACAAACTGATGTGAGGCAAAGGATATAAAGTCGGTAGCTTTTTAGGGCCATCTATATTGCTGTCTTAAATTCTGATCCATTACTTTTTGTATGCAGTGGAAAGTTCCTGCCAGTGCACATAACAGACTCACTCAATTTGGTCAAATAGGGTGAATGATAGCTGGGGTTACTTGAGGTTTAGGCTGACGAGACAGGAATATCTTTTACAGAAAAATCTATTCTTGTACTGCTTTCAGTGTAATTGAAATCCCTCTCAAAATTAAATTCTTTTTTTTACTCAAGACGGTCGAGTGTTCACAACTAGGCAGGCCCAATTAATGAGCATAATAGCCAGTGAGGAAATTTAAACAGCTATGTCAGTGTATCCTTAAATATCACTAAAAGTTGGCCTGTAGGTGAGTGTATGTTGGGGTGGTGGAGGTGGGGTCGAGCTTGTCGGCTTTCCACTGTAATCCCAATCTAAATGTGTGTCTCAGAGTTAGTTTCTTTTCATTTCCCATCTCTATTAGAGGTGAGAGTCTTCCATGGAGCGGGTCGCCGAAGGAGGCACCTCATTAACCTCTGTGACACTCATTACAATGTGTGACTCCCCGTGTCAGACTGTGAGGGGGATTCCAGTGGAGGTCTTTCATATGTACAGGCACAGACATTTATCTGTTTTGCTCTCGATACCTTAGAGTTTGTCATTTTGCTTCCATCCGGGCTTCTTCACTCTCTCTTTTTTTCCCCCAATGTATGCACTTACATCAGAAGATTGTGTACACAATTAATTCAAATGAGGTTATGTTGCACGATAAGAGACCTGTCAGAGTTCATTGTACTCTCACAGGGATTCATGTAAGTCGTGAACCATTGTTCCAGAACATTCTTTTATCTCCTAAATAGCAGGTTGCAAAGGCAAAACAGATCCAGTCAGTATTCAGCTCATGTGTCTTATTTATTTATTTATTCCTACAGGGTGAACGTGCCTAATTAGTCTCAGGTGTCAGGATCAGAAAAAAAAATCATTCACAGAACAAGGATAGTGCCGTCTTAATAACAACAACCACAACACCCAGTATAACCAATAAGTAAAGGCCAGAAGCCAGGGCTGATATAACCTTCTCTTTGAATTAGTTATAAGCCTTGCAGCTGCATTTTGTAGCCCTGGAGGGTGCATGATTGTTTTTGGTTGAACTAGAATTACAACAATCAAGATGTTATACAAAAGCATGTTATTACCTAGAGGTCACTGTTGAAAACTAAAGCCAGTTTTATGCCTGCAAGTTTGACATGTGCATGTTCAGTTTTACAAGACTGCTCTGTAGAGTGAGGATGGGCCAAATACAATTATTTGTTTTATTTTTACTGTAAAGGGTTTATGGAACATTTTATTTCTGGAAGACAAGGTATTAGACAAGATAGAGCGTCATCTGAATAATGAATGTTGTGTTTGGAGATAATATGTCTGAGTGGAGGCATGTAAAGAAAGAATAAAGGGAGGCCTAAGATAGAGCCTTGGTGAACACCACGAGGCAGTGGGGCAATATGAAAAACTTACAAAGAAATTAGATTTTAGTGCTTACTTTAGTAAGTTTCAAGTAACAAGTTTGATTTAAACCTGTCTAAGGCAGTATTCGTGATGCCAATTAATCTGTCACAGTGAGTACGTGAAAGGTCAGGTAACATTTTATTTAGATTGTCCATCTACAGATGAAATTTGAAATTCATAAACATATCTTATCTTAATCAACATGTTTTCTGTACCTAAACTGAATGAAACATTAACCACAGTGGTTTAATTTAATTTAATCAGAAACTGATTTTATTTGCGGATAAACTGAAAGTTTGAAAGTTCTCAAATGAATATCCATGAAAGAGAAGACAACTTTGATGGAACATTTGGTCTTGTTTGTGTTCACACTGACTATCTTCGGATGAACCAAGAGCTGTAAGTATGAGGATATACTGTACATACTGACAGATAACTCAATGACTGGACAGTTTTGGCATTTAGTGTTCAATGCTGTGTGTGTTTATGAGCATTCTTAGTGAGCTATTATTGAACTGCTCAAGTTACAGAGAGAAAGTGGAGCATGTACGACTGACAGCTTTCACAGCCGCCCAAATGAACCTCTCTAAATGGAAAACCAGAGGTCATTTTAACTGAACCAAAGAGGTCATGTGTGACACCATTCTAAAACAATAAATGGGTCAATATATTTTTAAAATCGAGAGGATTAAGGGCCAGGTGTCATGGGAAGTTGTTGGATTACTGCATGTTTAAGGCAGGAGAGATAGAAAGAGAGCTAAATGTTGGTCTACAGTAATATAATGACATTTTTCTCTAGCTCTCTCTCATAAATGTAGTAATAAACAAGAAATTTCGATGTGAACCACTATAAGAGCAAAGTAGCAACTCCGGTGAAGGTTGTGTTAACTTTTTTGGAGATCCCAGGGACATACAGACAGACTGAATATATAACTAGCTGTTCAAATATCACTGTCTGATGAGTAAAAGTCTAAGCCTATTTAAATCATCGGGGTACCTCGTATGAATCTCTAAAGGGAAGTGTTAAACATGCGAGTGGTAACCCCTTGGTTGTAAATCCTCTCATGATCTAACGTGTTATTGGGGGATTCTTGCAAAGTAATTTGTGGGAAACAGACACGATACTGAGGAAATCAGTGCTCCACCACAATCTTGTTAGAGATGTCAATCAAAATGTCACACCCCTAAGTGCAGGTAGAATCATTAATATTTCACACCACATACACAGAGAGGGGAGACGAAATATTCAAGGTTTATTATTTATTTATTTTTGGGTTTTTTTTCAGCACAAATTCCTTTGAAGCCAACTTATTGAGATATTTGTGTTCTGTGTATCATCTCTTTGGAGTGTTTTGTGCTGCGATGGTTAGATGGGGCAGAGGGGAATAGACCTAGATGTAATAGAAAAGTGGGATAGAAGGAGTAATGTAATGGCCCAGGGCCAAAACGTTTGACAGTTGCATTATTCAAATGAAAATGGCAGGAGGCTACTTTTAAAAAATCCCACATGTTGGGGCTCTGACAATTGAATTCATCCAACTCGGAGCTCACATTGCAGTGAATGTCTGTGCTGCCATTCATCTTTTTTTCGGAGGAGATGCAAGAGGGCATGGAAAATGAGCAGGGACAGGTTGAAACTAGGGGTTCACTTAATGCCTGTAAACAATCAGAGCTAAACCGGAGTTCAGGGAAAGGTAAAGTACTCAAGTTGTGACCAAGTTTGAATAAGCTGACTGCAGATGTGTCTCACATCAGGTTGAAAATCGATGGCGAAACTGGAGCTGAAATACGAAAGGCAGCGGAGATACACAACGGTTTATGGCATCGATAAAATCCAGAGGCACGGTACAAAAGGTCTGTCTTTCCAAATCTACAAGTACCTCTTTAACGCTGCAGTAAGCACAAGCAAATATTTATGAAAGACCGCTACCTTGAATCCTGTTCAGTACTGAACCGTGTCCGTCCACTTCAATGTAATATTCAACTTTTTTAAGCGCAACAAACTGACAAGCCTCTGCATTTCCTCCTCAGTAACTTTCCTTTGAGATGTACACCCCCGTCATGCATCCCTTGCTATTTCTATATCTTCAGAAAGCTTTCATTTGAAGAGGGGCCCCGTCTCCATAATAATGCCTCCCTTGGAAAAGCAGCATCTGAGTGGAGGGGCTTTTACTTTGATAGCTCACTACGAGCTGTTTGATCAAGCCACAGGGGCAAATATTCTGCAACATTTCCAACGTGAAGAACCGTTTTTGAGAGTGACTTTTTCAAATCTCCACCAGTTCAAAAGGCAGCGTGGGAGGATTTTTAATCAGGGAACATGCACACAGGCCACATATTATTAACATAATGCATTACAAGTTGTAATTAAGCCTTAAAAAGCGATGAGAACCCTACGGGAACATTGTATCTTCTTTTTATTCATTTGAATATGTTTCATAATTAATTTCCTTTTGGCTATTGAGCTCATGACAGACATCCAGCCGACATGCCATCGTATGACAACAGTCTTACCCACTGTTTGTGTTCTAAAAATGTAATTATCACTTGTGGCGGCTTTATTTTGGCACTTCTGCTTATTTATTCAAACTATGACTATACAGAGGAGCAAAGTGGGGCAGTAACTGAAAAGAAAACTCTCGAGGGGGGTCATACTGAGGCCGTTTGTGGAACAGAGAATGAACCACAGAGGGAGTAGATCATTACGTCGTTGTATTGAAGCGAAGGCACAAGGTCAAATGTTTGGTCTGAGACTGAATGTGATGTTTCTAAAGAGAAACCGTGGTGGACCAGTCATTTGACGCATTTTGTCGGTCTTGAGAGATTAGAATTACTGAACTGCTGAACTCTATTTGTGCGTCCTTACAGTATGTTTGTCCGCGGGTGTCGATCTGATCACACGAGTGTACTGTAGGGATGTGTGGGTGTACGTCACACTGCTCCACAGCGAAATTCAAACACAAATTCAATTGGAAACATAGATGTAGACATCTTCGATGACCTATTTAAAACCTTTTTTTTTTTTTTTAGCTTCTGGTCATGACAAATTTTAAACAAATGCAAATGAATGTCATAAAAATGTTTACATATTTACTTTTGAATTAAAATAATATATTTTTGGTCATGTGTCTGACCCAGGAGCAGAAAAAAACAGCTATCATTCTAGTCAACCATGACAACTCACAATAACAGTAACCAAAAACACACTATCTTTGTCCACCAGTATCTCCCCTCCCTCTCGCCTCTCTTTCTTCCTCTCTCCCTCCCCCCCACACACATGCACGCCCACGCACTCAGGCTAAGATCCAGGATGCACGAAGGGAAGCTGCTGTAGCTCTCTCATGGTCCGTGCATGACCGATAGTATGATTTGGTCAAAGTCTACACTTCAGTCGCCCTCTCCTGTCATCCCACAGGAAAGTTTGATGTTCCTCTGAACGTTATATTCTTTAAGTACAGCAACACACTCCTTGTAAACACATTGGTTTGACGTTTGGAGAGTACTTGCCAGTCCGGGCGGGGTTAAACTGACGTTTCAGGGTTGACAGAGTAGAAAATTTCAGAACTCGCATTAGAAATTGCTGATTTGTCAAAGCTATGTTGCTATAAATAAATGTCGTGCCTGATCTGTACTGCACATGTGCAACAAAGATGGGAATAATGTGAGACGGCTCACTCGTTAGCGACTTCCATACACTATATATAGTTTGCTTAATTTGCTGGGCCACTTGGAGCTTGCTTCTGGGCTGGATGTAGCTGGCAGGCCACCAACTCAATAGACAGACTAGCTTGCTGTATATACCCAGGCACATACGCATTGTGTATGAGGGTGTGTGTGTGTGCAAGCTACTATATTTAGGGTGTTTATTTTGTCTGTTAGCATCTGTCAGAAGCGTTAAAGAGGCATCACAGCTGAAGCCTATCTGTTCTCTGCCTTACTGGCCACTCTGCTGACCCCATGTGCACACACACACTTTGTCTGAGCATAAAATCTTCATGTGTCTCGTTTCTTTCCCGGGTGCGCAGAGCGCCACGTGTCAAGCCAATGTGGAGTCAGCTCGAGCCGGGACTGCGGGACCGTGAGCCTCTTTTCCCTTCGCATTTGTTCCAGTACCCATCATGGCACCGCTTCTGGCTCTTCCCCGGCTGATCGGCTGAGCACCGCAGCCGAGGCCACCTTACCTAACCTCACACCAACCAAGCACTCCGCTGCGAGCTGCGCTATACAGCACTGTGGCAGAGTCCAGCACAGCTCACTGCACTTCCAGGTAATTTGCCTGTGTGGGTTGTTAAGTGTGTGTGCATTATGCAATGTTATTATCATATTGCTGTGCTAGGTAATGTTTCACAAAGCGCCAAAGTGCAGAGGAGTGTGATATCCTGTCCACCTACCCCTGTGGCATTGAATGGGTGTGGGCATTTGTTTGTGTTTGTGCCCGACTTTGTGTTTGGAAAGAAGAAAACAATGCAGTCTCCGCTGAAAGGTGAATAATTTACCAGAGGATTACACGATCTCGCACAGTGTTTTCAGAGAATCAGACAGGTGTATGCGCTATTGAGTTTTCCACCTTTCTGCAGTGTGATTGTTATTGCGTCGAACGAGAGGGTAGGGGGTAAAAAAAAAAAACCCTGTATGTTTACCTTGTTTATGCATGGTAGCACACGTGTACGCGAGAGAAAGATGTTGCCAATATTGTGTTTATTCTTCACGTCAGCACCAGAGGAGGGGGAAAAAAAAAATCTAGAAATGAATAAAAAACGGGCGCAAACTTTAAAAAACTGTGTATTTATCCGGTTGCCTGGGAAGCCTGCAAGAGAGTCTTGGTGAGGGTTTGATCTATGTGCTGGGACTGCGTTCAAGCTGCATGTAAGAGACTCCAGCTGAGCAAAATAATTCTCTAGATGCTCCCAGTGAACTGGGCCCACACAGATCCACCATCATAATAATGCACTGAAAAGGACAGAAGTGATTGAATTTCCAATTCTATTTTTTTAATTTATTTTTTTATTATCCCTGCTCGTGTGTCTGCCTGTCTGGAGAGGAGAATCCAGCCCTTCGCATCACTACACAGGGGATACAATCGTTCAATGAGTGCGTGATGCATTCCTCTGTGCTGCGCCGAAAGGTGATGCATACCGCTTGGACAGCTCACAAAAAGATAACAGTGCGGTGAGATAAAGGTAAAGCGGTGGTTAAATCTCCCAACTCCTGAAAACCACATGCAGTCCTGCTTGGCCCCACATCAAAACCAATCTGCCTTTGTTTGTCTTCTCGTCTCCGTGTCCCTCTCGGCTTAACTGTTACACTCAAGAAAAAAACACGTTTGAAAGAAACTGGTAATAAAGCTGTCGGTTTCTGTGTGATATTAAAGTGCACTTAAGTCTGTCACGCTGCATTCCCTCGCTTCCTTTGGCTGCTCCGACTGATTTGGGTATGCAGGTCAATAGTTAAAACATGCCACTGACTCTGGCTTCGATTGGATGGCGGTCAATCATGCTAAATGCCGCGCTTTCGCCAGTCGAGAGCGGCGCACCGAGGGCAGCGCTATTTCGAGGGGAAGCCAATTGATTCTGTTGTGACAGACAAGTTGATGTCTGAAAAACGTAACAGCAGCCAGTTCAATCAGTAAACTGAAACACTGGCTTTCAGTGCAGTCAAATGGAACCACATCAAATCTGTTGTGATCCATTTCTGTACACAGTATGGTTCGGCCTGGCTTTTGATGGGAGATATTGATATTTTTCGAGTGAAGATACTGGTGGATGATTCTGTATCATTAAATCTGAGGGGGGGTTTTTTTCCCCCAAAAGGAAGATCTGTGAATATAATACAGAGGAAAAAGAATGGGAATATGCACACTGAGTAGTTTTGACAATGTAGTAAATCGCAGAGCAGCAGAGGATGAGGCAGACCGCTGTGAAATGCATCATGTCTCCATTGAGCCCAAGTTTTTGTTGTGCTTTCTGCCTCGCGTGATGACGTGAGACGAACAACTTGACTTTCTCTGCATCACGCGCAAGGACTTTTCACTTTGTTGATTGCCGGCACGCTGAGCCTCCTTTTGTGGTCCGCTTTTTCTTTTTTTTTTTGTTTGCTCTTATTAAAAAAAAAAAAAGCATTAAAAAAAGGCATGATTTCCACAGAGAATCTATTCTTGGCAGCCTGAAAAAGCCTTTAGAACATTATGTGACAACAAAACTCTGCACTAAAATCCACATTAATGAAAGTCTTTCAGGGTCAGCAGCTCATAAAGGCAAGGTGACCAACAACACCTATTCAATGATAAGTGGAAATCTGGCATATATTAGGCCTTTAAATGGAGAATTAATTCACAGAGACATTGGTGAGCAAAATGCAGATAGGGAATACGTTGCACATTTAACTATGATGAAGCCATAACTTGTATTAATAAAAGCAAATATGCACCTAATGAAGAGGCAAACTCGCATCAGTCTGCACCAAGATGGCAGTGGGCTCCCCTCCCTGATGTCTTAAGGGCCATCATTAGGTCTGACTTTAATCACATCAATCTTTGAAGGCTTGGCATGTGAACAGAAATGAGTGGAGTCAAGTATTTCTGTAATGATACTGGATTGTATCCAAGTGCAGGGAACACTTAAGTGTGATTTTTGCCTTCAAAAGAACCTTTATTGCTTTAGCAAAATATAAGAAAAGAACAGGCACCGGCTGAAAGTGCAAAAAGGACTCCAAAGGCACAGATAACAGGCAGTTGTGCGAACTGAAATCTCCCTTTTAAAGCTGCCGTAATCGACCTTTTCATGTTAACAATGAATCAGATTACTAAGTGTAACTTTAAAGGGGTCACTTGGAGTGGCAAACACACAGTGTCAGTGTCAGTATTTTAGCATCTTTTTTAGCTCAATGGCAACAGAGCTGTTTTTGTTCGCTGCACTCGATTAGCTAGCGAACAGAACTTTTAGCACCTAGTGCACAAGATTTGTGAGAACCAAAACAAAGCTAAAAGGACCGTGGACAGAAACACAGCTTCAAATGAATGCCAACGTTGCTCTTTGTGGGTGTTTGCTAACACGTTCACAGTTGGTGAAGAAGCTGGTGATAAAACAAGACACTGATGTTGTCACAGCTTTATTTCACTGTGGCCTCCATGTTTGTCCTCCCTTTAGGCTGGGTCATATTCTAACACCGTGTCTCAGGTCTTGTACTCCCATACTTGTATTTTAAGTACATAAGTACTTTCACACTGTAAATTATGACAAAATGCAGTGTACTGTATCCAAAGGGAGAAGGGAGTATCCAGATGGTGCACTCACAATGTTCAAAAAGTTAAGTGAGGAACACTTTGGAGCATTTCGGCTGCGTGGGGGAGGACCAGCAGGGACCACCAGCATGGTGGTGAAAATGGTGGCCGAGGAAGCTACTGGAGCTGTAGCGGTTGCAGTGAATTATACAAAATACAAATTGAGTTGTACATATGTTTCATATTGACATGTTGGCAGGCAAATGTTGACACTAACACTCCAGTGCAGTGAGCAATTCAGCAATTGAACACTACCTTGCCGAAATGAGCGCACTACACCAGGAAGGCCATAGTGTTCACAGGGTACTACATAGAAGTGTCCTAATGGAAGTAACTGAATTGAGACAACAGCGTGAGTGATTCAATTTGCAAGGACAAAGACAACTCCATGGTCAGCAGTAATAAAAACTAGATGAATTCATTTTCTAATAATGTATTTTTTTCAAGTAAAGTGGTCTAACAGTCCAGTACAACCCACTGGTTGGTTTTAAGACCTATTTGTAAAGAGCACTGCTAATACAGTGTGAATACAACCTAATAGCTTTGACTGAAAAAAATCAAAATTAAGCCAGTGCTGGTATGTGGGCCACCTTTCAGGGTTAACATTTGAATGAGCATGCCCAAGAAAATTCAGATGTGAATTTTCAGAAAATAGAGGCATAGAGGAGGGCGGAAGCAAGGTGTGCTGGTGAATGATGGGAGCTGAGGTGTGTATAATAGGGAATATTTTCATGCAAATATTGTCACGGTGGAGATACAACCAACCGAGGTTTTACCAGCTTGTACAATGGGTGAGCAGAATTGATCTTTTTCTGTGCAAAATTCCTGGAGTGGGAAAAAAAAAAAAAAAAAAAGATGGAAAGACTCGGTTACCTGGAGGCAATTTCTCACACATGGTCGAGAATAGGACCTAATGAGCAGCCAGACCTTGAGTGGGCAGAGCAGACTTACCTCTGGTGGTAAACAGGCTTTCCTCTCTACCAGGTGGTTAGACAAAAATCGACACGGTACCGTTAGGACTCGCCTCGGTCTTGATTCCGTGTATTCAGGCCCGGCGAATGCAATCCTATACGAAGGTGGATGAAAGAAGAAAAAAAAAATGATGTTGGCAGTTGCCTGGAGAAGGTGTTTAGAGCACTGCAGTGCATTCTAGGAAGGGTTATATTTATATTCTTGTTTATTTTTTGAGCCAAATAGATTCTGCCTTGAACACCATTAGTATTCTGATCAGTGCTGTTAAAATATGTATCCAAAAACCAATGTAAAGCAAACATTATATAAGAATCTACAAACTGTGGCAAAGAAAACAGAAACATTTGCTGGATATTCTTTAGGCCAGTGATCAAAGATAATCATGCAGATCATCTGAGCATTTCCTTACATCTTGTATGTGATAGTCCCTGTGGGCTATGTTCGTTTTTTGACTTTGATCCATGGACTCACATTTTCAGCTGCGCCACTACCCACGGGAGCCCTATGCCAAACCAGTGGGCCGATGACCATTGCCTGGGCACGCATCCAACAAGGCATCCTGGAGAAATAAGTAGTCTCTATGGTCACTGTCTTGGAGCGGAATGTAAGGACACAGCTACATTATTTTCCAGACACTCATTTGGAATGCAAATTTAATTTCTACTGATTTATGTTTGTATCGAGAAGGGAGAGAGTGATTTGAAAAAAAAAAAAAAAAAAAAAAACGAACACAAAACACAATATCCAGTAAGGCCACTTCAAGCATGTCTGCTTGTGGTCCCCATGAGGAATAAATATGGTGTGATGGTCAAAGCACAGAAATTATAATTCAATTCATCCTTTTTATACATTATAACTAACATATAAAGTACATACTGCAGTTTCCTAATCTCATTTGTTACATCAGGAAATATCTGAAGAAACAAGGTTAAGAATCTGCCCGGCTGACACTTGTTTCCCTCTAAACATTTGTCTTTTTTCTTGGTTAGGTCAATCAATGTTTTGATGTTGTTGTCAGGAAAAAAAAGATTTTGATACATTACAAAAAATGCTGAATAAATGCCTGAGATTATTGATTTCCCAGCTGCTTTTGTACCTTTTTCCGTCCTGTTATCTGCTAGAATTGCCCTCCTTATTGGTAATTTACATTATTATATCCCCTCATCTGAACACCTGCTGTATTTTTTTTTTTTTGCTTTAGTCTGATTTTATTCTGTTAAACTTCTGCACACAACCCAAGCAGGACAAGTTTCACCGCCCCCACTGATCAGTGTTAAGTGGGTCCTGTTCTCAGCCATTACTGTGCTTAAAGCTGGCTTTGTTAAGTCATTGCTATCAGTATTAGTACGACTAACAAAGGCTTCCCAGGCAGACCTGTCAGATCCAACATCTGGCAGTGTGGGGAAGGCTGCTTCAAAAAACCAGGAGCACACCGAGCAGCTTGGGGAGAAGGCAGAGAATCTCCGGCAGCAGCCCCAACTGGCTCAAAAAGACCTGGAGGAGTAGGACCAAGAGGCTTCCTGCTGTCAAATTTAAGGAGGTTAAAGACAAACTGTGCACCAGTGAGGCCCTGCAGTGAAGGGCCTGGACTTGGAGGAGGAGGTGAAGGTAACTTAAACCTCCTACCCCACACAACTAAAGCAGCAACAGAATGAGAACAAGATCATGGCTCCAACGAACTGAGCAGAGGAGGTGAAGACCTCACTTCAACAGACTCTGTGTAGAAGTCAGAAGGACATGGAAACCAGGCTGCATGAACTCCATGAATGCTGGCTCAACAAACAACCCAAGTAAAGTTCATTCTATAGAAGCTTTGTTCAAGAATGTCTCCAAGGCCTTTAAAGAGTTGACAAGCCCTGATCAGATACAACCAAGCAGCAACCTCTGTGGTTATGAAGTGAAGCCAATGTGGAAGTGCCAAAAATCGCAGTTCCTTAAATGTCCACTTGAGGCTGGCCACAGATCAGGTTAATCTCCATAAGCCACAATGTTAAAATGTCCAACTACACAACAGATATAAGCATGCTTTCCCCATTCATGACAACTGCACCGAGCCTAAATTATAAAATTATATTAAGGCAGGTGCTGCTATAGATGCCTTGTTTGAGCACCCAAGCGTCATTAAGCCCGCCTCGGCTCCACCCACGATCAGCATCTTTGCCCATTTTTTGATTGGCCAGGAGGCAGCAGTCAGAGACACTACAGTCTGAGCTTCAAAACAGCTCTTCAGAAACCTGTGGGAGACTTCACTGATGTGACATACATTATTCATACAGTCTATGGATGTAACCGACCAAAATAATCATATATAATCATATGTAAATATGTGTGTAAGGACTTGTTGTAGTGAGCCATCACTATAGCTCCCACTTAGGACACTTAAGCCATGTTCACATTTGACATTTAAACACATATTCAACATGTTCTAATTGTTTAAAAGAAATTGTCATCCAAAAATGAATTAATTAACATTTAAAAAAAAAAACATAAGCGCTAAAAGCCTGCAGTAGCCATTGTATGAGGTCATACTGAGCTAAATGGGGACACCAGCATGCTAACATGCTCATAATGACAGTGCTGGTATGTAGCAGGTTTGTCATGCTCACTGCCTTAATTTAGCATTTTAGCATGCTAACATAAGTACAGTAACACAAAGTACAGCTAAAGCTGATGGAAATATGGTATTAGATGACATATCACAGGATCACTAAAGTCATTTAGATTCATCCTCTGGGCTCTGTGGATATTTGCACCAAATTCCATGGTAATCTATGCACTAGAGTTGGGTTATTTTAGTTTGGAGCATAGTTGTGGACCAACAGACTGACAGACTGACGTTGCCATCCCTAGAGCCATGCCGCTAGCATGGCTAAAAATACAAAGAGCTCTATCAGCAAGCCTACATTACCACATGGTTGTGTCACTATGCCACTAACGGGGCTAAAAGGGGGAAGTAAGTATTTTCCTCAAGGAGTACACAGCTGGCAGTGTTGAGAAGGCTTTGAAACAGTGTTTAGGCCATCATGTAGGGAGATAAAATATACAGGAAATGTCAGTTTGAGTGTTGCGCACCACAACACCAAGGCGAATTTCTGGGATGTGAAAACCTACTTGGCAATGTGTCTGGTTTCTGAATTATTATTTTTATTTTTTGGCTGCTAGTCAAATGTTTCTACTGAGGGTGTGCCTGGGAATTTGTGACCTCGGTGAGGCATAACAGGGCCATGTGGCCTAAAGAAAACAGTAAAGAAATAAATGAAATGGTTTATAGTATGAGGCAAGTATCAAACCTTTTGTTTTTGCTTTTAAAATAAATCTGTCACCCTGACCACAATGTTCTTTCAACACCCACCTTTTTATGTCAAGAGCCTTCTTGTTTGGGTTGTGTCTCCTTCACATAAGCCAGGGAAACATTTTATTTCACTTTTTGAAAGGACATATTTGCATTTCAAGACATCCTTCTTGAGGTGCGAAAAAAAAAGTTTTCGGGAGCAGTTTGTTGTGTCTGAGTCTCTCTGTGTGCAAAAATCAATCTGTACACCTCCACAGCTGTAGTCGCTTTAGAAATAAGAGTAGAACTGGTTGAAAGGAAAGGACCTGTATTTGAGTTTGAGAGCAGCGGTTTTTATGCTCCTCTGGCTTCTACAGCTGTGGTTAACAACTGCTCTCAGAAGGCTTGCACCAAAGAAACAAAAAAAAAAAACTCAGACAAAAAACAGAATTCCCCAAAATTACACTGCAATGCAAGTTAAGTCTATTTGTATAGTTCCTTTCAGTCACAAGGCAGTTCAAACCAAGGCACACAAGGCAATCTAAAAAGAAACATTAAAACAGGATTTGAAAGAGTAAAATAAAAAAAAATACCACAGCCAAAAAAAAAGTCTTGATTTAAGAACTGAGAGTTAGACATTTTCTGGCACTTTGATTCAGATGAAGAGGGAGGGTGTCCTGGACAGTTCATAACCATTATAATAGCTTTGGCCCTACACCATTCAGTGCTTTTTTAAAAACCAACAATAGTATTTTAAAGTCAGTTCTTTGACATACACCCGGAAGCCAATGTCAAGAAGAGAACCGAAGTGATGTGATCCAGTCTGCTGGTCCTAATGAGGATTCTCGAGCAGTAGTGTTCTGTATCAGCTGACATTCTGAAGGTGATCATAGACTGATACTGTATTTGTCCTCATGTAGCTATTGAAATGCAGGTCCATGATTACATAATGATTTCTGGATTGGTTTGTCTTTGAAGGAATAGTTCAGGAAGTCTCGCGTCTTCAGGTCCCGGCATTGAAGTAGACCAAAGAATTGCTATAGACAGGATCAGCAGAAAACTGGCAGCAACACAGCGTTACGCACTGGCTGCATGAATACCTTATACAACCTCCCTTCAAAAAACCCAAACTATCCCTTTAACTTTTGCAGATGAAGCTAAGCTTACGTCTTTGGCTCCCTAAACAAGATTTTCTGTGTTTAATTGTGAAAAGAGATGAAGATGAAAATATTGAATCAGTATTTTCTCAGTGCTTGTGTGGGGTCAGTCACCTAGCAATATCATCACATAAAGCTGTGTGTCGTCTCCATAATTATGATAAGATATTTTGTTGTTGTCTGACATAACTAAGACTGCAACTTTTGCACTGTCTATGTTGAAGTGGATGTCATTCAAGACCTTAAGAAGAGCAGTCCATGTGGTGTGGTTGAAATCCTGGCAGCTTTTTCAATAATTTTACTTAAAAATGGGAGGTTTGTGGGTCTCTAATCGTAGGGAACTGTTGACTATTTACCAAATATCTGATCACATACATTTCAAAACATTTGAAAACTCCCTATAGGTAGAATGTCAAGTCAGCAGGAAAATTTTAAATGTTCCACAATTTCTTCAAATTTTATCATGGAGGAGCTGACAGTTTGTTTGATTTTCTGAATGTTGTCAGTGAAGGAGGTAAATGTGTTGGATGACTTTGTGGATAGAAGTTCAGCAGCACACAGGAGGGTTTGTCTTGTCAATAGTAGCAAACATTATTATTGTTCTTGACAATGATGTCAAAAAAAGAAGGACTGCCTTGCATTTCTCAGTCCTAAATTCAAAATACAAACATTTATAATGAACCTGAAGGTTCAGTGTTTCCAACGTTCAGTTTATCCTACTGTGGTATTTGTCTGTTGTGCTGTTTTCTTACCAGTGACTGAATTTACCTGAGTGGGGAAAAAGGCAATACCAATACAATTTGTCATTTCAGAAATGAAATTATCTACAAAGTCATTGACTGAGACTGTTTTCAGTTAGTGTCTAGTGTGTGCCCCTTATTATGTATGTCCACCCTGAGTTAAATCAAATCAAATCAAATTTTATTTGTATAGCCCAAAGTCAGAGAATACATTTTGCCTCGGAGGGCTTTACAAACTGTACAGGGAGTGACACCCTGTGACAGAGATTTCAGTAAAGTGAGATGTGACTGCATCTTCAACCAATACCATGCCTGACTAGGCATAACACTGAAAAAGACAGAGAGAGGGGAGAGTGAGGGGGAGTCCCCCGGCAGTCTAGTCCTGTAGCAGCATAACTAAGGGATGACCTGAGTCAGCCCTAGCTATAGGCTCTATCGAAAAGTGTAGTCTTAAGTCTACTCTTAAAAGTGTTGACTGTGTCTGCCTCCTGAACCCAAAATGGTAGTTTGTTCCACAGAAGAGGAGCTTAATAGCTGAAAGCTCAGGCTCCCAATCTACTAGTCCACAGTTGTTCAGAATATGGTGCAGTTCATGAGTGCTGTCTTGGGGGTTGTCAGCATCAATGTTGAAATGACCAAAAGGGATGGTTTAGTCCCAATAGTGACTAGCCCTTCCATCAGTAAGCTCCAGGAGGATTGACTGGAAAGGAGTGTAACCTGGATGGGATTGAGGTTGTTGGGTCGAGAATCATTCTTTTGGCTCTGATATTTTAAACTCTTGTGGTGAGGGCTGAGGTGGCTCTCTTTTGAAGGTTTCTGGCATCTTGTGTGCTGTCTTGTTATTGTATCAGAGCTCAAGGCCCTGTCATGAAGTTTCCCTGTAGCATTTTGCTTTCAGAATTACTCTCAGTCCTCACTCTGCTGTGTGAGGATGAGAGGTTATATAGGTCATCTGACAGAGATCCACGATCCTGCAGCAGTTGTGCTAATCTGTCGTGTGGCACACTTGGTTATTGTTGAGTTTTGTTTCTAGTACTCCCTTCTGCAGCTGTTAACAGCAGGGCTCTGGCCTCCCATTACCCTGGGAAATGATTTATTCTTAGGCTTTGCACCAAGAGAGTTCCAGAAAGAACTACAACTTGCAGATTTATTACCTGACAAGCAGTCCTTGTGTTTCTTAGTGGTCGTAGTGATCGCATTACTTTGTTGTCTACTGTTTTGTGCATCCATGGTAGAGCGACTAAGATCGGTTTGCAGTTTTTACTAGAAATTTGTGGAGGTTGTGCTGGTTGTCACTGTCTATAATTTCTTGCAGAAAAGCATTGAAGCATCTTCGGTTTCAGAAAGATGGACATTTGTTCACAGCCAAATACCTTAAAAAAAAAAGAAAGAAAAATCGTGAATATACCCTTTAGCTATTTCCCAGCACTACCAGGGACTCGGACTTAGTAATTGAAATGAAGTGCCAGACAGAATGAGTCATAGACTGTCAATTAGATAAATTGTCAAAGCATTTGCTCAGTGGGTTCCCAGTCCACACTTATTATCAAATCACCTCAGGTTGGCATAGTGTCATTTTCCACACAAATCATCTTGACAGAACAGATAATTGAGATAACTAGGATTAGTATTCATCCAGCACTTTGCCATCCCGCTATAAGACTATAGCACATATTATCACCTACAATATGTAGATAATCCCTGACAGGTCCTTCAGAGGAGATTCAGTGCACGCTGCCACTGTGGACATGCACCTATCAGTCCATCTGTCTGTCTGAGTGCCTGTCTGGCTGTCAATCTAGTTACAAAGCACTGCAGTGCTTAAAACTGTAGGGTCAAAGTATCCCGAAGAAGACAAGGACATAGATTATGACAGAGATTTGGCAACAGCTGCCCTCTTGGATTAACAAAAATAGTGGGAGGCAAAAAATAGATTCATGAGCTATTATCCAACAAACACCAAGCTATTTTTTTTTTCATGTAATGGGTGATTCTATTTACTTTACTATTTTTAGCCATGTCAAATCTGAGACAGCAGCAAGTTTCTTATTTTAATCTTTTTTGAATGCTGCCGTTTATTAGGCTGACGTCCATCTGTGAAAATGAATGAATCAAAGCGTATGCACTGTTGCCTTTATGGCAGATGTTGAAGAAAGATTGACCTCTAAACGTTCAGTCTATCAATGCTGTACAGTGTAATGTACCTCATGGTGTTTTTTCTGCAAGTGCATAGTGTGGCAATGTATTTAGGTTGTATTGGCATGGATAAATATAGAATGAATAATACTTTTTGCATCCAGACACATACATCCTTTGTGCATCATTGCTTTAAAACTGCCTCTCTAAATCCAAATTTTCTTTCCTCCCTCTCTGCTGGATAAAACCGCCAGTTCCATCTCGTTTCTTTATTCGGTATCATATTAATTTCAGCAAGACCTGCAAATCCACTCTGCCATTGCATAATTCATGGAGCCCCTCTGACAAAATTCCCTTTCATGTGGGCAATGTGCCTTGAACGAAAATCCTTGGAAACCTGGATAAGCCCAAATGGCTTATACCTGATGGCTGTGCACAGCTGTGCCCAGGTAAACTGTCATTCTGTCTTGCAAAATAAGGTCAGGAGTGGATGTTGTGCTATTTGATGTCATCAGCTGCTACGAAGCAGGTGACACTCAACGGGTTTTTGACCAAAAATAAAAGAGATTGTTAACTGGCCATCTGGCGAGGGATTCCATGCACTCCTAAATGTATTTTTCTCTGGAGAATACCTTTTAGTTTCCTTTTGTGCTGCCTAAGATTTGAGATTTGTTATTGCACCAAAGCAATAAAGTATAAGACGCTGTATATCCTTACATTGTAACATTTCCCTTTTAAATCTCTGGACATATATGAAAAGAAACTCTTGTTGTGGATTGCTACAGCAGTGAGCAGATTTTTATTTGATGGATTGAATGGACCTCTGCCAGAGAAGTCATTAAAGTTATCCATTATGCCAGTATTATTAACTGTACTTTAAAGCTGGATTGAAGCAAAAGTGGGAAATCAAGGAGGGATATCATTAAAATGACAGGCAGAATAAATGTTTTATATTAATTTCATACAACATTTATGTCATAAAAAGTGTCTTTTTTTTTAATCCAAAGCTCTGCTTTGCCTCATCATCAAGAACCATCCATCCACAGCAAGGAGCTCTTTAATTAGCATTTGTGTTAGCGGTTATATATTATGAATATGTGATACATTTTAGCATTAAATGCTATCCTCTTCACCTCAAAGTGTTCTTTTAGCAGTTTTCTACATTTGCCAGAATTAATCTGGCAACATGAGCATGTGCCACCTATTAGGCATTTTTGATTTCACAAGTATTTTTAAAATATGTCTGACTGGTGACACACCAGTCCCTGGTTTAATTAGAGCAAGCAACCCCAAAGAACAGGGCAGAACTCACTAAAATTCTTTATGGAGCAGCAATGCGAAAGAAAAAAGGTTTTCAAGTCAGCGTTGCACCATTTAAGGTGGAATTATGCCTCTCCAGTGAGGTGTAAGTCATGGTGGAATGGATTCATTTTTAGTTAAGTGAAGGATTACACTTGTCAAGTAATTTCCTTCATCCACATACAATACACTCTGGAAGTGATCAGATTTATTCTCTGATTAACTTTCTACCTGCTGCACGGCATCTTCACTATCAGCAAACACCAGCGAAAAAGAAAGTAATCCAAGTGGTCTAATCGTTTGTCTGACAGTCTTAAAGGCGCCTTCAGACTGCACAACAACAACAGAAGTGTAAGTTAATTGCATGTCACACTGTGTGATACAAGTTCTACAAGGTTAATCAAGTCTCTGTGTACCGCTACATTCACTTGCAACCTTCCTTGAGAATAGAAAAGAAAAGGATACTATTGATCGTTTTTTTTACAAACATTTTACCCGAAATACAATCACATGCACACACACAAAGGGTTCATAGACATGCAAATGCAGAGAGACCTCTCCAGCTACCAGTCAACCCTCCATACTTTGGTCCTTACTGGACTTGAATTGGCCACCCTCTGGTTCCCATGCCAGATCCCTAGACTGAGCTACTGCCACCCTCAAGGAGGAAGCTCTCTGACCAACAGCTCATGAAATTAAGGAATAAAGTCTTTATCTCCAATGTGCATTTGAGATATTTAGTATGGTGGAGCCCTCTGTGTGACTTTGGTGTATTCTTTAGCCATTTTGCAACATGACTCTTGATTTGTGGTCTTCTGAGGCTCTTTGTCTCCTCATCAGTTAATTTCTCACTGACTTTGTCATCACCTATGGGATGCCAGCAGCCCTAAGTGACTCCAACAAGTTCTCCAATTTAAAAGGACACAATACATGATCACATTGCTTGTTAGTATTATATAGCTTTGGCTAATGTTTGGTTTAGCCAAAAAATATTATTTGGTTTGGGAAAGGTTCTGGTTTGAAGGGGAAAAAAAATAATGTGAACTAAACGGGAAGCAAACTTTGGTCTTTCTTGTCAGAGTCTGATGTTTTGTCACACTAAAGAGGAAACAGTTTGACACTCCGTTGCTCCCGATGGACATGGGTTGTAATTCCAAGAGCTGCTAGAGGGCTCTGTCACTTCAAGACAAAAAATCAGTAAACTCAGAGCCATTACTCAAAATTCAAGACAGTTTCAAACATGTCCCCTTTTCCCCAAATCATTTCTCAAAGCAACTTTTTCCTGAATCACCTACTGGGTGTAGAAGCGCCAAAACTTCATATTTAACCACTCTTATCATGTTTAATGTGTTCTTTCTTCTTAAGTTGCTCCCATAGCCAAACAACTCGTGCTTTAGTGTCAATTATTTTCAACACCAATGTTTATTTGACCAGCCTGAGCAAACAAACTCTGCTAATAAACTAGCATAAATGGACACAAGCCCCCCCAAATGTCCAGCACATTGAATAATTGAGATACCACATCTGCTTCAAAGCTATGTTAGATCTCTTATGTGTGTGTTTTTACATGGCTGTTCCGAGCATACAGGTTTGACCAAACTGCAACCACCAACAGCTAAGTGTCTCATTAGCTGCAAATAACCAGCAGTCAGCCTTTTACACACACCCTGTGATGTGATGCCTGGGACAATCACATTCCTCCCCCACTTCCCCTTCCTCTTTTGAACTCTTGCTTTATATCTCTCTCGCTCTTTACATCCCTCTCCCCTAGCGTCAGCTATTTCAACACAAGCTCCGATTTGGGCCAAAACGTTTCCTGCCAAATGGCCAATCCCAAAGTGCTGTCTGCTGGATTAATACCTGAGCTCACCAATTTATAATTGCCCCATTGTGGCATCTGTATACTGAACGGATGCTGAAAGGTCGGATCCATTCTGCGTCTATCTCTCTCCCTCTCATTGTCTAATCATGATGCCCTTCTCCCCACACCCTCTCCGACGTTCTTTTTCCCCGAAGAAACAATAAATAACTGACTGTAAATTCACCCAGAGCGTCCCGAAAATTTTAACACTTTTCCAAGGCAAAGATAAGAGAACAGCAGTGTTTGATCAGGCCCTCATTTTTCTCTCAGAGAAGTCTGTCTCAGCAACACACGTCTTTGGTTTACTTATTTCCGTAATAAGACTTGAGGGAGACGACTTTTTCCTTTGAGAGGTGGTTGAATAAAATCCAATAAATCTGCTCAAGTCCAATCAGAATGCAGGGCATCCACAAAAGGCATTTATCTCACGGGACAGGCAAATTCAAAGTTAAATTAGGGGATATGACATTCATTTGAAGAAGAAAACGGGAGGAATTTGCATTCTGCTTCATTGCCATTCCCAACTCTCCTCTCTAACAAGACGTCTTAAGTGACTCAGTATTAATGAAAGGTGTTTAAATAGAATCGGGATGAACCAGTTTGGCTGTTCCCCTATGACAAGATACATGATGGCAGAGTGGTGCCAAGGCAAGACTCTTAACCTGTTGGTCTGGATTATTTATTCATGATGGACTAGGTTTAAAGAAACTCTATATTTTATTCATGTTGTCTGGTAATTTTTAATTAATGTTCATGATAGATAAAGACGAGCAAGTAGTGTTGTGAATTCCAGTTGTTGGCTCATTGTTACCGCTGCTGTTGATGCTCCTGCTTGTAGTCTTCATTATGTATGCTAAGTTTGGTGTGGTCGCATGCTCCTAACCCAACTACGTACATGTAAAATCAAAACTAATCACTGGGTTCTTCCTCATCCCTGTTTGTCCCAAGGTGCCAATTAAAGGTATTGTATTTTTCATGAGCTGGAATTGCTGGATTTCCCTCAGTGCACAGAAGCCACCTTGACACGGAGAAAGTGGAACTATGCGCTATGTCAGCCTAGACGTGCCATCTTCCGACAGCTTGTCACTGGCGAATGCCTGCACGTTGCACAAAAGGCAGGTCCGACACTAAGGGGTTGCTTCTCAGATGTGGCGCAGATTGACGCGGGCTACTTGCTAGCCATGTATTCACTGCAGAGACTAGTGTTGGCCTGGTTTGAAACATCTGAACGTATCTGATGATAATAGTTTGAACGTAGCTAAATGTGACTTTGGGAAAAGCCACCATCACCTACTTAGTTAGGCAGGTGGGACTTGTATCCTAATTCCTGGCAATAAGTAACTGGTTTTATGCTAGTTCCCTACATGAGCTGGGTCATAACACCACAGAGGTACTATGAGTTCAAACTGTAATTATAGCAAGGAGATGTTTAACACATTTACCATGCAGTGTTTGTGTGGTGTTATTTCCTTTTTTTTTTTTTTGCTACACCGGGTGTTGCTTCAAAGGCTTGCATGTACTGTACGGCCCCTTTGGGTTGTTTATGCTCTGCAACTCAAAGACTGAGTAAATCTGACAGAAATGTTCCACAGGACATAAAAAGGGACATTAAACACATCACAAGCGCAGCAGTTTACACACACACAGCAACATACAGATATGACATATAGATCTGTATAATGTCAGGGAACAAAACTAGAAAGATCCTAGAAATCAATTTTCTCATCAAATACATCGTAGCCCCATAAAATTGCCGGATGGACTTCAAAGCTCCATTTATGACATGACTTTTTCTTAACAGCTGCCACCTTAGACTCTTACACATTGCATGTGCCATAGCATTATGCTCCAAAAAATGAAGCATTCCCTGCTTATGAATTAAGGATGCAAATGCAAACATGGCCAGCTGGCCCAAAGTGATCATCGCACACTGTTTGACAAGAACCCGAGCAGCTGCCCTTTCCTCCCACACCCAACACTGGGAGGAAACAGTGCTGTGTCAGCGCAACAAATGGGGAGGACGGAAAGTAAGTGAGCCACGTGTTGCGACGTCACGTGGTGTCAGAGCATGTTGTACAGCGCACAGCGTGATGTCGAATCACAAATCCAGAAACAAAACAGTAATACCAGAACCTTGAGGGAATAAAGAGACCAGCAGCAAAGAGCCTTATTTGAAATATTCACTGCACAAAGAGTCACGAATTCAGACTTGGCAAAATACAAACCTTTCATGAGAGCACTCGAGATTCACCAAGGATGACTTAAATTGCTACCAAGTGTTTGCTTTTTACTTCTTCTACCCTGACAAGCCACTTAAGAAAGGAAGGTTGGTCGTGCGAAATTTCCCTCACACAGACTACTGTCCATAAACCCAGATTGCAGACAATTTGTCTGACATAAGAGTTGTCTTTATCGATGCTTGTACAGGCTTTGAACTGTGAGGAAGGAAGAATTTAGACGGGTGGGATGAGAGGGACAGATGCTAGTGCTGTTTCAACACAACGTGCCAGTTGAAAAACAAAAAACAAAACAGGAAGTAAGTTATTGTAATTTGGCTGTTGAATTGGCAGTGTTCACCAACACAGTCAGCAGGTGGCGCTGCAGCAGTGGCTGTGGCATAGAGCTCATGGAGGCAATTAGATCTTCTAAAACCCGTAGCATGTAGTCATAACCTGGAGACATGATACAAATATTGCAGTGCAAATAATGCAGTGTGACGTACACTTGGAAATAACATCTTCCTTGTCCAATGGGTACAAATGTCCATAAATCCACATGGAAATCAGAAACTTCTTAAGACACTTCTTAAAGCCTCATTGCGTAACTTTTCTATCATAAAATAACGAATTTGAAATAACATGAATGGTGTCTTTGTACCAGTGGCAGAGTCGTCAAACATTGGTTGACTCTGTCAACTGTTCTTGCATGATGTAACCTTGCACTCCAGGTTAGATCGCGCTTCTTTGACTAATTTTGGTGAAAGTGGATCATATTTTATATTTTGAGTGAAAAATCGTTGGGCTGCGGTGGAAACCGTTGAAACTAATGGGTTTCATTCAGAGTGTAGTTCTGCCAGTGCCGCATTGTGTCAGGGTCATTATGACTCCAGAACGAGCTCCAAAGTTGCTTAAATAAATACTTCTTTTTCTTCTGTTTCCCAGTAATCCAGTCATATTTTTTTATCCTACTTTTTATTGTTTCCTTTAAAGCCACAATACAACCAATGCACAAAAGAAACCACAATGCAGTCCACAGACAACCTGATATGTACCCCAGACTACAAAAATACAATGAACAAAACAGATCAATAAATAAGTAAAATAAACTCATGTTAACTCAACGTTAGCCCTCTCAAACGTCATAGGGTTTCCTGACTAATGAAGTCCTTTTTGAAAAAATTGAAACACTTCTTTCCTACCACCTCTTCAAAAAGTGTGAAGCTGTGGACCAAACATGATGACTGCTGCGGTTTAGCAGTGCCATGGCACACACCTGCAGGCACTCGCACTTGCTATTTCTCTCGCGCTCCTTTTGTCTCTCCCTCTCTCACACACACACACATGCATACAATATTGCTGCCGATGCAGAAAGCAGTTTCTTTTGTTCAAATTACAAAGACACAGAGAGAGAAAAGGGGAGGGGGGGGGCTCCTACACACGACTCAGCTCTTGCAATAAACAACATGAGAGGCTTGAGTTGTTTTGGTGTGGTTTTTTTTCTTTCTGTTTCTCCTCTGAGAAGAGAATATTCTTCATTATCATCTCTGTGACCGAATTAGAGTAAAAAGAATGCTTTTGTGAAAATTTCCCTTGTGGTCAATAACATTTAGAACGACAAATCAAAAGCAAAATTAGATCTAATATTCTCATTACCGCACCATGCAGCTGTTAAACATTTGAGTTTGAAACTTGTTTTAAGCTACATCCAACAAGTGGATCTGCTTTGCACAGTTCGTCACATTTTATCCTCCTGTTAGGATTAATGACTCCAGGAGTGTGCAATCAGATAATGTGCACACTTCTATGATTTGAAAGCAAGCCAAATATAGGCAGGCACAATCTAAATCTATCAATAGCATAACAGACTTCAGAAGAATGTGCTGTATCCTTCACGGTCAGAGAACAATACATATTGTGGTTTGATAAATATTACAAGGATAAGGTGATCAGAAAAAGTCACCTTGTGATAATAAATATGATGTAATGAGATGAAAATGCACCGTGCTGAAGGCTAAGATAAATTTATGCTGGACATATTTTCAGTGTTATTGCAGTACGCACAAAAAGCCTGCAACAGTTTTCAAAATAAAAATATCCATGTACCATTGTTCTACTCTTGTAGTTTTACTATTGCTGCTTGTATCTATTCAGTACAGATGGAAATTATTGCACATCTGTTTGTTCTGGAAGATGGTGCCCTTCTCTTAAGGATAGAGGGAGTCACAACCTTGGTTCAATCTTCTTAGAGATGAAGGAGACCTTGTAGTCCTTGGTTTAACCCTGACTTTCAACTTTCAATGTGTACATGCAAAAAGAAAACTATGAAAAGGTGTGGGTGGCTGTATGTAACAGTTTAAATAGACATATGTATTAGGGAAAAAAAAGTACTTGTAGATCATAATGGCCACTGTTATTATTGTGGGCACAAAATCAGAGGAAAACAAACATGACTCATGAACCACTTTTACAGATGATAGACACACAGAAAACCAGCACTAAGGGGGATAAAAAAGATTGAAGATGTTCAAGGTGCTTTCACATCACTTGGCTGAAACTGTCCTTCAACATTTCTGAACAAATTCAGGAAAAAAAAAACAAAACTCTTTATTCATTTTAATAAAACCTCTAGGTTGGACCAGTGCAGATGTCATCTGGAAAATACGGGATCATCTGCAAAGAAGTTGACTCTGGTTTTGCCATATCATGATGTGATGTGGCGTGATCACATACATCCAAGTATAAATTCTTGCTCAATTACTTAACTCGAACATTGTAATTCTACTATTAACCTCACAATCATTGAAGCAGAGGATAAAATTATATCAGCTTGATAACTTTCCAGAGGGGTGAATTCTTGTCTCATCATATTATTAATCACCTTGCAGAGTTCTGGCCCCACGGATCTCTTGCTGAAAGCGGCCTTCCTGGAGTGTATTTCATCATCTAATCTGTACTTGAAGCAGCACACATACACACAAGCCCCACACCAACGCAGCCCCTTGTGTTTTTTTATGCAGTGCTATTTTCAGTCTCTACTAGATACCAGAGAGGAGTGTACGTTTCTTAAGATTCCATCATTCGATCACTTCAGGGAAAGCGATAAAACACATCAATGTGTTTTTTTAGCATTCGTGCTCTGGGCAACGATAGAAAGTCGTTTTGACAGATTTCTTTTTGGCATTATGATGTTTCTTTATTCCTTAATCACAGTCTGACTCTGACTTAGTCACACGGGAGGGGGGTGTTCTTGATTGAGGCTTAGTGAAGCATATTAAGCCAAGTGTGCACACATTCAGATTATATTCCAAGCCATGAATCCTTCCTCATATAGATGTCTAACGGCTATTGACAGGGCCACACCAGCTGAACTCTGGGGCCAGCCATCTGAATCATGATGAAAAGGTCAGTGGTTTGATACATAAACACCAATGGGAGGCTCTCAGCTGGAGCTGGAGAGTCTTGAGGTCTGGACTCCAGGCTGCGGATGTGCACTTGAAGTGAAGTATTTAACCCCCGGGTGCTTTGCCGGAGTTGACCCTGCTCTTATACGTCCACGTGGATGTGAATACATTAAGAGGATTTACTTTTCTGCATGCGAGTGTGAACTTGAGCTCGTAATATCAATGGATTTCAGGTAAAACAAAAAAAAAACCCTCGGGATCTTGCTCACCGTCCTCTTAAGTTTAAGCCAAGATTACCTTTTCCAGACCAAACAGTCAATACTGCATATCATTGTGGATACTCTGAAACCCACCACATACAAATATGTACCATACACACCATGATCTAGGATGAGCTGTCTATTCAGGTCATTACTGCATAATCCTTATTAGATAAATGTAATCTTTATTTAACCAGGACATGACTGGGAAAAACATGTATTTGCTGCGACAGCTTTGGCGTGCACTTACAGAGAGGCTGTAAGGACGAAACACAGACTTTCCCCCCTTGGGAGATGCCCAGCACAACCACAGTCTTGCACTGAGAAGCTCCACTGGTGTAGCTTAGGGGTTGTGCATCCTTCTTAAGCAGTGCTTGTTTACTACTCCCCCCCAGTCTAATCCAGATTCTCCGTGCTGGTCTAAAGCAGCTGCCCTGAGGTCAAGACTCTGCTGTTATCAGCGATACCTGGAAGGGACTGACTTTGTGACCTTTTTTTCCTTTAATGTCTGATATGTAAATTTAAATTACTGCTTACGAGAAAGTAGTCCAATGAATTATACAGGAACGGAATAGAAATGAGCCTGCAATCACACAGACAGAAACATAAGGAGACATAATGTATGCACACCCTCGTATACGAACACACACGGACCTACACAGGAGCGTTAAATGAGAGGAAAGCCCACAGGGAGCCTGTTGAAGCAAATTAACTTTATACGTAAGTCTATCAGCCCTCAACACTAATATGCAGCAATACAATTGGATCATTGGTGCAATTATCTCAGTGACTGTCAGCTGTGTTTTGCTGTTCAGAGCAGTCACATTATCCCAAACTCAAAGGCTGTGGGTCTCAATTAAGACGTACAAAACGTGAGGTAACGCAACCACCCGCCGCATTCACTGCACTACACTTCAAGTTGGTGAATATTACCTTCATAATGAATTCCCACTTTACTTCCAATGTCAAATATCCCTTTGAACAAAATTTCTTTTGTAAAATGAAAGAAAAAAAGCACCAAACTATATTAGTTTTGAGAGATATTAGATAATGTAGCTCCTGGCTGACAATAACACCTCCCTCTGTGTTTTGGAGATATTGAAAAAAGATTGTCAGAGTCCCAGAATTATTATAGTGCACAGCGTTTTGTAAATCAGTTTTATTTGTGCTCACAGGGATTGCAACCTTTTTTTTCTTTTTTATGCTGGTGAAAATGTAATACAGACAAAGAAAACAACATTCAAATGGTGGTGGTACAAAAGGAACAAGAATAATTACAGAGTTAGATGAATGCTGGTTTGTGTCATTTTGGGTATAATTGTCGCACTGCATGTTTTTTCATGTCCTCTTGTTTGCTTCAAACTTTACTTCGTGCAGAGGTCACATAGGAGATTCTAGTACAAAAACAAGTTGTTTAAGGATATGAAGAAGACTACAGCTGTACTTTGGCATAAACTTTCTTACATGTTAACAGTGACAATGCTGCCATGATATTTGAGGTGTTCACAATATACATTCAGTATGTTAGCTTGCTAACGTACCTGTAGCTAACAGCTAATGTAGCTGACAGCTAATTAGCATGAGAAATTTGGTTTGACTTGTAAATTCCATCTGCTGGTGGAGTAAGTGTCATTGAATCACCAGAGTAATTCAGCTTATCTGAACAGAAACGTGAATGGGTGCACCAGATGTCATAGCGATCCAATAGCTTGAGATATTTCAGTTAAAGGGCAAAAATATTAACGTCATGCTGAGGCTAGTGCAAAAGTTAGGAGGCGCTAGCTGAGAATGCGACTTGAAAATTGCAAAACTACTCAATACTGAATGTATGCATGAAAGTAAGGTTCATATTAGACTATTACAACTACTTGGATCTGGTAAAATATTACAAACTAAACAGGAAACTAGTCTTTGCTCCTCACAGAGAGCCATACACCAGCCAACCTTCAAATCTGAACTTTAACATTCAAGACCTCCCATCGCTGAACTTGTTGAAAGTAATTAGTAATGAATGCTGTCTTGTGTTTGCCTGTGTAATCTTTCCCATTTGAGTCTTCATTACATTCTGATCTGCGGGTGAGATGAGCATCAGCTAGCCTGCTGTGCCACAGCAGGATTTCAGCTGATGAGAAGGTCCTTACCAATCGATTTCCCAGCACTGAATCTGAGGCTCTTATCACCAGAGGCACCACACTGCTATAACCAACATTTTAATTGCAACCTTCTCTAAACTGTACCTCTAACAAACAGCTAAATTGCAAATATAACTCCGCATTCGGTGTGTTACACCTATGAATTCCTCAATTTACTCAGTAGTTTTGCCTCAATTTAGCAGTGGCAGTTAAAATAAAATGGCCAACAATTAATCTTTTTAGTCTGTTTTGATATCTGCAAGTCTGTAAACGGTTGACCAATCAGTGAGTCATTCAATGAAGTGCAAAACTAAAAAGGGGCATCTGCAATTCATGAAGTCGAAAAACTAGAGCCTACAATACCACCCAGATGAAGCATTTGCATTATAAGACACCACAAAAGAAAGATCACCGGGATTACCAGACTGTGTTTTGACGGAAGAAATGTTGTCTTTATGAAAGCTGCTGTCATGACAGTGAATTGGTAATGGCTCCTGAGGTTAAAGAAATAAAAATATATGCACTGGAGCAAAACTTTCTGATGAAAAACATTTCTGTTATTGGATAATATCCCCTGGATTTCTCCTTTTCTGACTTTTTCTTTTATTCTTTTTTTGTTAATTTAAGAAGGCAGCTGTTGCCAAATCTCTTATCGTGCCTCTGTATTTCAGGACACCCTCTGGATATTGTTGACATTACGGTCTTTAAACATTGCAGTATTTTTATTTCCCCTCTAGCCATTTCGAGTATATCTTCCCAGTATGTATTGATTTTATGAGAAACATCCCAGTTTGCACCTCCAATATTTGACAAAAAATCTTATGTTGGCATTATCTTAACTCAGTGAACCCTTTTTACTTATCACACAGCTCACTTGGATTTAATTCTCATCTTCTAAACATGCACTGATGTACACCTTAGATTTAAGGTGAACACAATTTACTTTAATTAATAAGGTGGTCGGGTAGAAAAATCAACAGTATGGCCTCCTGATGGTCAAATTGAAGGTCAGTGAATTAAAAATGTCTCACTCTATCCACTCTTTAAACTCTTGACTGAATAAAGTAGGGTCAAACCTTTACCTGGATTCACCTTTTTGCATTTAACGAAATAATAAAGATGGCTACATTGTTCTCTCCTGGTACTGTACTGTATAGGCCAGAATGACTCAAAAGCCGCATAAGTGAAACGTCCTTGATTCCAAGGTTCTTGTGTATAGCTCTCTTTTTGTATTCCCACAAACACTCCCGGCCCTTATCTTGACTCTCAAACCAACCAACTGCAGAGTCAGGGGGTGCATTCAGTTCCACATTAGCACATTGTCCTCCTTTGATGTCTTCCTTCCAGTGAGCCCCCTAGTGATTAAATTTGTTACATTGAAGTGAGTGAGTCCTTCTGTTCTTCGGTGAGGGATCAACCCGAGTTCATTTCGAATGCCCCTCACAAAACCGGAGTGATGATAGGTGAACTTTATGTTTTCGACTGCAACCTGTGCACACTGCAGCAGCGTGAAAGAATACATAATTAACGCGGAAGATACACAAACTTTCAAACTTGATTTAAAGCTGCCCTGTGGAGTTTTCTTGTAAACAAAGATGTGTTACTCACCAAAATGAATTGTGTATCCTTGAGGACTAACAAATGTATGGAATGATATTCCCCCTCATAAAACATCTATGTTTACTACTCTGCAGTCTTCACGTTCTCTGCCTTCTCAAGCACGTTTTGTTGCATTTGTTTGGACATGACCGGCTTGGACATTGACTCAGTGGAATAATGTGTAACACAAAGGTGTATTGGGGCATAGACTCACAAACAGGATACAAACAAAGCAGGGGCCGGCTCATGAAATGCCACAAGTAGTCAAAATCTCCACGGGGTATCTTTACATTTAAATAGCAACTCAAATTTGAACCTGGATTTTCTTGCCACGGTGCTTCCCTTACCTGAAACTGCTGGATACTGGAAGCAAGGTGTGTATAACCTTGTTGGGGAAAATGAGGAACAGGTCAAGATATTAAATTTGTGAGAAACTTCACCTTCACTTCACCCTTCACCCAACCAGGTCCATATTTAATCTTTAGCTGGGCCTCCCTGATTAGTGCATTCTACATGTATTATTATTATTATTATTATTGTTACTTTAAGGTCATTTCATTCATAAATTAATTTAGGAATATGCACCGTGTAAGCACAATAAACTGAAATACTGAAAACACTCAAATTTTAATTCAACACCTCTACAAAATGGGCCCACAGGCATCACATCAAGGCCCCCGAGCATTTCAATTTAATTGTAAATTGCTAATCAAATTCCATTTAATCAAATTACCTGGTGATGGTGAACGAGTCACCTTTGGGGCCCCCTGAAGGGTAAAGGGTAGTCGCCTTCTTTGCCATGAACAGAACCAAATGCAGGACTGCTGAGGAAGTCACGAACAAAACTTGCATACATCGTCAAAGCTAACTCAATAATGTGAGATTGATTGATGGACTTTAACCTGCTTAATTCATGAAGAAATAAACAGCTTTTGAGTCAACTGTCCAAATACTTGTGGTCTCCTCGAAAAGAGAAACATATATTAACTAAAACTTGAATATATTTTGGTAAACAACCAAAATAACAAAACTTGTCTCAGCGTCCCAATATCTCTGTATATCTACAATCCCTTTAGCAATCTGCTTGACTGTCATGTGACACCAACTCGTGAAGCCTTCACCTGCACTTTCACCATCACTCATAATTATCGCTATGGCACGTTTTCTAAATGTATCATGTCATTCTGGACGAAAGTGACACATCTAGTGGACTAACAAGCAAGCACACGTGCCATAAAGCAGCACGTCCCTTGACAAAGAAAAGCGTCGAGGTCTCTGCTGGCTTGTCTTCTCCGTGATTGTGTCTTTGAAGGTTTCATTTTATGCTACAGAAATAAATATAATTGTTTCTATGAAGCGTTATTAGTTACAACTCGAGATAAGAACAAAACAAAGAGAGGAAAAAAAAAAAAAACAGAGTAGTGGAAACACAAATGAAATTCTGAGTGTGAATTCTCGGCAGCGCGATATTATTCTCTCGCTTTTGAAATTGCGTTAACATGACGACCCAGTCTCGACAGTGCGGCACAATCAAAAGAGAGTAAAAGTGAGAAAAGGAGGTGGGAAAAGTAAGGCAGGAGAGAGAGAGAGAGAGAGAGAGAAAGAGAGAAAGAGAGAAAGAGAGAAAGAAATGGAAAATGTCATAGATAAAGTGAAAAGGAAAGGAGAGGGTGGTGGTAGGAGAGGAGGGGAAAGAGATGCTAGAAAGTGGCAAGAAAACTGCAGTCCCACTCCGGGGACTATTTGGAGTCTGAAGTAGTTCAGTCTCTTTGAACACAAGCCAACAGGAATCTCTGCTGCAAAAGTGATTCCTTTATAAGGCGGAGGGGAGATTCCTTCTCACCTTTCTGGTCTCACCCATGTGCACTTGAGGTTTAAACGCTCCTTAAAAGCTTTTTCTTTAAAGCACCATTTAACTTGGATTAATTGTAACAGTGTCTCGGTGGTGTCACTGGGGACTGCTGAGCCAGCCTCAAGCTTTTAAAACCACTGTAATGATACGCCATCTTTTGAATGCCTTTACAAAGCTACTTACTGTTCCTTGCAGACAGTGCATCGACAGTAAAGGCAGGTGCCTATAGATCTAGCTAACAGTGCATTAACTGGATGGGTAAATAACATTTTAAATATTACAGCATCACCTCCATCCAAGGACATATATAAGTAGCATTTACTTGTGCTATCGTCTAAACCAGCTAAAGAGGCAACATTTGTGCCCTTTATACCAGAAAAATCTCTATAGGAATCCAAACATGTTAGAAAGCAGGCCAGCAGATAGAGCCTATAAATAGAGCAGTATGGGGCTTTGTGTTATAGCATCTTCTTTTGATTTGACACTAGCTATGGTTGCTGTTTGATGTGAGCAGAGACGCTGTCTGTATCCTCACAAATTAGGACACATAACTTGCAGGAACGGATGCGTCATTACGCCACAATGGCTTCATTTTTATTTGATCGAATCTAATTAGATGTGATGTGCATCTGACTGTACGTCTTTGCCTCGTGCAAGAACACGCCACGATTATGTGCGATTGAATATGCAAGCTTGTCTTGTTGTTGTTGTTGTTGTTTTTTGCCCCAGGCGTTTATTTATGATTACTTTCAAAGATGAATGAATGGATAAAGATTGATCAATTGATTGAGCGTGCATTGAGTTATAAAATGGATGACTGTTAAATCAGGGTTGGATAAGAGAATGAGTAATGTTTTCTTCTCCTAATGTGATGACAACCCCCCGTGCAGGAGTCTGGGGGGTGGAGTTCATGTTCATGAGCGAGAAAGCGGCTCACCTGGTGTGACTGCAGCACTATTTAAAGTCCAGTCAGCCGGAGGAGACCGCTTTGTCCGCTCGCATTTGCTTTGCTTTTGCTTCACTTTCTCCTTGAGTTAAGCAAAACGAACCTATTTTTGAGCGTGCTTTCTCTTTGTTCAGCTGCGTTGCCAAGTCTGTCAAGACTAAAATCCAAAAATGTGCCACCAAATGAAATCAAAGAAGAAAAATCATAAAATATAGCGGAGGAAATGGTTCATACAGTAAATGGGACATTAAGACCCACCGTGAAGCGACCAGCTGGCTTTTATGAGGGCAAAGAGATGAAAAGAGCGGCCCCCGCCCGGTGCATTTTCCTTCTTTTGCTAAACCACCCACGCACCAATCGTCCACCCACACAGGTGTTTTCACTTAGTGCTTGATTAGACCTCAAGACTGCGTGGGCGTGTGCAGAATGTTCTTGACAAACTTCAGTCTCCTCTTAACTTTTGGTGCACTTTTAAGGGCAGGATAATTATTTTTAGTTTTTTTATTTCTTTATTCTGTTTGAGAAAATTACCACTAAATAAAAAGAGCTTTTGTAGTAAATACGCTATCTAGATGAGCTGCATACATGCATGTTTTTGTCATGTTCCCTGCAAAGAGCACCGTCGTTAACCTTAACTCTCCCCGCTGTTGGGCCTTTTCTCAGCGTCTCTGTCTCAGCAGAAGCTTTGTCATTTTATTGACTGGGAATGTGCAGGATTTCTGTTGCGCAAGTGATATTTAAGTGCTCCCCTCACATGCAGAAAATTGGATTTTAACCCTCATGTGCATCAGTTTAATTTACTAACCTCTGAAGTCAAGGATAAAAATGTCCACTTCCAAAAAAAACTGCCATAACGACTTTACAAATTATTTTATTCTGCTTTTTTTTCTGCATGAAACAACTTCATTCTACAACAAACATTCAATCATTTCATCAGTCCATGTTGTTTATGAAACACACTCAACAAACACAAACTAGTTTAGTTATTTTCCCTTTTTTTCATGAATAACATCGAGTAATCACATCAAAATCATTGACTGTTTGGTAGTTCTGAGCAGGGCTGAAGTCGTTTAAGAGATTTATGCAGAAAAAAGCAGAAAAAAATAAAAATGATGTCTTTAATGACTTAAGAGGGTAGTGTATTTTTTTCAGCGTGCTATTGATCTGTCAGAAAATTTAAAATTTTAATTCCAAAATGTGTCAAGAGAGAGACTTTGCCACTAAGACACAGCTAAAATGATGGCCAGATAAAGAGGACAAATCTTCCCAAATGGATAAAAATGTCCACAGTGATGCATGAAGGTTAAAAAATGTAAATTTTATTTATTTATTTTTTTTCTTGAGGGTAGGCAATGTCATGGCAACAACTCGAGAGTCAATGAGGATAGAAGACTGATGTCAGGAGAAAAGGTGAAGAGACAAAGAGTGGAAATTGACTGAAGATTGATTATCCATTGTGCCCTTGTGCAAATCTGTCGTCTCAACTGCAGTGGCTCATATTGGACTGGATTTCCTTCACCTTGTAGATGATCAGGTTATAAAGAGGACTGTTCAGTGTAACACTTACTAAAGATTTAATTATGATAGTTCTGACAAGTCTTCAGAGCAACCATAGTAACCTTTTGTAAGCTTTGCTGTTTCTCAGTTGTGCTCCCCCCATTCGCCTTTTTTCTCACCTTCCTTTTGTTTCCTTGATTCTTTATCACAAGTCAACATTTTCTACAAGCGAGCCATTCTGCCCAAGGATTACCAATGTAAGCTGTCATGCTCAGCTGCACCGCAGATGTGCCTTTGCTTCGCTAAACCTTTTTATAATTGCATTTTTTATTTATTAAATTTCTGACTATTACTGAGCAGTAAATGGATCATGGTTAGAGCTCTGTATACATTCTGTGTTCGCGTGCATTTTTTTTTTTTTTTTTTTTTTGAAAAGACCAGTTGTGAAGCAGAAAAATGAAATATTGTGATTACTCTGAATCTGCCCTGCTTGTGTGATTTATCGTGGGGAAGAAATGAAGCATACCTTGGCTAAGTACCTTCTGTATACCTAAAACTGCAAAATATAAAATCGAAGAATTGTTACAGTATATGATATCGACTCTTTTATTCAAAGACCTGATTAGTGAACCAGAAAACTGAATGTAATGACTATAATGCATTTAATTTGACAAGCCTGTAAACAGCACTCCAAGCAGTAAACACTTATAGTAATTAGATAGCCCTTTCCCCTCTACCTGCTTGCAAGCAATGGTTTGGTAAGCTAATGAGGTCGGACATCACCAGATGAAGATTTTAGAATCCTTTTTACCCTATGCTAATTATTCCACTGTTGGACATTCAGGAAGCAATTGTCAAAGGGTGGGTGTAGTGGTAGCCAAACATCAGCATGACAACACCCCACAATTTCTGTGCTGGCGATCAGCAGTTCACAGTTCATCCTGTGGAGAACATGAATGTTTCTTGATGGAAACGATGTTCTCTTGATGGTAAGAGTTAACCAGCATTGTATGGTTGGTTGATCTGATTGATTTAAGTTTGCCCGTGATTGGCGATAATTGACAGATGGTTCTTCGAATCACTTAGCCTGTATTATTTTGGAAGTGTCTTGCCTTTTCCTGGCAAACAGTTTTCAGACTGTTTCAAATTCCAGCTTCCATCAACCATCTGGTGCAGTCAGGTTTTAGCCACGTTCAGTTCAGTGAGGTATTGACAAAGCCAAAAACAACTGTCCCCAGCACAATTTGATACAAGCTAATGGTCTAATACTTGCACAAAATAACTGAACAAGCAAATGAAACTCTGATGAACAAGCAAGGCTAAAATGTCTGAATATTTGAAGATTTGTCAATAGAAAAGTTTGAGTACAGAATTGTTTGCTACACCATTAGTCATGATAACTTCATAAGACAATTAGGGAATGTCAAGGTTCTTTGGCTTCAAGTTTGTTTTGAGTGGTTACAAATGGGAGCATATGTCCACAGCGCACAGCGGCCTTTTAAAGAGGACTCAATGGAGACAGCACTTTGTACCACTGAGGCCTCCACTGTGGACCTAAGAGCATCTTAACATCAACATGCCCTGCAGGTTAGCTTGATGAGCAAACATTAGTGAGGTATTCAAGAGTGCACCACGTCGCAGTCAGATATAATGAGCTACATTGCCTGCAGAGCTTTGTCTCTTTCTGTCATGGCATGCAGATATATTTAGCATATTAATAAGTTATGGATAACGGACACATTTAGCATGTTAATAGGATGCTGATAGCATTTGTCTGTGGGCTTAAGGGACTGGTCTAACACCATTTTAGATTCAAAGCACCTAATCAAACTAGCTTATAAGTCACTCAAGCTAACAACTCAGAGCGCAGCTTGTCATTCTCGTGCCAACCTGCACCATCTACAGGAAGCTGAAATCATATTCCTGATGTAACAAAACCACTGACATTTGTATTGACACAAATAATTAAAAATCCAGTCTTAGAACTCAACAGTGTGTTGTGGGGTAGATCCATGATGTGACATCAGGACTTGGCTCTCTATAACAGCAGCAGTTTAGACCCCTACTAAGCTCGCCTGAATGCTGGACGTCATCTGTTTTCTGTTTGTAGTCCGAGTAGTAGTATTGACCAATCTCACATGGATGGGCTTTAGTTGCAGTAGAGAGCAGAACGCATTGGTCGAAATGCAATCTGAGAACCCGACAGCTATCATCTGGCAAAGATTTGGTTTCTTATCTGCATCCGTATGTAAATATCTGTTTGTAGAGATTAGCATGATTGTGTCTTGTCATTCTCAAGTGCCATGTTCTAAATCGGGTTGACCCAGATAACCGTTTTGTGTATATCTGCTGGCCGGAACACTTGAAACCCAAAAACATTGGCAATTGATCCAAGAGGCTAAATTGTCATCAGACGACATCTGACAAGTTCTGAGTTTAGACTACTACAGATAAAGGAAATAAAGGAGGAAAAATGCATCTGTCATACTCATTGAAAAAAGAGTTTCCTTGCCTGTGGATTTATCACAGCATTATACAGTTACCAAAAAAAACTCCTCCTGCTGCTGTTTCTTTTCTTACCAGCAGGTTGGCACAGGTTTAAAACTCCTGGCACGGGCAGCTCCGCAATTGAATGAATAAATGCAGTGAGCCACGTTTGGGCTTCGTTTTCCAGTGCTTCATCACATTAATAACGCTGTGGTGTTGTTATGCTAACATGATAACCTTCTTTTACACTAATTAATATTTTATTCACTTAGTGTGCGTTTGTGATTCTTCTGCCACTCTTTGTTTGAGACTAAATGTCGCCTATGCAGGAGGCATGGTTGGGGCTTTTTCATTATCACCTGGAACACAAATGAAAAGCACAGTTAACATTTACTGTGCAGACGGAGGAACTTTTAAAGAGAAATCCTATTATTATCTTAAAAGAACTTCCATTTATAAAGTGAGGATTTAATATTTTGTGAGAAATCTAGTTATAATACGGCTCAGTCGCCAGCAGATCAGACTGTGGCTGTACTGGGCAGCTTCCAGGTGTGAATGTGATCAGAGCTTGCTAAAAACTAAAAAATGATCAACCTTGGTAAGGGCTTTAGTAATGTACAATTATAAATTCATCACAGAGGATAGTGGCCTGAGGGAGTGGGAAGAGGTTAACACGCATCCACTCCTCTTAGCTACAGCCACGGGTTGGCACTTTTTTCCCCCACCTGCTGCATACTGATGGTAAAAAAAGGTTTTACTTTAGGAGTGTGTGTTTCCAGCAGATGCATCAGGTTCTTAACAGTAACATGGCCTAGTCTTGAAATTCAGTGTCACCACCCACATTCATGATTTTCTTTTTTTCATGATTTTCTGCCAGCTCTGATAAGAACAAACAGGCAGCTTAACAGGTAGAATACAGAAGGATAAAATATTACCTCTTACCTCTTCTTCAAGTGTTTTTTTTAATGTTTTTTATATGTTTTTACGTAGGCAGGTGTGATTCACATGTTCTTGTTGCTTCTGTTAATAAGGTGTATACTTACTAGCTAGTTTTATGCTCCTCTGAAAGGACTTTTTTTTTTTTTTTTCCACTTTCATTTGGCCCTGACCCGAACCTTCCAAGAACTTCCATTTTCTTCAGCTAATGGCAGCAAAATTGTTTCATCTGTGATGACTAAGTTGATCCGAACATGGCAGGTGTACATATCGGCCTTCATAATGGGGACTCGTGCTGTTTCATAAAATACCTAATTCTTAGCCCACGCAACCTTTTTCAGTGACTTGAGAACTTCAGAGACATAATTAAAGTCCCCCTCCACTTGAAAAAAAAGTCTGGTTTGCTTATTGTTACATCATGTGGATGAAGACATCCACACATATGGGCATGGTTTTGTAAAACATAAATAAAACATCCATTGTGGTGGAAAAATTAGGTTGTTTTTCCAGTTTTAATGTCCTAAAATTTGCATATCCATGACAGTTTCTGAAGAACCATATGTGAAGCTCAGAATATGATCGCTCTGGACATTGCCATCTTTGCAGTCCTCTACCTGAGGGGGGATGAATGAAGCCCAGGTGCCCAGACAAGCAACTTCTAACAGCACCCACCTGTCAATTGAACAGTGGAGTTCTATAAAAAAAAAAAAATAAATCACTCTCAATCATGGACGGGGAAATTAGCTATAGAGACCAAAACAGTTTTCTGTACCAGGCTGTAAACATGTTTATTTCTGCTGTGAAGTTGGACATTTTAACATGGGGACTTATGGAGACTGACTCATTCTGTAGCCAGCCTCAAGTGGCCATTCAAGGAACTGCAGTTTTGGCACTTCCGCATTAGCTTCACTTCACTGCCACGTATCTTGCCACTTGTTTGGCCATTGTTTCTTTATGATATTTGGATTATATTCCAGATTTTCTTCTAAATGAATGGGTTGAAGACCCCTAATTATTTTAGGGTCTATCACATAATGTCTTCTCAGGTTTTCGCATCCATTTGAACAGGCGATCCTCAGGACACAGCAGTTAGCATTTAACATTCAACTTAGCAGTTAACATTCAGCAATAAAATCCACTTAAGTAACTGGCAGTATTACAGCAAACCAATAAAATATCAATCCATCTAAGAGTGGGTGTTCTTCCTTCTTAAAATTTTACAAGATATTCTGTATGTCTTATTAGTGCTGTAACTTTAATCTGCACAAATCTTTTCCATTGTTTGCTACAGTATAGAAGTTGGTGATATGAGTAAAAGCATAAGAGAGGAAGATAAAGAGAAACACATATGGGTTGTAGAGAGAACGACACAGTTGGAGATGGATGATGCGTTTATGACGATACCAGCATTTCAACAATTCCATCAGTCTGGAAAAAATTAACTTGACGTTTCTGGGACAGCACAAATTGAGACATCAACAGTGTGTGGCCTCCTGCGAAGCAAATAACCGGCTGCGGCGTCGCCAGAGCAATGTCATTTGTTTATACGGAGTCTCCGAGCGAGCTAAAGGTCATGTGTTTTTTTTGAATCAACATTATAAAATGGATTTATGGGCCTGGGTGTAGTTATGTACCGCGCACGCCGGTTTTTCACATCTGCAGAATGCACTGCAGCCAGGTTGTACTGACAATAAAAGCATGTGCGAGTCAGTTATAGGGCAAGCAAAACAAACTCCATCAATTTACATTCTGTTTGTTGTCGGTTTTTTTTTTTTTTTGTTCCTGCAACCATGACATTTATATCAATGTTATGCAGTATTAAATTCACATTTCCCGACATCCTCTCAAGAAGATATGTATTGCATTTGCTCTTGTGTTTGTGCACTTTATATTTATATGGTGCATGTTGTTGTGAGGTGCTTTGGATTAGTCTCCTTACTTATTTAAGTGACCACCATGGCAATCGCATTAATCATTAATATACAGTAAAATGAATATCAAAACTCACATGCATATGTCGAGGTAGATGTAGTTTTAAAAATCTAGATAGTTTACTAATTTAAAAAAGTGAAATCTATATAGATGATGCTCAAAAAGAATGAGCGTTATACAACTCATATGAAGGGAAACATGAATATTGAAAACTCAGTTATGCCACTGACTGTTTGGTTGAAAAGAAATGTTGGCACCTTTTGAGTTAATGATGCAGCAATATACAATATGGCCATACTTGAGGAAAACCTGGTGAGCCAAGAGTGGCTGGAGTGCAGCTTTTCAGTGCTGGTTCTAATATAGCAGCCCAGAACAATGCTACTGACTCTTGTTTTGAGCAACTTGTAATTCTGCCAGGTTTGTTTTAGATTCAGACGACCGCACTGTGTCCAGATGGCAGGAAAAACTTGACCGTGCATGTGTGATTTTTAGATGGAGAGAACACTTTCTTGTGACTTGAACAATGCCATAACTGGCATATGCTGCCAGCCATGCAGCCATATTTTTTTCCATTTGGTTTTGTTGGTTACTTGGTGGAATTTGAGAATTTGAGTGAAATGAGGAGGGCACACAGTCTGATCTGCTGGCACATAAACAAGCAAGGATGAAATGACTTCATATGTATGACTACTGAAGATTTGCACATTTTTGTGGGTTTTATTTATATATATTCATATTTTTTTTAAAAAGGAAAAGCATCTTGTGACACATATTCCACTTATTTAGAGCTTAAACGTTATTTTCTTGTTTCCTTTCTGTCTTTTTTTCTTTTCTTGACATTTTTGTTAAGCACATCAAGGATGTAATGTGTACAGGATAGACCTGTTTATCTCTAATGGAAGACAACATCAAGTCCTGCACATTTTGAGTCCAGCCTGAAAATGTATTTTCTGAAGGTTCACTTAGTACATTCTTGCAGTTTACCAGCCCAATGGCTGGATAAGCATGGTTGTTCCTACAAGGTCAGCAGTTCAACTCCCCGAGCAGCTGTAAAATATCTGGAGAGAAAAAGTGAGTAAGTGAGTAATTCTCACCTCCCCATTGGTGTCTCGCTAAGTGCTTTCTGTCAGGACTTAAGCCCCCGAATGTTTTCAGATTAGCCCTGAGTAGCTTTTGATCAGGGAGTTTAAATAACTTCTACATAATTCTCACCATCTCGCCTCCCACTGTCCCTGTCCCTTCATGAGTGCTGCCTACAGAGCTTTACTTTGCAGGTAAAGTTCACATCAGCAGCCTCATAATCAGCAAACTTTGCAGGGCTGATATGTCGGTATGTCATCTTTTGCTATGTCTGAAGGAAGATGATCTATATATTTTTCATCGCAGTGCACTGTCTGGGTCAGAGGAAGCAAGGTAAAGTCAGTGTTAAGCCTTCGCACAAAAACTGGAAACAGTCTCATTTATCAGAAGTGAAAAATATGACTCCAAAACATGGTTCCTTTCTAGTTTAACTGTCGACCAGATCCAACTGGTAGTGGTGGGAAATATAGGCAGTGCAGCTGCTCTTGGTCTGACCTCACAATCCTCCTGGACCAGTTAGGAAGTGAATTACTTCTGGTCAGTCCATCTTTATAATTGAATTTACCATATTTAGAAATCTTGACTTCACGGATAAGATGTCCATATTAATGGTATGTGGTTTGAGCTACATATACTACATAGTCTTGAAACCATGTGGCCTCACACACTGTGCAATGTAGTCTTAAGTTGAAGTTCTTGCAGTTTAACGTGAACCCAAGCTTATATGTATTCATTAGTTCTCTCAATCTCACAGGATCCCTTATCTTGAATCTGCACATTAAGCATGTTGGCAAGAGCTGGCAAGAAACATTGGCCAAACAAGTACAATAATGTATAATTTCAGACATGACGCATTGATTTTTATCTGTTTTTGACATTTCCTGATTTATAGCATGTCATTTCTGTCACCCGTGCAGGAATATTCATCAATATTTTGCGCATACATTTTTAATGACAGAGGGCAGGGCAGGACAGAGATTATTCAAAGTCATGAAACATTCATACTATATGCATACTTTCTTATCATGCACTCGACACAGTAATGAATCTTATATTTGCTCATGAGCTTTTTGACTTCCTTTTGACAGCAGAACTTTGAGAGCAAATGTCATGCATAATTTCTATAATGGCGTATGCATTAAGATTCATGTACGAGTGATGCCATGCAATTTAAAAGGTGTTGCATGTGTCATATATACATGAATGTTGAGGTTAGGGTTTGCTTTGGAGGATAAATAAAGGTTAAAGGCAGGGTAATCTTCAAACTGATGTTTTTTTTTTAAACACACTTTACTGGAACTGCAAGGAAACTTCAAAGACAAGATTATTATTTTTGGTTTATTTGGTTTTATTTAAACCCACAGATACGATGACATAGCAGGCTCGCAGGCATATTTTCTTTGGAACATCCCCAAGAGGACATTACTGTCACTGAATTATATAACAAATCTTTGTTGTCATTGTCATCATCATCATAGCAGGCCACTGCTGCCCCAGAGAAAACTTTGAAACCTCTGAAATTTAGTCAGACATACTCTGGGTTAGAGCTCCACAAATAGAGGTTGTTGGTTTTTTTTTTTTTTTTTCTTTTTGCATACGCTGGAGGAAAGGGCTATGGGCAAATTGCTTAGGTTAATGACTTTGTGAATTATTCATGTTTAGGTCTAAGTGAAATGGGGGAGTCTGAGTAATCTGGCCAACAGTGGTAGTCATTGTACATGTTTTGCTCTTGCAACTAAAAATCTCTGCTACCTGATGTGAAATCTTTTTTCTGATACTATTGTTATACAGTACACCCCTTCAGAAGTTTTCATGTTTTACATTGAATCGATGCTTTTTTGAGATTGATCGACACAACTGGTTTAGAAGTCTCATCATTAGAACCTTTTTCAAATGATCACCTGTCTGCCATCAAGGGGTTTCATTTGATTGTTATAATAATAATAAATAAACTATCTGAAATGTCCAACATTTGGACCTCCACCATGTAGACAAAGCCATAGCCCAAGCAGCTTGATGAAAAAGGTGATTGAAAAGCACAAGTCAAGCAATGGGTACAAGAACATTTCCAAGTTCATGAACATGTCTTGGAGTATATTTGTAACTGTTTTATTTGTTGAGTTTTTGACATCTGTGTTCAAGTTGATAATGTTTTCTGTTAGTCATTGTCAAAAGCCATGTTAAATCAACTTTGATTATCATGTTGTTGCAACCACTATGTTCAAGTATAACCCAACCAGAGGTACTCTAAAGTAATGGTTAACAGTTGACATGAGGCAGAGGAACTAGCCATCCACCTTTTTTTCATTATGTCTGAAAACATAAAACACAGTTTTGAAGGACTTTTGTAGGTATTCTCATTATAAATGGAACAAAACACAAACAAATGGACCAACAGGGAAGTCTTTAGGCTTTAGATGCTGCGTGTCTTGCAGTATTGATGTTGCTATACCGTCCGCTGACCGCCTTGCGATCCGATTGATGGTGAGATCACAAAAGGAAAGAAGTCTTTGAAGGTATGCAGTTCTCTTAGGGAGTCCCCACAACACTTTGGTCTGAAAATGCCTTTAGATAGCGAAAAGTAACAAATTAATGGATAAACACAAGCAAACCATTAGAGTGACTCAGGTAGCTGAATAATCTTAAATTAACAGATAAGCTTAAGCTAAGTAATCATGTATTAATGACTTCAGTAATGGATAATAATTAAGTGTTAACTAATAATCCAATCATAATTCATTGTAATTACAATCTATTTGAATGGTGCAGTTAGACACTAAAGGTTGGTAACCACTGTTACAGAGCACTGTACTCTGAACTTAGAAATAGAAATGAGCCACAGAAATATTGTTCCTCAGTCCAATTTTGAGATTCATCTTTCTGAAGTGGCTTTTAATGGTTCGTTTTCAGTTGAGTCCCCCTTATTTACAATGCCTGATTTGATTAGAGCAATCGGAGTCAGTTTCCTGAAATACGAATACAATTGGCTTTGAAGAGGTTCTTGGTTGGGCTACCATTCAGTTGAAATTAGAGCATGATTCCTCCTGTACTCATTCATCACACAACAATACCTCTACTGATTTTAAAAAGAAAGATAGATAGAATAAATGAAATAAGGCAAAATAATGTGGCATCTTTTTTTTTTTCTTTGAACCGTCCAAAGCTCAAACCCTTCACTTGTGGATTTACCTGAGCAGGAGGCTCAGACACACACACACTCACTTGATCATATGCTCTGGCACAAATCACCTTCTCCGAAGAGATCGCCTCCTCCCTTGTACAGTTTTAACTTCAATGGGGTTAGAAACACAATTACCTCATCGTCCCTTGAAATATAATCTGAGACTGTAAAAGGAAAAATGGAGATGGTGGTGGTGGCGGAGGGGAGCAAGCCGAAATGAGGGCAGGTGTAAGGGAGATAAGGAACGTTAGCTGTGCTCATAAGATGATGATTCAGAAAAGGAACGGTGGGGGAACAGAGTTCAAATGGGCTGAGCTTTCAAACGGCGCCTTAATCATTCCCACCGCGTATAGCCTCTTATGGTTTGCCAAAATCTCTGCAGGAGGAGAGGATGATTCCTGCATATAAAACTGGGAAATAGACATAAGAATCAAGTTATATCACAGCAGGGAGACATCATGCAAATGTGACATATGAAAACATTTCACTGTACACAGTGACACTAAGGTGCCGTACACTACTGTGCATGCAGAAGCAGTCTCTGCATGCTGTCAACAAAAAAAATAAGTATAAATTTCATATAACAGAACCAAAGTCATGCCTGAATAAAAATATTATGTGAGCTATTAGAAAGAATTAATAAAACCTGTCTGAGGCTGTCCTCCCAAGGCTTTTATATCAAATTAGATAGCATTCAAAACTGCAGAGCTTTTAGAGCTTTAATTGCACAAGATAAGGCAATGAAAGGTTTAGCAAATCTGTAGAAACAAAAAGAACTGCGCACGGCATTCACTGTACTGGGTGACTCACACCACAGATGAAATACACATATGAAAATGACACGTACACTGAATTGTAACAGCATTAAAGGCAGTTATTTAAAGGTCTCATGCTTAAAATCATTCATATTACCGGCTGCTTAACCTGCAACTTGAGTCATTCTTTTCGACACTCAACTTTAACTCACATTCTTGGACTGAGCGCAGTTTGGCTTTTTATCAAGGGCTATTACCAGTTCTTGTTTGTTCCTCTTCTTTTTCTACATACAAATAGTACAACCAGGAATGGGGAATATGGTTGATGTGCAAGTAGCATCCAATAAAGCTTCTGGTTGGGATATGCTTGAATGCAACAATGTATCCACATTGGAAATCAGAAGTGTTGACCAAGTGTTGTTGCTAAACAGCCGCAAAGGTAGAGTGGAAAGTCTTTGTGATATCGGTGCACATTTTCAGATTATCTCTCATAGAAGATACTCTGTGTTTCACTCAGTGGAGAGGGGTTTCCAAAGTTGTTCGGCCATCCGATTTTTACTTCTTAAGGCATATACGAGCTCAAACACACCCCTTCTTTAACCCATTTTAATGCCAAAGTAGTTTGACCTGATGATGGCACTAGATAAAGTCATGGAATCACCAAAGTTATGAAAATTCATTGAAAGGAGGACATGAATGTCTGTACCAAATTAAATGGTAATCCAGCCAAAAGTTGTTGAGAGATTTCACAAAAAAACTGAAATATCAACCTTACTGTGACATGAAAGAATGAGTTGGGGACTCCCAAAGTTTTTAAGATACACCCTCTGGGGACCATGAATTTTTGCACCAATGTTCATGGCGTTCAATCCAGTAGTTGTTAAAATACTAAAAGTGGTCAACCAACCAGCATTGGATGGACGCCACACACAAAAATGCAAGATAGTTTTCTTAAACTCTTGTGGCCATGGTTCGACCTTTTTTTTGTCTCTTCTAAACAAACCACTACTGCTGTTTCTGTGAATTATTAAATAATGAATTGTATGACTCATGTAGCAGAGTTTTTTTCCCTGGAAACTATTGGCCTGTCTGAGATGTTTCCAGCAGCTTTTTAAACAAGTGGATATACTTCCTCTATTCCTGTAGAGAGCAGCTACACAGGCATTTGAAGCCTTTTTTTTTTACTTTTTTATTAATCAACCAGAATTCTACTCTCTGTCCTTTCGAGAAATTGTGTTTATAGAGAAGCAGCAAAAACAGAAAAATGTGATTTTTTTTTTTTTCACTGTACTTCAGCCTGTAGTGGTGGAAAGTTGAATCAAATGCAGTTCTGACCTACAAGCTTAAAAAAAAAAGAACTTTATGCGTAAAGTTTAAGCTGCCTCATGTTTGGTTTATACAACTCAGCCTCCTTCGACAGCATCTTGTGTTTCTCCCAAGCTGCAAAACTTTGCTGCTCCAAGTTTTCTTTCCAACTATAGGTCGTGTCTGCCAAGAGTCCTCCACCCAGTTTTGCATGTACAGAGTATTTCAGGCTTGAGTACATGTACAAGGACCTTGCTTATAGACCGCTCAACCCAGTTTTCTTGATCCACGTTTATTGTCCTGATTTTATATAACCTGAAGGATGGTGCCTGAGGATGATCCTTGAAAGCAGCACAAACCAATATATGGACTTTCGTTACATCCCTCACATGATACTTGTGTTCCTGAGTACATGGTAAATGAACATCGTGATGGAGAAAGCTGCAAACCGACAGCAAACTCGACACACTTCAGAACTCAAGATCAAGGCTTGCTCAATTAAGAATAATTTTCCATGGAGCTTTATGCTAAACCAGTGCCATTGCTCCATTACGAGCTAGACTGCTGTACATATTTAATACATGTTCGTGTAAAGGAGAGACTATCTTCAAAGAATCAATGTGTGTCACAGACGTGTTGCTATACCCACCCCCTGCACTACCAGTGGGTCTTCTCAACACTCTCTCAGAATGACTCACACAGCTGGATACTAAAAATAGCCCATAAGTCTCCCTCCTTGGCTCAAAAATCTCTCCCTCTTATCTCTTTACCCTTCTCTTCATTTGTCTCTTGCTATTCCCCCCCTCTCTGCATTTCCATGCAAATACCCCAAACTGGTGAATTAGACTATGAATCATCAGTGTCCTCTGGAAAAGCAAAAATAACACAAGAGGAGGGAGAAGGGGGTACAAAAAAAAGGAAAACATGATGTAGCACAGCTGGGAAATGAACTCGGAATATAGGTCATAGTGAGATGATATCAAAGCTAAAATCAGACAAAGGGAAATGATATGGCTCCGTTCCATATTTATTATTATGCAAACGTAACCTACTTTTGCTACCCGCCTGTATGAAAATATGTTTATTTTTACTTTCTATTTTTTAAAAAAAAGCCAAGTCAGATTAATCCAAATGGAAATTGTTCTGCAAAATTACATTCCTTACTGCAAAACACATTTTCCTAAATGCTCTTTCTACTCAACCGTCCCGCTTTACTCTCGTTCACTCAACCAGATTTTCACCAGGGAGTCGCAGAGTACAACCTCAGGCTTGTACTGACGGTCACTGAGCCGTTCCACTGGAGCAGTTAGACTGTTAAGTGCCCGACTCAAAAGCACCTTGACAGGAGCTGCTGATGGAGGACAGATTGTTCCTCGCACAAGACTTTATGTCAATACGTCGGGCTGATATCAGGCTTATTAAATATTATCAGGGTTTTATTAAATATTATCAATCAGCCAGGTCGTGTTTCCCATTGCTGTCACTGAACAAAGTAAACCCGCCTTTTTTTGTAGCAGTTAAACTTGATGTTCTTTATTGTGTCTGGAAGGTGGTAAGTGGGTACTTTTATCGGTCAAACCAGGAACAGCTCCTGAACAAATTAGACAAGGGGGTTATGGGTTATTGTGAAGGGTCCAACATGTGATTAGAACACAAATAAAACCCACAAGATTCTCAGTTTACAGAAGATACAATATTTTGTTATTAGATTCCAGCCAGAGGCCTGCTGCATGTTTGCATAAGTTATAATATTTAGAAGCTCCCTTAAAGTCTGTTTAAAGTAAGATCAAATGTGTGTTCTGAATTTGTCAGACCAAAGAAGTGTTACTAACCACCCAGCCAAATCGGGTAAAAACGAGCAGTATTCTCAGCTCCAGGACTGTGGGAGGCATGTCCGTTGAATGTGCTGAAGCCACGCCCACTTGTAGGAGCAGTCAAGCAGCCATTTTGAAGCGAACGAAACAAGTGAGATTAGTTCAGAATATGACATGACTACTAACTTTGAAACACTCTGAGCGAGATGAATTCATCTTTATCTCCCTGATGCTCAGGGTGGCCTCAGCGTGTCATCGAGCCAGCCTTTAGGACGGCCCACATAATCCTGGACTGAAAATATTCTCCAACATATTTGTTGTTGATGTATTCTGAAAGAAATCTCAGAATTGCATGGACTTTTGGAAATTTTATCATTGTAAAATAATAATATCCAAGCAGATTGTTAAGAGGACGTGCTGGTTGGGTAGTTGAGTCAGCACATTAATTAACTTTAACTTTATTAACCTTATACTCAACCTAACCAAATTTTAATATAGTCTTGTCATGGAGATTTGTTACAGTTTTAAAAAGTGTTGACAAAGGCCATGAGAAACAACCTATTTTGTCATTTAGTTAAATCATTTTTATTACAATGGGTCCAAAAACAAAATGCAATCGAATTTTTAATTGGTGACAATTTATAACACAGCTCACAATTTACAGTTTAATTTCATTGTCTGAGTCAGGTACCGATACTCTTCTTTGTGATGTGGCACAATCCTGTGAAACCAAACTGAAGTTTAACAAGTCATTACGGTGGAACGTATTTCACAGTTATCTGCGGCCAAAACAGCAGGGCTACAGAAAAGTAACAAAAAGGACATTTTGAGATCTCTACAGGTCATTAAAGTAGATATAAAATATGAGTTATGTTGAAAAAATTGCCACCAGTGTTTGAGCACAGGGGTCTATTTTTGGGGATAAGAAGCTTAAATCTTGTAAAAATGAAGTTGTCAGTTATTTATTGAGTACAGCAATGTACTTGCAGATGACTTAACAGGTGTAACAGCTCACTGCATAGACTGTCCAAAAAAAACATAAGCTGTTTGTCTCAAATGACTGCAGTCCAATAAAAACAAATGGATTTCCCTTTAGTTATGTATTACTTTATAGATTCAGCACAATATCAGTGTTGATAAAACTCTGATTCCCAAACCATTCTGTATCCCAGTACTGTATCCTGAAGGTCCCATAGTCTTATCTTCCACTGCACATTAAATCTACAACATTACACAGTAAATCACAGGGTTTATCAGAACTTTGACTAAAATGAGCAGTGCAGAAATGGTGTGTTCAACTTCAGTCTAACGACACAGTCTCAGGATCTATAAGTTGTGGCCTGATTCAGCCTTCCAGCTAATAGCCTGTTTCTTTAGCACTGCCCCTGCACTGTACAGTACATGTTGTACCTGATGTTTCAGTAATGCCTGCAGGTGGTTTGGGATCTGCCATGTATTCCCTCATTTAACAACACTTCTGCTGTATAATGTTCAGAGTCTAACAGCAGGCCTCTCGCACATTCTCGCCAACTAACTTTCCTCCCTATCAACTTCTGGCAAAGACGATTTTGTTCATTAGGAAAACTAACAGCTCCCTCCTAATAGACTTTCATCTGTGTATCCAAACACGCTGCATTCTCAAAAACATTACCAAGTGCTGCTTGGCAAGAGGGAGCGAGTGAGAATTTCATCCAGTGAACCTTGTTTACTTTAATGCCTTTGATACTAGTGGTGTTAATTTTCCCAGCTATGGCTGCTAATAACAGACACAAGCTCCATATGACTCGATGCTGGCACCTGATCTGCTTGTGTGGTGTGCATTTTGCCTGTCATCTGCTTGTCATCGCTGATCATCTAAAAGGCTGTTTTTAGCTGTTTTTTTTTAAACGTGCGCTCAACTGCTGACACTTCCAATCCCTCACACCTATGGCCTGTGGTCTAAACAACACATTTCAGCCACTTTCAATCATTTTGGGGTCTTTTAATGCACAGATATAACATCTGGCAGGCATCAAGAATTCGTAGAACCCTAGTTACATCGTAACTATAGTCTATAACGGCAGGTAACTGCTAGCATCAACGGTTGAGGGTGAGTTGTGTTTTTTTTTGCTTAAGAGAGATAGAAAAAGGAAAATATCATCCATTGCAGTGATAAAATGAGACAATGATCTATAGATAGTGTAATAAAGTTGCTCCACGTGGAATATACTAACTCAAAAAAGTGGGCTTAGTGCATTTAAGTAAATAATATGAAGAGGTCCAATAAATGTGACTGATTCTGCAATATGCCAGGACTTAGTTCTGTGTGGAAAATTCTACCGAGAGCTGGAAGAAGTGTGTTAGGGAGGACTTTATCTACAGTGTAATTAGCCTTAGAAGTGTCAGTGACAGGGAGTATAAAAAGTGTGCTGCTGCAGTGAATTAGTACAAGCAGCTTCTTGGAAACAAAAAGTAAAGGAAGGTAGCATCCAGCGGAAATGAACATGATATGCCATTGGTGCTTGCACTGTTTGGATGCACACTGAGCTGGAGATACCTTGGGAATCATTAGCCATATTGTGACATAGTTCGTATGACTCATGTGTCTTCTCCTGCAGTGCTCTGTAACTTGTTGCAGAAAGTTTTTTTTTTTTTTTTTTTTACTATAACCATCTTTTCTTTTGTTTCTAAATATATACTTATATTGTTTTTTCCTAAGGCAGATTGAATTGCAGGCATGTAAAATGTTTTACTCTCTACTTACTTACTATATTTCAGCATGACTGAATTTTCTTTTCTTTCCTGGGCTTGTTAATAGCTCCACCCTTGAGAAATTTCTACCACAGTGTGCATTAGACTCTCCTTCACTCACAAAATACGATTAGTAGGCAGTCCCAGTCGCTGACTGCGTAATTACAGTAGCTGCTGCCTTAGTAAATCAGACATTAATTTCACACAGATTGCAAGTGCAGGTTGCATGAAAGGCACTGCGAAATGTCCACAGCACTGTGACGTTATCTCAGCATGATTATTTTTATTCATGTATGTTCAACTATTGTAAAGTAGCAATTATACAAAATGTCAATGTTGTTGAACTAACAAGCACAAAGGCTAGGGTGGTAACATAGTAAGTTTCCTGACCAACAAGGTTGAAGTCTTGTTGATGAGACTAATAGAAGGGTTTGCTTACACTGTCTAAACAGTGTTTCCTTCAAAGTAATATACAGGAATAGGAGAGACCAAGAACCCTCGCTAACTAGCTCCCTTGTTGCTGCAACAGTTGGTGTAGCAATCAATAAAGCATGGACTGCTCTACTCTGGGAATTACCGGCAGGGCTGGAATACATCTTTGACCAATCAGATGGCTTGGATGACAGTACCTGTTGTGTAAATTATCGAAAGGCCTAGAGACAGCTGGGTCCAGCACCATATGCTAGTTGGATGGATAAGATGGATGTGTGTGGTAGATGCAATATGTGTGGGAATACTCACCGCCTCTACCTCATATCAAAACCCCGACTACCTCACAGGATACAGTGTCTGTTCTTAGTCGAGGTACCGACTCAGAGCCCCTTCCAATCCATTTTTGATTGCTGCTGTGCCTGTCAGTCATCCGATTTAGAGGGAAACCGTCACAGCCATGTTATCCATCCCAGAGACAGTTTGACTTGACAGACTTGTTCTGAGAGCCTGCAGGAGCAGCTCAACTCACGGAAAGCAGTGGAATCATCAGGCTATGTCAAGGAAAGACGGATTGTTGTACTGCCTGATGGGTCTTGAGGGCAATTTCATCACATGGCTTGTGTAAAATTAACTGACTATATGAAACATGGATGTAGTATCCATGACGTCACAGATTTCTGAAGAGCTGTTGTGAAGCTCCAAGTATAGAGTCTGCCTGTTGCCATCTTGGCCAGTCCTGCATTCGCCGGCTCCCCCACTAATCTAAAAAAGACCAGGAGCATGGGTGGAGCTGAGGCGGGCTGAATGAAGCCTGGTTGCTCAAATAAGCCACCTGCAATGACACCGAGCTGTCACACAACATGGATACACTCAACCCTAACCCATAATTTTAAGCTTCAGTATAACATGAAAAGGTGAGTTGCATATAAAAAAAAAATCACCTTCAGTACAGTTGTCATAAATGGGGGAATTAGCTATTTCTGCTGTGAGGTTGAATGTTTTAATATGGGGACTTATGGAGACTGATTTGTTAAGCAGCTAGCCTCAAGTGGACATTTGAGGAACTGCAGTTTTTGGCACTTGGTTTCACTTCACAGCCACAGATGTTGCTTCATGGTATTTAGCCATGTTAGCAACAAGGCTCTAGTGTCAGTCAGTTGATGTGCCTTAATAACTATTGGATAGATTGTTCCAAAAGTTTGTACAGACGTTCATGGGCCCCAGAGGATGAATTCTCAGAACTCTCAGTGAGCCCTTTAGCACCACCAAGGAGTTGACATTTTTAGCTTTTAATGAAATCTCTCAACAACAATCAGCTGGATTGCCATGACATTTGGTTCAGACATCCATGATCCCCAGAGGATGAATCCCAACTACACAACCAGAAGGTCAAAGCTTTCACTTATCCTGTAAAATATCTCAAATCTGATGTTCCCAGTATCCTAACTGACTTTTGCTGGTCATGTGATTTTTCCTTCCTCTGGAGCTTCACATTTATGGGCAACACAGCCGAGCAAAGATTGCCATGACATTTGGTTCAGATATTCATGCCCCCTTAAATTCAATTGTGATAGCTTTGGTGATCTTTTAGCTTTTTATGCACCATCAACAATTCATCCAAAACTAGCTGTACTTTGTGTTTTAGTTCTAATTAGCTAATTTTAGCCTGTTAACAAACTAAAAGCTAAGATGGTGAACATGGCAAATAAAACGCAAGCATGATAGCATTGTCATGGCGAACATTCATTCTGATTGACAGCCTCACTGAGCTGCTAGCATGGCTAGAAACTCTTGTTTGATTCCCATTTCTGTTTTTGGACGCTGGCAGCCTATGAATAGCAAACCCGGTTCTTTATCGTCATTGATTTTTATTTAATTTACCCACAATTACATTCCGATTTTAGGCATCCAGCTGGCAGTTGTGTCCACCAACACAAAGAGCTCGTATTCCACAAAATAATGAATTCATGCTTTGCCAATATTTGAAGTAACAGCCAATAACGTGTGCAACTGTCAAAGAGCACGTTTTCTTTTCTTTTTGCTAGACAGGAACATTAAATACCACAGATGTGTATCACTGTCTTATGTGTAATAGAGGCTTGGGGGAAGGACAGGATAAGGCACACACCAACCAGACAGCATGCACAGTACACTTGAAATCTGTCTATCACCGCCCACCTACACACACACACACACAGTGTTGCTGTGTTACCATTTCTCATTCCCTTTATATCTCTCTGTTCTCTCTTTTCAGCTTCCAAGAGCAGGGTGCGGGGAGTCATTTGCTAATTGGTTTTGCAGAGGAAACGTATTCGCTCGCCTCTTTCTCCTCAATACCCCAGGGCTCTCTTCCTCTTAGATGATTCCCCTGTCTCTTGCTCCTGCCAACTCAGCCGAGCATTCACCAAGGCTTGTTATTCTTCTGCTCAGTGTAAATCTGCAGAGCTGCAGGGGCTTCAAAAACACTTCCCCCAGACCTGGAATTCATGAAGTGTTTAAGGGAGGGACTCTGTTGCCTTACACTTGTCATACACAGATAGTAAATCATATCTTTGACCAATGTTTGCCTCTTAAAGGCTCAATAAATAGATGTAACGTTGCAATTACTTAGAAGATTGGGGTGGGGAAAACTCCACATCATAGCATTTCACAGAGGATTTCTGCAAGTTTCTTGAGCCTTACAACATGGGGGGTGAGGGGGGGGATTTGAAGTTTGGTTTTCTAATTAATTAGTTCAGGAGGTCTTATAGCAGGCATGAGCATGTGCAGTGGGAACACAAGAGTAGCAAACACTCAAATCCAATGAATCGCCCCCAGCCAGAACAGGGAGTTTATATTTGCACATGGCACTGCATAAACCAGTTTTCTGTTTTGTTTTCTTCTAATAAAAAAGGCAGAGAATACAAGGCAGACTCTTCAAATTAAAGAAAGACAATTATATGGTGCAGATAATGGGGTTCTATTTTAAGAGCATTATCGCCAACCAGTGTCATAGGTATTCGTTGATCAGTCCTTCATCATATATTGAAATCACCCCTGAGTGCACATCACTGTCCTCAGAAAATCATCATTTAGTCACTTCTTCATGCTTCTTGAGCGGTACTGTTTGGATGAACCAAACCAAACACAGAAAATACAACCTAGAAACCCTTTAACATTAAGGCAAATACTAAATCTGTATTCACCTGAAAGAATAAATAAGAAGACAATTGTGCATCTGGTCTTTAGTGGATTTACTCTTTCAATCAGGTGTTGACAGCTAGCCTGGAAAGCACAGCAGCCTTCTCGCTAGCTTGTATACCATCACGTGATCTTGTGCTTGATGCTTTAACAGAGAGGGTGTCTGTGAACATGCAAAATAAAGTACACACACATGAACTAACACGTTTAATCAGGTGGGTAATTAACCTATACACATCCTCTGTGCCAGATTAGAGAGCTGCTAAACTGTTATTATTGTAACTGCTAATATTTACAGCTTATTCTTCTGTTGGCTAACAACCAGCTTTGAAGTGCATTTTTTCCACTGACCGTGTCACCAGCAAAACCCAAGAGTCAGCCACAGTGCATACATTGACCAGATGAGTGTAAATAATAAATCTCTCAAGGATTGTACCTGATATGAGAATTTGAAATTGCAAGTGCACATAGGGCCAATTGCTGATAATATGCCTTTGTAAAGGTGGATGCAGTTGAAAGTCCATATTCCAAGTCTATGTAGTTATGTCATGTTTTTCATGCATAATGCACATAAGGAGACACTGTACATGCAGCAGATGCACACGTGGTTGTGTTACAGTGGGTGTCTGACATATTCACACATGCATCGTCGGCATATACAGTAAATGCAGACACAGCCGTATATCTTATCTTAGAGCATAACTTGAGCTTTAAATCTTCAACAAACCCAAACTGATTAATGCTGAAACTGGTCTTACATCAGTTTTAAATCCTCTTGTCTAGAGGGTTGTCCAAGCACACACAAGTAAACACACATTTTAAGCTTCTTCTTCGAGAAGTTTAAAAGTATGACATCCGCACAGCTTACACAACCTTTGAATCTGACTGTGTGCATACTGTGAAAATGTCTTGAGCCTCAGCAAGCTGTTTTCCCCTCTTTCATCGTGTGTGAAACGAAACAAACCACAGATGGGCACATCTGCTCAGGGGTATTCAGGAGTTTGTAAGGAAAAAATGCAGTGCCAAAGTCATAAAAACTTCCAAAACATCCCTCGTTTGCATGAGGGAATTGAGATGCATGAAGGATGAGACAATGCCTGAAAAAGGTTTGTTCTCATTTCAGATACCCTTCAGTCAAGCCTCAAGCACTTCTTAGAGTCAGAAGTTGTACATCTAGTTACAGGGTGTTAATGAGATGAATGTGGGTCAATTAGCAAACCAGACTAGTCATTAGTGAAAATAATCAGATTGTCAGTAAGTCAGACAATCAATCAGTTAATCAGTGAGCCATTACACAACATTAAACAACTTATGCCTGGAACCCACGGGGCACGGCTCTGTTATGTCACAGTTATGAAGCTGTTTTGGTCTGTTCTTCATGTAGCTAAGCATTTTGCCCACCAGACTTTGCTAACTTGCTCAAAATTGGTCATTTTCTCTTGGTTTATGTGCTTCTAGCGTGAGTAAAGAGGCTATGTAGTTGAATAGTTTCCCTTTTGACTGTTTTTACAATCAGAAGTTTTCACAGGGCGTTTTATTTTGGAAATCAACAGCTTCTCTAGGCCATTTGTGTGTCTGACTTTCAGTCAGCTTGATCTGCTCTGTGCTGATTGACGCAGCTGGTCACCTCGTCCTTAGAAAATAAAACAGGAGTGGAGCAGAGTGGAGCTTTCTGTGGAGGAGCACTCAGTTGCTGTTAAAAAGGCAGCATATAACCCTGATAATGTATTTGTCAGTTCCTTTCAGCTGAGACGTGTCCATATCTTCCGCAAATACGGAACTTCAATAGTGATGAGGCACCCAGAACATGCATTTCTTCTTCCTGGATAATTGTGCCAAGTATAACTTTAAACCCGCCGAAATGTTGTTTCTGCCATCAGGAATGGAAAAATAGCAGACACACTCGCTGTCACCCTCTTGACAAGTTCACAGATGGAATGCTCGAGTTTCACCCATGTGACTCCCACTGTCTTGTTGGTCCCTGGGTGACAGAAGAAGCCGTGTCCTTAGGGTTATGTGTACATCTTAAAGCGGAGCTAAAACTCCATAGGCAATGTTTTGTCTGCTGTCATGCTGAGCTTTATTTACACCCTGAGCTCCTTTGACTTTTGGGACTTTGGTGCTGTCGCACTACTCGTCACATATCTCCTGTACTGGGAGAAGCTATGCAAGTGAATTTCTGACTTGATTGTAAAAAAAAAGGACGTACCAACTTTTTAGTATCTTTGTAGAATACATGAATAGTTGTGCATTTTATGGTGAAATGACTACAAATGAGGGCAAATGTTGAATACAGGATACCGTTATGAGTGCAATAAAAGAAAAACAAACCCTAAAACACACCAGATTTATTGCTTGTAAAACTTTCTTAAAATTAAGGATGTTAAAATGAAAGTGATGACTATGTGTTTTTATTCTAGTTCTATGAATACAGAGGAGCCCTTTAACAGGGCTCTATGGGCTTAACCTCTCGTCCAACCTGGGATGAGCCTGCAAAAATGATAAAAGCCTCACAAAAGGGGAGGCTGAGCTAACCGCTGCATTCAGGTTCAGAGCCAAGTGCAAGGCAGCAGAGTTAAAGGGTGACCTGTGTTCATAGAAATATAGTATAATATAAAACAGCCATCAAGGATTCATTTGGGCCATATGGGGTCATATGGATGGGCAAGCACCGAACCTGGGCCAAGCCCCAGGTTCGGTGCTTGGCCCTTGTGTGGTGGAGTCAGGAGGTTTGCTTCGGAGAAGCAGAGATGGCAGGACGGACAGTGGTTGTCGAGCAGGCCTTTGAGGCAGGGGGGGAGACTGGTTATGGAGGACCAACCCCCTCCTTATCCTTTGTGTGTGAGGAGGATTTTGAACTGGATCAGTTGAGGCACCAGTTGAGGTTCTGGAGGATGGGGGTGGTGTGATCACAGGTACAGGTGTGGGTGCAGAGTTCTGGATGTATTGGAGCCTTTTACCACCTTTTGATGCACAAACAATTGAAATTACCACTGAGACACTGTCTTGGTCTGTATCCTCACTTGCCAGATCTGAGAATACTCATTGTGGGTATAGGTATTGTGCTGAGCCACTCATTCCTGCCAGCCCTTTGAGGGGCACTAAGCACAGGCCAGAGGGGAGTCACTGTCTTTTTTGGAGAGTATAAGAGGTTGGCTAATGGAGAGCAGTTGCATTGCTTTCATCAGACTTACTGTATGAGGCTGCACACATGCCTTATTGTATTTTATAAATCCCAGTCTCTGGATGTAAAAACACACTTAAACAATATTTGGACACTTGCGTCTGTTTATAGAGCCAATATTGAGACAGAGTTTACAAGCTGCTTGAATAAAAAATGAAAAGATCATTAACAGGCAAATTATTTCTTAAATGTAAATAAAAATGATCGTAATTATTTATGAACAATGAATTTGAAAGTTTATGAATGTGCCTTTGATTCATCATTTTACAGAGCACTGTGTGGATTGCCAATTTCACTAAATGAACAATGTTTAATTTCATCTTCATCCAGTCACCCGCAGCTATCTGTGGAAGACTGTGTGTAGGCCTGGTCTGAAGTATTTGTGATGTGCACACATTCTTCTTTCATAAAAATCAGTTTATGGTTTTTGTGCATACTTTATACATCAGGCTCTTGAAGACCCTGACACGTCAAGTAGATACATCCAGATGTGGCAACCGGGTGTCGATCGTGCTGTTTCTAATGGATGCACTCAAAAGCGGTGTGAAAGGTCGGCTGTCATACAACAGTATAAGACGCGATGGGCATAACGACACATTTTCAGTCTCTCCTGGAAGGCATAGTGTAGCACACCTCCCTTTGAGGCGGAGGCCAGAAAGCTGACAGCGCTGACGGTGAAAGAACCCTCAGTTCTTTCAGACATTCAGCCCAGGTTTTGCCTCAATATAGCACCATTTCAGTCCCCAATAGCAGCTTGAGAGGGGCCCGGTTGATGGGTTTGAAATGTCATCAAGGTACTTTTGAGTTCCTTTTGAGTTTAACAATCTCATCAACCTTCCTCTTGCTATGTCTTTTTCAGATACTTGAGCGTTTCCTTGTCTTCTTGGTCTCGGAGGGTTAGTTTTCTGTGTTGTGTTCTCACATATTCCATGACACAGAGAGCTTCAGCCACGAGGGATCAGACAAAAAAAAAACTCCCAGCCTATGATGGGAACAATGCACACTGATTTTGCTGTCATCCCAAACTTGTAAGCTCCTTGAAGCAGCCGGCATGATGATGCTGAATGTCTCGGCAGCGACTCTGACAATGATCGGGCAGGCTGCTCACAGCGGCCGCGGAGGCTTCTCTCCAGCAGCGGAGATATCACCACTGTCAGATGAAGACAGGATCCCATTACCTCCCTCATCCATCTCCTGATTCTCTCCCTCTTCTTCACCTCAGGCGGGGTAAGTGGAGACAGACAGGAACAGATGGTCCAGCTTCACCAGAACTGTGACCACACTCCTGCTAGCTGTCCTCCGCACAGACCTCACGCAAAGGCTCACTTTGAGCAAAGTAATCCCAGCGCTGTGATGTGATCAAGCCCCAAGTAGAGGAAGCCTGGTGGGGGATCTACTGTGAGCTAGGAAACCAGAGTATGATGGACACTCCCAAGCAGTGTTATCTTACGTACTTGTCCCACTCTGAAAGGAGCTGATGTTAGCAAATAGTTACTGAACTCTGGAAAGATATCTTTAAATTTGCTCTTAACGTGGATGAAGTGGTTCTTTAAAGCTTATGGATTCTTCCCAAGCTGGCAGGCTGGAGGTGTGTAAAGCAAACTTTCAGTGTGTACCCAAACCAATGGGAGGTTAACCCTGCAGATAGTAGTCCTGCAGATAGCGGATCAAACAGTCAATTAAAAACACTTGCAGATTGTTGAGCAACCCATAAGAATGAATTTAATGAGTAACCGTGGCTGAAAAGTGAGTGGGCCACATAGGCAGTTTGGATTTAAGTGCCACAAGAGCTGCATGTTTAAAACACATTTTTGTCCTTTATTAAATATTTGATGAGCTTCCATAAATGTTACATAGCAGTTAGTCTCTGCACACGTTTGAGTTCACAGCAGGTTGGTATTTTGGAAGTTTAGGAAGTAGCTGTATAGTTGAGAGGTACTTAGACATCCTTAGGCACATCAGAATAGATGGGCATGAGTCATCTGTTATAGGTCTCTGCATCTGCACACAAAGTTAGTCAGTCTCAACATTACATACTGACAGCCTGAGCACATAAATACACACACCTCGTCTTTTGTGCTGACAGGTCTAATTGTTTCTACTAAACAAAATGAAATGCAATAATCATATCAATGCGACGTTGTTACTGAAGCACACTTATATTTAGCATGTGAACACTTTTGATTGCTTCCAGCTTTGCGACAAAATACGTGCCAGTTCCTCGTCACGGCAGCCCTGATGTCTTGGATATACAATGAAAACAACATGGTAGATTGCTGTCAACGATAGGAGCAGCTGTGCATTTCATTTACTGCTTTGATGTGTTTATGTTTAACATAAATTCCTATGTACACAGTGCCACAAAACACAGGTTTACTGCCAGAATTGTTCAATTATTCAAAGTCAAATAATGATAGTTAGATATAATTTGACACCAAATAACTTTAATCTCATAAATTCAGAGTTTTTTTTTTCTTCATGGTGACATTTTGGTACAAAATGCTGTGTACAAAAAATACTTTTGCCCAAAGCTAACTTGTACGTGCCAAATTCTGTTTTGTTTCTTGTTAGCGATACTGTATGTTAGCTGTATAAAGAGCAGAACATTAGCTAACCCTCTCTTTTAATATACTGGAAGTTGTGATGGGTAGCTAATATCAAAAATATTTTTTTCATTATTTCATACATTAGCTGAAAAAGCAACTCAAGCTACCACTTGGCACATAGCTACTGTAGGCGCTAGCAGGCTAACTGGTGTGAACCTGTTCAATCTGGTTCGACAGACAGTATTGTCAAGGGGATGGGGGACTTCTCTGGTTCTCCAACTTGTATGACCCTTTTGTGGCTAGCCTGAAATGGCTAAAGCCATTTTGCCCTCACCTAGCAAGCCAATATTTGAGGAGAGGAGCCAAACAAAACTGACTTACTCTCTGGCATTATTTTATGAAAGTTCAGTGGTGTACAGGAATTTAATTTACAAGCTAAAGCTAATCCTGCTGGTGTAGCTAGAGATTTGTTAGATATTCAGTGATTTTGATTCTTTTTGGAGTTGGTATCTGACTCTGTCAGAGCGGCAGTGGCCAAACAGATTGATAATTTTGTGTTTGAGGAAAAAATAACTTCCCTTTCTCTGAGACACTGTTCGTGTTACTGGGTTAGCATTGTGGATAAACAGATTGATTTGAGTAACCCAAGCTGTCTCTTCCTCCTTATGTGTGTCCCCAGGCCCCAACCAACTGCTGCCTGACTCATTATTTAATAAAAAAAAAAAGTGTGTGTTTTCACCACACTTACCGAATCAGTTTGTCTCGGCCACAAAGCAAAAAGAGAGTATTTCAGGCGGCAAGGCAAAACAATGAGTTTTCTTTCTGGATTTAATAGAGGAAATCATGAGACGCCCCATCATTTGACTACGCTGGAAATGGTTTGCCATTTGTGTTAGCCTGTTAGCTTTTGTGGACACTGCATGGACAAACTTAGACAGGTCGGTGGATTCACCTTCACTTCCCCACTCAGGAGGAGTTCTGCAAGTCATTCATCAAGGGGCTTGAGCTCCAGCATACCCAGATACCCCACCAAACATTTTCCCTACAGCCGTGCATATCGTGGCTTCTATTTTTATTTTTTGGAAAGGGTGCGACCTTCTGTGCCAGTGGCGCACACTGCGTTCACCAGCTAACTGCAACTTGCCTTCCCTTTTATCCTCCTATGATGGCTGTGAAACCTATTAAAAAAATGCAAAATAGCCTATCTCGAGCCAGTTTTTAGTTTGTCCCTTCTGGATTACTGTAGAAACATGGTGGTTCAACATGGCAGACTCTGTGGAAGAGGACTCATAGTGTTTGTAGATAGAAATATATATATTGTCTTACTTAGTTTTAAGTCTTATTTTCATGCGATTATACACTAATGAAAACATAACTATGCATCTAAATGGAACTCCCTCAACCTTACACACCGGACCTTTAAATCTTTTTGGCATTCGTAATGTCCACACAGTGTCCACCTAACAATATCTCATTTCTTGCTTCAATGTACCGAACAAGACATTTTCACACTGGGTGAAATTTCTTTATTTTTTTTTTAGCTCTTCTCAAGCTTGCTCACTTGCGTTCGAGTCAAGTGTGACTCATAAAGGGAAATCGGCATGGGACACGCATGCGTAGTGTGCTTAGAAATCAAAACATTTTTGTGCGTAAGCAGTCTTTCCGTAATTCGTCCAAATGCAGTCTTGTGACGTGAATCCTGTACACCCTGATCACAACATAATGAACATTATCCAACCACTACGTGTGTGCTTTATGCGTTCCAAGGTGCAAAAACAGCTTTTCATGTGCATCTATGGATAAGGTTTCAGTCATGTTGGTCCCCTGTCTCCCTTTCTGCATGAGTGTCTCGTGTCTCACTGATGACTGCTTGGCCCCCCCCCCCAAGTGGTGGAAAAAACACAGCTTGTCGGATAAATAAATAAGGCTTTTAGAGTTTGTTCTCGTTGTTAGGGAGAAGCGCTTAGCACAGAAACATATCACAAACCTTGACCCGAGCTAGACCTCAAGATTAACACAGTGACATTGTTTCTGCACATGTATGCACGCACGCCCACACTTGTATATGCTGGAAATACACACAGTCATACACTAACAACCACTATCTTCCAGCCAATTTAACTCACACAAAGCTTGAATTAACTAGTAATCCCTGTTTTGTCCCTGGGGCTGTCTTCACTTTACACTTGTCTCAATGAATTATTGGAGGTGCTGCCTTTTCTTTCCACGGCCCCATTTACATCTACAAACGTCGCGCACTCAGCCACTGCTGACACATTAGCATTTTTCCCTTATTTTAGTAGTAAATTTACTTCACCCACCACAACAAAACGATTTCACAAAACTGTTTGATGCAACCATGCAAGTATTCCTCGGACTCTGACAGGGCAATTTTGCAACCATGGCAACAGGGAAAGTGGGTAAGCTAAAGGGTAATACAGATAATTTTCTGCTTGAAAACAGTCATCCTCCATTACTGGAAAAAAAAAAAAAAAAGAGAGAGGTCTTTCCCTCTGTCCAGTAATTGTAACCTGACAAATTATAGGGTCAGCTGTGCAGAATGTACATAATAAAAACTCAAGTGTCCATATGGCATGAAAGGGTGTAAGGACAGACAGGCTTATTATCAATCTGTGTCACACTCTCAGACATAATGTCAAGTTTTCTCTCAGTTCAACGACTCTCCAGTCAATCAGTGGGCGAGGGAGCATGAGCCATGCCCAGAGGCTGTACTGAGTCTGTGCATCCATACAGTTAAATCTGAAACGGGCCACGGCTCGCCTGCTGTCATTCGGAGAATCGTTTACAACCTTCATCCCCATCTTTTTGCTGTCGCCCTGCCATTAATCACAACCTTGTGCTGAATATGCTAAAGCGATGTAAGCAATTTGTAGATTAAGTTGAAAATGAATGCGACCATATACATCAGCTTTGCATGTAAAGGGCCTTGTAATGTATTGTGCTTAGTCTGAGCCTTTTGTGCAGCGAGTATGCAAAATAATAAGAACCTCCAGGGATCTTTGAGGTTTTCAGGGCAGTGCTAGCTTTGGCAGGGAAGCGCAGTTCAGTTTTGTCTTGTTTAGACATTCACTCCATTCTACATTTCACTCAATTAGATTTGAGTTGTCTGAAGTGCATTAGCTGCAGTAAAGTCATATCTTAATTTGTCACTGAACATTTCTTTTCACATTACAGAGATTTGTCCTGTGCCCTATTTAGTTGCATTGAGTTAAGCCTGTTTTTTTTTACTCTGTGTGTGGATGATATGACAGACTTGAAATATTATCATTAAGTATTTATTGGGATTTATGTTGAGAAGTACTAACGTTCACGCAACATACCACCTCAGGAAACACTCTTGTCTTCCTAATATTTTCCATTTGTAGCTACGATTGCAGCATTTTTGAATCATTCCTATTACACCAGGCACAGAGCCAACACGTTCCCGTGTGCACTGAGGTCGCCGGAGCTAATCACGGCTGTTATAGTCAATGTTTAAACCACACCAGGAGTGCCGCAGTCCATTAGGAGCATCCCAGGACCGGTTCTCCACTCAGTTGACCAAATCTGGCGGGCTAAACTCTGCGATACGTTACTATCTTAGTGTTGTGGAAAAATGTATTAACTATTGACCATGGAGAAATAATGAAATAAAGGGTTGCACAATGACAGTAACATATAATAACACTTCTGCAAACAAGCATCAAAAAGTCATAGATTGGAAAATTCCATCACGTTACCATTACATCTTAGCTTGTAAACCATAATGTGTGGAGGCCCGCTACGTGCATGAACCTGACTGCAGGCAAAGGAATTAGAAAAAATCTATTTTAAATTACATTCCAGCGATCTCATAGTTTACTTTCATTCAAAATGGTGAAGTATTTTGATGGTATGAGATGTTTTTATTTCATTTTAAACTACAGGGAGGTTGCCTACCACAGTGTGAGATCCAGGGGGCTCTGTGAGCTTTTGTCCATTTGATTCATCCTGGAAAAATTATACTAGAACAATATATATATGAAATATGTTCTTAATTGGTGTAACAACTCATTATGTTTATGTATACTGAGGCACACACACAATGTTTTTTAGGCTGATCCAATTATTTGTACACTCACTATCTATCAAATTAACTTTTTTGACCAAAGAAAGAAAGAAAGAAAGATTCCTGGCAGTGTGAAAGACTTCAAAAAAGGGCTCAGGAAAATCAAATTTACAGAAACTATGACTGAAGAAATAAAGGATGACAAATCCAAACACATAAAATATTTTTGAGAGTAAGAAGTCTGGACACAGACTGGCTACATCCTCGTCTGAGAGCTGTGTGTAGATTTTCTTTGTTTTTATTTTCAAGGATCAGCTTGTTGTCGTCGTCATGGTGACACATTTTCATTCACACATATTTTTCTTAATCTATTCATTTTTCAGAATGTAAATATACATTTTTATCTCTGAGTATATATTCTATACTTGCTGCCCCACATTCAAGAATAACAAAGAAAACTGTCCGTGCAGTGGAACGTGTGAGAGCATCCCTGACATGAAAACAACCCCTGCACGACATCCCCAGTGATCTAATGACATCAGACTGTTAGCAGTCGTCTCCCTCCATCTCCACGGGGACTGAGACGACCGCCGCCCCGCAGCCGAAGACTGCCTGTGAAAAGTAATTAGAGTGAACACAGATCTCGTTCGTGGTGGCGAGGGTCGGCCACTTTGCACGACTGATTGGATTTTCCAGCCTGTTGGAAATTCTGAGCCGCATGCAGGCAAACCTTATCGTGTGCGGCGTGCTGTCAGTCCGTTTGTGGTGACGATGCCATCACATTAAGGAGCACCTTTGGGACTTAAACAGGAAACAGGAGATGAAACCAGTAGAATGTAATATAAATTCAAATCAACAGCATCACAAGTGGCGTTTCATGTTGGCTTATTGTCCGTGAACACCTGCTGGACACTACTTGTGTTTCTTTTTCTTTCTCTGTTATTGCAGGCTGAGTTCAATGAAAAATATTCATGACTGCTGACGAGTCCCTGTGTGTGGGCTCTGCTTCTCACAGTTTTCACCATGGAAACCACAGATGGTTGAATTAGAATGACAATGGCACATATTATAATCCAAATGGTCCTTGTTGTTGCAGATAGAGAAGCATGGATGTGCACTCCTGCATGATGATGATGCCTGCTCCTGCAAAACCCAAATAAACCACTTGACTCAATGCCCTGCTTGAATTCCCTTAATTTCCCCTATTTCTCTCTCTCTCTCTCCCCCCCCCCCCCCCCAAAGCAGACTATTTCTGCTTCAGCAGAGGCGGTTAACATTTCAAGAAGTAAGTTTGTGATTAAAATGTCATCCGGTCAAACCTGGTTTGGAAATTCCAGCTGAGGGTTAGTAAAGTAGACACACTCTGCCCTCGCTCAACAGTTACTGTCAAGGTCTGGCCAACACTACGAGACTGTGGCAGCACTACAGTAGGTACATCCCAAATATGAGTCTGTCGAGTTGTAACACTCCCTTCCCACGTAGCTGCTCCCACCAGTCTATTGCTGTCACTCGAAATAGTGGAAAATCCCAAGAGAGTCATAGATGTGTGTGATTCGGTTAGGATCAGAAGTTTTCTGTCTCCGCTGAAAGTGTTCTTACAAAAGATGATTGGGGAAAGACAATCGTGTTTGAATAGCTAACACTTTAGTGTGTAGTTTTATCGATTATGTGTATGCTTGTAAAATAATGATTATATGATGATTATATCTCGTCTTTATTCAGTATGTGCTGGGTAATTTTGAGTATTTCTTCCCAAAACTACCTTGTTTTACTTGTAGCTACACCAATACTGTAGGTACGCTGTGAGTATGTCTTTGGTGCCAAATAGGTACAGTACAAAGCATTTATCTTGCATTAATTGAACATAAGCAGTAGGTTGCCAGTCGATCCTAAACCAGTGAAAAACTATGTAGAAGACAGGATGGAAATGTTTCCGTGTCACGAATTGTGAAGCTCGTCTTTCTTCAGTATGTACTTCTCCCCAAAACCACCCTTGTTTCACTTGTTACCTATGCTGATACTGTAGGTACCCTGTAAGTATTTCTAGTTTGTCAAGTCTTGATCTTGCTTGCTGTTGCTTCATATCACTTAGACCACTCTAAACTTAAATTTCATTGGCTATTGTCTGCCATTTGGTGATGCCAGATGTCAGGTCATCTACGCAACTCTTTTCACACTCTCTGGAACCCTTTGTAAAAAACTGTGTGAAAAAGTCTGGGTGAAAATGTCAGCGTTTGTTTGATCTTACTCATCAAATATTGAAGAAACTTCAACTGTAGGCTGAATCTGGAGATTTTTTTCCCCTCCAAAGCATGTCTATGTGTCATAAAAATCTTTCTGTACTTTTTAAAAGTTTATCCAAGTTTTCCCTAACTTGTAACTGGTCATCTGGCCCTTTTTTGAGGTTTAAATATTGTATGAGGTGACGCATGGGCTGAACATTTGAATTTAAAGCCATGCAATGAACCTGACCAGGACAGGATGCAAATATGGTTTCTCTGGTGCACAATAAGACAGACAGTTACAGAAACTGTCTTTTATTTGCATAAGAAGTTGCGGTCATTCTGCTTTTGGGGTACGTGTCCCAACCTTTAGCAGGTAGAAGTGATATACACACATACAACACGCAGTTTTACATTTTTGAAGTAAAGCATCAGCTCTTGTCAAACCACAAGGCCAAAGGTCAGAAAAGGATGGTGATGTAGAAAACAGCCTTACCTTCAATATGTGAAAACATCATGGTTGTTAAAATCCACCATCGCATCGAGGAATGCAGGACATCATAAGGTCAAAATCTGGCTAGTTCTGACAGGGTCTAAAACTTCGAAGTTGGATCTTCCAGCAGGACAATGATAACGTCCAAATCCACACAAGCATAGTTCATCGACTGCAGAGTCAGCCTTTTGTAATGGACATCCCAGATTCCTGACCTAAACCTCATGCAAGGGTCAGTTGTGAAGGATATGGAGAGATTCTGTGTGGAACCATTGCTTGATGCTTATTTTGTTTTTTTGTCCTTTGAGATGAATCACAGACAAAATCTTCAACTTTTCCTCATACTGCAGAGCATATACAATAGAAGATATTAGTTTGTCCAATACTTTGTGTATTGTACTAATGCAAATTAGCAACTGTTAGCATGCTAACATACTAAGCTAAGAAGGTGAATATTATACTAAACATCAGCATTAATTGTGGGCATGTTAGCATTTAGCCCAAATCACTGCGCTGTGCCTGGGTATGGTCTCACAGGACTTGGTCTTGCTCAAGCATTTAAGATAGTTGTTTCCATCCAAATGCAAATACCACAACTGAGTAATTTGGCAAAAGAAAATGCAAATTAATGCTCATTCCCATCCACTGTCTTCATGCGAATGTTATGCAACGTCACCACAAGATGATGGAATTAAAAGAGCCAGTCAAACCTAAACTGGTGAAAGATAATGCATGCAATGTCATGAATTAATCTGAGAAAGGTCGTGTGGAGTGATCATGGATGTATTATAGAGCCATGGGAGCGCAAAAAGATGATCAGTCATACGAGTTTCGATCTCCCATTCAGCGCGTTACCTGAATTTTTTTCTAACGCGATACTTCAGTGTACGTTCATGCAAACATGGCTGTTCTCTCAAAATGTCTACATGTCATAGGACTTACATCCACTAATCAAAGAATGCTTGACTAACATTTAAGTCCAGGTGCTTTGAGTTACTTGACTCCAGTCAAGAGCCTCAGAGTAGATTATAAGACAATGAGACCCACTCTACCTCCTGAGCCACAGTCACCCCTAGCTAAGTAATGCATGTTTTTTTTTTCCTTAAGGTAGTACTCACTTGCACTCTGCACCATTACACTATTGTCTAAGCTCCTGGGTGTTTCAAATAGGTATATAATACTAAGAATGTTGGAGACAGCTCTATGTTTTGTTAGGGTTTTTTTTTTTTTTTTTTGGAGCATCCTTTCTAGCTGTTTTTGAATGCTATAACAGGTAAATGTGGTAAAGGGCACAACTCGCTGTCGAGCACCCACTCCAGCTTGAAAAGATTTGGGACAAAGAGTTTAAGCAGCTGGCCCTATCTTCAAACCTCCTCAAGGTTGTGCCACATACCCTGTCAGGGCCACATACTGGCTCTTCACACAACATGACCCACTGCGCCGCTACTGCATAATACATCACCTCCTTGACACCAAACGGGAGAGACACCATTGCAGCTTACATCTTCCGACTCGTGAAAGACAGGTCTTTGAAGCTCCACTGCGTGTTAACTCCAGAGAGTGTCAGGAGCATCGCGACCTGACATTGCCTCTGAAATAAATAAATAAAATACATATATATAGGACTTTGAATGCACAGCAGCACTTGGAGAGCCAGACTGTCTGTGTAAAGATAAATTTACCGCTGGGATGGAGGGAGGAGAAAAAAGAAGAAGTGAGTTTATCTCAAACACAGTGTTGTACGCAATGACAGGTAAATAATGATGCGTTGTTATCAGGACGAGGCCAAAAAAGGCCCCTGTTTTCTCCCAACCTGACAATTTAGTGTCCTTGTCATGTGCTACAAATAGTGGAGTTAGAAAATCAGGCTTGCTCTCATTTCCTCAACTGCTGTATCTGGGGAGCAAACAGGATGCTTGTCCTACAGTATGAAGCAGGCACAAGGGGAAACATATGATACTGCACACTAAAGTGGGCTATAGATTTGTTTGTCTGTCCAAAATCAAAGTCAAACTTGCATGCAAACAGACTAAATTGTCTGAAAACCTATTGGAACATGGACAAGTAATGATTGCATGATTAAAATGAAATCATTTGTAATGTCACCACTCTCAAATATGACTTAACTTGACAGCAATTAAGTCCTCGCTTGACAAAAACTTTTAATCAGATGTGCTATTGATTTGAGGTCAGCCTCAAATCTGGGGCAGGATTCAACAAACAGACATCCTGGACCATTGCAATCAGACCGCTTTGTCAGGGCTCTTACAGGAAAAAAAGAGGAGCCAAAACAACATTTGCAGCATTGTGCGCCTTTTATGATCGATAATGAAATTGTTATTTTTGCGTCCAGCAATGTTGGCTGAACCGCGGGAGAACATGTAATTAAGCTACGATTGAATCTTGTCCAATATTCGTCAGCAAAAGCTTTCACTAAGTGACAAGAATGAAAGGGGGGGAAAAAGAGAGTGTGTTGCACAAAATGTTGTCATTAAGGCTTCCAAGTGTCTGCTCCCTTTTGTGACAGATTAATACCGTTCTGCAAAAAAAAAGCTAATTAGATGTTCAAACAAAAAAAAAAATGCGGCAAAAGTTTGTTTTATGGATGCAGACAGCTAAGTGTATCTCAGGAGTGTTTGAACTGTAATAAATATGGCAACTTAGTCCTCAACTCTTGTCAGCACTCTACTCTTTAGACTGTTGGACCACTCTTTTCCCAATCTTTTGCTCGAGCCTAACCCCTGCTGAGCCCACATAGCGGTCCTGAAATCCTGAAAAACACTGAAATTAATGTCCCGTTGTCTGTCTGAACATGGTCTGAGACTTTACCGATTTTACACATCAAAGTCTGTTTACAGGTCTTGGGGAGTGCTGCATATGAGAAAAAAATATAAAGCATTTTGTGGCTCCAGCGGGAGGTGTTTGCAATCAGCAACTACACCACTAGATGTCACTAAATCCTACACTCTGGTCCTCCAAGGCTGTGCTGGAGGGGTCCGACAACTACAAGAAAATCTGGGATGTTGAAGAAGTGAGCGACGAATGGTTTTGACAAGAATGTGTCCATTAAAAAAATATTGTATTTCTATTTATCTTTGCTGAAGTCAAATTCTCGCCACTAACCAATGGCAAGCCTTCTTCACAGTGCTGACCTTTGAGGGAACAAAGAGCCAGAGAGAACAATGCAAGGGAACCAGTTGGAACCTTTTAAGTAAGCATGATCTCTGGAATAAATGGCATGATGCTATTGTCCCTTTCGTAACCAGGCTAATTAGCTAATTGACTGTTAGCTCGATAGCTCAGAGAGCTATTGTGAACATGATTTGACGGCCAACTCTAGCATGTTTCGTTAGTGTGCTAGCCGTTAGCTAATGAGCTCAGAAAATGGCCCTCTCAGCATTCCCTACATTACAAAGCTTTTTTCTGTTTCACAAGGAGGTGCTAATGAACTGGTGTTAGCAGACTAAGTCCCCAAGCTTCTGTGTTGAAGCAACAGGGACACAGAGAGAAAGGGCTCCTCTTTGGCTACGTAGCCAAATTGGCAACTATTAAGGGTGAGAAGTGTCCAGTCTTCTCAACTTTTTGACCATCATGACTGCACCATCCGGGTACTCACAGTACACTGACAGTATTGAAGTAAGCAAATTGAGACTAGCACTAGTCTGCCAACTCATCACCCAACCCTAACCTGACCCAACCAACATAGGCAAGGACTACTTGCCAGTTTAGTGCCCCTAAATGTGTCTTACCAAGAAAAGCAATGAGACTCATAAGTACGTGCTACAAGTGATGTGAACAGTGCATTTTCCTTTGGTAGCCCATTCAGCAGGCTAATATTCTTTTTGTGTGATATGGATGATTTTTGTTTTGCTACACTGTTTTATTTTTATTTTTTTTATCTCAACCTTGAAAGCAAATGAATCTCTTTGAGTCCTGACCAAAAGGCAGCATGATAAGTTAGGAAGAGCATATCTTGTTGTGAAGCAACATGTCCAGTTTCCTGTAATACACAGATAAGTCAGGACAGATAGTTTCCTCATTGGATGTGACTCAAAGTCAAGTTTCAAGCAGTAATAGACTTGATGCCCGCCTTGTGCACTTCTCCGCTGCCACAACACTGTGGACAACTCCCCTCGTAAACTCATTCAGTCTTTCTTTTCATGCACTCGAAGTGTTTCTCCTGACTCACCAAAACTCTGAATTGGACAAGAGAGAACAACAGTGCTAATCTGAACAGATTTCCTGTCCGTTGTGCCGGAACTGAAAGGCACTGGGCACGTGCGCTTCAAATGCAGTGCATGCTCAATAGCGGTCAGGCAACAAAGCGACCAGCCGACAGACCGACTATTAGCACGCGCACACACACGTACACACAAAGAAATCAATTACCTGCTGTTGCCTAAAACGCCGCTTGAGTAAGCAGAAGTGTAAAAATGTAAAGGTAATTAGCAAAAGGCGTTAAGTCGATTTGGGGCCTGGTGAGAGTGTTTGTGTGTGCATTCGTGCATATTTGTGTGTTTGTGTGGAAGTGCATTAGCTCGGGCAAACCACAGCCTAGGGTACCATTGTCTCTTACATTCACTGCCACCACCAAATGTTTCTCCTGTCCCTAGCATCTATACAGCCAGGAGGATGCACAGAAACACTGATGAAACACTTTCTGTGTACACAACATGGCAAAAAGTATGTAGAACCCACCCCCAAAAAATGGAAATCGCCACCTAAGCATCACACCCATATGTGATTGTTGAACATCTCCTTCCAAAACCATTGGCATTAATATGCTGTTTTAACAGCCTCCATCTTCTGGGAGGCTTTCCAAGGCTTTCTTGTGTCCAAACATGCCATTCAAAAACAAAAAAAATGGACAAAATCATTCACCATTACTGAAACAGGAACAAAGCATCATCTTCCAAAATTGGCCAAAATAAGGCCACTTTCTATTTCGCAAGGCCTGTAGATCTTTTATTACGAATTCAGTCTAGAAATGTGGACGTACGGAGGATACAGGCCAAACTGCTACACCGGTGGGCAGGAAATGAATTCATGGAACATGACATAAATGTCAGATTATGTGGGAAAGAAAAATGGAATACCATAAATTACCAGATTTGTAGAAGAGTTATTACTGACTAAGATGGAGAGAAATGTGGACACCTGATCATTCTAGTTTTGTGTGATTATTTAAAGTCTGTGTAAAGTAAAAATAAATGTGTTCTGAGTTTGTCAGACCAAAGAAGAAAGTGTTAACCACCCAACCACATGGGCCTCAGCGTGTCATCGAGCCACCCTTTAGGACCGCCCGCAAAATCCTGGACTGCAAACTGGTGAAAAACTGTTTTAACTTCTAACTCCACATTTCAGAAATATATCGTTCAGTCTTTTCACGTGTTTTCAGCAACTATTTTCCAACATATTTCATGTGTTTTGAAAGAAATCTCAGAATTGCCTTTACACGGACTTTATCATCTCCTTTCAAACCATGGCATTTAAATGCTGCTGTAACAGCCTCCATTATTCTCTCACAGGAGTGTTAGTGAGGTTGTTCTTCTAAACTATTTTCTTGTGCCCAAATGCTGCGCTGAGATGAAAAAAGACAGATTTTTGGAACAGGAACAAAGAAATGGTCGCAAAATTGCACATGGAAAGGCCTTGTAAACACTTTTATGACAATTTCAGTCTAGACATGTGACTTGGACAGAAGAAACCACTTCAGTCATCACCCAAACAATATAAATATACAGTATCTACCTTGTTATCTGTTTGTCTGCCCGTCTATCTGTCTCAATCTTTCCCTCTCACTCTGAACGCTCAAGGTGAGTTCAGCCCTTCACAGCCCACTGGGCTGGTAACATTTCCTACCCATTAGGATGGCTACCTACACACACACACACACACACACACACACACATTCTCATACACACACACACACTCACAAAAGCAAAGACAAAAGAAGGGAATGCGAGCAGGCCAGCCAAGGTTTTCCGGTACACGGGTCTCATCCCGCCACACGTCACCCTCAATTGTGGTTAACGCTGAAATGATCAGAGCCTCCCCGACACTCCACTGTTGCTTCAGCACCAGAAAGGCGAAGGAGGAGTTGGGAGCAAACGATTGGGAGCAGATGGAAAAAAAAAAAAAACAAGGAGAAGGACTGAGAGGAGAGGGAAAAAAGGACGAGGAGGGGAACGCGGGGTCAGGGGCAAGCGACATCGGGAGAGTAGGCGAGGGGCAGGAAATGAGTAGAGGAACGGAAAAAAAAGAACGGCGGAGGAGGCGAGGAGTGACGGAGGCGACAAGAAGGCAGTGGGTGAATGAGGAAGGAGGTGGGAAAGTGTGTGTGTGTGCGCGCATGTGGGTTGAAAACGAGGAAAAAGTGAAGGTGAAAAAAGAGACTGGTGTGTGTGTGTATGTGTGTGTATGTTAGAGGGAAGGGGTGTGTTTGACAGAGCGGAGATATGTTGAAGGGAACGTCAGCGCTGGTGCCCCATCCGTTGTTATTTCTGCTCCACTCTCCTGTCATTAGCCAGCATCACTGCTGCGGCAATTATCTTCACAACAGCGCAGTTTGTGTGTGTGTGTGTGTGTGTGTGTGTGTGTGTGTTTGTGTGTGTGTGTGTGCGTAAATTAATTAGGAGTGAGAAAATGAGGGATGGAGGGAAGGAGAGGAGGGAAGAGTGATCATTCTGCTCATCAAGCTCTGACAAAATACAGGCCACACACACACACACACACACACACACACACAGGCCCTGTGGGGATGGTGTTCAATTCAATCAAGCCGCTAATCATTTGATGTGTCCGTTTACTGCGTGTTTCTCTATTTCATCGTGTGTGTGTGTGTGTGTGTGTGTGTGTGTGTGTGTGTGTGTGTGTGTGTGTGTGTGTGTTTTCTGTGTTTTCTCCGTGCCTCAGGCTGCACTCAGTCACACAATCATATATGTGTGAGTAGGTGTGTTTCTAACTTCATACGGGACTTTTTGTGACTCAAGCTCTGTGTGTGTGTGTGTGTGTGTGTGTGTGTGTGTGTGTGTTTGTGTGTGTGCCAGACCCAGTCAAATAGCTTCCCCCAGTCTGAACTCATTCCTTATTATTACTCTCCCTGCATGTAGCTACCGTCCTATGGCCCCCACCCCCTTCTTCCCTCTCTTTGCGCCAACACTCGCCGTGTGTGTTTTCGCCAGTGTGTCCCCATCAGTGTATGTGTGTGTTTAGATAATGGTAGACTAAGCCGAGCAGTTTTGTTGCCCCAGCGTGGCCCTGTGATTCACCTTTTCTCCTCCAGGTTTCCACCTGGTCACTGGAGCGATGCACTGATACGACCTGACACCTGTCTGCTTGGATGGCCAGCAACAGGCCTCACAAACACACACACACACACACACACATATACGCTAGCACACACACACACACACACACACACACACGCACCTACCTACCTTTGCATGCAATTTATGCATCCGTGCATAAGCACACATTCGCGCTGGAGTCCTCGTTTGCACGCATACAGATCAAGGTGGATATGCCCACAAGGTCATATGCATGCACACGTGTACACGAGAGGAAGACACACACTTCCTCCCTCATCCATAAACGTCAAAACGCGCACGAAATCCGGACTTTATTGCTGTAGCGGTGCCTCGAAAGCTGACAAAACCCTCCCGTGTTTGGTAAAAGAGTCGCACCATGATGTGTGTAAATATGTCAGGCTTTATCTCGTGCTGTTTTCATAAGGTGACAAGGCGTAGTGATTCACAGCCAGCCAACTGCATTCATGCGACCCCCCGCTCTGCATGCTATAAAGAAGCGTTTGAATTCTGTACAGTGTGTGTAGATATCTCCACTGAACTTTATGGTGTTTTTAGGGGGGCTGCGAGTCATAAATATTCAGAAACACAGTGTATGTTTTCAGGAATAAATATTAAGACCTCCCTCTGCTGTGAGATAAACTGACCAGCAGGTGAAAGCTTTGATTCCATCTGATTTCATCTCATGCTCTTCAGTCAAAAGGACGTGCAATATTAACATGATAAATACTTGACAAGCATATCAGCATGTGTGAAGGGCATTTAAACGGGACAAACAGGCTTTCAACAGTTATTCAACACGTCATAACTAATTGCAGTTCATATTTACTGATGATCTGCTTGTGCGCTTTATTGTAACAATGATAATTCGGATGATTCTTATACAGATTAGAGAAGTTTCCAAATCAGAAACTAATGTGGCGAAGTGCCAGTTGTCAACATATTATGGTTAGGGTTACAATGATTGAAGTGAGGAAGAGAGGAAGTGGAAGTACTACCGGAACGTGATCTAAGAGTCTGCAGCTATGCTAGGGCCTGTGGGAGGCTGTGCTTTGACACAGCGGTGCTTTAAGTTAAACACGTCATAATGACAGTGCTAACATGCTGCTGTAATGAGCAAGTACAATGTTTACCACCTTCACCATCTCAATTTAGCACCCATGTGGAAGTTCCTCAAACGTCCACTTGAGGCTGGCTACAAGACAAGTCAGTCTCCACAAGCCCCCCGTATGAAAATGTCCAACTTCACAGCAGAAAGAAACATGTTTACAGCCTGGTACAAAAAATAGTTTTGGTCTCTATAGCTAATTTCACCATTCATGACAACTGTACTGAGTCTGAATTTTTATATTCAAATTATATTAAGGCTTAAAGTTATGCAGAATTAAAGTGTGGCTGCTTTGATTGACAGGTGCCTCAGCTCCACCCAGGCTCCACTTTTAGAGCTAGGAGGGGTCTGGACTGCCAAGACGGCAACAATCAGAGCCGAGACACTCTTGGCTTCAGCAGCTCTTTAGAAACCTGTGGATGACATCATGGAGACTACGTCCATTTTTTACAGTCTACGGTCTATACCAGATTTTGAAGCAATCCATCCAATAGATGTGGAGAACTTTGACCTGCTGGTGATGCTCAAAAAAAACAAACTCAACAAAGTCAGTAGGATTCATCCTCTGGTCTTTGTATGTCTGTATAAATTTTCATGGCAATCATTCTTTTGGATAATATTTGAGTCCCTGACTGTTGAGCAACACTGCCATCCCTAGAGCCATGCCACTAGCTTGCCTGAAAAAGTAATTGACATTAAAATGTCTCCTCCAACCTTATTAGCTCGCGTCTTTGACTAAGAGTTAACACAGTGGGGAGAATGGGCAAGAAGCAAGCACGTGAGCAATAAAGGCAAATGCAGCGTGTGCAGCTCTACTCATCTTTTTCCATGGCTCTCTCCTCTCAAGCTGGCATTATTATCATCGCTGAGGACAATAACAGCAAGTGCAATCACGACCGGGTAATGGGTCATTGCTGTGCTACTTTAAATAGCACTGTCAAAGTGAATTTGTTAGCATTAGACAGTTCACAATGTAGGCCATGTCAATATGACCCCGTGTTCTCGTCTTGTATCCTTTCCACTCACTCTGTCAGATAAGTTTTTATTTAAAGCTTCAGTCTTATATAAAAAGATGTGTTTTTTGTGTGTGTGTGTGTGTGTGTGTGTGTGTGTATGACCTCCTCTTGTAATGAGTGTCTATCTTAAGCCAATTCTCATAACTCAAATTCCTCTTCAAAGCAAGTGGGTGTTTGAGTGTTTGTGCACTGCAGGCTGGCCCTCAACCACGCTCACCAGACTTACATTTCACGAACGCATCGTTACAAAGCCTGCATGCGTGTTTGTGTTAACTATCCATATGTAACGTTAACATAATGTTCTATTTATAATTAAAGCACTCCACGAAGGAGTGAAGTCATCAAATATTCAAGAGACACAAGCTTCCAGTGAATGCATGATTTAACAAGTGCAAGGGTTAATTAACAGTGTAAGTGCTATTTTCTTTGCAAACACACCCATTTTTAAGCTTTCATGTCTGTGGGTGAGATTCTATATAACATCAATCACACCTACAATGTGCATAATAAAGCATTAAATGTAAATTATGTAGCTTAAGTCTATCAACAAGGCAGAACCAAGAGTATATTTATGCTCAGATACATTTTCAAGGAAACATATTCGCTGCTTGGATTATGTTCACAGGCAACTTTTTTTTTTTTTTCTTTCCCAATCTAGACGGTGTGATGTTACTGCAGAGAGGCAGTAGGAGGGAGGTCAGGTTGGGTCAGGGTGGATGGTTGGTTAGACACAAGCACAACTGTCAACCTCATGGAGAAAAAAATAAGAGAAATCAGGGGATTACCAGAGTGCCAATACATCTGACAAATGTTGAAATATTTCACAAAAGGAGGGAGAACTTTAACCTGCTGGTATTGCTGAAGGAAAAGTCATGGCAGCGGCATAGTTTTTTAGGATTCTTCCTCTGGGGATCGCACAAAATTTCATGGCAATCTGTCCGAGAGGTGTTGAGGTATTTCATTCTGAACCACAAACTGTCAACCACGGTTGGCATGGTGGCGCCATGGTGGTCAGGGGCTCACTGACTTTTGGATACATCCTCTGGGAACCATGAGTCTTTACCAAAGTGGTAGTTCAAACAAACCATCCAAAACTCATCCTGTCACCCCTGACTTTTTTATATTTAACCAAGACATGCTTGTTTTGGTTATGCTTGTTTTTCTCGTAGTTACCCCTGCCATTAAAGTCTGGTAAAGATACCACTCCTGGGCCAGATTATCACCCATGCACTTGATGATATGCCTTGGCTAAATCTTTCATACCTTTTTGAGCTTCTCATTGAGTGACTAATTCAAGTTTTTCCTTGTGTGCATCTGTGATGCCAGCCAGCCTTCAGCCACTATTGCCTTTTTGTATAAACTCCTTAAAACAGTATTTTGGCATTCGTCTCTGTATGTTGGGTCCAAACACAAAACCAAAAACATAACAACTGCACCGTGTGCAACAGAATTTGCTGTGCAACTCTCATCCGCCCACTATCCTTCCACAGCTACTAAATAATAGTAGCTGTGGAAGGATACAAAAGGGGATTTTTTTCAAGTAGTAAATAAAAAAGAGTGAAAGGGAGTGTATTCAAAGCTACTACTGCACATTTCTCTTAAATGTTATTGCCCTTGAAGATATTGCATGTCATACAGAGATACAGATATATACAGGTGTGTTGCAAATTCTAATTGGCTGACATAGGAGGGTTGTCAGCTGATTAAACTCACCTGGGCCTTGACCTATAAAAGCTGCTCCTCCTCTTCCTTCCTACAGCTGGTAAGAAGATACGGTAAGATAGACTTTAATGATCCCACACAAGGGAAATTCACTGGTTCACTCATTGTCACAGCAGCTCATGAATAAGAAATTCATAGGGAAAAAAGTCATGCTGAAAAATTCATTAAATCATGGAAGTCATGCTGGTGTTAAAGACAGCTGACAGCTGTTGGAATGAAGGACCTGTGGTAGCACTCCGTCTTACATGGTGGCAGTAGCATTCTGTTACTGAAGGAGCTGTTTAAGCCCCCAAGGTCTCATGCATGGAGTGAAAGGAGTTGTTCCCGCATTTCCTCTATGGAATCTAGGGGGCAGTCCAAGACAGAGCTGGCCTTCTTGACCAGTTTGAATCTTTTTCTGTCCTTTTCTATGCAGACGACTGCATAGAATATTGCAGATGCCACCACAGGGTCATAGAAGCTTTTTAACACAGTCCTAAACACTCCAAAGAACCTCAGTCTCCTGGACGATTTTGATCCTTCTTGTGCAGGACATCTGTGTTGTCCAATCAGTCCAGTTCATTTTGCATCTTTATATCCAGTTCCTGGATGTTCACCGGTGTGATCATCTTGCTGGCGTTGATGTGGAGGTGGATGAGATTGCACCAGTTTACAAAGTCTGCGATGACCGCCCTGTACTCCTGCTTATTTCCTTCCGATGCACGTCCAACGATGGCTGTAACATCAGAACTTCTGGACGTGGCAGCTGTCAGTGTTGTGTCTGAAGTCTGATGTCTACAGGGTGAAGAGATCAACCCCACATTGTTCTCTTTTGGTTTGTCTTATGATGATTATGTTGCATTCCCTGGGCCAGTTTCTGACAAAGGGCATAAAACCAGGAAAGAATATGTCGGCTGTGAACAGTATGAGTACAGCTCATGCAAATTAGTTAAATATCATGAATAACTGATTAATTGAATTTTGGCAACATAATTGTCACAGCATATGTTGAGCCAATAAATCAGCATTCACTCAACAACATTTTCTCACCAATAATCTCCATCAACAAACAAACCGTATCCAAGGTAATGCTTCTGTCACATTTATTTTTTATTGTGTTTTCTTTTGTTACTGTGCAACAGGCTTCCACGTCGATGGTTTACTGGATGCAATCACTGCAGATGGGTGCTGTATCAGTGCTTGCATCTAGCCGCCTGTATTAACAGCATTTTTCTTCATTTGGGTTGAAGTCACACTGTGACAGCAGTCGTCTGCCCTCATGAATTCTCCACTCTCGTCACGTGACGGGTTTCATGATTCAGAGCTTTAGCAGTGGTTTCAGTGGTTTGGGTACACCGACGAATAGATGAACGCCGTGAATACACTTGATAATTTGTGGTCTTGGTGCCTGCATCCCCGTGCAGGCATAAACCAAGCAGACCAGCCAAGCAAATCCGACAGTGTGATAACTCACAAAGCATCCTGCCACCAGCGCTGATGATGATGAATTCAGGGAGGCAGCCCCAAAGATGAGCGCAAATGATAATGTGGTTAATGAGCAGATCTGAAGATGCCCAAAATGAGTGCTTCACAGGGCTCGATAGTTGTACCTCTTAAAGTGAATAAGTCTGAGCTCTTTTTATCCCATCAACTAAGTTTTACCTTCTGTTTTTGGAGTATTTTGCCTTATTGAGCCCAGCGTGTCACAAAAAAAGTAATCCAAAAAAAGTAATACTTCATTATTTCACTGGTTCCTAAGGATGTAACAAGTGTACATGTACTACTTTTAACAACACGGGCTCCATGGCAACAGTGTACTAATGATGCACTGTTGCTCCATCCCCTGATTCACATTGTTTGGGTTGTCATTGTGGGGCTCCTTTCAGCTTGGGAAAGTGTGAGGAATGATGAGGCTCTCAGCAGTCACTCAGGAACACAAGCCCTGGGCTACAAATTTCCTATCTGGATGGGTGTTTTATTCTCGAACATTCTTCCAAAAATAATATCCAACAGTGCAGAGCACATGTGCAATTTGGTGAATCTAAGTCTTATGATGGCCTCAATACACTCTGAGATATTTTTTGTCTGAGGATAAAGACACCATTTAATGACTGGAACCTTTCAGGTTTTATTCCAAAGACAGACATAGTCACCCTCTATCATAGATGGCCCTTAAGCCTCTCCAACCACTCTGGTGTCAGAGGTGGACCAGCCATCTGGAGTTACAGCTGACCTGCCCACGAAGGCCGAGTTCAGCAACATCCCAATCATCCCGTGATGTTTGGCAGTGCCGATGTCGACCAGAAGCCGCCTCTTTGCAGGTGTGTGTCAGCAAGGGAGGGGAAGAGGAGGGAGGGTCACAGGTTCCTCACGTCTAATGAGTCCATCTTTCTCCCCCCCTGCCATCTTTGCTTTGATTCATTCCAACATCCACGCTGAGCTGACAGCGACTGGCTGATTTTGGAGTGAAAACCGCGGATGAGTTGACCTAACAAAAGAACATGGAGGACCAGCAGACCAAATATGGGGGGGAAAAAGAGAGAGAGAAGGAATATGAAGTCATATCTGTCCCTCTTGGGCAGATTTGACAGGATGTAACAAATTAAATTATGTGTTTGCACTGGACCTGACAGAGCAATGTACATGTTGCACATCAACATGTAGCACCAGAATGTTTTTACATATAGTAACGGGCAATCTGCTGTACATTCATGCCTCCAGGTGATGTATTAAATATTCTGAATTATGAATTAAATGCACATGAACGACGTAAGATGTAAACTGGGATTCTGTGTTGTTTTCTATCTACTTTGATGTTAGCCTGTGAAATACTGAAAAGAGCAAAGCTTTGGTGCAAACGTATAATAATGTAATGAAAACATTTTCTAAACGCCTTTTTAGATTGAGGTGTTCCATGTAAATATTGCCAGATGAGCAATAACAAGATGAATTAAAGAGAAGCACAGCAGGTCAGAGCTAAATCAGAGTAGACCAATGCATGGGAAAACACAATTTACAACAATTTGGTCAAAATCAGTGCTGTGAACATAAACAAAAACAGTATTTCAAGGGAAAATTAATTTTTAAGAGACAGTATTAGTGACTTTTTTGTGGAATTGCAAGTGTTGGCTTTCCATTGTCTGCGTGCATTTGGCGATTATAAATTCAGTCACAGCAATCACACATTATCATATTCTTATTCCTCCGTGTCTTTTTTTACATGTACTCTTCATATATCGATATGTGCATAATTTGATGTGGTCTCCTGCGTTTTCATAATATTTACATAAATTGCATATTTAATGAGCTAGTCCACCTAAACACCTTTGATTTTAATCTCTTTAATAATTCATGATGATTCATACATTGTCATTATATGTATTGTATTTATATCACAGTTCTATACGGTACAAACTAATATTTCAAAATTCACTATTGAGCACTGAATACAGTACATGAGGTAATCATAAGAAACGTACAGTTTTCCTTTACTGTCATTATTGGCACATGCTGAGGTCTAGATAGAGCCTTTCAATTTTTGTGGTCACCATAGCTTTTCCTACACTCTTGGAAGAAGAGGGTGAGGTGTGGGGTATTCACTTGGCTGCAAGCTACACTGTCACCACTAAATACTGCACAATGGACCTTTAAATCTCTCAGTACTTAAATATCCAAAAAAAAATCAAACCCGCACAGCAATCACACACATTTTATTCCATGAATGCCTCTCTAGTTTCAGGTTTAGCGACAACTGCCATTGTACCCAGCTTGTGAATGGCTACCAGTCCCTGCTGACTGATCCCACTCATTAAGCATTTCTCTGAGACATTCAGCGATGGATTGCAGTGGCTGCTGCCAGAGCTAATCAGAGGCATGAAGGAGGAGGTTAGAAAATTTCAACGCCGACAGCCAAAAAGGTTTTAGTTTCCAACATCTTTTTCTGCTTTTTTGTTAAATACTTCAAGGCTCTAAAATTCTACATTTCAGGGGTCACAAGCCTAATAAATTGACTTTATGGTTAGTTTAATAATTTAAAAGAAAAAGATTTTGTATAACATGAACAACAACTCATATAAATATGCATATCCTGTGCTGGGAGAACAACCTCCCCGGTGCCTGCTTGTGGCAGCACTCGCATCCCTTGTGTTTACCCTGCAACAGCCCTTAGAGAGCAATCAGGTGCTCATAACTCTTACATTCCCCAAATCCAAACACATCTATCAATCCATCACTCGAACTGAATCCATTACTGATAGCAATCTGACCCCAATCTGGTGCCAGATCTGCAGAGGATTGCAGTTTCCCTTCTCCATTCCGCTGGCCTCTGTGGTGCCAGGCGGGATCAATCAAGCCCTGCTGAGGCGTTTGAGAGGAAGTGAAGTTGTGTTTGACCCCGTAGGTTTGCTGCCACACGATGATAGTAAGCGGAGTGGACAGATTCAGCCTGCCTGCACTCTCCAGACGACCAACCTGTACTAGACCGGACAGCCAAGGGAATAGAGATGAGCAGTCGGACGACGATTCTGTGTGAGTGAGTGAGGAGTGTGTGAGTGGATATGCTAGATATGTATGTGAGTGTGCTCTCTGGTGAGAGTATGCATTTGTGTTTGCATGTTTGCATGTGTTCGTTTGTGAAGTGGCTGCTTTGTGTGAGTGGGGTCACAAACTTGGTTGCAGTGGGGGCTGTTGCGAGAAATAGAGTGTGTGGTTAGTGGCGAGGTTATGAATGCATTTTTTGGAATGTAATGGCAAGATGAGATGCTACCAGTGAAGTAGTCACTTATAAACTGATTATTCAAAACATCATAGAGCAAATTAAATACATAATAATAATAATAATAAAGGCATGGTTGCTTTTTTGTTGTTGACAGCTTCCAATGCCTGTGATTGATTTGCTCATTAAAAAGATTTCACAGATGAAATGAAACTATGCAGCCTGCACTTCTGTGATAGGATTTGATTTTTCAAATTGCCATTAACTTCGGCTACAAAAGAGCCACCAAGGATAAAAGAGAAAAATACCTTTTAGATGAGGCCGACATCTACGAGACCGAGATTTTTGCTGCATCATTTTTAAGCACAAACGCGTCTAAGACTTTTGCCATCATTAATTTTGCAAAATTCTGGCAAATGGGCTCATGTATAGACAACAGCTTACAAAACAAATTGCTAATAAGGCAACATAAATAACAGGATGAAGAAAGTGTGAAATTGATTTTGAAATAAAAAGGCAGGAGTGTAATTTAATGTTAAACTGTTTCTATGTGTGAAAAGCGAGCAAGCAGGTGAATAAAATAATGCAGCAATATTTCTTATTTATTTTCTATTAGTCGAACCCCAGATTTAAGAGGAGCAATGTAGATTTGGTCTTGGTCGTGGAATAATGGACCAGCAGGGATGCTGGCGGGATCCATGGGAATTGACCATCTGATCTCAGCTTTTTGCAGATGATGTGGTTCTGTTTCATCAGACCAGCACGCAGACCTCCCATACTGAAGGATGCATGGATGGGTGGATGGATGGAATTTCATTGCACCACATCTTGTGCACAATTCCTTGAACAGAATAGAAACACATTGCAAAAGCTGGTTTCAGAACCTCCCAACAAAATCAAACCTTTTTTTAGTGCTCATGCATAACCTCTTTATAAGATCATGATGAATCTGAATGACAGTCTGTAACTTTTCATTCTCTTTTTCATTTTGTACTGTCAAAGCTTGTCCTGCAGTGGGAGGACACTGTCTAAGGACTACATATCTGTGTGTCCCTCAGTCTGTTGTCAGTCTGTATAAACAGACGAAGGAACAAACAGTCTTTTTTTCAGTCAGTCGTTTTGTACTAAACAGGCTCCCCTCCACATGCTGACTGTCAGTTATGTATTTATTCCCTAAAAGCAATGATGGAAACTATATTTACTCAAGTACTGTACTTGATACAAAGATACAATTAGGGTGCTTGTGCTGAGTATTTCCATTTTTACAATAAAAGTTACTGTGTACTAGTAACGTTCATATGAAGATTTTACATATATATTCTTATACATTCTTAATTATGCATAACTTTAAGCCTTGATATCATTTGAACAGGTGACTTCTATAAATATTCACCTTCCGTACAGTTGTCATGAATGGGGACATTAGCTATAGAGACTAAGAGAAGTTTTTTTTTTTTTTTAAATGGGGACTTATGGAGACTCCCTCACTTCTGGAGTCAGCCTCAAGTGGATGTTTGAGGGACTGACACTTCACACATTGGCTTCATTGAAGTCACTTGTCATGATTAAAAGTCTGATTCTCCCAAAGAGACATTTCCACTCTAAAATCACACACGGTTTCATTTAAATATCTGTTAGCGGTCCAAAGAGGTCACTTTTTATTTATTCTTTTCTCTCCTATTAATCATCTCACAACCCTGAAGGTGAACTTTGGAGGGGTCCAATCCTTAGACGGAAACTGCAGGACAACGAAACTGTGATGCAATTGTGGCTGCGGTCGTTAAAACTAGCTCTACTTTGACTCCACAGTAAAATGCGACTTACACATTGTTGCATCAGTATTAACAAATCCAATAATGTCATTTATAATATAGCAGTCAAAGAGGCCTTTTTCTGCAGAGCTAGTACTTTTACTTTTTGTACTTTACGTACATTTTGCTGATAACTGATCACAGGCCTGAAGACTTCTTCGGCCACCATCAACAAGTACCTAATTTAAAGCTCATGTTCATGTGCTTTGTATGCTGTAAACCTCCACACTCCAACGCAGGCTGGACAGATATAATAATTAAAAAAAGAGGCCAGGCCCACGCACAACACCAAGTACTACGACCAAATGTTTTCATTTTATTAACGTATCCAGGCAAATCCTTCTCAGTGTGACAAAACCCCCATAAATAAATAACAAGCTGTATTTCTGGAACATTCTGTACATCTTCACACACATAATCAATTTGCTCTTCTCATACAGAGGAGGTACAAATGACACAACACGCTGCTTCTCTTCTAATAGGCACACAAACGACACTACACAGGCAGGTGGAAACTGCCACCAAGAACAAACACGGCATCGATTTCCAGTCATTGTTCCTGTACACAGCCCCCATTTGGCTGTAGGAGGAAGAGGAGTGGGTGGAAGTGGAGGGTCTCCATAGGTTTACGTTATTGAAAAGCAGTAATTGGCTAGGTATTATTGAATTTGTCCCATTCATCTCAAGTGAGCTGCTCTTGTAATCTGAGCAGTCGACGTTGTGGTACAGTATGTGAGGTATGAGTTCAATCTAGATGCAGGCACGGCAGGATTGATGAAATTAATTAAAGAAGGCATGGCTTTGTGGTTATGTGATGTCATAGTCAATGTCAATACACTCGCCGTGACCTTAAAGGCAGTGTAATCAAGTGTTTCTGCACTCTGATCTTTGTCTGTTTTTTAATTCCTGAAATAAAAAAAAAAAAGTCCCTGTGCACTCGCTCGACCGCCATGACTTTAGCTGTTAAAGTTTATCGGCAAGCAGGTCATTAAAAACCAGCTGCACCTGAGCCTTAACCCAACTCCACCAGGGGCCCCCTGGGTAGTGAGGTTTATAGGAAAGAGGCTGTAATCCAAAATGAGACACCCACCACTTTAAAAAATATTGACACCTACTCCCTACAAAATGATCGCCGACATGAAAGCCAGACTCGGGGATGTAGTGCCATTGAGGGTATTTAGCGCGTGTGGAGATTATGAGCGACTGTGGCCGACATCGCAGTGCAAATTAGCATTAATAACACTATTTGATTCCAAATAAAAGGAGTAAACAAACGCGTACACGCACACCTGGCTTCACAAATTCAGTCACCAGATGGGTACACTGCAGGCCACTTATTGTGGAGGGAAAGAATGCTAATGAGCATTCACTGTAGGGCACAATCGCAGAGAAACAGGAGGAGTGGACACGTAATTTTGGCGTCCAAGGGTGACGCCAGTGCCCAGAAACGAGGCAGCAGTACAGTGGCGACACAGCAATGTTTGAGTCTTGGTGTTTTGGTCGGCCAGCTGCCGCCACTCTCCTCTGCCATCGCTGAAGCTCCTGGCTAAATATTGAACATTTCCACTTTGTTGCCCACTCCACTTTTTGAGGGCCAGTTACACAACCAAATGCCATAGCATGATCTTCATCCTCAACTAGTGTGTTAAACATTTCCATGCCAAGTTAACTTTTTTTGGTAGGGTAAAACAAGCACAAGGAGTACCATACTAGAGAGAGAAAAGGAGCAAGGGAAAGTTGGGCAATTTTATGCAAATAAGGTAAATTTCAGCATTTTTTTTTTTTTTTTTTTTTTGCAGGGTGGGAATTGTGAGGTTGAAACTGAAATAGCCTTTCTAACAGCCAGGACAGAGGAGGCGGCAGCAAATAAGTATTAAGGTACTTTCTCAGGCCTGCACCCCTGAAAGCACATGTCCCTGAGAGCCAAAAGAGAAATATGCACTCAGCATGTTGCCCACAGTTGCTTCCGGAAAAGAAAAACGGCTTACCAAATGGCATATTTAACAGCTTCCATTCATTGTGACATTTTTTGTCACAGCCTCTTTTTTGCAGCAGCAGCTCTCTCCATCCCTGTGGTCACCTCTGCATTTGAGCCTTTTTTTTTGCCGTTGCATTAATGGAATGGGACTGACATATGCACATTTTCCTTCTCTAAAAATGTTGGGGCTCTTTTGTGAGGGGTTGACCTTTTAAATGTGTCAAAATGCTTGCCAGATGGAAATTAAAGCGCGTGTGTGTGTTTGTGTGGGTGCACGTTCAATATGTGTGAAAAGCCCCAAATTATGTTACAGTTATGGTACCACTATCATGGTTTATGGTTGTATTTATATATAATTCAATTTTATTCACGTAGCACCAAATTATAACAAAAGTTATCTTATGACACTTTTCATATAGAGCAGGTCTAGACTGTACTCTTTATATTATTATTTACAGAGACCCAACAATTCCCACCATGAACAAGCGCTTGGCAACAGTGGCAAGGAAAAACTTCCTTTTAATAGGCAGAGACCTCGAGCAGAACCCAGCTCATTGGTGGGCAGTAATCTCCATTGCTCTGAAGTGAATCTGATGCGCAAGTGCAAAAGAACTGCAGTTCCTCGAACGGCCACTTGAGGTTGGCTACAGAACACGTCAGTCTCCATGGTAAAATGTCCAACTTCACAGCAGAAATAAACACGTTTACAGCCTGGTACAAAGAACAGTTTTGGTCTCTATAGCTAATTTCCCTGTTCATGACAACTGCACTGAGGGTGATTTTTTTATAACACTCACCTGTTCAAATTATATAAAGGCTTAAAGTTATGCAGAATTAACAGCGTGGCCTGCCTCAGCTCTACTGATGATCCAAATCTTTACCCATTTTTAGATTAGCTGAGAAGTGGAAGAAGCAGGATTTCCAACATGGCAGTGGCCTTAGCCTGGGATTATGGGCTTCAAAACAGCTTATCATAAACCTGTCATGCATACGCATTCTTTATGCTGTCGGTGCTGTGTGCGCTGTCAGTGCATTAATTGAAAATAGCACTAAGAAAACTCATCAACTGAAATTGAGAATTGGATTGTTTTTCGAAACAGGTATGGTCATTTTGAATTTGATGCCAGAAACACTTCCAAAAAACGTTGTCACAGTGTCAACAAAAGACTTGTGAAGTTGTGAAATGCTGGTGCGACATCTCACAATTAATGAGGTTAACTGGCAACACGTGAGAAACAGGACTGATATAAAAAGAGAATCCCAGGGAGGCTGAGTCTTTGTGAAGTAAAGATGATGAGGGGTTTACCACGCTGGCAAATAGTGCCACAATTTAAAAATAATGGTTCTCAGCGAAAATTACAAAGAATCTGGGGATTTCATTGTCTACATATTGTACAGATCTAAGCTTATACTAAATCACCAGGATGCATTGTTGAGATAATGATGATACATCTGCAAAGTGCAACCCCTGTGGATATAATGCATTTAGCAGAAATAACTATGATATGATGAGGCTGTGTCTTGAAGGGCTGGTGCTATGAAGAGAATGTTGTGCATTCAGTAGCAGTGAGCAGTAAGTCATGACCCCAGATGATTTGAGAGGTGGGGGGGGGGGGGTTATGCGCATCAGCTCAGCTGAGCTGGTTTCAGGTTGGATTGGCAGTGTTATTGCACGGTGATAATGCTGCTGGATCAGAATCACTCACTCCGTTTGAGGTTGCTGGTGCTCTCTGTGTTAATTAGGCCTCTCTCTGCTACTCTCTCACTGACAGCAGCATTCAGCAGCTCGGCCTGTAAATCTGAAAACAACTCTCTGCCTCCTCCTGTCATCCTCACGCAGCACTCTTTTCCCTTCACTCTTTTCTTCTCCACATTTTATTGTGTTGCTTTATTACTGTAATTTCAGCCCCGGGGTTCTTGTGCCCTACGAAGTACTTCTGCAGTTGCTGGGGGGGGGTACATGGAAAAATTGAGCAACTCAGCAAATGAAGAAAATAAAAATGAACATTGTAACACAACATGCTGGGACTGAGGAATGTGTTAAGTCCAATTAGCAAGCTAGAAGCACTGTTGATGGCTGAAATTGTCAACTAAAAGTAAATAATTAGCTGAATGTAGTAGGCTAGGCTAGGATTAGGTAGCCTAAACTAATGTTATGTAATGTTAAACTATGGTTAAGAGACCTCATGGAAGAACAGTTAAAACAGTTAGCTAACGTTAGCTGTAACATTATTTTATATAATTAATAATGTCAAATCTCTTTTAAAAGCTATTCAAATGAACATTTGGAACATGACAGGTGTAAATAAAAGAGTACTTGAGTTCATCTGACAGCGGGGGTAAACTCCAGACAAATAAGACTGGGAATCGCTGCTCTATGGCGTACTCCCTTGCTGTCTTGACATTTCGAATTCCGTTTACACAGAGCTTTGAGACTATAAAGCCATCAAGTCCTCACGGCGCACTCCTGACCATCTTTGTCTTTTCACATTTTCCCTCACAGGTGAAGCGTTATCAATAACTAGGGAGCACCTCCACCTTTTCTTTACATCTCCCCTTCCAGTCGTGATTCAAGCCAGATTAAACTGAGGAAATCCATGTGAGATAATAGCTTTCACTTGGATTTACTCATGTCACTCTCTTTTCTTCAGACGCATAAACGCTCCCTCGAGGATACTGAGAGGATTTAGCATTAGCATTTAGGTCTTTATTTGCTCCCTTCTTGGCTTTGGCGTCTTACCTTGAAAAAGAGATCTCTGTTGCTTTCACGTTCTTTCATTTTTCTGTCTCCGCGTTTCCCTGCTGGTCTTTCTCTCCGTCAGCAGAAAGGGATGCAGGTATCAAATTGCAGAGCAATAACGTTCTTATGGCACTTTGATCAGACCTGCAGTTATTAGAAAAACCCGAGAGCTGAACCTTCTCTCATTGAGACTGACCTTTTGTAGCTTACACGCAAACACATATTTGGACATGCATTCTGCATGCATTAAGTGCATACTGGCAGAGGATCTTACAGTGTATGGACTGCACATGTGATCGTAAATGCGTCTACAAGCGGGAGACCCAATAAATTATATGAATCGATAATTATAGAAATTCCGCTCTCTTTGCAAGTAGACCCCGCCGAGACCTCTAACTAGCTGCTTTTGAATTATAGATATCTGAGTGACAGATGAATACTGGGAAATTAATATCTGTCACTCTCCTTGTGTGCCTGACACATGCATGCACAGTCATGCATTAGTATGATTTGTCATCGCTACAAGTGCAGTTTAAACATATAACGCAGATGCAGTGATGCAGCTTGACTTCAACCATGATCACGCGCTCTGTCCGCAGATGTACACACACGCACGCGCGCACACGGCGGCATCCGCACATACTCGTGTCAACAGCAGGTTTCAGTGACTCCTTGAACCACACGAGGAGGTATTCACGGTTGTGGTGGAGAATAATGATTGACTGGCTGGAGCCTGATCTGCGTCAGACAGAGTAGGAGAGTCTGAACTGTGCTGCAGGCAATTACTTTGTTTTAGAGGGAAAGAAGGAGGGAGAGAAAGAGAGAGAGGGGGAGAGAGAGAGAAGCATAGAAGGAGTGCAAGGGGAGAGAGAGAAGAAAGAGGGGGAGGGATTTGGCAGGCTGGGGGGAAGGGCTGCTGTGAGTTAACAGTGGCACCTGGTGGTAAACCACAGAACTGCTTATATATAATAAATATATATATGTGTGTGTGTATGTCATATTCACTCAAGCAAGAAGGGGGTTATATTTTTCTGTTCTCACTCCTGTCTGTCTGACATGCTGTAATTGCTCTCCACATTATTCTGAGTTGAATAAATGAAGTTAATAATTGACACGTTCTACATACGCCTACATATTTCTGTCTGTACCCTTCAGGACTTTCCACTGATTGCATTGATTTCTATCCCCTAACCCAATAACCTCAACGGTAGCACATTTTGCATTTAATGTATCAATCTGTCACTCTCAAATTAATTACACTTTGCACCTGTATTTCCACATTGCTCATTAGCTCAGTTATGATGTATTGTGACTTATTGCTGTTAAGACCAGTGTTTGTTGGACTTATTAGAGTTTAATGAGGGCTGATATCTGTTTTGCATCTGTACGTTCAGAAAGTCATTCAACGCATTAGTTTGGGGGACGGGGCCAGGTGGTCAGCTGACCAAAAGAAGCCAGCAGTTGGCGCCGAACATGTTGTGTGCTCTTAGCTTGCTTGCTAACATTAGCTATCATCCACATTCAGGGAATCAGTTTGATTTTGTCTCGACTTGGTTAGGGTGTGTGTGCCCTGTTATTGTGAGGTATTTGTAGTGTTATCTGCAGTCAATGGGGCTAATGTTGGGCTAGCTGTTGGTGCTAACTCCTTACTTTAAGCTGACTACTTATTAAATCATAATGGCTCAATTGTAACAAATACATTTTCAACACTGGTTAAGACACACATTTCTGTCTGTAATTTTGAATAGAGCTAACATTAAGCTAGCTGTTGATGATCAGAAAATAGCTCCTAACTTTAGGATTTGACTGCTTGATAGTGGCTCATTTGTAACTAATATATTTTGCTCGTAACCTGTCCATCACTGGTTAAGACATAAAGACCACATTTCTTTCCTTAAATTTAAATGTGGCTGATGCTAAGCTAGCTGTTGATGGCCAGTAAATAACTCCAAACTTTAGGCTGACTGCTTTTAAACTTGACCAGCAGTGGATGACAAACACTGACCACATTTCTTTCCTTAATCCTGTGCCCGATCTCTAACCGCAAGAAGGACAGAAATGTGATTATTACTTTGCAAAACTCTGCCCTAGCTCCTACACTCTTTGCTGACATGAAATACAAATTGCCGGCTTCATCTATCATACATATGTGTCTGTTCCATCAGTGTTCATTATGGTTCATTCAGGCATGACAGCACATTTACAGAAAGAGTGCACGAGACAGAGCGGTGAGCTGGAATAGAGAGTTGGTTTTTTTTTTTGGTTTTTTTTTTGTTCTCACAGGCTGAATCAGTGATGGAGTGTAAAACTTATTTTACAGATGAAGCCTTAATTAATGACTGTCATGAGGGTGAGGAACGCTTCTCACAGTGAATGCACCTAATACATTTTTCTCATCTCATCTTTTTTTTTTTTTTTTAGGGAGGAAAAAATCTACTACCTATTTTATCAAGTTTAACACTGCTATAGCACCGAACAACAATCCATTTTTATTAATTATATTTAGTCACGTTGTGAATGTAAGACATTTTTCTTGTTACACATTTCATTAAAAACATAGGTATAACATGCAGGTTAATATTGGTACTAATCTGTGCAAGTTTCAACTGATTCCTCGTGCACAAGAGATGACATTTATCATTTTTTGAGTGATGTTGATCATCGGAGCAAGACCAACATTTAATATTTCTCTCTGTCCACCAGTGAGATGGGTTTTGCTCAAGATTTGTACCTGTTAAATGGATATTTTTCCTTGCCACTGTCACCAAGTGTTTGCTCACAGTGGGACTTGTTGAGTCTCTGTAAATAGTTACATAAAGAGTACAGTTTATATACAATAGTGTCATGAGATAACGTTATACGATATTATTTGGTGCTATGTAAATATAACTGAATTGAAGTGACATTATCACATAATCGGGAGTCAGATCAACTTGTAAATTGCCCATACAACCAGCCAGCTTAAAAGTTACAGTCTGTAAGTAAAAGAGCACATTGCTGAGTTTCATACTAGCTCTGTAAAAAATAATCTTGAGGATAAATGTGAAGAGAAACTGTCATAACATTGGTATTTATAGCTATACCTCAAAAGAAAGCTGTGACATGCGACAGAGTGTGAATTAAAGGTTACCTTGTGATTGAAGGATGGTGCAATTCATTGAAACACTGTCATCTTGCAATCGCCTCGTTTAGGTTGTATTTCAAACTTTTCAACGTTAAATTTGGTTTCAAAGCTATAATGGAATAGCAAACTGAATTCCTTCTTTTTTATATGGTCAAAATAGAAGTGAAGGTTGTCTGTAGAGCCTGAAATTTGTTGTGTTAAATAAATTATCCCTCCAGACAGATGTGGTTTGAAGGTGTAAAGACAGAAGATGGATTTTCCGCTGTGCATTCATGACAACTCCTTCTGTAGGTTCTGCCTGTGTTACTTTAATGCACTTGAAAATGCTTTAAATCATTAATGAACTGCCTTAGACTTGATACAGACACATGGCATCAGAAATTTCCCCCTTTTTCCTGCTAAGTTTAATTAAAAAAAAAAAAAACTCTTTGCGAGATAGATCCTAGATCATATTAATAGTTGCACACATTTACACCCCAAGGTTTTGTCCTAGTGGCCATTCAGTGGCTCCATTAGAGGTGTCTGGGGTTCACTGCCACGCTAAAGGGCGCCCACACAAAAGTTATTAAAAGAAAGGGGTGCATTACTTCTTCACTTTCCTTGCATGAGTTTGCCCAAATAGTCTGAAGGCCTTAAGATTTGCAGTGCGCCACCCACAAGCCTGCTCCCTTTTGAGCTTATAGCGTTTCAACAATTCCAAACAGTCGTGCCTAATGCATTTTGTCAGACATTTACCAGCTTCAACAGTGGACACGCCACTTTCAAGACAAATATTCAGAGAATTCATTCAATTACTAAATCACCTTGGTCCGGTTGCCAGGCAACATTAGTCACAGAACCGCTGCTTCCATTTTCTTTCAGCCTCTCTCTGGTGATTTGCCTTGTGTTGTTTATGTACATTAGACAGAGAGAGAAAAGGGTGGAGGAAAAAAAAGCAAGAAAAGGGGAGAAAAAACATGTTAGAATGGATTTACAGTAGCACAGGCACAATGGTAAAGACGCAAACACAGCTCTGCTGAAATGCATGCAGCCGCCCACGCAACAGCACACACACACTTTGATTTTAGACTTTCGATTTGTGTTTTTTTTTTTTTTTTTTCCCGCGGTGTCCTTGGCCTCCCTGTTGAGCACTTTATGATGTTCTGCAAAATGTTGCTCATGAATAAATCCAACATTCTTACACAGAGATTCTGCATGTGTGATGAAGTATACGCACAAGCCGCTTCACAGTAACGGTCAACGTTGCTGCATTTGGAGACACATGGAAGAGAGGAATATGTTTGCCGTCATTGATCTGTTGTGTGTGTGTGTGTGTGTGTGTGTGTGTGTGTGTGTGTGTGCATGGGAGCGGCAAACAACATTTAACTTGCATTTAAAATCACCAGCAAGCACACTGAAACATGCCTGTGCAGGGACTGAGAGCTGTGTATGGCTGTGTGTGTGTGTGTGTGTGTGTGTGTGTGTGTGTGTGTGTGTGTGTGTGTGTGTGTGCGTGATCTAAGAGGAGATGGGCGCACTCAGTCATGCCCGGCTTCATTTGTCACCACAGGACAGCCGACAAACACACGGGTACACATGCCCCATCCAAAGGTTAACGAGCACAGCACGCTATGTGTGTTTTGTTCTAAGTGGCACCGTCATGTGATGTATGCGTTGCTCCCTGCGCTGGGCTCCATCACGTTTTCTTCTCGCTTGAAGTGGTAAACGAGTCAATTGTTGTCATCCGAGATGGGACACATGGGGATTTGTCTTTCCTCTCAGATTTGAGGTAACTTTATTTGCCATGGAGAAATAAATGGGCCTGGGGTTTGTGCTGGGACACTGATGCAGCAACATTTTGACAGATGAGATTACGGTGACAGTTTGTGCTGTTGCACATGGGAGCAGGCTGTCTCACACTCCATCTTAAGACAGCTTGGACAAAATTTGTTGATTTTTAACTCTTGGTTTTCTTGGTTCCAAGTCTTTTTGGAAAGTTGCCTCGTTGCCCCAACTTTTCCCGTGGTTTTTCCTCTAACCTGCCACCATTGTCACCACCATATGCGTCCCATTAAACAATCAACCTTACAGACTCCGTCTCCCTGAGTAACCTATGCTATGGCCAAACTACGTCTGCTGTGGTCTCATCATCTCCGTTTCTTGGATTTTTTTTTGTACCACCACCAGCCCTGAACCTCCATGGACACCTCCTCATCACAAACCCCCAACCACCATGACCTCAAAGAACCTGCAGCTTTCTGCTGGTTTCTGGTTTCCTGTTGGTGATGAGTTGATTAGCACTGTCACCTCACACACAAGCAGGATGGTTTGAACCCTGACTGGGTGCATGTTCTGTCTAGGAACTCCAGCCTCCTCTCCGCAGTCCAAAGACACGCAGCCAGGTTAATTGCTGACTCAAACTGCGTGTAGGAATGTGGGTGTGAATGGTTGTTTGTCTCAATGTGTCAGCCCTGTGATCTGCCTCTTACCCAACGTCAACTAGGATAGGCTCCATCCCTCGACAACATTACATTTTTAATACCTTTGTACTTATTTAGCAATGAAAATTACATTTATGGGGATGCAAAAGATAATATTTAAACATCAAACCAAACCCGACTGATCTGTTGAGTCTGCTGGAGTTCAATTAAGGTTGTCTTAACTGGATTGAGAAAATCCAGTTCACTGTCCGTCATGTGCTTCCAACGTCTCCTTATATGAGCAACAGATTCACCTGGAAACGGAGCATTGTACAGTTTTAGAAGAAGTTTTAGAGTAGTGCTGGGAAAAAAATGAATGTATGTATTGCATCTGTACTGGTACAAACATAGGTCTGCTGCTTCCAAAGCCTGGTCACTGATTACATTCGTCACATTTTCCAGCTGATTCGGCTTTTATGCTATGAAACTGACTTCCAGTGATAGGGTAGAAGATGGATCCCGCTCGTGTGGGCAAACACAACAGCAGTAGCATGTTAGCTTAGCACAAAGGCTTAAAACATGAGCCTATCTAATGTGTTAATTAGTGAGCTTTATAGGTGCTGGTGGGTGTATTTTGCTTACTTTGGACAGATCCAGGCAAGCTTTTCCCCTTGCTTCCATCTTTGTGTTATGCTAAGCTAACCGTACAAGAAGTGTACATGATATTACGGTTAGTAAGACTCACAAATCCTTCATTCATTTTCCCATGTGGTACAATTACTGTAAAAATCCTCTGGTCACAGACATGTGGCTGTTGTGTAAAAAATAAATGGCCTTCCACAATCACTTAAGTGTTTGTCTGTAAAAATGAATGCCCATAAGGTCAGATACATTATACAGTACAAACCCCATTGATGGATGAGCATACAGTTCAATTAGAAAAAGGTTATACCCAGGCCAAGGATTCGCTAACAGCATAATTATTAGAGATGGGGACAAATGTCAAAGCCCTCATTAAGTCCCTTTGGTGCCAGTGTGTCCAGTGAATAAACCCAAATGGCTTCCGTTCTGAGTTAGAGGGCACTGATGTCACCCCCTCTATGGCAGCACTTAACCTATTCATCGCCATAAAATCTGACTGAGGTTAACAAGTGTGGAGTGCATTTTCCACAGACACCGTGATGAAACTAGACAGTACATACAGTGCTGAAAGCTGCAGTTTACCTTCTATCATCGATAGAAGTGGGCTCAGCAGTTTGCCTACAACCTGGACAAATTGTTGGAGATTGGGTCTAGAAAACAATCCACCCACTGACGCCTACAGGAGGTTAACATACTTTCACGCAGTATAATGAAAAGTTACATGAAGAATGTGTGCATGTGGTAGAAGGGACTTTTTCATTTAGTGGGAAGAAGCTTGAGAAGAGTTGCCAATAACATAATACGAAAAACAAAGTGAAAAAATGCCACTTTAATAATGAGGAAATGCGTTTAAAGCAGGGTTTCAATAGAAATAAAGCAATAAGCAACATAACAAAAAAAGGTGTTAGGCAGGCAAAAACTCTTGCACTAAGATCTGCTATGATGTAGGTAGCCTGGTGGAAAGGTGTTTAATATTAATATTCCCTCAAGCTAGGTTCAGAATGCCCTCAAACAGAAACAAAAGACAGCAAAGATGCCTCCAAAGCACCTAAAGACCTGAGTTTACGGTTGACAGTGTAAGGTCTGCAGTCAGTTGAGGAAGAATCAGGACTTTGTGTGCAATTCCCCACCTCTCATAAACCCTAAAGAAATCCTGTCGTCACACCCTGATTGTAATCAGTGTCAAAAAACAGATTTTTTTTGCCAGAATTTTACAGTAATAACTACAGTATAGCTTTTTCACAGTAATGTGATATTAATACTGTTGATTTCATGTTTAAGATTGGCATTTTATTCCATTGACTGAAACACTGTTTTGTGTGATTATAATATAATTGATTATATAATTGAAATATAATTGACACTAAAATACCATGTGAATGCCATATAAAATGAAGGTTTTTCTATACTACTAAATACGACTTCACTCTGTATTAATTCCCTTAAAATGCTATATAAATAAAGGTTTGCAATATAACTGTAAAAACAGTCATTTAGCTAGTAATCCAAACAGATCACAGACTCCTGACAAAATTGTGCAAGCTTCTTATTGTTCTGACAAATGTGCTAAAAGGTAGTTATTAATAGGATGACGCATGCTGATCAGTACTTTGTCAAGGACAAAATAAATTGGGAGAATGTGAATTAGTAAATGACACCAATTTGTTAACCAACTTGCTCCATCGAATCAAATTTCAGCAGGTTGATGAACAAAAGGACACCTTTACAGGCAATGACACTGCAAGATAATCAAGTCTGCTGATCAAAACTAGCATGATTGTGCCGCATTGAGGAAAAGGGTCTGAATTTGTCTTTGACTTTCGCTGTGTGTGTCCTCTACACCTACTCAGAGGTGTCCTTAAGTGAGGCAGTGAACAAAAGGAACCTTCTTAGCTTGCTTGCAAAAGTATAAGCTAAAATTATACTACTGTGTGTTTTTTTTTTCTTTTCTTTTTTTTTTCCCAGCGTTTCAACAGCAAAGACGACTGAAAAGCTGAACTGTGCTCAGTGCCTAATGCTGTTTTCAGAGCTGCATTTTCATCGAGGCTTTTGTGTTGCCACTACTAAGTCCCTCTCCTCCTCGCACAGTTGGAAGACTTTCAATTGTTTTTATTGTCGGTGTTAGTTGTTTCGGAGCAATGAGTTATGAATGACGCATGCGGATTGAAATTCATGTTTTTTTGATCAGTGCTCCTCACTCATGATGTGCTTCTTTTCTCAGCTGAATGTGTTTTGTTGCTATGGTTTGTGAGTTTCTGTTTGGACTTCTCTAAAAAGCACATTCCCCCAGTTTCAGCCACACTACTGTTTGCTGTAAGTATGGTTTGTCACACTGTTGGTTGGTCCACCACTTTGGTCCAGACTGAAAGATCTTAGCAAATATTTACTGTGGACATTCATGATAGATGAAGCCTGACTCTGGTAATCCCCTGACTTTGCCTCTTGTGCCACCATAAAGTTTTCTACTGTTTGGATTTTAGTAACTATTGTATGGATTGCCATGAATTTTGGTACAGTCATCCATAGGGCCCAGAAGATGACTCTTAAAGACTTTGATGATCCTCTGACATTTCATTGACATCATCAGCAAGCCAAAACTTTAATTTCGTCCAGTGAAATCATGCAGGAAACTTTGCATTCCTTTCGGAAATGTCTGGTTAGTGCAGACTTTCATCTTCCCTACAGGACGAATTCCAACCAGAGTCAGAATTACTTTTATTGGCCATGTCTGTGTACACATACAAGGAATTTGACTCTGGTTTTATGTCTCAATGTACGTACTCAGATATCTACATGAATCCAGCTAAAACAAAGAAATAATTACCTTGAAGATCATGTGCTTCATCACCATCGAATAATATTCCAATAGCCTCAGCAAAGCTTTGTGCTTCATGCTATTTAGCAAATACGATTAAATCTGAACACTCCTAGGTCACGTTGAGACCAGCTTTAGTTCTGTGGTTGGTTGTGTCGTTGTGTCTGAAAGGGGCCCTAAGAAAATATTGCCCTTTTGAACGTAGCCAGTTCTACAGCACAGAACGCACCACATTGGGCAAGGAAACATTTGGTCGTCCAATAAAAAAAAGTTTAAATAGGATGTACAACGCAACATCATCCAGCAATGTATTGGCTAATCATGCATTCCTGGTGGACTACTTCATGTGAACACAATATTTCTACTGTTCCCTGCTTAGTCTTGTTCCTTTGACAACAGTCTCATAGATAAGTGGGAAAATGAATCATCTTAATCTTTGAGATAATATAACCTGTTCAGCTTGCTGTTATCCACAAATGAAACCATGAAAAACAATACACAAGGCAGTCATTATGCAAAGCTGTGCCTGATAATGATGTGTCTCAGCATAAAGCGAGTTTATCTCCACTACATGTCCTTATGTAACTTTCCCACGGGATGCGATGGATCTCGCTTACCTTCCGTCAGGTCTCGCCTACGTCACGTCCCTCAGGAGCCACGTGGTTAAGATGGAGCTGACTGAAATCTAATATTAGTTCAAGTGCAATTTCTTTTCATGTCACTTTGAAATCCAGCTTCAAATCTCAACTCATTGTTTGGAGAAGAAGTACACCTCACTGCCATTGGCAGATTGTAGTTCCTCATAGGTTCGGATTTGTAGAGGCTAAAGTATGTCGAATTTGCAGCCAACAGCACAGCTTGGAAAAATGTGCTTTTGCATGGCAATCAATATAGGTAGGCCTTGGATTTCCAGGCAGCAGCACAAGATAGAAAGAGAGATGGTACAAAATTAAAAGAGGGACAGTCATAATCATTGCGCCGTTTCATGTTTGAGACCAGGCTTCTAATTTCACTATGTTTTGCTTGGTGGATTAAATATTCCATTATAGAAACCTTTTTTTTCGCCGCCCTGATGAAATTGCTTAAGGAGAAAGAGAGAAAATGGGGAGATAGCAAGGAAGCCAGAAGGAGGGAGGACGAGAGGGAAGAAATGTCTCAAAAAAAGCTGAAAAAAATTAATTCCTGGGGTTTATTCAACTCATATCACTCCATCCTATCTGGCTTAGACTTTGGTTTCAGAAGGAAAGTTGAGGGAGTTAGAGAAGGCACACAAAGGACAAGGATAAAGATGGGATCAGATGGAGGAGAGGAGGGATGGAGGGCGGAGGGCAGGCAAGCGAGCGGCTGAATTCGGGGGAAGCTTATCGGCGTAGCGCACACCTGGGCCACCGTCCTTTACCATTTCTCGTGTCTCTGAGATGAAAGCTCTCACAGGCCAACAGCCGCGCAGAGGTCGGCGATCTCGTCTCACCCACACTCGTCCGATGTATCATCCAAACACCCTCTCTGCCTCAATGCTTTTTCAGTTTTTCAGACGTTTTCTCTCTCTCTCTCTCTCTCTGTCGTATCCACCCAAGCAGAAAATCAAAATGTCTGTAAAGCAGATGTTATAATTTCATCGCTGTCTGGTTTTGGAAACGAAGCGGCCATCGTTTAAAGAAATCACACACAAACATAACATTCAATTTTAGTCTCATTAAAGGGCCGTGAAGTGATCTGTGCCAAGAAACTTTAAATCGCAGTAGCTTGGTACTACCTTGGTAACTGGAATTAAAAAAAACTTATATTGGGGTATAACTAATATTTTATTGATACTCGTGCATTGTTGACGTGTTTAGATTCATTATGTATACTGTGGTGTTGTCCCAAGTCATGAAATATTTCACGTCTAGCTATGAAACGCTGTCACAATTGGAAAAACGAGGTCAGTATATTTGAGCACAAACAAAAAGCTAAGCTGTTAGGATGGCAGTGACAATGACTGTCGTAACTTGGTCTGATAATCGGTACTTCATCAGATGTGACGGGTAACATTTTGCCCTTTTGTCCCTCACAGTCAAATCTGAACTGAAAGTTATCCATTTGCCTCCATTTATTAATTCATTTCTCCATTTGTTTGACGTTTCAGATACCGCAGGTGGAGTCTTGACTAAACCTTGAGCTGTCGTTAAGATCACATATAACAAAGAGACAATTAAAGAGGAAGATAGCAACGATTTGTATCCTAAGTTACAGCAAAATGTAATAATTCAAGGTAATAATAATAGGTTAGGTTAATAATCAATCCAAAACCCATTTAAGAGGAAATAAACAGGGAGAAAGGTTAAGTTATGTTATGTTTCTGCTTGCATTGTTGCTGCATGCTTCAGCTTGTTAAGTGAAAGTGAAATCGGGTGTGCATCATTACATCTCCTAATCAGTGACTCAGTCAAGAAGTTGCAGGAAGGTTAAACTTGTTCTACAGCATAAAACTTTATACCAAAGTTTATTAAAGGTGTACCCATGGGAGCAAATATTAACATATTCATTTACTAAGTCATCTATAAGTGTCCTGAGTAAGAATTTTTTTAATTATGTCCTTTCTTTAACTCAGAAACTTAATTTTCTAAGAATCCCTTTCTCTGTATTTTTCTGTATTGTTCACTATCCCCTATGAGGACTTCTAGTACCAAATAACATCCACAGCCTTTTATATGGGGTGTAGGTGCTGTGGAGCCCAAGAGTGTGTACAGCTTGACACGGTATTTTCAAAAATCTGACAGATTTGTTTCAGGAGTTGTCATTCTGATCATTAATGGTGACGGTTTTTTAGGATTATCTCAGCAGGATGTCTTCACAATAGGGGATTCATGTGTCATTCAGGGTTTGGGGAGAACTACATTACAGTCAAACTCACAAACATGTTTACAGGCACAACACCACATCTGAAGACAGAACACATGCTTCCCATACCCTCCAGCACATACAGTAGTTTCTGCAGCTCCCCGTGATCAAAGACCACAATGTGGATGGCAGGAATGGAACGGGAGGAAGGGATGGAGGGAATGGACAGATGGGGAGATGGGTGGGGGTTTTTTTTATCGCGGATTGTTGATGCATGAGTAAATATTTTTTAGCTAGTACTGAAGCGGCAACATTGAGAGAAATGATTAATATTCATACCCATACTGCAGCCAAGTGTAGTCAAAACAAGGAGGGGGTGCTGCATCTGCACAGACATATACTTTAGAGTTGATACATTTTGGGTATTATGACATAAAGAATACGTCCCATTTGATACTGTTTGTAGCCATGCTAACTCGATCGTTGCTGTGATCGCTCTGAACGTTGGCCTCAGTGGCCTCTTGAGGTATTGCGTCCAAAAATCCCCCAAAAGCTTTGTCCCCATTGACTACCACCATTAGAAAAGCGACGTCTGTGAAACTGAGAGGACAGTTTGAGCTACAAACCAGGTCAATTTGACTCTTTTGAATTTCAGTTTTGATCCATGAGGTTTTATATTTTTAGAACATTCCTCAAGCTGAGAAAAGCAATTTTAAAAACCTGTGATGCCATGCAAAGTCTGAGCGGGAACTTGCTGGCAGTGGCAGCAGGAGAAGCATTACCGCACGTATTCAGTGGGCCGCAAGTGAGCCCAGAAGCCAGAAACGTTTTTTGGCATATGCGAGCAAATTCTTATTGAACTTATGGTTCCAACACAGCTTTAGAGAGCTGCTGGTATAGCTGTAGACCCTCTCAGCCTGTTCACACATACAGATGAAAAGCACTAGGCTCACTCTTGCTTCTACAGCAGGGGCTGGCTCAATTCTTGGCAGCAGCAAGTAGGGGCACTTCCGGTGGCAGCCTCAACTGCCACTAACCTGCCGTGGGAAGTTGCTAATTTCTGCCACACTAGACTGCCATGGCAACTGCTGCTGTAATGGGCATTTATTTTTAATTTTTATTTTATAAAACAGTTGTCAGTGTTGTATTTGATTCGCTGGCAGTAGCATTTCTGTTACGTGATTTCTGCATTAATTTGCAAGGTTTTCTTAATCTTTCAACCGCTACCACTGTGTGGCACGTCTGCCATTGACCTGCCATGGCAACTACTGCTGCTTTGATCATCTGTTTTTATTTTTTGGCAAATGCCGCAGCAGGTCAGTGGCAGCTGCCTCAGACACAGGTGTTGTATCGACCACTGTTTCCTCGCCGAGTCTTGTACCACAGAGGCACTGTGGAGAGAGACTGTAGCCACACCAAAGAGCGGGGATGGCTTCTTTCCCCACAACAGATTAGTCCTGTGATTTTCAGGCTGATATCATTAAACTTTACCATTGCTGTAAATGGACAAATGTAATAGTTAGCCTGAAAATCTGTGGTGGGGAAAGAAGTCAGGAGTATGAATTTGAAAGATGTGTGAGCCTCTTTTCATATTGAACAGAAGGGGAACAGTATCTGACAGTAATATGTGCTTTCCCTGCTATAATGGAGCTGGATTTAAGACAAATCTGATAAAATGGCTAGTTATATTTAGCCTATAAATGAATGAGCACACTTTCTTCCAGAAGTCCATAATATTCAAAATGACAAATGTACTTTTTATTGATAGAAATAACAGTAGATGGTCATGTTAATAAAGGCATAAAAACACAAACATATGTGCTGTTGTCCCAGTTTAAAAATATAACTAGGCAGTCTGCAGCAGCAGGCTAGTGGCAGTTCAGGCTGCCACCAGAAGTGCCACTACTAGCTGCCGCTGCCACAAATTGAGCCAGCCCTTTCTTTGCTTCTAATGGGCTTTCAGTTTGTATTGTTTTTGACTTAAGACCCTGAAACGCTGCAAATGTTCAATACTTTGCCACAGGATTTTGCAAAGAAATTCAGAAAGCAATCTACCAGGAATGTGCCCACTTCAGTATCTTTGTACTGTTGCATTTTGGTCCAGCAAAAGTTTGTGTTTTAAGTGATAACCCCTGCATTTGAAGCCCTACTGTGTAAATAGACTGGCTCTATTAAAAATAAATGAGGGGGTTGCAAATTTATTTTCTTGTTTTTCCCGCAGGGCTAAAATCTGAATGCAGGCTAACAATACTAACACAGCTAACAGCTGTGCCTCATTTTCCTTAGGGGATCCAAACCGGTGTGTTTGGTTGTTATTCCTGCATGTCAGAGGAAATTTGTTTTAACGTTTCTTAGTTATGCCACTGAGACTTGAGTCCTGAACCACGGGTGGAGACGCCTCCAATTTGGCAGTTTCATTCAGAATGAATGGCAGCCAATCAATACGTCGTTCATGTATTCAAAGTACTGCCAGACTCATTAAATGCTTGTTCCTACCGCCACTTTTGCCCTAATCACACAAACTATTCATGTCAAATCAACAGAAATAAGTGCTGCCTCTTTTTTAGATGTTTACCTGCCACAGCGAGTGCACAGCTTTCATTTTCTTTTTCTACTAGCTTAGCAGCCTAACAACAAAATGTGTCTTATCACCACTGCACTGAAACACTCAAGGGATGCTGGGCAATAGAAATGCGTTGTGTGACTGCTCGTTTTCTGCTAATATGAATAAAAATTGTCCTCATAGGAAGGGTTGGCGCGGTGGGCTCTATTGTATCTTGCTAAAAGAGAAAGCGTCTCAGTGGACAGACTGTTTGATCCCGCCACATGAAACCGACTTAGCTTGTGGGACAATGGCAAAAGTGTCAAGACAGCCCACAGCGTGCCAGCCAGAGACTTGCCAATGAATGACTCCATTTTGCCCTTTAAAAAGTAATTATAGCAGTTTGATGTACCTTGGTGACTAATTTCTCCACCTTATAGACGCTGAAAGGCCTTGGGCGGTGGAAATGGGGTGTTTGCACAATCGTGCTACTATACAATGAGATGGAGTAGAGAGAGAACACGTTGGGGATGGGGAGAAGGAAAAAGAGGAGAAACAAGGGGCCTGGACATACTGAGTATTAATATTTTATATCCTCAGCCTCCATTTGTCTCTCACCCCGTTTTTCTTCTCTTTTTTTTTCTCCACTCTAATAAAAGTCAGGGGCACGTGAGCAAGACAGAAGGAGATGGTGGGTTGGGGGTTACACATGCATGTATGCCTCCGATGGCACCATTATTTCTACATTTAGCTGGAAAAAAGGATGCTCTCTAATGGCCTTCTCACCAAGCTGAACTATTGAAATCACATTCTGAATATTTTTCTTTATTATTTTCAAGGCTATTTACTATTCATACGGGGAAAAAAGTAACCTATGCACTCACAAAGAAACAGGTTAAGCAAAGCGGGAACATTAGCGGAGTGAATGTAAAATCCTATGAATAACAGAATTTCTACAGTAGAAGTCATTCCAGTAGTTTCCCATGAAACCTGGTGTTAAGACGCGGTCAATAGTAAAGTCATTCAGCACTGCTTAATAACATTTAGGGAAGGTCAGGTGCATCATGAGTTGCCTCGACATCTACCACTACAAACTCATCTACTGCACTTCACACACAGTATTGGCAAGACAAGCAGTTTTAGGTGTGAGGTGAAGAGCTGTGTCAGAACTGTGGATTCATGTTTGACCCAAAATACTAAAAAGTGCAAATATGCTAAAACAAAAAGAGGCTGGTCCATGTCTTACAGTGCCTCAAAATGGTTCTAATCAGTAGTTTTGTATGAATAATGGATCACATGACAACTTGTATTTGAAAGCCGTCGCCAAAAGTGACAACCCATGGATTTATAAGCAGACTCTGCAGTTTCCCTCAGCTTGGTGAAGCTTTTTAGCAACTTTCATTGTTTAGGTATTCCGGTCTGCAACTTGAGTGTGTTTTGGTTCATCTCGCAGAATGTGTTCCCAGACACCGCAGACAGAAGCTCTGATAACCCCATTGTACACTCCATGCCCAGCACCAAACAGCAGACAAAGTTAACAAGGAATTGCTGGAGAGCAAAATCAACAGTGTGAACACTGGACCTAATTCAGCAGTGTCTTGACATGTAATTAACCTTTTTCCAAACGTTGTGCCGCTCAAGTCTCCAAAAAAATGCAACTTCAAAGTTTTGAGACTATTGCATGTCGCAATAGTGGCTCCAAGTTCAGTTACCCAACCTGAACCAGACAGGGGCCAACAAAGAATCAGACCTTCGGAAGGATTTGGGCCAAATATACAACAGCAAATTAATGCTAATGTTGCTCCGCATCTGGTGGATGTGTAAATGGGCAACTGTTTGAGAACAACTTCTACCTACAACCTAAGATATGTCTGTTTGTTTGCAACTAATTTCCACCGCCCCTTGGTGGTTGAAAAGATCACTGCAAGACTTGAGGAACTTTTTAAGGTGCCAGTGTGGCTACAGATGACATTAAGCTTATTTACTGCATTTAGCTAAACTGCTAAGCTGTAAGCACAAGTTAAGAAGATTATGCAGGGAACAAAAACGTATTCAATTTCTGCCATATTGTGTAAATACCCAATAAATCTCACACACTGGACTATGTCGCTAAACGCTGCTAAAGGGTTTATACACAAACAATACTATTCTCTCACCTTAATCCAAATCTTACCCCTGGTCGATACCCGAAATTCAGCTTCCTCACAGAGCTACAGTAGGCTGCTATTGTAATGAGCTTGATTCCCATAGAAAGGTAAAATTAGTTCACTTTAGGTCCGTGCTGAAGGGGGGAAAAAATAAATGAAGCTCTCATTTACATGAAGACCAGGCCAGGTGTATAAATAAATTGATCCCATTAGAGCGTTAAGATGTTAAGCCTTTGGCCTAATGAAAATCTTAATTATCACTAATTGCCCCAAAGGAGGGCCTGCACTGGTTGTGACAAGCAGAATTAACAAGCAGCTGCAGAATCCGATGTGGATGAGGACAAAACACACATATTGTGTCCGATGATGACGCCCCAGGGGGAAGTGAAGTGCTTGTGCAGGTAAAGGTGTTGTCCTTTTCGTTCCAATGTGAAGTAGCGTTCATAAAAGGATTAGTTGGATAAACAACGCGGCGTGTAGACAATTTATGCCCATTATCTTATACTAGTGCTGATACTGTTATCACCCAACACTCCCAAAGACAATGGAACAGTGTCCCTTTTCCTCTCTTGTCCATACTTAAAGAATAAACGCAAACTTCAATAGCTGTCTTTTGTTTCGTTTTCCCGCTCCTGTAGGTTCCTGTCCATGGAGGATTCAGTGGAACCAGAGACCAGCAAGTTGTACAATAAAGAGATTCATCCTTTACCATAGCAACAACTTGCAGTCTCCAGAGTAAACGAAGGAGAACCGTCAGTCTTTGTTGTCGGGAATATCTCATTTAGCTTGAAGTTGTTCAACCTTCATCACAATTTCAGCATTATACAAATCCTCAGTTGCGCTTAACCCGTTATTCGCCGGTGAGTCAAATTCTTGATCAGATTTCCCAGCTTTAACGGTAATTACCCCAGGAAATGGTGCTCTTGAACTTTCCTTAGCTTTTTACCAGACATTACTCAGATTTAAGACAAAGGAATTGCTTGTTAGTTTCCTAAGATTATTGATATTTGGAGTGCATATATAGATTAGTGTAATTTAATTTAGTGTAATTTGCTGTAGTTGAGTGATTCACCATCTTCCCATACAAATGGAGAGAAATACAGTTATCCTACAGTAATTGAGCAGGCCAATTGTACAGATGACAATTTGCAGCCGTCCTCTCCTGTCATGAGGTAGGTATAGAAGTTTGAACAAACTTTGAACTTTGGCAGGTGAACCTTATCAGGAGAAACTCCAAAAAGTTTTGATAAAATCCAAAAGCGTTAGGACAGTTCTCATTAAGTCTTTTAAAAAGGATTACACAGCTATTATAGAGCTATTTAATTACCCATGTGTCCTAATTTAATTCACAAAATGTTGTTGTGACCTTGTGGCTAATGGTTCTACAGATAATATGAATAGAAGCTGACAAAGAGCAGGTTTGTAAGCTCCACGTAGGATATTGCAGGTTTTGGAGACATTAAGAATTTCAGCAGTGGGTTGTGTATATAAAGACGCTTTATCCCTCACATCCCAACCAAGTCAGGACTTCAAACAGGTCCAGCCACTGTACACTGTCGCATTCAAGGCAACTGATGACAGAAAATTTAAAGCTGCTTTTCAGATTCACTCTCAGACTCTCATGAAACTCATCCGTTTTGAAGTTCTGAAGAAGGAACCATTTCAGTCAATCTTCAAATTATATCAAAGATGTCAAAGGGAAGCACATAAGCAGCAAGTGTCATCTGTGGCTGTTCTGCATAAACATGTTGCCTAATCTTTCTCACTCGTACACAAGGATATCTGATTTTGGCACTCGCTTTTCTCCAGTGTCCAAACACATAATGCTTTCTTATGTGCTGGTACATCCCCTGCTATCAACCTCTCTTAGCACTCAAGACGTGTACCCGTTAATGAGTTCTGATACTGTAGAAGCCTCATGTACAACCGTTCTGTCTCTTCCTCACGAAGCAAATTAGAAGCCTCGCCATTATGGCTGCAATCAATTTCATTTATTGAGATGGAACATGATAAACATGATGAATGCAATTCTGTTTTTCTTTTTTAATAATTTCTTGATAGGCAGTGTATTCCTGATAGACATTATGCAAATCTGACCTCACCTTGTGTCACAAAAGGCTGGACATGATTGAGGGCCAGGTGGGTTTGTTGTTGTTTGTGCAACAAGGGGGGAAAAAGAAAATGAATCTGTTTCTTGTCAATCAGCTGTCGGCTACATGATGAAATGAAAGGCTGGATCATGAAATTAATCTAGCATTTACATTCTACATATCTATCTCTGTTTCCGAAAAAGTTGGCATAGCAGAAACGAAATGTGATAGGCAAAACGGCATATTAAATATAATAAATACAACTTATAGAATGTTGAATCTGAGAAATTTGATCATTTTTGGAACATTAAACTTTGAATTTGATGTAACACATTCTTAAAAAAAGTTGTAAAAGTAGCAACAAAACACTGTAAAAGTTGTGAAATGTTCCAAGAAAACACCTGGTGGAACATTTCAGAATAGACCTTTTGACATGAAATCGCAGGGTCACGTTGACCCTATTTCATGCCAAAATGGCTGCTGTGAAAAAGGTCTTTTATTAAGGTTAACTGTCAACAGTTGAGTAACATGATTGGGTATAAAGAAAAATCCCAGAGATGCTGAGTCATTGTGAAGTAAAAATGAGGGGTTCACCACTGTGAACAGTTTGACGCTTGTTATAATAACTGTATCAATGACATGCAGTTATTTCAGCAAGGCCCTTTTCATTGGCCTCATTCATACACATGAAGTGGCATTCTTTTGTCCCATGTTCCACCTTCCTATGCAGCTCTTGTGAGCTGGATTTTAAAAAGAACACTGTAAACCACTTAACTTAGAGATAGCAGCCACCCATACAACCACTGAGTGCATTGGAGATGAAGATCCATTACCTGCTTTGCACCCGGGAGGCAGAGGAATGGACGTAGCTCTTCTTTTTTTATGTAGTATGTCTGGGTGATGCTGGCTGGAGCTGCAGGGGACTGCTGGATTGGCCGGTCTGTTCTGAACTCTCGAGGGTTAATTCGCTTCAGGCAGCAGGAGAGGCATCATTGCGAGGTTAGAGGTGTCCACTGGTCTCCGCAGTTCAGGGAGCACAGAACTCTGCAATAATTCAAAATCCTGCTGTACTCCTTCAATATATTCCTGCTTTGGCATTTCACCAGTGTAGCTCCCCTTTGAACCTTTTAACTGTGTGCATCAGGGAAGGATCTGAAATCCCAGTTGATAATTCGCAATATTTTTTGCCCTTGACATTTGTCTTAATTGTGCATCAGCATGGATTCAAAGCCTATTCAGGAAATGTGTTAATTGGAAATGGCAGGAAGTAAACATTGCATCTCAAAGAGACTGAAAAAGGAAAAGGGAGCCTGGGCCAAAAACAAAATGTACAGGCTGGCTTCAGTTCTTTGCCAGATGGTTAAAAGGTTCAAAAGCAGACACATCGCTTACTGAATAAAAGAGTTCCCATGGAACATTTTTTGTCAAAGCTTTCTTTTATAGAAATGTTTCTGTGAAGTAAGATGTACAAAACGCCCGAGAGGGAAACTGAATCTGTTGATTGGCCGGACATGAGATGATGCAGTAGCAATTACCATTTAAAAAAAAACTTAATTATGAAACAAACATAGCTCTACTAATGATCATGTACATATTTTGGGAGATGTGAGTTTGAAACATTTTCCTTTGGGAATTAAATGGCGAAACAAATAGTCTGGCATCTGTCAATCATCTGAGTAATGCTCATCTTGAAGAAGCGTCAAGTCTAAGACAAGACTTTAAAATGCCAGCAAGAAAACTGGAATGGGGGCTGCAAAATTGTAGCACAAAGTACTGCAAATCAGAGAAATAAATGACACCATTCAGCCAAAAGGTTTTCAGCTTTTTGGATGTGTCACTAAGGCAGGATTTGAAAGGGGGGAAAAAACATACACCAAATGGAATAAGTTTGTGGGGAAGGTGAGTGTTTTTGAGTCTCCAGTTTTAATTTACAGGCAAGATAAATTAGACCTCGAACAGTAACCAGAGAGAGAGACAGAGGTTGAGGGACAAGTATTGTGTAGAACACAAAAAATGTAAAAAGAGAGCCCCTGCAGGTAAACTGAAAAGGGCTTTTTTTGTTTGTTTGTTTTTTGGTCAGAGAAAACTATGGATGCACTCAAGGTCGCTTCAGTTCGCTTTACTTATCTAGATGACCTCCATGCGGTTTGAACTCGCTGTCTGTCTGCTGACAGTAAAATCCCTGAAAGCATGGTTTCAAATTATTGTTTATCAATTCACAGTGAGTAAAATTTAAAGTTTTGGGAAAGCTGGGTATTACACAGACTCTGTTTGTTACCCTTTTTCCAAATGAGCCTCGACCACTTCAAGCCGCTGAGACGAGCACAGAACAGTTTTGGTTATTTCAAATGAGATTTCTGTTTGCGTTATTTTGTCTCTCTGAGGTACAGTGTAGTGTGTTTGTGTAGGACCCCTGGGGTGACTGAGAAAATGTTTTCAGGGCCCTTTCAAGCTAACCCTCTACACGCTGCTCCTACAATCCATTGTACTTCGATATTTGGTGGGCAGGCCTGGTTGAGATATTGCTAATCCCTATAAACCAATTCTGCATATGAATGCAGACTCTGTTGGCAAGAGACCAATATTTTGGCATTGGAAGCATTCTGGTTTCAGTATTGACCAAATCATATTTGAGCAGGCTTTGGTTGCCTGTCTGTAAACAGCGCAGTGAGTAGAGCAAAAGAGGCAAAACACAATGGCCGAAATGCAATCTCAGAACTGTGAAATGTCTTTCTCGCCATTCTCACATATCAAGTTGCTAAATGGACTGCCGAGAAAGTCTTGGTCCAGATATCTGTTATCCCTTTTCGGCTACACCAGAAGCTCTGAAACATTAGCTGTTGGCCTCAGATCGCAAGAGTGCTAAATGGTCGCCAAGCAATCGCCAAGAGGAGATATAACTCATTCGACTCAGTGGCAGTGGAGGCCTCAATTTGAGTGTTATGTTCTCAATATCAGACTTTCATGGTGCTATTATATACAAAGCAACACAGGCTAACAACAAGACAGACTGCAAAATATGTGTTTCTTTCACACTTAGACACATTTCATAGTACGCAAGCAAAACTCTTAATTTGCAGTTAAAATGGCAACATTTATATATATTGTTTATTCCTACAGTTTCTGGCATCCGTTGGTTTCAAGTAGATGTGTAATCCAACTGTGTGTTCCAGGGGGAACATCAAGTCTGATCTTACTGATAAAATTGTTTTCAAATGAAGAGTCTAGGTAATTTTCATGTTGTGCAAAAATGATAGGAAGGCAATGGATGTGTGGCGTGGTGGAACGAAATGCATTCAGATTTCTAAAACACCAGCAGCCTGGTTTGCAAAATGGTACGTTGGAATGCAAGGCCTACGCAATGGGCGATGTTATGAGAACGCTGGTAAAATTCCATTTGTTGAATGGAGTTCAAACCTAATTCTATTCTGCAAAACCAAAAAAAAAAAAAGATACAGCAGATATGCATAACATGGAAAATAGCAGGGTTTAAAACAATGGAGGAATGTTTTTGAGGAATAAGTTGTTCCATTATTGATAAAACTCTAAGACGAAGCGGGTTACCACTTAAAGACACAAGCATGTTAAGCCATAAAGTTCTGTTGGAATTTAACAGAGTGCATATGCGCCTTACCCTTCAACTCTAAGATACGTGTAAACTTCTTGTACATTCCTGAGAGCTGAAGTACTACATGAATGAACTCATGCATGAAGAATTCATGATGAAGAAGCAGAATGAAGAAAACCTGGAGGTTTCGGTGTATGCTAACAGAAATCAGCTTATGCTAAACATAAATGCATGAGACTACCATCTGTGGACCCTTCAGGAAACACGATCCACACCATCTAATGTATTTTTCAACTGAGGTAGAAGGTCAACAATGAGCAGCAGTGTTATTCTATGAAGTCCCGGCTCTGTCTCTGAAGAACGTCTTGAGGTTAGCTTGACGTCATGTCTTACTTTGCTTCAGCTCTCTGTCATTTTCACTGCGCCTCAACAGAAAGACAATCACCTCCATTTCTGGGACACGACTGATGATGTTGTTGTTGCCCTGCTAATAAAACTCCTATTGCTTCTGGGAAAGGGAAATTCAACTGAGGAATCATGTTCATTAGCGCAAACAGGGAGACGAGCTGTTTGTGAAATAAATGCAGCTGATTAGGCCACAGAGAAAAATGAGAGGACAGGAGATGGGACGAAGTGGAAGAGGAAGAAGGAGGGATGGTGGTTGATGGAGGGGAGTGAAGTAGAGTGAATCGAGAAAGATAACCATATCAAAACTGAGCGAGAGGAAGAAACAGAAATGGAGGGAGACAAATAAATGGCTAGAGAACTAATGCGGCATAAAAAGGCAATTTCCTAAACCTCTGAAACCCCCTCCTGGGTGGAAACAATTACTGCGGACAGGGAGACAGTTATGATTAAACAAGCGAACGCCTTGACAGTGGAGATAAACTTTAGAGAGGATGGGCTGACAGAGAGTCGTGTTTGCTGCAGAATGTGATAGCTAATTCGCCGCCGCTGATCAGCGCCCGCAGTGAGAGCAGCAACGTGGTAAATGACAGCGTTGGATGCATTCAAACACAAACCCACACACGCACGCACACACACTCCCCAAAAACACGTCCACACGCACAAGTCGAGGCTGAACTTTACATGACTCTCTCTCTTATCATGGATCACACTGATTGCCAGTTTCTCAAAGAAATAAAAATGACTCTAATTATATTTATTTGAGTGCCATGAAAGGCAGTGTGGACTATCTTGTGGGGAAAAACTAATTTCAAGAATAGGATGAGTCTTCAAATGAAATTATACTGCATGGTTTCAGAGGCATCTTGATCATCAGATTTAGAAAACAAGAGGGCGAATGACAGAAATCGTCCGATGAATTAAATGTGAGATAAATCCTTGCAAGACTGAGAGGAAAAGCGCCGACGTCAAAATGACAACAGGGGGGCCACTTTGGCATCTGCTGAAAACAGAGGATTGTCATTAAATAAATAATGTTTGGCTTGGAACGCTTTTGTCTTGCTGCTGTGAAATTGGTACGTGTCTCCGAGGGAATCGTAAGCAGATAATTGTCACACAACCGTGCCGGGGGGTTGTAATATAGGGATGGGTTCCATTTCCACAAAAATTAGTCATGCGCTGTTTTAGTTTGGCTAGTTCTACGGTGACCCAGAAAAGTCCCCACCACGACCCCCAAAGTTATTTTACAACGACCTTCAATGAATAATAATCTACCTATTTTGGATGTCTGACGTGTCAGCAGACAGTTCAGAAATGTCATATCTGAAAATGGAAATGAATCTGGAAGGAAACAGGTCTTAAAAGTACAGAAGTCACAAAGATTTAATAACCTGTTCTTTCAAAACGTAGTGTCATTTATTTTATTTCAATTTTCTCTCACCATGAAGATTAAAACCTTTCTGAATAATACAACAGGCTGGCTGTATTTCAGTCATGTTAATACCAAGTTGGCCTTGTAGAATATGTACAATACAAGTGTTAAAGTGTTGTAAAAGTCTATTTTCGCTCTTTGTGCTGCATCCCAAATGTTAAAATGAAGACTCTAACCTGACCTGTACCCAGTTCTTTAAGACCTGACCCTGTCAGCAGTCAAGACCGTTGATTATGCGAAACCTGGGGTCCCATACAAAGTCAGCAATTTTCAAATTCCCATTTTTTACAATAACTGCACATATGAACTCAACAACAATGAATTCACTCTTGGTTAAGCTTCAGGCAAGTTAATATAAAAGCAGATCTCTGACAGGGCCTAAACTCTGTTCATGAACTCTGGTCTTCTTCTGCATTAAAGACTTCCACGCCTCGCTACATAAGGGGGACACTGCTTCCTGCATTGGCTCTGACAATACCATTGGGCATGAATAAATCATGAGGTATAGAATCCTCCAATATTTTAATTTTTTCTACTACTACTTCAATTAAATTCACTGGAGACCGTTAGCTCACTGGCTATCGGTACACTTGCTCTTTCCCTCTTCCCATGGTCTTGAAGACTGTTGACACATACATGCTATAATCTTTCTAAAACTTTAACACTGTCGTAATTTATTTCGCTTTATGAAGTCAATTTTGAATTTACAGCATCTTACAAAATTGATGGGGCTACCATACCATACCATAGACTATGTATAAAAAGCTACAGTCTTAAGTTCTTCTCTCACACACTTCAGTGTATATCTTTAACCTCCGAGCAGTAACGGTGGGCATACATAAGAGTATGTGAACAGTGTCCCTGAAATATCCTGTTACTGCAGGAAATAAAATAAGCAAGCAATTAAACATCTGAATATGCAGAGTTAATGTTTTTTTTTTCTATTGAACTATGCCAAAACAAATGAATTAGTCATGTTAGAAACACACAACGATGCTGTGAAGAATTATCAATATGTATCCTGAAGCTGGGTGGTGACACCAGTTGTTCTTTTCTATCAAAGCGGGTCTTGCTCTTTCTCTCTGGTCCTCCTTGGTCTCCTGCACCCTATAGATAGATTTCAGTCTCCGTTCCAAATGTTCATCCGGTTTCTTCATGTAGCCCTATTCACCCTCCTTGTTTACAGATAGAAAATGACAAGATAAGTGTGGAGGATGGCTCAGAAGCGAGCAGATGCTGGCATTTTGGTTCTGTAAATGGCAGTTTATGAGGAACAACAGAGGCCAGGGTGGGTGGGTGGGAGGGAAGGAGCGATGGAGGGAGGTGGGAGCAACTGTTTCTGGAGCAGGATCGCAGCCCTTTGGCTCTGAACTCATTACCGCTCAAATCAAAAGATTCTGTGGAAGGAGCACGCCACTGTCACTGAAATCTCTGCCCCGCTCTCCTTATAGACAGAACTTTTCTTTCCGCCACGTCATTTATTTGCCCCCCAACCAAACCACACACCACCACCACCACAACCACCAGCCCCCCTCCACTCCTTCCCTTCCCCATCTGAAGATGACAGGCAGCAAGACTTCACACGGCCGCTGCAAACTGGGTCAGCAACAAACTGAGACTGAGAAGAGTGAGAGGAGAAAGAAGGCGAGCGGGCTCGTCGCTGCTCCAGTTCTAAGACGTGAATAATAAGACGTAACAAAAGGGTAATCTATCATATGCCGTTTGTTTTAATTATCGCTCCCTCTCTCTCGCTGTGTGTGGGTGGACACGCATTAGGCACATTAGACTGAAAATATGCTCTTCGGCTCCTTCTGCAGAAGAACAGCCATGCCGTGGCTCCCTCTGCTGCCAGTTAAGGCGATGTCACATTACACAGCATTTTGGATGCTCCTCTTTGATAAATTAACACTCTAAACACGTATAAACAGCAGTCTCTTGCAGTTAAGGGTTCAGTGCCCTCCTCGAGGACATTTCAGTAGCATTAAAGGGCCGCTGATCCACAAAACCAAGATAGGTTTGGGTTCAGAAGTGTAAAATAAGAGGCAAAATGAAGTCATGAAAAGTAAAAAGTGTGCTAACTCAGTCATCAGATTTTGTTTATTTGATGAGAGATCTGATACTCAAAAGCAACCAGGCGTAGGTTGCTTGGTAACTACACCAAACTGTATGTCCATATATGGAGTCAGATGTAACAGGAGCACGATGTATTGTGGCTGAAAACTGTCTACGGGAAAGACTAGTTAGAGAGTGAATGGAGTCTAAGTCTAAACCATTAGCTAAAAATAATGGATTAACTGTTAAAATAGTTAGCTAGAGTAATGGATAAATGGCTAAAATAACTAGCTAATAGTAGGATAATGAATAAATGATTTAGCTAAAAGTAGTGAATTAATGGTTTAAATAATTAAAGTAATTAATAAAAGGATTAAAATAGTTAGCATCCAGCTTCTGCTACACCTGAGTGCTGACACTTATAGTTCAAATTATTGCAACAAACCCACTTAACACAGACTTTAATGTACAAATTATTACAAACAACCTCTGACTGTAGCCCAGTACATACAGTCAGGCGACATTTGCCTGTCTGAAGGGGTATTCAAGTTCATCTGACAAGTTGGAAACCATTGTGCATTAAATTCTGATGTCTTTCAGAAGAATGAGTATAAAACAAATGTTGTTTTGCTTTTTAACCGGAAAATGTGCTGAGAGGTGTGGGTACATTTTTCAGCCCTGGGTAGCGCCTGCAGGCCTCCTTTCAGGCTGCAAACAGACCCAACAACCTCCACTAAGAAGTGAAGACAGCCTGTATATTGCCTGAGAGGTGATACCTAAGGCAACAAAAAAACAAAGCACTCACTTATGAAGAGTAACTTCACACTAAATCCACTGTTTGAGCTGGCAAATTACACATGAACTCACCTGATTACACCACCTACTGTGTAGCTATCAAGATGCTCATCATCGTCTTCCTCTTCTCATCTGGATTTTGGCAGCTGGACACAGAACTCTATTAGAACACAACCTGCTGCTGTGCATGATGCTGTAGATCAATCCATTAACTTTCCTCTATCTTGAAGCCAAGTCTCACACTTCAACCAACCTTTTTAAATAATTCCATTTCTGGCACCTTTTTAAATGTTACTACATTTCAAAGACCAGGCCCTTCTTTGCTGTTCAAAGCCAGAATCCAGCTCTTCACTGTGCTACATTTATTCAAGACCTGCAGCTGCAATACAGAGCATACTAAGGACATTACAGTGAAGTCAGTCGCTTTTGGTGCACCTGCACATTCTTATTGATGTACATTTTGACAGAAAGGATTTGTGCAATTGTTTTCTTTGAAAATTAAAAACAAAAAAAGGTCAAACCTGCATGAGAAGGCGGATGTGTTGTCCTAATGAATGCAAAAAGACACCCACGCAGTTAAATGAAGGTCCTGAGCCAAATTGATGCCTAACAAATATGAAATTCTAAATGTGCAAGTGAAGAGGTTGTGTGGGAGTCTTTTTAATGTTTACTGTTGTCTGCTTGGTCTGTCACTGCTCAACTATCAGCAGGAAAAAAAAGTCATTTCCGGGCGTACAGAAGATTTCAACTTTCAGTCAGCTTCAGTGGAGCTCAGTGACACTTTGCAAGGATTGTTGCTGTTTTCAAAGCACGGATTTACATTATAGGTAAGAAACCTCTGTTCATAGAGTGAACAGAGGTTAGTGGAAGGTTCAGAGTTTTTTTTTCTTTCTTTCTTTCTTTCTCATCTCCTTTCACAAAGAGTTTGCAGCAAGGTCAAGCATCAACAAAAGCTTCTAGACCATCCAGGGACCAGTCTCCCATGACCTTTGACTCCTATTAGCCTCTCGCACTCACGCCACATGGATGGCAGGTGTTCATCAGTGGATGCGGGGGCCCTTGATGGCGTCTGTTCCCAGCTGTTGGAACTTTTCAGTCTTCACATTTTTGCTGGAATGAAACATCTTGTTTATAAAATTTTAACTGCAAATGGATTTCGGGTCACTTCCTCCACCTCTGGCTGTCTGCAGAATTAACTATAAACTCACAATGTAACACGTGGCACATGGGATGTCACCTCGGTGTGATGAGCTGTCACAACAAGGGAAAGATTTTCTCTTCGCTGCGGTGGAGCTCTATTTTTTTATTTTTTATTTATTTATTTTTTTTTGCAAGGTATTTTTCATCATGCCAAATTGTTTTGGCACCCTAATTTTCCGACAGACTCCACCGATTTCTGGAACATGTTTAATTGTGTTTTTTTTTTTGGTTTTTTTTTGGTTTTTCTTTGCTTTGAAGAGGAAGTTTGTTTTCTACCAACTTTTCTTAGTCTTTGCACCCACTCCTGTTGCAAGAAACTCTAAAAGTTTGCTCTAGTTTGGTGCCACCAAGCAATCCAGTTCCAATAAGAGAATACATAACAAAATCCTTATTTGCGTTGAAATATTACAAACGTATGCTGCATCCTATACGTAGCTGAAGTCCTGAAATATGGCTGTGATTCAGTCATAGGCACATGGCTGTGCTCTACCAACACACTGGGACTGCACTGTTGCCAAGCAATACATAAGTATTTTCCTGGACAGTAGCTTGCTAGGTTCTGTATCTAGACTGGGACTGCACTGTTGCCAAGCAATACATAAGTATTTTCCTGGACAGTAGCTTGCTAGCTTTGATCTATAAGTACTGCATATTACTGCAGCTCAGCCGATGTTAACATTTAATTTAAAAGTCAGCTCAAAGACAAAGCTCTTGCAGGGGATATTTATATCAAAATACAAGGTGCTGTAGGACAGTACAACTTCATAGCCACAGAGGTTGCCACTTGATCCACACAAGACATCAGATCTCATTCACACAATAAAAGTTGGCTCTGTGTGTCTAGTACTAATCACACCCTGGTTTCTAACTAGGCTACCTACTCAAGAATATTCCCATGTTAGAACTTTTCCATGCTGTAGAGAAAACAGAGCAGAAACAGCCCAGAGTTAAGAGAGATTAAGGCCAGCATACATATATAATATAAAAACATGTAGGGTCCACTGCTATAATAACAACTCAAAGTGTTTCTGAGAATTCAGCTGCGCTGTTAGCCAGCAGGACAGACTTTTACAATATTTATCCATAACCAGAGGGACTTGTCTCACAGTCCCGACTGACTCTGGGCTCTGCAGCCAAGCTCGGCCATTAAACACTTATTTAAGCCCGCTGCTCACAAGTCTGCTCACGTTGGGCCCAACAGCAGATTGCCCTGACTGCTTGAACGCAGCACCACTATTGGCTCATGGCACATTGGGTATGGCTGAGGCATCATCGGCTTCCTGAAAACATTAAGGCCTTTTCTACCGCTCAGACGGCCCTGCTATAGACCCTTTTGTGCCAAGAAGAAAGAGAATGGGGCAAGGATTTAAAAGGGAGTGACACATCGACGGAGGAAGAAACCAACTGGTGCTCACATAACGCTTACTGATAGACATATAGTCTGAGCCAGAGAGGTTTTTTTTTTGGAGGGGGAGGCTCTGGGATTCATATGCGCCAGGCGTCTTGGGCTTCATTCACACCCAGGAACTGAAAATCACGTCTTTACCCTCATATGACCCAGAACTAATAGTTTTTTGAGACGGAGAATAGATTCAATCTAGGGCGCATTAGGCTAAAAATCAACTTGTCTTTTCCTGTACACATGCAGCCTCAGAATAAGATGTAGTTCCTGCTGTGACCTAAAATCCTATTTCATTGCTGCTCAGCTTTGGCAACGACTTAATCTTTTCTAAACTCCAGACGTATTGGGACCCTATTCAACAAAGACACAGCACTCCAGAAGTGACGGCTTGTGATTTAAGTGTTGAATCGTGACCGGCTTTAAAATAAAGCTGTATAAAATGCAGGACCGCTGATGCACTCCTTGTTTAAAAGTTATATATTGATATTTATGGTTTCTGCATTTAAATCTCCAAAGTCGTGAGATTTGTTTGCTCCTTAATGCGCAGGATTCTGAATTAACTGGAAGAGTTGTCAGCTTGCTTGGCAGAGCAGGGAAGCGATGTACCTTTCTTGCCATTAGCCTGCCAAAATCCAGACGTGCTGGCTGCAAGCTGCTAGATATTTCCTCCACCTCGTCCATCACCTGTGTGGTTGAAACACGATTAACCAGATTTTACACAGAGCGGAGGATAATAAATTCTCCTGTTTTTCGTTTGCCATCAGCCCATTAACTTCACGCCGAGCTCAATATTGGGCTCTCCGTTTTTCTAATTTGCTGCAAACACTAATAATCAAAATGCTTATTATCTCAGGTAGGAAGACCATTTCTCAATCCGAACAAAGTACTTTGAAATATATCCACCCTTTTTTAATGTAAAAGTAATTTCCTATTTCTGTGCGATCACGCACATATGAAAGCCTTTCTATTCCTATTTCATAATTAGCTGCTGGAAACGATGTTAAAAGCGTTGCTCAGAAATAATTATGTAATTCTAAATCACAGCAGATACACACATTATTGATAATTTGCATGAGTGACTTGACAGCATGAGGCTGTTGGTGGATTTAGAAGAGAGAGAGACTTTGCTTACTATGCTGCTCTGTCTCCCTCATGTACAATCAGAGTGCTGGTCTCAGTTTCCTGATTGAATTTGGCCCTTGTTTCAACCCCATTTAGAATATGAGCAGTGTTAATGAAACAAAGTGTGACTGTGGCTCTGCAGTGCATCGGCTACCATTATAAAGAGCCCCCTTGAGTGTCTCTGTGATATCTGGCTTTGGCCGAATAGGATCTTTTCTCCCATTTTTAATTTTCACTTTTAACATGTTAATCTGCTGAAGGTCATGAATGGTTAAACAGAAAAGAGTCAGGTGCCGCTTTCGTCCTTTAAAATGGAGCATTAGCACAGATGTGTCCAGAAAATGAATGAATAAATGAATCTCTAAAAACTCATGTTTTTGCTGTATTCTGTCTACTGTTTGAGCTTGGACAAAGACAGATTTCCATGGTACGAGTTAAGAAGCTAACTGAAAGACCGCAAAAGCCATCATTCCTAGCTCCATGATACTTTATATGAATTATTGGTATGACTTCCGGGTTATGTAGCATACTGCAAGCTCTTGTAGATGTCCCCTTGTACCTTTTGTGTTCTACTGCCAAGAGATGGCAGATAATGTACATTAGCTTCCTTAGCTAGCCCCACTTTATCGATTCTGTTGCTAGCAACAGTGAAGAGTTCTGAGGCTTATAAGTACTTCAACAGAAATAAAGTCCAGCACATTTTTACGGAGCCAAGTCAGAGCCTCAGAGTCCCGCAAAGCACCACAATCACTTTGCTAATGCTAATGCTAATGCTAAGCTAACATACTTTGCGACTGGTGCCCAGGGTCACTTCTTCAGGTTGGCTCCCAATGTTAATACGTACAACATAGGCAGTGACTGTGAATCTTTGACTTGATTTCTGGGAGAAAATGGCACTCACTCACCAGTACACACTGTGACAAAGAGGCATTAAAAAAGCACATAACCCCCCAACAGCTCCAATGGATCCCAAAGTGGAGTTTGTGCTGGTTAAGTATTTAGTCAATTTTATTTTTATAGCCAAATATCACAAATCACAAGTTTGCTTCAAGGGGCTTTAATCTATAAATCCGTGACTCACCAGCACTTGACTCCCCAGGTTGTTCCCCAAAATAAAAAATCAGCTCAACTGGCCTGGTTACAATGACAATTGAGACACACTTCACATGTTGTTCTGCACAGTTATTTAATAGTTTGTTCCTTTTTATTGATTTCAAACCAGCTGTTGTTGTGGAGAGGTTTTTACTTAGGAAGTTCTTCACGATCACCTTTTTCAATTCAAATAACATTTAAGTGAAACAGTCTGAGAAGTTTAGAGACAAAATGTCTGCTAACAATTCATAGATGTGTCAAAACTTGACCCTTTCTGTGGAGTCACATGCCAAAGACTCTTTAATAAGCTTATCTTTAACTTTTTTAAGCAGCTATAGCAATATTTCCCTTTTGAAAGGCAGTTAGCGCCACTGTTTGTTCAGTAATAGTGTAGTTCATCTACATGGGACTGACACACAGCAATGATTTTGAAATCAACAACATTTTGAAATCTTGTTTCACATAATTTATACATGAGACATATCCTATATGAGAAGAGCCATTGTTTTTCTCCATCTGAGGAGTTTTTCAGAGAGAAAACAAGCTCTTTGGTTTGGATTCAGAGATGTTATAAGGCCAGTGCAGCGAGCCCCAAGAGGGCTGGCTCTTTGATACTTTCTGTAAGGTTGAGTAAACAAAGACTTATTGAAAGAGCATAATTGGCCCACACATTTTTTTTTATATACACACATACATAGGAGAGAAAATCGTGGCAAATATCGTGCTCTGCTCAGATGTGACAAAAAAAATTCTGCGCCAGGCACCTGTCGGGAGAATCATTCAGATTCTCCGTCCGTCTCCATTTCCTCCTAACATTTCTTTACCACCTGGCGTCGAGCCAAATGGCTCAGCGATGCCGCTGAGGTGTCCGTGGCTCTGCCCGAGGGAAAATATCTATTATCCCCCCTCCTTGTTTTTCTTGCCTGGCAGAGGAATAACCGCTCAACAATTCAGGGCTTTCACCTCTACTCTGATAAAGGTTATCTTGGCAATTTAGTGCTGGCGATATCGCATTATGGAGAGAGTTATGAGGCGGAAATCAAATTTTGCTCCCAGTGACTCTGAGGAGAGGGAAGATGAAAGGTGCATGGGACTGCACAGTAATGATATGGTAGAAATGGTGTGTTTCTGCATGCAAGGATGCATGAGAATGCATGTGTGTGCGTGCACGGGCATCTGCTTCTCTGTCTACTATCCTATACAGTCTCCCAGAAACATTAAAACTGCAGTTTCTCTACAGTGGAAAGTGCTTTTTACAAAATGGGTTCATCCCATTGCAAGCTCATAATACACTCAAGTGCCTAATGGGTAGTTTCAGCCAAGCTGCTTGATGGACATGTTGACTCCAGCTAATAAGTCTACGAACAGCTAGCTGGACTTTGTAGGTTGCTATATGCCAACTGCTGTGGCAGCCAGAGAGCTAGTTAGTCAGTGTGACATACGCTTTCCGAGGATATCAGTATCTCCAGTGTTCATTGTGAATAAACATCCATAAATATGCTTAGAAATCAAAGGAAAACGCTCCTGCAGAACTACAGAACTTGCCCTAAAATCATCACAGTAATAATCCAGTGGTAGGTTTCCATACATCCATCATCACAATATATATTAGGGCTGCTAATAGCTAATTCAGCATTCTTTTAAGGTGCCAGTTTGCCAAACACGGGCTAAAGTTGTAGACCACAGATCAAAAATTTTAAAGACTATTTATACCTTGTCACGGTTCTTATATTCCTAAAAACATCAGCGCTCTATCCATTCCAATGCGCTAATGGATCAAAAGAGTGACATTGACTCACCTGCTGTTTTCCATTTGGATCATTTATTTGCTTTCTCTCCAACACTGGAGGGTTCACAAGAAAAGCAAAGTGTATTTTTGTCCACTTGCCTGAAGCCGCAGTATGAAAGCGAGCTCAGACTGTACAGATAGCATTCATAAAGTAAAGCTGATAACTCGGTGTCTAGAGTAACACCTCCTTTCCTTGTAAATGAACAGGAAATTAGAGAAAAACATTACACATTACTATCAGGGCAATAGAGAGAACATACAGAGCACACCATCACATCACACCTCCCATATTTGTCAGATGCATTATCACATTATTATATTCACAGTTTACCCAACTCCCTGGAGAGCAAAGAAAATATGCTGTTGAGAGGCTCATTCTGCCAAAAAAAAAGGTTGCCATGACAATGAGATTTCACTTTTTTCCTCTTAGTTTCAGTATATTGAACTCTCGTTTATGTACAATTATTAAAATATTGCCATTGTAACACTTTTGCCTAAGGACATAATTTCATCTGCTGCTATGTATTTTATGGAACTATTTTCCAGTTTATAAAACAAATTTAAAGACAGACTGCGACCTTTTGTACCTCTGTGGTAGTCGCTGGAAGTTTGGTTTCCCACAGCAAATTGGTCATGTGATAGTCCGTCTTAGTGTTTGGGATAAAAAATACATCTTAGCAAAGCCGGGAACATTCTGTTCATCGTTGTGAACTCGCAGTCTGAAGCACTGTGAGGACATCATGTAATAGAGAGGTAGGACAAAACTGGTTCCACTATCTTAAAGATATTCAGGTCACACAAAGAATAAATGAATTGATTAAGCTTGTGTCTTCTCAAAAGGGATGACCCCCTTTTGGTGTCACCACATTGTACCAGCTTCTACTAAGTTCTGCACCGAACAGAAAACAATTTGAAACCCACCAATCCCAAAGCAACACTCCTGTGATTCTGCATGTCGCTTCCATGAGAATTGAAATTAAATAAGGGCCAAAAGGATTGGCTGGGCTCAGAGCCTGGGAGCCTGAGGAGCTTGGACATCTGGAGGGAGCTCGGAGTATTGCGCTGAAAAAAGCCAGCTGACGTTCAGCATTTGATTAGGATGCCTCCTGGGTTCCTCCATTTGGAGGTGTTCAGGGCAAGTCCAACTGGCAGGAGAACCCTGGGGGCAGACCCAGAACTAGCTGGAGGGACTATATTGCCCATATGGTCTGGGAAGGCCTTGGGATCCCCCAGGAGGAGCTAGAATACGTTGCTGGCGAGAGGGATGTCCGGAACATCCTGCTAAACTTGCTGCCACCGCAACCCAACCCTGGATAGGCGGAAGGGGATGGGCAGATGGATGGGTGGGTGGCCAAAATCACAGCAGCAGAGGCTGAAATACCCTGACTTTGGTCATATAATAAAAAAACATTGAATCCTACATTTTCGATAATGCAACTTTACAGGATCTTTAGACCCTTCTTGCACAGTTAATGCCACAGCTGAAAAGTTCAACTTTATAAAGTTGTGACCTTCAACCTTAAGCTGAGATAACCCTGATGGTCTCATGATATCATCAGGGTTATTTTCTTCAGTTTTGCTCAGATGGAAAGTGAAGCACATTTTCATCTTGGCGAATTTCACCACCGTGATCTCAAAACTTGTCTGCATCTCCAGTCTCTCACCTGTAGAAGAAGAAGATCAACTTCACTGATCCTGCACACAGAGGGCTTATAGGTGTGTAAATGTGAATCGATGGAGTCATGATGGGCAGCACTCTGGGAGCACTTAGGGGTTTGGTACCTTGCTCAGCAGTGCCCAGGAGGTGAACTGGCACCTCTCCAGCTATCAGTCCACGCTTCATACCGCGGTCCGTGAACTGTACGTTCACAAAGCAGATATATAAAGCACAAACACATCTTCAGCTTTGCTCACCATGGTTGAATTCGTGCCTACTTGCAACCCAGCATTCAACGCAATTGTAACCGCCTCTGAAATTAGCCTCACCAAAGATTACCGCAAATTTATTCCGCCAGTGCTTGTTTTTTGTCATGCTACCAGCTGTATTAAGCTAACCAGAGATGGTAAAACAACGAGCATGGTGAACATTATACCTGCTAAACATCAGCATGACAATAGCGGGAACACATTAGCATTCAGCTCAAACCATTGGTGCGCCTAAGTATAGCCTCTCAGAGCTGCTAGAACTGCTGTAGACTCTAAATCTAGTTAAACTGCAATAAAACTAAATGATGTCTGACCTGATTGCTTGCTTCATATGGTATGTAACAGCCTCACACACATCTACCTCCCAAACACTTCAGACATTAGCACACGCACTTGTGACAGGTGTCGGTGAAGGTTGCAAACTGCTTCCTCTCAATGTGAGTCCCCCTCCATCGACTTCAACCCACTAGTCCAATGCAGCTTATTGTGATAGATGACTAGACGCAATGACACACACACACACACACACACACACACACTTATTAAACATATCACAACAGTGACCCCAGCTGGACAGCTAAAACCCTGAGATCTGATACCATGTCTTGGTTTGTTTGGCTGAAATGACTCTCTACACCTCCCGCAGTGGTCCCACCTCTAACCCTTTCACAGAGAGAGGAGGGGGAAAATAGAAGCTTAAGTTAAACCCCATCCAGAGGCTTTTTGCTCTGGCGCTGCTCCAGAGAATCACAAGATGAAGGATTGGATAGAGTATTTCAGTGTCACAGAGAGCATCTGCACCGTCTGTGGCTGGTTTTTATTCTTACTCTGCAAGCTATTTTGCTCTTTTCTGCACTACAGCTGGCCCTGTTGAGCTTGTTCCCACTTGAGTCGTACATAAGACAAATCCCCCCAAGCCCAGTCCTGAGACGTGTGGATGCAATATGAATGCAATATGTCTCTCCCTCTGTATAATTTTTTTTTTAAAAGATTTAATTTTTAAGGTTCTTATTGTTTCTTAATGATATTTTGAAAAGCTGACAACCACATGCAGGCGATAAATGAGGCCAGTGTAGAAGTCAGAGATCCTTAAGCGTGTAAATATGGAAAATATAAGTGAAATGGTTATATCAATAAAATGAGATGTCATAAGATGTCCTATGAACATATGTAAACAAACGTGTTCGATTTATTTTAAACAGAAGAGTTCTGTGTGTTTTTCCACCTGTGAGTCAGACAATCTCTTCCATAACCTTCATTAACCCCTGTCATTGTTATACAATATTCAGCATCATAACAGAATTTAGAACAGCAGTAAAGATAAAAGTCTTGCATAAGTCATTAAGTAACAAGTTGACTTACTGCTGGCTTGTTAGCATGCTGACAGAAACCAAGTGGTAAACCACAAATTGTGAGCTTCAAAATGAGTCTCAGGAAACGTGGGTGATGTCATGTACATGCTGCCCCATTCTTTATACTTATATAAATATATATTATATTATATATATTCTCTTATATAAGAGAGCTGTCTCATGTTCACCATCTACCCCTAACCCAATTGTAATTAACATGTGCTTTAATATTTAACTGTGGTCTGTGTGGCACACCTGCTTGGACATTCTCTGAGTCTCCAACAAGTCTGATTATGTGATTTAGGCATCATGTAATTGGTTTAATAGCTGCATATCATACAGTATAATATCTTCTGCTCGATTGCCTGTTTCTTTTTAGTGTTTAAAGACTCTGGAGTGTTCCAACAACTGTTCACGTCTTGCGCTCCAAGCTTTCCTCTCTTTAATTCACCCAACGTTGGTAATTAACATGTGGTTTGATACTTAATGGTCCACTCTTGGGGGCAGCTGTCTGGAGGACACGTGACGTCTTCTACACATCTGGGCATCATGCGACTCATTGGTTTGATTGTAAAGGACAGAGGGATGCCTGAGCACAAAGCAGGCTGTGACATCATCTGATCTGATTATTTTTTTTGTTCACATTATTTGAAACTCAGGAACGGGTGAAAATGTTGCTTTGAGAGAGTCCAAAAGACATATGGATAACTTGGGGAAGAGTACTAGGGGTATTATTGGGCATTTGTGGCAGGGAAAGTACATCCAAAAAATCAGTAAATGTTCATTTTAAAAATCATTGAATGTAGTTTATAGTGTTGAAATTAAATTTTTCAGCAGATTGAGAGAGTTTTAGTATAGCAGCAATAATGAAATGTACTGGAGCCAAATTAAATCTTTCTAACATATTGGAAGAGCCTTCAATTTATGTATATAATGCACCATATTACATTATTTGTCAAGATGGACATTTGCGTAGTGTTTTCAGCCGACTTTCATAGCCAGGTTCTCACCACCCAGACAAAAGCATGGCTAGCCGAGCCTCACTCAGTACCCATATCACGACTCGTAGCACCAAAAGCAACTATTCTGTGATTCCCTTTTCTCCTCTCCAATTCTGCCCCGACCGACCACGCTTCAGTATCGCCTCTCTGCATCCTGCATACAGTATTCTCTGTATTGTAATGAAAAGGAGAAGCAGTGGAGAAGTCAACAAGAGTTGGAACTGAGTCCGTATTCAAAGCGGTGATCTCCACAGATTGAAGCTATTCAGATGAGCACACAGTGAGTGAAATACAGAGCAGAAAATAATGGATATGAAGAATGGTGTGTCTATGTGCAGTCAGTGGGAAGTTGTTGTAGAAATGAGCTATTTAAGTTTATTGATTGTGTGCACAAAGTTACAAGAGGTATTTATTCACTAAATGAAATTAAATGGCCCGTGTCCTTAGATGTGACGATCCCATTTCTTGCTAATTTTAGTTCTGATGTGAAGTAATAACAGTGAAACCAGGACAAGGACTAACTATCTCTATGCAGTACAGTGTTTCTCGGTAATCCACAGAGAGGACATAGCCTCAGTCTTTCAGCTTTATGATATCAGATATGCAGCCAATATGTGCATATAAAACTTGAAATGAGTCAGCAGGAAGTGACAAAAACAGCTGGAAAGTCAGGGCGCTAACTTTAGCTTAATTAGGCTATTTTTTTACCACTTTATGTTCGCACCAGTATCTCAAAATATATGTTAACTGCTAAATGATTTGCTTTTTTATAAAACCTGTGGCATGCAGCTTTAACCTCCAGGATTATAGCATAATATCATGCATGTTGCCTTTAAAGTGCATATTGAAAACAACTTTTACAAGATTCCTCTTTTCAAACCTGATTCGAAACATTAAAAAGTCTGTCATGGAACTAATGCTCTCTTATATCATGGCATGATATCATCATATGCATATTCATATTTTAAAATGGGATTGAAACATTGAAAAGGCTGCTTGAAACAGCTGTTATGGAGCTAATGTTCGCTTAATTAGCCTGCTTTTGTCTACTTGGGACTGAAATCAAGGACCTATTGTTTGAAACTTTACTCAGAATTTCGATGGTGATTCTGCTTGACAGGCATAGCAACAGTTACCAAGTCAGTTAACCAAAAGTGAATATGGTTATTCATCCATCAAGATGCAGTAAATGTGCTACTTTGTTGTTGCATGAGACACATTTCTGAATAAATGAAGTAGCAGAGCGTTGAACCTGTCAGCTGTAATAGCCCACTCATCAGGCTACAGGATCCTATCACAGCAATACAGCAGCTTGAGCTCCGTCTCAGCATGTGTGCCAGCGAGGGAGGAGGAGAGGCGATGGACTTTGAGACTCTGTCCTTTTTACAAAGCTATTTCAAACAGTTTGCAGTGTCTGCTTGACAATCCAGACACAGTTCATCTCCTACAGCAGCAGGGGTTTAGGGTTTCATTTCAATTTTCTCTTTTTCTTTTTTTTTTTTTAATGTGCAGGGCATTCTGCCGGGCTCAGCGGGAGTGAGAGTCACTGTTCAGGTATTCCGGCAGAGGAGAAGAAAGGCCATTGCTTGTGGCGGAGGACAAAAACTTTTAGAATTGCTGTAACTCAGCCATCATTAAATACCCAATTTTCAGACCTTGCTGGCTCCACAGTAAATGGACAATTATCATGCTTGATTCAGCAGCCTGAGAGATGGCTGCGTGTCCAAGGCTCCAACGCTGGAATGCAAGCTAAATTCAATTAAGTGGTCTTTTTATTGTCAAGGTGGATGAACACATTTTCTGGGGACAAGATAGGTGAAACAATGTTATTCTCGGCCAGCAAGCTATTCATTTAGATAGTGCTACAAAATACTTTAATCGTCACTTTTCTTGTGCTTAAGTACAGTAATTACCCTCTGCAGCATTTATCAAGTGAATACAAATGCTAAAGGTGCCTTAATTTAATGGTCATGGGGTATTTCTAACTTTGGCGCAGGAGTAGAGTCAATAAAGAGCCTTTGGTGTTAAGGCATACACTCTTGATTGCACCAGGTCCCTTCAGGAAACACAGTCCTGATTGGAAGTGCATGGTGCGCCTTAAGTAGGGAGGGAAATGAGGGGTGTCTGTCCACTTGAGTGAAAGTTTCCCAGCAAAAAAAAAAAAACTAACTCAGGTGTTTACATAATCAGCAAGGTGTTAGTGTGCGTGTGAAGTGAGGGGAAAATTAGTCATCGGCCCCAAATCTTCAACCCTTCGCTCCTGCTTATGCACGGCTGCGTGGCTCATCAGCAAAAGCACGTCCGCTGGGGGGGTTCTTTCCCGAATTTGCTGCCATTGCATCATAACGACACAGATGTGAAAACTCTGTATAAATGAAAACGTGCTGTTTACACGAGGAGCTGCGAGAGCCTGGGGAGGAAATTGCTGAGACGAGAAGGAAACTGAATTGCGAGCGAGCCAAAAACAAATGTGGTCTCGCAGATAATGCTGTTTCTTCGTGTCTTTTGTGCAGGGGTAACACCGGGACTTCTCGCGCTAAAGCGGCATGTTTTGTGGTCCTGTGCAGTGATTTAAATTAAGACGTCCAACATGTATCATAATTTGGCAGGACAGAAATTAGAAAAGCTGCACTAGTGGCCCCTGCGGGCCTCGTTGGTCCTCATCCAGACAGAAGCAGCTCAATTGATGGAAAATCGAAAAAAAAAATAGCATAGTATAACTGACAAGTATACCTTCCTGCTGAAAATGGCTGGCTATATACAAATATTATAAATACAGGTCACTTTATTTAGAGATTTAACACATTTCTGAATAAATGTAAATGTTGAACCACTCATCAGGTGACTGGATTAAATCAATACAGCAGCTTGAACAACCTGACAGGGGTAAATCCAATATTCTTTGTGGTCCCCACCAACTCCTAGGGAAATATCAGGCTCTTCAGTTGCTAAATGCCTCAGTCTGTTCACCAGTTAGTTGCTACCTGTGTCTGTCTGCTGTTTAGTGCCAAGCAGGTCATGGTCAGTACGTTTGTAGAGAGAAAACCAACACAGCAAAACTCAAAGGTAAGGTGGAAAAACTCTGCTGAGTTGGGTGATAACTCTACGTGGGCTTGTCATTAAATGTCCTTTAATTGTGTTTTATTGAAATATGGTGTCCCAAAATCCCAATCAAACCATTCACACACCCCCTAACCCCAATGCTAACGAGACGACAACCCCAATTTTGATTTTGGTATGTAAATTAAATGGGGAAAAAAGAGCTAACACCAACCAGTTGCAATCAGTTGATAGTGAGTGGCACATGTATACTTGACAATCAACTAGAAGTACCTGCAAACCCACACTGGTGTTTTCAGTCATGATTAGAGTTCCTCTTACGCTTACATTAGCCTTCCAAAAATTGCCCCTAAACATTAGAATTGCCCTGCATGCAGCCCTGAAAAAAGAGCATAATGTCAGGGTTCTGACCTCTGTAATAAATATGAATCAGAGCGAGAAACTGTAAACAGGCTTTGAGTGATGCTGCGGTGTGTTGAGTCATATTGTGCTAAGTACAGGGATAACACACAATTTTGATTTCTGCATTTTGCAAACACAATGCAGAACTGTTTCTGGGGGCGACCATCCACATCTGCGCGGTCAAAGTCGGACAAGGGTGATCTCTGAAATGCAAGTCCTTCACTCTGGAGCCAGCTGGAGATCAAACCGAAACAGAGAACACATACTTGGATTTGTCCTGCCTGGCTAGGTCACTCATAATATCTCTCACAGCTGTCTTCTCTCTATTTTCTCTGTTTACTTCCCCTTGGCATTTTTTTTTTTTTTAACTATCGTGCATCATTTCATTTTGTAAAAGGTTCTCCAAGATAACAAGATTGCTAATGTCAGTTAGCAGACTCATTAGCTTTGCTCTAGTTGGGTTAAGTTCACAAAGTTTATTTGACGTTTGTACCATCAGCTTCTGTCACCAACCATTCCTCTTTTGGGGAACAGTTTTTACTCTGACTGGGGTGAGTAATTACAGTAATTACTTCCTCCATTTTGGACTCTCCAAAAGTCCCCACTGCAAAGGCGATCTCCTGTTGTTCAACGGCACACAGTTCACCAAAGTTAAACTCATTCACACTCGCTCTGGACGGCTCAGAACTCACAGGAGTCCAAGATGTCTGATGCTGAAAGGTTTATTGACGCTTAATCAAGGAGAATGGAGGATTTATCAATACCCTGCCTCAATTCTGAAGAAGCTACCCTCACAATAGTGACACAACTATTTTATGTCTCTAAATGGTCGCACTCAGTGCATCTACGGTATAATGTATTTGCCAATGGGTTATTACAAGGAAGTGTGTTTACCCTTAGTTGTCCAACATTGTTATCTGAAGCTCTTTGGCGTTATTTACCTGTCTGTTGTGTGTAGGGAGTGTGACGGCGTCATCTTCTGACCTTGGTAAGGATAAGAATGGTGCCCGCTTTCCGAAACAGAATAGTATACAAGTACTCTGTATCTCAAGGAGAGGTTAGTGTCACCTAACAGTCAATACTTGCTCGAAAACAGAAAATTCTCACACCCCTACTAGAAAAAGTACAATGGAGCTCCACTCAAGCCCAACTCCATGAAGGAGCATCGTGTACACTTCTCTTGTACATTTCCAACAACAGGATGTATTTGTAGACTATTTTTATTCGGCTAGTGCTGCTCATTGTCAGCCATGTTTCCGCAGTCTAACCGATGCGATAGAAGATGTCAGTCGAGCTCAATCTGTGCATGACTCCGCAGCCCACGGAGGTTTAATTAGCCAACAAGTGAAAATACCTGTGTGGGTGAACCATCAAAATAACAATTTCTTTTTCTATCTTTATATTCACAACAGTTTTCCACTGCGTGTTTCAAACTGCAGCGAGTGAGATGGAAAAAACAAAGAAGATATTTGTTTAAAGAAAGAGGAGAGTTAATTTACCAGTCATATTCTGAGTTGATTAAAGTGATTTCTGTCAGCGCTGTGGTGCTCACAACTTCATAATTACTCTGTCTGGAATTGATCAGACACCCTATTACTAAAATACTGGAAAGAATGGAGAGACATGTCTCAGCTGTCATTATTTTCACTGAAAGGTCGACACTTTTTGGCCCAGACTGACTGAAGACAGGTTAATTGGTCTTTTTTATATTTTTGGGGGAAAAGGTTTAAATTTTTAACATTGTGTTTGGAGTTTGACTTTTAAAATGTGCGTGTGACCTGACTTTTCAACACAGCACACTGACTTCTTCTGCCCTGTATCTATCATCAAACTCCCTGGTTCACCTTTTCAGACATTCCCTCATTTGTGTTTGTGTACACATGTTCATTTATGGTGAGTGAATCACTGTATCACAAAACTAGTCATTAAGAATTATTAAGGGTCTTGTTGACTGATTGTCATAGTCAATAAAACAGATCTGATTATTTATTTTGACTTGGTATTGAGGCTTATTTTGCAACATTAAACCCAACTTCCATTGTTTGCAGTCTGCAGTAGCAGAAGAAGTCCACAAGGGGGTGCTGCTCCACTATTATTTAAACCAGCTGAGAGTGAATGGTATTGGCCTGTTAATTAGTCGTATCAGTTCACATAGATTGTTTTTAACCTTCGATCTATAGCAGCCTCAAGTAGTTCAACATGAGCAATGTGTCCAGGGATTGTCAGTATGATTAACACACTGGCCTGTAAGTCAAAGACACTATGCATATGGGAAACCGCTCCAAGGTACTTTTAGAAGACTGCTTCAGTACATTTTAATGGTACTTAAATGAAGTATCTTCATTTTAGTTCTGTATTTACATTTTACTTTAAAGTAGAAGAAGTATCACCAGCACAATATGCTCAAAGTACTAAAAGTTAAAGTAGTTAACTAAAAGTTAAAGAGTTATTATCTATATGATACTTTGTATATTGTTGGGTAGTTTGATCTAAAAAATGTGCAAGTTTATAAACAGACTAATTGTATATTTTGGATATAAGTAGTGGAGGAAATACAACATTACATTCTGAAATGTTGAAGTATAAAGTAGCGTAAAATGTAAATAAAGTGAAATACAACTTCACAAAAAATGTCAAGTACAAGTTTACAAAAAATGTAATTAAAGTGAAGTACAACCCCAAAATGATGCCTTCTCATCACAGATCACCGATTTTAGTTAGAATTACATCTTTTTCTTTAAATTACCTTTTCATATTATCCTTTACACCACTTCATATGAATTTAGAAGTGGGTTTTAAATGTTCTTTTTAAAAAAAGAAGTTTAAAAAAAACAATGCAGAACTAAATTAAGTTTTTTACTTGAAGCCTACATCCAGACTTGAAACCCTGCTTAAACTACACCAGCAGCATGGACTGCTCTAACAAATTAATACCCGTGGACTGATAAGTGAAGTGCTACTTCAAAAATAGGTCACAGACCATCAGAAATTGTGAGTCTGCGGAGGGCAGGCGGCCCTCACACTGTATGTCCACAGCACTCGAGCAGCAGTGCTTGGCTCCTGCAGTATAATTGATCAGACTGCTGGGTGTGAATGGCTGCTCTTTAGCAGCCAATGGCTGAACACCGGATGCGAGATATCCGCTGCAACAACAAGCGCTCTGTTCCCCCCCTTCAGCTTGACGCCATTTACAGCCCAAATCCCGACCTCCCCTCCGGAAAGAGCAAAAAAAAAAAAAAAATACACACACACGCGCGCGCGCGAGAAAAAGTACTTGCAAAACCCTCAGAGTCTTGCGGATAAAACACACCGATTTAAAACTACTTTCTGAGCTGGAGTTTTTGCCGCTTGTTTCTCCGTTTTCCTCCTCCTTCACCTCCTTGTTGTAAAGTCGCGAGGAAGTTTACGCCGCGGCGGTGATTGATTGAAGTTTTCGCCTTGTTTTCATGCCTCGTGCTCTTGCGCAAAACATGGGATTTACGTCTTAGCGCTGCTTTTTTTTTTTTCTTTTTTTTCTTTCTTTTTTTTTTTTTTTATTGTAATGAAAATGCGCTGCGGTTGGGAACTTTCTCAATGGATTTTACCGATGGCTTTCCAGACTGAGTGGCTGCTGTAGGGAATAAACTCTCTCAAACTGGATTTATTTCACCTTGACGGGGGCTAAAGTGTCGAAAGCACGGTACGTGTAGCCTTTTGTAAAACAGAGTGGTATTTTTATTATTATTTTGCTTTAAAGCTACGCATTTCTTGGCTCAGCTTTTACAATAATTACGCTAAAAAGTAAAAACGTAGTTTTTTGCTCACTTTTAACCTATCCTCCTCTTCCTTTAGCTTCACATAGGTCATATGTAATGTTATTGTAGTATTAGTAGGGGCTGTCGTCACTTTTCATCAGTTTTGAACTTGTTTTTTCGCTATTTTTAATATAAAAATGTGGTATTTTCACCTTAATACTACTCTAATTGACACCTTTGTTTGGGCTGAGTCTAATAACCAATATAACTGCTCCACAGTGTCAGCTTTATTAAGAAGCAGTCATGTCCAAGTTGGCACGTTTGCTCATATTCATATAGCACATACTGCTTCTTCCCCTCATGCAAACAACATATCTGCTGCGCTTTTATGACCCTATTTCCCCCCCACATTCATGTATATTTACACTATAACTTACCACACACAGTGGAAAACACTGTGTTATCAGTTGTGAAACGATATGACTCATAACCTTTTCTATAATTAGCCCAAAATACCGAGTAGAGTTTTGATTCATTTTTCATTTTCATATCTCTAACTTATTTTTTAGGAGCTGATGCCATCAGTTTGCCTCCGTCAGCCCCCCACACTTCACCCACCCACCCACTGTGGCCAACACAGCTTGTACACAGCCGCCACCGCCACCCCCTCCCCTTAACAGGCTCAAATCTGAGTGTGCCTGCGAGCCCTTCATTTGAAGCTCATAAATCCTAAAGAAACCCTCATGCAATGCTCCCACCACCCCCACCTGGCCCCCCTTCAACGCATCATTCACACTTCACACGGAGACTCCTTTCAGGCTCCAAACTTTTATCTCGTCGCTCATCTTCTTTTCAGGGGTGTCACAATGTAAAAATTAGCTGGAAAGGGGAAGGTTGCTTCAGGCCATTTGTCATGCAGCAAACAAAAGCCTTTCCTGTATTGTCATTAAACGCCCCACAACCCCGAAGGTGGCATTTGAAAGCTAATTACCACAAGGAAGAAGGAGAATTAAGTCTCTTTACTTTGGTGTGATATGTTGGGGGAAACAAGGCCCTTTTGCACTGGCACTAATTTGAGCTGTAACAGACTTAAAATGTACACACGTTAACGAACCCATACAGCAGAGGACTGTCCAAAGTTGAACAAAACTGCCGTTTGTTTGTCGTTTTTACGTGTCCTATGTGGACAGAAATGTTAAACCATCGAGATATTTGGTGGAGAAAATAGTTTGAAATATTTGCTACAGCTTGACACAAGAATAAGTGTAAGAATCTGTCCAGTAATTAAGCAACTAATGATCATTTTCAAGGTTGATTCTGCTGATTTAAAGGTTTGCGTCAAATATATTCACTTTTATTTCCTTTGGTTATCATGGCCTTCAAGAAAAGAGGAAACTTGTGTTTCAGTTTCCCTCAGCCGCAGATCGTGTCTACTTGTTTTGTCTTTCCAACATCTAAAGTCCAGTAACATTCAATGTACTGACATGTATGACGAAGACAAACATCAAATTGTCGCCCGACATTTTGCATTGGCCTAAATTTTGAAGCATTTGAAGCGAAGAGAAGACAGGAAATGAGGTAGAGAGACTCAACGAAGATCCAGACACCATCAGGGGGATGTTGCACTTCATGGTCAGTGCCTTAACTACAGGGGTGATCAGCTTTTTGTTGAGCAACTATGCATTTTTTTATCTTTACAGTCCAACAAGTTTGTTTTTTTTTCATGGTTGTTGTGTCACAAGTCTGGGGAAACAGGAAGTTTGCACAAACTAGTGACAGGGACGCGTCTACTTTCGATTAAGATATCAGAAAAGCTGATTCTAAGCGTCGAACTGCTGGCTCCAAACGTTACATCAACCGTGTAATCAAACACGTCCATCTGTCTCACCACTGTGAGTTTTTAGCCTTATTTCCATAATGGTGCTTGTACAGGTATCGGTTATGATTTGCATTGCATCATTTGCATGGCCTGTCACAGATGGTATAAACAGTCTGGCTCTCTTTTACAGGACTTCAGATGTGTCCCATGCCAGCCAGAGCGGCCCTTCAGTCCCAAGATGGATTCCAGAAGTCAGAGCGACAGCGACGGGGGAGGAGGGAGCCAAGGGAGGTCACCGTCACCCACCGGCTCGCCGGAAGCGCCGCATGACGAAGGGAGACTGCAACCACGGCCTCTGCAAACCAACGATGCTCCGGCAGATCCTGGGTTGACCAACGGACAGCTGCCGCATTCTCTAGCAGTGCTATCGCTGGATCAGATCAGGATAACTGGAAGTAGTAATGAATACACAGAAGGGCCCGCAGTGGCCCAAAAGTCTCCGCCCTCTGAGCATAGGCAGCAGAAGAGTGACTTGGTTACGTCACCAGGTTCAAGGGCCAGTGGGCAGCAGGAGACTCAGGAAGAGAGGCCGAATAATCTTGGCAACCTGCCTGCATTGACTCAGCATGGGAACACAAATAGTTCCATCATTTCCAGGGATGGCGTGCTGCGATCCTCCAGTGCAGAGGATTCCCTGAGTAGCATCAGGACCAGCGTGGGGAGCACTTCTTCAGGCCAGAGGCTCCTCAACAGCCCGACAGGCAGCAACCAGATAATCAGAACCCAGCCCAAACGCTCAGAACCCCTCTCAGAAGAGCTGAAACCCCTGAACAGCGAGCCCAGGCGGGTGGTGGCCGTGCCAGGCAGTTCAAGCTCTAAAAATCAAGGTATACACTCCAACAAGTGCTCTGAGTGCGGCAGGTGCTGTTGCTCGGAGTGCACTCGCCCGAGGGCGCTTCCGTCTTGCTGGATGTGCGGCCGTCGGTGCATGTGCTCGGCGCAAAGCGCCGTGGAGTACGGGACGTGCGTGTGTTGCGTCAAGGGGCTTTTCTACCACTGCTCCAGCGACGACGAGGACACGTGCGCCGACAAGCCCTTCTCGTGCACGCAGCCGCACTGCTGCGTCCGCTGGACCACCGTGTCGCTCCTCTCCCTGCTCTTCCCCTGTCTCTTGTGCTACCTCCCGGCTAAAGGATGCGTCGCCGTGTGCCAGAGCTGCTACGACCGAGTCACGCGACCCGGGTGTCGGTGTTAAAATGCAGAAGGACGGAAAGACTGAACTGTAGATGTGTAGTTGATTAGCCAATGATGCTGTTGTGCTTGAGCTTTTGTGTTTTACCACCATGATGCCTATCAGATCTGGGCCAGAGAATGAAACCTCGCCTTGAATTGTCAACTTTAAAGCCTGGATATGTTCTAGTACAGGCACTGGAGGTGCGTCCACACACCCTGGCATTACGAGTTTCACTTCAAAGGTAAACCAAAATAAGCGCTCCACATGTTAAAAAGGTATGAAGACATATTCAACTACTGTTTTGTGCTGAAATACTTCACTCAAGTGCCCAGATGTTGTTGCTATGAGAGTCCAAATGGATGGCCTTTTTTTTTTTCTTAACCTTTAATACAACTTATATGCTAAGAACAGACTCCTATTACTAACTGTATGTAAAGTAGTAAATGCAAAGGGTATGTACATTAGAAAATGAGTTTGACAGATGTTTTATTTTTGTACATATAATAATACTTCAACTGTGAAAAGTTTTCTGCCGTACAACAGGCACCTTGATGAATCCACGTTTCTATGAATCAGTCAGCTTCAGTCACGCCACATTTGTACATTCACTGGAATGTATGTCAATCATTTGTATGTAATTTACAAAGTCTTATCCCTTCTTTATTTGTAAATTGTACAGTGACCTTATATGAAAATTTTATTTTCTAATTCCAACGTTACTTAGTGTAAAGTTAAAAAAAAACAAACAAAATCTATATTTATTTGAAGGTTTATTATTTTATAATGAAAAAATATTTATTTTGAGAAAGCATTGTTCATGTGTCACCTCCTCCCGAGGGCGGTCCTGTAGCGGCTGCAGGTTTTTTTTTTTCTCGAGGTGACGTGTAGGAGTGTCAACGCTGGATGAATAGTTCACTATGAATTAGAAGACAAATATATTAACGTTTGAAATTAAACAACCTTGAAGTCTGACTATTCTTCCTGTTATTTCTGCATCGTCTGCATGTGCATTTGATCAAAATCTTAACATACAAACAGATAGTTCTTGTTTTTAAAGCCTTCTCTTGCGGATATTATGCAACCTTTCACGCCACTGAAGCTCTGTCACACGGTTTAAGGCCGACTTTTTTAATTTCGCCTTGGCACGAACATCTCCCGCGAGCTCATCGAAACCCCGCCTCTGCCATTTTGTCTCCGCAACACAATCACTCCGCGATGTTTACAGAGATCAAACGAGGAAGCACATTAATGTTCACCTTGGGCCCTCTTAAGAAAAACATCTGGCTCTGGTAAAGCCATGTGTAGGCTATAGGAATGTGCACATCTGTTTGCTAAGCGCTCCACAAAATGCCTCTAAGAAATGAAAATTGGGTCTTATCTTTTTTTATATATATTTATCTTTATAAATCAAGTACTCCACCTGTTATTTAGCAAATATGCATTCATGTAAGCCTGCTATTACACCCTGGCCTGGCTTCAAGTTAATTTCATACACGTTCCTCGGGATCCTGCAGATTTTTTTCTACCTCCATGCTTTTTTTTTTTTTTTTTTTATCAAAGGTTTGTTCAGGAATTCCTTGGTTTTGAATGTCCCTGCAGGCGAAACATAAGCCTGAAACATAAGCCCCTGACACTTGTTGACAGCATACGGACGTGTTTGCGGCACGGTATGCATTCAGAGCCGTGATTGACACGCCGAGGCCCAACCTGCGCTCACTTGTTTGTTATTCATCCACCAGCCTTTGACTGACGGGGTTGTGGAGGGTTGGAGGGTGGAGGATGGGGAGGGAGGGAGGGAGGGGGGGGGCTTGCTTTACATAATTATCAACTTTCACCTATTTTACAGCAGCCGGTAGAGGAGATGGAAACATAACGGGCAGAATCCCATTAGAGACAGAAAAGGGAGAGTTGAACTTGTGTTTAGTCTTTATTTTTCTAGTCGCAGGCCGCCTCCTCTCACTCCATTGTCTCAGCTGTGAATGAAGAGGGGAAAGGGGGTGGGTGGGTTGTTAGGAAGAGGGACCGCAAAGGGTTAAAAGCATCACTTTGAATGACAAAGACCTAACAGTTTACCCCCGTATTCAGCCCGGCATGCATTCATCCTGTTTTCAATAGTCGGGGGGTCATTTTGGCTCCCCAACGCTCCTCTCAGCTACCTGCTCCTACTTGGTATTCCCATAGGGAGATGGTTGTCTTGTTGGGGGGGGCAGCAATCAGTTGGATGTTGAAGAAAAAGTAGTCCTATCTGTTGGGATATGCACATATAAAGCAAAATAAGGTATTTTTTCACTTTGCTAATAAGAAAAAAGGCATTTTTTCAGCTCAAATTCACATTAAACTCAGTAAATCTACAAGTGTTTTCTCTCTTATAGCTACAAGTTTGACTCTTTGGGAGTCTGCACACCTCAGATCAGGGTTTGGAAGTCATTTTCCAAAAAGCACAAGAGCCCTCCTCGGATTTTCTCGGGTCATTTCAGTTCCTCTGTGCTTTGTGCTGAAACGGTTGCTTGGCAAATTGCTGCACGCCTCTTTAAGGAAAAGTGTAACCTGATGTTCACAGTGTGCATTACACCCGAAAGAGCTATAGCTACTGATCTGAAATCATGAATATCTTAAGATGCACAGAAGCAAAAACAACAGAAATATACAGATACAGATCTCCTTATGCGAGTGATATCTTATATCTTAGCTTATACCTTGCAAGCACAGACTTCTTCGACTAACAAACAACCCAAAAAAGTGAGAATTATTGCATAAAAGGATAAAAACAAGAAACATGAGGAGAGATTGTTTATCCACCCAGCGGTCCCAGTGATTTGGCAGGAGAGAGTAGCAAAGAAGGAGGAGGGGATGTGAATTGGGGGGAAAGAGGAAAAAAAAGGCCCCAGAACGGCTCTCTTTGTTGGTTTTAGCCGCCGTGGCCCCTGCGGCTCATGGTGGCTGTGGGGCAGAGCGGCCTATTCACCCTGCTCACCAAGGCAGAACGCAGCACAGGAAGACAGGAAGGAAGCGAGGCTATTCTTCATGGACGCATTGTCTGTCTGTCTGACGGCCAGGCTTAAGCAATCAAACAGCACAGAGAGAGAGAGAGAGAGAGAGAGAGAGGAAGTGCGGGGCACTGAGGGAGATGTGTGTCACCCTGTGAAAGCATTACAGCTGTTACAAAATATAAAGATTATGAAGTAATAAAATGTATTTTCATGCTTGCTGCAAGCTTCAGAAATAGATCAGTGCTGCAGAAAAAGTGCTATATAAATTCAGGTCACTCAAGTATCAAAGTATCCACAGTGAGATGCACTTGCACAGTGAAGCATGGGAGTGAAAATACTCTTGTACCCGTTGTCAGAAGAATGTTGCCCGAATGCCGTAACTGCCTCATGTACTGTTTGGCAGTTTAGACAGTGACAATGCATCATAATTTGAGTTTATAGGCATTTAGATGGAAAACTTCATTCTCTAAAGTCTTTTTTTACTCATATATATATACTGGTGTAAAGGTGAAAAGAGCATATTAGCATCCATTCATTTTTGCTAAGAAATCTGTATATATATACCTGGTTATTTTTTTTACTAGTGTACTTACAATTGTAATAATTAAAAAGAATTAAAAGTTTTATTATTTTTTCTGCAGGTTTTCTGCAAGATACAAGGCTGTTTGTCAGCAACAGATGAGCTATTTCTGTCATTGATAACCTCATTACTAAACTCACTGTGTGTAGTTACTATTTTGAGGACTAACCCAAATTCCATTGCTTTGGGTTTTGACAGTGTAACCGTTCACCACAATCACCACAAGTGGACCCATGAAAGAGAGACAGCTAACACTAGCTCGAGCTGCTAATGACTCAGCCAACATTAGCGTCCACTATGTGTTTTTGTTCATGTTACTCAAACTCCTGCTAACATTAGCACGGGAGTTTTGACACTTCTGGACCCTGGCTAACACTACCTAGAGACGCTAATGACTCAGCTGAACAAAAATGAACAAAAAAACGTCTGCTGGGTGTTGACGTTAGCAAGATAGCTGCTGTTGTCAAGTGAAATGCAAGCAGCACGGCGAGGCCTCACAAATGAAGGTTGTAAAGGGACAGACCATGTTAAAAAAAAAAAAAAGTACATAACCGTCACTACGTGGAAAAAAGGGGAAAAACATGCACGGAAGTGACACGTCTCCAAACCCTCTAATGTCAGTCATCTGTTGTGGGAAACAGGCCTGAACCTTGCACACTATTCCCACAAATGCAAATAAAAATATGTTTTTTGACAAAATAGTTCATAAAGGAGGTCAGACATATGGGAAAGTGTGTGGACTGAGTTGCAGCTTCTCCACTTATATGCAGATGACTGATTTTAATATACAGTAAATTAACTCATAACACTTAAATGTGTTTTTGTAGTCCTTTTATTAAGCTACATTTAAGCCTTAGCAGAGGCGAGCCACCCCCATCAAACAGTTCTCTTATACTACTTATATTTTACCAGAGAGAGAAAGTGAATGTTCTGTTCTCTTTCGTGGTAAATCATCCTCCTAAAAGTGTCTGGACTTTTCCACTGTGGTTTATCGTGTTCTTCAGTGACGACAGCGCCAACTCAAATTCGAGTTCTACAACCTTGATTGACGCATTTTTCTGAGTAGCGTCCTTAAAGATCCGCTCAAAACATCCTATTTCTAAACCCAACAGCTATAATTCACACATTCCGTGCCATCTTGTCGCTGAAAAGTCAAATGAAGACCTCAGCGTGGCTTGTAAAGAGAGGCTACAGGACGTAGGTGTCGATGAAAAAAGTCACCACACCTTTCTCTTTCTCTACCAGTGAAAATGTTTTCTTAGAAGCTGAACTTTTCTTTCTTGTTTTCCGATGTGGGCGGCAGAGACATGTACACATCTAGAGCTCAAAGCTAAAGCACACCCCCCCGCACACACACACAGACACACACCTGACTGTGGTTTTACTTTCCATTGAGTCTGCCCTCCACGACTGTCACTCTGTACTCGTACATAAAGAAAAGCCTTTTACACTGCTAAGTGACAGATCCCAGGTGCTAAAATGTCCAAAGCGACTCTTGTTATATTCCAATTTTTGCCCTTTTTGAAGTTTCATAGTCACTTTTTATAAAGCAGCCGGGAGACACGTTCACCTCCGCAGCTTTGGGGAGAGTGTACAGCTTCGCAAGGTGAATTACGGGGCACGCCTGCAGTTAAAAATCTAAATCTTATGCAACCCGGTTCTATCTCAGTGACAGCTGAACTACTGTTATGCCTTGAGGAGGAAGATTACAGCAGCCAGGAAGACGGAGAGAGCAAATAGAGGAGAGCAAGAGAGGCACTAGAGAGTGTATCTGTCATAAAAGTTTAGTGAGTGTGAAGAGACAGAGAGTGCGTGTCTGTCTGTGTCGCATAGAAAGCTGCAGATACACACACATTGAAAGCTTTAAAAACTGGACCTGTATGCGTGCGCTAATGTTCATGTATGCGTGTGTATTCTTGCACACGTGTGTGTTGCTGTCAGCATAATCGAGTCTTTCGCCCAGACAATGAAGCCCGACTGGAGGCCTAAGTCTAATAGCAGCACTTAACTTCAATCCACCACAGGAAGTTGGCTCATCTGCACGCGTGTACACACACACACGCGCACACACACACACACACGCAGAGTCAGTCCGTCGCTGACAGCCAGTGGATATTTGTTGGCGACACCGTGGCTGCAAGGCTCTTTGCAGCTTAGCGGCCAATTGTTGTTCACCCAGATACACACATAGACACATACACACAAACACACACACACTAAGAGCTTAGAGCTTCAGTTGTTATCCTGAAAGGCAATCCTGATCCCTCTGCTACACAGTAGGACAGACACACATAAAAAGAGGAATTAGTGCGGTCTGACAGCTCACTATACCACATTGCATTTAGTGTGTGTACGTGTGTGATGGTGGCAATTATGTGTGTGTTTTGGGAGGGTGCGTGCACATGTGGATGCATGTGTGTAATCACTCGCAGACTTTGAATGATATAGTAAGAAGTCTATGAAGGGGATAGCAGAGGTTTAGCGTTCGTATAGTTTGCAGACATGACAGAAGAGAAATGGACTGAATTTCAGTTTATCTTTTTTTACCACCATGTTTCATCACTTGTGTTTTTCCCTCCACATATCAGTGAATGATTGATTGATATTGTCAAACTGCATAAGCAGCAAGATAGCGGTCGCTGTTTGAGGACAACCTGATCTCTTGTCATTCACGTAAATTTCCTCAGCGATGATTCACTCTCCAGGAAACATTTCGATGCTGATACAACACTGCTGAAAACCCACAAGTGCGTCCACAAGCTGCAGTATCCTTTCATAAAAATAGAAGCCAAAATAATACTTGTCAAAGCAGCTTTGCATTTCGTGTTAATAGTTGGCACTGATACAGTACACCTAGCGTGCACAGTGCACAGCAAAAATGATATTAAAGACTTAAATTGTAGGGATAGATTTAGAGAACAAGGGTACTTCTTAGCCTCACCACAGTCACCTCCCTGTTTCTAAACCAGGATTTTAAGGATTAAACAAAGTGGTGTCATTCACTCTGGTGATATCTGGTACCAAACAATCTCTCTATCCTTTTTAAACCTTCTCAAAACAACTATCACACATGCAATGTGCATTACTGGTATTATACAGTACAATAACCATTCTTCATGCCGTTCCAGATTCTTATAAGGACTGAGCTGGAGCTTATTCCACCTCTGCATTCAGTCACTCAGCAAACACACTATACACTTTTTTATTTCAAGGCATTTGGCTGAGTTAATGAATTATTTTGCCCAATAAAAGACAAACTGAGGACAATAAACCTGCAATAGTTGGGGGTAGCACAGCAAGCTAACACTTCTCTGATATATTATCACCTTATAAAGTTGACGTGGCGAACAATATAGCAAACAAATGAGTATTTACACATATAGACATCAGCATTTATTAACAATAGCATAGCTTGTGTCCAATGTACTATCCTTTGAGTTCTGTTATGGTCTCCATCGACTCCTTAGGGAAATGTCTGGCTCCTCAGGTGCTAAATGCTACACTAGCTAACTAGCTACTGGTTGCTAACTTTGCCTGTCTGTTCCTTGATGCTGAGCAGGTAGCGTACACTGAGTTTATATTATATATTAATATATTTATATTAAATATTAAAGCTGCAGGCCAAAAAACAAAACAAAAACAATGTGCTAAAAGTTGCTAAAATGCCATCAAAAGAAGCTGAAAGGAATAGCAGATTCAAGTGTGACACCAGTACACATAGATCTTTTTGACTGAATTGACTGATTTAAAATAAAATGAGAGATTTAATGCAGTCGTTCCAAACCTGGGGTCAACCCCTGTCAAGGTTAGCAGTCTGAGAGGGGTTGTAAAACATCTTACAGGATATGAAAGAAGAAATAATTCTACAATTTTTCCTCAAATCTTTGTTTTACATTTTAAAAAAATGAGTTTTACACCTCCAGGACAACATTCACTCCTTCCTGCAGTCATGAATAATCATTGTTTGGCTATATACTATGAAAAAGTTAAGAAGCCAAACAGGTTGCAAAGTGGTAGTTAAATATTATATTTTGGCAGGCTATTTTTCATGCTTAGCAGAAGGTGCAGTTGATTCGATGCTGGGAAAAAAGTCATGTCTTTATACAGAAGCAAAGCACTATGAATAACAGGCAAATATATTTCCATATCTGATTTTAGTTTTCTTCTTATTTTGGCCAAATTTGCAAACCAACTTCTCCTTTTTCAGGTGCCACATTCACCTGGGTGACATCATGCAACCCTCTACCTGAATAGTGTTATTGAGACCCGGATCAAATTATTCAAATTGCAGCAGAAGGAAGGAGGGTAAGGGCATTTGCAAGTCAAATCTACACAGACATAACTGGCGCTGGGAAAAGAAATACGATACCGCAGAGTACAACACAAGACGCGCTAAAATCTGCTCAGCTGTGAAGACCGGGAAGATGTAAAACCTGTTCTGCTAATGTCCTTCCTCCTAACTGCAAACTGACCATCAGTGTGTGGATTTTGAGAGCGAGCCAGTGAAGAGCTCAGAGGAATCACAGGGTGATATTACTATATATGTCTCCACTGTCATCCTGCCGTTGTAAGCTGGAGATTGGGTGAGGGAAGGGGGGGGGGGGAGTGTGTGAGATCATGTGGAACAAAGCTGTGGAAGAAAAAGATATGATCAACCTGTGTGCCATTCAGCTCCATTAAAAACAGATTTCCGCCTTTCTATGGCTCGAACTTAATGATGCGTTGGGTATGTCTTGGAGGTTAAAAGACTGTAACTAAGACGGGCTGCAGTGAACTGAAATTCACCGTTAAGTGTGAAATACTGAAATACACTTGAGACCTCCAGGCATGTGTTTGTATTTAATTGAATTTCGCTTAAAGTAGATTCTAAGAAAGGTCTACCTGGAGCATAATTTCTTTTTTTTAATGGTTTTGTTTTGACAGGAAAGTCAGTGGCAAAGCCGCTTACCTCTTTCAGCTTTAGTAAACGATGATATGGTGATCATATTTTTATTTTGGCCTGTTACTCACACAGTGGAAGACAGGAATTCTGTGTTTTTTCCTGGGGGAAATATCTGCAGAAAACCTGGAATTATTAGAAACGAGTTTTCTAAACCAGATCCATGCAACCCACTGACATATAAAGAATTGGACAGCGTCACCAGGAGGTTTCCAAAGAGCCGTTTTAAGGCTCAAAATCAAAAATGTGGTGAATTTTAACATGGGGCCTTATGGATACTGACTTGTTCTGTAGCCAGCCTCAAGTGGACATTCGAGGAACTGCAGTTTTTGGCTTCACTTCACAGCTGTAGATGTTGACGCTTGATGCCACCACGTAACTGCAAAAGATTGGAGACTTGGCACCATTTATATTGATTAGCCCAAATCTTAATCTTCACATAATTGTTATGGATGGAGTGTGCATTAATTCACATTTTTTGGCAGATTTTCTGTAAGTTTGGTTAAAATTTGCACTAAATTTAAATCTAAACTTGACTATAGTCAAATGGTTGTTCATCAAAAGTTGTGTACTATAGTTACTATGCTGTATTGTATGTATAAAGAGAGAACGCCTCCGGACAGGTGGATAAGATGGTGCTCAACAGTCACTCCTCTGCATTACATCCTGAAAGTGGCAACCTTCTTGTGTTAGATCAGTGTTACATTCAGAATGTATGTGAAGTCGAACACTTACATACTGTGGCTTTAGACTGCTGTACTTGACAACACCAAATGACTCGTTATTTAGAAGCGCCAACCACAAAATGCGTGCATGTACACGTTGCAAAGGAAGTGGGGAGATGCAACCTCTGTCACACTTTAGACACACTGGTGAGAAGTTATAGTTGTCGTTTATCAATCTGGGATTTTTTTAAAATCATGTTAAAGCTCATTGTGGCTTTGAAATGTGATGGTAAGTTCAGTATCAGAGTGTTTCTTGGTTAAAATCTGAACCTCAGTTGACGATGCTCTCTCTGCTGGAGGAAATTGATCTCTTGAGCCTGTCAGGCAGCTATGAGAGTGCTGCGAGGCACGGGGTCTTGTTACCATTCACAGGTGCGGCACACTGACAAGCTGATGATGACAGCCGAGCCGAGCCGAGCCGAGCCAAGGCGTGCGTACGTACGTGTCCATTATGTGCACACGAGAGAGTGTGTGTGTGTGTGTGTGTATGTGTGTGTGTGTGTGTGTGTGTGTGTGTGTGTGTGTGTGTGTGTGTGTGTGTGTGTGTGTGTGTGTGTGTGTGTTTCCCCGGACTGAAGACAGAAATTTGTCAATGGCTGCAGAGATTGTCGGCATACCTGGGATTCCTCTGGATTCCAAACAACCAGTGACAAGCCGGGAGGGAGAGAGAGGCTTTCTGCCAAAGTTATCCACTCTGCAACAGGCACAGGTGCAATATTTCACAAGATAAAGGATCCTCTGTTTAGGGGAACACGCCGCTTTACAGCCATGATATATGGAGAATATTTAGAGGCAGCGGGGACGTCCAGTTTCGGGATGTCGATGTGCAAACAGAACAAAATGATCATGAATAACGTTGAGGGGTACAAAGCTGTAAGGAAGAAATCCCACTGATGATCACATCTGGTTGCATTGCCTTAAATCATCACAGGATGTCAGAAATTCCACTTGTCAGTTGTCACTTGTGAATTATGTGCTTTATTTATGAGGTACTACCAAAAAAATTCTGGAGAATGCCTTTATGAAAGGCCTTCCTTCAAGCTGCGTTCATACCACAGTCATGGCTGCATGACGTTATTTAATGTCAAACAGACTTTAAAATTAATTTGCAAGGTCACCATAAAAGAACAAATGTAATGTAAATGTACACCCACTACGCTAGTGTGAAGTTTTGTTATGAGTGGTCAATGTTGGTACTTTGGTCACATGGTGCTGTGTCGGAACCTGGCCATATATATATATTTCCAATGGCCAGGTTCCTACCCAGACAGCACCATGTGACCAAAGTACCAACATTTACCATATATTTGTACCATTTTCACACAGAAAGCTGCGAGGCCGACAGTGTTACCCAATGCTTAGTCCCATCTGGGCATTCCCAGATTCATTACACCATGACCCATACGTTATTCCATGACTACGTATATTATTCCATGACCCTTTACATTATCCCATGTATCCCTTTACATGACTCTGAACATTATTCTACGACCCTGTACTTTATTCGACGACCCTGTACATTATCCCATGACTCCATACATTATTCTATGACCCCATACATTATTCTATGACCCTGTACATTACTCCATGACCCCATACATTACTCTATCACCCCATGCATTATTCCATCACCCTATACATTACTCCATCACCCCAAAATGTCCCAATAATAAATCACTTGCGATGCTGCAGTGAGTGCTTTTTGTCCTGATGAAGTTCAGACAGGTTTAAAAGTTTAAAAAGTAAGGTGCCATTTATAAACTACTAAGTGTGTGTTTACAGAATTTAACCGTACGTTCCATTCTCTGATTCGCTGTCGGGCACGAGACAGAGATTGCCTCATTGCAGGGACCCCAAAGTTAGAGAAAACAAGCCGCACACTTAACATGTCATTTCACTGCGAGGCGTCCTAAGAAGTAGCGCTGCAGCTGGCCCCAAGCCAAAGGCAACAGAATTCCTTCAGCTTGGAATGCTTGCTTGATTAATATAGAAAACAGAGTCTCGCTTGAGCTCATTTGGTGCAGAAGTGTGGCACTTTCCTGCTAGTTAAGTTGCCTATCAAAATAACGAGCCATGTCTGCCATGAAGGGGGAAGAACTTGACCGTTTAAGGCTAGAGTGCTCAAACTAATGACTTGCTATTATCAGCTTTTAGATACAATTTAATTTAGCATAAGACCCCTTATAAAATCAGCTAATAGCTTCCTGTAATGTCCCAACCGCTCAAGTGTCCAAGGTCTCACGAACCCAGCAACATTAAAATTGATTTTTCCTTGCACACGTTTGAATAGCACACATGAGAGTGCTTGTCCTTTAGGAATTTTCTGTGTGCAGGTGAGGGTATAAGCATGTATTTGGGAATCTTTGTGTTTGTGTGTGTGTTTGCCCAAAGAGGAAGTTCCTGTGGTGAGACGGCCCTAAGCTGAACACACACACACACACACACCACTGGAAAAGCTCTGGAAAACAACTTCCTGTGGTCACCTGCGCTCAATGACCCTGAAGAAAGAGACCCTTACAAACCAAAACTCACTGTCTGCCTCTCATACACACATACTGTACTGCCCAGGCTGTCGACATGGTTGTAGCCAGGCCTTGGCTGTGACACACAGGGAAAGGAGGATGAATGGGGCCCTCAGAGAAGCCTTAAGTGTGACGGGCTAGAGAGGGAGGGAATGCTGCAAAAAAAATGATTCAACCCAGCAATCCTTTAAATCTCGTCAACATCTTCAAACAAGCATTTATTTTTCACTTACCTCTTCCTAAAACACAAAAAATATCTCAGAGTTTGGTGAGATAACTCCACTGACTCTACAATAGAGGTAATTCATAAAACACAACTGTATTCCATTGACTAAAATCTGCATGAAGTTACTAAACACAGCTGATTGCCGAGTCAGATTACATAAATTTCCCTTTTTGGCACAGGGCGCAGGCCATGAAATCATCATGCCTACTTGACTTTTGCTTATTTAACACTGTTGGGTGGATTATAACGTGTCCACCCCTGTGGGCAGGTTCAGTGGCTGCATTCAAGACAGAAAGCCAAAGTGGTTGTGTGATTAATTCTGTATTTTAAAAGAGAAGGAGCCAGGACATTTTCACATTCCTAGAGAAGATCATATGCGTCTGTAACCTTTTTTGTTTGCTCTGATCAGCTCTGATTATTGTTTATTTAACACTATTGGGCTACTTCTCTTAATGTGAGTACAATAATTATTTTCGTACAATTAGTTTTAGTTTAGTTTAATTAAGTTTGCACTAATGTTTGCAAAGCCGTGTTTCAACCATTTATTCATTACTGTTAATTAATGTTAATAACTTTTCGCTGTTTTAACAGGTTAGCTTTTTTCTAGCTATTTCAACAGATGACTTTTAGCTAAGTATTTTAACTGTTTATTGACTTTTAGCCAACCATTTTAACTATATCCATTACTCTTAGCTAATGTTGTACATAACTTTTAGCTAACTATTTTAACTATGTCAATTCCTATTAGGTAATGTTGTATATAACTTTTAGCTAACTATTTGAACCATTGATGCAGTACTCTTAGCAAACAATCCGAAGCTATTTCAATTTCAATAACTTTTAGCTAACTATGTTCATGGTCATGCTAGTGTGACTATTGCAGCCAGTTAAAGAAATACATTTACATTACTAATCAGCATTACACCCATTTGTAATTTTCCTCCCAAACACCAATATGTGGATCTCAATATCTCAGACATATCTATGTATCTTCCCATGTACCACCCAGGGTAAAAGTACCCCAGGTTGAGAATGACCGTGCCATATTGACAGACTGTGCGAGCTGCAGTGAGTCACTCTACCATCATAATGTGTGATGAGCTGACAGTGAAGCTACAGTCTGTGTCAGCTGGCAGCGGGCTGACAAGGTGTCATGTTCAAAATGGATACGCGTAAGAAAAAAAATATGAGAAAGATAAGGGTGTGGATCAAATGGTGGCTTCATTTGAGGACAGTTTGAGTTAGCAGGTTTCCATTAGATTTTGGGAGAGGTAATGAAGCCAGTACCCAAATTTAACTTAGGCATTTCAAGCAGGTGGTACAATAGATGATTGACAGTGCTATTCCAAAATGACATATGAACATGACGCATTCCTATAATTGGAGACACGCCACTTGCTGTGCTGTCATTGGTGCCTGTTGGCTGAAACATTCAGTTTTCACCTTAATTATCAACCAAATTCAGTTTCAGTTCAACTCAGTTTTAGAGAGAATCACACAATGACTCTCAAGGTAGCAATGCAAATTATATGTTGCGTAACTGTGTGGAGAGCAAGGGTGAGGAGAGGCTGGATTCAATACTGCTCTCGAGTGTCCTCTTGATTGTTATTCCAGGTGAACGTCCAACAGGACCGTGACAGGGAATGACAATCAACCACCGCTGTTATTTGTCTGTTACAGGACAAGATGCAAAAAGCCTCGAGCAGATTCAAGAACAGTTTGGCTGGCACATATTGTCAGCACTGTTGATGGAAAGTGAGACTGAGCACGAGGCAGGCCAGGGGGCACTGTACCCGTCAATATGCCTGCCAAGAGTGGGTCAAGCCTTCACTGCGTATGTGTTGGTTGGTCGGCGTGGGCTTGTCACTGTGATAACAATATAATACAACTGACAGAACTGAAGTTTCATCAACATGTCATCATTTTTAAATTCGAAAACAGAGAGCCCTAAAGATTGGTCTTTACACACTCACAGCCAGCTTCCTCTGAGACCCCGAGCCGGCCTCTCACCTTGGTTTGGGCACAGCAACTTTGGTATAAGGGCAGTCAAGCACTATTTGTTCTTTGGTCCCTCAGGGGAGCAGCACTGTCATTTTCGAGGGCTAGAGAAACGAGCGAGGACAACCTTTTACTGGTCAACCACAAAAGACTGCAAGGTGCTGCTTGACAAGAACACTTGCAAAACAAGCTGCGGGCAAGGAGTTTGAAAGGTGAGAGCATCTAACAGGTGGGGAATGACTGGTGTGTTGCATTATAGGAATTGTAGTATACAGTGTTTTTGAAGAAAGGGGCTAAGGCGCAGCCTATTTTGACTTCTGCAGCAATGATTTTGACCATTCTCTTTTTAATCTGAAGAACACCTTGACAGTGCAAAAAACGTGACACTTCAAAGCGGTCGTCCTGAGTTTTGAGTTGTGAGTTCTATGAAGATTCACCCTCGGTACAGTTGTCATGAACGCAGAAATTAGCTATAGAGACCAGGCTGTTTATTTCTGCTGTAAAGTTGGACATTTTAACATGGGGACTTATGGTGACCGAGTCACTTCTGTAGCCAGCCTCAAGTGGCCCTTTGAGGAGCTGCAGTTTTGGTTACAGCCAATGTTTTCAGTGGTGTTTCAATGAAGATGGACAGGCGGCAATAATGCACCACAACGCACATAAGATAAGGCAGTGAAGAAGAAGACATTAATCAAAAACAACATAATTCGTGATTGTTTGTTTGGCCTCAAGGATACAAACAATGCCAACCAAGTCCTCTGCTAACTAAGCTAATATTTGACTGACATGTCAGTTTGAATTTCACATTAAAAGGCTGCAATACGCCACAATGGTGGGTGCATTTGATAGCATGGCAGGCTAGATAAAAAGCTACAACCACTATCTTGGCATGGTCTTCCAAATATCATGTGTGTATAATGGCCGTTAGCCAAAGAGTCATTTCAGGCCTATTCTTCATAGCTGGAGGAATACTGTCTATAATCTTATTTTTGTTGGCTTCTCCATAATCCCCTCTGTGCTAAAGAGGAAGTTACTTATCAAGGATCTGGTCAACCTAAGCTTCATGTTACTGCCTCTTTAACCAACCCAATATCCTGAGTGTGTGTGTGGACGTGTGTGTTTTCCATGTGTTTCTTGGAAGGAGGTGGAATACAGCTCCTTCATGTTTAGACTCAAACAGACACACACACTGCCGTAGACACACTCCATGCACACAACCGTGCACTCACACAAACACACGTGTGTGTGCGCACACAGCACAAACAGACACACACACACACACACACACAGGCTGCTGCTCTTTGAGGCCACAGAGAGCGAGAGCAGCAAATGATCGCCGTAAAGTTTGCTGTTGCTATCGACAAAGCAGCCTCTGTTCTTAATTTTGTGCCCCCCTCCACCACTACCACCACCTCCACCACAGACGCCCCCTCGTCCTCACCCCCTAACCCACCCCTCCTCCTCCTCCCACGCATTTCATGCCTTCTCCCTCCTATATCCCTCTCCCTGCCTCTCTTTTCTGTCTCTATGTCAACCCACCGCCTCCGCCAAGCTCCATCCTCTCTCCCTCTTCTGTCAGCCGCCTCCTCCTCCTCCCTTTCTCTCTCTCCGCTCTCGTCCTCTTCATTCAGCTCACTCCTCTCCTTGCATTTCGCCAAGCTCTGTTGTGTGGCAAGCAGGAGCCGAGACTGCGGCAGGGGGACCATTTTGATGTGTGACTGGAGTAAGGTGTCACGGAGGGGGAGAGTGTGGATAGAGCGGGGAGGAAGGATGTTAAGGGAGTCAGCGTGAGGCTCCCAGATACCTGCAGGGTGCAGGTGATGGTGTCTGGGTTTTGACAGGCTTGTCCTTGTAAACATCATATTCAGGAATCAGCCTTTGAAAAACCTGAAGATTCTAGTTTAACTACTGATAGAAACTGCTGAAACGTGGCATGTAAACACCTGAACCAGGTTTCTGATTACTGCACATCTGTTATGTCAGATGATGTTTCCTCAGCTCGCGTTAAAAGATGATTTTCATTATTGTAAAATCACCTGAAAATGATGGTTTTACTTCAAATGAGCTTAAAGCCGTAAATACTCTGATAGCAAGAAGTTAACTCTTATGCTAACATGTTCACATCGTTTAGCGTTTAGTATCAACATCTAGAGCTAGACATTAAGTACTGTCCAGCTGAGGCTGTTAGGAATATCATTAAAGTTAATGAACAGATAATGAAAATAAGAATCATTATCTTTTGTTACCTTTTTAAAGATTATTTTTTGGCCTTTTCAAGCCTTCTAGCCTTTAGCATGATCATATAGCATGAACATTTAGGGCTAAATGTTAAGTACTGTCCAGCTGAGGCTGTTGGGAATATCATTAAAGTTAATGAAAATAAGAGTCATGATGTTTTGTTCCCTTTGAATGAGCCTTTTATATCTACAGATGCCTGGGCTCCTGGTCCATGGCGGGGTCCACCATGTTTAACCACCATGTTTTACAGTAGCCCAAAAAGGACAAAGTAAACACTAGCTCTAGATACAGCCTACACAGTTTTCATGCATTTAATAACTGCACCTTTAATTCATAAAACAAACACTATGAAACGATGGTCTAGCAATAAAATGAATGGGAAAGTCTGACAGTGGTGACGTAGAGGAATGTTTTATACTTTTCTAAATACACTAGAGCAGCGAATACTAAATGCTAAATGAGTTAAATGCTAACATGTGCTGTCCAGCTGAGGCTTTTGGGAATATCATTGAAGTCAGACAGCTGTTATAAACCGTCATCTCTCCAACGTATTGAGTTCATGTCAGCGTGCAGCAGCAGTGGAGTTTAGTAGCAGACTGTCTCTTTGTGATGTGGAACATAAATGGTAAATGTCACCCTTTGATGTCATTCCCTCAGAATCGAAGAGAAAAGGCTTTTTTTTTTTTTATCGACTTGCTTTTCAAACGTTCGAAGATTGTACAAGAGAGAAATCCATTGTAGAACAAAGAGGGAGGTTGACTGTGCAAGCATCTCTAAACAGGAGGCATAAAATACTGCAATCAGATGAGCAAAGGAGAAATGAGTGCTTGTGCTTTCAATGCCAAAATACAATTTATATAACTGATATGTCATGAATAGTTACTTTCTTCACTAGCCTCAATAGACCTAAAATAAAACACCTACACCTACTACACGAGGGTGCAACAGTTCAATTCTCTAGTGGATGATGCAGGAAGGAATTTATCTATTGAAACAGAGTAACACAGGGCAGAAATGTGTACTATAATGCATAACAATTTACCTGTACTATGTTAACTGACAGCATGGATAAAGTGAGAAGGGGTCAAAGTCAGTGAACAGCTGAAAAGAGATCATGAAGGCCACCGACCTCTGCTGATGAAGACTGTGGGAAGCAGCTGAAAGCTCTCTTCTCTGTCAAACCTAAAGCTACATATCAAGATTTCTGTAATAACAATAAAAACGTGTAAATATAGTGATGAACCCATGCAAAAATTATGAGTGAGCTCTAAGAAGCATTTTAGCAACTTTCAGCTCTTTGTTTTGGTTCTTTCTCGCTCTTATCTCTGCTAAAAAAAAATAACAGCAGGCTAGTTGTTTTTAGCTAAATCCACTCTGGTACTGGGCAGGTACTGTACAGTTGGTTTATCAAAAATGTTCAAGACAAAGTTAGCAACTAGCTACTGAATATGGTGGAGGATTTAGCAGCTAAACAAGATGGTAGAGACCAAAACAAGAGCTAAAAGGAGACAGAGCCAGAGACATGTTTACAAATAAATACTGGACATGTGATGTTGCTCTCTTGTCTGCTGGGTGTGTAAGAAGGCAACTGTCAACTAGCCATAAAAGGCATAAGTGCAGCTTTAAGTGTTGTATTAAATATGACAGGCTGTTTAAGAATATGCGAAAGAGATCTTTCTAAAAAGATTGACTTGTTATTCTGGATAGCCTGTGATGACGTTTGGCTAGAGAGTGTATAATTAAATGAGCATTTTTGGGGGACAAAAAAGGAGGGAAGTGAAGGAGATAAAGACAGAGGGTGAAGTCATCTGGCTGGATGCATTAATTGATGGATCCGGGGGAAAAACGGGGGGATGAGCACGGGGGAGATTGTAGGTCAGAATGTAAAGTTGGAATTAATTAGGACCCATTGCGGGGCAAATGAATGGCTCATTGTTATCAGGGACAGACAACGAGGAGGAACAATCTGGGCTTTGTGCTCCGGGTTCACCTCTCCGTCCCCCCTCTTTCTCACTGAGCACATACATAGAGGATGCAACACAAAGAGGGGAATATTTACATCATGAAAACAAGATTTAATCACAAAACTCCTCTTTTCTCCAGCACTATGTGATAAAAACTAATTTTTCTTTTAAACATTTTTAACATAGGATGAGCAGAAAGAGCATTATCAAAAACACAACATACTTCTTTAATATGATAATTCATATTTACACCCCAAATGATTTGCACTGGTGACACATGTACATGCTTCTTTTGTGTAATAATGTATATGAGTTGTAGTGAGACTGAGGGCTCTGTTTGAACTCAGCAGAGGGGAGAATGGGACAGGCAGGTGGCTCTTATCTCTGGAAGACCACAGCATGGGGACACTCGCTGCATTGTATTCTCTCTCTCTCTCTCTCTCTCTCTCACTTACACACACACACACACACACTCTCACAAACGCACTCGAGCGCAGGCCGGCTGGCTCGGTACCAACCATCTGCTGTGGAGGACAGGAGCCTTCCACTCTTCAGTGGTGATGTATGGTGTCTGGCTGCTACTTGCCACCTCACCCCACAGTCACAAGTTCAACACTTCATCATATAGAGCCACAAGTGGGTCAAACTCCGGCATTAATTGCTTTGAATGCTTCAAGTGCTTCGAGTGCATGACTTTGTACGCTTGCTAAGAACTACCAGAGTTTGGAAGTAAACTTGAAAGAAAATCAATATCATAAACGTTGAGTCTGATGATGGTTTCTAACTCTCTTTTCTGACGATTACCAATTTCAGAGAGCAGAGAGCTTGCTACCCAAAGGAAACATCTTGGTGTCACTGTTTTGCAGCAGACACCGTGAGCCAGACACTGATGTAGAAGATGGACACATGAAACCTACCAAGACAGGACACAACAGGTTGAGTATCAGAGTTTAGTCCACCTGGATAGAGCTCAGTTTCAGTGACATTTCGGGCTGACTTTGAAGGGTTGGACTGGTCTGGTCATCAGATTGGCCATAGGCGTGTTACGTCAGGTTGCGTTTCTCCCAAAAAAAGACAGTGCCCCCATTGAAATGAATAGAGAAACCTGTGTTTTCATTCATTGTGTCAGATTTGGTCTGAGTCTCATAACTTTTCCTCTACCATGAGGTTTTTTGGTGAAATTGCTGGGCAACTATTGAATTCATGGTCCCCAGAGGACAAACCTTTCACTTTCATTGTCCCTTAAGTTTTTCTCTTGTCATTATCTGGTTAAGTTTTCTCTGGTTTCTAACTGTGGAGGAGGGCTGAGGTGGTATTCAGGAGATGGAGACGGAGAGGTGTTGGGACGGCCTTAGGAGAGCAATGTGAGTTGATTGACAGAGATTTGACAAAGAGTTACCACTTCCCTAATTCTGATGCAACCAGGTTCAGATTTATTTGTTCTGGCTTTAAAAGATTGCTTTTATTGACTCCAGTATCGCATTCAATCTCTGCCATCTGCTAGCGAATTGGAGAGCATTTTCCAGTAAGTGCTGTTTATTCCTTTCCAACTAATGAGGATCTATGCATCAGAGAGACTGTTAGACAACCTTTCCTCCCCATTGACATCTTGATAAGTGGAAAATTGGGCCTGGAAATGGAGCTGGAGAAGGTTTACGGAGTCTCTCCACCCTGCATAATTGCAGCCTCGAAGCTGGCCGTAATTAATCTTTGAGAAAACTTGTCAAATTATTAATAGGGCCCTTAAGTGATGGCCTTGAAAGGAGGCCACTGTTCGGAGACCGAGGAGAGGGAGCGAGAGCTTTTGGAGGGGCTGTTTACTATGAAAATACGAAGAGGTCGCTCTCCAGGAGTTCCACGACTCCACGTGTCAAGGCTCTCCACACATGAAGGAGTTAAAGGGAATGTAGGCCTCTCCGGAAACCAGAGAGCTCAGACTCAAAACTTGAAATGTCATCAGGTATAAAGTGAGCTGCTCTGTAGACACTAAATGGACGACTGATTTTTGTCAACGCACCAAGCAGTCTTTGGGAGTGAGATGTTCACGATTAGATATAAATAAGAATTCTTAACATCTCTGTTTTCCAGCACATAGGCGACATTTCACCCTCTCTGCCCCTCACCCCACCACTCGCCCCTGGTGAACACAACGACCATTGTTTTCACCAACTGGCCACCTCACACCATCCCTTTCACAATTTTGCATCTTAGCAAACCTTCTCATGTAGCTGTGAGCAAGATGGCTAACTCCATTCACACCTGAGGGTGTATCAGTTTGTGTTTGATTTATATCTGTTAGCACAGCGTCATGGAAATTATTTCCAGGGATTTGCCACTGCAAAAGGAAACAAGAGGCTACAATCTAGTGGCTCGTGCTGAGATATCCCCTCTGGGGGCCATGAATGTCTGAACCAAATTGGATAGGTTGTCATGGAGATATTTCACTAAAATAAAAGATGTGTCTACCTAATTGTGGCACTAGAGGAAAGATAGGGGAATCACCAAGGTCCATCCTCTGGGGACCACGAATGTCCAGCTCTCAGATAGATTGTTGTTAAAATAGAATGAACAAACATGAACATGGAGCTCTAAATACCATCATTTTCAATCTGACCAATGATAGTAACGTATCACTTTACGCCCCATTGACTTTCCATTAGATCAGATATTGCCTTTACAACTTGGAAGCATTCATGTGTTTAGATTTCCCATCAGCATTCATCAGTTTTAACATGAAAATCAATCGGGAGGGGGCTGCAGCAGGTACTGCTCGCCTTTTTTGAGTTGTTCAGTAGTGTAACTGAACAACTCACACTACTGTCTGCTACAGTGGGCCGATAATATAGTCTACAGTCAATTTCATATCACTCTCTGTTGTTATTGTTGCTGTAAGCATGGAAACTAATTACATGCTTGAGCACAGTTCTTCTGTTTTCATAAAGAAAGAAAATAGAAGCAAAACATTAAATGAGAGAACCAGACTGCACACTGGAAATAAGAAACAAGATTACTTTTATACGACTCCAAAGGCCACAATCCTTATTGACAGTTCTTCAAGCGTAAAACTCCAGAAGATAGTGCAGGTTCAGTCATACTGAGAGCATTTCTTTATAAGTTTGCATCCATCATTTGTCAATCAAAATCATGGTTTAAAGTCTTTTTGGCCATAACTGTTGATGCTTCATACATCATATGACTTGTTTTTTCTGCCTCAAATCTTCATCCTCCTGTAGTCTGCCTGTGTCATGTGACCTCTGCAGATTAATGAGTGGTTGGGTTGTGGTATATTATTCCTCAACTAGCAGACCAGGTGGCATCCGCAGTAGAATGTCAATATTTGCTGACGTTGAGCGTGTACCAGCGTGTGCACGTGTGTGTATATTATAAGTGCTGTTCCAGAAACACAGCGCTGCATGGGAACAAGGGATAAATGGTGCAGAAGTCAAACAAAACGGAAAAAAAGACATTGTGTTTGTTGTTCAGTCTGGCTCTAACAGCTGTCTTCAAGCAATGAAATATGACATTGGGTGACAGAATTGGTCAGGATACTGGCGCTGCTATGGCTTAGTTTCACTTGTGGTTGTCCTTGGTTGGTAATATTAGCTTAACAAAAAGTCATTTGTTGCACATGGACCTGAACTATACACACACCTCAACCATATTCTTTGAAATAGTGAACAAAGTTTTTAGCAACGAAAACAGTTTTTAAGACCCAACCAGACACTTGTGGTATTACTTTGTCAGCTACTATGACCCACAAGTTAACAGTCACTTGCAATTAGCCTCACATCATATTTAATTGGATAAAAGTATGTGTATAACCCCAAATTTAACACAAGTCATTGAAAGTATTTTATAGGGGGGAAAAAAGAGATGGTTTTTCGTATACTAAAGTACTTTTTGTGGCATATTTAACACTTAACAAGAGCAATGAACACAGAGATACACAATTAGATCATTGGAGTTCTTTTATATTTCATTGTGTCTTTAAAAACACGAGTCAGATCCTATTTTTAGTCACTTTTCGAAAGTATTTTGGTACCAAATGGCTGTGGTTTGCCGCACAGGATAATACAAAAAAAGTTTAGACAATTCCAGGAAAGACCTGATGTAAACTTTCTTTTCCCTCAGAGTTGTGCCAATGCAGGACAACCCACCCACGAAGACTTACCCCACACATTCATTGAACAATATTTGGTTTAAGACTTTGGAGAGATCTTCACATCCCATTTACGAATTCCTTGTTCTTTTAAAGATATAACCTTTTAGGCCACATTGGAGCTGGCGTGTAATCTCCCCAGGTTTCACGTTTGTGGGAAATGCCCTAAAAATCCCTGTGTATGTGCTTTTGTGTGTCTTGGGAGGGGTGTGTTGTGTGTACGTGCAGTCTTGTGAAATGTCACAGTTTCATGCTTGACATTCGACAACAGACAGGTACGTGTCCTGGAAGCCTTTCCAAACCCATTCTTCCTGTATATATAAAAGATGCCCCGAAGGCCCTGCTGTTTGGAGTGACTCCTGAATGTAGGAGGCGTGTGTGTACATGTGAATGCCAAAAGCGGAACACACAGCTTTTCTGTTCTTCCGCAACACCGTGTTTCATGCCCACTTGAAAGCTGCGCTGCCTTGTGCCAAAGAGATTACATATTTCCTCACCTACTGCCATGGGGTTAAGAAGCTTTGCTCTTGTGTGGGTGACTGCTGTTGTGAGTGAATGGAGGGCTCTGTAGGTGTAGCACACACACAATTATTTATAAATGACATAAGGCCTTCGTATTTTTGACTTGAATGACATATAAAATGATTTTCTATATAAATTAGAGAGAAAATTAAGAAATAATCAGGTGGAGCACTTAAAGGAGCAGTACAACCATTCAAGCTGGAGCCAGAACACAGTGAGCTTAACTTGTTGCTAGATTCCGTTTTTATACAGATTAAGCAAGCAACATAACGTTAATTAATAAGGTAGCTCTTAATATTGATTAGTGAGGTTTAGAGCTACCTGTTTCTCATTGTTTCAAATCTTTATGCTAAGCTAACCATCTGCTGGCTTCAAGCTTCAAAGCTATCAGGCACATAACAAGTGAGGAGATTAAACTTTTTGTTGCTATATTTCCTTTTTATATAGATTAAACAAACAAAATATGTTTATTAATAAGGTGGCTCTTAATAATGTCAATTAGGGAGGTTTAGAGCTACCAGTGTCTTTATGCTAAGCTAAGCTAACCGTCTCCTGACTCTAGCTTCAAACCATTCGGGCTTACAGCAAGACAGGAGACAGTTATCTTAACTTTTTGTTACTATATTTCCTTTATATACAGATTAAACAAACAAATTAATAAGGTAGCTCTTAGTAATGTCAATTAGTAAGGTTTAGCGCTACCAGTGTCTTTATGCTAAGCTAAGTTAATTGTCTCCTGGCTCCTGCTTCAAAGTTACAAACATGTGTCACAGTCCATCAGCCTCTCCCTCCTCTCCATCCACATTTCACTTTCCAGACCCCTTCATTGCTTTTCTTCCCCATCATCCACCAGGTGCCCTCGTACTTTCCCTCCTTTCTCCATCATGTGACTGCCTGACTCATCTTCACACCTGTTCCCACTTCCTCATCTGCTCTGCGAATTACCTGGCCGTCCCTGCCCACCTCCTTACCTGCATCTTATTCTCTAATCATCCACTGACTACATATACCAGCCCAGAGTCTTTGCTCTTTCCTCAGTTAGTTAGTGTTCCTGTCTTACCCTCTGTCTCCTGAACCCAGACCTGCCTGTTGGCCAGCCTTAAGGTAAACCAGCAGAATAATAAACAAATGAGCATTGACATTTGCATTTGTGACCTTGTCCTGCTGCTTTATTCACGCCAACCCATAAATATTAAGAGTAATATCAATCTTCTCGCCCAACTCAAGGCCAGAAAGTGAATCAGCAGCGTCTCAAAATGTTGATCTATTCCTTGTAGTTATTTAGGAGATTAGCGAACTCTCAAGGGTTTGGCAGAACCAACAAGCACTGATTAAAAAACATCATGGCTGTGTCTGAAATCAAGGAGCTTTCATCAGTCTTTGCAATGCACCATAGTAATTGGTGAGAATCGTGAATACACTAATTCTCGTTGCACTTTGAGACAACACTAAAAATGAGTTGAAGAATTGAGGTCAATACTAAACAACCTATTTGACAGTTCTCCAGCTTCAGAACGTGATCATTTTTATTACATATGGAGTTGACACTGTTTGTGTTTTCAATATATGATCATATCACATCAGCGGCTGTCTATAATTATACATGGTTAATTTCCATTGCGGTCTTATCATGCATAATCAGATAACCATCAGACCGCTTTTTTTTTTTCCAGGAAGTTGGTCAACACAAGGCCACCGGTTACCAAGTAAATGTTTCCACACGACTCAAAGTAAAAGCACAAGTTGTTTTTTATATTTTGGTGTACAGACAAATAAATAAACACGATGTATTGCGCTAATGAATCTAATTTAGAGTTGCTGGCAGTTTGTAGAGCGCCTGTGAGCTGTTTTGAGCCTAATTAACTAGCTTGGCAAACTAAGCTAGTTAATTAGCTTGTGCTAGCAGCATAGTTAAGGCACAGGCGTGAAAGTAGTATCAATCTTCTCGTCTAACACAACAACAAAGTAAAATAGTGTATTTTACAAAATGTCAAACTATGAATCTTTAGATCTATACACCAACTTGTCAGACAAAATGTCTTACTTTGGCAAGCTATTCACCATCAATAGACACCCACACACCGGAAAGCTGCTGGGTGAGCATGGTGAAGCAGACACACACTTCACAAGTTGGTTTTAAACACACACACACACACACACACACACACACACACACACACTTTGCAGTAGCCAGGCAGCCGAGGCCCTCAGATATGCTGTTGACAGAGATTATCAGCACAGTTCCCTCTCTTGCTGCCTGTCGTTCTCTGTGTGTGTGTGTGTGTGTGTGTGTGTGTGTGTGTGTGTGTGTTAACTTCAGGCTTGGGACTATATAAACCCTTACGAGGTTCCACCTGGTCCGAACGAGGGCGAGAAAGGATGAGGAGGACTGAGTTCGGAAACAGGAGAGGGCCTCATAAAGGGAAACATTTGCAAACCGGAAGGGAGTTATGTAAATGGGTCAGTCATTAAGGCCTTCTAAAAGAGAGGAGGCCAGATTGGGGCCAGGGGCAGGCGGGTAGGCAAGTCGGGAACATAAACCCATTATGTGAATAGGCTTCTCTGTTCAATGTAAGCTCCTCTTTCTTTTTTTTTTTTTCAAGGTTCAGATTTTGGTTTCAGGATGCAGTCGTCACTAAAGGGCCTAATATCAGGAATAGGTGTAAACGTCCCAGAATATCTTCAAGTAGTCTTGCAGATATTTACTGCAGCAGCAAGGATTTTTTTTTTTCTTTTTTTTTTTACTTGACTCATCCTTTCAGTGTAGCTTCCCCCTGTGGACACTGATTGTTATTCAGTGTGCCTCTGCGTTACTGTGGTTTTCAGCTCCATCAACACCGCAGGCCTTCACACTTAATTCAGAAAACCTACGCAGAATAATGTATTGTTTTGCTAAGACGAAGCGCATGTTTGACACCATTTGAACTGATCAGAATGTTTAAAAAACATTGTCTGCTTCTGTAAAATGTAACTGACATCCAAAATGTCAGTGAATATGAGAGCACCCGAGAGAGATTTATGGAGAAAAGGAAGGTGTTTCCATTAATGATTTAAAATAAGTCGTGTTTAAACCCTTAGCCCGATCACCATAGCCTTGACATTTGCTGTTTAAAACCACAAAGTTAATTAACCATCATGACATTCCTCTAGCACACAAAGGAGCGCTGTGTTTGACATTTCCATCACAGAGAGTTTTGACAGTGTGGTTATTTGCCGTCCAGACAACTGGAGAACGTGAAAAAGACACAAGACGAGGAGCTGACCCAGCAGGTGTTGCGATAAGAAAATGAAAACTAACGTCTCATGGGAATTGTTTCTCAGAGAAATGGGAATTTACCTGCATGACAAATTCCCTAACATGTTGAATATTTAAAGGGAACAGATATATTAAAGGGAAAGTCATGTAGTAGTCAAGACCACCTAAACTGAGACCAGTCCAAGTCCAGAGTGTATCGAGACTGAGACAAGACCAAGACTTTGAGGGGTCGAGACCAAGACCAGACAGTATATATCCTACTTAGATAGCTAATGTTCGCCAAATCTCTTGGCCCACAGCTCGCAGCCTTCTCAGTAAGCACACTGCAAGATTTGAAGACTGTTGTGTTGTCTTTTGGACGCTGTTTTGCAGATGGACTATGGTACTACAACTTCAACTAGAGCAGAATGCAATTTGTTATTGCATGCGGTTTAAGTGATCTGCTTTATAAAATACCACGTCTGATTTGCTGGTAGAACTTTGTAGCAGTTGGCTCGTGCACATGTGGTTAAACCTTGATCTTTTTTTAAGGTTTCTGTGCCATGCAGGTGTTTTGCTCGATTTCTACAGAATGTAGACCAACTATTTGGTGGTTCTCTCGGTGGTGCGCCAACGTCGCAGTTGTGGTCTTGAAATAAAATGTTGAGTCCTAAAAATGAAGCAACTTCCAATTTCAGTTCGGATTTAAGGTCAAACATGGCCTGAACTACAAACCTTTCACTAGAAGTGTGGACATTTGGAAACTGTATTTTCTCTGACAGTATGACTACTTTGTTTCAAGTAAGCCAAACCTTTTATAAAACATGAAATGAATGTAATATGTTGCAGATTTCTACTCTAAGATCTGTAAAGTAATGTTAAATCAGCACAGTCCTCCAATGTACAGTGCACGGCAGGGTAAGCTGCTGTCTGAACCAGTCCTGGCAGCTGGAGCTCACATAGCTGTTGTCAGCGATACAAAAAAGAAAAAGGGGAAGAGAGAGACGGAGGAGGGAACAACATCCTGTGTCTAATGTGACACCTATCAAAACCTGGTGTATAATTCACACAGGAAGGAAAGAGCAACACCTGAGCCCCGTCTGTCAGGAGGCAGGAGACAGCTTGTAGCTTCAAGGATTTCACAGTGAACGGGCAAATGTGGCATGGCACACAGAGGCTCTTCTCACACTATGAGTGCTCAAGTCTTGTAAGGTCATCAGTCCTTTTTCCTGATGCAGGAAATGTTCAAACTGGATCATCTATTGGGGTCCACTTTAATGAAACTGCCAGAAGATGTCACTGTTGTCGATTACTCTGAGGTACAGAGGGCAACGGGGTGAATTGGATCTGGATCCCTGATTTTTAGTTTTAGTCTCGATAAAGACTGGTGGCTGCGGGAGCATTAAGATCACAGGAGCCTCATGGTACTCTCACTACGCGGCACTTAACCTGTAAAATCTCCACTGGAGCCAAGTCTCAACATAAAGTCTGTGGGGTTTTTTTTTTCTTACTGAGCAGCTCCCATACGTGAGGGGTATGTGTGCAACCAGTGCCTCCTTCTGGTCAAACAAGCAATGACTACATCTTCATGCAGGTTTTACATATTCTAGCTATTTAGCCACATTAGCAGTGTGGCTCTGGAGTTGACAATAGGTCTGTAGGTTGGTCTCCAGATTGAAATTTGTCAAGAATCTTTTTAAATGGACTGACTAAACATTTTGGATGAATCCTAACAAGTTTGTCAATTGTCATGTAGCGCAACCAGCAGGTCAAAGTTCAAGCAAAGACACATTTATCCAGGAAAATATCTGAACGTCTACAAGATGGATCGGCAACCCTTCGCACATTCACGTTCCCCAGAGGATGAATCCTAAATGACCTTGGGGATTCCCCTCTGTTTCACCGTTTGGTTTGTGTCTTTTGCTTGAAATGTCTTAACAACCACGTGATGGATTACCATGAAAGATATTCATGTTCCCCTGGGGATGAATTTTCAGATCTTTGGGGAGCCCCTGACTTTTCTCTTTAGTTCCACCACCAGTTCAGATGTTCAAAATATGTATAAAGTTATTGGTATTCCCTTATTGGCAAATGTTAGCATACTAATACACTAAACTAAGATGGCAAGCAGGATAAACATTAGAAATGCTTAGCATGTTAGCATCACATTGTTGGCATGTTAGCATTTAGGTCAAAGCATCGCCGTGCCAAAGTATGGACCAACAGATCATCAACAAAAGGCTTATGATAGCATTTATATTCAGCTAGTGAATGGAATATCTGGATACATTTCAGTATCACATGGCAAGTATGAAAGTGCCGTTAAACGTATAATGGCATCTGTTAGCATATATGTTGTCTGTTTGGTTTATATGCAAAGAGGGTATAATGACGAGAGTTTGATTCCGTGTACGCTTGCCAAAGAAACAAATCAGTCAGCCATGTTCTTTGTTTGGCATTGTGCACCTGGAACGCTTGGAGGTCGGAAATTTCAACTGGGAAATTCCGACCTCCAACTTCAACTGGAACACAGCATTAGTCTTGTTTACATGTAATTAATTCGAATAATAGAAAATACTGGCAGCTCTTCAAGAAGACATTTTGGTGATTATTAGCAAAAGGTTTGCATGATAGTAGACTGACAGGTAGAAATCTGCCTGTGCAATAGACTTTCTCGTAGCAGCTTCAGAAGAAAAAAACTAGGCTGTATTTTGTATTTCAGTTTTGAGCTGAAGTCCGCTGATGACTCTCTCCAGGCCCAAATGTAGTAAAAAAGAAAAAAAAAGTTTCCATCTTGTGAGCTTTATCAGATACCTGTTTGCGTTTTCTGTTCCGGATACTAAGCTGATAAAGGTTTCATCTGATGAACCTCACGCGTAGTTTCAAATAAAGTTTCCACTCTGGTTTTGAGAGTGTCTTTTTTTTATCAGATCAGTTTATCTTGGGCTGAAACCGGAATGTTATTTTGAGTACAGTTTATCTTGTTTGGTGCAATCTCAAGCTGACAAGCGAGCCATTTAATGACCTACTGATTTTTCTGCCCCTTAACCAGCGGCGTCTTCAAATCAAACTTTTAGACATGGGCAGCTGTGTAAGGAGAGAGGGGTCTAGTTGATAGCCCGAGGCACTGGGGTGTGAGGACACATTGATCTAGCAGAGAGCAAAAAGTACTCCCAGGGCAGCGCTAAAGAGCCCTCTGGCTTATATTTATCAAGCCTCTCCAAGCGCGACCGCTGAACTCGGATCAATGGTTAGGTCACACCACCGTTTAAACTTCAATAAAACTACAAGAGTAAAATGGGTCACAAATCATCGCTGTAGCTTAGCTGACTTTTAGAGACTTGGAACATAAAAATAAGATCATCAGTGAAACAGCAGCTTTTTAATAATACGGGAAAAGAGGTGTTAAATCATTTTGCAATTCTTTGGCATCAAAGAGCTGTTCAACTTAAATGGTCCTGCGCTGGTCCTCCATAATCAGACTTAAACTATGTCAATGCAGCCTCACTGAGGCGTACCTTTGCCTCTAAACTCATCAAACTTAAATTGAATTAAACAAAATCTAAAGATTTTATGGGTGAGAGCGGCTCAAGATGACCGTAAGTTGTGAAAAATTGTACATGATAAGGAATTAAGTTGACACACATATAGAAGGACATTCTTGAGTTGAAATGAGACTTTATGGTGAGAGCTTTGACCCAAATAAGGAAAGTGTGCTGAGCTGCTAATAGAAATACTACAGCCCTACAAGCAGTATCTGCTGCCATCTAGTGGATTTAATGAGTACTGACGGTACCAACATAGTCTCTCTTGCCAGTGTCATCAGTGTTTGGGAACTTGATTTATTGGGCACTTCAACCAAAGCACACTTATTGCAAAAAATTCAGCACAGCAAGAATGATGTTAGCTGAATAAAACAAACTTATCACAAGTGTTTGTTAAAGAGCTGCAATAAAAATGTGTTGAAAGAAGAAGGTTTCTGGATTGTTGAGCTGTTGCTGCACCTCAGGGTCTGCCTGATAACTCATGGCGTCGAGTCATTTCAAGCCACTCCACTCATTATTATTATTATAGTCTATTGGCAGTTATATTGGCACTAAAAGCACAGCTGAGGCTGGTGGGACTGAGAAGCGTTCGGACTCTGACCTGATGGTGCAAGATGAAAAATGAGTTATTATAATTCATCCTGAGGGGTGCATGAAAGTTTGTATCAAATGTCCTGGCACTCCATCCGATACAGGCCGAACAGAACAACGCTGTCATTAGCAATAACGTGGCGAGATTAGAAATGTGTTTTCTTTCAGAATCAGATTTACTTTGAAGGAATTTGCATTGGTGTAATAGTCCAATCAACAATTCATGATTTCTCAATGTCTTTATCAGTGCCAGTGAAGATTTATTGCCACAGTATTTCCAGCTTCACCTCCTCTGTCTACACGACTCTCCTTGTGGGTAAACTTTTTCTTTGTCCTTCGTGGCACAGGCCCAAATACCATAAAGAAGATGCCCCTGGGCACGGCAGAATTTTTCAGGACATTTGTTACTTCCAAGTAGTTGTCGTTTGGAAGATGATTTTTTCAGGTCATTTCTCCTTTATTGAAGTGTGAAGTGAAGGCCGGGGGAGATATTACAACTGAGAATAGCAAGTGAAGCTGGTTGAAGGACAATTTCACACTGAGCGCATAACGGCAACAGCGGGGTATGAGTCTGGTGATTGACTGGATGACGGTTGGGAAGTGTTGGTGGCTCAGACTTAAACGTGAACACAGGAGGAAACATTCTATTTCTATTTGTAACTGTGTCTATTTATTGCCACAAATTCCACTTATTTATGTCTACGACACCTTTGGGGGTGATGATATGAACAATTTGGAGACACATGGATCTACTCTGTTATCAATCGCGTGAAAACGCTGACATAACTCAGACTGAGTGCAAAAAGACAAAAGGAAAAACAGAATCTGACATAAAACTGTCAGGCTGACAGGCTTTTTGTACTTTATTGGCATTGTCATTTGTAATTCCAGTTACGATAAATGCATAACAACTGTTCGAGGAGATGTTACAGGGGTTATCTTGATAAAGACCAAAAACAAAAATAAAACAAAAATAGTATGGCTGCCACCTTACTGTTTTATTTACAAAGAAAGAAATCTTTTTTTTACTAGATCAATCCTAACGTTATCCCACCTCGTACGGGTGGATAGATCATGCAGCAGAGCTTTAATTGGTTGAAAGATTTTTGATATTGCTGAAAGAGGCTTTAGTGGGATATGACCAGAGTCAAACAAAGGAAAAAGTTGGGCAATATTTAAGCTGTCACAGTTTAGGCTAAAAGCGATGAAACAAGAAACACAATAACAATATTATCATTTTTGAAAAATAAAAAGTGCAAATTATCCATTTGGGATGATTAAAAGATTCCAGTTAAAAACCTGGATGGCTATTTGTTTTTTTTTCTTCCTTTTTTTTTCTACCCACCACACCAAGTTCAGAAGTTTCACAAATCATACTGTACAGAAGTTCTTCAAAGTGCAAATATTATGAATTGGCAAAAGCTGGTATATACATTTCATTTGGATGACAAAATAATAATCAAAAGTATGTTGTTTTTTTTTTTCTTTGTCCAGTCAGGCTCCATTTTCATGGCGCACAAGCTCACAGACAACTCTCCATTCACGCCGGACAGCATCGCTGACACACGACAACATTGTTCTCAGTTCGTCACATCGTAAAAAAAAAAAAAAAGGTTTTGTCCACAGAGAAGCCACCTTCCCCCCCACCCCAAAAAAACTGTTCTCGCTCCGCGAAAAGAAAGAAAGAAGAGAGTCTAATCTAAATCCCAGAGAGAGATGCCATGTTCGGGTTTCTCTAAATCATGCACCACATGCAGAACCAGTCCTGTTTTGAATTGGTTTTATTGCGTTGCGTTCTCCTCCGACTGAATATTAAAATGAATTAAAATTTTGTTGGCAAGTGTGTACAGCGCGCACACACACTCACTCATACACACACTTAACTTTTCTGCTGTGCAGCTCGTACCCAAAGTTTAAACCTCATCCTGAACCTGATCTCCTGATGTCTGATGACTGAACTACTCGACTACTCCGTAATCACAGTACTTAGCATCCACGATTACAAAGAACTAAATTGCATACTTTTATTCCAAAGAGTTCTACTCAAAAGCGTGGCATGTGACAGCTACTGCGCTTTATGTAAAATGCTAATTACCAGCTCCACTTCCGCAGCACCAAAGCAAGAGACTCATGCGAGGCTGACCTCCCATGCAGCCCTGCCTTATTTTTTTGAGGGGGTAAGGGCACAAAAAAAAAACACTGATCTATCCGACGAGCCTCCGTTGATTAGCTGTGCTCCTCGGGAGCTTACAGACTTATTTAGCAATCAGTGTTGGAGAAGCGAGGGGGAGAGAAAAGAGCAGTACATCGTGTTTTAGAGGCGACCGAGGAGGGAACTGTTGTGGTAAAACAAACCAATAAAAGAAACAGAAGTTATCTGCAGCATTCTTTTCATTTTTCTTTGATTCAAACAGAAAGTACCAAGTGGTGCAGCCCTCCTTTTTTAAAAAATGTCATGACGGATGAACATTTCTTACTGCATAGGTCAGGTCAGCATGACTTTTCATTTAAAAGGCAAAGAAAAGGGAGGTAAAAGTTTGTGCAGATTTTTTTTTGGAAATGAGGCTCATTTTACGCATTTTTACCGACTGCCTTGGACATTTTCTTTAAGAAACGCTCCTGGTTTTATGCTCAAGTGGCTCAGAGATTATAAAAAAAAAAACCTGCTTCCTGTTTCCAGCTCCATCCCAGCTCAATTTAACCGATTGTCTGCCTCAAATAATGAGACATTAATAGTTTCAAATCATTCCAAGCTGTTTTCTGTGCTATGCCACGTCTGGACACGGAGAAGCAAAAAGGTCAACAGGAGCTGAGGTGGGTTTAGAAATGCTGTACTCATCAGGCTGTGAGATATTTTTAGTTTTCAGTAATGCATGCACATTTGAGTCCCCTTAAGACTTCAAACTTTTAGAATATGGTCTGTACCACTTTTTTCTCACATACTGGGTTTATCTGTGCCATGCTCTCCCACCGTGCCGCAACTAACATCTAATGCATTAACGCTAGGGTTGCAAAGGGGTGAACAATGAAACAAAGTTAAGGTGGGGAATTTTGGAAATATTCTAAATCAGAAACTCCATGGGAATTATAGACATTTATGGGAATTAACTGGAAATTTTGGGTAATTTAAATGAACTGTATCATAATGTGCCATTAAAAAACATTTAAACAGATTCATTTGTACGTAGTAGTACTTTATCGAATTTTATTTCATCAAGTTTTATTTTATTTCATCTGTGCATGTGATTGAAGAATATAGATATTCAAGTGTACATCCATGAAATCTGGTTGCTTTAGTCAATATACTTTAATATTATTTTAATATTATACTAAAATATATTTTCCCCAACTATATATGTATATAAGTTCCCTGTTAAGGGCCAACCTTCAGTTTTGTAAATTCACGGTGTATTCCCATTAATGGAATCCACAAAATTCACAGAATTTTGCAAACTTAATTAACACATACATTACAGTAATCAATACCTATCAGTGGCAAGAATGGCAATGGCTAGAGCATTGGCAGATAAACTTAAGAGTTACCCTTTTTTATTTTATCAAACTTTTGGTTCTTGTGTCCTGCATATACTACATGGAGATCTGGTTATGTGTAATGTCTTCATCTTCTTATTGGTTTTTTTTAATGTTCCTTAAAAGAATATTTTAAAATAAATAAAGTTAATAAAGACTTAAATTCCATCTTGCATCATGCTTTTTAAATCTTCAGTTTGAGCCTTCGGGTGATGGAAATGAGGGCGTAAAAAAAACGCTACATCACAGTCAAAGTAAGACTTCAAAACACCCTGAACTTAAGACGGAATGGCTACAACTCTTCAAGATATTGGAGTGAAATATGCAGGACTACAAACACTCACCTGATTTTTATCGCAAAGTTGGAGGGGAAATCTGAATATCAAAGCCTTTCTGCTTCCTCCACGTTTTCTATATTAAAATTCTTCTCTCATTCAGTCATGAGCTGATAACACTGCTGTCATTGTTTGTTTACACACCATCGCAGCACTTCCTTTATCTGTACGCCTCTCCCCACATTTAAGACGCTTCGTTTAAATAAGTTTCATTGTGCTTTCATTCTGCAAAATATTTGATTTCTGGTTTCGTAGCGAGCTGAATTCGCCTCAGGTAACTAAAGTCATGCATCTCAAACGCACTCCCAACTCTTCGGAGACGTGACACATATGCGCGATCCCAGAGCAGTAAAGAGTTTTTGAATCAAAGGAAAATGAAAAAAACAAAACAAAAACAAAGCCGGGGAAGAGACGTGATCATCAAAGACTTGTTTTTCGGCTCAGTTCAGAAGTAGAGGCTTCAGAGTGAGTCGTCTTATGCTTTTAATGAGACTGGTAACACTTTTCTCCCTACTTCTTTCCTTCATTCCTTCCCCCGTCTCCTCTCTTCACTGCTCCTTGGTCAGGTCATTCGAGGTGGAGGGAAGGAACTTCACACTGGAAAGGAATGGTGATTGTGTGGAAACCTGCGAGAGATCGATCATCAGGGCGAGCTGCAATATATTACTTCTATTTCATTTTTTAGATGTTCACAGACGGCTTTACCTTTTTGTTTTTTCAGTAGAGGAAGAAGAGGCGCGTTCTATGAGAGGTGGCCATATTCTCTGACATGTTGCGGACTTTAAGGTAGTTAACGAAACCCCTGAAGAACAGCAGGAGACCTGTGACGGGGGAGGGGGGAGAGGACAGGAAGGTTCACTTCACAGCAGCCTCACGGCGGAGATTCGACACTTGAGACTCAAAATCAGACTCAAAACACTCACCGAGCAACAGGAAGATCCACCACAGCCAGTACTGACCGTTGAAGTAGCCAGTGAAGTAGTCTGAGAACTGGGCACGGAAAACAAGATATCATGATCCCACACCGGGAGAAATTCACTTGCCACAGCAGCTCATACTAACTCATATATAGAAAGAAGTCATGCTGGTGTTAGAGTCAGAGCTATTGGAATGAAGGACCTGCGGCACCCCTCCTTCTTACATGATGGAGAAACATTCGTGTACATACCCTGACGATGAGAATCCATTTGATGAGGGACAGGCCAAAGCCGCAGATGGCTCCATAGCGTCCTGCAATGGTGTTCGTCAGGCAGAAGGACAGGCAGAACCCGATCCAGTTGAACAGGAAGGCCACTAGAGGGACAAACACAAAGACACTTACGTCATTTAACAGCAAAAATAAAAAAAAATGATCCAATCAAATGACAGACACATTTGAACAGAGATCACTTTCTTTATAGCTAGAAACCTTGTTTCAAGCCTCAGTTTTGAAGGACTAAGAAAGACAGTTCAAGTCCATTGGCTCAGGGAGGTAAAGTCCTGCTGGGAAGTTTTGAGAATGGGGGTTCAACAATCAATAGCTGTGAGAGCCAATAGCTCAATATGGTAGAGCGCTCCTTTGAGGCTCTGAAGTCATGGGTTCAAACCTTATGAGAGGTGTGGATTTTGAGGTCTCTGTCCAAAAGAGAGTGAAAACCACAAAGACACGAAAGGTAACTCTGTGAGCCGATAGCTCAAGTTGGTAGAGTGCTCCTTAGAGGCGCATGAAGTCATGGGTTCGAACCCCATGAGATGTTGGTCACTTTTGAGGTGTCTGTCCAAAAGAAGGCGAGAAAACTGCCAAGAACCTAACACAAGCAATGTGATCCAATAGCTCAATGTGGTGAGTGCTCGTTTGCGGTTCTGAAGTCATGGGTTCAAACCTTATGAGAGGTGTGGATTTTGAGGTCTCTGTCCAAAAGAAAGACTGAAAACCACAAAGACACGAAAGGTAACTCTGTGAGCCTGATAGCTCAAGTTGGTAGAGCGCTCCTTAGAGGTTCATGAAGTCGTGGGTTCGAACCCCATGAGATGTTGGTCACTTTTGAGGTGTCTGTCCAAAAGAAGGCGAGAAAACTGCCAAGAACCTAACACAATCAATGTGATCCAATAGCTCAATGTGGTGAGTGCTCGTTTGCGGTTCTGAAGTCATGGGTTCAAACCTTATGAGAGGTGTGGATTTTGAGGTCTCTGTCCAAAAGAAAGACAGAAAACCACAAAGACACGAAAGGTAACTCTGTGAGCCTGATAGCTCAAGTTGGTAGAGCGCTCCTTAGAGGTTCATGAAGTCGTGGGTTCGAACCCCATGAGATGTTGGTCACTTTTGAGGTGTCTGTCCAAAAGAAGGCGAGAAAACTGCCAAGAACCTAACACAATCAATGTGATCCAATAGCTCAATGTGGTGAGTGCTCGTTTGCGGTTCTGAAGTCATGGGTTCAAACCTTATGAGAGGTGTGGATTTTGAGGTCTCTGTCCAAAAGAAAGACAGAAAACCACAAAGACACGAAAGGTAACTCTGTGAGCCTGATAGCTCAAGTTGGTAGAGCGCTCCTTAGAGGTTCATGAAGTCGTGGGTTCGAACCCCGTTGAGATGTTAGTCACTTTTGAGGTGTCTGTCCAAAAGAAGGAGTGAAAACTGCCAAGAACCTAACACAAGCAGTGTGAGCCAAAAGAAAGAAAGACTAGGGGGAGAAAGGTGACCGAGCATGGTAGTGTGTGAAGTTAAGGGGGAGGGAGAAAGAGTGAGAGATGGACCTTTGAGGGGATAAGTTTACAGGTCTGCAGAGAACATGATGAAGGAAAGGTGTCCGATCCCATGCGTCCGCTACTACCTTGTACTTGCCGTGGTTGCAAAACCTAGCACTAGCTAGTTATCCGAGCGGTTCATGCATAGAAACGAACCCACCACGATGTAGTAGGCCCTACGTTGACCATCTAAGACCGTTCTAACCGTGGTCGTACTTTATAGTTCAAGCTTGAATTCGATGCTTTACGGTGTTGGTCGATGCTTCAAGTAAACGCAGACTGTATAAGGTTTGACACAGAAACCCCCCAAGATAGTTATAGAAGTTCAAGATGGAGCTACACAGTGCTCCACTGTAGCTTCTGTAGCTGTGTTGTTTGTCTTTATGAGTTTAACGAGCTGTTCTTTTAATCAGTATAAAATAAACATGAGAAACCCGTAACCGAGTAAACAACAATCAATCTGTCTATCCTATCAACCTAGTTAATCAGACCATAGCTGCTATTCATCATACTAGCAGAGCGGATGTGGTACTTTACTTTATTCAACTCAGTCTCAGTCAGGTTCCTATGTTTTAGTCACATTGTCTTGGGGCTTGGTACCCAAAATCTCTCATGGTGGCGGGGATGATGTTATCCCCCCTCTGACCTGTCGTCCTGGCTCCCCCTGGCCGTAGCACTCTTATTGTACCTCATCAACCTCTAGTTGTGATAGCAGTTTCTGATCACATATTTTGTGAACCCTGGGCTAATAGCTGTTTCTTGGTTAGACTGATGGGTCCATGTATCACATCATGTTCCATATTCTTGCCCTCCTCCAACAATGTTCCAGTAGCCCATTTCTCAGTCAGATTGCCCTGGTCCCCCAGCAACTGACATGGAGCTTGTTATTCTATTGCTCCAATATTTGTAGTTTACACCCTTCCTGAGGTAGGCTGGTAGCTCTAAAGGACCTTGCCTAAGGGTCCCCACTGGATTCAAACACGCATCTCCCAGGTCAAAGTCAGCAGCATTACCACTGAGCTATCCAGTGAGCCACAGAACCTCAGTGAGGTGAGCTACCAATGAAGAACATTCATCTTCATAAGTGGAGACAGATTACATCATCACTTTAAGACATTCACAACAATTCAACAACAGGCACATGAACGGACGTTTGACCAGAGGAAACCTGGACTCATCGTCTGATGAGTCCAGATCTGAGAGTTCTGGTTCAGACCGCTGTGTCTTTGTGAACGGACGGTATCTACATGTGTGGTCCCACACTGTGAAGCGGAAGTCTCTGTGACATCCCCGCAGACTGTCTAAAACCTGGACGCAGTCTCCATGATTACATTTATCATTACTCATTGGTCTTTGAGACCTGAACTCTGTCCTCATTTCTTCACATGAATGTAACGACGGCTGCAGACTGGAGCTCAGTCTTTCTGTCTTCAGTCTGTCTCTGTCCAGGTGGGTTCAAACAGCGGAATAAACTCGGCAGTTTTCACTCCTTCTTTTGGACAGACACCTCAAAAGTGACTAACATCTCAACGGGGTTCGAACCCACGACTTCATGAACCTCTAAGGAGCGCTCTAACAACTTGAGCTATCAGGCTCACAGAGTTACCTTTCGTGTCTTTGTGGTTTTCAGTCTTTCTTTTGGACAGAGACCTCAAAATCCACACCTCTCATAAGGTTTGAACCCATGACTTCAGAACCGCAAACGAGCACTCACCACATTGAGCTATTGGATCACATTGCTTGTGTTAGGTTCTTGGCAGTTTTCTCTCCTTCTTTTGGACAGACAACTCAAAAGTGACCAACATCTCATGGGGTTCGAACCCATGACTTCATGAACCTCTAAGGAGCGCTCTACCAACTTGAGCTATCAGCTCACAGTTACCATTCGTGTCTTTGTGGTTTTCACTCTTTCTTTTGGACAGAGACCTCAAAATCCACACCTCTCATAAGGTTTGAACCCATGAATTCAGAACCTCAAACAAGCCCTCTACCACATTGCTTGTGTTAGGTTCTTGGCAGTTTTCACTCCTTCTTTTGGACAGACACCTCAAAAGTGACCAACATCTCATGGGGTTCGAACCCATGACTTCATGAACCTCTAAGGAGCGCTCTACCAACTTGAGCTATCAGCTCACAGAGTTACCATTCGTGTCTTTGTGGTTTTCACTCTTTCTTTTGGACAGAGACCTCAAAATCCACACCTCTCATAAGGTTTGAACCCATGAATTCAGAACCTCAAACAAGCCCTCTACCACATTGCTTGTGTTAGGTTCTTGGCAGTTTTCACTCCTTCTTTTGGACAGACACCTCAAAGGTGACCAACATCTTACAGGGTTCGAACCCATGACTTTAAAACCTCTAAGGAGCGCTCTACCAACTTGAGCTATTGGCTCACGGAGTTACCATTCATGTCTTTGTGGTTTTCACTCTTTCTTTTGGACAGAGACCTCAAAATTCACACCTCATCAGGTTTGAACCCATGACTTCAGAACCCCAAAGGAGCACTCTACCCCAATGAGTTATTGGCTCACATTGCTTGGGTTCTTGAGCATTGTTACTTTAGCTCAATTAGGATAATAATTTACAGTTTGGTTGCAACAATCGTCATACTCGTGTACTTAGTCCTTAGCTTTGGCCCTTTTGTGTTTGAACAGTGTTTACACGTGACAGACTTACTGAAAAAGGCCAACATGAAGATTCCATCATTCCCGACTCGAAGCTGATCGGCGTCACTGAAGTCATCTCTGGGAGGGAATTCGTCATCCTGACATGGACATGCATGCACCAACGACAGAGATGTGACATGTAAGTATGACTCAAAGTATGCAGTGACACACCTGTGACACAAAGTCACCAGATGACTTGAAAAACACGCTTGACCTCCCTCACAGTGAGAATTAATTTATTGACAGGCGTTGCCACTTAGCAACTTGATAAAAGCTCAGTCAAATCTAAAAATGACACGACACTGACTGAGTGTATGGCTACAATAGCTGCTGTCAAGGAACTCTTTAAGTTTATAATAAGTAGCTTTGAAAACACAAATCTGGTTGAATATGTCCCCAAAAAAACTTTCAGAGGATTTATTTTCACAATAAAAGTCTGACATAAGTAAAAGAATGCAGACTGCAGGGATGTTATCATGTGGAAGGAGTGTGTGTGTGTGTGTGTGTGTGTGTGTGTGTCTTTACCCGTGGCATCACCTCCACAGTGGAAGCAGCCATGGCGGCTGCTTTGGCCTTCTCTGCTTCATCATATGTGGGCAGTGATGTGGCGACACTGTAGGGTGGAGGCACTGGGAAGTCGCTGCGGTAACTCGTCTCTGCGAAAGAAGAGAGAAGAGTCGGTTACAGAGGAAAGAACACTGGCCGCGTACAGTATCTAGATAAGTAGGTGCCAGTAATGTGGTAATGCTGTCATGGAAATGACTCGAGAATCCAGAAAACTGCCAAAAAACAACGCCACAAATCTTCCGCTGTTGCTATATTTAGGAAGCGTGCAACCACACTTTGGAAAAATAAACTCGCTGCTCAGAAACTATTAGACATGGACAACATGGAGGGATTCCTTTAACACATACCGGGTGTTGCAGCTGTTGCTCCCAGGTCAATGGATGCATATGGAGGTGGAGGTGCTTCCGCCTCCCCCTGAGTCCTCGACCCTGACGCCTCTGTTCCTGCCGCCGGGCTGGCCTGGGCTAGACTCTGGTCCTGGCTGGACGTGCTAGCCTGAGCTGTGGCAGAAGTGCACGGCTGCTGATCGCTGGTCGAGGCCTCTGAAGAGTCGTCCTCATTGTGCAACTAGAAGGAGAGAGAGAGATGGAGACGATTTAAATAAGATAGTAACGCTGTAGTAGAGTTGGTATTCCTGCTATGCTATTTTGTAGTCAGACATAGTGACACTGCTTCCTGTTATGTAAGAAAATCTGTTTTTGTTTGTCAGCACAAAAAGTGTTTCAGCCAGGACTGTTTTTTTATTTCAACTTCATTTTTTATTGATATTTTCCAGGGGCCATCAACCGCTGATCTTCTTCACCATCATGACTATCACCATCATGTTGCTCAGGTCTGTTCTTATTCATCTTTCACCTGTGCTGCATACTTCACCATCTCTGCTCGAGGCAGATGGATGCTTGGTGCAGACCAGAGAGACTGGAGTTGTCAGTACTTCCGACACATCAGGATTGCTGGTACTTTGGGTCATTGTGCTCCCAGGACTTCACTTCTGACACCACTTGTTAGTTTGGTCGAACGGTCAAAAGAGGCAAAGGTGGAGTGACACTTGTCCAGAGTGATGTTTCAACATAGAGCATAGACATACATCATGTACACACCGGTCAAACACCTTGCACATCTCTGATTTTCCAAATATTCCCATACATAATAGTTACATAAAACTATTACAAAAAATATACACAGTTTTATTACATTTCTACACTCAAACAGACTGATAACTATCTTACAGACATGTATTACAAAGTACTGCCTTGATCAGGTTGAACACTGGTCCCACTTCTGGCTAAAGATGACAACATCACCCGAGTAGGTGGTTGCAAACTGTGGCAACTTCCTCAACACTTGGTCCATGAGGTTAAAAAGTTGCTGATGCTCCCTGGATATCAAACCCTGTAAGCCATGCAAAGCAGGGCGTTGGATTGGATTCAAACTTTGAGACTGACGTACCTGAAGTCAATGCAGAACCTGGTTGGATCATGGACTAACTTTTCTGGGGACCAAGCAATGGGACTGTGCAGTCTTAATCATGCCCAGCTGCTGCTGGACAGTTAAGACACCTGAAACACCTTCACAAAAGTCACACTGAACTTTTTTTTTTTTGTTTTCCAATATGTCAGACGTGTAGAGTTCAAAGGTTACCTTGCCAAACTGTTGTGTCCATTGAAGCAGCGATCACGGCTAAAGGCAGCTTCCCGGTTCTGGCCGACAGGAAAGCTTCTGCAAGTCAGGTGGCGTCTTCTGCAGAAATAAACCTCCTTCTTCACAGTGGTCCAAAACGCCTGTGGTACAAACAGTAACGCTCACAGTCCAGGCATCCTGGCATCTAACAGTTTGCAGCAGTTAACTGTTTACTGTTTTTACTGTCCAAATCATAGAGAGTTGATGCAGAGCAGCCAGAGGACATCCAGAAAACATTTTCTCCATTAAAGTATGATCCAGTTTCACCAAAATCACTGTGATAGTTGGTGGTGTGTGACTTAGTGCCGTAAAGCAATCCATATCAGAGTGGATGTGAAAATCAAAAGGTTGCATGGCTGAAGGTGGTCCTGCTGCTCCTGGTTCTGACAGGAAAATCTCTGCAAGTCGGGCAGTGTCTTCTGTAGAAGAAAAGACTCTTCCTGGTGGTGGTCCAAAACGCACACACATACTATCACACTTAAATTCCTCCAGTGCTCTGAGCTCACAGTCCAGGCAGTCAAACTTACATAGATAGCAGCAGCTATAACTCATGGCAGTTCAACTCTGTAAATCACTGAGAGTTGAGGCAGAGCAACCAGAGGACATCAGAGGGAAAATCATAAAATACTTTTTTTCTTCATAAGATATGATCCAGTTTCACAAAAATAGTTGGGGGTGTGTGACTTAGTGCTGTACACTGTTAAGTACTTCTCTGTTGTCAAAAATGTAGCCAAGACAGTAGCCTTCTTCTCTAGACTTGGACTAGCCTCCAACTCAGCATCGTAGAAAAGGTAACTCCTCAAGGGTATTTCTTATCTTCTGAGCCATAGTCATGAATACATTACATGCTGCAACTGCAACTGGACCACTCCTTTAACCTCACTGGACTTGCTGCATCCGCTGAAGTAGCTGTCACGGCTGAAGATAGTCACAGTCCAGGCAGCCCAGCTAACAAACTGAGCTATTGTTAGTTAACAGCAGCTTACAGCAGTTTACTTTACTGCCCATCAGGAAACTCTGTATATCAGAGAGTTGCTTCGGAGCAGCCGGACGACATCAAAGGGAAAGCCAGAAAACATCTTCTCCATAAAATATGATCCAGTTTCACCAAAATCAGTCAAAAAGTTGGTAGTGCGTGACTTAGTGCCGTAAAGCATCACATACTTCTTGCAGGTGGTCATATCTGGCGAATGACAGAGGTAGCATTCACCTGGTTGCACTTCGATGTAGCATCAAAATGATTTAAAATGTTGTTTTTTGGTATAAACGTTGCTTTGATATACATTTTCAAATAGTTTTTATTGGTAGTGGCGGGGTTCACCATTCCCACAATGCCTAACTAAACGTGCGAGATGTAAACGAGCTCAGTTTTATCTCACTGATAACAGCTACACTGTTTTCAGTTCACTCTCTTCTTGATAGCTGCGCGCATTTACCCCTAATGCAAACAAACACTTCCTGTTGCTACACAGGGTGAAGCAGCCAACACAAGATTACACCTTTAACTGCTATTTGGAAGAGCGTGCTGGAATAAAATTACTGGTTGTGTCGGCATGTCTGTCGGGCAGGGTGAGAGCTACACCGTTTGCCCTCAGCAGAATGTTTGACACCGGAACGTCAACATAGGATGGTCTCTGGAAAAGTGATCCACGTGTAATCAGTTAATGAATGTCTCTGCTACAGCTGAGAGAGTCACTTTTGGACTTAAGTACATTCATTTTCGCGGGGACCGAGGAGCCAAACGCCTTCTGAAATTACAGAGGGGGCCAGTGGGAACATGATGGTTGCAGAGAGGCTGGCGAGACATCTGGGTGGGCAAAGTGAGGGCCACGAGTCCTCCTCACTGTCTCTGTGGAGTCCTTGAGAAAGTTAGCTCAACCCAGACAGACGTCAACAACGATTCATTGTGTAATCTTGTGCTCTGTGACTGCAGCAAAGCTGATACTGACCCGCACAAAACGTGTTTTTAATCCTGTAATATCAGGTCAAACACCAACAACATAAGGTTGCAGTTAATCATGTGTTCAAGTGCAAATGCTATGTACACTATGCAGTGTGGCTGAGCGAGTTCGACTGGTTCTCAAGTACAGAAAACAAATTCCTCAGAAACGCAAGTGAAACACAACGTTTAGGTTAGGATGAGTCACTGCATTGTTTTACTGACTTTTACTGACTAATACCATAGAATTTCCTCTTCTGACCTATTAGTTAAATATATCTTTGAGTTCACACAAGGACAGGAAGTGAAAAAGATGAAGATGGTGCGGCAGATAATTTTAGTTTTGGTCTGAAACTTGACTAAAAGTAGGTTAATTCTATGACATTTGTGAATTCTAATTATTAGAATTATGTGATTAAAAGGGAACATCATCTTCTTTCTTACTTGAAGACTTTCCATGAAGTCATGGCAATATTTAAGTTGTGCGGAAACACCCTTTAACGTCAGACTGTGACTAAAGGCACTATCATCTTGTATCATTTTTAAAGAGAAATACTCTCCAGTGTGCGCACACACCTCCTGGAATTCAATCCACCTCGTTTAAAAACTCCAAACCAGCGCAGTGTCGACGTACGTAAAAGTGAGTGAATGAGCGGCCGACGACTGGCTGAGAATCAAGGACAAAGCACAACGCTCCCCCACACGCACACACACACAGGCGATTACATAAGATCTTCACATTATAGCCGCAAGCAAGCGTGTCCAAATATACCCAGCAGCACTTACAGAAAGAGGGTTAGTTTGAGAAGATAGAGGGCAAAATGTGGGGTAGGTCTAGACCACAATGTCTGGCCTGAATGTGCTGAAATGTATCTGAATAATCCTCCAGGAGTTGTTTTGCACGAAACAAACCTTGGGTTATTGTCGAAATGTGCACTTTGGTCTGGGAATTGAAAAGTTGCAGCACAACACCGATTTGCTTTGGCACACGCTGGATCCTGTGGGATTATCACTCACATACCCAGAACCACAGGAATCAGAGCACAAAGCGGACTTTATCTCAAATTGGCCATTACAAGTTTCCAAAAGAAAAAAAAAGGAGGGGGGGATCCTCAGCTGCTATTGCTGCTTTAAATCCCTGAAAGAAGAGCAACAACCTCTTTATTAACCCACGTTCACCACACTGTTTGCTTTGTGACTGGATAAACACGTTTTACAGCCATGAACTCCTTGACGGAGACATAACAAGGCTAAAAGTTAAGTATCATTAGTCATGTAGTGCTTAGTGTCACTCCCTTTACACCACTCTAACCTTTCAGACTTAAACACTTAAAATGGCTGTCCTCCACTCACCTAAATTATCATATAATTTGTCTACGTGACTTAAAAAAAAAAAAAAGTCACACAGCCACCCAAGCTCGTCAGCACTTGCGTAGCTCGTTATAGGTTTAGTAACTGGTAAGTTAATATACATATATTAAGGTGTAATACAGCTTATTACAGTGTTAACTTTCAAGGCCTTCAAAATGTATCTTTGCCTGGCGAGCTAACGTTAGCCTAGCCGATGCGGAAGTGCTCGGTGAGACGTTAGCTGGCGAAAACAAAACGACACGAAAGAGGAAATAAATAAAAGTTAAAATAAAACACGAGTAAACATTCAAGAGGCAGTTCAATTATGTTTAGGCTCCGTGCGTACGTGATACAACTCTTAAAAGTTCAAATTGAGCAATAATTGTGAGCGAGGCCTCGTTTCCTGTCACAGGGCAGGCCGAGCTGTCAGACGATGTTTTGGTATCAACACTCACCACTTGGTATCGGCTTGCTGGGTCCATTTCGATTAGATGTCAGCTGGCGAGCGAGCCAGCCGAGAAGAGAAGAGGAGGAAAAGAAAGTGTCGGTGTTTGGTCCTCCTCCGTCTGAGTTCACTGCTCTCAGATAGCGGCCGAGATCCGGAGTGGAAGCCGATGAGAGAAATGGCTGCAATCTCCGGAGCGCTCGCTTTTAGAAAAAAAACACCGTTGTTGGTGAAGCGTTGACCAATAAGAGTCAAGCTGCTGCTCAAACCTGACACTTCCGTTTTGATATTTCAAAATAAAATACCAAACGGCGATGCGTCCATTTTATATAGTGAATGATATACTCATTATGCACTATTGCTGCTTGAACAACGTCATGCTGCTATTTTTATTATTATTATTTATCGTTTCCTTAGAAGTACTTAGTACTCTGGATAGGTTTAATACACAACAATATATCGTTATATAAAATGGTATTAACTAGTTATTACAGCTGCCAATATAGTGGTGTGTGTTGTGTGTGTGTGTGTACAGAGCATTATTTTATTACATTATATCATACATACAAAATATGTCATAGTCCCCATTGTAGTAAAGTAAAAAAAAATCCTTCAATGGAGATACTTAAGTACCGTTATGGTTATGTTAAGAGGCTACTTTATTTAAGTAAAAGGATATATTTCAAGGATGATGTCTTTTTTTATTATTATTGTTATTATTTTGCTGATTTTTTTTTGAAGGGGGTTAGTTTTTTTGTATTTTGTTTTTGGTCTCGTTTGCGTTTTATTTTGAAGCCTCGATCCTCTCATTTCCGATTTTCGCCTGACTCTTGCTAACTTGGTCTAAGGGGGGGTTTTTAGTCACGGATTTCCACGGTTTGCGGAAGCGTGATGACGCAAATGAATTCAAAAAGTGTGAAGATTTGAGCCACTAGATGGAGCCAAAGCCCATTTCAAGCCCAGCATAAACACTACTGGCTTCCTTAATTATTTTACATGCCTCATTTTTTCAAAGACGTCTGAGTTACATGTGACTCAAACATCTGATAACCTAAGACTTCAAAGCACTGCGCAGTTATTTTTCTTTAAATGTAGATTATTAAAGGTAGCAGCAGAAACAGGCCAAGGAGAAGAGTTTGGCAGTGTGCCTGTCGAGCTCGAGCAAGGATTGGAAGTCACAACTTGTGTTGTGGCACAAAAATCTGGCCTTGAATGAAGATGAATGTTCCTTGGAAAGATATTCTGTTTATAACGCTGTTATATTCTGTTTATAACACTTTACTATGCTTGTTTTCTTACGTCATTGCGTTTATACCTATTAGTAGGAGTACTTCTTAGGATGTGATCGCTTTCTGTGTTCACTGACTGTTGATTTGTCTATTTTAATTAGCATGATAACCTAAATAAGAATCCATCTGTGGACCTGAGGTGGGCCAAATGAAGCCTGGTGCCATCAAAAATGCCATCTGTAATGGCACCTACCTGTCAAAGTGGCCTACTGTTAATTCTGCATAACTTTAAGCCTTTATATAATTTGAACAATTCACCCTCAGTATTGTTGTCATGAATGGGGAAATTAGCTATAGAGAACAAAAGAGTTTTTTGTACCAGGCTGTGAAGCTGGGCATTTTAACATGGGGACTTATGGACACTGACACGTTTTCGTGGCTGTTTGATTAACTGCAGCTTTTCATCTACATTTGGTTCATACCCAAATAAACTTTTATTTTGCAACTTCCTGCAGTAACTTCACCTCTGAAAACCTTGAGCATATGCAGATCAAAAATGCTAATGAAACAATCCCAACTCTAGGTCCTCTCACTCACATTTCCTCAAGCTTTCAACAAGGTCACAAGGTCTTCTTTCACTTCATCTTTGCTTTTGTTGATGATCACGTGATGTGGTTAGAAGCACTGGAGAAATACAGTTAGCGGACTGTGAGTTTAGATTACTTGGTTTTTGGTGAGATACATGTAATTACTATGGAAAAACCTTTATATATCAAACCTATGTGCCCCAATATTATTCACTGGTATCAACTGAAAACTTTGAACTTCAGCACTACAGGTTTAGAGGTAGTGCAACTCTCTTTTTCTTTTTTACCTTGGACAAAGCACAAATTCTTCTTTTGCTGTTTTTGTTTCTTCTTGTCTTTCGCCTCCGCAGTCTCTTACCAGAAATGATACACTAAAGCCCGTTGGCAAAGAGATCTGTCCTGTGTGTGTGTGTGTGTGTGTGTGTGTGTGTGTGTGTGTGTGTGTGTGTGTGTGTGTGTGTAACACCACAAAAACAAGCAGGCCCTGAACCCCCCCCCACCAAGCTCTTAAAAGCAGCCTTTAACTGCAGGGAATAAACTCCGATGGATTTCATGGTTTCTGCTCTTGGTTGTGATTGTATCCCACTCTGCAGTATGTTGCCAACATTAACAGCTCTCTGTCAAACACACAGAGTCAGCTCACAGATATGGTTTGTTCCTTTTTGCCAAAGATTTGCTGATTTCATTCAAATTTCCCATCTCGTGTCCTGAAGCAACATGCTGCACCCTTGCACCTTTTCCACACCTATCTGCCTGATCTATCACATGAATACACTGACCATTCCTTCAATCCGCCAAAAGCTGGCTAAAGTCACCCTAAACAGAGTGAACGATGAACGCGCAGGCTCGTCTTGAATTAAATATTAATCCCATTCGCTAAGAAGGGGATTACTGTAGTACATGTATCAGTTAAGCACCTCATGGTGTGCGAGAGGGCGGGACGGAGAGAGTGGAAGATGTTCCAGAAAATGTGGTGAAAAGATGAAGCTGGTGCTGCATCATCAAGTGTTTTGCCCTTTTGCAAGACAGTGGGGCATTAGCAGCATTAAGGATTAATGTGTAGTAGTAATATATGAGTTCATGCCTGCACCTTTTTCTTTACAGCAGCATGAGAGGAAAGAGGGCTTGAAGTGATTCACCCGGCTGCCTACTTTTAGAGCCCATAATGGCACTTTTAGAACATCCATCACCAACACACACACACACACACCTACAAGCAGAGAAATACACGCCTCCGCATGCAAACGCTCACACCCCACACAATCAGGATGTTGTTACTTGGCAACATCATTTCAAGGTAAATGGGCGCTATAAAAAGGTGTTATGTAAAGAAACAGTGGGTGTCTCTGTCGGATGTTGCGGCTTCGCAGCAAGGCAGACTCATTCTTATGCCGGGAAAGCGTTGCTATTTGACTGGAGGTGAGTGTTTTGTCGGAGGCTGATTTAATCGTGTCTGACAGGAAAGACATCTGTAAGTTTTGCGAGGATGCAAGCGGCAATTAAATTACCTGGCTGCGGCGTATTCTTGAGTGGATTTGCATATTAGGTGAGGGGGAATTGCATTAGAGGAAGGCAACGTGGAAGACTTTAATATATTTCCAAAATGCTACATATGCATTACTACAACAAGGGTCATAAATCACTTTCTACAGCATAAACAGTGAGATTTTATGTGTATTTTTTATTACTATTATTTTATGTGAGTGCATGAGAATTATTAAACTTGGGGAGGAAAGTAAAAAAAGACATTTTACCTTTTATTAGCTGGAAGGTGGCACAGTCAGGACTGTCAAGGTGGCGGTGGCCAGAGCCACAACATCCTGATACAACATCCATATTTATGCTGTCTATGCTCCCAAGGTGCAAAAAAACACCCAATCAGTGACACGCATTGCTAACGGAAAACGTATTTAATTTGTTATCTCTGTAGTATCCGCTCTTTCTACACTATATTCATTCATTCTACAACATGTGGAGTCAAAACCCGTGACACTTCTATAATAGACCATCCTGTGTACATTCGTCTTGTCTTGCTGTGTAAGTTCTTTGACCACATAAAAACCTGCAGCTGTGGCCTTCAGTCAGTTACAAACTGTTCTCAGAGACACTCAGAGCTACTTTAAAATGATGGTTCTCAGACAATAGACCTTTTTTTCACTGCAGCCAGTTTGACATGAAAAAGTAGGGTAATAATACTAATTAAGGATCAAGGTCAAACAGAGTCAGGGTGCTGCTGTGGTGCATGTTGGCTCACTGCAAAGACTCTGCTGCAATAAATGGAACAGAACCTTAATTAGTGTGGCTGGTAAAAAAAAAAAAAAAAAAAAAAAAACTGTATTTCCTCACCTGCCCACTAGTTGTCCACAGTGTGTTTCCCGCCCAAACCATCACATGACCATTTTTGGTTTTGCCAGCTTTACTGAGCCAAACCCTCCATCTGAATCCCCACACGCCTGTGCCAGTGCTCAGAATTAAAGTTTCACTCTCGGTTTCAAGATGAAACTTAGAATGAAATGAAACTTAAACAAAACAAAACTTTACTGTATTTTGGTTGGTCGTCTGTGTCAGTTAAGATTCACAGTCCTAAAAGAACATGAAAACAATCTATGATGAAGCAATTCTGAAAAAGACACTATAAAATAACCAGTGTGTAAGATTTTGCAAAATTCAGATGGAGTTTTCCTCCCATGCACTAACATCACCTTATAAAGTTTATGGCTAATTTCATAGCAATCACTGGCTTATGTATACATTGAAGATACATGGAGCAACATTAGCATTGATTTTGAGGTTGTGTTTGTTCAAGTTTGATTGATTTTAATTGCCTTTTTAGCAAATTTGGTTTCCGACAGTTCCTGAGGAAAATCTAACTGCTAAATGCTCCATTATGTTCAGCAACTAAATGCTAAACTTGTTTTTAACTGGTTCCATAGTGAACAGTTGGTTTTCAGCGCTTTACCACTGACGTATTAAAGCTGCAGGCCATAAAAACCATGAGCAAAAAGACGCTAAAACTAAAATTTACAGGTCGTTAAATTACTCCAAACTTCTGAGGGATTTTTCTGCCTCAGACTATGATGACTTTGATTGCATGAACTTGTTTCCTCGTGACATGCATTCCATCATGTATGCAATCAAATGTCACACATCAAAGTTGGAAAGCAGATTGAACAGGCTGCTGAGTTTTAAATCCCGTCCACCTCTCTAACACTGGCTGCATGTGAAGGAAGGAGCTGTAATTGAAAAGTGTAAATAAGCAGAAACTCCGGTCATGAAATTGGCCCCTGCTGCACTACAAACTACAAACATGGAGTAATTAAACGTGTAATTATGGTGTCTATGGCTCTATCGACACAGGCTATATGAAATGTCTTATAAATAACTGTCAGTACGAGCTGCGAGCAGCTGCTAATTAGCAAGAAATGTGAAAATGGAGAGCATTAATCACACGTACACGCCTCTCTGTGTCTGCAGATGAGTGTGTGGGCGTGTGAATCTGTCTTGGAGGGGAGGAGGAGGGGGGGGGGGGGGGTTAGAGTATACAGTGCATGTATGTACACTGTATGTACTTGAATTGTCCAGGAGAGGGCAGAAAACACAAGGTTATGTATGAGGTGGTGTTTTTTTTTTACATATATCTCACCATGCTGTGAAAATGTTAACACTATTTTTCACTCACACTTCTAAAATCCAAAATATGCTCGTGTATTTTGGTGTGAAAACTGTTCTCAGTCAGAAATGTGCTTTAGATTTGAGGGAAGCCTGTGTCCAAAAATGCTACAATTTTGCTGCTTGCGTTCAATTTCTTAGCTTTTTTTTGTTCCCATCAATAAGAGGGAACCAACAGACGTGTCTTTGGAGATGTATGGTGACATTTAAAACAAAGACTATCTACACTGATCCTCTCTCTGGCAGCCGCCGCTCACTTTGTTCTGATCATAAAGAGCCCAGGGAATACAAGTGCTCCCGTCATGGAGGGGAAAGGATACAAATGGGGCGACAGGCTGATGATATCTGAACAAAGGAAATGGGGATGTGCACTCGAAACCGGTCATGTAACAAGTGATTTCATCTTGTGTAACCAGTCTGACAATGTCACCGGATCAAAACAATTCATTCAACATTATTTTTGAAACCAGCCTTGAGATAGATGATGAATCATGGGAACAGAATGCAGTGGGAAGATTTTAAATTATTCCACCACATCTGGCCAAGCCGAGTATATGATTGAATGAAAAAAAAGATATTTTTGGCAGTGAGAGAAGTTCCTGTAATGAGTGCAAGTGGCTGAAACTCAGGAAACTGTGGTAAAGTGCACTAATTAAGCTGAGTGTCAGAGGACTTCAGATAGACTTGAACATTTGGAGCAAACGAAGCTGTCTGAATTCTAAAAGATCGTGTTTTTATTCCATTTTCATCAAGCGTCCAGACTTCCAGACTGCCGTCCTGCAGCGTACAGTCATCTTGTACAGTTTGACCACATAGAAACCAGCAGCTGTCGCCCTCGGCAACTTACAAAATGTACTCAGAGACGCAAGCTTCAAAAAACTGCTGCTCCTCACCATCTACATGCAGACCTCCAACACTCTGACAGTGTGTCTGTTTGGCCACTTGGTCCTTTTAATGAGACATACCTGTTAGCCCCTTTTTTGGTTTGGCAGCCTTACTGACTGCCTAACAACCGTGGTTTTGATCCAAACTCTGCATTTGAATCCTTACTCCTGTGTCACTTTCACAAACCCTTAAGTGTCACTCCAGTTACACGATGAAACTTCAATCACTGTTTTTTTTGCTGAGTTATCTGGGTCAGCTAAGATTTCTAAAACTTTATATAGAATTTAAATACATTTAGCATTTTCCAACACTTTTAAAGGAACTATGATGAACCAATTCTATAAGAAACATTTGAAATGATCACTTATTTAAAGTGATACAGTACATACAGCCATTTAGTGCTGTGCAGATAGTGTACAATTGTTTTTCTGCGCTTTAGTGCCGAAACATTAAAGGTGCAGGATGTAAAAACCAAAATAACTAAATGCTTTACATTTTTTACAAGTTGCTAACTCTGTCTGATTGCCATTTGGTACTGGGAAGGAAAAAAGGAACTTTTTACAACTTAGGAGTCTGATAATTCTCTCAGTATAATACTAAACTAAGTAACTAACAAGTGGCCCCTTTCACATTGCATGTGATTTGTTGTTAAACTAATCACAAAAACACTGAGTATAACTGCTTTAAAGTCTGCTTCGGATGTATATCACAAAATGGAAAATACTGCATTTTCAGTAGAACTTGTGGTTAAATACAATATTTGACCCACATTTGTGGGGTAAATGTGTTTGAATCGTTGTTAATGCAAATCAGAATCCAAATGTTTGTGCTTAAATGTCTTGCAGATGGTATCTATGAGTCAAATGTCAGCCCAGTTTATCACACTCATGTAAATAATTCCTGAAAGGTTGTGTGCATTCATTTATGAGGCACGTTTTAATTTATATTGGATGATGTTGTCTAGTAAATATATGTATTCTCCGGAGAGATGAAGACATCTGTACGACTACAGACGCAGAGATGCAATCATGTTCATTTAGCATTAATACAGCTTATATGTTATTGCCACAAATGTGATGTAACCTTCTTCCTTATGCAAAACAGTGGTCAGTATTCTCTTTAATCTATCTCCAAAGAGCCTGTTAATGATTATTGCAGTGCGCAGATGTGACTCGATATGTCTATGTTGTTTCTGGGTTATGCATAATAGGACATGTTGTTCTCTGTAGTATTGAACACTTGGGGAATAGCCCGTTTTAAATGTTTAATGATCTCCATGTGCAGTTGCCTCTTCAAGAAAAGTTTATATCGTGCAGGGACTCAAAGGTTTCGTCAGAGAGAAGTATGAGCCATCGAAATATCGTCTACTGTACATCCTTTTGACGGCAGGAAGTTTGTCTGACAAAATAAAAGACAGGTTATAATGAGAGACGAGAGAGAAGGTGCACGCAAGAGAGGATGTAATGAGCGAGACATAGGGAGAGAACAGTGAAGTAGGCTAATGCACTGCTGCTGCTGCTGCTGTTGTGTATCATTGAGCTCATAAAACAGAAAGGCATCATCAAAAAGCACACTGAGGAGTCAATGTATTCCCACTAGTCTCCGAGACAGTCTTTTGATGCTGAAAACACACTTTCTTTCACTCTCCATCCTTCCCTACTCCCTCCTACTCTCTCCCACGCTCCCTCCATCGCTCGCCGTGCTGCCGCCGCTGAATTAAAAGAAAGTATGTCAGTTGGCAGGCTGGGAGGGGAGAGAAAGAAAAGAAGGAAAGAAGACATCAGAAAGAATTCATTCAGTGAGTTTCTCAACAAGAAACACGGGCTGAATCTTCACCGCCTCGCAGGGTTTCGCCGGGCTTGGAGGCGGTTATTTGGGTCAGCCGTTAGGGCTGAGAATCCACCTCGTTCTGTCCACTCAGCACTTTCAACTTGGGTCAACAAAAACACAATAAAGATTGGACACATGTATTGATGAGTTGCCCGTTAGGACAACTTTGCCTCAGTGTCCACGGGACTCCTTGTTTTTTTTTAATAAGCAGCACTGAACACGTATGCAGGAAGCTGTGGAAGCTGCTGTTGCTATGCGACTGTCAAAGGCCCGTTTAGCACTGCTATGCTAGGAGTTGAAATGTTTTCATCTCGTAGCCATTGATGATCTGAGTGCAACAACATGGCGCCGCTTGATGTGAGGAAACATTTTTAAATTTCTATGCAAAAATGGCGGAAAGAAGTTAACTCAACATAAACACAGCTTCTCTTTGGATTACGAAACAGATTCTGGTCCCAAAAGCTTTTAGAGAACAGCTACCAAACTTTTATTTTTAACTTTTTAACTTTTGCAGAACAGAAAATTGAGTGCTTTGCATTCTATTGAAACACTCAATCAATCAATCCACTGTCTCGGACCGGTAAGATTAGCTAAAATTACAGCTAAAAAGTTTGAGAAGATCTAATCTGAGAAGCGTGTTTCCACGTTAGTTATATTGCTTGTTGTAAGAATATTTCATATAACTAACATTTATGTCCTGCATCTTTTTGTGCATTTTATTTGCTGCTGTTTGCACCAGCACCATTTTCGCCATGGGAGGTAATAGAATTGTACGAGATTTTTTTTTTTTTTTTTAAATCCATAATAATGAAATATTCATGCTCTTCATTGCTCGTTTATGAAAGCAATAAGTCACTCAGTGCTTCGGAGCAGGTCATAAGAGCTCCAGGTCATGCCTAATGATGGCTCTTATCCCTCCCCCCCTACAAAAACCTCATGAAGCCTGCCGACGATTATTGTCTGTAAATGAAGAGCTATGATTCGTGTGTAGTTTTGACATTCGTCAACACACGCCCTGAATATATCTGAGTTTCATCATAACTCTTTGAGCAATTACACACATCCAGATCCTTTAACACTTCCAGTTAATGATGTCAAGCCCTGAGGCTATGCCTTTTTATATATATATTTTTTTTTCCCCAGTTTTCCATGTGCTGTCCTTTTGAAAGCTCAAGATCCATGCTGAGTCGATAAGACCAAAATGAGTGATGGCATCACAGAGAGAGTGGATGTTGCTTGTAAAAAAAAAAAAAAACTGTTTTCTTTTGTGCCGATAACCTTTGGTTGACTTTTGCTTTATGGCCCTCTCGAGTGCGTTTTATTAGTGACTTGGCATCTTGTTTGCACGATGTCATCTATCAATACCTCTGCTGTGCTCTCAACGACCACCAGGCAGGACCTAAAACCTCATGCACTGAAATCCTTTTGGATGATGGATGTGGGGACCTGAAACATTTTGACAGTGGCAAGAACAGTACGGTGTGTAGAAAGTTGGGCAGTACTGGTGGGTATACAAACATATTGGCAGGATATGCTTTGTTAAACCTCCTCCAAAGCTTCTAACAACACGTAACAGATTGTTCCCCTTTTTCTCCTTGGAACGCCTGAGTCATCATCGTGATCTAACCCTCCAATGAGTCTGATTATCCAGTATTTGGCCTTGTCTTTCCCTTTAACCCTCATGATTGGCCAGGCCTCATTATACCATATTCTAACCACCAGAAGATTCGCTTCACTCTTTAGGCTTGAACATGTCCTAGAGACAAAATGTGCCTTGTTATCACCAACATCCCCGCTCACACGCCTCGCTGAAATTGCTGAACAGTGACATTCTTTTTAATGATAAACTGTGAAATATACCTTGGGGTTAGAACCCTTATATGCATTATAAAGGCTCCAAAAGAAAGAGATTAATGTACCCCAAGGGACTCATGTACTGTGTGGAGGCAAGGGGCAATTTGAAAGCCAAGCTCAGCATTTTCTTTAGTGATTATGCATAAATATTGTGTGATATAACCAATCTATACTGGAGGGGAAGGCGATCACGCTCCTAACGGGATTCTGTCAGGTGGTTTCCTCAGTGCTAAACACTTCATTTCAATGCTTGGTGGTTGTTTTTGTTGGTGTGCCTCCATTCTGTTTCCATTTTTAAATGTTTTAAAAGACTGTAAATATGTCAAACAGGATATGAAATGCTTCGAGCGGCGGAGCTTTTAAACATCCCATTGGTGTAAAACAAACAAAAGTAGCATGCATTTGCAAACGCTTTGTTTGTTTTTGCCACCTGTTAATGGGTGACTTATCCAGATTAGAGGGTATGAGTAATACCGTCACAGGCTTTCCTTCCATTACTTGTTAAATGCACTTTTAGAGGGTCCCTCCGGCAATTTAGGTCTTCTTCTCCATAAAGTTCAGAGACTTGGAAGAGGCGGATTAAAAACGTAAAAATGGTTGCAGCAGAGGCCGAGTGATCCTGACTTTTCTTTCTTCAAGCTCCCAAAACTCCAAATCTCTATATCTATTTTCCCCATTCATGACAACTGTAAAGAGTCTTACCCGTTCAAATTATATTAAGGCTTAAAGTTGTGCATAATTAACAGCATTGTCACAGGTGGGTGCCATTATAGGTCGCTTGTTTGAACACCCAGGCATCATTTGGCCCGCCTCAGGTCCACCGATGATCCACGTCTTTGCCAAATTTTAGATTAGCCGTGGGACGGAAGAGGCAGGACGGCCAACAAGGCAGCGGCCAAAACTCTTGAAGCTGTGAGTGATGTCACTCATACACCGTGGTTAAACCACTACAACATGTAGCAACAACAAAAGAAGCTAATTTCGGCTTTTTATCTGGCTCGACTACTTGGTAAACAGTGTGGTAACCAACTTGGAATGATGCACGAACGTTGCAATTAAAGGAGGTTTTCTCGTTTGTTTTGAGATTTGCTGACTGTTAAATGCCCCTAGTTAATAATGCAGGCTCTCTGTTAATGATTTGTTAGTTCAAGACCCAAGATGTGTTTTTTTAAGGGATGTTGCATGAGCCATTTCCTCAGACGTCGGAATAACACAATGCTAATATCTGAGCTTCAGAATCTCTCCACATCACCTTTAATTAATCACCTTTGGCTGTGATTTTTTTTTAGCACACCAAAATGCTAACCAACACAACCTTCCATCAGCTCAGGCTTCTGGTGGGAATAGCAGCAGTGAAATGTATTATTTAATTTCCCGCCTCTCTCTTGAGCTCCCTGTTCGGTAGGTGTTGGATTTGTGTAGCGATTTCAAAGATCTTTTACTGTTTCACCTTCATCATCGTCGCCCATCACAGTAAAACCCATCACAGCTGCTCTGTAGTATGTTTACGAGAGGGCCCACGGAGACCAAATCATTTGAGACCCTCATTCTTAATGAATTGCAGTGCTCGGATTCCCTTTGTCTATCCAGCTGGTCCTTGAAGTAAATTAACTGGAATGTATTATTTATGGTTACTGGTTAACGTAGGTTTGTAGTCTGTGTAGGTTTACATTATCAGCAGGGTTGGCTCCACCATCTATGAGTGTAGCCTAGCACTGTACATAGTCTTTGCTTTTCCTGAGCATTCGATAATAAATGTAACATGCATAATGACCTTAGAATATCTTATATTTCCACTTGTGTGTTGTTGTGTCTTGATGAAATCAAAAAACAGTTCTGTGTCGGTCCCTTTGGTGGCTCCGACCTCCTTCTAATGGCCTAATTATAATCATTAGCTTTAAAGCAGGAAAGTCTCTTCGTAAATACACGTTACACTCTATAGTTGCGGGGTTCTGGTGTCGCTTCCTCTCGTTGATCTGCTGTTTGGCAAATTTTTGGACATTCCCACTGGAAGATCCAATGAAACAGCAATCAGGACAGATTTTAAAATTTAATTGATGGAACTAGGCTAAAATAAGTTGTTCAAACAAAAGTCAAATACTGTAAGTAACACTAAATCAAAATCAGATGCTAAAATGGTCACACATTTCTCAATAAGGGCACCATTCTGGAGGCAGAAATAATGTTGTCGGTTGAATATTACCTCAATATTTGGGATATAAAGAACCCTAATTTGATCTGCTAAAAAAGATGTTGGGTATAGGCTGATATTGGAAAGACTTGAACTCTTGATAATAACTAGGATGAATAAGAAATTGCAAGGGAACTTTGAGGCAATTGAGTAGGAGGGAAAATTGACAGGTTGGCCAATAATAACCTCCACCTCCACTGTTTGTTTGTTTTCTGTCTTTATTTATCCAGGGAATTGCTGTACTCTTATTCATCCACACTCCGGCGCACATTTATAAAGTTCACTTCATACACGGAAGATGCCCAACTGGGAGTTGTCAAGTTCAATGAAAAGTCTTGAGCTGTCAGTGAGTGGCTGCACTGGGAACAGGTAGCAAATCATAGTTGAAGAGGAGATAATCCGAAGGCTTGGCATGTGTATCAAGTCAATACTCAAGCTTTATTTAAATGTCTTTTATGATCAACTGGATGTTTGAAGCTGTTGTATTAGCTTGTAATACATGTAGTGTCATGCATGGTCACAATACCAAATACACAGGTACAATTTATATAATTTATTTGATGGTTTAACATGATACTCTATTGAAAAAGGAAGAGAAACATACAGAGATATACAGTATAAATCTAAGCCTAAATACATTTTGTGGCAGCACAGAACATTTCACATTCCATTATGGGACCAAGGCCATACAACACCTGAAGTCTTTTTTTTTGTTGTTTGTTTTGTTTGTCTGTTTTTTTATTTTTTTATTTTTTTTTTATTTTTAATGTAGGCTCACATGGCATAATGTCTTCTCTAAAATGAGCAGTTGGCAGCTCTCATAAGTGAGTTTGCAAAATATCTTTTTTAAAAAAAACCTCCCCAAGTTACGAATTGTAGGTGCATGCATGATAAACAAGTATCTAGAGTTTTGTAACCGTCTCTTTCACTTTTCAACTGCACTAATGAGTTTGGTCAATGCATGAGTCTCTCTCTTTTTTCTTTTCTTTTTTTTAATGACCAAACTCCATAAGTGTTTTAAAATCTCAACGCATGACCCGGAAGTCATCGCTTAAATCAAAGAGAACCAGAACTCCAGGACATCTTGGACTAGCTTGAAATGTCTTTGGACAAACTGGTTCCATGACTTAAAAACACTCTACCTTGAATGCATGAGATTACAAAACATTGCTTTGTGCCCAAGACCAAAGTCAAGACATCCTCTTACTGTGTGTTCAGACAGAACGCCAAACAACTTTTGGTGCAATTGCATCATGAATTGGAAAGACGCACGGGTTGAAAATGTTTCAAAAACTGTGAATGTTCGACAGTTGAATCTACTTCATAAATTTCGATGCGATGAAAAAGGAGAGGCTGTCGGGAAGTAATATAACCAGAGTTGGTGGTGGCACACTCCCATACACGGTCAACCATTGCTAGCTAACTTACCGCTAAAGTGCAGTTGCAGTGCATTGGCTGTAACGGTCAAATTCGCGCAACTGATGCTTTCTATCTGAACACACCTTCAGCAAGATGTTTTGGCTTATAATATATTAATATATATATATTTATATAGAGAGAGAGAGATAGTTTCTTCAATAACAGGAGCTTTCTTCTTTCTTGGACCCATTTCATATGTGCACTGCTTCCCGTCTACACAGTAGAAAACAGGACAAGAAACCAGCAAGAGACTTGGGGTCACTTGAATGTGGACTCAACTGAAAGCCCAACTGAATCAGAGTTGAGGTCAACCCTGTTTCCAGAAATAAAATTGCATTTGTGCAGCAACAATCCACGTACAATACATTCAGTTCTTAGTTATATATCAATCAGTCTGTACATATCAAACTTTAAAATTTTTGATCCCAACTCTGTCAGTGGCTCTTGTGCAGACTGAGCTTCTCAATCACAACAGTGTCATCAAGTATGTTTCTAAATGTGTTCTTGTACATGCACAAACAGTGTATGTATGTCATGTATCTATGCTTCAAATTTACAACAGCTGTCCATGAGTTGTAACTGGTTGATTGGTTTGCGACCTTAGGTGGAATGGCACACAGTTTATCAAAAGGGAGAGCTATTTTTATCCACAAAACTATTACATGTTGACATTTTATCCATAGTCGAGCAAGCAGCACAGAAAATATATGGTCTACCCACACCTTTCCTCTCACAAGCGCTCCTTATCCATGTCCCATCTCTCACACACACATGCACATGCACACACTCTTAAAACACAATCCCTTCCCTCTCTTTCTTCGACACTCTCAAACAAGATTGGGTGTTACATTCTGATGGAGAAATGATGACCATGGCTCATTATCCTCTCCCTGAAGAATGGATCCGATACATTCAGTGCTAGTATGTGCTTATTAGTCGACAGACAGGGTATCATGGTCCATCCGTGGAATCAGTGAAATCCATTTGCATCACTTGCTGCTGTAGGTTGGGGGCATACGGTGACTCTAAAATGCAGAGTGAACATACATAGTGTTTAGTTGACTTCAATGTGGTCGGATATTTGAGAAGAAGAGTGCCCCACAAATGCTCGAAAACTAAACTGATGCTTGAAAGTTCATTCGTTTGTTCAACTTTTTTTTTTTTTGTCTTTTTTGCACTAAATAGTCTGACAGTTAATAGCCAGCATGACAATCACAGAATGCTCAATAGTTGATCATTTTCATTTTGGGTTGTACACACAGTATATATATATATACATTTATGTATATACACACCTATGTACTTATGTACAAAAAATGGGTTTCATTCCTTCACTCTTATCACCACAACAGAGTTGAGCAAAAGAAAGAAAACAACAAGACAGGTTCAGAAATCAAATGAATACCTGAAGACACAGAGTACAAAAATATCATAATATTTCATGGGTTGAGTAACCGTGTCGCCCAAAAGGCCCTTGGCAGTTGTTAAAGTCAGACTTTTTTTTTCTCTGTAGAGGAAGTTGGATAAATTGGAGTGCAATTCTGTCATGCTATCACTTGAAGCGCTGTTGCTCAAAGGTAGAAGTGGAAAAGATGGCAGTTTCATTCATATTTGTGCTTTTTTTTTCTCCTTATCAAATTACCCAAAAAAAAGAAGATATTTCTGTGACACTTTTCTTTGTCAAGAAAAAGATGCCAAATAGCAAAAAACTTCAGAACCTGAGTCAAAATCATCCTGAACAGAGGACAAAATCCTCAACTTGAAGTTATTGTGTTTGGGTAAAGGTTTACCAGATCAATGCATGATGCCGTTAATAGCAAGTATACTGTATATTATCAACACTATAAGCAAAAACTGCAATGTTGTGACATAACCCAAGGCAAAAAAGGAGTCGTCATTTTTTCACTATGGCTGATCATTACATGCATTAATAGTGCATAGGGTACCAGTAAAACATACATTAGTCTGTTTAGTGGACTTTCAGGAATTGCCTGCACTTCTCTGACCACCTGTATAGTATAAAGTTTTCTTATTTGTTTTTTAGATTAGAAAAATCCTTGTGTTAACTGCTTCTGTTTGTTTTTTGCAAATACTGTATTATTTATTCAATTGCTGGCTTTGTATCTCTCTATTTACACATTACTGAGAGGGCAAATGTTGGGAAATGACTGTCACAAGTCCCAATTACAGTACATACTTTAGAAAATAAAAAGACCTCGGTACTAAGGATTCAAAGACTGCAAATATAAAAACAATTTTGACGAGAACTTGGTCCAAAACTCAATAGTCTTTTCTCAGTCAACTTTTTTGAGAGTAGCAGTCTTTAACTCAGCAGATTCCATCATGTATAAAAGCAACAGAAAAAAAGGAAGAAAAAGGAACAAAATGAAAAAAATAATCAAACAAACAACAAACATCTCAACATAACAGTCCAATCAGACATAGTAGAGCCAATAGACGAGGTTGAACAGTGAGAAAACGGAAGGGAAGATGATTCTTGACCAGCGGTCGATGGCGTTCACATCTGTCAGGTCGGGGATTTTGATTTTGAGCTGCGAGGACCGCCTCCTCAGACGGCTGCGTTTCATCTGGGCGGACCGGTCCAGGGAGTGGCGGCTGGCGGAGCGCGGGCCAATCCCGCCACTCTGCTTGCGGTACTGGATATGCGTCGAGGCTGTGCTGTCCAACTGCACCATGGATTGAGAGTTCCTAATGTCTGCCACGCTGGTGGTGATCTCTCCACCTGCCACTTCGTTATGGATCTCCAGGGTGGTTAGCAGGATGTTCCCATGGCCATGCGGTTCCACCTGAATGGATAAAGAAATGAGAAAACTAATTAACAACATTATGTGCAAATGAATGGAACAGACAGAGAGGATGCTACTGAAGTTTTAAGGCACTCTCCTTCTGTGCACAGTGCATTCAATACCATGAAATGTGGATGTAATCATGGAAGGATTACAGAATGGGGCTATGGGGCATATGCCAAGGGGTCAGCCTCTGATTGATCTGATCTGATCAAACAACTACACTACAACTACAAAGAGACAAAAATACATAAAGCAGAACAAAACATGTTGTTGATGTCATTTGTAATAACTTTATGTCCCTTTCAGTTGTGGCATCTTGTCCCCATGTAGGAGGGGGGAGGGTTGGGGGCCTTTTACATGCCTGTGCCAGAACCCCATTGTCTGATAATCCATCCATGGATGTCATGTCATGCTTTTGCCATGGCAACAAGTCAGCACTCCAAATTGCAAATCCAAAACCCATTTTGAGTGTGAAATGTAATGACACAAGTGCACATTTTAATTGTGAAATTGATGCCCTTTGTAATTCCCTCACAAAATCCTACAAAGCAATGACAATTGATGTCTCTTTGAAACAGTGGAACACTCTTATAATCAATGCTGTGCTTTGCCTTTACCTGTAGCACTTAAATGATTTGCACATCACAGAGAAACCTTTTTTAGTGTTTCTTGTAATTTAATGTAATCTACCACTGTGCCTACCTCTCATTTCCACAATGGTATTGTGTCAATAGCATTTTCTAATGGCAGCCATTCTTAGCATGTCTACCAGACAACCATTCAAGATTTGTTACAATTTAAAATAACAAAGCACCACTGGAGCTACGACAACATTGACTAGACTAGTCAATGTTGTCGTAGCTCCAGTGGCATGACTAAATATTAAAATAGTAATTAAAATAAATGACAGCATGAAAGAGAGAAGAATCAAAATGTCCTGATCCATGTCAGCATTTTGTTTTGTCTGGATTGATACAATATATACCCGCATTATCACTTTTAATTTAATCAGAAGCGTACAAGATACATCATACTCCATGCCTATGATGTGTGCACCACAAAACAAATCAATAATGGACAATGGTGATCATTCATGCAAATGTAGCAACTGTGGAAGTCCCACATTTTCATGTTTGTGGGACCTCTGCAGTGACTACCCACTGAAAGTCTGCTCCTTCACATCCTGACATGCCTAAGGTCACTTTATGAAAGCTAGCTGTGTGAAAAATGTGGCTTTCAATGATGATTTCAGTGTGACACGACACACAGACGGCATGCATTCAGGATGACCTCTGAAAGGAGAAACGGGTTCATATCTGAAACACCAATTTACAATGCAAGATCGAGCATGAGCGCCATTTCAATGTAGAAAGAGAACGCAATGAAAACGTCAAAGTCAAAATGAATACTCCGGAGAAAATGGCAATGTCATGAAGATGTCTTGTCACTTGATTCATTCCATGGATGGAGGAATATTTTGCATTGAGGCAAAAGAAAATTAAAAAAAAAAAACATCCATGTCAACTGATGGCGATTGACTCAAGGATATTGAAGAGTCTCACTGAACAAACAACTCACCGAGTGTGAGTGGCGAAGACCTTTAACCTGATTGGACCGTTTTAGGGATGCGGTCCTACTACCTGCCTCCTGAAGAGATGAAAATATTCAGCCACATGTTGGGAACAAATACCTGAAAATTGATTTTTCTTCTTCAGAAACCAACATTTTGGCTTCTGAAGCCTCCATCGGGGATCCAGACGCCTATGAATAATGTGATAATTATGGAGAACATCGCTGCTTCTGCTATCAAGAGCTGACAAAAAAAATCAATTTTAGAATAATTGCAGTGTCAAGGCTGTTTTAACATGTCAGGAAGAAGAAAAAAAAATCTAGGAATTAGAGTGCTGCAGCATTTTCTGTGGGAATGAATATTCAAACCAGATTCACACTAAATCAGCAACAGCAAATTCAGCAGTCGAACCTTGAAACTACACATTCTTTTTTTAATTCAGTCCTCAGCCCATTCATCCACTGATGCCATCTACAAATCCCAACTCACCCTTGCAGCGTCATACTTGGCTGCCCTCTCGTTGTTGGCTTTCTCCGCCTTCTCCGCCAGCTTCTTTTGCATCTGAGGGCCCCTCCCAAAGAAGATGTAGTTGACAAAGGCGTACTCAAGCAGGGCCAGGAAGACCATGACGAAACAGCCCATCAGGTACATGTCAATGGCCTTGACGTAGGGGATCTTGGGCAATGTCTCCCTCAGGTGGGTGTTGATGGTGGTCATTGTCAGCACCGTGGTGATCCCTTTTGATAAGGAAGAAGAAAAACATGGTTTAATCACAAGTGTCATTATTACTAACTACCCCATGGTCACTATAAATCAATTAATCCATCAACATTAAATGAATCATTTGATAATAAGTAATTTCTTCAAAGCTGCACTAATGATTTTTTTTATGACGCCTTTGTAATGTGAAAGGTGCCCCTTGTAATGACGGACTGCCATTCCCCTCAGCTCTATCAACCGTTTTACCCTATTTAATGTCATTGTTTTGGTTTTACGGCCCACAACTTTAGCGTTTTAATTTACTCTAACCTCTCTCATCTGTTAGTATTCACAATATCACAATACACTACTGAATCAGCACCAAATGGCAGCCGAACAAAGGTAGCAACTAGCTGGTGAACATAGTGCTGGATTAAACGGCTAAAGATACAGATTTGTCTCAAGAATGGAGGAGACGAGTTAGTGAGTGTGTACTGGACAAATAATAGGGTGTACTTATAGACAGTGTCCGTCCTTCTTCCCTTAGTTGAGGCTAAATTCTACCTGTTTAGATCACACAGGATAAATTGTAAAACTAACATTGTCTTTCTCCTCCAAGGCTTCCTCATTACCAATCTTGGCAGTCTACCTGGGGATGGTAAATTTGATGCTTAATGAGTCCAAACCTGTCTGGCATAAGCCTGTCTTAAAAGAGCACCCCCACCATTCTAAGCAGATGCTTCTATCTTGGCAGTAACCTTAAGGTCACGTTGGAGAAAACTCCAACAGATGTCTTGGTTGTTACTATAGAAACAAGGATATTTTTGATAGAAAACATGCTTCTGTGGCTGTTTCCTCTGTTAGTTAAGAGCAGGACTGACAAAGTGGGAAAAAATAATTGTGTTGCTAAGGGATTGCCTTGGTCAAGTGTCAAAGAAATAGCGCAAAATTCAGAATTTAGCTTGAGCATTCAAAAAAAAATTGATCACTTTCATGTGTGATCTTGTTTTACTTGCATGAACACTGGTAGGTGAGTGCATAACCTCTGCTTCATTGAAATTCAAAGGTCTGCCTTGAAACCACCAACAGCCCCTTGGTCATCAAGCAGAAATAACTCATTAGAATAGTGCTGCATGTATCTAGCCCCCAGCTCACAGTAACCTTAACCACAAGGGGTACCGAGTAGCACGGTTATTTGCCATCTCCCAGTAAAGGCACCTTCACACCTTGTGTATTTCCGCGTAACAGTAAGAGAGACACCAGGTGAGATAGACAAATACATGAGGGGGAATTGAAATGTCTAAGGTTTGATACATGACCATGGTGGGCCTAGGAGCTTAATGCACTGTAACTTAGAAAAACACAACAAAACACAGAAAAGTGCTGCAAAAACCTGAACAACCAAATCCAGAAATGCACTACAAATACAGATAAAACTACCAAAAATATAAACAAATCCAGTAATACACTACAAATACGGATAAATTGGCTAAATAGCAGTAAATGTGCTGAAAACAGAAAATACAAAGATCCGAAAAAATGTTTTAAAAATCCAGTTATACACTATAAATACAGACAAAAGTACTAAAGCACTAACAATCAAATACAGAACAATGTTCTGTAACTCATTTCCATTTCTGTATTTGCTTGCATTTTGCAGCTCTACTGCTGTGTACTGTATGTACCATGCATGTGTCAGTGCCATCCATTAAACAAATTGCGGTAAATAAACTCTGACTTAAATTCAGGCAATCCCTGACCCCCTGTAATGCAATAATGCTCTATCTTATCCCATTAAAGATATGGCAGATATACAGTATGTCTACTGCTTTATCTCCCCATGCTTGAAACAAATGGAGCCTATCAGTAGCCAGGACGCGCGTGTGTGTCATAAAGTACAGTGGAGAGACAAGGAACAGTCAGGGGGGTTGGGAGAAGGGAGTGGGATAGCTAAGGTCAATCTAGCCCTTCGTGTGATTTATTGGCACATTACAAGGCTAACACCACTCATGCGTGTGCTTGTGTGCATGTACGCGTGCAGTCAGGGAACGGTGTGAGGAGCCGGTGTGAATGTGAACAAGCTCGCTCGCTCACACGTGCACACGCTCCGCGGCTCTGCCCCTATTGGACAGTGCGATCTCTGGGTTTTTTTTCCTTTGCTTAACGGCAGCCTTGTTCTTTATAGGTGTTCTCTCAGCCGCGCCATTACTCTCTGTCCTTCACTCCCTCCCCTCCGTTCCTCCTCCTTCTCTTTCGCTCCCTGTTCGGACAATTTAATCAAGGGGCCATGCGCCCATGGGCCTACCTCCTTTTTCATCACGCTGTTACAATCTCCAGGGAGGAATATACTTTTATAGGGTTTCTCTCACTGTCTTTTTCTTTGTCTCTCACCCCTTCTCTCCGTCTTGTCCTCTGCTTCTCTGCCTCAATCTCTCCCCCTTTCTCTCTTCATTTAACCCCCACTATCATTTACTGGTGGTTTCCCTCTTTGCTCGCACTGCACCTCTTTTCTGTCCCCCCTCCCCCGCCCCCTCTTTTTCTCTGCCTATATGTCCCCCAGTCTCTTTTCCACCTTAACAGCTGGAACAAAGGCACACAGCAATCAAATCTGCTCTAATCACAAGCCAACGGGCCATTTGCAACACAACTCAACAGTGTAAAAAGGACAAAAAGTATCACGGAGGATGAAACAAAGCGCGCTGAAACAGCGACGAACGTTCACCACAGGAATAGAGGCACAGGCGGTAATTCAAAGCAGTGTTAATTGAGCCCTTCCATTCATCACTTGCAGACAGGGCAAATTGTCAGCTATCTCGTTAGCATGCACAATTTCAAGACTTGTCATTTTGGGAGTCCGTTGTCGAGAGAAAAGAGGTTTCCGCGCTCTGGAGGAACATGCAGTGAACTCCAACTTGTGTGTCTACCGTTACACTAAAAATGCTCCCACACCAATTACAGCTAATGCCCACACCTCGACTGTTCATGTAATATGATTATGAACGAAGGGCATGACTGTGGGTAAAGGGTTGCAACCGGATTAGGGTGCGAGCAGGTCATTTGTAATTCTGCAGTCCTTGGAAATTGCTCAGGAAAATGAGATTCTCCTTCAAACAATTCAATTGTTTGCCTGCTGCCTCCTTGAATTGATTTCTCCCCGATCATTACACTGCTCTTACTGGCAGGTTTTCACACACAAAAGAAGCAGACGCGAGTGCACGTGCGTGCCCACACACATACACATACACACCCTCGTCCACTATCGAGATACCTGCTGAAAGCTCGTAATGATCCATCAGGACAAAGTGAGGGACCTCCGGTTGCATCTCAGCTTGAGGAGGCGAGACACCGGATATTGCTGCTAGCAGGACTTCACATGTACACATCCCCTCACACAGGCACGCACACGTGTATTCTCTGAGGCATATGGTAATAACCAGATATTGCATGCATGCCTTAATGAAAGAAACCATTTCAAGCAGGCCAATAAAGGTGCATGTAAAATAGATACAAGTATGTGGGCACGCTGGAGCTCTCCAGATATCCATTCCAGTCTCTAACCAGCCGTAGGTGCCCATGGGTAAGAGGTAATGGATCAAAGCATGTTTCCCAAATATCATCATGACATGTGAAGGTCATAAGTGTTCATCATCCATAGAAGGATGATCGATGGACCAAGGCGAATCAACTGGCATGGCCAATTGTCACAAACTGTTTGGTGTGAGACGTGGTTCGGTACACTCTGTGACCCCAGCAGTTACCGTCTATTAGCTGAAGCATGCTAGTCAGATTAGCCTGGTTGGTCATGTTCATGTCGAGTCACTGCCTCCAAATGGAGGAGCCTCCCATGACCTTTAGATCCACTTGATGGGAGCGTTACAGTTCTCTGGTTCCAGTGAAAATGGACAAAGGTTGGTGTCAGACTGTATGGTGTACATTGTCCAAATGAAGGCATCGCCTTCGCCAAGAGCAGACTGGAAGGGGAGTCCTTCTCACCACAGTGTTCAGGCAGCTTCTTAATGCAGATTCAGACCATGTGTAAGCAATAATTAATGCTATAGGAGTGTTTATCGCCACAGATATGTGACCAAGGTACAGGATTTAGGGACATAGTCAAAGTGCTTGAGCCTTGCTACAATGTGCCTTCAAGTGTGCATTTTAGTCTTTTAGAGCACTACTGATATTTCTGTTAACTGTTAACAGTAAGAATGATGGCCATGAGCCACTGTCGGGTCTGCGCTGTGATGAACTGCCCACTTGTCCAGGGTGAACCCTGCCTCTCGCCCAATGTCAGCCGGGATCGGCTCCACCCCCCCGCAACCCAGACAAGGACATGTGGTTATGGAAATGGATGAAAGGACCGACTGTTAAATGTTGCCATTTTTTAAAAAAGATGACAATTTTCTGCTTTTTTCTCTCTGCTGTATTGAAAACATACTGAACCATGACCTAAACCTGAGGTACCGAACTGTGAATTACATGTACTTTTACACCCCTACGAGATTATTCTGATAGACTTGTGCACAGCTGAGCATAGATGGCAGCTTCATTACATGACCACAAACAGACACACAGTTATATGGCTAATTGCCTGGTCTGTAATCCAGATTAGCCTTGGTGGTCGAACTGAAATGACAACTGTCGCTGGCAGCTGACTAGCTAATTACACAAACGTTAGCTCCGTGTCAGCCTCCAGCTGTGGATGGATGAGAGCTTACTAATGTGCAAACTAGATGTGAGAGTCATAAAGTGCCTAACCTGTCACTCTACAAACTAATTAGTTAATACTATATATTCCCCCTCTTCATCTGACATCAAGAACTTCCCTGTTCAACAATCAACAAAGACAAAGCCGTGCCGCAGCCTCCTGTGAGGAAATCACGATGATTACAAACCAGCGACCTGCTGCTTCCATCTCTGCCTTGTTTACTGCTCACAGGAGCCCCACGGTGAGTGGGCCTTCGCACCCACACAAGCACTCCTCAATAAGGAGTGAAATTATGCTCATTAGAGACGTGATGTTTTTTTTAGCTCCTGGAGGCCACTCGGTGACCACAGAAACTACACACACGAGGTATGCCCTAATTTGAGACAAGGTTTAGTCTTTGTGCTTTTGCAGTAGAAACGGCACAAAAGACAGAAAGATGTTGCAAGATTTCAGTTGCAATATTTACATAATTTAAATTGATTAAGCTGTTTCCACAGTGGACAGGGACCTAATTTCCCTTTTCCCCTTGCAGCAATAGGAATGTTGTTCAAATCCATTTTCATTTGGCCCTCCAGTTTCCAAGCCATTCCCTAAAGCTCTCGCTAATACTGCGACAGTATGAGAAGTTCAGCCTCTCACTGTGTTCATCAAAGCACATCGCGTTTGGGAATCCAGCAGGGAGGTCCTGGCTCACTTTGGCCTTTTTCTCTGATGAGACCAGGGACCAAATACCTGCTCTCTCTTAATCGCCACTGCTGCTTCTTACCTAGTGCCACTCTGGCTGCTGACGCATCATAGTTTATCCAAAAGGAGACCCAGGAGAGGATGGTAATCAGGATCGATGGCATGTACGTCTGCAGGATGAAGTAGCCGATGTTCCTCTTCAGCTTGAAGCTCAGAGACAGTCGAGGGTAGGCACCTGAGGAAGATAGAGGCGGCGCTTTTTAAATCTTTTGGTTTAGAAGTGAAACTTTTAAGGCGGTGTTACAAAGTAAAGTTCAATTGATCTAGGAAAAATAAAACATTAAAACGTTGACAGTAAATACAAAGTCTAACCTATATTATTCATAGGAGCACACAGGGACACCTTGTGTTTTTGTTTCAGTTTCCATGACAACCCCGATGGCATGGGTTGGATTTATTGCCATGGTAACAAGTATCCCCTTCTCTAGTGCGAACGCACACTCTCGTTCTCTCTCTCTCTATCTCACACACACACACACACACACATACAAAGCTGTAACCCTATTTTGTGATGATGTGACACAAAATTCAAAACAGTGATAAAAATTTCAGTACGTTTTGATTTATCAATTCTCCACATCGCCTCTGATGATTCAGAGGGATTCAGCGCGCTCCATAATAGCTTTATAAGCTTCATGAGTCAGGAATACAAAATAATATTCCTCACCATGACCTGAAATGAGAAACCATCTCTGCTATTACTTTTCCATGAACTAGAATATAAACAGCGTGTGTGCGTGCGTGTCTGTGCGTGAGAATGATAAAAGGCCGATGCATGATTTCTCCTCCATCTCCCGGCGTTATGTCTCTTTATGGATTGGATCTATGGCTCGTTACTCCCACTATTCTTAGCTATTTTTCCATTTTCGGTTCATATGGAAGAGAAGTGGGGGCTATTGCGTTGTAATATCCAATCCGTGGGTTTCAGCCAAAGCTACTTGTGGCGAGCGTGGGTCCAATCGACTGTACACTCGTGTGCAGAGTTGGATGGAGAGTCAATCTGGAAAAAAAAAACTCATCTCATTAAGATTCTGTGCCTGCTGGATGATAGATTGCAATAAAATCCCAACATGTTATTGTAAAGGGTGTTTATCTGCTATCTACAATAACTGCTACTGACTGATGTAAGTGACATTTGAAGGCAGTCCAGAGGACCAGTATAGATGGAATATATGGGTCTACACCACTTTGGTCCAGATTGAAATATTTCAACAACTCTTGGATGGATTGCCATGACATATTGTACAAGCATTCATGGTTCCCAGGGGATAAGTATCACCAGCAGATATACCAGATATATGTATTTTCTTTATATATCTCAGCAAATATTGGAAGGCTTGCACTGAAACAGACATTCATGGTGCCCAGATAATTAATCCTAATGATGTAATGCTTTTCAATTCTTAATTTCTCAACATTCTACTACTTGACACATTTGCACATAACTTTGTACAGGCATTCATGGTTCCCAGAGGATAAATACAAGATTTTGGTTATCCACTGATTTTTTTTATCTAGTGTCACAAGTAGGATGTATGACATACAATTTTTCAGATCTCAGCAAGTGTTGGAAAGGTTTCACTGTGATGTATTACAGACATTCATGGTGCCCAGATGATGAATCCTAATGATGTTGGTAATGCTTTTCCTCTAGCACCACCATGAAAAGTTTTCACTCATCCCATGAAACATCTACTTGACAAATTAACACCTAACTTTGTACAGGCACTGAAATTCGAATTCGGCATTCGTGGTTCTCAGACGATGTACCCTAATGACTTTGTAAACATGGTAAACATACATGCTTAAAATGAGCATGTTGCATTATCGTTGGCCTTTAGTTCAAACTACCAGCTGTTTCAAAGTACAGCCTCAAAGAACTAGTGTAGCTGCTGACTTTTAGTCATTTCTCATTTGGTGGTCCCTATCGCATATAACCTTGACATGTGTACACACTCTTTGGAAATAAATAACTTTTTTCTAATAAATCAATGTATATTGTGCCATTACATAATGATTGCAACTGAAGCCGGAAACATTTTTATATTGCTTTTATATTGCTGCCAGCACCCAAAGGGGAAAGGTCTGTAATAATCCGCAGGCATGCACAAATACAAACACAACACAGTAAGTATATGTTTTACATTTTCCAGCAGCAGCATGAGTTTGTTTGGAATAAACAGAGGAAGTTTGCATGAGCAGAATAGTTGAACAAAGACAGTGGTACTCACAGGATCTTTAAAAAATCAAAGTAAAGAGAAAACAAGTGTGAGAGAGTCACTGTCCTTCAGCTATAAAAAGCACCTAAAGATGAAGAACTTTGCAGACGATCTCTCAGATTCACATGACTGCCACAGTTATTTTCATTACTGGTTAAACTTCTGATTACACTTTTTGAGCAAGGGGATTATTAATGGATGAATTCATGGTTTGTAATATGTTACAATCAGTTTGTAATGGAAGAGGTAAACATCCCTTAAAGACTTGAAAGTCATTTCTAAACTTTTCAAATATGGTTCTAATTCAAGAGGTTTAACCAAGCACTTAGTATTTACAATATATTGTAGTAAAATGTGTGCTTTTACCCCAAAATTGGGGTTTTCCATATACTTGCACCATGATTAAAAATTACCGTAGCGTAGCGTAAGCAGAACCTGTGATCTTGTCTCATCAATTTATGTTTTTATCTCTTAAATCCTCCTTAGTCCATGTGAAAAACACCATTACAAACCATTAATTTATCCAATATCTAATAATTATTTCATCTAAATGCCAAAGCACATGTCATTGTTTTTTGTCCGACCAACAGTCCAAATTCCAAATAGATTAAATTTCTAATAATATTTAAAGCATAAAGCAGTAAATCCTCACACTGTAAAACTTCACTGAACATCCAGACAGCTGAAAACACAGTCTTTCTTAAATATACTTATTCATGACATTAGACTACCTGTATTCAGCTTGTTGTTAACAGTCTGGCAGCAGTGAACAAAGTCAAAGCATGCTAAACATATCCTTCATTACAGTGTGTAAATGAGAACAGACTGTCACAGGTCTTAAAATATCCCATTCACTTCTTTTGATGCATCCTTAATGGAAGCTCCTCCGGCCTAAATCGGAACCGAGTATCTCCGCAGATGCAGAAGTGGCTTAAGAAAAGAGGAGGCTGAGGTTCACTTGCACGTGGGTGTAGAAGTGTACTGGCTGTAACTGCTACACCAAACAACATGCGCGAGTGGGAGGAACACCATGTGTGAGGCCTCGAGGACGAGAGGGTGGAAAGAAGAGGAGATAGGATGCAGGGATCATTATGACAGGACAACAATGGAGTCTGGGAGGTTGGCTGGGTTAGATGGGAGCGCTAGGAGTAGGAGGTCTGCTGTCTCCCTTCTTTGTCTCTGTTGTCACCCTCATGGCAGGGGTGTCACAGTTTTACATGCAATGATAGACTGTGCTGCAACCATGTCAGTTTTTGATCTGGCAATATGTGTTATTTCCAAGGCAATCTGGTTCAGCTATACAGGATTTATTTTAGCCTTTCTGAAACCAAAAACACAAAAGCGTAAAAGTGTAGGACAGGAAATAAACTGTGCAAACTCTGAGTTAAAGATTAACAACATGTTGCATGTAGCTTTAGCTCCAGTTTACCTCATAACATGTAGCAATTAAATGCATATTTAAGACTTAAAAAAATAAAATAATAAAATAAATGCCTGGTGGAAATCTTAAAAATTCAGTCTGAGCCTGTTTTCAGCCGACTTGTGGGGAAAACGTTAGCTTAATTTAATAGCGACAGCTGATATAATCCACCAGTGACCTCACATCTGAGCAGGCAACATCAGCGGTTGCCATTTCAAAATGACACCCATGGTTTCAAAAACCATTACTAGGAATTTCAAGTGGTAGATCGGCCACAGTTATTATTCTAAATTGCGTAATATGCCATATGAGAATAGGAAACTTGACAGGCATAGCAACAGTAACTAAGGGCTGAGCGAATGGTCAGCACTGGCCTTTAAAACCTGTAGACCTATATTAAACATTCTTAATCTTTATAATCATTTAAAATAATAATGAGTGCAACTTATATATATTTATTGGAAGTGATACATGTATTTGATAACCAAGTGTTTTTGGTCTTCCCTCTCCTTGTATCTCTGACTTCTGTGCCTGCTTTTGTGTTCCACCCTGATAAATTTTCACCTGTATATTGTTCTCCTGCCTTCACTTGTGCATTCAGTCCACGTGTTCCTTGGTTTCAGTGTCACTTTATCCTCCTCCTGTGTTTTGCCCTCGTCTTTTTGGACCTTGCCTTTTCATTTGTACTTTGTGACCCCTGCCTGCCTCGCCACCCTGTAAGTTTTGTGTTCTTAAATTATTTTTGGACTGCACAAGCTTTGCCTCCTGTAGCGTCCGCATTTGGGCCTTTCTTCTGGAGTTACCTTGCCCACAGAGAATGCCTATATCAAGATTGCAAGTCTTGATGACGTCCAAATAAAACTGTGAAAGTGAAGCAGTTATGTTTGTATGCACTAAGGGCAAGCGTGCTAAAGCATACTAATGAACTTCAGGGCACTTTCAGGGCTGTTTTCCAAAGCTGTTAATGAAGCATTTCATGTTTTCCAAAAACCACAAACAGAAAAGAATGTTCACAGGCTCTGTTGCCAAATTACAGCAAAAACATACATGAAATATAGATGTTATTGAATATTTAAAACTGTTGTTATTGCAGCTATCTCAACGTAATATTAAAGGTATTTATAACTATTGCATGAATGAATTCGCAAAGAACACACCTAACACAGCGGTGTTGTCTGGTCTTGCATGCATTTGCATTATGTGCATGCATACTGTACGCACACACACAAACAGCCAATGTTTGTATGTGCGCTTAGAGAAGAATAATTGATGTTGTGGGCCTCATTTCATATGAATATATGATGCCCTGAATACTGAGCAGTTTTTTTCCGTCAGAGAACTGGGTAATTGGCATCCAAACATCTCTTTACAAGAGAGAGGAGAGGGTAAAGAGGGAAAAGTACGTGACAGAGGGTGAGAGAGATACCGAGACAGGACAGGAGGTGAGATAGGAAGAGAGGGAAAAGGTTGAGGCTGGCTGTAATGGAAGAAACCTGGTCATTAGCCCGCCTCGCAGGGAGCCACTGATGTGCTTCACACATCTTCCTGCCAAGAGCACGGGAGCAGACCACTGGACACTAAACTTTAATTGCCACCACCCACAGGGGACCCATGCCTCTTCTCGCAAACAAATATAGTCTGGCGCACTCACATGTAGCAGGGGATGATGGGACACGCAATGCAGCACAGGTGCAACATTGCGAGATGAAGAGAAAGCAGTAAAAAAAAAAAATGTTCAGCCTCGATACGAACATTAAAAAATACCCAAAAAGCAAACAAAAGAGTGATTCACCCCTTTCAGACTGGGTGCGTCTCCTCGTGAGCGCAACTTCAGTGAGAAATTATGTTCTTCCCAAATGTCACCCAGTGTTTATTTCCCCACTCCAGCTGCCTCTCTCTCAATGTGTCTCCGCTGACCAGATTATATGGCACTTGGTTAGGGAGCGTTAATAAAGTTCTGTATCAGGGGCTAAAAGAACATATAAACATCAGATTAATTTAGGACCCCTGTGTACGACGTGTCAAAACCAAAGTTCATGGCATATATCAGAATGCCCCAGGGAGCTACAAGCATTGTCGAATTACTCTTCTACACTTCTCCAAGCAAGAAAATTAATTGAGACATGAAATGAGATACCGCAAATGTTTTCCGTGTACAGCAACTCGACAAGTTTCCTTAACGTGTCACCCTGTCGTCTAATTAATCGCCCTGAGAGATGAAAAGCGTAAAGAAAATGTCTATTGTGAACCTATAAATAATGCTTGACTGATGTGTTTCACAACACCAGTTAACGATGATGCCAGCGTCAAAAGATTTATGAGTTGTGTGTGCACCGCTTTCTCCTGAGCATCCATGTGATATTTTTGATCAGGTTATAATCATTTAGGTTTGCTGCCGGCTTGTAAAAACTGTTACACTACTTTGTGGCTTTGTTTTCAAGTACTTCATAACACTGTATTTATTTATTTAGCTATCTGAGCAATCTGAGCTCTGACACAAAGACTCAAAGTATGTGACAGCTAACCACAGCATGTGCCTGGATTTTGAGGATGTAAAAGCTTCTATATTTCCTTTGTAAACAATAAATTAAGAAGCAAAAATTGTGAGAACAGATTAAAAGGAAGTATTTTCCATTTCAGAGTCAAACCCTTGAGAATATATGTGAATACACTCAAACTTAAAGGCCCTGAAAAGAGGTTTTGCTGGGTTTCAAAGCAGCTCTTCATAAACCTGTGGTTGACATCACAGATATGACGTCCATTCTTTTTACTGTCATTGCTTTGAAACCAGGTTTCCTGGAGCTTTCAGATCGACCTGCTACTGTCACTCTGAGTAATTGTATTGACTTATTAAATTGATTGGGGTCTTCTCGTTAATGTCAGCATGATAACCAAACCATTAACTCCAGCGTCACCTCACAGGGTCAAGGACCATACTGACATGGACACCATTTGCTCTGTAAATCAGAGCGTTTACAACATGTTTTGGTTAAGGACCATTCCAACATCTTTTTGCGTCAGCTGCTGTTGCTTGAGGGATACTTCAAAGGCAACACATTTCCTCACTTCAACCCAATTAGAAGCACTGACAAACATGACTTTGGCTCTGAGGATTTAAGATCAACAGATCAAGCTTTGGCACAGATTTGTCTGCTATTGAAATTGATTAAATAATCAGCTTCATGTATTATTCCCAAAGGGAATTCAGTTTGTGGAGGCTAAAGCCCATACTCAACACAGTGCTGCATTTACCTGTGGAAAAGACTACGTTTCTGGACACCAACTTGTAATCAACGATCGAGAACTGTGGCAACTCGATCCGTGTCACCCCCGTTACAGCCGACTCGCCTCCTTTCCAGTAGAACTCGATGTCGTCTGTGGTGTAGCCATCTGCACAAGAAGAAACACACATACACCAAGGTGTAACCATCTGTCTGAGCATCACTGGAGACCAAGATATGCAGCGTTGCTGATCATCCAACTGGGCTGTCATTTGGGAAGAAAAAGAACATGTTTGAAGTTGCTTCCAAGAACCAGACGTTGCTTTGAAAAGCAAGTCAGTTAATAGGTTCACTTGAGTTCACAAAATGTCAGAAGAATCCAAAAATATCTGACATTTCCTCTGTCTTCCGACGCTTCACTTACTGTATTTTTAGACTACTAACAAAAACTCTTAAAGAAGAGTGTGCGCCAGTCTTAGACTGTATTTGAGAAACTGGCTTTAGCTCAACTTAACCCACAAGGATGCCAACAGGATCCATGTGCCTGTGCTGATCCTAATCCTAATCTGGATGGTTGATGTACCAGGTGTAAATCAGTCCCTGACTAAAAGGCTAAAATGAAGCAAGCAGTACTCTGAGGACCAGTAATGACAGCCACTACAGTATGTTGAATGACAGTAGACATTAGCATTACCCAAACTTAGAGAAGGGCTCCCTAACATTCCTATTAAACTTGAAATCTTCTAAACTTAATCTCAAATCAATATTTTTACATTAACAGATCTAATTAATGTATTGTGGAAGGGGTCACTCATAGTGACAAACCCACAGAAAATGATCCCCCACCCCAAAAACTAACTTTTTTAGCCAATTTTGGTTCTTGTGATGACTCCAAATAAAAGCTAACGTTGCTTTCCATCTTCCAGAAGTATAAATAGCCAGCTGTTTCCCAACAAGTTAGCCATGGCAGTGATTGCAGTTTGTTTCCTCTGCCCCCATGTGGCCGCAAAAAAATTCTTCTTGGTTTGCGAAGAGAACCTGAGATCTACCGGGGACACATGAACGATTCCAGTGTCGTCACCTGTCTCGAAAATGTCTGAATGGCTCTCACGCCAGCTTGCACTCCATCGATTTTGCACATGAAGATCATTTTACTCATCACGTTACCTCTGAAAATAATCGTATAATGTCTTCTGTGGGTCTGGAAAAAGGTCTTCCAGAAAAAAATAGCCCATGTGATGAGATGAATAATCTCAATTTGGGCTTTGAGTCCATAGTGGACCCTATTGAGTTATGGAAAGTGAAGGATGTAGCGTTTTTGCAGCTTGGCCGATAATAAGAATGTCTGTGCTGTTTGAGTTTTGGCCGTTCACCCTTCTAAAATGTGTCTAAAAAGTCTCCAAACATTATGCAAGTGCATTATTAAATCCCTTTACAGTGAGCTGATGAATTCTGCCATAGTCATAAATGTCATGTAAGGTAAACACCCTCCTACTGCTGCCTGACAGAAAGAACCAGGTTTGATATGGTTTTGCTCAAACTGTAGTATCTCACACACAGGACTGTATTGGTTTTTCTTCTCAGCCTGTGCAGTGTGCTGACAGTCGCTCCTAAAGGTATTAGATCTCTCTCTCTACTCACAGCTCTCTATCTCCAGAGTGCAGTTCTGTTCGTCCAGGGGATACCTCCGGAGATCCATCATGCATGCTGCTGTTGTAGTTATCCTGAAAAAGGAGACAGATGGGGAAAGAGAGAATATTTTACACATATACTGTATGTGATTCACACAAATTCTGTTAAAAGGAAGATGGATAGGGAGATAGTGGGTTTTCTGGTCCTTTTGAATTATTATAAAAAGAGCAAAGTAGGAAAATAGTTACTTAACAAGGAAGCATAAGGGAGTGTGGGAATACAATTAGATTAAAGTGTTAATGTGAGAGCTCTTGACTTTGTCTTACCATTTTTAAAAGAATCTAGGTTGGCTTCATATTACTGGAGACTATTGGCATTGTCATTTTAAAATAAGATTATGGCACCACTTCCAAGGTGAAATGCTGACTGTGTAACCCTATACGTAATAATGCTGTAGATCACAGACAGACAAGTAGTCCTGACTCTCAAATTTAAATCGGTTCATGTCCCCCTCAATCAAACTGCATCCAGAAATTAAGCGAAAATTTGTGCTAATAAAAAATCATTAAGATGCATTTTGGCTGTATTTAGTGCCTTCTCATCTGAACTGGGATGTGAGGAAGTATCCCTTTGTTTATCAGATGTATGAGCTCAAACAGCTGATAATCAGACTGTTAAAATAAGCAGCAAAAAAAAAAAAAAAAAAATGCAAATTCAAAATGATTGAGGCCAAGTCTGCTCTGATTAAAAGCCGACTGCTTGGCAGTTAGCCACTGGATGTCTCCATTCATTTAAGACTCTGATGAGTCTGTAGAAACCCTATCATTGATATTATTATACAGCTAAAATACCAACATAACACTGGATCTGCAGAATATAGTAATTGTGACACTCTGCAGTTTATATATAGCAAACTTTTAAGTTTTTAAGTTGGAAAACTGCAGCTCCTCAAATGTCAATCTCAGGCGAGCTAGCATTTAGATGTAGCTAACTGCTTACGTGCAGCTAGGTAACATCTCTGCTATTATAAAAAGTTAATTAAAAACGACCATTATGAAAAGATATATGAATTATATGTGTCACTGGGGAAAGAATGGCATTAAAATAGACTTGAAAGGGGTTGTTTTGCATATAAATGTATATAAAACCTTGGCTCTGTCAACTTAATGAGCATGTTTCATTATTATCTGCCACTTTCTGGAGCAAATGATTCATCAATTGAGGAAATAATCAGCCCTAATAATCAGCACATACATGTACTGTGTGTACAAGAATCTGTTTAGCATGTTACTGAGCCTTACCTGACATACATTTATGTAACCTTTCATATCACAAACACCACGTCACACATCTCTCTCTCCTTTTGAACTCTTGAAAGCATGGAGAGGTCTATAAGTAGCCCACAAGGCTAAGTGCTATGAACTCCACTTGCATAATCAAGCATGGCTGTACGACTGTAAAGTATGAACACTGACAGATACAAACACGAGCATGCGAGCACTGTACGCAGGCAAACACACACACGCACACAAGCACACACACTTTCGCTTTGCACTCTAATAATTCAAAGCATCCATATTCATAGGTCACACTAACTCTTCTGAACCTGCCTGTCGAAAAGATCAATGGAAATTCAAAACAAGGGCTCCATGAAACAAATATCAAACGACAGCTGCAAGCTTAACATTGCATTCATGCACCCCCTAACCTGTTCGCACTTTTTTTCACGGGTGATCTCTGACCGCACCATCGCTCCCTTTTAAAAAAAGAATCAAATGCCGGGGTGCCCTTGAGCAGTATAGTCTAATCCTCTGGCTGTTCTGAGGCCAGCAGCAGAGAACTGCCAAGCTTGGGCGACTGCGCTGCTGTAATAGAGCTTTAAACACGTCGTATTAACTTGACACTGTGAAACATCTGAGAACATTTCTGACCCTCTCACTCTGTCGTCTGTTGTAGGGAGCATTGCTCATTTGCATGGCCCAGAAACTGCACATTACCACAACATTGCGCCGCTATATGAGGAAACGCAACATATAGTTACAAATAGAATAAATTTCGGGGACATCTTGAACTAAGGTTCTTTGTGTTTTTCTTAGAAAGACAAACACATTGTAGGGTCTGTTCATGGGATTTTCTTGACTCCACGACAGCACATAATCAAAAAAAGAAAAGAAGGCTGAGTAATTTCAGTTTGGAGTTTTTGCAAAGAATAAATTTGGGACTATTTTCAGATGCAGAATTTGTGGAATTCCAAGCTTCATGATAACGAAATGGCACAGTTGGTCATGGTTTTAGTTTCTTGTTGTTTTTTTTTGTTTGTTTGTTTTTTTTGTAAGTCTCCCCTCTCGTCGTGTCTGTAACTTCATTTCCTGCCTTCATTATGTTCCACCCAATGACAGTATAAAGAATGGACAGGGCCTGAGTGACGTCACTTGCAGTTTTCCGAAGCGCTGTTTTCAAGCCAAAAATATGCGGCGCTGGCTGCTTGCATGTTGGATGTACTGCTTCTTCTGCCTCCTGGCTAATCTAAATATTGGCAAAGACATGGACCGAATGACGCCTGGATGCTCTAATAAGCCATCTGTAATGGCACTTATCTGTCAATAAAGCAGCCGCACTGTTAATTATGCGCAAATTTAAGCCTTAATATCATGTGAACGGGTGAATTACAAAAAAAATCACCCCCCTCACAGTTGTCATAAACAGGGAAATTAGCTATAGAGACCAAAACCGTTTTGTGAACCAGACTGTAAACATGTTTATTTGTGCTGTGAAGTTTGGCATTTTAACATGGGGGCTTATGGAGACTCACTTCTGCAGCCTGTCTCAAGTGGTCGCTCGAGGAATTACAGTTTTTCACACTTCCACATTGGCCAGCCCAGGAGGTCGCTACTTGGTTCCACCCTGATTAGTTTTACCTGTGTATCATTGTCCTGACTTCACTTGTGCATTCAGTCCATGTGTTCCTTGGTTTCAGTGTCAGTTTATCCACCTCCTGTGATTTGCCCTTGTGTTTCTGCACCCTGCCTTTTCATCCGTACGTTTTGACCCCTGCCTGCCTCACCACCCTGTAACTCTTGTGTTCTTAAATTATTTTTGGCCTGCACAATCTCTGCCTCCTGTAGCGTCTGACTTTGGGCCTTTCCTCTGGAGTTACCTTGCTTGCACAAAAGTGACAATAGTGTGGCTCATTGCTGTGTTTTAATTAAATTTTGTGTAACAAAGGAGCTCAAAGACACTGAGGAATTAGATATGTAAGGCTTTGACTACATAGACAATACTAAGTGTTCTCAAAGGACACATTCATTGTTTTTCTTTTGTGTTGTACAATTAGAATAATTGAGGATCCGAATTTAGCCGCTTGGTTCAAGAATAATAAGCTCAATAAACTAAAGAGATAAACAGAAAAGAGAATTCAGGTTTTTGGGTTGTAAAAAGTGGCAAGAAAACAAAGAAGGAAGCTAAACATGCAGCACACAACACCCACTCAGAGGCACCACTGAATAAACGTGTTGGCAGCACGAAGCAGAACACACCTCAGGCCGTAGAGAACAGTCCCATCTGGATGCAGGCGGATCATTCGGTTCTTGACGGTGACTCCGTGGACGAAAGACTTCTTGTCGTTGAGGAAGTAGGTGTCGGGGACCCAGAGTTGGTCGGCTACCCTGTTATCCAGGGTCAAGTTGAGGGGGATTCCTATGTAGGCTAGACGCTTGTCCCTCCAGTACTGTTGGAAATACATGGTCAACGTGTAGTCCTATGATAGAAACAGAGGAAAAAAGATAAAAGAATAGGTCACATTTGATACATATCTTTTATCCACAATAATAGATAATATTTGCTCTGCCGTTTCCCCGCTGTTTGTGTTTATGACATGATACCGCATCCTACAAGCTGGATGGAGTGTGGGCCAACTGGTTCACAGGCTGCAGCCAAGGCTGTGCCTTTGCCCTTCCTTCTGGAATACAGTAACCCATACAGTACTGTGCCATTGTACAACAAACAGGTGGGTGGGCTGACTCATCTAGCTGCAGCTTCAGTGGAAAATTTCGTCGAAAATGTCACCTCATGTATCAACAGGAGTGTTTTCCCAAAAGAGGCATAGAGTGATTCACAAAGCCTCAGAGCTGAACTGCCATGGCACCCAGAAGCTTTTTAAACATATGTTGCCTTTCATTGAATTCAAATAGGCTGACTCGAGAGATTTACCAAAACAGTGTAGATTATCTAACTCTATTCCAGTTTTTTGTTTAGCAGTATTATTTTATCCATGCAGCACCCAAATGGAAAGAAATGCTTTATGTAACACTTCATTGTACTATCCTCTGAGGTCATACCTAATTAGTTAGTCTAATAGGTATTTCCCCATTACCTCAATGCAATCAAAACGACTGGATCTCTAAGGTTTAATTGCAGCATTGTATATAAAATCTTTGGAGTTCTTTTTACCACTTTCTGTATGTACATCTTAGCTGTATTAGCTGGCTGCAAAATGGGACTTTGTGAACTTTGAAGGAAGAAATAACATTCTTCATCTGACAGATGAAATACTGAATTCATAAGCATTAAAACACACTGTCGCTCAATTAAATAGACTGTCAGGTTTTGTTGCAACAGTCTCAGTTGGTCTGGTATGACCAGTAGCTTATGGAGGCTAATGTTAGCTAACTTTAGATAGAATATGCCAACTGCTAATTTACTGACTTTATATTTATTTTTCACTTGTGCTACTGATAGTCTGTTACATTAGCTCACTTTAACTTCAAGTTTTAGTTGTGTTTATATTTCATGCTAGCCTCTGATTCACTGTGGTAACCTTGTGTTCTAGGTTGTGAGTAATAATTGTTTTCTTTACTGATTAATTATCAATTATTATTATTATTATTATTATTATTAATTTATCAATGATTGCACCAGGGACGCCAATGTCATTCTATCTGTCCTGAAAAACTAATGACATTCCCATCAACCTCAGCTGTAATTTGCATTTAGCCCTAATTAGCAGACGTTAGCATGCTAAGGGCCTACGCTGAGAAGGTCAACCTGGTAAAATATTACCTGCCAAGCATCTGCATGTTAGCATGCTGATGTTGGCATGAAACCGCTGTGCCCGCTGTGCCATCTGGCAGACGGTACCAGAGCATGGCTGCACGTACCAACAGACATTGGACAGTAGCTGGACTGCTAACAGGACTGCCATCAACCATGGCTGCTGCTACCATACCAAGACCAATATTTTGTGCAATATCCCTGTATACACACAGTGCCTCGAGCATGACACTGTCTTAGCAATTGGCCAACATTATGTCACAAATCTCAAACATACATGCAAAATGTAAGACGCAAATTGTAAGATCAATTGTCTGTTGAATAATTCATCTCAGTTGGTCTCTGGAGTCTTCAAATTTTTCACCTCAAACTGCTGAGCTCCAACTTCATTTTACTGATACAGGCCTTCCTAACTGACTTCATTATTGGTTTTCTTTAAATCACTTAAGTGTTTGCAAACATGAAAGTGCTCATGTAAGATTCTGACATTTTTTGTGTCTCTCTGTGTAACAAACCCTTGCCATCTGGCACCAAAGCCCAGTAAGTCTTGGCAAAGAGTATTTAAAGTCCAGCCATGAGGATGCGATTAGTGAAATCAAACATTTTGAGGACGCTTGTGTAACAGAATGGTAAACAAGTCAATGTTTTTAGTTTTGCCGTATTTGACCACAGCAGAAACGGCAGTGGAGATAGAGGACTGAGCACCTCCCTCCCTCCTTGCTTCCTTCCTTCCTTCCGCATCACATAATCCACTTACCCAAGCTAACAGCCTCTCCTCTTCTCTATTTCTGTTTTTATCTCAGTCTGTCTGCACCTCTCTCTCTCATTCTCTCACTCTCTCTCTCTCTCTCTCTCTCTCTCTCTCTCTCTGTGTCCCTGGACATTGCCATGATGGTCCCCTCTGCCCGCTGTGGCGTTGAAATGAAACCAGCCCACACCAAGCTGGCACTGGCAAAGGCAAACATGTCTGTTCATGCTGCAGCTTTTCAGGTTCTCACCAAACAAACAAAAGATTAAAACGGCCACCGCGACGCGCTCCCCAAAAAACATCCGAGTGTTACGTAACTGAAAGTTATTTGTTGTTTTGCACGCGGCTCAAACACACTTGAGGTTTGCGTTTCCATGAGATAACTGATGAACGGAATGAAATGCAATTTCAAGGACTTGATTGCATGTGAGCTATTCGTTCCTTTCTATTTCTACAAATACACAGTCAATGAATGTGTTTTCCAGGTTTGGTTAGCATACAGAGATGTGAACAGGGAAAATCTTAGTCAGCACAGGATCCAGATTGGCCTCACAGCGTGAGAAGGAAAGCGCATTGGCACCGAGCCATAAATATACGGTATAGTGGTGGAACCATGGCCCCCAGACGATGAAGCCATCCTGGTTATGTCCAATCAATGAATATTTTTAAGATAGTAGATACTTTCTAATATCATCTTTGATAATTAACTCATTTAAGACTGTTGGTTGGACAAAACAGGCGATCTTAAGATGTCCCTGTGCACTCTGGGAACCTGACATGCTCATTTTTCACTGTCCTCAGCTGTTAAACTAAATGTAAAATCAATAGATCTGAAACAAATAATCAATAGTGAAAAAGATCGTTGCAGCCCTCGAGGTATGTGTGGCAGACGATGTGTTAACATGCTAATATTTTACCAGTCCTTTTACCCAATAATAATATACAGTACACACACGCAGAATAATCAGCAGATCATGTTGTGATGTTCAACCTTAATGACTGGCTGCCAGGTCTAAAGCTCAATGTGAGTAGTCCAGAGAAAGTGGAGGCTGACTCAGGCGGGTGTTTATGCCAAATCTATAAAGGAAATACTCAAATATTACAGTCCGATACATAAATATTAACCAGGCAACTGCCTTCTTTAACTCAAGGGGCTCACCCAGGAGACTTAAAGGGCCATGCCAGCAATTTTGCGTATGAAGTACATGATTTCATTAAGGTTATTTCAGCTTAACTTGCTGAAAATTAGAACAGTGGAGGCGGCAGTTAAAAGTCTGTGGCTGTTATTAGGCTGGAAGGGAGCAATGAAAGATGCCCCTGTTGCATTGTGGGTATTGTAGTGTTTTTGGAGCTCCTACAATGGACAGGAAGCCACCGTAGTTTCTCTTTCATGCTTTAAATGGGAGGTTCCGGCCAGCAGTCCTCAGTTGTTTGCGATCCACAACTCTGCACTACGTGTCACTAAATCCTACACATTGCACCTTTTAAATAACTTGACACTAAACATTCTCTATATGAAGTTTTGGTGTGCAATATAGCAATGATTTGTTGGCAGATTATAATTAAGCTGGTCTGTTGTGTAAACTTCACAAGTCACACAATGAAGGAGTGGGAGGAAGAGGAAGCCACGACACAACAGGGACTACTTTCTCTCTCTATGATTCCATAGCATATATAGCTCTGGTTGATGAATACATCGTTGCTCGACTTTATGAGTGATGTACGCATCTATTGGACAAGTGATAAAACACCTTCCTCCCACATCGGTTAATGTTCTTCCTTGGGATAACTCGCCTATATCAGGAAGCTGCCGTCTAGCACTGATAGCACGGAGTCCACCAGTCTTGTGTGCCTTTAATAGATAAGAAAATAAATCCTTGTCAGTTTCCAGGATTTGGTGAATAAGTGTTATCAGTCATAGTCCCATTAAAGCGGTCAATGTGGATTGATCACAGCATGTGGTGAAAATTAAATTTGCTGTAAGGAGGACTGCAGACTTGGATTCCCCCTCTCCTTCCATTACCACAGCAACTTTACCCTCCATCAATTCCTTCAAATGACTAATGTCTTTTACGCTGCCTTGTTTTGACCCTCATCACATCACATCCTCCCTCCCTCGTCTCTCCTCGAGCGGTATCGTGCTCTTAGGTATGTATTTCCATCTCCCGCCAGAGTATCAGCTGGTGGGCAGCGCAGCAACACACTCCTCGTGAGGCATAAATGATTTAGATGAACCATGTAGTCTGTACAAACACGCGGGCCAAGGAATCCTCATCAATGTTTCATGGAGACAATCAAATTGAATTTCAGATGAGGACGAGCGCAGCTTTGCATCACCTGCCCTGGAACTTTTCTTTGTTTTTCTTTTTAGGGAGGTGTGCAGCGATTTTTCTATGAACTAGGACCATGGATTATGAATTATTGACAACTCTCCCATTTCCCACAACGCGTGAATTCCCAATACACACAGCTTTACCGCTGCTGTTTGGTTATTAGCATATGTTTTCAGCAGAGATAATGATAGTGACCAGTGATTTCCACCAAAGCCCCAATTATTCAATTAACTTGAATGGATAATCACTTTCATTCAGGGTGTGCGAGAATTCAGATAAGCAGAGTTTTGGCTGTGAACTGACCCATATTCAATTTAATCTCTCTCTCTCTCTCTCTCTCTCTCTCTCTCTCTCTCTCTCTCTCTCTCTCTCTTGCATACTGACTGCTACGTCGTGATACCGCCAGTATTGAGGAAATATCCTGCTAACATTGTTTGTCACATGGCATATGTTCTCAGTCCCCAGCATATGCTGCTGCTAGCTCGTCCCCGAAGACTGAACCAAAGAAGAACTAATCACTCTTGCTTTGAACGCGTAACGTGAACAACGTTGAATAATAAAAAGGCCGCAACCTTGCAAGTGTTCAACGGGTTAAACTTCATATTTTGCAGGAGAGACAAATGATATGTAATCACCGTGTACTCCGTATGAACCCGTGTTCAAGTCGTGCAATTTGAGTCACTTCAATGTAATTTCGGAGCTCTCCCCCGGGATCGCCCTGAAGCGGTATATCACCGCAGTGCGGGGGAATCCCTCAGCGGGTTCCTAACGCCACCCTCCCACCCCCTCCTTTGGCTGCTATAGAATTGGTAAAAATAGCACTGTCCCTTATTGAGAGCAAACACGGGGAGGTGATTGCATTGGACTTTTTTCCCTCCAAATGACTGTGTTGGACTTCAATATATGGGATAATTCCCTCACTGTCTAATATTTCATGATGTATTGCCTCATAATAAGGAATTGCAATGGAAGATGTACAAATAAAACATTTTTCTCTTATGTGTACTGCAGTGTCACAGCGGCTCTGTTCATATAACTGTACACAATCATATCCTTTCCCTTGAGGAGGTTTAAATTTATATTATATTTCATGTAAACCTCTTGGATTCCTCAGTGTCATCTGCTCCTTTTGACATTATTTGAGCCATATTGGGGGCAGATTTTGTGTTTACGGTACAGGCCAATGCAGAATGTGAGCGTGGGATGCTTTCCTTTTTTAATTGAATGGTCCCAAAAGTGTGTCATATGCTTAAATAACAGATGCAGTTACAGAAGGCGAAGCTCGAGGGGCGAAACTGGTTTCAGAGGTCATTATTTTTAGGAAGTGGACAAAGATTAGGTACGATCTAACCCAGGCTGCGAAAGAAAAGAGAACAGTAGATGATTATGTGTTGGTTCAAGCTGCAACACAGTGTAAGAAACCCATATTTGTTTGCTTATGTAGCACGTACGAATTACAAATAAGAAAAACACTTGAATTACAGTGCCGAAATCTGAATGAATTTGGAGTTGCCAGCTAAAATCATCGTGAATAACTAAAATACACTGAGGTTCTGCTCTCACAGCTCATGCAGTTCAGTCGTTGTTCAGGAGAATTCTCTCTCTGACAGCTGCCTCAGGCAGGCTTTGTATGCAGGTCTGTGTCAAGGTGAACCCTCTCCATCGCACCTTACAGTGGAACATCATGAGCGTCTGACTTCATGTCAAGACATTCCCTGTTTTATTCAGTCTGATGTTCAGAGCCGTATCAGTATTTCCAAATTGTTTCAGGTTCTGTAATACCACGACTGACAGCACTGAATTTGTTAGGCTTTTGTTCTGTGATGTCTGACGGCTTCTTTTGACTCTTTCTGTGGGTTCAACTTGCTTCATCAGGCTGAAGGCAGTGAATTACAGCAGGTTTGTGCAGTTACGAGAGTTTGCTGAATCCATTTTGGAATGTATAAGTGAGACTCGGGATAAGCATAAAAAAATGTTCCCTGCATGAGACATAGACAGTACACAATATAGACATCGTATCCGTGATGGACCTGAGACAGGCTGAATGATGCAAATGAAAGACCAAAACTGATTTTTGTACCAGACTGTAAACATGTTTATTTCTGCTATTAAGTTTTAACATGAGGGCTAATGGAGACTGATTGACTTCTGGTGCCAGCCTCAAGTGGCCATTCAAGGAACTGCACTTTGGCACTTCATTGCCTTCGATTCACAGCCACAGAGGTTGCAGCTTGGCCTTTAAAATGTATCTGAACTGGTTGAAGCGTCACATCTACTCTAAACCAGTAACCCAAACCTTTAATCCTGTGACCCTTTAAACAAAAAGGGCACCTTGTTGTCACATTTACTAGATTGTTGAATCGTCTGAACAAAACATAAAAAGCAAAGATTAGAAAAAAGCCTAGAAAGCAGCAAACTTCTTGCTTGGAAACAATTCTGTTAATCATCTCAAAAGCCCTAAGATTTATCTTCTGATCTCATATTATCATATGCACAGCAAGTATATGATGCTTCTGAATATTGCTCTAACCACATTTCCTGTCATCTTTCTACTAATGACTGAAAAAAACAAATTGTCTCTCTAATTCTACAATAATCAGCATAACTTTGGATGGCTTGATCTACTCTTTCTTAGGCAAGGGTGTCATTTCTGCAGGGGTCTTTCCCTCTCCTGTTTAACCCTCATATATCAGCCATATCCATTACAGTAAGTAGATTCAGACTGTTGACTGATGGCCTTTTCAGGAACCCTCATCATAAATCCAGTTCATAGTTTACTTGCCCCTTTTTATTTGCTACAACATAAAGGCTCCTCGCGTGGCACCGAGAGAGGAAATGAGGTCGACGCCTGTCAATTTTCATTCCCCAGACCAATAAAGGCAGTGTCTTCCAGCTGAATGCGACTCAGAGTCTATTATCGTGAAGGGACCACAGAGCTAGAACCAACAGAACAAGCAGTCCCTCCTCTGGAGTCATGCATGTGCGCCCTTTTCAGTGGGCTGGCACTGCAAACCAGGAAGTGGCCCGCTCTGCTTCTTCTAAATCTTCGGGCTCATCACTTCATCCTACAGCGTGCTCTCTCCTGAGGCCAATTACATTCCATCAGGCAGGAAGCCGGATGCCGGATAAAAGACATGGGGGTATATTAAGCCACACTCAGTGCGCAGTGAAAAGATATGCTCTTTTTGCGTAGCTGGAAGACCTATATCAGATAATTAGGGTTGAGATAGTTTGTGCGCTGGCAGCATGTGACTGTGAGATTTATTTCATGCAGGAGAGTGGTTACCTTGGTGATTGTGGCACACCCAGGGTCAGGCCAGGTTGTGTATTTGAAACTTAATTAACCTTAACACCTAATAAAGTCATTTTCATTAAGCAGATGTGTTGAAATATCCTGAGGAATGATCAAAATAAGGAAATTAAAGGGGTTTGTTGCGTTCCTGGTGCTATCATGGAAAAAAAACAAAAAACAAAAAAAACAAAAAAAAAAAAAACCAGCAGCAGGAACATTTGGAGAAAAAGATCTTTTCACCTCTCCATAATGACAGATTTTTTTTTGCTTTCTGACACCCACACGCAGCCGTGGGTGTACGGATGACTAGCTTGTTCAGCCTGCTACTGCAACCACATCCACAGTGGCAAACTCTGACCATTTCCCAGCGCGTGTGGAGCTCTACCTTTTATTGCGGCGTGAATGAATCCCCCAAAATCGGCACAGATAATGGAGCTGGAATAAAGGCAGAGACAGCTACTGCACCTGTTTCTGCAAGAGGTCATGGTAATGAAAACACACCCACACATGGCACCCTTATTTTGCATTTTTGAGCTTTCTTAATAACTCATTTGAAATGAAGGCAAACACTATGCTGCATCAGACCTCCAAAACCTTCCATTAAATTAATCATCTGATACGGAAAACCCATTTCAAAACTCCCCTCTCTCTGAGCAGCACTAACAAGTGACACTTCTTTTGTTCAAGCGACTCCATTCCTGAGCGTACAACTACTTTCAGAGTAAGCACTGCCTCGGCGCACACATAATCTATTTTGCCTTGCTCTGATCTTGTCCTAGTATGTGTTTCTCATCAGCGGAGGCCCCCGGCACACCACGAGCCAAACCTCAGAGGTAATTAGTGCGCCTTTCTCAGACGCTTTAACATCTGCTAGTACGAGAGCTTCGCGCTCCGCGAAGGCGTCGGAGTGACTGTATCAGACGACCTGCCCCGCCAGGTGGATTCTTGGACAAGCCAGATGCCATATATATATATATATATATATATATATATATATATATATATATATTATATATATATATATATATATATATATATATATATTTATTTTTTTTTTTTTTTTTGATCAAGCACACCTCGTCACTCTACCTCCACCTCCTCTCTGCACTCCCGTTCTCTACTTCTCTGCTCCTTTCCATTTTGACTCAGTCACTCAGTAAATCTTTAGATCTTATAGTTCTCAGCTTCCCATGCCTCGGTCTGTTAATCTGTTTATCAGTAAATTCTCCCAATGCATGAAATAAAATATTTGATTGACTCAAAATCATTTGCCACCTTCACCTCAGCCTTAATCCCCAGATTAGATGCCTAACACTTTGTCCTTTATTGCTGATTTATCTGCAACTTTGTTAACCTCTCCTCAATCTTTCTTAAAACGGCCTTCAGGTGCCGGTGTTTGACTTCTGCATCTGTGAGAAGATTGTGGATCTCTTACAACTCCAGGAAAGAGACCATAAATCTGTTTTTTTCTTGCATGGGGGGAGGAACGTCATCAAGCTTAGTGTTTGGCAGTGTTGCTTTGCAAATCTGTTAACTCCTCGTAGAACACAGAGTGAGATCAGGCCTCTTTCAGCACTCAAGCGGCTTGCATTTGTCTCAGTAAATCCTCCACTTTTTAAAAGCTAGCCTCCCAATTAAGCCTGTGGGTCACTCCACTAGGCTGGTGAAGTGGATTTAGAGCTGAAGTTTTATTGAAGTGAATGCAGGACGGAGCCTAACAACTTGAAAACAGTCACAATAGAAATGGAGAGCGAGAGCTATGGCGTTTAGTGTTGCTCAGTGGATAAAGCGCGGCGCTGTCACTGCGAGAACAAAAGCACTTATTATCCATTTCCTGCTGGACAAATCCCCGATGCAAAAACCGCAGACGGACCCAGCATCGGATGAGCGTGCTGATGTCAAAAACGCTGGTGCAAAAAATAACAAACAACTTGACCAGGTCTTGTTTAGGGCTTGGCATGGACATGGCCGGGAAATGTCCACTAACAGTGCAGGCAGCATGTGCAGTCCTCAGCGCTCTGGTGGCGATGAGAAATGGACCTCATTAATTATCAGTCTAAGTGTGATCTCAGCTGTCTGATTCCCTGGTTGCTTGATCCAGCTGCGCGAAAGAATTGTGTGCTCATGTGGAGTAGCTAGCTTAGATTTTCAACAGAAACATGTATGGGATTTTGCTTCACTTAATCACCTCTGTGCAAACCGAGAGCAATGATCTCCTGTGTCACCTTAAATAATTGACCTACTACTTCATGTCGGAAATGGCTGCTGTGAAGACAAAGGTCCATAAATGGGAAACACCTGCCGACATTGGCGGCATGTTGTTCTTCTGACAGTACTGTGCGTCTTGTAGCAACTAAAAGTATGATTAACATTTTTATGGTTCACTTAGCAAAGTCAAAAAGTAGTGCTGAAACTCAGTAATGGATTCATTGTTTGTTTTGAATATGGCGACATTAATACACCACTAAAGGTCAAAAAGATGAAAATGTCGATTTCTTATAGTTAATCAATTTCTTACTATAAGGCAAAGAATAGCAAATCGTCAATGTAATGTTGGCCTATTGTCTTGAAAAATTGATTAAAGGTCCAGTGTGTGTAAGATTTAGCAGGCTGTATAATATTCATAACAGCATAACATCACCTGAAATATAGAATAGTTTGTGTTTTTGTTACCTTACAATTAGCCTTTTATATCTACACCATTCATGTTGAACAGTCCAGGACAGACTAAAACTAGACAGTGGCTCTAGATAGAGGACCTTTAGGTGTTTTGTTTGTTTTTGTGCATTTCATGGCCCACCATAGTTTCTCCTTCATGCTAGGAAGGACATGGTGACACAGGGGGTTACAATCGCTTAATAGACACCTTGATGCCACTAAATCTACCACACTGCACCTTTATTTAAACTGCAACCTTTGAAGTCCTTTGTCCTTTCTGCAAAAGAAACCTTTAAATATAATCCAGGCAGCAACTACACTTCCCACAAAACCTATTTGGCAAAACAAATTAGTAGTACAGAAATGTAATTTCTTGTTGTCAGGGTTGCTTTGGGGTTGCTTTGAAGCAAGACTTCTGTTTGAACACAGTGCACAAACTGGAAAGTCAAAGCCAGGAGTCACATGAGCCATTAGTGATCAACACCCACACACACCTCCACCAAATAAATAATGATCATTCACAGTATAGTGTAGCAGAAATCTATCTCTTTTGCTCTTTTATTATGTTATGAAATGATGCCCGTGCACTGTGATGATGCTTGACTCGATGATGTTCACATAAAGAGGTCGGGGTGTAAACTCCTGCATCCCCGACTGACCCGAATCTGACTCCTCCTGACCGCAGAGCTTCGGCGGCTGCGTGTTGTAAAGCACATGGGCTTACCAGCCATCATCTCTAATAAAAGTCATAATGGTAACACCTACACAGGCAGCGGCCGTCGCGTGTCGATTGCAGGTGTTGATCTGGAATCAGCGATTGCTGCTTGTGGGTTTCAAAAGCCCGGCTCCAAACCAATTACACACATTTTCCACCTGAACCGGCCATTCAATCTGATTTCTCCACAAAACAATTGAAAATGTGGCCAATGAGACAGAACAATGCAATTTGGGTCATCGTCAGGCGGATATTTTAAGACACAATAGCCTGAAGTTACTTTTCTTGCATGTGGTGTGAACACGGGGCATTCCAGCTCGCAAATTAGCAAATCCAATCAGAGTTTCCCTGATAGCTGTCTGCTCAGAGGGCCTCCTGGGAGGACGCTCCTTGAAACACTGTTAACTGTGGCTGGAGAGGTTAACAAGCAGAGCAAGGCGAGAGAGGTTTGCTGGCTGTCGGTTTGAAAAGGGATTTAAAAGGAGAGCAGAGAGTCCAGCGTTATCAGCGCCAGGTTTCTCTTTTACTCTTTGCATTACACGTGCATTGTGGGTGATGATTGCGAAACCCACTGTTGCAGCACTAATCTATCCTCTGAGTGAGCCGGTGCTGCCGTCTGAGGATCAGCATTGTTGGGAGGAAAGGAAGCTGTGTGTTGTTTGTGTTTTTTAAATTTTTACACCCATAAGCTGAGCTTTTATGTGTGTGTGTGTGTGTGTGTGTGTGTGTGTGTGTGTGTGTGTGTGTGTGTGTGTGTAGTAACACTGCCAGTACAGTGTGTGTGAGAGATAAGATGTTTTATTGCTTGCAGGCTTAGCCCCATCCATCTGAAGCATCACATAATGGCCTGAAAAAAAACTGGGATTTACATCAGCACTATACTGAAGCAGGGAAGCCGTGATGTATGAGTGCCAATGTAGGGAGAGGGGAGGCAAGGTCTGCGGGGTGTTGCGTGCGTTATGCGGTGAAATCAGCGCAGAGAAACAGCGGTTGTGTGATGTGCAATCCTCACCATGTTTGACTTCTGACACCATGTCTATGCTCGCCACGTCTATGCTCATCCCGACTGCAACAGGGGCTCCTGGAAGAGGTTAAACAGCAGAGTGTGGATATAGGCCTACACCTCTACACCTGACCACAACACTGCGAATGGCGCCAAAAATAAAGCCTATAATAATGGGAGGGTAAATAAAGGCGCATGCCTCCAAAAGTCCGGCCTCAGTCCCGGATGTCGTGTCCAGCTGATGGTTTATCCACCGTCTCCTTCACGAAAGACTGTTGCCCGGTTCATTTACGCTGGAAACAAACAGAAACAACATCAAGCTTCAGGTCAATCAGCCGGGGCAATAACCTTGACTTCACTAAATGACAAACTCACCTTTCGCGCAATAAACAATCGAACCGACAACCAGCGCGGAAAGACGCGAAACCTGGCTGAACCTTGCGCAAACAAACATCACCGCACTCTTACTGTTTTCTATCTTTCACTCTCTTTTTCCCCCCCGTTGTTTACAAGCACAACAACCCAGCAAAAGCAGCCCTCAGTCAAACAGTCGACACGGTTCCGGACACCAAATCAGGTAAATCCATTGATTTGCCCCTCCACCTCAAAAAAAGGAAAGTCGCTTGAAGTGGAGAAGGGGTTGGATAAAAGAATCGGCAGCTCGCGAATTGATAGAGTCAGATATGAAATATGGGCTGACATCACCTCCCCCGACATGAATACTGGCTCCGCTTTTCTTTGCCCGTCTCTGACTGTGCAAGATGAAGAGGAGCTCTTACATTCAGGAGCCGAAAGCGCATGATGTGATGAGGAGGGTGCACAGGGATGCTGCTGCTGCTGGTGGCAGTGAAGGCACTCGGCTTGTTCAAATGAGACGAGCCCAACACTTACACACTGTAAAAAAAAACATCATATACCCACCAGTGGCTGCAGCATGGTGTGTACGCTCATTTTTTATTATCTGTCTTTTTGAGATATGGTGGAGAAATATGCTAACAAGGAACTGTCACATTGAGTTTCTCTCCTTTCTCGTAATTAACTCGTTTGTAATCATTTTACTGTTTTTTTAATTTTATCTTATTTTATTTTATTAAACTGTAAATAAATATTAGGTTTACTTTAAGTAGTGTAAATTTGCAGCATGTGAGTGTTTAAGGGCCACTCCATTGATTTGCAACACACTTTCATTAGGTCTGGGACTAACAAGACACAAAATCAAATTAACAGTGGCAAGATATCCTGATTTTTAGTCCCCATATATGCCTCAAGATTCAAAAACACCACATCTACAATTCCCATAATGCAACATTTCGTTTGGACTCTTGTTCAATGCTTGTCCTTTTTTAAACTCCACTTCTGAACTTTGTAACACGACTTTTAGTTGAAAACTTTAAAAAGTCTCGAGGACAATTCAAGATAACCCTATGACATCACTGGGTTATTTCTGATGACATCATCAGGATTTATTCTCTCAGACTTTAAGCAATTTCCTATAGAGCCAAGAAAAACAAGACCATGTGACCACTGCAGCGCCCTTTAAATAATGTGAATAGGTGTGTATTGTATAATTGTTTTATTTTTTATTTTCCTTTAAATAATTGAGTTATTAGTGAAATAATTTGTCCTTCTCCTCTTTCATTTATTGATTTATTTGGGATAGAAAGCAGCAAAAAATAATTCAAATATGATTTTCCTCAGAGAGATATCCTTAAGACTCAATATCACACCAAACCGCCTTGTTAAAATTGACATTTTTTTACAGTGCTCCTCACACCATCTGCGCCAATCCCTTCCTGTTTCTATAAAAATGGCGGGACCTGAACAGTGTCGAGGGGACAGGCTGCATTATCAGCCTATTAATCGATGCTTGTGATTGAAAGGCCCGTTAATCACCCACAATGATATCTTTTTCATACCTATAATGCGGGGCTCTGACATAAATTATTTAGCTTGGTAAATATTTAAGTCGTCAGGGGGGGGGGGGGGGGGGGGGGTACCGCGTGCGTGTGTCCGTGCGCGCGACACAAACACACAGCCATGAATATACGCGTGTTGTTGTTGTGACTTTACCTCGTGTCATAGATGGCGAACAACTTCTTGTTTCCGTCAACAGCATTCCTGAAAGAAAAAGATGATGACATCATTAATGATAAATCAGCTTTCATCCAATAAAAACACTCAAAGGCGGGTGATTATTCACAACCATCAACACAAACAAACATCTGTCACGGGGGGAAATGAAGTTTTCACGACTTTGGCTTCACGTTTTATGACTTCATGTGCGTTTTCTGTTGGTTTGACCCTTCAGGGTTTGTTGATGGAGTTCGATTGGATCTATGTGGTCTGTATCGCCTCTGTTTCCACCCGGGCTGCAGTAAAACAGGAATGTAAAACAGTGGGATGCCTTCAGGGCAAATATTGAAAGGCAGTCGATTTCCTCCAGGAGAGCCCCTCACCCACACCTTCTCATCTACACACACACACACACCTCTATATGTCGTCTTCTTCACTCACACACACTTGTGCAGCCGGTCATCACTCTGCAGGAGCTGTCCGCACCAGAAGCGGTGCTGAAGCCAGCTACCAGCCTCCAGAGGGGACAGACGGCTGTTTTTCTCTATGCTTCCCGGCTGCAGCTCTTTCCGTCCACAGACTGCATCTCCAGAAAGTGGAGGGAGGTTAAATATCGCACATTAATTACCGCTCATGAAACATGGAGCTCGGCTACCCTCTTATGGCAACTGTCAGGATGAGAACAACTTTCATGCCATTTAATTGGGGAGGACTTCAAAGATATCCTGAGAGAAACACACACACAGACACACACACACAATGGTCACACACCTCTTTAACAGTAGACCTTTATCACAGCAGCCATTTTGACACGAAATAGTGGAGGCAACACAGGTGTTACCAATGATGCTAATTAAGGTTCTGTTGCATTTAGTGCAGCAGCGCTGGAACCTTAATTAGTTTCATTGGTAACACCTGTGTTTACCTGGGCTCCGTACAAGAAACGGTAGTAGTAGTAACAGTAGTAGCAGTAGTAGTAGTAGTAGTCAATTCTCAAACAAACCGGGATTCCCAGCCATTGTAAAACTACTCCTACCCCAGGGGGTACTTCTAAGCTCTAATTAAGTGGACAAAGTGGAGAGTACCTCTGCTAATTACAGGAAATAGAAGAAATAAAAGTACGTCAGCTGGCTAACTAATGAATAAACAGTTGAAAAAAGTGGCTGAAAATGATAAATAACATAAACATAGCCAGCTAAAAACAATAAATAACTGTTGGTTGAAATAGTTGGCTGAAAGTAATGCATGAACAGAAATAGGTCAAAGTTGTGACTTAGATAAATGGTTGAAATCGTTAATGTTGCTAATGTTGATAGCTGAACGTAATGAATAAACATATAGCGAGCTAAGTCATAGCTAACTTTGATAAAGGGTTAAAATAGTGAAGTCACCCATAAGTAAACTTAATTAGCTTCTATTGTAATTATTATATTAATTAGCTGAAAGTAATGGCTTAGCACTTAACACAGCTAAAACTAGCTTTAATAGATAAACGGTTGAAATGCAGCTAAAAGTTCTGGTTTGAATTAGCAAAGCTAAATAGTAGATAAACTAATGAAATTAAATTCTAAATTAATAGGTAACCATTTAACAAAGCTAAAGGTAGCGTTAATAGATACACTTAAATGCTAAAAGTTATAAATGGTTTAGCTAATTCAAACATTTACCCAGTTACTTTACTTAGCCATTTCAACTAATGGATAAACAAATGACATGGCTAGAAGCAAAAGGTAAATGGCTGAAACTGATATCTAAGTAATGGATAAACATTTAGCTATGAGTAAAGGACAGCTGGCCGACCTAAACATTAGTTTAATTGTATGAAAACATTATTTCTTTCTATATTTGATAGTGTGAAATAACAGCCTGTTTCAGTGAACACATTTAAACAGGGAAAGTGAAGAGGTCATCAGACAGGGATGACTGAACAGGTTGCTATGCGTTCGCTCGCAGACAAAGCCTTTAAAATCCCGCACCTGATTTTATTAACATCTGACTCCCACCCTCCGGTTTGCACCGCCGGTGCGCCTCCTCCTCCCAGCCCACCAATGGGGAGCATCTATTATAAAAAAAATTATTAGCCTCTGTTGCACCACTTCATTCTCACTCTCGCACCGGCAGTAGGCGGTATTCTAGCAAAAAGAGACGAGGAAAAAACGTGGAGTGAACCCAGTGTCCTCCGAGGCTGGCGGACCTGACCGAGGGTTCAGCCCGCTGCTGCTGCCGCCGCCGCCGCTGCTGCTGCAACACCTCTGGAGGGTATGCAGGAGACGCGGTGCAGCAGGCACTGAAGAAGGAAGGCGGAGAAGACCAGACTGACTACTACAACACCGCCTGATGGGGAACCTTTGACAGGGAGAGAGAGAGAGAGGAAGAGAGAGAGAAAGAGAGAGAGAAAGAGGTGGAGAAGCTGAGGAGAAGGAGGGAGACAACCGACAAGCACGGGGATTAGGTGATTGAACAGCGAGAGACAGAGACCCCACAGCCTCCAGCCGCTGTTTGGTGGTGCTGATGGATCTGCATTCAGGTAGCCCCGTTTTTTTGTTTGTTTGTTTGTTTGTTTTTTGCCTCATTAGCCACAGAATGGCAATTAGTAATGTGACTCATTTTATGTTTTTGGTGAGGGTGGATGAGAGGTGTGGGGAAGGGGGAATAGGGAAGAAGGGTGGCCCATATGAATTGTAATGTGGATCATACTGCAGGAAACAATCCCTATTTCTACGTCTCCTCTCTGTGATATCCCAGCCTCTCTAGTGTTTGAGACAGATGTTTCAGATGTTAAAGAGTTGCACGTTGCAGCCTCATTGAGCAGAGATCGTCCTGCCGCTTGATTTAGTGATTCCTGTGATGGTCTTCTCCTGTATGCAGCAGGGTAAAGAGTTTCTCTGTGTGAGTTGGGCAACCACAGCTTATTGTTTTTACAGGTTAGTGGCGGTGGTATTTGTTGATTTTTGTGATGCATTTTTTGTTCATTTTTCCTTGTCTCTCTCTGTTTGTGGATGTGTGTTACAGCTCTAAACAACAAAGTGAGCAGAAAGTCAGTCATGGCAAGGCTCGTCCTTTCCCTCCTGCTCTTGTGTGGATGCCGAAATAGGTAAACAAAGAGCTAAAAGATACTTGTCTATCTCTAAGAAATGTCTAAAAGTTTGTGTTTGCTGCTGTTTCATCACAAGTCTCATTTTTAGTTGCGTTGTCACACATTCTTGTTGCCCCATCTGCAATTTTGTAAATTAAACTCTTGGATATTCTCATACATTTTTGTGCCGAGGACTCCAGCCAGCTCTGCCCTCCTCTCCGTGATTGAGCGTATATCCGAGCTGCGCTCTGCTACAGCTGCACTTAAGTGGCTGTCCTGCACTCAAGGAAAGCAAAAAAAGATCTTTGGCAATGCTGTCAGTAAATCACTGGGAATAGTCCACTCATCTGAGGAGATCAATGGCTTTTACATCACATGTTCAAACCCAGCTTGTAACCTTGTCTTCCATGTCTCTCCCTGTAATTCCTCCACATGAACACGGTGTCTAATTTTCGAGCTACAGAGAATGTGCTCATCCTCAGTCATATTGCTGTGCTCCTTGCCATATTTTGAGGGGGAACTCATTTGTTTCTATTTGGATTTCATGTCAAAGCCTTAATTATCTCTACTGGTAGTTGTAAGCAGCACTTATGTTCAATAATTAATCACAACAAGCCTGTCCTAAATGCGGCAAGATAATTAATCACAATAACCATGTCACGTTTTGACGTCCTGCAGTTTAACTAGTGCCAGGACGCTGTTCCTCCTCAGAGTCTCTTTATTCTTGTTTCCTCTCCCAGTCTCTGCCAGTCCTCCTCAGAGGATCAGAAGGAGATGGTGGCCAACGACAACAGCACAGTTTTCACCAGGATCCTGGACGGGCTCCTTGACGGTTATGACAACAGGCTTCGCCCGGGGCTTGGAGGTTTGCTGGGAACTTATTTCACATTTTAGAAACAAGTCATTAAAAGCCTCCCTGGATTGTCACCTAACCCACTAACCTGATCTCCACCATGGGAGGCCCCATTCCCCACTGCGATTTCATGCACTGATTCCTGGGAAAATGTTGCTAGACAGGCAGGTACAGGGGTCGAAAGCGTGCGAGCAGATGTTAATTTTGCTCCCACGTCAACTGAGGTGAAGGCGCACGCATGTTGTCAGCTGTTTCCTCCTGAACTGTAGCTCAGAACATGAATACATGCCGTCGTTTGTCGCACGTCGCCATGGCAGGGAGAGTAAATCAATCAAGCCGTCGTCAACACAGCTTGAATTCAGTGTGCTGTGGTGTTTTATAACTCTTCACCCTTGGCAACAGGAGATAACCTTGAAAGGCAACAAACTGCCATTCAAAGATGGAGATTTTTTTTTCTAAAGGACAGCAGAAATGAAAGCTCTTTATCCCTGACTCCTTCTCATTTCCTGCATTTCTCCCACAGATTTCCAAACAGCTTTTTGTTTTGTCCATATCGGTCCCCATTTTACCCATAACCACAGTCCATAATCGGAAGAAACGACACTTTTTCATGTTCGAATGGCTGATGTGTCGTGGCAAAAGCCTGCTCTCACATCCTGGTAACGGTTGCTACCCTTGACAAGTGGGCCTATAAATACATACCAGAAAAACATTCAGGCCTTCATTCAGCATTCAACAAGCTGCTCTCCACAGCACGACCAATCCCAGCTCGCCAGGACCGAATTTATATGCATAAAGGAGATTTTTGTTGGCTTTGCTTGTACAAATGATAGAAATAATGTGCTACCTGCAGCATCATCCTCAGAAGAAATGCATTGTGAGAGAAATCAAAGAAATGTGTTGATTCATGTGAATACTGAGAAAGCACCGGTTTGTTCTGTGGCCACAGGTTTTAAATGGCAAAACTGATGCTGAGCACTGATTTTATTATTCAATATATAATATATCTTATTAATATAATGTGTTAATTTGACTACCTGCATGCCTCAAAGTTGTAAGCAACTGACTTTCCCTTCAGAACATCCCCTGAAACTAGAACTGTTAGTCGATTAGTGGATCAACAGGAAATTAATCAGCAACTATTTCGAACATTGATTCATCATTAGGCAGAAAAACATCAAACATCCCTGCTTTATTTTTATATTATATCCTTGTAAATTGAATATCTTTTGGTTTTGGGCTATTGGTCAGACAAACAAGATACCTTCTTGGACTTTCTGACATCTTAGAGAGAAAATTCACTGATTAATCTAGAAATTGCTGGAATAATCAATGGTGATTGCTGCAGCCCTAGGGAAAATACAACTCAACAATTTAAATACAAAATATAGACAGAAAATGTCAAATGTCCCCAAATATCATACCAATGGAGGACTGATATATATTTTTTCTGCAAATCCAAGTCCCCCAATTGACAGACGCTTAAATCATAATACTTTTGATCACCTTTTTATGTCCTCTCATCATCTGAACTGTTCTCTCTCAACAGAGAACGTCACAGAGATCAAGACGAATATTTTTGTCACCAGCTTTGGCCCGGTGTCTGACACGGAGATGGTGAGTTGATCTTGAGCTCTAGATACACAGAGCACGTCACATCTCTGAAGCCCTGTTATTGGATTGAAACGTATATTTAAATTTCAACACTGCACTGCTGCTGCAGCTGTTTCCTGCCAGCAGTCTCGTGTCCTGGTTGTGTCTTTGAAGAACTTTTTTACTTGTAAAGGTGACAAAATGAACGTGGACGACTTAAACTTTTAAGGTTTAATGCAACGTGGCTGGCCAATTCCACCTTGTTCCAAATGATTCATCCCTTTATTAATCCACTCTCTTATGAACTATAAGGTTCCACCTGAATGGCAAAATGCATTAAACCTCCTCTTTCATTAAATCTTCCATTACACCCTCACTGTATCCCTGGAACACTTTGACACCACAGTGATCAAACTTGCCACTTTCCTATAATTGACTTAAAAAAAAGGTATTGACAGAGGCGCGAGATTGATTAATGAAACGTGGCGAGAGACTTGAATGATTTTTGCGGTCCATAAAAGCTTGCGTGTCAGTTTGCTAAAAGCGTCATTATTCTACGGGATGGAGTATCGTTTGTTTTCTTGTTCATTTGTTTTTTTGTTTTTTTTTCGCTCAAAGCACATCGATATTTCACACACGAGCAGATTTATGATGGATTTGTACAGCACAACGTTTGATCACCATCTCTGTGAAAAATTAATGGTTTATGAAGGTATAAAGGAGTTTTCGAACGTCCAATGTTGGTGCGGATTGACAATTGACTGAATAGAAGCGAGTTAAAGTCACTTTTCTCAATTTACTTATTTTCTTTGTGGTGTGACAAGACAATGTCAAAAAGCAGCATTTAAAGCTCCATTAGGGAAGAATTCTGCGTGAAGGTAAGCCAGAGAAAACAATGCTGCAACCCAGTCAAGAAAAAGAAACTGAGACCTTGTGTAACTTTCTTGTTTTGGGTAAATTCACTACAGGAAGTGATGTTCTAAAGCTTAAGAGAGTAAAATAGACAACTATCTCTTAAAATGCAGAGGAAGATCTTTTGCCTTTGGCATCACTTCAGAATCTTCTGGCCTATAAAGATCAGAGAGCAGACAGATTGGTAAACATGAGGCTTCTGAGTCAGTCAAACAGTTACCTCTTCACTGATATTTCGGGTTAAATCCTGCCTTTCCCAGCAGAACTCTCTGAAATCTTTTGCTTTCGTCTCAGGAGTACACCATAGACGTGTTCTTCCGTCAGAGCTGGAAGGATGAGCGGCTGTGCTTCAAAGGGCCCATGGAGATGCTGCCATTAAACAACCTGCTGGCCAGCAACATCTGGACCCCCGATACCTTCTTCCTCAACGGCAAGAAGTCTATTGCTCACAACATGACCACGCCCAACAAGCTGCTGAGACTGAAGGATGACGGCACTTTACTTTACACGATGAGGTAGGTTAGAACACAGATGTTGTCCTCTGGCGTGATTTATTCGCTTGAACACTTTTGCCATCTACAGTTCAAAGACACTGAATAATGAACTGTGGGTAAGTGTTTTGCTTCATAACACTCCTAATCTTAAACCCCTTTGGTGGCCAAGGTTGGTGGAACTTGTCACATTTAGACATTTCATTAATTTCAAGTATGCTGCTGGTGAAAAAAAAACGCTCGCCTGCACAGTACGAGATTCAAGGTGGAGTGATTCTATGACTGTACTTGAGTCCTTGAGTGAACTGAGGACAACTTCAATTGGAGAAAAAACGGCCAGCAAAGCCAGTGAGCTGAGAATAAATAGTGATAGAAACCAGTCAAACCAGTCAATGCAGCTCAGACTGTAGGAGAATAGTGACACCCAGTGGCCAATCAGAGGTATTTGTAAGAGCAAAGTAAATGAGGCATTTTGCAAGTGCATCTTTCGTGCGTATTTCTTCTCATTCTTTTACTTTGTGTCTTGTTTTAAAAAAGAATTTGAGACATTATGAAGCAAATATAAATCTCTTTAAATGTTGTTGTTTAAAAAGCTGCCGAGGGAGATCATTTATTAGGAAACGCAACCTCGTTGTAAACGTTTTTGACAGTTATGCAGAAATACTTTAGAGAAGAAAAAGGACAGAACAAGCCAGCAACCAGATGATGGTCACTATAAAGTAAGCCACCAGTATTTACACGGCTACAGAAACAAAAACTCAAGGAAAGGAATAAACTCTCTGTCATCTGATGGACAAATTGTTGTTTTTCTTTAGTGGAATGTCAGCGTAACCACCGGGACTCACTGTGACCTTTGAGCCAGAGAATTAGAATAATGCTGTGCTTATCCTCAGGAGTTACTGTAGCTGCAGGACTTAAGAGTGACTGTATCACGGATGAGAGCACTCTATCTGATACCAGTGCCACCCACAGGGAGAATAACGCTGGATGAAGGACAGATTATCCATATGCAACCGCCCTGACATATATACATATCCAAAGCAGCGTGTATTTATAGTCACGCTGTTGTCACGCGCACCAAGCGCACACACTGCGGGTGTCAGGCGCGTTTTCTGCACTAATCAGTTGTAGTGACGCTCAACTTTGACCTCAAGGCTTAACAAGTGAGGGATTGCATGAATGTGTGTGTGTTCATTTCCATATGTTTGATAATATGGAAATATGTGCATACATGTATTTATGATCTGAATGTACAAATGTACACGTGTGTGTTTGTGACAGAGACAGAGAGAAAGAGAGATGACAGAGAGAGCTTGAGCTTCCATAATCTAAAAATGGCATCCCCGCTACAGTGGAAATGAAGCAGCAGTAGGTTGCTTTTAATCGTCTAATTGTTGCAGCACTGTGTTTGTCATTACCAGCAGAGCTTAACCACTGGCAGCACTGGTTTTATTTCCTGCATAAACACACACTCACACACACACATGCACACGTAGGCCATCTGGGTATTTGCGGGTCACATTTAACTCAACAGCGACATTTTTTTGTTTGTTTGTTTGTTTCTCTTTATGCCTGTTTGCACTACACGTTATTCAGTTTGTCAGCATTAGCATAACACTAGTGACAATGTGTGTTTTGCATTCAGCCTTTGATCAAAAATACAGTGGAGCACAAAATACTACACACTATCTTACAGTATGTAAGATAGTGTGTAGACCCTACTCTTTATAATGTTATTTACAGAGACCCAACAGTTCCCACCATGAGTAAACACCTAGCAACAGTGGCAAGGAAAAACTTTGTTCCACCAAAACAAGTTCCCTCCTGACACTATTTTCCAAGGGCACCTTCTTTGTATCCTGGGCTTAGCAGCGCCCCAGACAAGCATGATTTGTTGTTTAAAGAAGATTTTTTTTTCCCCCTACACCAGAATGATAATGGATGCAGTCTGACACAGTATTTTGGAGAAAAGTCTGACGATGTGAGATTAAGCTGTGGGTGTCCAGGACCCCTACCAAAACATTAGGGTTTATATAACAAGCTTGATAAACTACTGTATATTCTACAGTCAGCACTAATCATAATAATGAGACAAAACTTCTCCCATGTGACCAAAAAGTTGATTATTAAGTGCAAACATCGCCTTAACCGTAGCGATATACAGTATTTACTCTGATGTACAATAAAATGTATTTAAGGAACACTCATGGGTGCTGTAAGCACATATTTTCATAACAAAACATCCAGATTTAGAGCCACATGTGCACATCCCCATAGGAGTCACACAGACAATGCACAAGTGTACACAAACGTATCTAACACAGATGCTACTGTGAGAACATGTGTTATACACACTAGTAAGCAGAAGCATACTGTCATGTAAGTGCACATTGCAAACATTACATCCTCTCTCACACAAGTTCATCATGTATGTGCGTGAATGAAAGCTCCTCTCTCTTCCCTCCCTGAGCTAAATGGGATTGCGGTGCTGCATCGTTTGGAAATCATTACTCTGAGGAGGAGTGGTCGGTTTCATCAAGGAGATTTCTCTGCATTTGTCTCCATGGATAATTCATAAAATGCTCCTTTTCACAACTCTCAGCAAGCTTAATGCACACGAGCTCGATGGCAGCCCATTATGATCCAGGATACCAGATAGGTTGGAAACATATACAGCTCTGAAATCTCTAAATCACCACAGAGTGAGAGCATTACACACCATTATCATTAGGTACAGTAGTGCTGCCTTCTGATCCATGCTCCTAGTTATTACCTTTAGACCAGTAGCCTCCTATTTGAACATGCAGCCATACTGACAATTTGTTTAAGCGTGAATTAAAATGATAGTTCCTTATTTAACTTTTTTTGAAACATTTAAACACTTTTTTTCTTTTTTCTTTTTTTGTTTTGATATAGCCACCCCCATGAGAGCGACTGTATGTGATACAAGTTGTGAGATTGTTAAAAATGTGCTTGTTAGTGTGAAAAGACAGATGGTGCAGCGTGGCAGCGGCTCAGTGGTTAATATAGCATAAAGCTCCTGGACTCAAAACTCAGCTGTTTTGTCCTGTTGCCCCAAGATCTGGACTTTTCTGCAAGGTCAGGCGTATTGGAAACTTTAGATTTCCCACAGGTGTGAGGGTTCGTATGCCGGACTGTTTCTGGGGTTTTACCCTGTGATGTATTGCCTTCCACTCAGGCAGAATAGAATCATGGGAATAATTTCATCTACTGTTTTATCACCATTATTTAAATTATAACTGCTATGGGAAGCACAGATCGCAATACAAATTAAAAGCAGCTATCTTTACAGGCATTTCTTCTAATGGGGCAAGGCCACATGAATAATTAGAACATGGTATACTTGCCAAAAGCCATGTTCCCATTTCTTTATCCCAAAGACACTCTTTCCTCTCCTCCATCCTTCAGCTGTTTTAGACACAATAATGCAATTGGATAATCCTGCACTGATGTGGAAAGCAAGCTGAGCCCCAAAACAGTGTATGGGGACCAGAGGTGGCCCCTTATCCCACATTGTTATGCTTTGTTCACTTTAATAATATAATTGTGAGAACCTCCTGGAGTAGATACATACACGCAGGATGTTCTGAAGCATAAAAAAAACAAGACCCAAGAGGGTTTCACCTCATCTCTGTGACACAGTTGTTATTAGGATTATAATCAGTGAAGGAAAAAAGAAGAACACCTGATTCTGTAGCTCATGTTGAGGTAGCTCATATGCCTGAACGCTCGAAGCAGAAAACAAAATCTGAGAGAGATACCTAAAAATAAAAGCTAATTTAGTTCAGTGAGTCCACATCATCATATCACTGTTTTACTGTTTACCAGCGTGCAATAAGCACGAGTACCCAGAGGGACTGGATTCAATCTGGGGCAGATAGCTAAAAAAACAACAAGAAGAAAACAAAAAAAAAACAATAATTATGATATGTGTGCTCAATTTGTATGCTTAACTTGCTGTTCTTCCAGGACACTGCGAGGCACCATCACAGCAGCTACAATGATAACACGTTGTCTCGGATGATTGTGAATGACGGGCAGAAAATTAGATTTGAAGAGCTATTGTATGTGTGTGTGTGTGTGTGTGTGTGATGATTTAAATAGACTAATTGATTGAATCTAAATGAAGCAGGAGACGGACCTGTCTTCGAGTCCTTTGCGATTCAAATGACGTTCATCAGGAGGTAGAGCTCAAATGATGTGCAACATTCATATTTGAATGATCTGGATTGACAGGTGAACGAGACGAAGAAAAGAGCTGGCATGAGAGTTTGTCCTCAGGATCATTCCAACGAAAAGAAGACAAATAACTCTTTAACCACTAGGTGGTAGTATTGCCACTGTTAAACCAGTGTTGCAGAGCGAGGAGAATACTTCACTTCCAAGTGTCATGCATGAAACTGTATCATCATTTAATGCTGCGAGGAAATATTATAAATAACACAATTTCCTGGTAATTTTACTGGCTGATGCTGACAACAAAAGCACTATTATGGGCTTAAATTGACCCCCATATCTCTCCTTCTTATCCTCTTTAAGAGTGTTAATAGGTTATTACTGCAAAGATAGTAAAGCTGCCTCCTTCCTTCTAACTGTATTTGGTACCTTGTAATTATACTGACAGTAATTGTAGCCGTTCTTGTAATTGTGCAGTGCTCCGGATAAGAGATCCAGTTAAACATTTAAAGGCTAAATAGTGAGTGTAAAAGAAAACATACATCCATTGTGCGTTTCCCCTGTTGCTCATCCGCATCTCACAATGTTGCTGCTGAGGTAAGCCTGTATTATGTCGTTAATGGATGTATTTCATGTGTTTTTGCCTAAGATTGACCATATTAGCAGAATGCCCCATGCAGCTGGAGGATTTCCCCATGGATGCACACGCCTGCCCTCTCAAGTTCGGCAGCTGTGAGTAAAATCTACTTTTCTATTCATCTTGTCCTTCGCTATATAACCTAATCCCAGCTATTATGTGACATTCGGCCCAGTGTAATCAGTTATGCAAAAGTTGAATCTAGATTTAGAGAACAATAAGAACTCATTTGAGATGATGTTGGGTAATAGATGGAATGCTGCTGCAGAGACAGTGCTGAGTTTGCTTTCCTGACTTTCCTGACTGTCTTCCAAATGACTTAAGAACATGCAGTATTTTCCTGTACTGTACTGTACCTTTTATTATTCTCCTTTTATAAGTTGCTTTGACTAAATCTCAATGTAATGCAAGTGATGCAGTCTGTAAAACTGAATTATTATTATTATTGATAAAACAAGGAATAGGATCAGGATGTACAGGTAGAACGACTGAGATGTGAAGGAGGGCCCTTAGGGAAGACCTACAGTACCAGAGAGGATTATGTGCTAGTTTGAGGCAAATAACTTCTGTGTTTTACAGTATCAGTCACAATCGAATTAAGTCAGAAATGTATGGCAAAGTGTCTTCCAGCGAGATGTTGTTTATTGACCTCTCACAATGCTCATTATTTAATTATTTTTGCAAGCTCTATTTAAAAAACTTTGTAAGAAGTCACCGACAGAAGAGAAGAGATTACTGCGTGTTCCCAAACACTTAATTAGGCCAGTGATCGGAAGGGCTTTCCCCAATGCTTTCTTAACAGGACGGCTACTCTGTGTGTCCTAACACTGAGGACATGTATAGAAACTTGAGTGGCCTCGGGGGTATTTAAAGACCGATCTGGCCAAATGCCACACCTTGGGAGCCTCTTGGGCTAAAAGGATGAGGCTCTTATCCCCAGATTTCTGTGAGACGTAGTCCACCCACACACTCTATATAAGAGAAGCACTTTTGACTGCAATCCAATTACAGCGCAAGGAGCTGCTGGGCCTTCCCATGGCAAACACTAACCTAATCGGCCTGGTTCAATGCCCTACATATGAGAGGTGTAAGTGTGTATTAGGAATAATGTGTTGATGTCCACACAGTATATTTATGAAGTGTCCTAGTAAGGGGATTTCTTACTTTGTTTCTCTCCTGTCCACCTCCTGCTTTACCTCCACTTTACACTGCTGCATCATGACTACATGTTAATACACAGCAAAAAGAAGTCAACCCTTTGTTTAATAAACAAAATGGCTGATGTGACTGACACAAACACTGTTTTAGACCAGCGCCAAACAGTATTTTAACTGTATCCGCTGTTTACTATCGCCATCAGAGGTGGCGATACATCCGGTGTAATGAAAAATGGGCAAAATTAATCCCATGTGGAGAGAAAAAAGGGCACCAGATTTCTCCATCTTCTCCTCCTCTTTTCAGAATGTCATGGTTTGATATTTCAGTGCTGCTCTCCAAAGGCAGAGGCCAGTGACTACAGAAGCAATGAAAAAAAGAGTTTAAAGAGTTAAAGGCTATAGTTAAAGGTTAGAATGGCTTCATTTGATGTTGACTGACTACTTTACCTCAGAAATCATTGTCATGGAACCTAAAAATGCAGAAACTCTCATTTTCTTTGTTCAAGACCAGTCAAGACCACAACTTCTGGGATATCACTTAATTGCCTGTACATTGTCTGATTTATTTGTTAACTGTCTGGGAGGAGACATCAGCCAAATCCTCTGGAATAAAATTTGGTTTCCTAAACACATACATGAAGAATTCATCTGCAAAACAGCGTCTGAAAGAACACAGCAGTTTGTAAATACTGCAAGGCAGCACACTAATGAGGTGACTCAGTGTAGTAACCACGCTTCACCCAAAGAGCTGGTAAATATTAGCTCACAAAGTAGGCTATATTCTATCTGGTCTTGGCCTTGACCTGGTCTCAACCCCTCAAAGTCTTGGTTTTCTCTCAGTTTAGCTAGTCTTGACTACAACACTGGCTTTCATTTGACAGCTGTCTTGCTTTAGCCATCTAGATGGCTGCTTCTCTGTAGTTATTGCATTTAATCTTTATAGGTCAGAGTTGTAAGCCCAGGCCTGGGCCACATGTACAAAGGTCATTACAGATGGTGAAGTTAGTCCAGCTAAAGGGCACTAATCCCTTATTGTGGACTACCTGCATCTTAATTTAGCTGCTGGCCTTCAGCCATACAGCTATGGCTGTGGTATTAAGTTAATGTTGAGCCCAGAGATATGTAGCATTTAATTCAAAAGATACAATCTATTATCTTACAGCAAACCAAATGGCAGCTGAAAGTGCTGCACTTTCCTATTTTAACCTTACCAGCTTTGGGAGTTAGAAACATTAGTAGTTGAATTGAGCTGAATCGTAACATGCATTGAATAGCGAATGTGCAGAGGCACAGTAGTGTTGGAATGGTTTATGCATCAAACAATCAGTCTGAAAAACCATGACAACTATGACAATTACTGTACATAAAATCTGCTCCAGTAAAAGGCCACAGGCTGAAGCCAACTCATACACACAGCAGAAGAACTGCTAAAGGAAAGTATTTTCCCAGAAATTACAACATGATTACCATAATTGACAGCTCTCTGACCAAAAAAAGACGAGTCATTTTGAACTTTGTGAAGCTGTTGTTTATCGCGAGGAGGATATTTAGAAACAGCTTGTTCCCTGAATCAGTACCACAGATACAGATGATGGTGTGCGGTGTACAAAAACTTGGCCACCTGAGCTGTGGGAAAACAATAAAATATGGTCTTATGAATCATCTCTCAGCCTTCAACCCACGATGATCACCCTGGACATATGTAGCAGTGAATCATTTTATGATTGCTCTCTTTCTTGGAGCATTTGATATTCTAAGATATTAATGTCTGAATTGCACTTGTAAATAAACCCTGAGCGCTTTCGTGAGCAGCAGAAAGAAGTCTGACTCCTGCGTTACCGGTCACCAGAACATCAATGAATCTTCAGGATAAGGATTCCCACTTTAATGACACTCCAACATCAGTTCAAGACTAAGAGGATCAAAGAGAATGTTGAAGCTGTTCTGAAGCCAAAGTAATGCCCAAATTCTTGTTGCACTTCAGGCACACAAACTCTGTGTTCGTCTCCCCATCTACAGATAAAGTTGGCTTTCTTACAACTGTCCTAACCAGAAAAAAATGACAGTATTTGCAGAGCACATACAGTTTTCAGTAATAATGGCAGCAAATTTACCGCTTAGAAAATGTCTTTTACCAGCTCAGATGACAACTGTTACTCACAGATTTCATCAGCTGTAGCTAATTAGCTAACTAAGCGAGGCATTTGCAAACACTGTCTCTGACTAATATTTACAGCTTGGTTTAAAACAAGAATCTTGTAAAAGGACATTAAATATACATGCACATTATGCATGCTAAGAACTAAAGCCAAAGTAAAATGTTAGCATCCTCACCTGTTCATCCTCCTGACATCGTTCTTGTATAAACCTGTTTGGCCTGCATACACACCTTTTTTGGATTGTTTGTAAACCAGTGTGGTGTGGACGTGAAGTCATCTCAAGTTATATTGCAGAGACTCCCCAACTTCCATAAAGTGCAGAACAGAGCTGCTAAAGTTAGCCTAAATTCAGATATACTTGCACCCAGGACTAGCTTTCACACAGTGGGGAAATACTACACAGTGGATGTACTAATTGTGAACTGGCAAACTGATTCAGTAATTTAGTTAATAATGTGCACCTTGACACAACTGTGTTACATATTTTGATTAATTTTGAAAGATTTCTAATCTGTTTTAGCCTGTGTTGTTCAGAAGACATTTTGGTGTGAATCTTCTACATGTATTTCCTCTTGAATATTTCAGACCGCTTCGCTCAGAGTGTGTAGAGGTACTGTATAGTAAGTGATGAGCTAGGCTGAGTCTTTGCTCCCCTTGCCTCACACATACGACGGGAGCAGCAAAGCGTTTAAGCGTGAACGGTTCAGAAGTTGGCACAGGTGCACCATCTTGCCTGTCAGAGCCTTTAGTTCTTCCTCTGTGTAATGAAATTCACCAATAATCCCTTGTTCCAATCTAAGTACCCGACAATTAAGGTCCTGGCCTTTGGTCTGACAGTGCCCAAATTTAAACACTACATCCCTTGTAGACCAGTATCCAGCTGCCAAGTGAGCACCCAGAATGGAAATACTTAAGTTAAGATGGTATCTCCTGGACACAAATAAACAATGGCAGCCCTTTTACAGAAGGCCAGGCCAAAGCTTGCTTGTACGTTATATAAATATACTGTACTTTATACTGTATGTTGTAAATATTTGAATGTTTAATGCAGATTTGGTTTGTCCTGTGTACTATTCATAGATCACACCTCCAGAAATAGCTGCAAAAATTCCCTCTGAAGAATCTGATCTACTTTCTATTCTCGGTATTAAATTACACCCTTTAAAGAACATCAAAAATAAAACATAAGTATGAAGTTCAGCATCTATTGTAAGTGGACTGACGCAGCCCTCCTCTCGTTATTTTTGTCATTTCCCAATTTCCTCCTCTTGTTTAAGTTGACATGTTCACAAATAGCTTCTTAGTGTCTTTTTTTAGTTCTCTGTTCCCGTCCTTGATGGGTTTTTTGTTTGTTTTTGTTTTTTTTGTTTTTTTTGGTCCAGCAATTCTTTTGACAGGTAACAATAATCACAATCAGTGAAATAGTTACATAGATTATCATTTTTTTCTAATGAAGTTCAAGTCAAACAGACCTCACTAGGGGGCAGATGATGAATCGGTGTCCACTGTGTTGTGCAGGATTTAATATGAAGAAATGAACTAGCAGGAGAGGCTTCAGAGTTTGCACTCTGTTTTTCATCACAAGTGTGATGCAACACATTATGGTTAATCTGACTCAGTCTGGTTCCTGCTGACAGGGGAGCTCACCTCTGACCCGCAAGTGTGGTTTAAACAAGAATACACTTAAAACTCCACCCACACACACACACACACACACATGCAGGCATGCAAGCAAAATTCTGCTTTGGGCCTTAAGCCTGCAGTCTAATCAAAAAGTGCTAGACGGATTCTGCAGCAGCACTCACTCAAATAAACACACAGAGATACACATAACATCAGCGACGACAGGGTTGAAACTGTGATATGTTACAAATCTACTGTGCTATTAAAATACATTTATTCCAAGGCTATTTTCAAGTCATCTTTCTCTTTCTCTCTCCCAGATGCCTATCCGGTGTCAGAGGTGGTCTACACTTGGACTATGGGAGATGTTAAGTCTGTCGAGGTGGCAGAAGACAGCTCCAGGCTCAACCAGTACCATCTTGTTGGGCAAACTAAAGGCACAGAGGACATACACACAAGCAGAGGTGTGTATGTGTGTGCATGAACAGACAGACAAAAAGACTCCTGTAATCATCATAGCAGTACAGTAAAATAATGTGAAGCAAGAGAGGAGACACGTGGAAATCTTTTGATGAATGCAAAAGTGATGCAAGAAAAATAAAGAATAGGTAACAGCTGTTTATGAAAGAATAAGAAAAATCAAATGTGTTGTCCACATTTCAGATCACTTCATCTTTTACTCTTCATCCTAAATGTGTCCTATATAAGCAAGCCGATGTTGTAACCAGGTATAGGTCTAAATATGTAGTAACAATTAATTCCTATGTAACATAACTGGCTTTAATTCAGTGCCATGTAAATTCCCACTTGCATTACATTGTAGATGGGCTATGGACCTCCACTGTTGTCAAAAATATAGAATAATGATTAAATAATAATAATAATTATACTAATGAAAGAATAATGTTGTTTAAACTTGACATTGAATATAGTATGTAATGTAAAATATTTTTAAAAAAAACATTTTTTTCACAGCACTGACTCACTCATCAGTTTACTTTTAATGTATCATCCCCCAGAAATCTTACTAACACCATTTTCAGATAGGTTCCCCCCAGCGGGTAATGGGTTTACAAGGCAAAGCTGGTGTCACAACACATTCCTGTTAATTTAAAAAAGGCTGACTCAGCTGCTGCACCACGGGGCCCTGTTCAAAAACTTTATACAACCTACAGGACCATTTTATTAGTTAGAGCAACATTGTGTAACTTTTCTACCATAAAATAGATTTTAAATCGTTTTGATGCTACACTGGCTTGTAATCAGGTAATGGTGTCTGTCATTTCCACCCTGCACCCTGTGCGTCTGTTTCTGTACTATGTATATAGTGCCGTAAAGTGTTACATACTTTTTGTGAGTGATCATACGCGGAGCACAAAGTCACACAACACATTTGATTGATTTGGGTGAAACTGGGTCATACTATATGGAGAAAATGTTTTCTGTTTTCTCCTCTGATGTCCTCAGACTGCTCCACCTCAACTCTCTAAAATTTACAGAGTGAAACAGTGAAATAAACTGCTGCCAACTGTAGCTGCCTTTAGCTAATGTTAGCTCAGTTTGCTAGCTGGGCTGCCCAGACTGTGAGCTCAGAATGTTTTGGACAATTGAGAAGAGGAGGTTTGGAGGTGAAATAAAAGGCTGAAAGACAGACGCCAAGCTGGGATTCTTGCTGTTGGACTAGTAACTAATACTAGCTGGCTGCTATGCTACTTGCTTGATGTTTGGCTGTTAGCAAAGCATAGTTTTTGATAAGTATATAATCATTTACTCTATCACCCTTATTCTTCACCTTTCTTGTGCATCTTTTCCCTGACTAAATTTATACAGTATTTGATGCAGTGTAACACCAAATAACGTGATGTAACTAATTCTAGATTAGAAAAGATAAACGCTGCGAGGGGAGATGGGCGTGCAAAGCAGAGAGTGAATGTGGGAAACATTATCAGGAGATCAGAGTCAATGAGTGGAGGCTTGTGGAGGAGAGTAGCCTATCCCTCACACAACCAGCTGTCTACAGGCCCGGACAGCCCTGTCAAACAACACTTATCCCTGCATGAGCCCATGCGCGCGCACCCACACAACCACACACACACACACACACACATAGAGCTCAAGAGAGACCTGAGACCTGGGGTTAATCCCCCCATCCAACCACCCATCAGCTTTTGCATAAGAAGATGACATCACAGATCAGTGAGGGATTGGTTGGTTGGCTGTCGCTGAGTGTATCTGTGTGTTTGTGGGTATGTGCTCTCGTACCTTTCTCATTGTAAGTACCAAATGTCCTCACAGTAATGGTAAAAACCCTCAAAGTGAGGACATTCTGATGCTACGCACAATGACCTGGTTATTTTCTGGTTATATCTGAGATGTATGTTAGGGTTAGTGTGAAAGTGAAACATCGAATACAGCTGATTTTATACGGTATGATTGGAAGCATTTAATTTTGCATAGTTTAGCATAATGGAGATGGTTTGTTAATGTGTGTGTGTCTGTTTGTATGTCAGGATTGGACAGCCTCGCTCTGACACGTGGGGGTGGGGGCGTTGAAAGGCATCTGCTTAATGCTCTTACGTAAAATGAAACTTCCCTCCAGTTTCTAGTAGAATCATTATTAAAGTGTGGATTTCCCCTGGTGAGCCACAACTGAAACCTTGCTTTTGTTGGATGACTCAGTGGTTTAATTGAAGGGTTAAAGGGGTTGTTGGGTGAGGAACTGCATGGCTGCCTAGCTGCAGGGCCAAATAGCCGGCTCACTGGCTGGTTGGTTGGCATGTTGACAAGTTTGCTAATTGGTCAGTTGATAAAATATTGGCTGAAAGGCTGGACAGTGTCTGATGGATGCTGACATATTATACAACCATTGTTTGCTGCAGTCACCAAAAAGCAGTGAGTTAACAATGCCGGGGACGAGCACGTAGATGGTCAAAAAATTCAATACAAACGTCTGAAGCAAAGTTTACTGTCAACCATTCATATTAGCAGTAAACGTTGATGCTAGCTAGCCATGTTTGATAGCTAGTAGGGGTCAAAACCTCCACAGGGTATCCTTTAAATTTGAGAATTTTACATGAATCATTTTTGCAGTTTTCGCAATGATAATAATGGCAAGCCAGGCACAAAATGCGTTTTAATGAGAGAAGCTAATATTTGTCAATTTATTGTCAAATTATGCCACATTTTTTGCATCACGTGACCATCTTTGGTCCCATGTTGAACACTTCATTCTCTTTGAAATGCCATTTCATACTTTGGTTTCCAAATCCGTCATTTATGTTGATTAGTTTCAACAATTAATCAAAGGTCTGTACTGTAAATCAGCAAACCTCCAGCTGGTGTTCTGTGTTAAAAATGTTAAACATGATCTGTGAATACTGTTTAGCCGAAGGACTAAAGGCATTAAATCATCATTCATGCAGCTCAGCGCTTCTATCTGGAAACCGTCCAAGTCAGTGGCGGAGATTGCTGATGAGTTTGGGCTCAGGGGTCACATTCAGTCCAGTGGGTTAACTTACCTTCTGTATGTATTTGACTCTCTTGCTAATAACTTTCCCACTTTTACAGCACATACACATCTTACATATTAACAGGTTTTAAATGGAATATTACCACCTTGAATGGAGTTGACAGCGGTTACAGTAGGGGTCATCGCAGGCGTGAAAACAGATTCCAATTTTATCTTTTGAAGCCATTTTTTAAAAAGTTTAGCAACAACCTGTCAGAGTTCTTCGTATTGCAGGATCCTGTACAGTAACATGAATATATTTAATACTTTACTGTGTACAAGAGTAAAGAGCCTGTATCTGACAATTAGAAGATTTGCTCCCCAGAGGCCAACTATGACTGGGCTTCCTTGGCAGCACATCATCAAAACTTATCAAAGTTGTATATTTAATAGATGCATTGGCTGTGAAAGTCAGTAGATTTCTCTGTGCTCTGATAAAAGGAGAAGCAGAGGCAAGCTGTCACCTGCTTGATTAAAAGAAGTCTGACAGTCGCCTGTTTTATGAGACAAAGTAATGAAGTGCTTGTTAAACCTGGAACTCAAAACAGCAGTCAATTAATGATTGTCTGGCCTTCCCTTTTGTTGTTATTAGCAGTTAGCAGTGACAGTTTGTCTCCAGGCTCTGCCTGCACGGCCTCAATGAGAACAAAAGTTAGACTAGACAGTCAAAAAAGTTTGGGGGGAAATCTAAGTGGTGACAATGGATGCCTTTTTCCGCAGATCAGTTCTGCTGTTACGTATTCTGCTGTTTTCCTTCATTATCTTCACTTTTAATCATTTGTTTTCCAGTCTTAAAAGTCAGGGAGAACGAGATGTTAGCTGTCAAAATTATCTTTTGCATCTGATATTGGCTGATAATGAATTCAGCTCTTAAAAACTCATATATGGTGGTCCATAGCTCTAATTACTGGATGGATGTGAGGCTTTAATTACCACATCTAATCTTAGACAACACCCCCAATTTGAGGACATGAAGAAGGAGATTAGTTTTTTTTTTTTTTCCTGACATCTTTAAGGACATGCCTTCTCCTGTCTCAGTCAGCAGTATCCTAAAATAACTCCTCACTCTAAGACGCACTGTAGCAACAGTTGTGTCTACAGTTTGCCGGGTCTTTTAAAGGATAGTTTGCACTGGATTATTCACCTAATTTCCAGAGAATAGTCCTTCAGGCCAGAGAGTTAAAGGCAAACAAGTTGTTTTCCTACTCACCAGTTGACCAGCATGGCAGCATTGTTTCCTGCCATGAAAGGAAGTTCCCCTCGGACATTGTGAAATACAAATCCATGGGAGAAAAGCAATAAGATCCACCAGAGGAACATGTTCCTCCTCATCCCTCGGCCCCCAGTCCTGTCGGGATCCATGCATCAAGGGCAAAGTTGACCCTGGGGTGTCCCAGGGAGGCAGTGCCTGAAGTTGACGGGGTAGCTGTTAGCCAGACGGCCTGGAGTCATGAGGGCGTCAGAGGGCCCAGGTGATGGGTTCACAGTCGAAACTAACGGTGTTGGGGATCTCCTGATCGAGGCATGGCTGCCTCGGTGGTGAAGATAAGCGGATATTTTCCGACAGTACAGAGTGCCGGCAAAAGAAACAGTTACCTCAATTTCAGGCTGCTGTCAGCTGATACCCACGGCGCATTTTCTGGATTGCTTCTTCTTCCCTCCACACACCGGTCAGTCCCATCAAGAATGTTTGACCATTATTCCACAGAGAGACGACAAATAACCAAAAAAAAAAAACAACATGAAAGATAGAAAATGTCCACACAGCTAGCCCCCCTCCATCCCACCAGTGATTAGCAGCGCAGTGAGTGTCCCTCTCTGTGGCTTAGTGTCCTGAGGTGTGTGTGTGTGTGTGTGTCTGTGTGTGTGTGGTGGCTGTCAGCAGTTAGAAATCATGCATCATGTGTGTTTCAGAGTGTGTTTGTGTGCGTGTCAGTGCCTGGATTGGCAGGGCAGAGTGGGCGGGGCTTTGGGCTCTATGAGGATCCCAGGACAGGAAGTCTCAACCACACACATGCACACACACACACACACACACTCTCTTTCTCTCACTGATGGCAGGATGCAGATTGTAACCAGGGATTAGGGAGGTTCAAAAATCCGATTTTGCCCGGAGAAAGCCTTGTGTATTACTCTCTGTGTGTGTGTGTGCGTGTGTGTGTGTGTGTGTGAGAGAGAGAGAGACAGCAGAGAGCTGCTTGTGTACATGTGCCTCAGTGTGTGCATGTATTCACTGGGTTTTTCATAGTTTACCAGCGCCTGCAGTTGCAAACTGCTCCCGGCGAGAGGATTTTTTAAAGCCTCGAATGCAATCTTCAGTTGTTTGACTGAATATTGTGCCCCCTCTCTTTCTATCCCTCCTGCTACACTTCCTCTGCCTCTGGATTGTCACCGCCCCCATTGTCGAATCCCAGACATTAACCACATAATAATCTATTGTCATGTCCTCACAATAATTATCGCCGCTTGCTCTCTTTTTTCGGTTTAATAATGGATTTGAAGTCAGGTTCATTTCGCCGTTGTGTTCAGCTGAATATGAAATCTCTTTATCATTAGTTCACTCTTTAACTGTTTCACCTCCGTCGCTTTCCAATCTGCAGTTCCCAACTCCTCTAATTATTTCATTACAGGAAGGAGGAGTGAAACATCAGTTCAGGGGGATCGGGGGGCCATGAGAGGAGTTTTAAGACTCATACTTTGTGCCTGTTTTATCCAATAATTTAGCACCATCTGTGCAATTTTAGATACTGTCATAAAAAGTAATTATGTTGTCCTATGTGTAACTCAACACCTGTGGCGCTGTAAGGAGGTCAACTCACACATTAATAATTCCACTAAATATATTCACCCAAATGTGGTTCATCTGAAAGCAGATGTCTCCATCATTAAGAGACAAGTACTCACCTTGTTTATTGTCCCTCTCTAACTCTTTTTATTTCTTTCCTCCCCCTCAGGACAGTATACAGTGATGATGGTCCACTTCTACCTGAAGAGGAAGATTGGATATTTTGTCATCCAGACATATATGCCCTGTTTCATGACTGTGATCCTGTCCCAGGTGTCGTTTTGGCTAAACAGAGAATCAGTTCCTGCAAGGACTGTCTTTGGTGAGTGAAGCCGCTTATTTACTCATTTTCTTTTTTTCCTAACGTTTTATTTATCTGGGTAATATTCCTGTCATGCACATTCACACAAGGGAGCCCACTGAGCAGCAGCACTGCAGTCGCCGGCAGTTAAGAGTTATTAAAGCACGCAACTTTGTTGAGTGAGCGGAGACTCTTACTGTTTCCAGCCGGCCTGTAAAAACTCAATTTAAACTTGTCACGTCCTTTGTTTGCACCCAGGGGTGACCACTGTGCTGACCATGACCACCCTCAGCATCAGCGCCAGGAACTCGCTCCCTAAAGTGGCCTATGCTACAGCCATGGATTGGTTCATAGCCGTCTGCTACGCTTTCGTCTTTTCTGCCCTCATCGAGTTCGCCACCGTGAACTACTTCACCAAGAGAAGCTGGGCCTGGGATGGCAAGAAGGCGCTGGAAGCACAGCACCCTAAGGTACAGCTTGTGGGCGCAAACTTACAGATTTAGGTGCAAAACACCTTAAAATACTGGACATGTGAAGTTCTTTGCTATGCTAAGTCTGCTTCAAAAGACCTGTCCACATGTTGTAGCTCATAATGTAGTAAACACAAACTTTATGTCATCCTTCCAAAGCATACAGTAACTTTTCAGGTGGATTTTCTACCTTCCAGGCCACCTGGTGTCCTACAAAATATGGAAATGCAACTTGCTTAGAATAGGTCATGATTGACAGTGAATTATTTCATCACGTTCACCTTTTGATAGCTATGATTGCATGATAATCTGAAATTGCCAAAAACATTCATGTGCCTTCTAATCAGAGTCAAACCTAGAAAAAACACAATTTAAAAGATTTATTTATAAAATCTCAGACAAAGCATGATTATAGCCCTTTGGCATTTGAGAAACATGCATCACTTTCTTGCTGAGAGTTAGACGAGTAGATTGATAGCTCTCACTCCATGTATGTATGCTAACATCGCTAGAGCCAGGAGATGGTTAGCTTAGCTTAGCATAAGGACTGAGAGAGAAACAGCTAGCCTGTCTCTGTATAAAGGTGATAAGATACAAGCATGTCCGGGAAAACTGTCATGCAGCTTCACTAAAACATACACTTGCATATTGCAATCATCATAAATAAAAATCAAACAGACACCTGAGTTAAATTTAATTACACAGCGTCCCAACATTTTAGCAGAATGTTTGGCGGAAATGTTTCACTTCTGTAAAATCACTAATCATCACAGACAGAATGAAAGACATTGATTATCTCAGGCCAAAACCAGCAGAGCGAATGACATGAGAGCTTAAAACTAATTCACTCCTGTAATCTGTCCCACTGCAGAAACGTGACCCCATGGTGCTGTCGAAAAAGCCCAACAACGTTTGCTCTGCGGGCGTCAACTACACCCCCAACCTCACCAAGGACATATCCATCTCCACCATCTCCAACACGACATCGGTACAGCTCCGCGCCACTGAGACCAAGATGGTGGACCCTAAGAAGACCTACAACAGCGTCAGCAAGATTGATAAGATGTCGCGGATAGTGTTTCCCGTCCTCTTTGGAACCTTCAACCTCGTCTACTGGGCCACATATCTTAACAGAGAACCGATGGTGAAAGGAGTGGGCACCTCAACGTAATCTTTCTGTTTTTTCCCCTGAGACAGAGAGTTTGTGTAAGGGAGGAAGTCTGAGAGCGGGTGGACGAAAAGGAAAGGAGTTGAAAGAAAATCTCTGCCCTTGAAAAAAAACAAAAAAAAAACATAAAAAACAGATATCTGTGCTTGAAGAACAAAAACTACACTCAAACATCTAATTCAAGCACTTTGAATGGGTGCAAGGCTTCCATTGGCCTAAAAAACTGCTTGATCACAAAGAAACCGCTTCTAAGACTGTGTCGACGAGAGAGCGGGCGCTTTGCTTCTTTCTCATCTGTCCCACTGCAGTTTGCATGACGCTCTCCTCAAAAGAAAACCATGGACTCCTCTTTGTCTTGAATACCAACCACGTATATGTCAATCACTGCTTAAAGTATGGGAGCACACTTCATCGCTACTACTTGAGGAAGGGTTACATTAAACTAACGGAGGAGCAATTTTGCTCCACATTCTTATCACAGAGGCTTGAAATGCACTGAGCGTATGCTATGAAAAGAAAAACCCTGCAATATAACATCAGAATTTGAAAAATTGATTAGAAATGTACCTAATTCCACATTGCGTGGAAGAAACATGTCTTTAAGATTAATGCTGCAAGTGCATTAATAATTCAGATTTATGTCTCGTTTTTAGAAACTTTGACATTTATTTTCTCCTATTGCAGTGGGTTCTTGTGTGTCTCTTTGGACATCTTTACTTGACGACTGAAAGCCTTCTGCTGCAGGCCAGGTTTCCCAAAAGCAGTCTGAAAAAAAAATACTACCTGGAGGTTTAAAAAAAAGCTATTCAGGCAGATTTGCATCGCAAGGGTTTCTGAATTTTTAAATGAAAAGACGTTTCTCCATTCATGAAAAATTCAAACGTTGACATTTAGGGCGGCTTGCCAACAAGAATATTTGAAAAACTTCTTGGCCCACTTACACCGGGTGACTGGACAGCTGATGGTGTTCAGGACAAATTTAGGATTGGATGTATGTGCTTTTAACTGAATTTTGAGCACGGGTCACTCAGCTGGCAAACTAATATTCACAGCTGAGAGAGCAGTGCTTGAAACGCAGTGTGTGTAACATACAAATGAGCATGCTGAGAGTTTAGAGACTGTCATTCAGTGAGATGACATGGGGGCAATTCTATACTTAATACGATGATCTCCAAGGTCCAGTTCGACAAAGATAGACTTTAGAATAGTCAGACTTCAAACAGACGTCTACCATCAGGTGGTACATTTCCAGTAGGTTACTACACTGTCTAAAAGCTTTTTTTAGTTCAGGGTTTTTTATGCTCTAAGAGTACAATTAGGACTGACCTAACACAAACAGACCAGTTTGAAATATCTTAACTTATCCTCTGTGCAACCTGACCCAGGTCGTTCTGATCCAGCCCTCCCCATGTGGTGGGAAAAAGAAAGAAGTAACATTATCACATCGTGTTCTGCGTTCTAGTACAACTGCATCTGAGAAATTGCTAGTTTTTATGTCAACAAAAACAGACAAAAAATTCCCAAAGACAGAGGCGAACACACGTCAGCCATCTTTCTGTAAAGGCCTGGTTTCCCCAAAAACCCCATTTTGAAATTCCTCAAAGGTCAACACTGCTAAGACAGCTCATTGTTGGTCAACTATGTTTAATTCCAGTTTCATTGGAATTAATTAATTCAGTCATTTTAAATGATGAAGCCTTGAAACTACAAAGTTTTGGGGAAATTAGGCCGAGTCTTGTATGAGAATGATGTAAATAAATGTTTCATTTTAACTCTGACACAAAAAAAATGTGTGTCTCATGTTTATGTTTTAAACCCTGAGAAGAAGAAAAAGTCTAATGTTGACTTTTAATGTTTTTGTCTTATAACTTTCTTAATGTTTGTGCACACGTGACATTTTTTGTTGTTTTGCTTGTAGAAGATCTGATCAAACTTTTGACCTTTGAACTGAATCTCATGTTTTCTTTCTTTCCACATGGACTTCATGAAAGTGGAAACAATGAGCACACATTATGGCATTTTGGCTGGAGCCCAACACGGCACATCATATGTGACTGGTTGGAATATGATGAGACATACTCAGGAACTAAAGGACCCATGCTCCCAGCGGAAGAGTTGCCTCAGTGTTGCCTCTTTAATCTCATGGATTTTAAACAGTGTAGTTCACTCGGTCACCTGCTGCTGGGAGCATTGTCCATGATAACTTTATGTCGCTGAATAGATGTTGATAAAAAAATCATGTAAAGATGACATCAGCTGCTACTGTACCTGCTTTGCTTTGTGAAATTGGGACCTACAGCAAATATCTTCACGATATAAGCTTAGAATTTTTTTCCAAAGCGCTTTTCTTTTGCATTTTCGTGCCATTATATCCTGTCGTGTTTCTGTGCTGGTTTGGGTTGATGTTAAATCTGCGCTTTATGTAAATTTAAGGTGTTGCTATCTGTCAAATGCTCTGTGGGTGTCTTAGAGCTAAGCTAAGACAATGTTTCAGTTCTTGTTAAAGTGCAGCAGTGGTGTAAAAAGAATGAGAGGTGATCTATACATCTGTCTCTCAGGGGTCGCCATGGCAGCAAGTCCAGATGTGCAGACCAGACGCCCCTTTTCCCGGTAACAACCTGCTGCTTATACACATTCATATGTGAGTGCACATTTTCCTTTTGTGACTCATCATGACTGCAGTATTTGAGTCCTTCGCTAAGTTTGGCATTATTTGTTTGTTCAGTCGGAGCTGAACTGCTTCATCTGAGCGGACTGAGCCTTATTTTGAGTTCTCTTACCAAAGGAAATGAAACTGTGGTGCGCATTTTTTTTCTCCATCATCATGTAAGTATGTGTTATCATCTGTCATTTTCTCTGTAAATGGGAGAGTCCTTCTGCTGGTCGGTCTGTCCTACACTTTGTTCCATCACTTTTGACCAAAAACCTGTAAAACTAAAACATTCCCATCAGCCTTAAAGTAGCCGTACTGTTGGTTTTAATTTAGTGCTAGTTAGCATTCAGACATGTTCAACCGGAGATGGTAAAAAAAATAACTGCTTAGCATCAGCAGGTTAGCATGCTGACATTATCCTTTAGTTCAAGTGCAGCCTCACAGAGACTGGTTGTCACTAGAATGGCTGTACATATGTTAGCTGCCAAATGTGGCCCACCAATAGAAAAAAAAAAAAATAAATGCTGCACCATTCATTCCCAACAGTTATTTCCCCTCTAAGAATCCTTGATAGACATGCATACATCTTACTTGTCACCCAAGAAACGAGTGCTCCTATCCATCCATCCATCCATTTAACCATCCCTCTCTTCTCTATCGCCCCTCCTTCCCTCCTTCAGCCACTGTGACAGACTCATCTGCCATACATCTGTTAGAAAAGGGATTTAGTTCCGCTTAAGTTACTCTCACCCGTTCAGGGGGGCCCCTTACAGCAAAGCACTTCACTCCAATTTAAGCCCCGACTGGCCCAGTCGATGACAAATGCTTGTTTTTCTCTCTGTGGTGTCTGGACAGCTGTGGCTACTGCGTGTTAGGGAGAAATTTAGGATTGATTATATGTACTTTATCCAAAGCTAGCGCACGGGCAGTGAAGCAGACTGAAGTTTTCAACTCGGGTCTGTCAACTGGGGAATGTACAGCGCTGTGATAGCAACAGTTGTCCGGGAAGGCTACAGACAGCCATGACACATGCATGTAGTTCTTGTTTTTGAGCCTCAGTGAAGAACTTTGATTTATTTTGGAGGAAACATTAAACTGAAAACTTTTTGCTTACATTTTGTAATAATAATTAAAAAAAAATGCAGCAAAGCCTTTGTAGCTATAGCCGGGCTTAACGAAGTATTTGTGTTACTCATTCTTTGTCTTATGTACTGTATTTGTTTTATGTATTCTACTTCAAATGATCAAATAAAAAAGAACAAATATGGCGTCCAAAGTTATTGCTGAACAACTCTTTCTCTCACTCTGCCTGATACAATCACCCTTTTGTGGCCAAAAAGTGGTCTGTGGACTGGACTTTGTCTTCTGACACCCTTCTGTCAGAACATTAACCTTTTCAGCAATTTGAGCTGCAGTGGCTCGTCTGTTTGATCGGACCACGCAGGCCGGCCTTCACTCCCCACGTATACAAAGGTGAATGGCTGCCGTGACCCTGTTGTCACTTTCACCCTTTTATTTCCTTGGACCGCTTTTGATAAGTACTGATGATAAGAGCTGCAATTTTGGAGACGATCTGACCCAGTCGCAGAGCCATCACAATTTGGCAAGTCAAAGTCGCTAAAACTTTTACACTTGTCCATTTTTCCTGCTCCTAACATCAACTTTGAGAACAAACTGTTCACTTTGCCTGCTTTATGAGAGCTTGATGCTTAGTCTCTGTAAACCGTGATAAAACATTTCCTCTGTCTATCTCTTCTTTTGTGAAAGCACAGCTGTCAGTGCGATGTGACAAATGGACTTCAGTTCTGGTGTCTTGTCATCCAGAGCAGCATTATCTAAAGCTCTGATTATTGTATTTGATGAACAATGGCTGACCGGCTTTTTAGAGTTGAGTTTCTTTCTCTTCTTGGATTTTGTTGGACAAACAAACAGATAACGTCTTATCATTTATGAGAGGGAAATACTCACTTCTAAAGGAAAGTCATCAATTTTACGGGTACATTAAGTACTGCACCAAAGTATTTCTATTTTACTACTTACTTTACTTTAGTCTTCCACTCTTCTATATTTCACATAGGAACTATTGTACTTTTTACTTCACTACACTGATCTGACAGCTTCAGTTACTTTTCAGGATATTTTCCATAAATCCAAAAATACAATGCTTTTATTTACGCTGAACAAAATGACAGTCAGATGTCGACAAATTGTTTGTAGCTCCACCAAAGACACATTTCCCTTTTAACTTCTGTCATGGTCTCATTTAAACAACCGTCCAAGGCCTAAAGGGATAAAATGATTTAACATTTGGTGTCGTAGAACTTTTTTCTCCTTATACACATCATCTCTCACCTTTCTTTAACTTAACTGTGTTTAAAGCAGACAAAAAAGCTCCACTATGAGCAGCTACAACAAATAATGAACAGTCTAAGAATAATCTATCAGCCACAGGGGCCTAATGAGTACTTTGGGTACTTCAAGTCCATTTTCCTGCTCTCTGTTTGAATGCAGGACATAACCAGCAGTGCAACGACTTCCAGCTGCATGCTTATAATAAGTATCAGCATCAATAATCAAAAATTGTCGGTTATTTCTGGAGGTCAGTGCTGGTCAAGAGGTTAATTAACCAGCTGCAGCACTGCAGATCCAACATCCCACCATGCTTTTTACAGGTTCAGCCACTAGGGGGCAGTGAAGCCGCTCCACCCGCGTGCAGTGTGACGCTGCGTGGATGTGGGATGGGGAAAAAATAAATAAATAAATGTAAAAAGCCCCCACAAGTTTGTAGGCTGAACGCCAGGGCTGCCCTACTGAGTTTGTGCGCCTGTTCAGAAATGACTTATTTGTGGAGTGTGGAGGAGAGCCGGCTGTGACTCTGTGGTACGTAAACGGCTGTGTAAAGCCTCGATGTGACTTCCAGTGGTGATCATCGCGAGGGAAACGGCAAACATCAATATAAACAAAAAATCAAGCACACGTTCAGCGAGCTGATCTCTGGCTCTGTGCTCATATTTGACAAAGCAGACTGTGAAATCAAATAAAGCTCGCAGCGAAATCAGATTCAGATTTAGGAGCCAAAAAAACTGAACTCCACCTCCTGATTCTGACCAACTGAACCCTCAGCTGATTGTCTAATTAACTGGGATCATTCCAGGAACACACACACTGCTTCCTACAGATGTTTAAATGTGAAGAAAAAACATCTGTTTCCCACTCATAGTGTGTGCTCCAGGTACTCTGTGTTGCCTGTGCGGGGTGTATGAGTCACGCAAGATGCTCATCTCCTAAAGGTTCACCACCATCACCACCATCACCACCATCAGCACCATCACCAGCACCAGCAGCAGCAGAAGCAGAAGCAGAAGCAGAAGCAGACAGCGTCACCCATCCACTCTGTTGCCCGCACGTTAAGAGAGGGAGAGGAGGGCGCTGCTGCTGGATCAAGTCGATCCGACTCCCCTCCGCTGGACTGATCACTCTGATTGATCGTCGGGGTGCGTTTCCCCGGAGGAACCCCCTGCAAGGAAGGAAGGGTGTGGAGAAGGAGAGGGAGAAAGAGGAGGAGGTGGAGGTGGTGGGGGAGGAGGAGGAGGGGAGGAGGGCTGATTGTTGGGAAAAGACCGCTGTGTGGACCGCAGATGACACGCAGGAGAAAGTGTGTGTGGGCGGATGAGGAAGTTCAGAGCGCGGATTGATGGTCGCACACACACGCACACACACACACAAACACGCACCTACTGTACTGGCACTTTATCGCAGCAGCGGCAGCCAGCAGCACAGCGCCGGGGATCTCTATCCACCAGTTTTCTGTGATCAGATCAGTGATCCGCGGATGGGAAAATGACAATCAAGTTTGTGGCCATCCTCTTTGTACTTGTGCTCGCTCGTGGTGCTCGGTAAGTGTGATTGCAGCCCCCCCCCCCCCCCCCCCCTTTTTTTTGTCCCTTTATTTCTTGAACAAACGTGCACGATCAACAGCTGAGGGGTGGGGTGGGGGTGGGGGGTTGTTTCTTTGAAGCTTCAAAAGTTCACATGTTGTGGGATGTGACGGCAACTGCGCATTTTGTGTGAATGAGACTGGCTGATAATGCATGGAGTGTTTGTTCTTTGCTTCTTCTTTTTTCTAAGGGCTTTCCCCGCGCGCACACACACACACACAAACACACACACAGAAATGACAGCAAACCGATCTTTGAAATTCTAACATATGAGCTGATTTACATGTTTTGCTGCTGCGACAAAGTTTTCCAGGACAGTGTTGCTTATTAAAGGAGAGCTGTAGCACGTCAACATGATTAACCACCACCCTCCACCTCCGTCTCCACCCTCCCCCCCTTTTTGTTTTTCACCCCAACCCCAGTTCTGATCTACTGGAATATGGCGACGACTATGAAGATCACCACGACGCCACTGTCAATCAAATGCTGGTCCCCAGGTCGCACCAGGAGGATGCCACACTCATACTGAACAATTTGCTCAAGGAATATGACAAGACTCTGCGGCCGGACATCGGAGGTGAGTTTAAAGCTGCTGGAATGGGCGGAAAACTTTAGAGCTGTCCGTGGTGCTGATTGTGATTGGCTGTGATTGGAGCTGTCTGTGGTGCTGGTTGTGGTTGGAGCTGTCCGTGGTGCTGGTTGTGATCAATGACAGTATAAAGAATGGACAGAGCCTGAGAGACGTCACCCATTGGTTTCTGAAGCACTGTTTTGAGGCCAAAAATATGCACTACTGGATGAACTGCTCTGTCTAATCTAATTAAGCCTGTCTCAAGCAGACGCTTGAGGAATTACAGTTAATTACAGATTGGGGTTGTCTGTGGTGCTGTCTGTGGTGCTGGTTGTGATTGGGGTTGTCCGTGGTGCTGGTTGTGATTGGTTATGATTGGAGCTGTCTGTGGTGCTAAAACCTAGCTGCAACACTGGTTGGAGGCCTTTGTTTTTGAGGAGGTGTGTGAGCTTTGTTCCAGCTCTCCACTGATGCTTTACAATATTCATACCAAAGACTTTTTTATGCCTGCACTGTTTCATCCAACAGGAATATTCTGCATGTGCTTTTCCAACGTTTTAAACACTTTCAGATGTCTGCTAGAATTTTAAATAAAGTTGTGAGTTTGAAAAAGGGCAGCAGGGTGGGTGCCTCACAGTAGGAAGGTAGGGGCCTTTCTGTGTGTGGTTTGCATGTGGACTCTCATCAGGTACTGGCTTCCTCCCACAATCCAGAGTGTGTGTAGGTGTGAATGTGGGCATGAATAGTTGTTCAGTGTCAGCCCTGTGATGAATTGGCGACCTGTCCAGGGTGTACCCCGCCTCTTGCCCAATGTCTGGCTCCAATCCCCCATGACCCTGATAAGGATAAACGGTTACAGAAAATGGATAGATGGATGTTTGAACAATGCCTGGCTGCACAGCATGAGTTTGTAATTATGACCCCAGGCCGCAGCTTGTTATCAAAATTGTGTGTTTACTGAAAAAATGCAAGGTATGATCACGCATAAACTACTGCTGCAGATGACATTGATTCTTTGGCTTAATATTTTCTCAACTAACCGTTTCGTCTACTCAAGAAAATAATGAGAAATGCCCCTGACACAGGGAGTGTTTGGCTCTTTTACAAGTGAGCCCCTTTCAAAAAACCAAGGTTACAACGTGCTTCATGGTTAAACATAGACAATACAATCAATTGAATGGATAAAAACAACAAACACAAGCAAAAAATAGTATATAAATAAGTCTAAATCAGTGCAAGGAAGCATCAATAGAATTCTTTCGAGGATAAATACCTGATTGAGTTTGCTGATCTGACCCCAAGAAGTCCTTTCTTCCACTGACCTGTGAGGTCTAGTGGGCCTGTAAGAGATCAGCAACTCACTGATATGAGGTGGAAGTGATTAGAAAGCAGCACTGAGGTAATATTGGAACACTGTGGAGTGTCTTTGTTGGTAATGGTGCAGCAGTGAAGCAGTTGTAGACAGTTTATTCCAATAGTCAAGACACAAAGAGACAAAACAGTGGATGGTTTGTTCGACGGCTGGATTTAGGGATTAAAAAACCAGGGATCCTAAATGCTGTCTGTTTTGGGCCAAAGATCACTTTGTTTTGTTGAGATTTCTCAGGCACCAACGTCCTGACAGATGGTTGTGTAAAATGGACAAGTTTGGAAGTTTGCCAGGTTTCAGGGACACATTTAGAAGTGATGCTCAAGTGTTGCTTGGATCACTATGATAGCCCATAAAGACATTCATTTTGCTGATTTTGTTCAAGGACAAGGACTATTGATATGCTGAATGACTGTGAGATACAGTAGACCAATCAGTGTGTACGTGTGTGTGTGTGTGTGTGTGTGTGTGTGTGTGTGTGTGTGTGTGTGTGGGAGGGTCGTCAGTGTTTCGCTGGTCTGAATGCTAATTGCAGTTAGCAGGTAGCGGTTGCTCGTCCTTTAGTGGAACCATGATGTCATCGGTGTTCGAGGAAGACCATGTATCTAGATACACTGAAGGTGTTCCTGTGAATTCTCTTTTTCGGCAGAGATTATCTAGAAAAGCTTTGTCATATGGGTTGATTATCTCGGCACATGGGAAGCTTTTGAGAGATTTCGGAGACATACGTTTTTACTGATCATGTTTGTGCCTTTTATTCATCCTTACACGTTAAAAGCAGGAAAATATAAGTGTGGGTTGGGTCTACTTGTCCCAGATGTGAACTCATGAAGAGTTCCTCACATGAATATCCTTACTGGGCAACCGAAACCTCAGTTATTATCTAAATTTAGTGCAAAGTTTCGCTAAATTTCCAGAAAATGATCAAAAAGGTTGAGCTACATTCAGATGGGTATCTTGGCCCAGTGGGTATCTTCCCCTGTCACACCCCTACAGGAGATTGCAGAGTGTATAAGATAGTCTGTATGTAAGAGGTTGAGGGTAGTGCTTGATTGCACCCACATTATTTCTACACTTACGGCGCAATCAAAGCTCCGAGCTTCTTTGAGGGGCGTAGTCCTCTTCAGAGAGGCAGGAAGGCTGGCCGCTAATCAAATGGTTACGGGTTTGATCTTCCGGAGTGTTCTCAAAGTTCCCTGAGTTAAGTGTATTGTCATTACCAGAGTCCAATATATTGTTGCTGCTGCATTTCAGGAGTCATTTAAGGGAAATCAAACCTTTTTAGATATCTGGATACAGAGGAGTGTGAGGCGTGATATGAGTGAAGTGGTAATCACTCAGGTGGTATGATGGTGCTGAAAGGTATATATTATGGCTTCATATCAAACAGAATGCATGAATGCAGACATCGGCGCTCTTAAGAAAAGCTCTGAATGATGTCTGGCCTTGGCATAAAGTTTTAGCTTTAATGGCATGTCCTTTAGCAGAACTATAGAATCTGTTTTCTCAATTTACTTCTGCTTTTGCATTTCAGAATCAGAGGAATAGTTGATCTGATATGAGGAAATCATTCGGGGTTTGCTCTACTCTACATTTTGGAATAAACACTGTGTGTTTCTTAACTTTTTAGATGCTGTAGTTTTGTTTCTGACAATAACAGAAATTTTCAGCTCTCGTTACCTAAATCTTTGCACATGTTTGTATGACACGTGCATCAACTTTAGACAGTAAAACCACTGGATAAACCAAACACTGGCTCTCAAGAGGGGTTTTTACGTTTGTTTTGTTTCTAGTTTCATGGCCACCGTATGTTCTCCCATAGGGTAGGGTGAGGTGAGGGGTATTCAGTTAATTTACAATCCGCAACCTCACCACTAGATGCTAATAAATCCTACAGACTAGACCTTAAAATGTGACTTTGATTTGTGAGTCCAAACGGTAAATAACATGACATACAGTGGAAGATTTGTATAAAGAAGCTAAACAAAGTCTTATTTATTGATGTATCTAATGGCAAAATGTGACTCTGTACATACATCGCCGAGAGCATTCCAAACAACTTCATAATACAAAAGCATTTCCCTCCATAATTGTCCATGTTTGGTTTGCTGGGTGATTACGTTGATCACCAATGTAACAACACCCCGAAAGTATGGACTCAATATTGGATAGCGTATCGCTATAAACAGTGCTGAACGCTGATTTTTTACCACTCTAAATAAGCGTATTGATAAAGCTGTCTCAAAATACAGAAATAAAAGGCTTGCATTACAAATTCTAATTAAAAGTAAAGTAAAAGTAGAGCCGCAGTGTCAGCTAAATAGACTATCCAAAGTAAAAGTACTGTTCCTGTTAATGATATATTGTTAAAAGTGACATTATTATAAGTTTATAGTGATGCATCAGTGCCTAAGTGCTGTTGTAGCTAGTTCAAGTGAAGTTACTTTGGTTCCCATTCTGCAGTGTCATCAAGGTCGGGTCCCTGTGAATCTGAGGGCTCATAATTGTGAGATGATTAATGAGAGAGCAAAGAAGGAAAGAGTTGTCTCCGGCACAGTTTTGGATTTTTTTTTTGACTCTTTCTCAGATCTTTTTGTATCATCTTCTTTTACCTCTTTGGGCCTCCAACAGTTATTCAAATGAAAACATGTGAGAAGTTTAGAGGGGAAAGGTCTCTCTGGTGGAGCTGTTAACAGTTCAACTGAAACATGACAAGCCAAGCAAGCCACTTTCTTGTCTTTTATCGTCCCATATGTTTACTATGGAGTTGCATGGTGGTGCCATGGTTAGCATCGTCGCAGCGAGAGGATTTCTGGTTCGAACTTTTCTGTGTTAGTGCGTTCTCCCCACGGTTGCGTGGATTCTTTCCGGGTACTCTGGCTTCCTCCCACAGTCCAAAGGCATGCAGGCATGCAGATTAACTGGTGACTCTAAATTGCCCGTAGGTGTGAATGCGAACGTGTCAACCCTGTGATTAACTAGTGACTTGTCCAAGGTGAAGCCATTTTAAGGTCTGAGACCACACTGTGTATCTTGAAGTTGCCACCACCAAGCCTGAAAGCCTTTCATTTGTAATGGTTCCATTTGGGAGTTTTAATGGCATTACGCTCGAGATGAAGTTCCAAAAGACTTTGTGGAAGGACTCTGGTGGGAACACTTATCTGCAGATCATTAAGAGTGTTTATTTGTGTTCTTAGCTTATTTAAAATGACCAAGCACCACAGCTTTCACAGTCAATAACCTGGTGAGAATTGATTTTTCTTTTCGCCTCCAACCGGCGGCACAGTGGGCTCGGCTCAGTCTGGTAGCTCACCTCGCAGTGGGGGGACCTACCTCCACCCTGCTGCCATAATTAAGGATGAAATTTTGATGAGATCCAGTTGACAAACCTCAGTGTCGTCTATGAAATGTTAATGTCTTTGCATAATAATGTGAGGCAGCGGAAACACACGGGCGTGTGTGTGTGTGTGTATGGGAAACGCACATATACATCCATATGTAGAAATACACGCACAAAGGAACACACTCGTAAGATGACTCTGAGTCAAAGACAGATCTGGGACGTTTAAGTCATCGTAAAAAAAGAGTAGGTTCAGCCGAGAACTGCTGCAGTGAATCTCTGCGAAACACACACACAAGTGCACTCACGTAGGCCGTCAGAACAGTGTGGCTCATTTCACCTGGAGTTTGTCAAAATCAAAGTCATCCACACACACACACACACTCTCTCTCTCTCTCTCTCTCACACACACACACACAGGGTATCAAACAATACTTTTCCCTTTGCCTCCTTTTCAAATGTGAGACACTTCTCTTCTGTAGTTCTGCCTGTTTCTGTGCTGCTGGCTGTGGAACCAGAGTACAAGCTGTTGTTTCAGGCACATTTGAGATTTCTATATTAATTGGCCATTAATTTAAAGCTTAGAAGCTCACAGTGAAGCTCACTTCTCGGGCAAAAACAACCTCTTCAAGCTAAACTAGAGTAGTGGATGCCGGGGTCGGTTGTACCACTGGTTACATATTTATATTCTCTTATTGTGTCTTCTAAATCTGAGGGAAATTGTTACATATATGTATTAATATATACAGAGACACACATTACAACAGCAGCAGCAGCCACTGTATCTAAATCTTCCTATTTGAAATAAAGAGTCCAGTAAGATGAGAAAATGAATGTCACTCTTGTATCTGTAGGCTAAATATGAAGCTGCAGCCAAAAGCCAGTTAGCTTAGCTTAGCATTAAGACTTGAAGCAGGAGGAAACGGTTTGCCTGTTGTGAAAATGACATATTGTGATTTTGTGCTAGACTACTTCTTGGACCAGGAGCAGTGACTTTATGGAGGTTACTTTGCAACTTCAAGGTGACAAGAGAAACTCCAAGAAGTCCCTGTGCCTGTTTTTTAATGGATTAAACAAGAAAAAAATAAGATATAATGTGTTTAAGGTGTGTACCTTCAAATTTGGGGTATAAATGAAAGATTGGTATCAATCCCGTTATAAAGAATACAAATAAAATGTTTAACTATACCTTTAAAGATGTATTTGGCACACATTTTCCCTTCTCCATGCACTTTGCATGACAAACAAGTGCTGAGGTTTTGTGTTAAATAAATCATTTGTACTGTACATTCTGCGACGATTATTATTCTTTGCTTGAAGCTGACTTTCTATTTTCAAAATGTCATGTTAGCATAAGCTAACTTGGCTATTTACCTTAACCTCCAATCTGCTGCAGATATGAAAATACATTTGATTTTTTTTTAAAAATGCTTTACTCAACAGTTTCAGAGGTTTTGTAATTAGTTCACGCTGCTTTATTGTTAAGCTCTTGAATCTTATGTTGCTTAGGAATCCTTAAAACAGACAAAAGTTCTTCTCTGCAGCAGTGAAGCGAAACTCAAGAAAAAAACAGTCTAAAAAACAACATACAGTACAGGGTTATTATCTTAGTTCCTGTGTTTGTTTTCCTCCTGTCTCTTCCAGTCTTGTGAAGACAGCAGTGAACCTAATCTTCATATAAAGTGGTTGACTGGTCCACTTGTAAAAAGGCGGCCCCACATTTCCCCCGAGCAGTGTTGAGTCTCACCTTAACCGATAAGAAGCAGTTCGCCTTAGATGAAGATGAGATGCTTTTGTGTCCCTATTGTGTCACTTTCCTTTTGGATTCAGAGTCTGATCACTGTGTGCGATCCTTCGCGTGCTGTGTGTGTGTGTCGGAGCATTCGCGAGTGTGTCAGCGTTTGCGTGTGCGCTCACCAGGGAATCGAGGACATAGCGGGTTGGAGTCGAGGGCTTTGTGTGCTGTGAGGGCTCTGCAGCTACGCACATTCAGAGTTTGGCAAGCAGGGATGATTCAAGTAGTTTGAATAAAGTTAGGACTCCAAAAATACACGAGTCATCCAACAAATGAAGTCTTTGTGCTAACGAGAAGAGTTCCATACATGGCTAGAGAGAATTGATGCTAACAAACCCTGACTGAGTTTATAAAGCTGCATTGTTGTCCAGAAACTATTAAAAATACATTTCTGTTGCACTAGGTAACATGTTCCTTCATTACCATGAACACACACTGGAGTTTATTTTGAGTCAGTCCCACACACACACTGAAATGCTCTGCTGTAAATACTTACTAGAGCACCAATTGTGTGTTAATCCACTGCTGAAAATAGTCCTCAACAAATGCTGTGCTTACGACATTTTGAGTAAGATTTTGTCAAGACCACAGTGCCCAGGTGATTTAGGATATTACTGAGCCTTTCTTTAAAAAGTGAAACGATATATCTGTGAGGTGTTTTTGAAGAGTTATGTCTTCAGTGGGTACCAATGGGCTTCGGGCACAGAGCCATAGACAAAAGTGACAATAACAAAAATATATATCCAACCTTTTCCTTTAGATCCCCCGAGCAGGCTGAAGGATACAACCTACTGTTGGATAACAGACTATAAAGAACTATTAGACCCCGAATCACAGAACAACATATGGCTATGGTTACCTTTGATATTAAGTACAATTATGAATATTCGCCCTTTATCCCATGCACTTTTACTGAAGCCCACATGCCGGATTAATTTAAGCATGTGTCCTGCCCATGCAACATGAAATAAATTAAAGGTCCAGTGTGTACGATTTTTAGGATATTTTTGATATTTTTGTGTTGCAGTGTCTTTGCCTCACTTCTCTTCCTCCAGCTGTTTCTTTTGCAGTAAACAAAAGATGGACTGGCAAATAAGAAATAACATGAGCAGCAATCAATATGTGACTGAAATAAAAACAATGAAATTAGCTCTATCTTCAGGGGAAAATACAAGGTAGAAGAAGTCAGAGAAATTGCTGCTTAGTGGCTCAGAATATGCAGACAAAACATCTGATTAAGCTATTAGCACTTTAAGAAACTGCTCTTATTCGAAATCCCTCGACTTTCTACAGCAACTGTGACACAGCAGAGTGAAATAACTGGACCTTATCAGATTTAAACAAAGACGAGAAATCCTGTTTTTCTTTCAAAACGTTAATCCTGAACAAGCTGCTCAGACGCTGTTTTCCACTCTGATTAGGTACACGCTTCAGTGTCAGCCTGCATGCAAATACAGTCAACCTGACAGCTTTTCAATGTAGCCCGGTAGCTAATCCAGTTGCTTCTTTGGGGTGCGATCGCAGCAGGTGATGGTGACTGAAGGCTGTAATTGTCCATTGCTAACATGCTATTGATTTACACTGACTGACCAGGTTGCTGCAATCATATCCACCATTATAGCCTCCCTGAATATGTCTGGCGATTACAATTAAGTCTGTGGGTGGGAGTGAAAAGGAAAAGACTGTGTGTGCATTTCAATAGGAGGTGTGTGTGTGTAACTGTAGCTAACACGCAGCCATTGTTTGTAAGACTTTTATCCATCTACATTTATTAATTTGCTTTTGTTTATTTATAATATTCATTGCTTTGGCTTTCTTTTATACACAAATGTGATGTGCATGATCTAAATGTGTGTGTGTGTGTGTATGTGTGTGTCACTAAAGAGAAGGACTTTGAAACAGATAAAAGCCAGGTGTGTGTCAGAAATAGAAACCAAAGCTGCTCAGACATCATTGGTTTGCAGCTGTTTCCTCTCTCTCCCTCTCTCTCTCTCTTGCTCTCTCTCTCTCCCACTCACTCCATCTCTCTCTCACTCAATCACCTCTCTCTTCCTCCCCCCATTCCTTCAAGACCCTCCCTTTACTTACCCTTTAAACTCCCCCCTACTTACTACCAATTTCTGCAATTCAGAAGTCATGTCAGATTCATTCACTGCAGGATGGGGATGTCGGCATGGCAACGTTTGGTCAATCTACGTCAGCAGACCAATATGTTCCCCTTGTCTGATAAAAGATTTTGACGTACCCTTTGTTTTATTAAAGATTAAAACCAGCGGAAATGAGATTTGAGGAATCTTAATGTTATTTACTGAGAAAGTTCAGCCTGACTTTGGGTTCTTTTTTTTTTTACATCCCACTGCCAGAAATAACAAGGAAGTGTTTGTCTTGCACTTAAGTGCTGTGATGACACTGACGTTAATGCTTTAAAAGAAGAAGTCGGCACAAATAGAACTAAATGTGAAGAAGAACTTGGCAACTCTGACAGCAAGAGTCTTCATGTTTATGTCAGTCGATAAGTCAACCACTTTAGAAATGTGTCAACAGCTAAATCTGGTACAGACACTCATGGTCCTCAGAGGATGTACCCCAATACTTTAGTTTATTACCAAATACCTGCAAAACTACAGATATTCCCATCAGTCTCAGCTGTAATATGTGTTGAGTGCTAATTTGTTGATGTGCAGACAGTTTTTGTTTTTCACACTAACTGATTAGTAGCTAGCCGCTATCAGAAAAAGATATGAAGCAAACATAATTAATTATCCTCTTTTTCTTGTCCCAATAATTTATCAACATGCTAATGCACATGGTGACAGTACTAAACATTATACCTATAGGTGGCGCTATTAAGAAAAAATAATACAATATATAATTTTTTGTCACAACATTTAGTATTGCTATTGTTTTATATTTTTAAGAACTTACAACAGTTAATTTGCTAAAAAACAAACAAACAAAAACACCAATAAACTAAATAATATAATCAATGTGTGTTTGCTTCAAATGTCAGGGACTCAAAGCGCCAATCAAGACCAGTTAGAAACACCTGGGAGGTCACGTGCATCAGCTGGGACGCTTTTACTGGCACGAGGTGAGCACACCTTCCGGGACGCTGACAGCTAAACGCTCCGGTTAGTCGGTGACGTCTGATATTATTAGCGCGCTGAGTTAGGTTGTTGAATAGTTTTGACGGTTGAATTGGTTGACAAGCGACGGAGGAGCTACTGCGTGTTGGAGGACGACTTCAAAACGAGAAGAAGCGTCGAGTTTACCGACGTGAAGCGGTGAGTTTGAGTGACATTTGGTCTGTTACTTAAGTGTTTGCACTAAGAAGCTGTTGTAGTCTGTTTTCATGACACCGTGGTGTGGTGAGTGAGTCTTCACGAGCTATGTTCAAATGTACAACTTCACAGCTGAAATAAGCATGTTTACAGCCTCGCACTGTACAAAAAACAGTTTTGGTCTCTACAGCCAGTTTCCTCATTCATGAAAACTGTACTTTAGTTGAATTTTTATAGAACTCCTCCGTTCAAATAACATTAAGGCTTAAAGTCATGCAGAATTAACAGCGTGACTGCTTTGATTGACAGGTGGGTGGCATGTTTGAGCACCCAGGCTTCATTCAGCGCACCACGGCTCTACATGCAGAAGCAGCATTCAAGTTTTGAAGCGGCACATCTCCAGAAACCTGTGGGTCACGGCACAGATGCAACATCCAGTGTTTTGATCCTGTAGACTATGGATTCACTTTTTTTCTGTCTATTTCCAAGGTGAAACACAGCAGACTGGGTTTAACTTTTGGGTTGGTGGTCCTCTGCAGACAACAAGTGGTATGGTCCAATTTAGGGGTGTCTGAAATCATCTTACAAGACTGTTCCAGGTACAAATATGGAAAAAAAATGTTGTAATATTTACTGTGACAACTTAAGAATATATAAATGTGTGTTTTTGCCTCTGGCAGCCAGACCTGACTAATCCCCTTCATACTTCAAACCCTGGAGCTCAGGATAAATGACTGTTAAACTGAAGACTGACAGGAAGTTTGTAATTTTACCTTCCTCATGAATTCCTGGTCTGTTGGCTTGTAGCCTAAGGTCAGCCTCAGAGTGTGCATGGCTATTGTAATGAGCATCAGATCTTTTGGTGAACATTGAGTAATTTCTTATGATTTATGCAAGTTTGTATTTGTTATTTTGAAATTCCTATCTTTTGGCATCCTGACTCCTGATTGGATAATTGAAGACAAAACTTTTTGGAAACATGAAGCTGATTAAGGCCGTGTGCTGAAACATGTGGTGGTGGGATTAGCTGAATTTTCTTCTTTCAACACTGTGTCAGCCATTTTTCACACTGGGCTCAGAAATAATTGAAACCTGTGATATGAGACTTGTGATGTGAGACTTCTCTGCCTTTGTTAATGGTGTTTCTCCAAGCTGTGGGTCAGTGTGACGTCCTATTAGTTTTGGCACTCGACAAACTCCTCACTGGATTTTCTTTCATTTTGTGTCTGTGACTGGAAAGGTTGAACAACCACCGCTGTGCGCTGAAGTTGTTTTTTTTCACGTGAAGTCATTCTCATATCCTCGAGTAACTTCGATCAGTCGACGCTGCTTTGATGCTCTCTGATCTTTGAATTTAAAGGTGTACTGCTGCTTGAAAAGGCGGTCAGCTCGATCACAAACGCAGGTGCATGTTTTGAATTGAGTGGCCCCTTGCTAATGAACAGTATCGCATGCAGCGACTTGAAAAGATCAGAAATTTATTGGATCAACAAGGTGCAAGCTCTTTCTTCATTTCAAGCTCACTGTGCTTCTTAGTTTTCAGGTTTGTGTTTAGATTCTTGAAACGGCATGATCAACAGCCTCGACTTAAAAACTATGCGTGGACCTCCTGTTAATTGTCAATTTTCCGATTGAGATGCCTTTTTAACTGCTGAAGATTCAAATCATCAGATGCAGTTAATGAACTGGAATTCATATTTTCTGAATGGCACATCATTTTAATCATCGTAACTACCCAGCTGGAAATTGAAATCACTTGCGTTGGGTATTTAAAATAAACTTAGTCATTTAAATTAAACATGTTTGGGTGTCTTTTGACTCGAGGGAAGCCACTTTACATTTTAATTGATTTTTAAAGGTTGGAAAGTTAAAAACTAGAGATGCAACCAACTCAGCAGCCACCCCTTAAGTTAAATAAACCATAATTTTAATCACGCAGATTATCACATTGTATAACTACAGGATTATTGATTGTGTTATATTCATCACTCTGTGGAACTACAACTTAAACCTCAGCTTTTGCTAGCGTCCTCTGTTTGTACAGAGGACGCTAGCAAAAGTGCGCTAGCAGGAGTGCAATTGGTCTGGAATTGGAGGCAGTTAGCTTTCTTTTAGCATAACTGGCATGGTCACAAGGGAAAGCGTTGGTCTTTTTTAGCAGATTAAAAGTGCATGGCAAAGTTCTGCTCTCAAAATACCTAAATATTTTATTTAGTTTGAACGTAAAATCTGAATGTATAGAAGTACCTAACCATCTTGTACCTAAGGCTATAAGCAGTCAGCTAGCAAATGAAGCAAACTGTAGGTGAACTACAGCAGGTGTTGGATAATGGCAAAGATTTGCTTAAGCTAAACTTAAGTTTGTTTGTCACAAGCTGTATTAATCAGTCAATCTTATGTTTGGAAAAAGTAACCCTGATGTCAGAGGTCTGAAGTCTTTATGGGAAATGTAGGATCAGCATTTTGAGTGTAACTCATACTAGTAACTATAGACAATGGTCCCTGAGCAGAGTCAAACCAGTATTGGTTCAGTTATGTGGTATGTGTCTTAAGCACTTGGCCACTGGACGCCTATGCTGCTTCAGTTTGACCTTTTCTTTTTAAAATCTTTCACGAGTTCTCTGACTTTATCAAAGTACATCCAGTGTCACTGTCTGATTAGGAATTACATTTCAGAGTTAAAAAATAATTAAGATGACACTGTCAAAGTAATTTAGCAGAGGTTATTTCACAGACAGTGGTGATTGAACAATCTGGTGTTAAGACTTATTTTAATCGTTGATTAACCTGACAATTATTTTCTTGATTAATGGATTAATAATTTAATCTATGATTTTGTCAGAAAGTGGCAAAAAAAGTGCCTTTACTTATTTGATTTGGCTTGAACAGCCTGAATCCCAAAGACATTCAGTTTAATGTCCTATTTCAAAAAAAGCAGCGAATCTTCACATTAGAGAAGATGAAACAAGTGAATATTGGAACAGAGCAGTTGCTGATTTTCTATCAACAAATTAATCAACTAATGCGTTACAGCTCTAAAATGAACTCTTTGCAGAGATGCATTTTTCCACAAAGATTAAGAACTTTTCAGTTATCATGAAACTGGCTCTTTGAATGTCAAAGCTGCAGCCCCTGTCCAAACTGCAATTCTTTTAAGTTGCACACAGCTTTACGGCCTGTGACAGTTTTATACCAAAGGACACAAAAAGGACTAAAGTGTAATGCTCTTCAATCATTCTCGACATGACAGCGACAGCTTGTATGTCACTTGTAAATTTTGATTCATGATCTCTAAAGATGGGAGCGGTCATGGCCAAAATTAGAGCATTTCCACTCGAGTGAAAGAGTTGCTCTTTCCACCTCAGGCTCAAACCTTGGTGGCTTTGAGGCTGACTCGGTCCTGGCAGGCCGCCTCTCCTTGATCCTCACAGAGCTGACATTTGGCACAGCGGTGACACCTGACCAGCTGAAAGGACAATTCTCAGATGAGCTTCCTCAATATTTCAAGTCCAGTGACATTTCATTAGATGAAGAGACGAGTTTAGATGCTGGCAAACGCTTCTCACATCTTAGCTAGCCAGGTTAGCCGAGCTGACAATCACCTGCGGGAATGAGGTGCAGGAGTTCCTGGCACACAAGGTGCACACACAATAGATGGATACACTGTTGTGGACGCACACACAAGCTGGCGTGCATCACATGCTGGCCTTTTATGAGCTCTATGATGCAAATGTCTCTTCCGCTCTGTGTGTCCGTCTGTTGGGGAGGCTTAATGTCTCTGGATTAACAATATTTGGGTTTACACTCCAGGTTGTTCAAGAATTTCCTGCATTGAGGATTTGCCCTATAACAGTTATAGATAAGAAAAATTGATACAACAGAACCAGAAAAACTGGCAAAGCCAAAAAGAAGGTAGAGCACATCATCCACTAATCAGATGGATCCCTGACTCCTCCAGTCTGCATGTTGAAGTGTCTTTGGGCGAGATATTGAACCCCAAATTGCTCCTGATGTCTGTGCCATGGGTGTGGGGCTGTGTGTGAATGGTTAGCTCCCAAAAAAACTGAGCAGTTGGCACCTTGCAAGGCAGCCAATGGGATGCAGTGTAAGACTAGAAAGGCACTATATAACTACAGTCTATTTACATGACCCACAATGCAACAAGTCTTTCATTCGTAGACCGTATAAAACATGGATGTCGTATCCGTGATGTCACCCATAAGTTTCTGTGAAGCTCAGTGTGGTGACTCTGCCTGTCGCCATCTTCTGCCACTTCCTGGCTAATCCAAAGAGGTGGAGCATGGGTGGATCTGGGGCAGGCTGAATGAAGCCTGGTTGCTCAAACAAGCTACATGTGGCTGCACTCACCTGTCAATCAAAGCACCCAGCAAGGAAATTGGCTATAGAGACCAAAACTGTTCTTGTACCAGGCTGTAAACATGTTTGTCTGCTGTGAAGTTGGACATTTAAACATGGGGACTTATGGAGACTGACTTGTTCTGGAGCCAGCCTCAAGTGGCAGCTTGAGGAACTGCACTTTTTGGCTTCATTTCACAGCCACAGAGGTTTGCCACTTGGTTTTGCTGCAGTGCAGTAGTGTTTTCACAGCATGGGGAGAAATCATAATGGTGGTGGCAGTTTTTCTACTTGATAGTAGGACTTATACTTATAAATGTTCAGATTTGATACAATCACAATACTTGCAGCGTTGATTCAATATTGCAGCTATATTCTGATTTTTCCTCATCACATGAGTGTAATTCAGCAACATCATTACTCTACTGCATTTTAAATCAAACTGCTTTATTTAGCTGATCCTGATTTAAAAAAATAAAAAAAAAAAACAATTTGGTTATTACTATAGTATCAACAAAACAACTTTGTATTTAATCAAATGTCACATATCACCGACTTGTTCTGAGCTTCATGTTTCAGAACAAGCTGCAGATTAAATAGTGGATACATTTTTCATGTCATTGTCATGTATCATCATCTGCCAGCATGGTACTTTGCATAAGGGACATGTCACCATGGTGATGTCTGCCTGCGTGTGTCATCATCATAGCTCAGTTACAGATAAAATTATCATATTTTGGAGAACCTTACTGCATAAATTAGCAAATTATGCCCCCCCAAACTTCTATACCTCCCAATATTTAAAACTATGGAGCTACCTGCCAAATGCACATAAGTATGCTGACATAAATATTTGCAGATTAATGCAGTTTGCTGTGCCGTTTTTATATAAACACACACACTGTGTGAGGAGGCAAACAGCAAGCCTGACCAGAAATTTAGCTTCTTTTTAAAATGTTAATTCATCTCCAAATAGAGGTTGTGGAACTTTCATTCCTTCTGTGCTCCCGAGTTAATGAGAAAGCACAAAGGAATGGCCAAGCAATCGTGTCGAGGTTTAACGCGGGTCTGATGCCAAAGTGAAGTGCATTAGGTGGTAATAAGACCAAGCTGGGCCTGGATCATGGCTGACACATTTCCCATCCCTGTGAGCTCTAACCGTTTAATCGATTTCCATCTGTGTCTCCCATGTCCACTCCACTCCAGCCAAAACACCGGCGGTTTGCCGGGGATGTAATGGCAAATGCAGAAATAAAAATCAGATCACAGAAATACAGTAAAATGCATGTATACATTAACTGTCATAATTAAATTAAAAGACCCCATGAAACAGTAGCAGAGTGCTGTTTGCTTCCTCATACATTACCTCTCTGCAGCCAGTTAAGGAGCGGCTCTGTGGTACACCACCACTGCTATGCATAGCAGGTAGAGCTCTGATCTTGTGTCAGCTTCTACCTTCCAGGACCAAAACCACCTGTAAAACCAGCGATGGCCAGTCTGGCTGGGAATGCAGTAACCCAGGTGGTTGTTTTTTGTTTGTTTGTTTTGCTGGCTTTTAATGGTTTATCAGGTAGTGATGATTTCTAAAATATCAGTATCTCAAAATGTCTCAAACCTGCTTTTTTTTTTTTTTTTTTTTTTTTTCATTATTGGGCCTTTCACAATAAAACTGCACATCTAGTTAAATTTGTGATTGAGAATTCTCACAGTTCTGACGGTAGATCACAAATATTGCTAAATGTCCTTGCAGCTACACAGGAAATGTTTTTTAATGTGAAAGGTTTTATGTCATGGCAGGGATACCCCTGACCCGATGGTGGACTGACAATTCACACTGCATCTCCTTAAGAAAAAGTTCTGTTGACCTGCTCATGAAAAGGAATAATTGCTTTACAGACTAATTTTCTTTTTTAATTTAATTTTGATGGTAATATGTTGTATATTTAGTTTTATTGCACAGTTCTTTTTGGCGTTTTATATCTTCCATAGGATTTGAGCTTACCTCATGCAGACAGAGAAACAGGGTTACTACCTTCGTGTTTTGCGCCTCTGGGGATGTCTAAAGTCACTAGAGACAAATGTGGCATCTTTTCTGGAAGTCTGAAACTGCTCAAATCTCATCCTCCATGTTAGCTTGTTTGCTATCAGACACTTTCCATTGCTGTGATTGCACCGGGGGAACAAAATAATGCATAATTCATTGTTTACCTGATGGACACAAAGTCTAATTAAATCTCCAGAATCTCCAGCTGTGACGGGCGTCTCTGGTTTTTATTTCCTCGGTTAAAGTGACAAAGTTGATCGTGGAAAAGTCACAATGCCTGTCACCAAGGACTTGACTCTATCAATCTTGTGTCAGCCTAAAAATATGCTTTAGTGTGTGTGTATAAGGCACCTAATATTCTGTCTCCTCCCCCATCAGAGAGATTATGGCATTAACCTCTGCTGTGGCAGGCGTCCAACGCCTATTAGCATTATTATAAATATATTCTGTTGTGATTGTTAACACAGTATCCTGGGATTAGCCTAAGCCGAGCCGAAAAGCTTTACATTTGCATCCCCCGTAATCTTCAACCGTGTGAACAAAGTCTAAGTCTATTTTAAAGTCCACATAGTCGCTTGTGACTCTCATTCACTTTCATTTCAGTCAATTAAAAAAGTAATTGATACAATAAATGGATGATATGCTACTCATTTACCAAGAAGAGCAGGTATAAGAGCTTGTTGTGATTATTTCATTATTCTTTAAGTATTACCGGAAATTGAATTGAGAGATCATTTATAAGACGGCATCCTCGCCGCGTGCATAAACGTGTGTTTGTGTGTAACAAGCATCCCCCCACCGCCTCCCTCCCCTATTTTGCTGAGTTATTGCTCGGCGTTAGCTGTGTGATTGCCTGGTGGCGATTCATAAGCAGTGAGACCTTTCCCTTTGCCTGGTTCTCATTAAACCTCAGAGGGAAGAGAAATACCTCCCCTTCCCAGATCTATTATATTGGATTCAGAGACCTGAATACAATCTGGTACAGTACAGTATGTGCTTGCTCAGTCCCCCACACACCCACACGGACAAACCACAAATACACACGGCATACACACCTACTCAGACGGTCAATATCTGTCTGATGGGAAACTCTTTTCATTAAGACTTACATGACTTTTTGTGTGCGTTCATGAAGAGAATATATGAGATTTTCTTTTTCACCAGATCCATCTTTTTATCTGCGTCCACTGAAATGAGCTCGACTAGTGCTTCCATAACGTGTTTGCTAGATCGGACTCATAAAACACACTTCGTGGGGTCACCCGGCGAAGCTGCACTCTTTAATTTCAATAATATTTGCTTATGCAGGGAAGATTTGCTGAGCAAATGTGCATCAGCAATGCCCTGCTTTAAATTCATTCAAGCAGACGTACACACAGCTAGGTGCTCAGTACAGAAACGTTTTTCTGGCTGAGTATCCTTTGACAAAAGTAGCAGGTTTGAAAAATAGAAGAGGGTCAAAGTGTGTCTGCTTTTACTCTTCTTGCTTTTACTAAAAGTGACGGGTTGCTTGTGCTAATGAACCTACAAAGAATTATCACTCCACTTAGCTTTATGGAGCTTTATAGTGAGTTTCAGCTCACAGCCCATGACTTTACTGTTTTGGTTCTCTTATCTCTTGGTTATTTGGTTTGGTTCCCACCCCTAGTGCTCTTTTTTGGTGGCAGAAGGCAGCTGCTTTTAGCAATCAACCTCTGAAAGCCCACTGTAACCCACTCCAAACAGTAGACAGTCAAAGTTGGCATTTAGCTAGAGCAGCTAAAAGACAGGTTTTTCCTCAAAAGTAGCTAAAATGGAGTGACTATTGGATCTAATTCTGCAATACGACTTCAAATGAATGATAGTTTTTCTAAAACTTTCCCGCCATGAGCAAGCACTTGGCGACAGTGGCAAGGGAACACTAAGAGGCAGAACCCAGCTCATGGTTGGTGGCCTTCTGCAACCAGTTGAGTTAAGGAGAGGGGAGAGTGCAGGATAGATCAAGAAGGACCACAGCAGCAGGCACAACCAAAGTCCCCGAACTAAGCATAGCCATGGTCCATGAGAAAGCACAAAAACTCTAATTTAAAACTTAGTTTCGACTTTGATACAATACTAGTATAAAAAGTCGATACGAACTTCCTGGAATATCTGGTGCCTTCCTAGCAACTGCTTAGAGCCAAGACATAGTGCAACATATTAGTGAACTTTGTTTGGCAGATTTATTATTTTTTTAACCTTTGGTTACAGGCTACCTTTGGTTACACCTTTGGTTACATTTTCTCCGTTTTCCATCTGGTTAGCATAAAACTAACCAGCTGCTGGCTCTAGCTACAGGTTTAGCGTACAGAGATGAGAGCGGCATCGATCTTTTCATTTTATCCCTCTCAGTGGCAAGAAAGAGACTAAGCACAAAAATGATTATTCTATAACTGATTACAACTTTTCTTTTCACACAAAGATCAACAACAAAACATGGGAGTGAGAAAACAAAGCACAAGAGGCACAAGAAATGATTTGACTTTTAATTGGATTCATGTGTGTGCACATGATTTCTAAAAATGACTGTACCAGTGTTCTGATGCTTAAATCAACATTTTATCATACAGGTTTAGACACAGGCAATGAGACTCTTGTATCTCTTGTCAAGGACGAAATTTTGATTTCAGAGGTGTGGGGACACAAATATTTTTAATAAAACTAACTTTTTCAGTTCACTGTTCTAGCAGTTCTTCCAGTTTTCTATTGCTACTTTTAAGTTTACTAAAGCATGAAGCAAAACACATCACCCAATTCTGTGTTTCACCTTGTTAGTCAACTTCACTCCAACTCAGTACCACCAATTTATTAGTTATAGAGGGAAAAAAAAACTTCACAATTATCATGAGTATGGATATATAAAATCACATTTGTGGTTTCTCAATAGTCGGGTGACTGCAGCTGATGTCCCTCTCAGCGATGCAGATGGCTCGCTGCAGCTTGTCCTTGGAGTGAGTTACTGCGGAAATGTGCAGATGTGGGTCAAAGAGCATTTGCAAATAATTTTTAGCTTTTGCTTCTTCCTGCTTTGGAGAACCAGATGGCTTCGGTCTCCCACACGCTGTATGCAGTTTTAGTTATTTAAACATTTCTTGGAGGCAGAAACATTTTTATTGAGTTAAACCTCAGTGGGATGAACCACACAACTACATATTTTCTTTTTTCTCTGGCAGTGTCATTAGACTGAAAATGATAAAGGCATTGCTATTTGATGGCTTATAATCATCAGATTCAGACTCTTTCTTGAGTATAGAAGTAAATCTGAAATTGTCTGTGCTGAGCGAAGAGGAGCCAAAGCAACATGACTGGACATGATGCAGTGAATTTAGAATATGCTAAAAACACTTTGATATTGAGACATCCAAACTTGACTGCTGTTCCACGGTGTTAATTTGACCTCATGTTCTTGTATTAAAGCCTGACAGCTTGCTTGTGTATCCTGAGAATTGATTCGACACTGGATGAGCTGAAGTTAGGGATGTCTCAAATGTGCATACAAAATGTTCAACACTTCAGTTGTTTTTTTTTTTTGGTTATTTTTATTTTGAGCCTCCTCATCCAGCCCGTTCTCCTCTATTGTTCCAACTCGCATGCACCACGCCTCCCAAATTATTGGTCTTCCCACCTCGAACCCCACAGACCTCAACAAAAAAGCCACAACACGCAGAGCACACAGTATAGCACACACGACCCCAGCCACCCCCTCAACCCTTTTCTCACACTGCTCCCATCCGGTCACAAATACAGGTCCGTGGCCTGGAAAGAGGGATGCTATGGCAGGAGTTTTGCCTCCTCTGCTATAGCATCACTTAAAACACCTCGGTAACTGTCGTGTGGGTGCTATGTGTATGGGATGTAGGTGGAAAATGTGCTGTATTGGATGTCTATTTTTGTGGTTATGTTGTGGAGTTCTATGTATTTATTCAAGGCTATGCACAGACTGTGACAACAGATTGCCTTGAAAGGACAAAAGTATCTATCTCTTGATGCACAGCGTGCCTTTTATGAAATATGGTTCAGTGGTACAATATGGCCTGTACATGAGTGTGGTTCAGATACACTGTGGCCCCAATCAATCGATTGCAAACTAATGCAACAAAACAGTTTGTTGATTTGGGTGTCAGAACATATTATATAAATCCGAGTGCATATGTTTTTGAAGTCAAGAGATACAGACATGATATCTTATCTCTGTTTTAACTTGACTGTCCATACTTGACAATGCTAACAAATATTACAGAGATGAGTCTTAAGTGACATTGGGGCAAAATCAACTTCACCTAGAGATGTATCCAACCTTTTCAATTCCTCTTTATCTCTTCTGTTGGTTTTCAGCCAGTGTGAGAGAACATTTGTGAACCGGAGTCAGCTGTGGTTGAGCTGCACCCTGACATTTTGTACCAATGTTCAGCAAGTCACTCTGTTATTTAACAAGTTCCTGAGATTCTTATTCAAACTTTGCACAGAAAGCTTCTTGAATAAATGAGTCGACTCCCTTAGCTGTTTGTGTGTTCTGGCGCCCCTCAACAGTTTTCACTAATCAACAAATTGTGTTTGTGTGAGTGTGTGTGTGTGTGTGTGTGTGTGTGTGTGCGCCTTTAGAATTTTGTTGTTTTCCCAGTGTGTGGTGCAGCACCATGCTGGCTGAGAACTGATGGCAAAGACAGCAGAGAGAGGTTTCTTCCCGAGTGGAGCTGGTGCAGTCCCATACATAAGGATTAGGTGCCACTGCCTGCACCACCGCATAGAGACCTATGACATTTATTATAACTCAGTACTCGGTACTACTGTGTGATAATGACCTGTTTTTCAATTCATATTAGAAGAAAGACTGAAACATTGTTGCTATTCTGAAGTAACTTGGATGTGAACATCCAACAATTTTTAAGGTTTGTCACTGGCTCTTTGTTTTATTACATTTTGTAACCACCCAGTAATGTTTTGTGCCTTTTTTTTTTTAAAGACTTTGAGGAGAAAAGAAAATGAACATCAGTCGACTCAGTGTCTGCAATGCCAGAGGGGAGTTTTCAGGAGCCAACAAAAGGGGCTGCATGGCCTACTTGTGATTACCACTAGGGGGCTGACACTAGAGGGCTGACACAAATATTCCTCTTGTCAGCTCATATTTACATGAGTTCTGTTGTGATTAACATGGATATGAATTAGAACACTAACTGACAACTGCACAATCAAAAACTGGAGTTTGAGAGCTGTGCATCTCTGCTCTGCAATGTAGTTGTTGGGGGTTGTTTAGGCTCCATCTTTGTGCCATTTAGTGTAAGATAAATGCACAGTTGCTTGGTTGCAGCCCTGGCAGAGTTGCATGGCCCAATGAGAGACTACTATTACTAGTAATTCTTAATACTGCGGAAATCATTGTGACAGGAAATAAGTGTTACACCAAAGGATTGTACCATATTTAAAGGAATACTTCAATATTTCAGTTCATTTGCTTTCTAGTTGAGATTAAATGTTTCAATTCTTGTTTACTGCCAGAAGTTTGTTAGCTTAGTTTAGCATAAAGATTGGAAACATAGGGGGAAATGGTTAGCCTGGCTTTGTGGCAGGTAAAGTGACCTCTTGGTCTCTTGTAACCTTGAAGTATACCAGACCAACCAGTGGACACAAAACAGTTTTTTTATGCTTCAGTTCTTGTATGACAAGATGCTGGTAGTCTGATTTTTATTATTTTAATCATCAGGCGAGCCCTTTCCCTCTGCTCCCAGTTTTTGTCTAAATCTAAGCTAACTGTGTCCTCACTGTAGGTTCATATTTAACAGACAGGTCTGAGACTTGATCCTATTGATCCTAATTAGATCTAACTTTTGGCATGAAATTTGAATGAGCATGTTCCCAAAATACTGACCTGAACTCAGACGTTGGATTTGGATTACATAACTGTACCTTTTTTAAAGGGACTAATGGTAGTAGTGCAAACACTGACTTGCAACTGCTTTTTACACGACCACAGCAAAAAGTAAAGCAAGCAAAAACTCCTGTTATGTTTTTTAGTTTTTTAGTCAGTGTTTTTGGTTTTCACTAATTAATTAATTGTAAGATTCAGTCCTGCATTTTTACACTCAGTTCTATAAGAACATAATATGTTTTACATGTAAAGCAAAGAAGATTTGGGTTGTGTGTGTGCTCTTTCTAATGAAATCTGTACCAGAGAATTAGTTGAAGCTTGTTAGATAAGAATTGTCCTCCATTTAGTATGTTAATAGTGAGCTTTGTGTTTGTCCAAAATGGGAACCATCCACTCAATTTATGCAGTAGATTTGCAGTTTACATCTTTTCAGTTTCATAAAACCATAGCAACAGAGAGTGTGCTCACCACTGGTAGACCATAGAAGCTGCCTTTCCATGCAAACCCAAACTAAAGGCAGTGTGAGCTGCAGGGCTTTTACGCATCCTAACAAGGGAACAGAGGGGTCATGCATGACATGATGTGTGATTACTGTGGACGACATGGGCTGTACCAGTGTAGTGAGTATGGAGTGATGGATTACAGTGTGTGCAGACTAGACTCTCGTGGATCCATAAGTGACTTGAACTATGTGACCCATAACAGTGACTTAAAAGGATAACTGAATAGAGGCTGTAGTTACGTGCAGACTGCATTTGTTCCGCTGGAATAATCCAGATGAACTATTGCAGGCAACAAAGTGATCTTAAAGGTTTCAAAGAAACCACCAATTTCTAGAGAACTTACTCAGAAATGCAGAGATGACTCTCTCATTTACTCCAAGGAAAGCAATTTTTTGCACAAAAATAGCGTGGGTTTTCTTTAGCATTAGTATTTCTTTCCTGCCCTACAAATAGGGCAGTAACTACAGAAGTAGTGAAGCTGGTAAAAAAACTTTTCAGGCTAGCCAGATAGAAAGGTCATGATGTCTTTATTTTATGCCTTTTAGGCTGATTATAAAACATAGCCAGAGAAGCCAGATAAAAAAAAAAACTGCAGACTGTACTGTGCTTTTGGACAATCTTCAGGGAATGTGAGGCAAAAACACAAAGAACAAAAAAATGTTCTTCCAGTGTCCTTGTCTATTTAGTTTGTTTCAGAAAATAAACTTTATTTAGATATTTACAGTGAGGGGAAAAATACTTGAAATTTAGCTGTAGCTTTAGTTAAGTCTAACTGCAGCTATTTCTTTCTAGCTGGAGCTAGCGCTGTGCTTTTTAACGTCTAATTGGTCGGCCATTTCTGTGTCAGAGCAGTTGGTGTGGTGGTAGCTTCTAGCAGACACTCATAGTGGTTAACAGAATATTTCAAGTACTTTGCACTGTGCGTTTGTCAACCAGTGTTCCCCTGAGGCGAATGGCTAGAAGCTCTTAAAGTACTATAGATGAGTTTTAGGAAACTGGACGTTATTAATTATTTTACAGCACATTTATTTTGAAAGTGAAGATGTAAGGCTGACCCACAGGATAGCATCTGACAGCCCACTGAGGCCTGCAGTACAAGCTCATTTCTCCTTGGACACTGAACATATGGGAGTTGAATGGTCAGCTGGGATATGTACATCTACATATATATGCGTGTGTGTGTGTGTCTGGGCTGACAATGCGTAATGCATTTGTCATGCCAGCCAGGCCAAGCCGGCATAAAAGCCCTTTCTTCTTAATCGAGGCCCACAGGGTAATGTGGTAATACAGATGGGGGCCTGTCATGCTTTTCTGAAAAGCAAGATGAGGAGGAGGAGGAGGAGGATGAGCAACAAGAAGAGGAGGAAGAGGGATTCATCTGGCCTCTGTGGATCATTGTTTCTCCATTAGAAGTGGGAAAATTGGGTTGATAGATACAGATAGGTACGTAGGTGTTTTAGTCTCTTCCCATATTGATTAGCCGCTGGTTTCACTTCAACTTAATTTTTCTTTGAGAGATGAAAGGGAGCAAAACAAGCTCTCAGACAGAAGTATGAAAAGGGATAAACAGTGCAGACGAAAAAGATGTCCTGAATATTCTCTTTCGCAGCAGCGTCATCATTACCTATGCACCATCCTATGTGGGCATATGTCAGGTCGGCTCAGCTCTTGTGGCTGTGTTTGTTAAAACCCTCGATTCCAGAGGGGGAAAAATAAAAGACTAAGGGGAGGCCAGAAACACAGGACTGTTTTTACCTTCTATGTTACACTGGTAAATCTATCTAAAACTGGTGATTACTGTTCCTCAGTAGACCAAGTTGTCTGTGTAAAACATTTTATGGAGATTCGGAGTATCATCGTCTACCTTTATTATGCACAGTGGTGTAAATTAAGGACAATTCCCTTCAGGTTGTCCCAGTTTCCAAATGCTGCAGACCTGTTAAGCTGTAACAGATCAGCTTTCCACTCCATGCTTCCACTTCCGTGGTCTCCCAATTTTTTTTTTCCTCCATTTTCACTGTAAATGGGTCTCACAGGAGGGACAGTGGTTCTCGCTGTCTCCTAGGTTTCCTCCAGGTGTTTCCGCCCTCGGCCAAAGACAGATGCAAATGAGTTACATTGACCTAAATGTGTGAATATTGTTTACCTCCTGCCTGTCCTTTGTCTGATATCCTGGGGTTTCCCAGTGCATGCTCGAATCCTCTCCAGCCCCTCGTTACCCTGAATGAACAATGAAGGCATCTTATGTATTTCTCAGTAATTTGTACATTGTGATTATGTATTGTCCTCTGTGCCTTCAGTGCCAGACTTCCCCAAATGGACAATAAAGATTTGATTCTGAGCCTGAAGCAGGGCTTGATGCCCAGTTATGCTGTCACAGTACTCAAAAGAAGGTTAGAGATGCTCTGCTATGACCAGAAAGACACCAACAGGAAAATTTTGAAAATCATTAAAAGCAGATATGAACAGAAACACTCTTCTGCGTGGAATGGTGGTGTGAGGTCAAAATACTACACCAGAGACTTGGGCTCAGCTCCGGCTGGCAGTGCTTTGCTTTCGGTTTCCAGATGGGGAGTCAGTGAGGGATCATGCCTCGTTGCAGCAGCATTGGCTCCCACTGACTAATCAGAAGTTGGTACAAGTTCTCCAACATCCATGGCAGGTGAAAGAATAGACTGTGAGAAGGCACATGGCTATCTATGTCCTTGTCAGGACAGTAACTGTGACAAGGAGTTGAGTATGAACCAGCTGAGGCAAATAGGAATGTCGTGAGTTGTGCAGGTATTTGGTCATGAACCAAATTAAAACTTCAACCTGATAATGGTAAGGAGTGAATGAAAGCCTGCGCCAAACTTGATGGCAAGACATGTCACTAAAAACAGCCTCATAATGGTGCTGGCACCAAAATCGTGAGATTTTACGCTTTTAGGACTGTCACGGAACCCCACCTCGTGTTTGGCATGGCTGTCAGACCGGTGTTGGTTTGAAAGGCGGGGGGGGACAAGGTGATTAAGAGGTTGGTGTCAGAACATGTCTGGGACCAGAGTTTGGAGAAAAGGTTTTAGAGTGCCCTGACAGAGAGAAGGATCATAAAATTTTCCTTTCACCCGACAAAGTTTTGTTGCGGTTCATCGTTGAAGTGTAACGGCTAACAAATGAACAATAAATGGAGCTCCAGCACTGATTAGGCAACCGGTAAGCCAATTTACCTTTAGCCTGGCTGACCCTTGGATTCTGTATTGAATTTCTTGGCTGTCATCCAATAGTTGCAGAGAAATTTCAGTGGTGGACCACCATAGAGCCACTGACCTGGCTCTTCTCTTTCAAGCCACAAAAACTGTTGACCACCAGGGTTCTTCACTGTAATTGCTAAAGGTGACATTAACAAGTAATGTTGCCTCATTTTATCAGTATTAAAATGTTGACGTTGCCGTGTTTTGACCAGCTACACATCTCAACCTAAAGATCACAGACGATCTCTATAGGCACAGAACAAGCTGAACTAATTTCAGAAGCGCTGCTGCATTGTTGTCCCTCATTGTCCAGTTGGTGAAGCAGAACATGCTGTTGGAACTGAATCAACACCTCCCAGCAGGCCCTCCTCCAACCAAAAACTGTTTGCATCAGTAGCGGAGCACAGCAGGTCCCCGGGGACATAAAACGCAGATGCGCATGCACTTGAGTTCTGCTGTTTGGATCAACATCACAACACAGGAAACACCATGACTGCGAAGACGCTGACAGTGCAACAATATAGAAAGTGTTGATGAGCAGTTGAGATGACTGCAATGTGGGTCACGGATTCATTCATTAGCTTTTTTCCTCAACCTGTGACAACTTGCATGGTTGTATTACATACAAAGTGCCATTATGTTAAGTACTCTTAATGTTTAATGCTGCTGATTGCGGAGAACCAACTAGTAATACTAATAATATCCAATTAAAGTGCATTAATTCAACAACTTCAGTTTTATTCATCTTTATACTTATGCTGGGAACAGTTACGTGAGAATATCTGTTCATTTGCTTTATATTCAGTCTGCAGCTGACGTTCATACCTGGAAGCTGCTGTGTAAAACAAACTTGTTGGATAGCGAGCAGCTGGACTGAGCAAGGTCAGGTGTTAAGCACACTGCTTGAAGGCAGCTTTTCTTCAGGAGTATAAACATGCAAAATTGAGCATTTTACTTCTTTGCGATCTTCTGCTACACTGCTGATATCTTAGAAGGGCAAGGCAGCAACAATGCTTCAATCTAAAAATATGTAATTTAATTGTACATTGCAAATAAGAGGAAGGAAGTCAAAGGCAGATTTGATTTAAGTGCTGTGAGTGGGTCTGTAACGTATCAAATAACCATTTAGGTTAACTTATTTTTCAAAAGGGAGTCCACCCTGCAGATCTGCTCATCACAACCCTGCAAAATGACACAAAGCAGCTATAACACTGTGATACAATACCTCCCACGTGCACCCATAATGCGTGTTGTAACCAAAACAGCTCATTGTTGTCTGAAAGAGGTGCTGCTGTGGTTTTTCAGTGTCATTCTAAAGGCAGAAAGTTGTGTTGTGCTCAAGACAGTCAGAATGTGTATATATGTGGTCGTGTGTGCCATCATAGAAGTGTTACGCTGCACCAGTGTCATGTGGTGTAGAGTGTATGTTAGAAATGGTGCATGGGGAAAAACGTAAGGCTTATTTCAGTCGCTTTCAGAGATCTCTGAAATTCCCAGATTACCAATGTGCCATCTGATAGTGAATTTTTGAGGTGAAATTTTATTTATTCTTATAAGGTCTTATAAGGTTACATATACATGCCTCTTACACATATCTGTATTGATGTATGTTATCCACTGATATATTTGCATTATGTAACATGAAGAAAGACAGTTTTCATTGGATAATGACGATCTGTGATAGGTCAACAATTGGATATATCAGATGGGCTCTAATTATCTTCTTTCTTTCTTTTCTTCAAATGACTGACAGTAATGATACAAATAATTTCTGTCTTCTCTGTGTGTGAGCTTATACAAGTGGCTTAGCACATGTATCCCAAATGTGGTTTTAAATGTCAACCTCATGGTGGCACTAGAGGAAGTGTCCCGTTAAACATCACCTAACAGGTTTGACTGTATGTTTGTGTGGGTGTGTTATTTAGAGATGTAGATGAGGTAGTGAGGAGGTTTTTTTTTTTTGTCTCCTTCCTGCAGTAATGAGACAAACAAAAAACACTCACTCAAAACACTTGCAGCATTAAGGTCAGGTTCCATTCCACACTTATGCAATTTTTGCTTCCGAGAAGCAAACCCGAATGTTGTTGCCAAGCAAAACCCGCCAAGATCCTACATACTGACTGGAAATGCTATTAATTGCCATGGTAACACAGTAACTGCTCCAGGAAGCACACTGAAGCTTTTCTGATTTGAAAAGTGAATCTTCCCTCTGTGGATGGATGAATGGATGGATCAGCCTTCATTAAAGAGGAAATAGACCGGTTTTATCTGCGACGCTGAATGATGACGATGGTGGTTTTAGATTTGATTAGAGTTTTGGCCGTGGACACACGTGCCGGTTCTGTCACACATAACGCAAATGACAAATGACAAAATAGAATGATTGCATGTATAAATCTCGCACGTGTCCCACCTACAATATGTGCAGCCACAATCACTCATTCTTCTTCCTTCTGGCTCTTGCAGTGAAACCAACAGTCATCGATGTGGGCATATATGTCAACAGCATCGGGCCTGTGTCATCCATCGATATGGTGAGTTAAATCTCTCTTCCTTTCTCAGCCGGTCGCACGCAAACACATTTGTCCAATGTCCGACATTAGCATCATCATACATGAAAGCAGCCATTACTCACGCTGCATTTGGAGGTCATATGGACCATCGCAGCTGTTTCTGCGCTGAAGCCAGGAAAGACAGGTGTGGACGCTTTGATCGCGTCCTGTCAATCAGTTCAGATGAAGCAAATGAGTGAGTTTAAAAATTCAGAAGAGTGATGATAAAGTCTGTCTCTGTGGAGGGGAGAGTCTTTCTCTTAGGCTCGGCCATAACTTTCTTCTAGTTTTCTGCTTTTTGGCTTCACTTAGCGAGTGGATCTCTCACAGCAGCATGGTAATTCCCAGAGCAAAGTTTGACTGGAAGGAGAAAATGGTTTTGGAAAATCTCCAGGACATGAATCGATGCATATTTCATTATGGGAGGCCCTATTAGATGCCATAAAACGTATGAAATGCTGAAAGTGAAACCTTGATTAGCTGTAATGAGAGAATAGCTACTTTTCAGACAACTAAAAGCATAAGCAGCCAGTTGTTTGGCCTTGAATGAAGTGCGATGGACTAAATGGATGTAACCTTTCACCATTTATAAGGTGTTTATAAGGGCCTGTTGAAGTACTGTCAATACACTCAAATGATATGAATTTTTCTGCTTGAAAATTCTCTCTCAAAATATCTTAAATGAATTCATTTTAAATGAGCTAGACCTGATAATGAAAGCCTTTTTTTCCTCTCTCCTCTGACCCTACCAGATCACCAGATGCTGAGTTGTGACTGTTGCCTGGCAACATTAAATATTTCCAGATATAAAAGCAATATAGCCTTTTTTGTGTGTCTACCCTGTGACTTATATTATTGAAGACTACATCTGCTTATTCAGAATAAAATTAAAAAGATAATAAATTATTGCGTGGACCGATGTGCTGCACTGAAGATATAGGATAGGAAAGGATCCAGTTTGGCATAGTGGAACACATTTGAAATGGATGGATCTGTACATGACTGTCTCAGATTAACCCAATTACTTTTTATGTCAGAGCGTTACTGTAAAGTCATTTAGCAGAGGACATTCAGGATTCTTCCAAAAGTGCAAATGGGTAACTTTGATTTAAGTTGTTTTACTACTCTGGACTGAGCCGACAGTAACTTTGGAGAATACTGTAAACTTTGTAGTCCCTGTAGGCGGTGTGATTAGTTGTATTTTCCTAACCTATCATTAATCCAATCAAATGAAGGACACAGCGCAGCAATATTACCAAGTGTGATCTACAAACATTGAGTGCTTGTCCGTCAGTCTTTCCTTGTCAGAGGGTCTAAGGATAGAGATTGTTGTCTGCTGTACATCAGATCTGTGATGTGACTGAATAAGATGAGATGGACTTTATTGATCCCACGTTCACTTGTTAAAGCAGCTCACATGAGTAAAGAGAGAAAAATCAAGATATACTTTAAATAGAAATAAAATATATGTACACTATTATACACTATTCAAGAATGCACAGGTTATTGAATACACACGTGGTGTGTAGCATAATAAATCTCCCAAAGACAAAATTATACTGTAAATAAATAAATATTGCACAGGACAAAATAATTGCACAGCGTGGTGTATATAATTGCACAGGAAATAAACGCTGGTCACCAACCAGCGTCATTGTCTGACACTAAAAGAAATTTTAGGTCCTGTTGATTTGGCAACACAGGAAGTTACCGTGAACTGTAGAGGCTGCAAGCAATTTTTGAGAGGCCACTTTGTCAGAACTACAACAGAAGAACTAACGTATCAGTGAAGAGAGCAGCCGAACAATAAAGAAGTGAGTCAGTCATTGGCTTTTTTTCTATCAATCCACAAGCAACCACAAAATGACAACATGGTGCTCACAACACTAACAGTGATGCATTGTGTTTTCCTTTTGAGTTCTTCACAATAAAAGCCACTCGATGCTTTGCCAGCTCACAGATTGAACCGCTGATATTGGATAAAATTATTGTAAACCAGATGCTAGAGTGTGGCAGACCCTGCCATGCATGAAAAATGACTACAGGAGGAGGTAACTACTAGTTGATTGGCTATTTCCATAAATGGTATCAATTAATTTTGTTCTGTGATTTAGTATTAATCCTTAATATTTTTATGGAATGAAACTCAGTATTTGTCATACTTTATATAACTTTTGAAAGTCTCTAATGAGACTGTTAATGTTTACAAAGACATGAACTGTTGTACTGGATTGTGCATGTTTCTTTTATTGTATCCACCCCCTGTATGTTGTGATTACACAATGACTATATGTATAGCAAACTGGTCATTACTCGGGCTGAAGCCCCTGCAGTGTGATTCAGCGAGTAAATTGAAGGCTTTTGAGGCTTATTTTCCCGTGATGACTTCCTTCCTGCTGGATCCTGCTTATTACACGGCTGCTTACAAAAGACATCAATCGAGACCACGTGTAAAACCGATAAAATGCTTTCTTTACAAACGAAAGCCACTGAGACGCTTTCATCGAAAAAGGAGTACTGTCAGTTCCTGGTAGAAGAAGTGACGTGATTTGAAAAGAAATCAACAAAATGGCCAGACGCTCATGGCTAAATGTGAGAGGACTGAACAGACCTCAGATGACCTTTTCCAGCCCAATCAGCATTGAGAGTTCAACAAAGGTGTCAAATAATGAAGAATAGTCACTTTGGTACTTGAGAGGTTCAGTGCAGGAAGGACACACGAGTTCAATACAAAAACAGCTGAAGTAGTTTTCAACATTAAAAATTTATAATTTTAACTGCTTTAGGAAAGAAACTTGATTTGAAAAATCATGAACTATACAAGAATACAGATTTGCTGATGGGTTGCCACAAAACTCAGCAAGTGCCAAGTCCAGATGAAATGAATTTTTGACTGTTAAACTAATAAGAATATACTTTACAAATTATTGATTTTAGTCATAAATATCAGAATAATCCTAGGGACTAGAGTTGAACCAGAGGACAATACAACATTTTTCAAAATCTTTATTTGGCAAAATTTTTCCGAGTTCCTCAAACGGCCACTTGAGGCTGGCTACAGAACAAGTCAGTCTCCATAAGTCCCCATGTTAAAATGTCCAACTTCACAGCAGAAATAAACACGTTTACAGCCTGGTACAAAAAACAGTTTTGGTATTTATAACTAATTTCCCCGTTCATGGCAACTGTACTGAGGGTGAATTTTATTAGGATGAATTTCAGTGTCTTATCTGTTGGCAGAGTGCAGCTCTTTCAGGTTGTCCTTGTTTCTATTTATCATTGCAACCAGCTATGCAAATGATGTTTATCTAACATTTATTTGAAGTGAGAAAATCATCATTTTGCATTGTACTGTTGTGCTGCAGACGTCCATCTTTACAAGTCGTCCAGACTGTCTTTTATTTTGAACAGAGTGCAGCTTCTACACACACACACGCACAATCAGAAGTAATATAGCTGTCGTGAATTAAAGGCTGCAGCCTGCAGTAGGTCAGTGAGGCATGGCTGGGCTCGGCTCACTGTGGGAGCTCGAACTTTGTTTCAGTGGCGAACAGGGATCCCGCTGTGACATTCGGGTGATTTTCCTCCTGTGTGAGCGCTGATTGGCTGCACTCTGTCAGGGCCGATGGACGCCGGTCAGTGGAATGCGAATCCCTGACCGCCCTCAGGGTTGACTGGACTGGAATTAGTGCAAAGTCACAACTCTTTTATCTCTCTCTTTCTCTCTGGCCACCTCTGTTGCTTCTCTTTTTATCCATTTCTTTGTGGAAATGTTACTATGTCACAGAGAAAACAACTGGTCTCTCTCTTCAGTGTGGCCTGGCGTTGCTTGGCCCGTTTTTTTCCCCTCCCCGAAGGACCGCATTCACACTGCGCTGCACATTTCCTTTTGCTTGTGTCCAATCCATCATTTGTCCTGAGACCTCCATTTAGCCTGCTCGCTCTGTCTGAACTTCACGGGTGTGCATCCCCGTGCGTGTGCAACTTCCACATGAAAAACCAGGTCAAATCCCTCAGGGCTATTAGAAGCATGATCCGTATTGATCTCACACACACACACTGTCTCCAGTTACGACATAGTCTGCGACCAAACTCCAGGAAGCTTCTCATCTGCTTTGGAACAAAACACATTATCTTTCCTCATTTGCTGCAATGGTAATGGGCACTGGCTGGGATGATGCAATGCCAAATGAAGCTGATAGTAATTTAGGACATACTGTGATGAATGGTTGAGTGATTAAACGGCATTAGTGGCATTAAAGTCAAGCGAGAGCGCTGCGCTTTTATAGCTGGTGCTGGGAGAGTCAGATAACACAGGCGGTAAAATTGACAGACAAAGATGGATGCACTTTGACATCAACACTATGTTCTTGTCGTCTCGGCTCAAGCCAGTGAGTGGGCGGCATCTTGAATTTGCCGCTCTAGTATTGAGTCCTCCAGGCATTGAAATTATGAGGGCCACCTGCTCCGTCCATGAAATACAGATTATGTGAGACCAAGTGAAAGCCATGGCTCTCTATTGATCGTCAATACTAAACCTACCTGAGAAATTAAATGGAGGAGGCATGTGATGTTTGAGCTTTGAGTCGAGTATGACATGTTAAAAGCATGTGTGCCTCCTTCAAGAAAGGTGGTTTTTATCTGCGTAGATAATTAACCAAATGCTGTTAAAAGCTTTCTGCACACTGCCAGAAATATAAAGCTGGTAGAAGAATATCTTTGCTTAAAGCCTAAACTCAATCATCAAATTGTTGAAATGAAGAATACCTAATTGATATATTAGAATCAGCTTTAAAATGTGTAATTTGTAGAACTTTGACTAATTATTATTTTGATTAATAGATCCTTGATGGTCAGAAAATGATGAAAAATGTCCACCCTAGCTGCCTAGATGACAAACTCTGATGTCAGGGTACATTCAGAGGGGATCAGGCTCTGCGGGGAATCGTCGTATGGTTGTCTGGCGGTATGTAGGGGTGAGGGGAGGCTACTGGCGGTGTGTCTCTCTCAAACCGCTGGACCGTTGTGTTCTGGCAGAGTATCAGAGTTTAGTCCATGGATCCATCTGGATAGTCTGGATAGACATTTCAGGATGACTGTAGAGGTTTAATCAATCTGATCATCTGATTGGCGGCTGCAGTGTGATGTCGGGCTGTGTTTTTCCAAAAGTTGGACTCAACTCCTCTTCTGGTGGACACCCCTGCGGTCCACACCGCCACAGCCAAAATGCATTCAATTGAATAGAAAAACGTGTTTTCAGAGCTGGATCCTGTCTGAATGTGCCCTTATATGAAAACAAAGCTATTCAGTTCAGAGTTGTTGTTTTTTTTTTTCCATTTGTAAATGAATCTTTTGAATCTTTTGTCCAATGTAAACTCAAGTCTTATAGTCCACACATCCCCAGAAGCTCTATGACCTCTGTGTCAATTTTCTATTTAAATAGAAAAAAAAAATAGCAAATAAAATGCTAATTAATGCACATTCCTGTCCACTACTGCTATGTGGATATCAGGAGTCGGTGCCATTAAGCTTTAAAATTCTAGAAGAAGAGGATGCGAGGAGATGATGTAATTAAAAGAGCACCAGTCAAACGTCAAACCAACAAAAGCGATGTGGAAAACATGATGGAAATATGGCCTTTCTGTTTGTTTCATGTGTTAATGTGAGGAAGGTCAGTCCTCCTCATCGCTCAACACAGATCTGACGCTCGACTTGCAAATGCGCATAAAAACAGCCGGATGGAAACTGGCTTAATGGAGGCTACAGCCCTGATGCTTTTCATACTTCACTGTGTATTAGCAATTTATGTATGGGGTGCACACTGTCTGGTTCTTTCCCAACCTTAAAGGATGACTGTCAATATTCTATATGATTCTTATCAACTTATTTTCCCATGAAAATACAATAACCGATAATGAATGCTGCATGTGTGTGAATCCAAAGTCTGACATTATTCCTCTGCAGCTACTGGATAACACTTGTCACCATCAGCCAGTGAGGAAATACGCCCTTTTGTGTGGACTCTTCACCGCTCGTGTCTGACTAAAGTGTCAAAGCACATCATTTTCACCTATAGGAAAGTGTCGGGCTGCTATTTGCGGCCGCGTGACAGTTGTGTCGCAGCTCAGCTTATTATTGCATTCACAGTGAAAACGTACTACATCTGTTACTATATATAAAGAAAATGTTTTTATTGGAAAACGCTCAAGGCTTGATTGGGCATCCTCTTACTAAGGATTCTTGCTCACGTCAATGCCGCAGCAGCAAACTGAAGGTGCAGGGATGTATAGATGTGCTTTGACCCTCTTCTCAGAGGTGACTATCGAAGGAAGTGTGGTGGGGAAATGGCAGACAGTATGCAGGGACACACACAGAGAAAAAGCTCATCTAAATGCAAGGAGACAACCTCACTAATTACGGTGTATTGCTGAAGGTTCACTGGATATGTTTTATTTCTGTCAATACATGTCCTAGTTTTTATTTTGAATGAATGTAGTGGAAATCAATGAGACTTACGAATTTTTCAAATGTTTTTTTTTAGTGTGTTTACATGGAATGAATGCATTTGGAGCATAGGGATGGTTCAATATGTCATTACAAATATTCTGTGCGCAGAAAGGCCCAAGACAGAAAAAACATTTGTCTTTGTTTTATTTACAGTTTTGCCTTTTTAACTTAATTTTTTTTTTTTTTTTTCTGATTGGTTTCATCTCTCAGCGTCGGGAACATGCACACAATTCTTTGGCCTTTTCAGGTTTATTGTATAGAGACAGCTGAAGAGTGACAGGAATGTAGTGAGAGACGGGGATTGACATGCAGCAAAGGGCTGCAGGTCGGATTCAAACCCTGGGCACGGACTGAGCCTTCGTACACGGGGCGGGTGCTCTACCAACTGACCTAAATGACACTCCGGGAACATGCACACAATTATGAGAAAAAAGATGGGTTCTACTAGTTTTTCACAAAACCGTGCATTGCATGCTTGTGAACAGCTGAGCTTTTTGAGGATGCCCCTTTCATACCCTAACATGCTACTCACCTGTTGACCTGTGAAACGTTCCTAACAGGTGTCTTTTGAATCTTTTGTTGTCTCTTTCAGCAGCGAAACACTTTGTTGCTGCTGAAACACATACGGACCACAGCACACAAATATATACAAAGCTAATGACCTGCTAAAAAATATATTATCTGTACTTTATTCCTGAATCCATCAAAAGCCTTTGTCTTTCTCATAACATGTCAGTCTGAACTAGTCTCTGGTGAGTGGAAGGGATTGATACATCCAGTACAGACAGCCATCTACATTAGTCCAGACAAATGTGTTTACATGAATAATCTTTGAAGAGATGTCAACCCCAGTCAAGAGAAAACATTCTTATTTGACAGATGCAATATTTCAAAGCACTTGTGTGTGTCTGTGCACTGTGTGTGTGTGTGTTATTATCTTTCTGTACACTAAGTCTGAGACAAAGAAGCAGTCTTTACACTCTGTCTGTGTGAATTTGTGTGAATGTAAACAGATTTCTTTTGTGCTTTTCACTGTTCGGGCTGATAAATCCACTGAAGTACAGCTTTGCATGACTGATTCCAGACTCTTTTCTTCTTCTCTTGTGTTCACTCTCTTCTGTTTACCCAGAACCTTCATTATTTGTTCTTTTTTAATTTAGTGCAGTTGGTGGAGGCTCGGCCGATGAAGAGAAAAACTCATTCACCTTTCATTGTTTTCACTCATCCAGGTTTGAAATCAAGGTCGTCCTTTGCAAAGACAAGCTAACCAAATTAGCCGGTACTTGAATCCCAGACATATCGACAATGAGCACATTTATCATTCCATAATTAAAAGAAAAGAATGACAAAAACAGGGATGGTGAGTCAGAGATGGAGAGGACAGATTATTATTCTCATTGGCATGCCATCAATCTAACACAGTCCTCAGTCTTCTTGGCACAGAGGTCTTACATCTATTAGTTGGCATGCACATTTCAAAGATGTTATTACTAACCCAAAACACGAAGCAGGTCAGGGCATTACAGCACAGCCGTACTTTCAATTTGCCACAATCGAGTGCTGTCAATTCACAGTGCATTTTTATGTATCTGTATGAGGATGCAGTCAACGCTCTAATTATTTTGAGAGTCTCTTTTGTGGCTATTGTAGTGGATCGGGTCAACAACAGCATGGGAACTGGTTGTTTATATATTTTTTTATTTACTTTTTTTTTCTTAATGCTACAAAATTAGGCTTTATGTTCTCTGTAATCATCAAGATAAAGCCTTTTTTCTGCTATGGCAGTGTAATTTGTTGACTGGTCCAGAGTGAAATATCTGAACGACTACTGAATGGATCATGATGGTCCCCAGAGGGTCTTTAGCACCATCACAACGTTCGTGGTTTAAATTGAAGTGGCTCAACAACAGTTGAGCTTTCTAGCCCTATCACAAGGTCAGACTCTATCGGATTTATGACCAAATACCTGCAAAACTATTGAGATTCCCATCAGCTGGACCCATACTTCGTATTTGGTACTAATTTGCAGATACTAGTGGAATACAAAGGTGGAAAAGTATTGATGAAACAAAATCTGATGGAAACAGGCAAGTTGGTGATAATGTACATGAAGCATGTGACTAACATTCCTTACAATACATGAATCAACAGAAATGTTGTGTATCACAAGAAGGTATCGTAATTTAAAAAGTGTCAATTAGTTTAATGGCATATGACTGGAGAATTGGCTCCACCAACTGTTTATCTCTGTCAAGCAAGAGTAGTGGATGGGAACGTGCCTTTAATGGTGCTGGCATTCTCGCCTTTTTCTTTTCTTAGTTTTCTCCATTGCCCTCTTCGTCCCTGTCTTTATGTCCATAGAGGCTGCTAAACTCTGTTCCATTGCATGTTGGCCCAGCTCCGGTTCTGGCACGACACCGGCTCTCCTTGCCGTCAGCATTCTTCCACGCCTCAGGCCTGAAAAACCAAACACCACACTAACAATAAAACACTAACACTCCGCCGGTGCTCTGAGCTCACAGTCTGGGCAGCCTGGCTAATAAACAGAGCCAACATTAGCTGACAGTAGCTTAAGTTGGCAGCGGGAAGTGGAAACTCAGTACACATCAGAGTTGATACGGAGCAGCCGGAAGGACATCAGACAGAAAACCAGAAAACATTTTGTCCATAAAATAAGATCCAGTTTCACCAAAATCTGTGAAATAGTGGGTGATGTGTGATTTAGTGCTGTAAAGTGTTATGTGCTTCTTGCAGGTACAGATGTACAGGGTGCAGAATGGGAATGACAGAAATACCACTCATGTGATTAAAGTTAGTGTAGCAAAATTATATAAAAAATCTTTTTTGGACAAAAGTTACTTTAATATGTGTTGAAGTTTGTTAGCTGTTAATTCAAAATACTACAGGAAAAAGTGTATAAATAGTTAAACCTTACACGTCAATCTCTTTTGGTTTGGATGGAAAAGGGACTGAAGGATGAACTTTAAATTCTGGCTTGATGAATAATATGCTATATGCCTGTTAAAGCAAAAACTGTATCACAGTGCAGTAAAATGGTCATAAAAATACTTTCTTGGCCTGAGAACAAAGCATTATTTAATCATGTTTCACTCTTAAATTTCAACTCTTCACTTCCTCTCAATGGAGACGTTTCTTCAATCTAATTTTAGCAGATAGGTTGAATTCCTGGCATCTCAATCAGCAGTGATGGGATGCTCTATATCCTGCAGCTCCACTTATGTGATTAAGGTTGATAAAACAGGTGTGTTTTTGCATAAAAGCTTCCTTAATGCTGCTGAAGTAAATTTCCAAGACTAAATGCATGCAAATGGTAATCCTCTTCTTAAACATGGCGTGATGTTTACCGAGGCAGCTCAGTAAACCATGGGTGTAAATATGAATGGGAGTGTTTGTATAGTATAAGTACACGCTGGAACCTTGACTCAGGATTTCTCATGTTTATTCTTGTTTTATTCATCCCCTGTAATTTTGGTTTCCCAACAATCCGGCTCAACTCGAAGGTGCACTCAACCTGTTCAGGGACTTAAACCTCGACAGAATGAATTAAAGTGTGCACCAACGGTACAACATCAACGGGGAGACAGACTCACTGAATAATTGAGTCCGCAGAGATTGAAGGACTTCTTGAACTTCCTCTATGAAAAGACAGATGAAGCTATTTCTGTTGTGGGGACACTTAAAAGGTACACAAACGCACATACAGTACTATCTATGATGACTAAATACACATGTGCACACATACACATGCAGGAAATATACATCAAAGGCTCCGACTCTCTTCAGAAGAGACTCTTAGACTTAAAAAGGAACATTGTATTGCCCTCCCTCTGCTTGTTCTTTCATTTCTCTTCAATATTGGTTGCTCACCGTTCCTTTACACGCAGGTGATAATGTTGATAAATCCTTAACAGGATCTTGGCATTAAAGAGTAAATTTGATTCCAGCGTGCAGATTTTTTTCATTGTTTGATTTGACCTCAGAAAATACTTTTTTTTTTTTTTTTTATAGCTGATTAAAAATAGATGTAAGAGAGAAACACTGCACAACATTGTATACACTTACTTACTGCAGATCAGGGTTAAAAATATGCCCATTGTCACATATGATGAATTGTAACAAAGTAAAGTACAAAAACAGCTGACAACAATAATTACTTTGTTTTCCAGATTAATAATCCAAAATATAAAGCAACTAATAAGCCATGATGTATTATGACTGAAGTGACCAAGCTCTATATAAAGTAGTTCAAATTAGCTCCACCTGTACCAGCTGCATGCTTAAACACACAGTGCGGTAGCAAAATTGTGACCTGTTGTTGCTTTTCCAGACAGCATCCAGCTAGGTAGATGTCACAAAGCCACAGATAATTATTACCCAACTCTGCAGTTTCCTTCAGTTCTATAAGGCATTATAGCATCTTTCAGCTGTTTGTTTTGGTCCGCACCTTTACTGTTGTGGTTCATTCCCAGTGCCAAAGTAGACACAAAATCTCCATCTCAACAACATCCTTGCTAGCACTGAATTAACAAAAACAAGATTTTTGTGGAGGTGGGTGTTTCAAGTTCACACGGTCACAAAAAGATGTCAACAGCTCGTTCTACAAATATTTTCTTTGATAATCTTAAGATCTCCTGGTCTGACTATATAAGTAAATGTAACCTTATGTTTTGGCATATAGCTCTACTGAGTGAGAAACATCAGTACAAGTAGGTCCAGATAAACAAAGCACAGTTACTTAATCATTCAGCCTCAAGATCATTTTAACATCGCTGAGTGGAAATCAATTCAGGACACAAAACACATCTCAAGTTTCCAGATGGGTAGGATGTCGGTGTATTTCTTTGATGATACTCCATACCCTCAAGAACTATAATATGACGCACTTGGAGATCACTTGTTCATTGAATACAGTCCCTGTGAGTGTCCTTCAATTATTTTGCTCTGTAATATTTTAGCATCTAACTCTGTCGCTCTTTGAAGAAAAGATAATTCATTTAGAAGATGTCTGGCATTAATAAAGAGCCTTCCAGTAGAAAAATTGCTGTTACACACCAGTCTCAATAGCAAAGACAATTTCTGCCGTGCTGTCTCCATTCAGTTTTGACTGGATTCAGCAGCACAGGAGGTGACGGCAGCCTAAGCAGTACTAAACGTGTCATTGAAACAATTCAGAGGGAAATAACTGCTCAGGTTGTGACTTCTTTGTGCTCTTATATAGCTGAGAATTTGCACTTTTTTCTACATGTCAAACGTCACTTGAGTGCTTTTTAATGTAGTCTCGATGCGTGGGTGTGCAGGTGAAAGTGTGTGTGTGGGGGGGGGGGGGGGGGCAGTTTGTGTTTTTTTTTTTTCTTTTGTAGCTTTACCATGCTTGACCTTCAGTGATGTGACTTATTTAGGTGCTGTGAAAGTCAGGCTGAAAAAAGGGGAAAAAAAGATGATGAAAGGTTATCTGATTGTAGTGCAGAAGGTCGCTGTTCTTTGCCTCTTGCACCAAGACAGAATTAAGACGGTCTCATAAGTTAATTCAGAAAAATGAAATGGCATTCACCGTGCTTAATCACATTCCGTGAGCTAGATGAGAAACCTCTGTGGCCTGGCAACGGAGTAATAAAATTAAAAATGAGTTTTTGTTACATAACTGTCATACGTGACCTTTTTTGAAAGGGTGACACTTGTTGCATCTCGAGGGCATCTACCAATATTGCTCCCTTTGTTACACTTTTGTCTTGAGTTTGCAAACAAGGTTTGAAATTAAATCTCATAGTTTTTTACAAAGACAGTGTCTAATAGTGGAACTAAAATCTAAAACTAATGGACTCCAGATGTTTTGTCATGTAATATGGAACATGCTGCTGGTTTCATCTGTCATTGATTTTGAAATGGATTTCACCATAGAATCCTTAATGACTGTTGTCTTTGCCATCAGCATTCCCCTGCAGCTTGAGTAACAAGTTCAAGACACCCATTTCATCCCGTTTCATCCATGCGGTTGCAATGCATGGTCAGATTATTACTGTGGTAGTTTGAGGGTGGTTGCACCACAAGTGGAAGGTAGTTTTTAGACTGATCTGGTCAGAGAAGAATCTTTAACATCTTAAAATTGTCTCATAGCGTCCAACTATTGCATCATAACCACACAGAATCTGTTGTCAATCTGAATGCGCTTGTGTTGCCATGTAAACAAACTATTTCTAAATCAGACTGGACCAATGCCAGGTAAAGGTTGGGTGTGTACTTCCTACATTTGCAAATCAGATATTAGTGTTGTGTTTCTACCAGAAACGTCCAGCTACCTGCAGCCAGCTGCCACCTTATTTAGGTTTTTGCAGTCAAATGAGGAGACATCGTATAGATAACTCCTTCATTAGTCAACCGGTCCTCATCCATGTGCAGCACTTCCAATGCAGGCAAAAGGAATAAATACAAACATCAAACTTACAAAACAACTGATGCTGTTAGGACACGGTGTTATTTCTCTCACACTCTTACACTGTGTTTGAAGTCATATGGAAATCTTACTCAGTTCGACCTTGTAATGTGGCCGTCAAAGTAACCAGGCTGCTTATTTCGCCATTATGTACAAGGCACTTATATCGTCAGGTAAGTGGCGATATAATGGTGTGAGGAAGTGAGGTTGTGGACGTCAGGGTGATGGGTGGTTGTGGAGGTCGGAAACCTGTTTACATGCTGTCACACACTGAAGTTCATACTTCTTTTATTAACCCTTTCAGTGTGCTTTTCAAAAAGTAGAAAGTCACTGAATGTAATCCAGGGTTTTGTAGAATAGTCCAGTACCTACATCTTTGTCTGCTTGATACAGTTGTGGATGCTCCCCAGTGAATCCAGGCAGAAGTGAGCTGTGAAAGCTGTAAAAGCCTCCAGGGCTATACAGAGCAGAACAGATGAAGATGCACAAAACGCAACAAGGCAAGGGATGCCGTCACCGAGTATGAAAATCAGTAAGTAGAACAGGTGGAGCCGGGTGTTGGAGGTAGATATCAATCATCAGCATCCGTATACAGCATGTGGCAGGTGGAACAAAGCACAAACCAGCAGCTGCAGTGTTATGTAAGCATGACATACTGTCCCGATTAAATCTGATTGGTGACTTATTTGAATTTGATTTTGAGAGTCAGCCCATATTGATTAGATGACATAGAAGATTTTGTTTTGTACTTTCTTCTTCACTCTCCATAACGTTCTGCTTCCCTCTTAAATCTCTTGGTCCTCATTATTGCCCCTCATCACTTTCCTCGCCTTTATTAGATTCCAGATACAGTTTCCTCTCTGATCTAATTCCTCTTCTTTTGCCTTCTCCTCCTCCGCTTGTTTTTCCCCTCACAATCGATGTATACAGAAACGTAGCGTTTGAAGTGAAACCCGGCATCTAAATTAATTATGAGCAGTATGCGTTTGATGGACTAAAGCCACTAAAGCCTGGAAGAAAAGATCACCTGTTCAAAGACGCATGCAATAAAAGCTGTAACAAAATATGTTTAAGGCCATGTTGTTGGAGATAAACAAGTAAAGGTGCGTGTTGTGCCTTAAAGCAAAGGACTTTAAAATCCTGATACTGCTGCTGATAGTTTATTATAGTATTATCACTGCTTTAGTTTTATTATTCAAGGCTGTAGGTATTGTTTTAATATTACAATTTATACAAATCTTTTTTTTTTATCCCTTCTGCCTTTTTTGTTCAGTTCATGAACTTCACTGTTTATATTCATTCATTTTTGATTTACTATTCATGGTCACAACTTCCCCTTTCTTTGTGTCTTTTCATATACTTCTCTACCATATTTTATTACATATTTTGGAGGGGCTTTGTTAACTAATATCCCCACTTCTTTTACAGAACTCTTTCAAAGTTTTCTTTGAAAGAATTTATTTTTTTTGTTCTGGGAAAAGAAATAAAACAGTTTTTTCTCCATAAGTCCCCATGTTAAAATGTCCAACTTCACTGCAGAAATAAACATGTTTACAGCCTGGTACAAAAAATGGTTTTGGTCTCGATAGCTAATTTCCTCATTCATGACGACAGCACTGAGTGTGACTTTTTATAGAGCTCAAATTATATTAAGGCTTAAAGTTATGAAGAATAAACAGCGTGGCCACTTTGATTGACAGGTGTTTGCCATACAGGTGGCTTGTCTGAGCCCACCTCAGCTCCACGTCTTTGACAATTTCAAGATTAGCCAGAAACTGCACGTGCAGGACTGGCAAGGTGGTGGCAGCTAGTACCACCACACTCTGAGCTTCAAAATGGCTGTTCAGACACATGAGTGACGTCACAGATACTACGTCCATGTTTTATACTGTCTGTGGTCTAGCCCCATGTTTCCCCATGTTTATACCTTTGACACAAACTATTTGTGAGGGATCCCTTAACATACTAAATACAGTTGTTATTTAGACCAGACTGGAATGGGGCGAAATGGGTTGGTTCCCCATAAATGAGAGAACAACTCAAGAAGAACAATATCGCAATGGATTAATTCCCTAGATATAAAAGTGTTTTTTCTCCTCTTCCTCCTCCCCCTACAGAAGCAGAAAAATGTCTGTATTTCTCTCCCTGACAAACTAAAATAACTACAAATCTGTAGCATTCTAATCATAACAACATCTAATGTAACAAAATGTACAAACAAAACAGGAATCGTGACAATTCCTGTTTTGTTTGTACATTTTGTTACAACCGTTACAACTTTGCCCGTTTGCTTGAAAAATATTGACTTTTAATTAATTAAACTAAATATGAGACTAAAATATTTAAGCTTGATCAGGCTGATAGATTTTCAAAATAAATGTTTCAAGAAGTCTTACCCGACAGTGTGTAATTCTTTTTAGTCAGTATCATTTGATTTGGGCTCCTCAACGAGATCACAGGTGCTGATTGTACCTCAAGCCAGATGCTCAGTGAAGCACAGCCGACAGTTTGCGTCGTTTTTCATTTTGTCTGTCTTTTCTTCCTCACAAGGAGACATGGCAACTATGCAAATCATTTCCCTTTGTTTCGCTCAAAAGGTCTTTTTATTTGATTCGCAGAAATGAACAAGACAAAAGCATGTTTATGAAATTAGCTCCACGCACACAAGCAAAACTGTGCAGTACCTACGGATACGAATGCCATTTTAAAGATCGCTTTTGTGTATTACTCATGTGACAGAAGTTCATCGCCGCCCCTAAGCGGGGGTTGAGTGGTCGTGTTTACCGTTAGTTCTACCCTTCACACACAAGGAGTATCACTGTGAGGCCTGCCTGTGGGACAAGGAAACAGCAATGCATTCTGGGTGAATGTGTTTAGTCGGGGATGTGGCAGAACTGAGGACTCTGAGAATAAAACAGCATTTAAATTTTGTTCACAATGAAGTTCTACAAGAAGCAGCACATAAATGGACATGCAACTAAGAAATCAAACACTCCTCATGTTTGTCTTTTTTCTTCTTCTTGAGGGATTGAAAATGTAGTCCAGCGACCAATTTCCCAAGGTCTGGGAGATATAAATATTTCACTTATAAATATTTATACCAACTATGCGGCATCAGTTTTGCCTGAAGAAATGCATTAGTCAGTGATCTGTGCTTAAGTTTGAGCTTCCCTTCACTGCAAAGCATAATATAATAAAGTGCAAGACAGTATTTTAGAGCTCACTGGATTTGACTTGATTAGCAATGAAGCAGAGTGGAGTCCATTATGAGTGAGTTGTAATGGTGAAATATTCATGACAGGCTGAACTGACTCTTTTGGTGAGTTCATTAAGAAAATCAGCATAAGAGATCTCAGATCCTTTACTGAAGTGTAAAAACACTTCATGTCCTATAATCAGCAAAATTTATTTAAACTACGCCTATAAAAAGTAAGAGTGCTCATTATGCAATTAATTATTAGATATTATGAATGACATATTAATGTGCAAGTGGCATAATAATATCATAATTGTAGCCCCATGTAGATATTGTAGAAAGCAGCTACTCATTGGATGTAATTTGAGGTTTTCTGTCCCAGATCAACATTCTTGTCTGGTGGTGGGGTTACCTTTGAACTGCTGGAGGACTTAATTAATTAAACACTTAACTTGACTTAACTTAATTAAACATTTTAACAATAATACTGTGAGGCTGTGCTTTACCTCCAGGGTCTCTAAGCATCACCAACGTGCCAAAAATAAGGTACAGTTCACCCTCAAATGTAATGTTGAGATTATACAACAATTACCAAATAAATGAACATAAAATCAATATGTATTCATTACTGTATGACTGCACGGCATGCATTTCTTTTAATATTGCAGTTCAAATTGGACTTAAATGGAACAAGCAGGCAAAGTGATGAGCACCAAGATTTGCATTTGCGTCTCAAATATATAATGGAGGTCGAAAACCCTCCAAACAGGTCCATTGAGCCATGCTGTCTATATTTTTTAATAATTGTTTTGTGTGGAATATATTGGGAAAAGTAAGCAGAAACAATTTAACTTGAAATATTAGATATAATTTCAGAATAGTTTAGTAAAGTACTTAAGTTAATTGCATTTACATACTTGAATATATAGTTACATTCACAACTTCCATGGCTATGAAGTGAAGCCAATGTGAAGTGTCAAAAATTGCAGTTCCTTAAACGTCCACTTGCTACAGAATCTCTCCATAAGTCCCCATGTTAAAATGTCCAGCTTCACTGCAGAAATAAACACGTTTACAGCCTGGTACAAAAAATGGTTTTGGTCTCTATAGCTAATTTTCCCGTTCATGACTATACTAAATCTGAAATTAAGAGTTAAAGTTGTGTATTAACAGTATAGCAGATGGCTTGTTTGACCACCCAGCTGTCACTCAGCCCGCCTCAGTTCGGCCAGTGATCCACGTCTTTGGCCATTTTTAGATTAGCCAGGAGGCGGGAGTGGCAGGACTACCAACATTGTGGCAGCCAGAGCCACCACACTCCACACCACACTGAGCTTCACAATGGCTCTTCAGAAACCTGGGGGTAATGTCACACATACGCTGTGTATTTTTAATACTGTCATTGATCCACACACACTTCAGAAACATTCGGTAGAGGAAAAAAACTTCTCACTGGATTTTTTTTTAATAACTTTTCTTTTTCTTAAAGTTTTCTGCCCTTCATGACCTGACCCCACATCAGTTAATGAATGGTAGAATCAGCGATAATGACTAATTTAAAAATGTTAAAAACACAAGGAAACTTTTTGATTGAAGGTGTTCAGTCTGAAACTTTCAGGCAAGAACAACATTTCTGCCTCCAGTGAGTGTAAAGATTTCAATCAGGCTGCCGCTAAACATAAAATTATAAAGATAGCGCATCTGCCCTCTTGGGAAACATGTTTTGGTACATGGATGTGGAAAATGTGGCTGAGCGACGTCTGTAATTGGTGAGGAGCGTTCCTCCTCCATGCAAACATGATGAGGCTGGATAAGGAGGACTCTATTTGTTCTGATGCTGTTCAAGTCAGGCTAATTAATTTCAGTCAGAAGTGCTTTGCTGTCAACATCCTTGGGCTTTAATAATGGATTTCATATTATCAGATTCTGAGTGATATTTCCAAAAATAGTAGGGCCAAATTTGTTGATTTTTATCCACCTGTTTAAGTGCAAGTAAATTTGCCAATATCCAGTGTGTGCTGAAGGGAAATGGCCTCTTTAAGACTGTGTTGCTCTCATTTGATATGACAAATATAATGGATATACACAAAAGGATTTTGATGTGTAATTATATTTTTCTACCATACACAAGGAAGATTATCATCTGCACTTTCACCTTTTTTCATGATGAAACAGATTCGCAACACACAGGAGAAATTATAAATTTTTGATCATGTGAGGGTTTCCCCGCACTTCCTCTACCTATCGCCTGCTGTGAGAAACTTGGTCAGAGACAGGAGGGAAATAGTTTATCACGTTCTGAATATTTTAATACAAAATAAAATATTTATATATTAAATAATGAACTTGCAACACCCAGTCTCAAACTTTTTATGTTGGATTTTCCCAGCAGAGATACTATACAACACAAGGCACCCTTGATTATCTCACCTGCAGGTCTTCAGTGTGTTTCTTTTTTTTTGTCAGTAGCCGTGAGTAATGGAATCCTTCCTTAACACCCTCATTTTCTACCTTTAAAATGAATCCCCAGAGGAGTAATGCAAGCCTCTGTAGTTAATTTCAGTCAGATATCTCTCAATGCTTGCCTTCATTGTTTTGCATAATGTCCGTGAATAATGGACCTGCTTCAGTGCCTTGTCTTGTAGGTGTAGTCCCCCAAAAAAGACCCAGTGGAAGCAGAAAATCCCATTTGGGTTCATGTGCACCAGGCGTAAATGTAACACTTTGTGGTTTGCTGTCTGAATTATGGGCTGGTTGTCATCCGTGTGTCTCCCTATCATTATCCTCCAAAGGTCACACAGGCCGACTGTAACAATGGGGATTCCGGTGACAGATGTATTAGGAAGGTCAAGTCTTGTCTGTCTGTTTTTGGAAAAGGTCAGAAAATTAAGAAAGTGGCACAGTGTGTTTGAAATTGTGATGTTTGGTTGAGCATGTGTACTTTTCTACTTTAAATGTGAATGGATAACAACTGTTTGCACCTTTTCTACCATAAAATAACAGAGTTTAATCACAGGTGAGTTGTGTCTCTGTTGATGAACGCACAGTGACATTAAAGCCCCCCAGAAAATGGACAAACGAAAAGTTGACTTTGAGAAAAGGGACTGTGGGCTGAAATATGTGCCACCAGAAACTGAATTTGAATCTGATTTGAATTTGAATTTCAAATTACAGTTCAGATTCAGTTTTTCAATGCAATGATTCAAATTGAACAATACAAATTCAAATTATGTTATTCAAATTCAGTTTTTTAATGCAGTTATTCAAGTTAAGCAAGTCAAATATAAATGATTCAAATTCAGTTATATTTCAACCCATAAGGGACTTTCAAAACAGGTGAGAGGCTAGGTTTACATGAACGACAAAGAAGGAAGGGCGATTTAAATGAACAGGTTAGTTTGCCCTTTATGCCATATTAACTTGCAACCAGAGACTTCCTCTTCCAGTTCTCCTCTGTCTCAACGTGCTGCTGCAAACCACACACACAGTGCCAGCGCCCTTTGAGCTTGCGTTGTCACATTGCCTGGGAAGCTCTCGGTAAGTGTTAAGCTAAAAAAATGAAGACCAGTGAGTTTGAGAAGCTAAAATAGGCTGTTGGCATGTTAACATACAACTTGTGGCTGTTTTTATTGGATATGTTTTTGTGTTCATCGTGGATTGTGTATTACTATGAAGCATATGCACTTGAGTGGACTGTTCATGTCAACATCATGGCAACAGGAAACAAAATGAGAGCTGGCTTTAAAAACACACAAACAAAAGAATGTACTTATCAGAAATGGCATTATGGTTTGTAGAAATGATCTTTATCATTATCTTTAGAATTTAAATATGCTTTAAATGTATATTATTAGTGTTGCAGTAGCAACAGCAGCAGAAGGATTATATTTAGTAAACAGAATTGGATAAAAATATTTTGCTCACACAAAATGTATATCCTAACGTATTGATGCTGAACATTTTACTGGCTTCAGATGTCATTGCTGATGTCAACAGCCTTTTATTTGAACACAAAAGGTGGTTACTTTTTACCCCCTTTATAGATCACCTGTCATTGCTGAGCCGCTCATGTACATGCTCACAAAGCTTTGAAACCTGATTATGGGAATACGGGTTTTGTAAACCTCCTGGGATTTGGTAGCTAAAAGTCCCATACTGTATAGTTGTGTAATCAGGAAACTGTGCTGTTGTAACACACTACAGTTGTACTCCCAAAGACAATGATGACAAGCTTATTTAATCATGCTTTGCGACTGTTTCTGAACCTTGAGAACAGCTAGACTTCTAAAGTAGGGAACATCAGAATATCTTTACAAGGTTCGGGACTTTTGCAAGATGGCAAGTTATATCTTAATCTAAAGCACAAATCACAATTTGTCCTGATTCCAGTGGCTCACTTATTCCTTAAAAAAAAAGTAAAATGTTAGAATCATATAGGATATATATACGACTGCTCGCGGTTGGCACAAACATTTCTAAAAATATGAAGGAGCTGAAATTGGACAACTCTGGTCTCTATTTTTAAGTTCTAAATGTTTATAGATCGATGCATATACTTGAACTCGAGAACTGTAAAGCCTTAAAAATCTAACATCCTTACACCTCTTGTCAGAATCTCTTTCAGAGATGCACCGACCAACCTTGGTGGCGCTTGCAGTACTGCTCTGTACTTCACCCTTGGTAAATGGAGGGAAAGTCTTGTTGTACCCTTTGGATGGAAGCCACTGGGTCAACATGAAAGTTCTCATTGAAGAGCTTCACTCCAGAGGCCATGAAGTCACAGTTTTGCGGCCATCAGACAGCTGGTACATCAAGCCAGAGTCCCCACACTACAAGTCCATCACTATAAATTTCACTGTCGATTTTCATGAGGAACACTTTGAATCATTCATAACTTCAATCCTGAACATGCGGTGGAAAGGTGGTTCACTTTGGGCTCAGATAGTCTTGGAGTATGAATTTATGGAAGAGTTCTATCTGATGAATAAGAACACCCTTCAGATGGTGGGGGAGATGTTTGAGAATACCAAACTGATGCAGAACCTCCAAGATGCCAAATATGATTTGGTTCTGACGGACCCTGTGCTGGGTGGAGGAGTGCTTTTGGCTCACCGCCTGGGTCTTCCACTTGTCTTAAACGCAAGGTGGACTATTCATGGTGAAGGGCATTATGCAATTGCACCTTCTCCATTCTCCTATGTCCCAGTGCCAGGAACATTTCTGACTGACAAGATGACATTTCTCCAGCGAGTTAAGAACGTTCTTTGCTATTTCATTATTGTTTTTCACACTTGGTTTTTCGTAGACTCAAACTACAAACCATTTGTCCATCGTTATTTTGGAAGTGATGTACATTACATGGAATTGTTTCAGGCAGCAGACATCTGGCTGATGAGGAATGATTTTACCTTTGAGTTCCCAAGACCCACAATGCCAAACATTGTCTACGTGTCAGGATTTCAGTGCAAACCCTCCAAGCCCCTAGTTAAAGAACTAGAGGATTTTGTTGAGAGTTCTGGTGAACATGGCATCATCATTATGTCATTGGGAACCCTAGTGGCAAAACTTCCGGAGGAAATCACTGAGCACATTGCTGCTGCTTTTGCCGAACTTCCCCAGAAAGTGATCTGGAAGCACAAAGGGAAAAGACCATCCAACCTTGGCAGCAACACCTTACTCTTGGACTGGCTGCCTCAAAACGACCTCCTGGGTCACCCCAAGACCAGACTGTTTGTAGCCCATGGAGGCACCAATGGAGTACAAGAGGCCATCTACCATGGCGTCCCCCTTGTCGGCCTGCCCCTCATATACGACCAGAAGGAAAACCTTTTCAAGATGCAAGCCAGAGGTGTGGCCAAAGTCCTGGACATTGTCACTCTGAACAAAGACATCTTTCTGGAAGCACTGAAGGAGGTACTCTATGAACCAACCTACAAGGAGAAGATGACAACGCTGTCCAACCTACACAGGGATCAGCCTATGAAACCACTGGACCGTGCCATGTTCTGGATTGAGTTTGTGATGAGGCACAAAGGAGCGAAGCATCTCAGGACAGAATGCTACAAGATGTCCATGATCCAGTACCACTCGATTGATGTTATGGCATTTCTGCTGGCCATTCTTCTGCTAGTATTTGCTTTTTTTATTTCTACAGTAAAGTTTTTGTGGAGGAAAGTGTCTTTCAGAAGCAAAGTCAAAAAGGAGTGATGACATTTACTTTCCATTTGCATTTAATCATTTAGCTGATGCTATTATCCAAAGGTACAATCAAGGTACAGTGCAACTAGGACAGTGCAGCAATACTACAATTACTGTGACAGTACTTGAGGGGATAGATTTAGCATGTCCAGTTTTAGTAGTGCTGATGACTGTAAATTGTTCTGTTCGTCCAAACCTATGAACTGCTCTGTTTTGATGCAAGTAAAAAATACAGAACATTTTCTGTGATTAACCTTAAATCACCTGTACATATGTGATGGGGATACAATATATGCGCTTTGACAGCTTTTTGTTGTGTAATTTGTATTTTTCTTATTTTAGTGCCCTTTTACATTTGATTTGGGTTAATTGAAACAAATAATTCATTAAATATCCATCTAGCAACTTGTGTTGTCATTTTTGTCCTATTCTATATCAAACATTTTGTAATTTTCACTCTGTTGCTGGCCATGTTTCTGCATTTTAAAAAAGAAAGCTTTAATCTGTTTGTGTTCACTGGAAGGAGATTAGGAAGGAAGGACAAGAACTTTTTGTGTGAATGCTTCATAATGGAAATTGTGTTAAATGAAGGATTAATAACATAATTGATGACATACTAAATTACTGTGCCTTTGAGCATGAGGAATCATTAATGAGAACTACCAAAGCTCAGCAGCTTATTGTTGTCACCTTACACCATGTTGTTAAGTTGGTTTTGGGTTATGTAATCAGACAGCACTTGTTGAACATTACTGTTGTGTTTGAAGTACTGGTTTATTTATGACATCCACTTCTCACATTAGATTAGACTGCTTTTTCACAGCTTTTAAGATGTTTAGCATGTTGAGACATGACAATGTAGAGAGACAAATACAGCGCTCGCAGGTAATCAGGTTTTTCCATTCATTAAAGTGGGGGAAGTGTGTTTGGCTGCTGAAAAGTGATTGCAGCGAACTGTGCATTGATGTTAAGCCAGATTTAACTTTGGAGCAACACAACCCAACATCACACTTTGGCACCCAGTCAGACCGGACAAACCTGAAATATGAAACTGAACACTATCCAGGTGGAGTTCATGGATTTTAAACTATGATACTCTCCCATTTGTGTTCTGCCTTGGCTGATTTCCTGTACACATGTCCTCTCTCTACGGTGCAAAATAGTGACAAAGAAATATTCCTCCGGTTTGCAAGATTCACTGCAACACCTGATTTAGTCTGTATATGGCCATAACCATTAACCAGCACAAGCTCCCCCAGTCAAGAAATGTTCAGCAAGATACTGAACCCTAAAACTAAACTCGATATCTGCGGTTGGTGTATGTGTGGGTGAGGAAGCACTCACTATAGGAAGGAAGCACTACTGTATATGGCTATCTTGCATCAAATATGTGTGTGAATGTGACATCCATTACAATCAAGCTATCTGCTTTCACACAGCAAAAAACATTTTTGCACAGTTGTTAAGAGGCTCATGATATTAAAATCTAATGTCTGTTTTGTTGGGTACCCTTACAAACATTTTCTAAAGACAAACATAACAAAATGAAACTGTCCTCTAGAGAAAATCCTCCTGTATTTGCACATTTCCCCCTAAAGCCTAGATCAGCTTTTCACCGAACAGGATCACTCAGCCAGTCTTGCATTGTAGCAACATTTTCTTTTCCTACATTTCATTTCAGCAAATGAATAGTGAATGGCTTCCAAAGAGTTCTCACTGTCTGACCTTATCATTGAAGTATCACTGTGCCTTGTTTAGATTCAAAAGAGGACTTCCAACTGATGCACTGACCTTCTGCCGGCCATGTTGGTGGTCCTCAACTTCTAAGCAATGGAAAGCTTTGAAAAGCTTGTGATGTTTCTCGACTGTCTCTGCCTGAAGGCTATTACAGTGTTTCAGAGATTATCTTTATTTTCAAATGATAAAGGTTGGGGAGTTGCAGTGCATATTCACTGAAAGTGAAAGTGAACTGCTCTGTCTTTGCTCTGAGTGTAGCGGCTGACTCGAGTTGACTGTCTAATTTAGATCGCAGCCGTTTCTTTATTTGCTTTGCTAAATTAGCTTGTTAGCTTGCTTGTATTTTCTGTTGTGTCAAGGTAACTAATTGTGACAAAGTTGTTGCATCAGTCTGTCTCAGGGGCGGAGTGGTAATAGGGAGAAAACCGGTTGGACTATTGTCACTACAGGCCAGTGTGGGTTAACTGGGCTGTGGATTGAGCTGACAGAGCTGAGCGTTCAGTTTCTTTCTCCACGTACAAACACACTCTGACACTCTGTCGACGGCCAACCAAGTCTATGGGACAAGAGTAAATGAAGTGCCCCTCCTGAAATGGTTCAGTCCTATCGTGACCTGAAGTCTGGGCATTGTGCGCAGGTGTTTCTACAAACTCTGTTAAATGAGAGCAGCGTTACAGACATCCCCAAGTGACAGAGTGGTAAACAAGGTTGTAGAGACTCCCTGCAACAGCTCAGGTTTTAATAGGGTTTGTCAAGATTGTGTTGGGGTGGTAAACGGCGTGACTTTAGAGCTACAAGTTGAAGGAATCATTTCAGAAATCAGTTTTTCATGTCAGTTAAATATGTTTTTGCCTGTTTGGACTGGAGTCAAATACATGCTTGAGTTTGAGAGTCATTATTTATGCTAGGCTACACTTTCATGTTAATCACAAACTTTTCTAACACAGTAATGGCAGTGTGACATTTGGAGTGAAGACAGCTATGTCAGCCGCAGAAATGGTATTAATTAAAGACTCAAAGACAGTAAAGATTAATGAATGACAGTCCTTGTCAGTTGTATTTTGCCAGGTTAAACTGAGGAAGAGGAATGTTCAAGCTCTAGTCATGGTGGATTTACCATTTGCCCCACAGATTCAGTTTCTGAGATGGATGCTTTCATTAATAGTTAGCTATTCGACTGCAGTATCAACCTCCAAGCACAGGCCTCCTCTCCACAGCATTTAAAAAAGTTTTTCTCTCATGTGCTCAGTGTTGACACTGGAAGAAATAAAGTGCATTCAAATCCAAGTTTTCAAGGATTTATCATTGTGTTATGAAAAGAGAACAAAATTAATTTTTCACAAATATTTTCAGAGCTACACAAACACTTTTTTTTACCTGGCAAGTGAGGCCAATTTTGATTCAACCTTCTCGAGAAAACTTTGCACAATTAAAAGAGCGGTCATTTCTGAGGTGAGGCGAAAGAAATGTGCTGAAGTAAACAAATTGTGCGATGGGTGTAATTTAATTTCCATATCAAAAGCATAATGCGTATTCAAGTGTTTCCAGTGAGCGCTGCGCTGCTTTAGTATTTTCTTTGATGTGGACACTTTTGCGTTCAAACAAACACATTATCAGCTCCTCCAGAAGGAGCAAACAGAAGCTGCTCGGCACACACACACTCTTCATCCATCTCTTTCTGTCTGTATGCCGCTTTAAAAAGAGGGTTGTCAGATCAGTGCATTGACTCTGCTTTTCTCTCCCCAGGAGTACCAGATCGATATTATCTTCGCCCAGACCTGGGTGGACACCCGTCTGCGGTATAACAGCAGCAGCAGCATGCCGACTCTAACCCTCAACAGGTATAATGGATTAACTGAGGGTGCACTGAGAATATACACACAGCTTTATGTCATCAGTACCTGTATATTGATAATTACAGCATGTTATATTTAACTAGGTTTTCTAAATGAGCTGTAACTCCAAGACACCGCTGCGAGTCTTTCATTCTTTCCACTGCAGCGACTATTGTGTTTCAACATTTTCATACTGTGAATATCTCATTTGAGAACAATATTCTTCTCTCTCACGGGAAGAGGACTGTAATTAATGGAACAAATTGATTGATGTGCTTTGTTTTCTCAATGTCGCCCGGGTGTTTTATTATCCTCTTATTGGGGAAGTGGAGCTGCTTCGTGCCTCTTAGAGAAATCTGGTGGAATTGAACAGTCACCGTGTCTTACCTTCTCTCTCTCTCTCTCTCTCTCTCTCTCTCTCTCTCTCTCTTTGTCTTTGTCTCTCTCTTCTTCAATCAGCAATATGGTCGGCTTGATCTGGCTGCCTGACACCATCTTTAGGAATTCCAAGAATGCTGACTCTCACTGGATAACAACGCCCAATCAGCTGCTCCGGATCAGGAACAATGGGACAATACTTTACACACTGAGGTAAAAGCCTTGAAAACACAATGCAGCATTATGAAAGAAACAAATTGCAGTGTAGAGATGCAACAAAGAAGCATGCACGGGGAATCAAGGCCATGTAGCGCCAGTAACACTTAAATTTAGTATTTACAGTAAGAAAGCAAATTAAAAACCATTTTATCTGACATGATTGCCAACTTTTGATGGAAAAAAATAATATACACTCAAATCAACACTGTTGGAGACAAATACAGACACTACTTTTAAAACTTTTAAAGGCCTTGAGCAGTGTGGACAGGGCAGGTGTCTTGCTTAATCGCACAACTTCCATCAGTCGTCACATCATTATACGATTTCATTAAGCTTAATCATAGGCGTGCAAACTGGTTTGCACACGTCCGAGCACCAACTTCCTGTCCATTAAGCCTTGAATACATGACGGTGTTTTTGCCTACATGCAAGACTTTCAGACTGTGCTCGGCGGTTCAGTTTAACCAAATTCTCTCACCTAGATTATGAATGAGTGATACGTCTGATACATTAGTACGCCAACAGTAAACCTGCCCACAACTAACAGTATGAAGATAGTGTCTTGATTTAGCTCATTTCAGGGCTGTGGATTTTTCATTTTTTTACAGTGTAGCCATGCTGTAATGGACAGGAAGAACGATTACAGTGACCCATAACTTTCTCAACATGATATGAGAGTATTGCATTCAGATAAACATATCCTTTGGATTGGCAAGAATCCTGCACTGCTTGCAAACTCATTGGCTAGCCATGAACTTGCCTCATTATCTGTCTCCCAACACAGCATCTGTTCAAAAGCCTTCTTGTGGCTGTGTAAATTCTCAGTTTTCCATCATCACTTGTCAGCTATGAGCAAAGGCGGAACTGGCGTGACGCTGTTATAATGCTGCAAAATCTTGGAAGGAGGTTGGTGTGGAGAAAACAGAGCCTGTGACTTTGCTGCTGTTCATTTACTGTTCCCAAAGCAAGACATTTTTTGGGACATTTAACTTTATTTTGATAGAAACAGTCAAGAAGCAGTGAGGAAATGCAGAGAGAGGCGCATATATTAGCTTTTGCTACAAAGCCTTGCTTTACCTCTAGAATGCTGGACCTCTCTGACAACATGTCATGTGTTTCTGCTTATTTTGCTCTGCTCTGACACATAGGCTGTGTGTGTGTGTGTCCTTATGACAATATAACCCTGTCTGTGTCTACAAAAAAAACCCCACTGAGGATTCGAGTGGACAGGTTCTTTTTAAATTTGAGTGGCGTCTGAGTTTATGAACTCCCAAGCTCTGACATGAGCTTCTTCTGTCGTGAGGATCCAGTGTCTCACCTGCGTCTCCAGGATTTCAAAGCTGGGCCTCGGTCACATACCATCGTGTGTGTGTGCTTGTTTTCGACCTCTTGGAGAAGCAGACGCACAGCTTCCTGCTGCATCAGGATAATTCAGCTGAAGTCGTGAAGAGTGGAATCGATCCAATAAAGGCGTGCCAAAATGAAGAGACTTTAGCATTCATTGTATTTGTCTCGGACGGCGAGTTAGTGTGTTGTTGCGTGCATGTGTTCAGAGGGAAATGTGGCTCTTTGGCTTTGAGAAGATTCCTCTTCACGACTGCAAACTTCCCACGAAATGTTTGGATTTTAATAGCTAATTTCACTGCTAATGCAGTCTCGGTGATAAATTTGAAAATTATTGTTTCATTAAAAGGATATTAAGCCTTAAAGAGGCGTATGCTTGGGGGCGTATTTGCATTGACGGATACATCCCTCACGTTCACGTCTCCGCACCGTTTGTTTGCCGCCCGCTCTCCTCACCTCAGCTTGCTCAAAAATGGACTTCCTGACACCCGATTGCTGCGAGCGTGCACGAGAACGGTGGGGCCGCGCATCACCTACAAGCAAAGTCCTCTTCTTGCTTTAAATGAGGCTCCTCTTTTGTGCCCCAAGTCAGTCAATTAATGAGAAAGTGTCAAAGACACAACAACACAGAACAAGTGGAAGAAAAAGCCTATTTTCATGATGGTCTCATTTTTACAGCCATTATCGTATTCAGCGAAAATTAATTTCAGGATGATATATTGAAGCAACACGTGGAGAATATTAACTGAGCCGGATTTAGTTTTATATTTTGTATGTAAAATCTAATCTCCCGTGTTTTGGAGATCACTGGCGCTTTCCCAAAACATCTGGTGTATTGACATATCCAGTGGTCATAGCTAAGTGTTTCTGTTTTTAGACGCTCACATGCCTTTGGGCCTTGACCTATAAGTTAATGCCGCCCTCGTGAAGAGGAAAAGAAAAAAAAAAAAAACATGTCGGACGCCGATGATTAAACAGTTCTGTCATATTGAGGGATTTCACACATCAACCAGGCAACCGAGTGTGATCCTACGCCATCTGGTTCGAAGCCAGCGCTTCACATGCTGTAGTGCAAAAAGTGCATGATGTGATCTAAGCGGTGATGAATACCGTGCATTCACACCATGTGCTTCATGGACCGAGAAAATGAAGGAATCCAAGCATTATTAGTGCCTCGAATGTCTTTGTCTAAGTATTTCTGTCTCTGTGTGTTTCTCTGCCTCTCCAGGATGACCATCAACGCAGAATGCCAGCTGCAGCTCCATAATTTCCCAATGGACGAACACTCCTGTCCTCTCGTCTTCTCCAGCTGTGAATATTGGCAAAAGCATGCACACACACAGATGCACACAAGTGGGCGAATATGCGCATAGTCATGCAGAGTGACGGCTGTACATGCAACACCTGCCAGAGCAAAAGTTTTAAAGCAGAGGTCCGACAAAGTCATTGCTGCTGACAGATATTAAGTTACAACATTTGTACGAAGAGATGGTTTGAGCAGATGCGAATGAAATTTATGCCAAAACCGGCCTGATGAACGCAACCTCAGCTGCTAACACCCCTCGAGACAAGCTTAGCCCTTTGCCCTAAAAGGTTTTTTGTCTCCTGATAGATCCAGCGGTCTATCAAAGAATGCCAAGTACAGTGGGGATCAATGATTAGAGAATTGAACCTTGTCTATGGGGGGACATTTACTAAGCCTGTCACAAATTGTGGTCAGGGCTATGAACTTTGGCATCAGAGCTCCAAATCTTAGTCAAAGAGGGGACATGTTGGAACTCCAATTGTGTATTCTTCTTGCAAGAGGAAGACTAAATATGAGAAAATATTGGTTATAGAGCCTGACGTTTGACAGTGCCACCTATGTTTCCCTGGCACAATTCAGCCTGCTGCAATGGTCAGTCTGTGAATGAAAACAGCTGCAGCACAGAATACATTTTCTTTCCCTCCTCCTATACATCCTCCATCCTCCTATACATATTGCAAGAGACCAAACGGTTTTCAGCAGTGTTGCTTTTTTTTAAAATTCATTTTCCCAATGCAAAACTTTCTGACTTGCGGTGAAAACGTCGTCGTGAGATTTTTCCAGGGTTAAAATGTTTTGAAGGGATTTTATAAAAATAAAAATATAATGTATTAAAGACAGTTTACATGTTGGTATTAAGTTTTTAAAATCTCAATATCAGCTTGAGCTGCATAGGGCTACATTTACTGATGAAACAGGAACAAATCAAACACTGGCAGGTACGTGAATGGGACCTCTGTTTTATCAGAACCAGCTGAAACTAGCATCCAATCTTTAAATAGCAAATTAAGCTGTCTAAATGAAGGGCTACATAAAAACTTGAAAGGTGTTATGTTTTAAAACTGCTTGTTTAATGTTTAAAAATTATTGCAAACACATTAATTTCACTTTTTCAAATTTACAGTAACCCCAAAATTGGCAACATATTCCAAATAAAACTGGATAACTGAAGCCATAATGTTCTGGAAAATAACCGTGTGGATTAACTTCTTCTGTGTTCTTGCACATTTTAACGCTCCGGAGCCCAAAAAATGGAAGAAAATTACATCATGGCTATGGCTGCATTAGCACCACCAATGGCTTTATGCTGGCATGAAATTAGAGTCCGCAAAGCATTTATTGGTCCATTAACCAGTGCCTTATTAAGTTACCCACCACCTAAAAAGCACAGAAATCACATTTGATTTTCTATGACAGGTCATTCTGTCGTACCAGACATCTTCCACTGTGAGATGTGATTTAATTTGGGTAATAATCATTACCTGATGCGACTACAGATGGCAGTATTTGTCACAGGCCATTATTAAAGCTGCTTTCAGCATCTATTTTTGAGCATATAAACAATTTGTTCATTGTGTGATGAGACCGGATGTCATAGTACTGTACATAGTGAAAATGCTATTGACCACAAATGGGATTTCATTATGTCTCTGCTCTCAGTGAAAGGATTTGCAGTAATAACCTCCCCTTTTTTTTTTCCCTCCGGTCTCAGTCCGCGACCGTTTGAATGGACATTCGCAGCAGTAGATGAGAGGCGAAGGTCTTCAATAATGTTGTCGTTATTAGGGTCTTCAAAGCGCCCTGTCGTATTTTTTTTTTTGCTGAAGCTGATTGCTCAAACATATTTTGATTAAAAATGGCATCATTTCATGATGTATGTTTTATATTTGGTCTCTCAGCAAATGTAATTGTTTTATTCATTAGTAATGGATTCAAAGATGGCAGCAAATGTCTTTTTTTCCTAGCTGAGGCTGTCTTTGAAATACATTTTGAAGTGCAAATACTGATTCCCCTCCATTTAAAACTCATACAACTCTTTTTATTAAGGACTTTCTGATCAGAGCAAGAGCACACGATAATTGAGGAGCAACGGAAATTACATCTCGAGATGTTATTGAAAGCTGGATCAAAATGGCCTGCATGCCTGAGTAAAAATTGCCTCTCAGAGCGGATCACAGATTATCTGTAAAAAAAAATAACAAAACCTTTCATGACATCTGTTCTACGGCTGTTTTTAAAACGTCCAGAGCGTTTTACGTTGCCTGTATGAACATGTCTTATTTTTTGAGACAGCAGCACAGACGTCCACATCTGCACCTATGAGTCAACTCTTTTGGAAAATTGGAAAAGCTGCTCTTGAGATTTCTATAAGACTCATGAGCTAATCATCCATTCAGAAGTGAACGTTTCAGTCAATCTTCAAATTATATCAAAGATGTCAAAAGGAAGCACATAAGCAGCAAGTGTTTCTCAGGTCATCTGTGGCTGTTCTGCATAAACATGTTGCCTAATCTTTTTCAGTCGTACACAAGGATATCTGATTTTGGCACTCGCTTTTCTCCAGTGTCCAAACACATAATGCTTTCTTATGTGCTGGTACATCCCCTGCTATCAACCTCTCTTAGCACTCAAGCCGTGTACCCGTTAATGAGTTCTGATACTGTAGAAGCCTCATGTATGACCCCTTTTTTTTAAACAGTCTCTTCCTCACAAAGCAAATGAGAAGCCTCGCCATTATGGCTGCAATCAATTTCGTTTATTGAGATGGAACATGATAAACATGATGAATGCAATTTTGATTTTATTAATTATTTTTTGATATTAGGCATTATTAGATTATGAAATCATGTTTTGAATTAAATCTTGGTTCTTGCAACAAAGGAGCTTTTAAGCTACTTTATGTTTCTTAACTTTTTTTCACCATGCAATAGGTATACTTCATATGAAAAGCCTTAACAGTAATTACTAGCACTTTGGAGCCATGCATCACAGGCATGAGCTTCAATCACTTCCCTAAAGAACACCCTCTGTGGTGCTATATTGTAGGATATATATATATATATATATATATATATATATATTACCACCATTACGTATGAGCAATGCTCTTTGTGTCACAAAAGGTTGGTTATGATTGATGGCTAGGAGGTCATTTTCCATGTGCAAGGAGAAAAAAATCAGTCCATTTCCTTGGTTTTCCTGTCAATCAGCCGACAGCTACATGATGAAATCGAAGTCTCTATCATTAAATAATTTATATGTTCTAACCTGTAGATTTTAAAATGTACAGATGCATTCTACATATACTGTATATCTATCCACTCTGTATATGTATAAAACAATTTCAGGCTAGATGTAGGCAGAGCAGTGCTTTGAGGTGAATGCAAACACATCTTGGTGTAGCATGTTAGCACGCTAACAATTCAGTTCTGGAGGCATTTGGCCAGACGGTGTTTTTGTCTGTAGATTTGGCAACTTATTACAACAAATCTAACTTCAAGAGAGTCACCAATGAACGTGGTAGCAACATGTACAGTCGACCATTCAGCAGCCACACAGAAATGTGAATGAACAACTAATCACTGATCCCCATTGTTTGTCTGGGGAAATTCTCCTCCTTGGTTTTGGTTGTAAATGATTTAACTATTTGATTTTTTAATTTTTAAGTTTGTTCCCCCTAAATAAAAAAAAATCCCACAGCCTTCATTAAAAAGTTATATCTCATTATATCCAAATAATGAGATATAACCAGTTATATATAGATTTAGATATTGATGAGATGATAGGATGAAAAATAATGATAGCTAATAAAAACTCACTTAGGTTTAGGTGGATTTTGTGGCACTGGCAATTAGTGAACATAATCTAGTGAAGTTAAGTCAGGATTTATCCTTTTTGGACCATGAATGTCTGTACAAAATTTCAGGAATTTAGTTGTTGAGATGGACGGACTGATCCCTTGAATCATGCTGCTAACAGAGCTAAAAAATTTAATGGACTAAAACCGGATATGTTGAAAATCCAAAACCAAAAAGGCTCAGTTACATGCAAAAATTATCACTCAGTAAAATATACAGAATTAAGCACATTTCAGTGCTATAAAAAGGCAAGTCATACATTTAAAGATGTAATCAGCAGTTCTCAATCACTCATTCCCTACCTCGGGCTTCCATCATGACTGTCACGAGCCTTGCTGCATTATTTGAGACCCCACCACAGGGGTTCTTGAATGGTCAATCATTCAACGTTGATTTTGTGTTCTTCACAATTTCGTGTTTTCATTCTGAAAAAAAAATGGACTTGTGTTCCAACTTTAGAATGTCAGTGTAAAGAACAAGGGAAATAATGCTTAATTCTTCCAGTTTTAACATATTCCCATAGCAGCTGACGCTGGAAATAAACTGTTACTGACCTTCTATACAGGTATGACTGTTGAAAAGATCGCTGCTCTGCACTAGATGGAAAAAACTGTGCTTAGAGTCGGCTCTTTTCTTTCCTCTCACTTTCTAAGTTATCTCTACTAAGCACACTATTTCAAACAACGGGAAGAAGTAGGGAAAGTCCTGTTGGACTCATGCATGCATACTGTCAGTAGATAAGTACAGTTTCCACATCAGAAGGTGGGGTTAGTCGTTCTGAAGAAAAATAAGTGATTGCTGACATTTCCAGGTTCTCAAATACGGCACTTTTTTGTTGGTGGCTCAAAGAATGTTGATTGTTGAGTCGTGTTGGTGACAGAAAGTCTGGATTTCATGACCTGGGAGTTACAAGTGCCATCTGTTGTGTGGTTTGATTTGAAATGTTCTCCATTTACCATCATCCAAAGTGTCGTTATTTGACAACCTGGGAGTATGACAATGAAATGAGCTTTAGAGAGTTCATGCTCCCATAGATTTATAGAACATCCTCGATCACTGGTGAAAAGGCTGAAAACCATCATGTGTCAAATATGTACCCAATAGCTGTAGAATCATTATAGTTTATATTACTTTCAATATTCTATTTGACTTTAAATCCTCTTCTGCTTGCATGATATTGTTTTTGCTGGCTGATATCCTCACATATAATTAGACTGTGTTTACAGCAATACAGCAGACGTGGACATCCGACGTCGTCTTTGCTCTGAGGATAGACATGGAGAATATTAGAGTCAAGGCCGCAGAAGGCTGTAATTTATAACACTGTGAGAACATGTTGCTTCGGGGGCCTTTTAAAGGCATGAAATATGTTGGACATTTTGTAGCTATGAAGACACTCCGGTAACACAATGGTAATACTGTTTGCACTAAAGATAATTGTACAAACACCAAGAGAAATATGATGGCAATAATGTTAGCCATCTATATTAGTGTTTGAAAAAACTACCTCTTGTGCATCATGGTGATTGCTCATCTTGGTTATAGATGGCTATCCTCTAAATGAGACTATTTACATAATTAGTCTGGATTCCACTACAGGGCACAACAAGACGCCCCACTCGCTCATTATTTCTGTCACTCATTTTTCTATGCAAAACTGCTTCAACTTGTCAAATGAGCTCCGCTTCTTCTTCTTCTTCTTCTTCTTTTTTTTTTTTTTTTTTTAGATGGAGACCATTATTGTTGATATATTAGCTTTCAGAACATGTTGTGTGCTTTTCTTGGGTTTGTGTTTAACTGCTACACCCAGTAAAGGTCTGTTTTAATGCCGTTTTAATGCTAAACATGTCTAGGATCAGTACACTACAAAGTAGCTCCAAAAGCACTTTCATGTGTCACTTGTGTAACAATAAGCTTGTAATAGAAGTATACGGAGGATGCATGACCTAGTGTGTATGATATATCCATTTATATAAGAAAAATCAATCCAGTTTCTTTTCAAGTAGACCTTTTTCCACCCGAGATCACAATTTCATGCAATAAAGCAGTCCGACCATTACAGTTTCATTTGATTCAAGAGCCTCCTTGAGACCGATTGACTTGTGTTTGTAGAAACAGGTGAAATGATTCCACTGAAATTAAGAGTTTAAAACCAAATAATGCGTTGAATTACACAGGGGAGGGGATATTTGTTCACCGCGGATGCACTACAACAGATCCCAAGCAAACAAGTTTACGGTAATTGCTCAGTTGGTCTGCAGTCCACTGAATTGCCAATGAAACTTCACTGTATAAATTAGTATAAATTATTCCAAAATCAGGTATAAATCATGCATACAATGAAAACTGCATTGCTGCATTAATCTTTCCTGCTGTCTTTCTCTTTTAACTTTTATCTCTTTTGTTCACGCACTAAAACTCCCTCTGTGTGTGGTTTCCAGACGGCTACCCACGAGACGAGATCGTGTACAAGTGGGCGCAAAACTCAGTGGCGACTTCGGATCAGAAATACTGGAGGCTTTACCAGTTTGATTTCATGGGGCTCAGGAACACCACAGATGTGCTCACGACGACAGCAGGTAAGAAAGATGCCGACAAATGGTCGATAAGGTCAACAACTGTGACAGTTGAGTGACACAAAAAAAACCACGCTGAGCGGCTTCATTTCATGCCGTTATGACTGATAATATAAAACTTAACTGATCTCTCTTTTTTCACTCCCACCCTACCTTCAGCAGAGGTTAAAGGTCTGTTTGTCTGCAGACAGGCAGCTGAAACTGGCAGGAGTCTTGCTCGCTGTTCAGCGGGGTTCAAAATAAAACTCCTATCCCTCCTGACTACCTCAGCGCCCCGAGCTTTGCACAGGTTAACATTAGCGCCATGGCCGCAAATGTAATCATATAACTACAAGCTGAAAGCTCATAAGTATTCCCCTCAGGTGTAAGGGCAAATAGGTTTTTCCACTGACATTAATCACCAAGATTAAAGATTAAAAAGGAAGTTTAATTATTCACTCCTTCTCCTTCTCCTCCTCTCTTCCCATGATTTCACTGTGGTTATTAGGCCTTGTCTTCTTTGATGATTTAATTTAAGTTTGTTGTTCAGGAGGCAGCTGGAGAAATATTGTTTTTCCAACAGGTGCCAGTAATTGTACCCACAACTTGTACCAGGCGGACAAGTTACTAATACGTTTTTAATGCTTTCATGTGACCCTCGAAGGTAAAGACTGATTTTAATGGCTTAATAAGCAAAGCATTATGAATGAGGACGATGGAGAAAGTGCATAATGCAGTGATTGTTAACCCCGCTTAACCTTGTTTATGAGTTGCATATTTGTGCCATGCAGTCTTTTGTCTTTGGAGAGACGTCCACGGGGCTGCATAATGTGACCTCATTCGGCTTTCCAAGAGCTGAACCTCCGTTCATGAATATTCGAGGAACAAGAGTACTTGGTATGATTAGGAGAGGGATAACAGGGAGTGGCATCAAATTATTAAGGAGCTCAGTGGAAATTAGTTGCACAGCTTTGCACAATGTTAAAAACGGGCTTGTGATTTTTCCCCAAACGTGAGAGCTAAATCAAATATTCCTCTTTTTAACCGAAGGTGCCAACCAATCGCATTGTCTGTTTAACTATATCACCCACTGGGAATACTGAGCAAGCATCCTGTTTATATCTAATGAGAAACTGCCACTGTATCTTTGTTTCTGATCACAAAGAGGGGAAAAAAAAAGGTGACTGATGAGCGCTCTCAACCCGAGGCACATTGATGGCCTTATAAATTATATGTTTTCCTGGACTCCCGCTGTAGCGTCAAAACACAGCCAAACTAATTTTCTGCTGAGATGCTCAAAAGCAACTGCAAACCTACACATCCACCTCATGCTGTTCAAGAAAATTAGCCGTTTTCTCATTTATTACCTCGTTTCTTTTTCCTGTTTCACTCGCTGGAGCTCCATCTCCACACGCATGATGATTAGATCCCCGGCTAAAAATACCTATCATTAATTTACATCATGACAAACTTCGAAAGTGCTGCGTTTCGCTTCCTCTTCTTTCCCTCTTTCTTTCTCTCTCTCTGTCTCCCTCTCTCCCTCTCTCTCCACTTTATCCTTCATCCCTCATAAACACATGAGGCATGGGGCTGTTTTAATGAGGACAGAGTGGACAGATCCCCGGCCACAGCGCCACTGGGGACCTCCGCCGCAAATCCACTGTCGTTATCAATTCAGCAGCGTCCTCTTCAAAGGGCCCCAATGTGGAATCCCAAATACTTCAGTGCTTTGTTCTACTATCACATCACATAATTCCCCCAAAAGCTTCTATTATGCCTTTTTCGGCAGTCACATTGCAGAAATGCTGATGTTCCTTTTTTTTTTTTTTTTTTTTCCACTGGAAATTCTTCGAATGCCTTCCTTGTAAAGAATATTGTAAATTTGCTGACAGTCCCATGCCTTGTCCTCTCGCAATACTGATATTCCATTTGATGTTTCCTCTCTACATGATGTATGAGAGGCTCCATACATCCTTTTGACTGTGCTCGCTAACCTGCAGCTGACCGCAGATCATATTAAAATCACAGCTGGAAGCCATGAAACTGTGATGAGAGCATGTGGGAGAGATACGACCTCACATGCAGACATTAAAAACAGAAAAGCATCAACTGACTGTTTCCTTAACCTCACTCTTGAATAGCAATTGTCCAATCTATGCACAGCAATCACAACTATAGGTGTCACACAGCAGGCCTGTCTAGCTTTGGATTTCTTTGATTGCAGCAGTGTGCATGGTCCTGTAATGTAAAAATGTTTATTATGTTTATTATTAAAATGACTGAGAATTTTGGGTAGTAAATCTCCCACTATGCACTATCTAAGTACTTCCCTGTGCAGATAAAAACAAAGAAACCCCAACAGACTAATGTGTAATACATTTTTGTGATTAGCTGGCTCACGAATATAGATTTGCTGTGGCAGATGGAACAAAACGGTTCCATTTTAGTGTGCTGTATCTGTGTCCATGTGAAAAATAGGCTAAGGGGTGCCCAGGGTCATGTGCTACTGTGTGACTGATGGCTCTGTTATTGAAGTCTCAGATGTTGGAGGTTGGAAGACCAATGATTTAGGAGGGAGCGCGTGCTGTACGAGATAACTCGTTCTTGTTGGAGACAGATAACATGGTTGGAAGACAAAAGTCAGTGCACGGAGCTCATGTGGTTTCATTTTTCAGTGACAAAGGAAAGGGATGAGGAGGCAAACAAGTATTTAAAAAGCTAAGGCAGCATAAGGGAAAACATTTTTTCAGTGAAAAGTTTTCATTTCAAGACTGCGGTCCGTGGATCAGCTTACAGTCGAGGTAAACCCGGGTGGGGAAAGTGAAAAAGCAGCACTTCTTCCTCCCTAATTAGCATCACTGAGGTGCCCTTGAGCAAGACGCACCATTCATAACTGTCTTATAGCGATGAATTAGTTTGCCAAAATTATATATACAAAAGATTTCAAAACTTGGGAGAGGAAAAGAAAATGCATTCATACACGGACATGTTGTTTTCTCTGCATCACTGCAATTGTGTGTCAGTTTATTGAAGAAGCCACAACAACATTTCAGCTGAGGTGTCTTGAGCTCAGTAATAAAACAGTTTTTCCCGAGGATTTCCCTTGAAGCTTCCAAACAGAGTAGACCTGACGGTATGGCATGATAGAGTCTGTAGACAAGTGTAGGCTCTGGCTAATAAGTATTCTGCAAGAGTGTGTAAACAGAGGGCTTTTTACTGTCCTAACAGAATGTAAACAGAGGGGTTGTTTGCTACAATGCACAGATGTCACCGCACCGCTGTGCGCATGCACACAGCTATAGATAGTCCATCTGGGTATGTACATTTTTTTTCAGCCCCCATACAGTCATTAATGCAAGCTAAACAGTATAATCCTGCAACATTTGCAAGAATAACTTTGCAAAATGACGCGTGTCTTCCGTGCATTTAGGTGTCAAATGAAACATTCTGTCAGTAGGAGACTGTGGATGTGAGCTGTGTCTATCTTGGGCTGCTTCTACAAAAGTGCACTGTTGTTTTGAAAAGGGAGGAAGTAAGAGAATAATTCAAGCTGCAATGAATTGTTTTATTTACCCCTGTTGGCAGGAAGCATACACTCTATCTTGAACATAAGTGGATACTAAAATTAAAATAGCCCGTTTCGTTTTGATGAAACGGCAAAATGATCTGATTTTCATGTAGCTGCTGTGTTGTGATTAAGTCTTCCTTTTTTTGTAATGTTACTTTGGAGAACCAGGTAATCTTTGTGATATATAGTCAACTACCTCTTTTTAATACAAGATTGATTTCACGTAGGGGTTTTTTAATAGGCCATAGATATAAAATTCTCCCTTTTTGTCTTTTTTTAAATGGCATTTTTATCGGCAACCATGGATTTACAGAAGTGGCTTTAGATGGTTATAATGTGATTAACTGCACGAGTGCACGAGTCTGTTCTCACAAGCTATGTACGTCAGTAGTGTTGTTCCACTGGACAGCAAAACAAACCCTTAAAATGTAGTAATAAATCTCAGCCAGATGGGATTGAATGTTTTATTGCTGGATTTTACTATCAGATTAATTAAACTATAGTAATTTGATATTTTACTTTAGTTCAACTTTATTCACCTTCTTCCTGTGTCACACAGACTACTATCCTTGTTTAAATCATGTTCAGGATATGATATGGAATATGAGAAACCTGGTTGTTCATATCACTGACGACATTCACTCTAAATCCCTTTTTCATTGTTATAACTACCTCTAGTCATATCTCCATTGAAGTGTAGCCCCCCCATATTTCCATGATCCATATTTTGTACACATTTAGCACACCGTACAACATGCTGGCATTAGTGAAAGAATTTCGACATGTTTCAGCTCTGCTCTCTAAGATGACATACGCTGCCTCCCAGCTTGCCTTAGTACCATGTAATATTTGAGCGAAGCTGTCAGTGTGGATCTGTCGTAAGTAAAGTCTTGGCATTATTTAGACAGACTCCTCAACTTCAGCATGAACCAAAAGTCCTTCTCAGCACTGTAGAGGTGTGCTTCACCTGCAAAATGTCTCCGAGCAGCTGTGCGTGCATCCCTCACTTTCTGTGTGATTTAAACCAAAGCCGCCGTTTGTGTGTTTTGTGGCCCTGCAGTTTACTCGCTTGCAATGCAGTGTGGTCAGTGCTTAATGGGGCACAGTGGGGCCTTTTTTTTCTTCTTTTTTTAAGGACAGCTGTCATTTCAGCTCAAATCTGGATCCTGTAGATTGGCTTATTTTTTCAGCGTGTAGTTCATTATTTATCTTTTTATTTCAGTGATGAACAGATGCAGAGGACGCACCTGTGCACATCCGTTCACTGCATTCCAGTTATCATATTACGATATGTTTACATGGAGTAAGCTGGTCATGTATAGATTATTCGTATGATAAGTGAGTCAACCGCCAGGTCATGAAAATAGTTTCAATTAATAACATTACAATGTGAGTGTCAGCTCCCAATGGAGCGCCCCTCACATGGGCATCAGGTGTCAGCGTAGCGCAATAATGTCTGAATTTGTCGGTGTGACACACTTTTAAAAGTGGAGAAGTTGTCAAAAAGCTTATTATTTCAAGAAAAAAAACCTTCGGCACTGGTACATGTAGTGTATAAGTGGTAAATACTCCTCTGCACCAGTGTCACCAAGGCACTCTTTATTCATTGCACCTGGCGATTAAAGTGATTATTTCAGTTCTATGTGGTGAATGAGGTGATATTCAGCTGTGAGCTGAGGACAAAAGGTCTTCTTCTACAGATGTTTTATTCAATCAGACATGCTTTTCATGGAAATGCCTGAGTGGCAGCAGATTATCAAACGCTATTCTTCAGTAATATTTAAAGTAATGCTCCTCTGATGTGTGGAACTTTGTCAAGGTTACAGAACAATGGCTTTTGTTCGCCAAGTGTTGTAGCTCAATATCTACCTGCTGCTGTCAATTAATGCTCGCTATAACAAGCATCCGACTGTAGTTGGACCGTTAAAAAGGCAGAGGCAAATCTGTCACTCTTCTTGTTTTTCTTCACGCCGACGGTGCCTTTGTTGCTAAAGTTAGAGAGAAGTTCCTTCCTGTTTTCTTGCCTCCATTAAGTTTTTTTTCCACTGTTCCTTTTTTTTCATCCTCTGCTCTCTGTGAATTTCATTCACCTCACTATTTTCCAGCTATCTCCTCTTCCGTCCTCGTCTCTTTCCCTTCTGTCTGCCTTCCCCTTTGATTCGGATTATCTTACTTAAAGCATTCATAGACCCAACTACCAGAGAAGGAACTGAACACTTTTCTGATGTCTTATATGACCAATAATAACAAATGACAGTGTAATTTATTGAACTGAACACCTCTGATCTTAGTACAGCTTTAGACATTTCTCATTAGAAGTCTCTCTGTAATGGTGACAGAAAATGGGTAATTTTTGTATGGAGTTCCCCAGGGTTCATACCCCGGCCCCTGGCTCTTTTTATCGTTCTAATACACAGATCTGTCTTCTTATAAAATCTACTATCACAGTTCCTCTAATGAAGTGCAGGATAATGTAACAAATGTCGCAGCTATATTTGGGTCTGGCCTCTGTTTTGATGACAAAGTTAAGAGCACAGCACAACGTAGCCTCCAGCTACATAGAAGACCTTTTAATTACTCATGAGCCGGTGTGCTGCTCCAGATCCTCAGGGATAAAGGGTCTGTTGTTTACGGGTGGATAGGAAAGTGTAACTTACAAATTAGCAGGGTCACCTTGCAATATGATGCAACTTCTGTCTTGCACTCAAGTCTACGGTAATAGTCTACAACCACAGTCTGTGAGGCCGTAATCATGGCTAAACGCTCATGTCTGCATGATAAGATGGCTCAGAAAAATATTTTTGAAACGTAATTAAGTTTTGTCTTTTCAGCGAATTGACGGTTGAATGTTTTTCTACTCCATTTTCTCTTCTACTCCATTTTCTCTTAACAGGCGATTATGTGTTGATGACTGTGTACTTCGACCTCAGCAGACGGATGGGCTACTTCACCATACAGACCTACATCCCCTGTATCCTGACTGTGGTCCTCTCCTGGGTCTCCTTCTGGATCAAGAGCGATGCCACGCCTGCAAGGACTGCCCTAGGTATCCAACTGCACTGCCCACATAGCCGTGTGGGGAACATTACTGCATTTCAAAATTGCTTGTATAACTTAATACTCCTTGGGAGCAATAATTTTTTGCCATACTTTTTTAAATATTGCTTTTCTGTTGCACACCAACAAATTGGCAGACAACTCTGGTCCTGTGAATAATCAGCTGTAGGGAATAGTGTTGGTGTCCAACATTTTGTCGTCGACTTGCTTTAATTGAAGTGATGGGAATACTTTGAGCGGATAATATGAAACTCCCCGCACTGTCACTGTGAGTCGAAAATGAGTCAGAAGTTGGCGGCAGGATTGAAAGCCTTTTTGATAATTCCCTTTCAATCTGAGATTTGGACAACTTGATCTCTCTTTTTGATTAGTAACTGCAATATTATAACTCAGTCTTTGTTGCAGTAGTTCTTACCGGCATCATATTACAGGAATATTTGCACATCCCTCAAAACTGTAGCGGAGTGAGAGAGGACAACCAATGAAGAAAGATCTGTTGTGTGTCCGTGTGTCTGTCATTCGCAAATGAATATGCATGTTTCACTGCAACTTTAGCCGAGCATGAAGCCGTCTTTGAAATGTATGTGTTTGTTTTCTTTTCGTCCTTTTATTGTCATGTTAATCTTATTTTTCTTTGCATGAGCTGACAATTATTTTGAATTATTTTCCTCCCCCACCGCATGCCTACCATTAGCTCATTTGCTTTGCTGTGGATGATGATGTTGTGCTGATGGTCCCTATTTAAGGTGGAATTCACGGTAAGTGCCTGACGAGTTTGATATACTGTATAGAGGGAATGTGTGTATCTCATTTACAAACACAGGCAGAGTTTGCAGTGATTTAACATTGTTCAAACATTGTTCATACCTGCACTTTATTTTACATTTTAGTGGAGATTAAAATTTGGAAGAAGATGACACAGAATGTAAAAAACTTTAGCTGTTCTAGGAGGAAAAGGATAAAAATGCATGTGAACAGACCAAAGAGAAATTAATAGTTCCCTTGCAGAACAATCTACATTAACACGGGTGTAGCTTGTGTAACCACTTCTGGTGCTTCCTGCTTCACCGTCTTTGTTCTTTTGTTCACGGTTTTGAAGGAGATGATCCACAAATTGCAGTGAAACAAGAACATAGTGCATTGTTTGGTTCAGTACGGTAATTTGGGTAGATTTGATCAGTGAAGCATGATCTCAAAATGTAAGACTTCTCACAAGTAAAAATAAGACTTTTATGAATCTCCGAGAACCCTAAACGAAATAACATAAACATGCCAAACCACTAATTCCTACATCCCAGGGAGTCTTTGAATTGTAATCGGACTGTTTTTCAGTTCCTGTTACAGTTTCAAACTCATCCAAACATGCAGCAGCAAAAAGTAAAACCAGAAATGTCAACAATGAATAGAATTTTGCAAAAATAAAAACTAAAATCTGGCCTTGATAAAATGATATAATGAAAAAGAAATCATCAGTTGGGGTTCAGTCCCTTTCTCCCTGATGTATCCATGAAGGATATTAGACTCTAACTAATTAACCTCCACCACTAAAATTTTCTCACTTGACCCAAGAACTCCACCTCTCCAACCTCCCACCCTCCATCCCTAATGTCACTTGCGTCGAGGCAGCAGGCACAACTCTGAAGTACTTTAATTCCACTCAGTCCCTCCTGCCCTTCATCAGCTTGCCAGTCAGCCAATATCACAGAAGGTCATCTGGAACGTCTCTGTGGTAATAAAGAAGTTATATTGAAGTTCTGCCCGTCCCTATTTGTTATGAAGCCCAAAGAAAAAAAACTTCACTGATAGTTGAACAATAAAGTCGTGTCATGTTGTATCCAGTTCAATAATAAGCTAGCGCTATTATTCGAATGCGTGCCAGGCCAAATGGAGTCTTTCGTCTCATGGTGTTAATGAAAGCTGATCGCAATCAAAGCTTGTGTTGAGCGTGCATTCTGCTCAGCTTAGTTTTTGTTGTTCGGCTGATGAAAGTTGACACTGTGACAGTTGAACATCAAAACAGGGTGAAGCAGATGAGATCAAGAGAGGCAAAAACTCAAAAGTTTATTTTCAGAGTAAAGAAGTGTTTGTAGAAGCTGCAGATAGGTTCTGAAATACGACTGCCTTCTAGCTTTTAATCAAAACCTGATTAAGTCAATTTTTTTATCTACCAAAAGCCTTTTAACTAGTAGATTAAGATGCATTAGAGAGGGTTTACTTCTTATTAATGTGACGAGGCTGGAGGAGCTTTTTTTTTTTTTTAACCAGTGTAGGAAAAATCTAAGGTTGTTACATGACTGCTGTTTCTTCCAGCTTTCACCTTCTTACTGCGGCTGTTATTTAATGTGTCTCACACTGCTCACAATGTGTGTGTGCCCGTCTGTCTCTCCATCACTCTAACCTGTCTGTCTGCCTGCCTGCCTGCCTGCCTGGCGCAGACAACAACCAAAGGCGGTCGAGGCTTCTAGTACGTGGGTGGTGGTGTGATACATTACCAAAGGCAGTGAAAGGCTTGATCTCTTTCAGACAACAGGTAGTGCAGAGAAGCAAGCTGCCCCTGTCCTGATAAACATCCACATTCAGCTCAGTAATAGAAAGCCATTTAGCCTTTCTTCTGTAGTACATCTCCCCGGTTTTCAGGTCGGTCTCAAACTTGATCCCTGAAAGGGGAGAGGAGAGATAAGAGGAAGAAAAACTGGGCTTAAGAGAGGGACAAAACAAGAGCGTAAGGCAAAGTGAAGGCCTCTGGCGCGCAGCGGCAGGGAGAAATGTCAGAAGGAGGGAGGAGGATCAGCCGAGAGGTTGAATTCCAAGAAAAAGGAAGGTGAAGCACCCACCTCACCCCTCAAGACAGTGTGTCTTGACAAGCCGCTATCATGTTCCAGGTGGTATTTCCAAAGAGCTGTCACTCACCTACTACCCCTTCAGTGACAGGATGTTTGGATAACAGCGGGTTGAAGTCAGAGAACTGGGCTGAGGTTGATTCCCATTAGACCTCAATCTCTGCAACCCTGATGGATCTTGACAGAGATACGGCGGGTTGTTGATCAGAATTAAACCAACCCCAAGGCAGAAGTTGAGAATGTAGAGCTTGATAGGGTAAAGGGCAACTATTGCACTGGAGTGAAGAGAAAATTACACGGGGTCATACAAGTTCACTCCTTTCCAAATCTAGCAATACTGAGATTTTTGATTTTGTGTGCCCAGGTTGTGGGATGTCAATCTGTGAGACAGTGAGGTTGGGGTTAGGCAACAATTGTGGTCCTGCTTAAAATAAACAAATGTTAATTGTTGATAGAAAATCAGAAGCGAGAAGTCCAATGTTTCGTTGACCCATCCAACCACCTCCTCCACCCTACGCAGACTTTTGCCTCTAGAACATCACACTACTTCATCCTTTACTTCCAACTGACACTAATTTCTACAGCATAGGGCTATTTGAACGCAATCATGTTGCTTTGGGGCATTTACTGAAATGACTGATTCTGTTGTTTTTCTTGCGAGGGCACTCAGTTATCCACAGTTTTCACTTGTAACCATTTTAACCCAAAGAAATTGCTCCCATACACGAACAACAAACCATTTGGTTAATATTAATTCATCTCAAATATCGGGGCCCCGGCTAACAGCGAGCACTGGCAACTAAAGAAGCTTATTTTTCGTGACATGGGTGTGGTGCTGGGGGGGAAGAGGTAAAATTTAAAACGCCCAAGGTTTCCCTGTGAGAGCCGTCATTACACAAACGCTTGTCACTGGTGATATGTCAGCTCGGGTGTAAGATCTGACAATGTTCCTCATGGGGACTCTAGCAAGAAGGCAGTGAGTTAAAGATAGGCGGTAGTACAGAGACATCAGTCCCTCAAACTGTGCTGCAAGGAGATGGAGGAATCTAAATTGGATGCTCTGTTCACCGCAGGGACAAACTCTCTTATAAGATGGGCTATGTTTTTGACCATGAACAGTTTCTTTCTGACACCTGATCAAAATGGTCATAATCACTACTTTCAACATGATGAAATCAAGGTACCCACAAGGTCATGAATGTGGTCATGTGTTTCACGCCAACAAGAAGTTCATATACTATCATTAAAGCATCAATACAAGGAGGTTTTGCCCCTAAAGTCTCATAGATCATGGTCTATAGCTATCCAGCTGACAGGCTGTCAGAAAATACATGGCTGAGTAAATAAATTATAGACGGGCTGCAGGCTGTTTAGTCCCAAGTGTCTCCTTGGTCAGAGGGGACTCATGTAGGGTCATCCCACTGATTACATGCATGGGGAATGTGGCTTTAAGTCGAGGCCTCTACAGCGTGCGTGAAACACCTTTAATCAGATTAGATTGAAGTTGCCATGTGTAGCATTTTAACCTCAATCACTAGCACATTAATTTGAAAACATCAGCATAATTACCACAAACAAACAAGCTCTCGTCGAGGAGACTGTCGGCTCATATGTTCACTGCATTTTCGTTGGTGTTGAAAATCTTCTAGAGTGCTTCACGTCTTAACTTTAGCAGATAATACGCACTTTTATTCCACTCCAGCTATTCTCGCTGCATAATTTCAACTTCACATTAGCCTACTTTGTCAGAACATATATATTCACTGTTATTTGGGGCTGCTGTGATCTCTTATCTTTCTTCCTGCGCTTCAAAACACAAACAATGATACAAACAGACAACAGAGGCACCCTTTTCACGATAGGAAGCAAATGGGATTATGGGAAATATTGTCTTAAAACGCTAAAAATGATGTAGATAATGTGGTTTCAGTCAGAACTCCTATTTAGAAATGTTATCTGGTTTCTTTATTTACATGTTTGACAGGGATCATGTAAAATGAACCAAAATTTCAGCACTTGAAATTGGGATTTAGCTGTATATTAAGCATCCTGCTCTTTATATAGTGTACACAGGATATACATTTTATGCCATAGATGTCCACTACATACATAGTCACAGGATGCACACAGTATTTCCAGAACAGTTGTGGTTGTTTGATTAATTGAAATTTGATTATTACATTCTTGATTCTCCTTAATCACCTTTTTAGCATCATAGAAAAAGACTCATTGTGTTTTGATATGGTGGGATGGACACCTGGTCAACACCTGTGTGCAGCTGAAACTTGATTTCTATAATATTTACTCACTAGTAACTAATTAAGTAACTGTCTAATTATTTCAGCTTTAGCAAGTACGTCCCCATTCTTAATCCCGTCGATAGAACTGCTCGCCTGTTTAGCTGGAGGAAACACGTCAATAGGCATGACAGCAGACTTTCGTGAATGGCTGAACGAATCAGAGGTGTTGTGTGACAAAGTGGCTTCAAAAACACTGCTCTGCATGCTAAGTCAATTCTGTAGCACAAACAGAAAGTTACAAACTGCAGCTTTATAATTGACGAACCCAAAACTCAATGTCCTAGCTCGACTGAAATAAAAACTTGGTCTTAGCAGATTAAATCTGTAGTCATAATAAAACCCCTGCAGCCTCGGGGCCTTGACGTTGATTTTTGGCTGGTAGTCCTCAGGACTATTTATAGATGTTCCATGTGCACATGCTGTGATCTGTTCCACCTGGCTTAACCCTGGACACAGAACAAAAGTCAGCCTCTGATTTGTTTAATATATAATTGGAACAGCCCATCACCATTAGACATATGATACCATTTTATGCCAACTACCATGTCTTTACAATCAGATTTAATCAAATTTGATATACTTGGAAGGAGAAATCAAAATTGGTTCTTTGTTGTTGCCGTGATCACACCCTCAAGATTACTTAACACTTTAAGGCTGTCTGTAGCATATTTGCTTCACACGGGCATATGTACAAGAGTTTTTCTCACTTCTATGCGATGGCTTGTTTTCTGAAGATGTGAGATTTTGTGCTGTTCAGATCGCCTGCACACACACACACGCAGAGGAATCACCCGGTTGCTATGGCATCATGTAGCGACAATTCCCACAGAATGAATTAAAGTGTACAAAGAAAACTCATGACCTTGATTTGAAATAGCAGCCCAAACTGTGAGCGGCCGGTGGGTTGTGGGGGTGGGGGGGGGGGAGGAAGGAAAAAGACAGAACAAACAGTGATGTCCATGCACTTAGTGTTTTATAGAGATCAGTGTTCAGTCCAACATTTGAACAGAAAGGTTTTAGGTATTGGAAGCAGAGAGTTATTCATTTACCTAGTTTGGCACTTTAATCTAATGAGTGGCGGGGGGGTTAAGAGGGGGGAGAAAGTCTAGACGAGCACTAGACCAGAGGAGGTAGCTTGAAATAGACGGGAGCAACTCGTCTCTATGGAAACCACAGGCGAAAACAGTGCCATACTCTGCCATGAAAGACATGTGGGAGATGAGGATGAAAGAGACAGAGGAGAGAGAGAGAGAGAGAGAGAGAGAGAGAGAGAAAGGGACACAGAGAGAGAGGGAGAGAGGGAGAGGAGGGTGGAGACGCGGCGTGAAGGGAAAGAGGAGAGGATGAGAGACAGGAAAGACGGCGAGCTTACGAGAATGATGTGCGTGTCACGGCAGTAGATATCGATGCCCCCGGTGGGCATTGATGTCACCGGGTTCATCTCTTTTTGAAAGCATTGATTTCATTTCACAAAGCAAACACAAAACTCTCCTTTAAGACGCCATGGGGAGTCGTTTCTCCGACAATAGCGCTGATGGCACGAGGAGACACAATTAAAAGTTATCTCCAATTAGAGTAGTTGTTTACCAGTGTGACAGGTAATTATTGACACTGATAAACTGCTGCTTTCACAATGGTACAACTAAAAAACGGTTATATCCCTCTAAAGTGACTCAGTCGCAGCAATCATGTCAGAGTAGCTGACCTGTGACTGGCAGCACTCTCACAACCTGGACTTTTTCATTTAAATGCGAGTTTCCTCTATAGGGGTCAGGCTAATAAGCAGTATAGCTTCATTTCCATCATTCATCACTGTTATTAAAAGAGAAGTAGACTGCTGAGAGCTTTTCCGCTGCAGAGGCTGGCTAATGACCACAGTGTGCACATAGGTCAGGACATAACCAGCAAGTCCAAAACAATTGTCAGCAGCAAATTATGTCTTCTGTCTATATATTGCAAGTATGGGGCCCAACTTCTCCCTATCTATGAGATAGTGAAGTATAAGATAGTAGAAAATTAGTTAGTATCTCACTGATTTGACTCTCGTGGTTTAGGTAAGCAAGAACATTTTTAATGCACCGTCTTTCATTATGTATTCCTTCAGATTCATGGATGAAAAATACCACAAATTCTACTTTCCTTGTTTATTAGTGTCTCTAGATTTAACCAGTGGTGGCTGGACAATAGGGGACGGTAGAGATGAGTCAATTTTTTCATTTTCAGAATGTTAGTATTGGCCTCCAGGGCATCTTCACATTGTCAAATCTGGCACTCTTAAAAAACAAAAAAAAAAAGTTTGGCAACTGCTGATGTAGTTGGATTGATCTACAATGTTCAGTTGACTGACAACTTGATGGGAGAACAGCCATTAATATCAAATTTCTGTGCTGCTAGCATCCCCAGTACACCGCTCCAACCGAGTCCTACCACCAGTCAAACTTCCGCTGCAGCCATCGCATCTTCTCTGAACGTCCCTTTGGATAAAAGCTAAATGGCTAAATGTAAATAACTAAGGGATTGACAGTAACAGTGCGTGCCCTCCTCATGTGCCCTCCTCATGTGCCCTCATTTATCGATCCTGCTTTTGCTATATGACTAAAGGCAAGTTATGTTGAGGTTTAAAAAAATATTTAGAAGGTATTAAATGGTATTACATTTTACTGCAATTGTATCAGGATGGGATGGTTTCTGAAACGGACTGAATATGGCACAGCCCCACCTAGAATATTTTTCACCAGCCGCCGCTGGATTTAACCAAAGTTGGCATTAGATAATGCCTTTTTGCATATTTCAACATCAATTTTTAGAAACCTGTAATATGAAACCAGATTGTCTTAATGTAAGTAATCAACTGAGGACGTTTCATAGTGACATATGGATTTTTAATACCTTTACCAATTTTACTAATCTAATCTTCAAGACAAAATTCTTTGTCAGACTCTGAGCCAGAAGTCCTTTCAGAGCCTGATTATAAAACATTTTATTCCTAATAAACGTGGAGAAAATTGATTTTCAAATTTGTAATACAAGAAATAATTGACTGGGGAAATTTCATGATACATTTTTTTCCTCATTCACCCATAACGTCTAAAGTAACTTATGGGTTTGGACGATATATCAGCCCAGTAATACTCCATGGTGAATTCATGACTGTAATTCTCTAATCTGACAGTGACCACCGTAACAGACAAAAATACAGTGGAGCCTAAAGCCAGCATCAGTATTGCATTTTGACACCATTTTCTCTTTCATAATTGTGACGTAGTATGTCAACATTTCCATACAGGAAGTGGGACAAAGTGGACAGGACATGCCATGACATAATTAGTGATGTCACTGGTTTAGCCCAAGTACGTGGTGGCACTTTGTGTAAATAGACACACTTCTGCTTAATTTGAACATATTTCCTCACACTTCTACTTCAGGCCTTCCCCACAGGAAGTTATAATTTTGACTTAGTATCCGACAGTTTTCAATTTGCCTCACATAATTGTGCATTTCCGCATATGAATTTTGACTTGGCATGAGTAGTTTTAGTGTGGCTGTGCTTAACTTCAGTTTGGCATGAGGAGAATAATCTCTGCAGAAAATGACTTCCATACATAAGAAATTTCATTTGACCAAACTACTAATTTCAAGTTAGAAATATTTTCTAATGACACTGAGGTTTCATTTTAACAGAGACATGTTCAGATCCCTGAAGGTGTCTTTTTACTCCAAATGGACGTCTCAGCTGTTTGTTAGGCACTTTTTAATCACCGTCTGTACCCAAAGGAACAATGCAAGAAAAAGCCCATTGCTCATTTCTGGATGTGGGACTATTAAAGGGTGTAAAATCTCATCTGGGTCTTGTGTCTCTCTCAAGACACCAACAACTTGAGCAATATTGGTGTCACTTTTCAATGTGAAACCTGTGTGCAAAATCTAAAACAATAGTTACAGTGACTCAGGTTGTTAAAAGTACAATTAAAGTTAAATTTGAAAAGTAAAACTACTTTTCTCTCATTTGTCAAGTAGTATGAAATGGTGTGGACGTGTACCTTTATTTTACTGCTCTCAACCTTACTGGAAAGTAAAATTGTCAAAAAGAAATTCAGATAGTCTAATTTCTATCCACGTAAAGTCTGGAAACCTTCCACTGTGGCTGAGACAGTCAAACTTTATTGAATTAATTACCACTACAGATATATAGGAATGCAGGGCCAGCTTTTTACCATATGCTGGCTGAATTATGGCTGCACTGCTTGAGCCACTTCAGAGACAAGTCATGTTTGAGTCATGAGGTGGTGTCAAGAATCGCCTCATAATTCTGATGTGGCTCCGCTGTATAATAGAGGGTCTTAACCCGCAAATCGATTTCAGACACATAAATTCAGACCGGGGGCAAAGAGATATAAATAAAAAGGAAAGTGTTTAATTATTTGATCATGTTAAGACTCAAAACAAAATCCCTGCTGCAGTTTAATAGACAGGATTGATGCAAGAATGGAGAGGTCTACCAGAATACCCCATATTCATTATTAATGGTGATTAATAAACCTAACCCACATTTTATATAATCACTGACATCCACGTGGATCACCCCAGTGCTGACCAGCTTTTTTCATCATGCAGGCAGTGAATTCTCTCTACAAAGCATCGCTCTCCCATTTCTCACCCATGTAGGTATCACCACCGTGCTGACCATGACCACCCTGAGCACAGTGGCCAGGAACTCGCTCCCGAGAGTGTCCTACGTGACGGCCATGGACCTGTTCGTCACCGTTTGCTTCTTGTTCGTCTTCGCCGCCATGATAGAGTACGCCATGCTCAACTACTACTCCTACAGCGTGCGCAGACCTCCTCCCAAGACGCAGAGAATGGTAAGCCTGTGGCCAGTGTGTCGTAACAAGGCAGGTGCTGTATGAGCTCTGCCTTTGCCTTTTATTCATGCTAATGTCCACCTGCATAACACAGCCTGTAAAGCATGCATGGCCAATCAGTATATTTCATACTGGTAATACTCAGTAATATATCAGCATGAAGAGATTACTCATTGGGCTTCTGAGGTGACTGATTGTGGAAAGGCAATCTAATGACTACAAAGAGTTCAGTAAACACAGAATGACCACAAAGAAACTCAGAGACAAAGCAATGACACAACAACTACAAAGAGACTCAAAACAGAGACAGAACAACCACAAAGAAACTCAAACAAAAGCTACAAAGACAAAACAAACCACAAAGTCAAAGAGTCTGAACTACTACAAAAAGAAACAGACACAAAATTACAAGTAGTCCTTCAGTCCAGGACCCATTTTCTCAGAATGCATCCATGTGTATCACAGCTGTAGAAATGATTATTTGACACTGGTATGCAAAATCCAATCAGTCTTGTTCCTGATGTGGTTCCTTGAGCAAACTAAAATTGAAATCATGCAGACAAACCTCACATTAGTTGAAGGACACTAGGTTCATTGGGGCCATAGCAACATTGAGGCCTGTGACAAAGTGGGTGAGAACATCTTTCCATTCAGACAAATATTGTTAAATTTAGTTGTTAGGTGGTTAATTTCTGGGTTCATATTAAGTTAATTAGCTAGCATTTGTTACTTACCATACCTGCCATGTGCTCCAGGGACAAAAGGAGGAAGTGTGCCAACCACTTCCTGTATTTATACCTGGATGACATCATTAGTGATGTCACTGGCTTAGCCTAAGTACATAGGGGGAGGTCAATTAATTTAAGAGTTATTTAGGTTTATTTGTGATCCGATTTATGTATGGTTGCAATTTAAGTGTTTTTTATGAGGTTTGTAAAAATATAACTTTGAAGTCTAATGATTGATTTTTTTTTTTTTTTTTTTTTTTTTTTGACATTTTTTGGGTTATAAGTGCAGCATGGTGGCACTTTTTATAAATAAACACCTATGTGCTACCAATGAAAAACAGAGGCTAAAAAAAGAACCAATCTGAGTATTGTGACTCTTGTGCCACCTGGTGAGCCAATCGAAATGAGTGGAAAGCTTGTGTATGTTGATGTGTTTGTACCTGAGAATCTGCTCCTCTGCATGCAGGCTTGTTTAAGTTAGTCTTTGTGTCATATGATGATCTAAGTCTTGTCAGTGAAAATTGGTGGTTATTGGCGTGTTCAGTCTAATAGCGGCCTTCAGAGACCCATATTCTCTCCATGTATACTGTATATTTAATGCTCAATATCTACCCAGGCGTCCATATGTGTGTCTTTGTGAACACATGTGCCATTGAAAACATTTCTTTTCTATCAATCGCTCCTGTACGAGAGGCTAATGCTCTGTGTGGGCGTTCTCAAGGCTGCACCTGCCGCGAACGCTTTAATGGCGGCGGCACACATCTACTAAGACTGAGTCAGCCACCGTTGCTGTCATTTCCCTCTCTCCAGATCCCCTCCCTCTTCATTATTTCTTCCCAGTGTAGAGTAATTCTCCTGAGTGTGTCTCAGAGCTAAAAAGACTGTCAGCTCGGGCTGAACAATTACGTTCTGTTACATTCGGTCCCCTCCTCTGCATTTCTGGCTATCCGCTGTATTTTGGCCTGGTCTGTCTGTGGGGAAGCCTCATATTTCCCTCCCCACCTCCTCATCCGTGTGGCCCTTTTTGTGCCGCCCACTCAGTCAATTCTCTTACTCCACAAGACGCATCTAACTCTCTTTCTCTCCCCCTCGCTCGCCTCCCACTCTTCCTTTATGAGTGGAATAGAAGACTGGAAAAATGTGTGATTTTACCCCAATTAGGTTGTCCCACACGATTTTCTAAATATCAGGAAGTCACATAATGAATTTTCTCAGAAGGTACTTATTCAACATTGTAGTCTAACCATCCAGGATATTATGTGACTATAAAAAAAGATAAAAATAATGAATAACAAAGGTTCTTCTTGTTAGATCTTATTGGAATCAGTAGTTCTACTTTCAGTAAAACGTGGTCGGGGTGAAAGCCCGCTGAGTTCAGCGTACAGTCACACAAAAAAGCAAAGAAGAATCAAGCTAATATGGTGGCATATCAGTTGATGTATAAAACAGGAATTAAATAATAGATCCTGCATTAATTAATCCGTTAATCATATAGACCGCACATATTTCCTACTTATAAGCGGAAACACACCTGATATGCCTACTTGGTTGGAAATATGATTACAAGGCTTTCCTCCTGAGGTCATGATACAAACGTAGACTTGAATTACACAGTTAGATATCAGTTTTTCCATTTTGCCTTCAGTGTCTGGCTTACTGCCTTGTTTCTATTGGCCATGAGAATTTGTCACAGCGCCCAAAGTTCAACCTGGTTACACTTCAGGAGCAAGCGCTCTGGTGGTTGCTCGTCTCAGTGATTAAGACATTGTAGTATATTATTCACAAATCAATTTCCAAGAGTACATTTAAACGTTCTAAAAGGCCTGGACATGCTGTTAGAATCAATTCGACAATGCTTTTGAAGTTTCTGGAAACATTTTGTTGTTTGGTAGTGTATGTTACATCCCTTTCAGATCCTTTCAGCATGTCAATGGGAGAGTTTGATTGAGTTTTCCAGCAATCTGAAACATCAATGAATACATGTCAGCGTTTTGTGTCTTTATAGACTTGCCATTTTGCACTAATGATCAGTCACACAGAGTGTAATCCACTAGAAGTGCCACCGTTTCGGCTTCGGCAGAGCAGAATACAATGCAGCACAAAGGCTTTGTGCTTTTCGAGAAAGGCATTCTGCCACAATGCTGAACAGACCCTAATTCACAGACTTCGTGTACTTGACTCTTTACTTTTTAGCTGTATTTGTTCACACCTGAACAGAACCGACTCCTTCGCAGCAGTCATCCGTAATAGGCCATTACTAACCTCTGTTTAATTTGGTGTTGCTACACCTGTCAGGCTTTCTGTTCTCACACTGCACATATTGAGATTTTACTACAAATTTCACAAAAGCAGACTTGTAATTTCTACCCGGCTACTGTCAGTTTTCCCAGCTGAAATGACAACTGTCCCTGACAGATTTCATCAGCTGTAGTTAGCTAAATAAGCTACCGTTGGCTCCTTGGGTTGACACGAACTCATATTAATACAAGAACATTGTGAAAGGGGCCCTAATAATACACTTGATGAGTGTATAATGTGATATAATGCTAAAAAATTATATTACATGTCGCAGGCAGAAAGTCAGAAACTTGGTGATGTGCTCCCTGGTTGCAGTCGCAGCCTATGTTGGAGCAGAAAAACAGTTTGTCAGCATGAGTGTGAGTCTCTGCCCGTCCACAAGTTTGACAGGTTAGTTCGGTCAATTCTTTTCCCTCCATAACACTCTCTCTCTCTTTGTCATCCCATGCAGGCCTACTCATCTTTCAACATGGCTCACACTCCTCGGCCCATGATGCCCATGGGCAACTCCCTGTTCTGGCACGACTACGAAGACAACTGCCTGTACGAGTGCCTGGACGGGAAAGACTGCACAAGCTTCTTCTGCTGCTACGAGGAGTGTAAAGAAGGCGGCTGGAAGAAAGGACGGATCCACGTCAACATCCGCGAGCTGGATTCCTACTCCCGGGTTTTTTTCCCCACTTCATTCTTGCTCTTCAACATAGTCTACTGGGTCAGCTACCTCTACCTCTAGTTGGCCTCGGGCTGTGATCCGTGGGCCCTTAAGAAACAGCCACAGGCCACGCCACTTTGCGTCGCGGCTTGTGATTTGAGGTCAAAACTAAGCGTGGAGGAGGAAATGAGGTGGATCGGCTCTGGGAATTATGAAAGATGTGCTGCCTCTGGAGTGCTATGAAAAAAAAAAAAAACACGTGTGGTGTGATGCACAATGTAAAGGCCATGACACTTTGAGCAGTGGCACTCCGAGGAGAACAAAACGCTCCGCAGTAGAACAACAAGCCGCCAGCGTTACCTTGAATAGATCGGTCCCGTTTATGACTCTTAGAAACTAAACGGCTACAACAGACAGCTACAACTTCAGAGACGCTCCGGGACGAGGGTTGCGTTGCTGAATCTTGGTCGTGGAGATGGCGAAGCACCCATAGTGCCTTCTTCAGAAAGGGTGCGGCACAGAGAGACGCAGCATCAGAGTTCCCTCCATTATCTTTATTACCTCATCCACCACACCGCCGCATGCTGAGCTGTTTATTCTTTGAAGAAACAAACCTGGAATAGCACCACCGGAGACATTTAAAACTAACACTCACCATTCATTTTGTAGCACGAGTTTTAGTTGTATCTTAGACTTAGTTCCATTTTCTAATACAGTAACGTTTTCTTATTCTTCTTATTATTATTAGAATTAGTTGTATTTTCACAGCAGGTCAACCAGCTCACACTTCAGTTGTTAATTGTTGAATATAGGTTTGTGTCAGGGGCAGTGACAGTCTGGTAAAAATCTTTTTTTATTACGTCAGTGAGCTTTTCGTTCATGCTGCTTTATGACCAAGGTGTAGTTCACAGTAGATGCCAAGAAGATCTGGGTGTTTATGGTGGGTTACATTCTTACACGCGAAATGTATAAGCACTGCATAAATACCAATCTAATGCTAAACATGCTAATCTCATCCCCAGGCATATTACATGAATAAACAGATTAGGGTTAGAGCAGTGCTGGTTTCTTCTCGACAACAGCTCCATGAAAACACTGTCACGTTTTATTTTAGACACTTTTATTCTTTATTCATGTAGATTTTTGTTTTGTTACTAATTGAGCCTGTGGATTACCTTCACTTAAAGGAGATGTTTGACATTTTGGGGAAGTATTTGAACTCAAAACTTACCTTTTGACTATTGGGTAGAATAAAATCCATTTTTACAGCACTAATTCTGTCATGAATAAAACTCAACATTTCCTACAAAACTTTCACATTAAAAGTCTTTTTTTAATAGGTGCAAGAAACTCTGACCAGTTGTACTGATGAAATTAGTACTGTGGAATACTTAGCTTAGTTTAGCTTAGCTTAGCTTAGCTTAGCACAAAAACTGTAAACTGGGGAGAAGCCAGTCTGGCTCCGTCCAAAGGCAGAACAATTCCCCTATCAGGACCTTGAATTGTTGCGCCATTTTGTGGTGGGTTCCTGAAGTACTGCTAACTTCAGCTGGTTGCCTAGCAACTGACCTAGTTATAAGTCAACCCATAAATCAGAGAAATTTTTATACTTTGGATTTTTGTATGGATTAAAAAAATAAGCTTTAGAAGTGGATTTTGTTTCACGTGAACAGAGTCAAGCTAGCTGTTCCCAGTTTTTTTCCAGTCTCTGTGCTTAGCTAAAATTAGCAGGCTGCTACTTCATATGTAGCGTTATTTAGACGCAAGAGTGACATCGGTCATCGACGCCTCAGTACTGAAACATTTTGAAACATCCATCCTGAAACATGATTCAACCATATGAACACGCTGTAAGTTTGTTTTTAAAAGTGTCATTAAACCAAATATTATCTAACTCTTGGCAAGTAAGGAACTTCCCAAAAATGTCAAACTGTTCCAGGCTGCTACGATGTTTATTTTGGCATGAAAATAATTCAGTATATTGAATATTGGCACAAAATGGGCTGCAGAATTATTAGTTTTGGCTGCAATCCACTTCAACCCTGAAGCACATACAAACACACTGTACATGGCCTATTTATTTTTCATTACAGTCACTCCATCCAGTTTTAGAGCTTAAAAAAAAATGGTAGCCTTGATGGAAGCTTCAGTTTTTCTGAGCTCCTGCCACAACGCAGAACCTAATGGCACATCCTCGACCACAGGTGCTGTAAAATAGGTTCCATATATTGTGTTACATACACTCACGTATGGTACGCAGAGCGGTGTTGAAAAATGGATGATCCAGGGTGGTTGTTGATGGAGTCCAACATCTCCATCCTCAGACATGTAAAATTGATGCCATATATGGAGGCACACGGACACACAAGTTGGAGGGGGGGAAAAAACCCACAGGAATGGACAGTGTTTGAAACATTTTGGTTTGATTTACTGTTCTATGGTGTTTTTTGCAGTCGTTTGGCTTTGTAGAACAATCAACCCCTCTTCCCTTTCTCCTTCCCCCTCCTCCCAAACACACACTTTTTCCCTGGTATTTGTATGTTCAGAGAAAAGCTTTTATGTAAAATGTATCTAATTAATGTTTCTATTTTCATACAGTTCTATATATGGAATGTAAGTTAGGCCAGTAGCGAGGCCGGAGTCAATCTGAATCCAGTTCAGTCAGTTCAAGAAGCCTGAATGAGTTTATATTTAGGGTTTGTGCATATTCATAAGGCCTCCAGACACATTTGCGTCCTGTCCAGAGGTTTGTAATTACAAATCAGATCGCCTCGAGTGATGCTAGAGAAACAGCAGAGGGGCTGTTACACTGTGGACCATTACGTACTCTACTGGTTTAAGACATTAGCTCATATAAGACAGTGAAATTTCACTAATATTTCAACACTATCTATATCTGTCTATGAACTGACTGAATTGAACAGAGCTTGGCCCACACCGCAGTAAACTCTCCTCACCTCTGATATTTCTACTACACTTTATAAGTGTCTTAGTCCGTTGAGATACTTCAATAAAACAAAATCACTATTTTCTACGTCTTAATGAAAGTCACCTGTGTGTTTCAACTGACTGGGACCTGTATTTATAAAGCTTCTTTGGTATCAGAGTACTAACCCAGGATCAGCACTGGCAAGCATAATGATCTTGCTCAAGAGTCTCTTCCGGAGACCTCATCACCCCCATTAAAGTTCCTCAGCTTTACTGAAAAGCGGTGCGTCATCGCGCCGAGGTGTCAGAAAAACCATGCTTTTCTGCGACTTCACCCTGCGAACCAATTTTCTTTTTGATTGTCAGCGAGGTCTATGGAGGGTGGGGCTGTACAAAAAAAAAAAAAAGCGCCACTCTGATCTTGGATCAGCACTCCTGGGACAAATATTTTATGAAAACAGGATCTAGAGTGAAAATAGGTATCTTTTTTCTAGTGCGTGGTACATTGCTTATATTAATAAATAATGTTTTGGTCAAGTGCTACTGTGCAGTCTTTTTGTGGGTGAATGGAGGTCACCAAGAGAGTTACTTCCTGTCTTGTTTACAGGTTCAGGCATGAAGCAAGAGATGGAGACGTGTGGAAGAAAGGCGACACCATTATTCTACTGGAAATGCCAATATGTGAGGTGTTACACTTCTGTCCACAAGTGTATCTTGTAGATATCCTTGGTAATACCTTGCTTTTGGACTTCAGTGCCAGCGCCTCCTTAGCTGTGATCCCTGTGAATCATTACCTATTTGAAGAGGATTTGATACAGAGCACTCCTGCCAAAAGTGACCCAACAAACAGCTCTCTCTCTCAAAGCCACTGTTTAAATGCAAATACTGGATTTGTTTGGGATACGATTAAGCCAATAATCCAAGAAATAAATGCTGGATAATTGTAGTATTAAATGCTGCAACTGATACAATTTCATGCGGCTCTGTCATTTGCGAACACCTCCATGAGAGAGTACGTCTGCATTAAGTGCTTGTGCTGGCTTATTAGCAAAGACATCACTTAACAAAGCCATGCTTACATCTTTGTTGCATTGTTGACATAACCAGAGTGGTATTTAATTAGTTGACTTGTACTCTCAATGAGGTGAGCTAACGGGGGCCCCAGATGTACTCAATTGGTGCCCAAGATCACAAATTTGCCTCACAGTCACAAGTTAAACCTGTAACAGTGTTACATAGCCATTAAAATCCATGTGACAAAAAGAATATGATCTAAGGGCTACCACTGTAGCTCACCTGATAGAGTGTGTGTGCTCCGTGCATCAAGGCTCAAGTAATTACCACAGCAATCCAGCATTTTGGTGTTAATCGGTATTAAAAAACATCTCGCAGCTTTGCTTTAACAGTGTTGACTGAAGGAACATTGCACACGTACAAAACTGGTGCGCAATTAGGTCAGGTGGCATCATCTGTAACCTTGTATTGATGACTAAGTTTGCAGGCAATATATTTGGCCATCACACATTCATTGGTTTCATTAGTCCAAAGAAATGCCTCTAATTCAATGTTCTGATGGGCAAGTTAATAAATTAAGCTCTCCATATACAATAAAGGGTGTTACAATTGTCCTCAGGCAGACCGCCTGCCTAATGACAATGATATGACTAATATCCAGTGACAGATGCATGAGCACGTCATTGCTTTACCCTCAGTTTCTTGACCTAGTTTGAAGCAAGCGACAGGAGCAGAGTCAAAGGGTGGATGTTATAGCGTGGAGCTCCACCGCTGCAGCCAGAACTGGAAGAAGCTCCTGCCACCTACGTGAGGCAAAAGCTGGATGGAGCGCTACCACGGTGGATACAGAGAGAGAATCACTTATGCAGTAGAAAAACTGAGCTGTCAGTGTGTGTGTGTAAGTGTGCAGATATAACTCATGGACTTGTTCATGTCTGTAAAGTGACAGCTTTGCTTGATTTAGAGAATGGACACACTCTGTGCAGGGAATCATTGCATGTGTATGTGTGTGTATATACATTCACACAGCATGTGTTCCTGCATGACTGAGAAGCTTTTTTTTAGTCTGCGTGGGTTCATGTTTACACATATGTTTGCAGTGTGTGCAGGTATGTATGGTTACTGTATGCGTGTAGGAGTGAGTGTGTATCGTTACTGTATTTAAAGGTGTGTGTTTGTGTGAAGGGCTCATTGTTGTCAGACTGAAAAGAAGAAAATGAAGGCTGAATTTCTCAGAATTCCCTTTTCCAACAGTATAATGATTTTCATCACAGCAACATACTTTTCATAGTAATGATAATTTGAAATGAATAGGTCTTATGTCAAGCAGGGAAAAGGACAGTGTTATAAGCTGTAAAACACAGTGAAGGACAGGTCTGATCGGATAAGTTCACATAGCTGATGTAATTTACATATAATATATAGCTGCACTGATTTGGAGGTCAATTACAACCTAAATGGTATATTTGTAGATCCACAGAAGTATATATAGAACTTTTGCTTCTTTACCTACGTTTTTTCTTATACACATAAAACCACATTAAAGTGGTGTCATTTCCAGTATTAATAATTTAATCACTGTCTAATATTTTAAAACACAACTGTCAGACAACTCAGTGCAGAGTCACTGTAGACTTAGTCTGCTTTTTATGAGCTCATTTTAATAAACACATTACATTACAGTATATATTGTGCATATATAGTGTGGCTATATGACTGATGTGTTTTAATAAACGACACATTTAGTTCACAAATATCTATATGACTCATTGATGAGTTAATAACATACAACCAACAGCCAAAAAGTCAGTGATTGAATGCAAAGTTGCCATTAAAATGTCACTAAGACAAATAATATAATGATATAATTGGTTAATAGTCATAAGTCCGTCATGAACTCAAATGCAGTGATTAGAGACATAAAAAATAAAATAAAGTAAAATAAGCTTGACATATAATGACTTTATTTTGACAACTTCCGCTTCCTGGTGTTCTGTGTCCCATTACCTGTCGCTCTCCAGCTTTGCAGGTAGGTTGGACTGTACCATTCAACGATGCACAGAGGGGTCGGATACAGGAGTGATTTTAGCTAAAATGAATGGACAAAAAAAATCAAACAGGCCTAACTTTTTCATCAGTGGCTCTAAATATTTTCCTCAGTTAAATAATGTTAAATATTAATGTTTTGAACAGCTCAGGGTCCTCGGAGTCATCCAGTCTTCCCCCCCTCTTCTTCCGTTAAACCGCGCTGATTGGTTGATTAAAATTTTTGAATGGCGGTATAAATAGTTTCCGGGCCCTCCCACTAGGTTTGCTGACAGAAGGCCCAGAGCAAGGTGGCGACGCTGAAAGCTGTTTTAGCGTTTGAAAACTGAGCGACAAAGAGACTGAGACCGGGCCAAACATTTCCAAGATTAGAAGAGACGCGAGGTCAGTTTAATTTTAAGGCCAGTTAAGGCTTTTTTCATGCTAGTTTCAGTCGCTATCTCTGCAGTACAATACATACACATATATGCTAACAGCTAACGGCGCTAACGTACTTTGAACAGGAGGACCGAGGGTTTATGTCGGTAAAATATACACATAGAGGGCACGTTTTACGACGCACAGGACATGAAATACAATGATTCACACTTATTGGTTGATTCGCGTTAAATAAGTACATATACAGACTAGTCTTTTTACCTAAAACCTGAAGTGCAGTGCACTTGACTCAAAAGTAGGAGGCGCGGCCTGCTCCATATCAAATGGTACCCGCTCCCTTGGTGTAATTCCCTCTTTGAACAGTAGGTGGTGCACAGGTGGAGCGGTAATCACGGAGCAGGTGTGTCGTTACCGTCGTGTGCAGCGCGCGCCGGGAGCAGTGTGTTTGTTTGAAGGTTATTAATCGATGTAAATGCGTGTAGTCTGCCGGCCATTTTGTGGAAGAACAAGCTAATGGTGTACAGATGCAACTGTGTGAAGGACACGGGCATTATTTCGCCGACATGCCGGACAATGGCGATGCCGATGAGGCAAGTACCGGTACACCTGCAGCAGGTTATGTTAGCGTAGTCAGCCACGAGGTGTGTAGATAAGCTCATGTTTCAGTGTTGTAGATGTTTACTGTCGTTTTGCTGCTGTAACATGAGTGAAACGTCACGTTTGTGTCCCATTCATGGCGGCGTGGCGGGAAAAACACAAAAGAAAACCTTCAAACTAGCTGTTAGCTTCAACTCCGCCATGATTTACACAGTAACCTTAACGTTACATAAACAGACGTTTTATTCATTTTCGGTGGCAGCAAACGGCACACACCGTTTCACCAACACTGGCTGCTCAGTTATGATGTATTTTAAAATGTCCAGTTACTATTGCAGGGGTACATGTGTCATTATTAATCAATTGTACTTATGTGTTTTCAGGTGCTGCATGGTAGCTCCTACAGCATTCAGAAGAAGATGGCAGAGCGAGACAGTCCTGGCCAGTCCCTGCAGCAATTGGCTTAAGGTGAGCATATTATTTTCTCTTTGGTACTATAATTAACTTGATGTAAGTCTCATACTGTTAAAGCCTTTTGGCTGTGCGATGTAAATATTTTCCTCAGTTAAATAATGTTCAATATTAAAATTTTTGAATGGCGGTATAAATAGTTTCCGGGCCCTCCCACTAGGTTTGCTGACAGAAGGCCCAGAGCAAGATGGCGGCGCTGAAAGCTGTTTTAGCGTTTGAAAACTGAACGACAAAGTAACTGAGATCGGGCCAAACATTTCCCAGATTAGAAGAGAGTAACTGAAGACTTTTAGACGCGAGGTCAGTTTAATTTTAAGGCTAGTTAAGACTTTTTTCATGCTAGTTTCAGTCGCTATCTCTGCAGTACAATACATACACATATATGCTAACAGCTAACGGCGCTAACAGCTAACGGCGCTAACGTACTTTGAACAGGAGGACCGAGGGTTTATGTCGGTAAAATATACACATAGAGGGCACGTTTTACGACGCACAGGACATGAAATACAATGATTCACACTTCTTGGTTGATTCGCGTTAAATAAGTACACATACCGACTAGTCTTTTTTACCTAAAACCTGAAGTGCAGTGCACTTGACTCAAAAGTAGGAGGCGCGGCCTGCTCCATATCAAATGGTACCCGCTCCCTTGGTGTAATTCCCTCTTTGAACAGTAGGTGGTGCACAGGTGGAGCGGTAATCACGGAGCAGGTGTGTCGTTACCGTCGTGTGCAGCGCGCGCCGGGAGCAGTGTGTTTGTTTGAAGGTTATTAATCGATGTAAATGCGTGTAGTCTGCCGGCCATTTTGTGGAAGAACAAGTTAATGGTGTACAGATGCAACTGTGTGAAGGACACGGGCATTATTTCACCGACATGCCGGACAATGGCGACGCCGATAAAGGCAGGTACCGGTACACCTGCAGCTAGTTATGTTAGCGTAGTCAGCCACGAGGTGTGTAGATAAGCTCATGTTTCAGTGTTGTAGATGTTTACTGTCGTTTTTGCCGCTGTAAGGAGTGAAACGTCACGTTTGTGTCCCATTCATGGCGGCGTGGCGGGAAAAACACAAAAGAAAACCTTCAAATTAGCTGTTAGCTTTAACTCCGCCATGACTTACACAGTAACCTTAACGTTACATAAGCAGACGTTTTATTACTTTTCGGTGGCAGCAAACGGCACACATGTTTCACCAACACTGGCTGCTCAGTTATGATGTATTTTAAAATGAACATGTCCAGTTATTATTGCAGGGGCACATGTGTCATTATGAATCAATTGTGCTCATGTGTTTTCAGGTGCTGCATGATTGCTGCTACAGCATTCAGAAGAAGCTGGCAGAGCGACAACTGTCCTGGCCAGTCCCTGCAGCAGTTGGCTTAAGGTGAGCATATTGTTTTCTACTTTATTAAGAATTATTTCTTTGGTACTATAATTAACTTGATGTAAGTCTCATACTGTTAAAGCCTTTTGGCTGTGCGATGTAAATATTTTCCTCAGTTACATAATCAATATTAATGTTTTGAACAGCTCAGGGTCCCTCTCCTTCCGTTAAACCGCGCTGATTGGTTGATTTAAATTTGAGTTTTATTTCTTTTCACACCACAGCTTTTCACCAAACATTATGCTGCAGCCTGAGCTTATCCACACACACCACGGTTAACTTTTCCACCCTCACACACAGTTTCACTGACACTTTAACGTTCACTTTGAATCTCTCAGTACTGCAAGCACTGACTGCTCAGTTTTGATGTGTTTTAAAATGTCCATGTCCAATTATTTTTGCAGGGGCATGTGTCATTAATCAATTGTGCTCATGTGCTTTCAGGTGCTGCATGGTAGCTCCTACAGCATTCTGAAGCAGCCAAGAAGATGGCAGAGCGACCGAGTATCCTGGCCAGTCCCTACAGCAGTTGGCTTAAGGTGAGCTTATTATTATTATTAAGAATTATTTCTTTGCTATAATTAGCTTGATGTAAGTCTCATCCTGTTAAAGCCTGTTGGCTGTGCCATGTTAAATTCAATGGATTAAGATGTTTCCGCATCTTCCAGGCAAAAGTCATTTGCATGAAAATTCCATGTGCTGGTTGAAGTCTTTTTGTAAAGTGTCTCCTCCTTCCTGACACTCTAAATTAATATTCAAGGATGCTTATGTGGTCAAAAGGAAGCTCTGCGCCAAATGTGGCTTCAAAAAGTGTTTTTCTTTCATTAGACACCAAAATGTGGAACGTCGAACAGCTGTTGCCTCCCGGAGGAGACTCGCAAAGCAGCAGGTTTGTCTTTACTTTATTCAGTGTTTGAGTAAACAGGCGTGGAGAGTACGGTGTGCTCTGCTCCAAAGATATAATGTGGCATTAGATGCATGGTCATGAGGAAGAAAGCAAAAAGGATCCTGCACGCGAACAAATCTTGCAGTTTTACAGCAGAAAATGATAGTGTTCAGCCATCTTTTATTATTAATACTTTTCGTTACTCTTAATGTTCATGCACTGAAACATCAAGACAGGTTGATGTATGTGAAACCTGCAATAAACCAGAGTCTGATTCTGTAAGCCGTCATCAGCGCCTCAGACTGATAGCTGGTTTATGTTATCTATAGGTGTGTTCCTGTCATTGCTTTTTATAGACACGTGTGGATGTTTTCTTTACTGCACATCAAGGAATGACAGGTCTATACTGCACTCTGATCATCTGATAGTTGATATGCTATAATTTAGGTGGAGACTGAACGCCTCCCTTCATCAACGGAACCAGAGAATCTGAAAAATGTCCAACATAGGGAAAGCAATGTTTTACTAGAGAAAAGTCATTATGATATGCATTCATCTTCAAACTTTCCCATGAATAAATTAGCATAATTGGTGGAACTTGAGCTGTGTGTGCTGACTCATTGACACTTCAGGTAAAATGAATCTCCAGATTTGAAGTTTTAAGAACCAGCTGGGTGACTTTCACCAAAAAACAGAATGGAAAGTTTGACAACATTGGAAATTAGAAAAAAAAAACCCCTGTAAAGTTTGTTTCTAAAACAGAAGGAAACAAATACCAGTTATTATAATTGATATGTAGATTTATAAATTGTAATATAGTTTCCATGAGCGATTACATGATTTATAAATGTTAGCACTTCATAAAAAATTATACTGTGACATGAAATCAAATTATTGATTGATCCTCTGAGGCTTTATTTAAAAACTTCTCTTGTGAGTACGGCTGGGCGATGTGGACCAAAAGTTATGTTTTTTTTTAGCTGACACTCGATATTTATCTTTATTTTTTCCGTGGCCGGATAATTTCATCTGTCTATTAATGGCTTGCCAGTAAATTGCACTGCCACCACTAATACTACAAATCCCACAATGCACCATAACATCTGACACACGTCAGTCTGTGCACCACCTCTAACCCTGCTGCTTCTGTTTACATACTAATCAGTGGTCCAGTGTTGACAACTTAGCGACTTTTCAGACCCTGTAGCGTTTTGTTTTTTTCCCAAAAAGCGACAAATGTAGCGACTTTTTCTGGAGTTATTGGAGATTGTTTGAAAAAATATTAATATAGATTAAAATATTTATCACCCAGCCCTCCTGAGCAAAAGGTAGAGTGACACCACAGCTTGAAGTGGCTGTAAAAATTAGCCCACAGTTTAAATAAGTTTCTTTGGACTCACCACTGCTCCTCTTATCTGCACTTCTTACACCAATAAAACTCTGAAGTGTTTAACACTCTCTGAAGGATAAATTATAGAAACGTTTGTTATGTTTTGAACAAGGATAACATGGCCTGCTCTACTGTCTCACAAAAAGTGCCAACTGAGGGAATAAAAGTACTTTTAGCTTTTCAAATTGGGCTCAATGTCAGTTCAACGGGTGAAGGAGGGCTTTGTTATCAAAGTGTTCTTAGTGTAACATCTTAAAAACCTTGAATCATTTTGTTCAGGGATTCTTCAGAGTTAGTCACCTTTTTAAGAGAACAAGAGAAACCCTGAGACAATACCAACAGTTCATCAGGAGTGAGGTTGATGGTGCTGCTGATGGTTTATAGCTCAAACAATCATTTTTCTCTCATAATAAACAGGATAAATGTCTGTGTGTAGTATTTGCTCATGGTATTCATTATATATTTATACAGTTCTCATCTGTTTTTTCTTTCAGGTGGAGGTGTTGCATCATGAGGTGTGTTCAAAGCTGTTGCCTGTCACTGCTGTGAAAGGTTTGTCCACTTTGAAGGATGTCATACAAATCTCTTATTTTGAAGTGGAGCGTGCAAAACTGTTTGGTTCATTGTTAACGCAGTATAAGATGATAATCAAGTGTATTTATATAGAGCTACTCAAAGCACTTCAGTGAACCACCACCATGTGTAGCACCCCATCTGGCTGATGAAGCATAGAGCCAATTACACTGGTACAGTTATGATTGAAAGCAACACTTAGATGTGATTTTCACTGTAATAGTTTTGGCTGGTGGCCTTTCACATTAAAATGACGACAGACCTCATTTTAGTTTCATTCAATGTGTAAATAAAACATAAATTAAACAGAACATGTGCAGTGATGTGTATCAGTGTGTAAACTCTGCCGTAGATGACTGAAGTTTGGTTGTTCAGTCTTTTTTTGTCTTTATTGTGGATGTTGATAGAAACCTGAGACTGATCACAGCTGCACCACTGACTGCACACATGAATGCATTGATTGCATGTGCTGCATGAAGGGAGCAAGTTGGCCACTTCAACTGAAGCAAGCCAGAAAAGTTTGTATTGTAAGTGGATTGAACAGCACATTGTGAATGGCAGGAAGTGGAATGTAGATACTGATCCACCATGCTGCCATTACTCTTTCTAAAGTTTATGATGTGGTAATTAATTGTAGCATATGTGCTGAGTGTGTCCAGTATGAGCCAGACTTCAGCTGCCCTAATGAACTGTTTCTGATCTTCAGAAGTGTGTGTGACTTATTCCATTGTTTTACCACATACAGAGTGTGTGCAGTGTGTCAGACTGGCAAACATCTTGGTAAAAATAATGTTGCAGTATAACTCAGTTGACTGCTGCTTTGAATTGTCAAATAAACAGAATTTCAGAATAAGATGCCGCTCATTCAGTGTCCTTAAACAAGAACTGATGAGTTTGCATCCTGTTCATCTGCTGTTGTTGCTTGGGCTGATGAGTTACACCCTTGACTTCAGATGTAAATCCAGTGATTGCATGTAGTGTTGTAAATGATGTGTGTCACCTGCCATTGGAAAGTAGTTATGGCTGAGCTTGAGCATCACACTTGAATCTTCAGTGTTTGCATGTTGAGTGTACAGACACAGTTAAATGTGACTGTATCTGGTGTAAATGTGGTTAATGGAGACTTCATCCATGTGGGTGTGCACACCTGACCAGGTGAGGCATTGATGTATGAGCAGTGTCATGGTTGACTCCAGTCAAATATAGATTGCTTCATTCCCTCCACTGTGAGCTTCACTCTGAACTTACTGCAGCATGTGGAGGAGTTCAGCCACACCTTCACACAGCTGCCATTAATCTGGAACATGGAGGCTGATGGTGATTGTGTATAGTCGTGTGCTGGATGTGCAGAATGCGACATTAATGTTGTGGTTAAAATGTGAAATTATAGAAGGTAGCATGTGATGTAAAGTAGAGTGCAGAAGACAGTTTTTGGTTAACGTGGTAGTATAGACTGTATGTTGGCAGTCCAAAATATTCAAGTGACAAGAACAAATTTGTGCAAATGGAGTGCAATGTTAACAAATGAAGGAATGTACTTGAAACAGACTAATCATTGTGAGGCAGTACTCTGTGTGTGAAGCAGGTTTGATTTGTGCTCATAGGAGAATCAAAACGACAGGCACAGAACAGTAAATACACCGTTCACAAAAAGTTAAGGATATCAGCTTTCGGTGGTATACCACCGCTTTGTTTCAATAAATTGTTTGAAATGACGAAATTATCATTGCATGCTTCTAGTTCAATGCCGTACTTTCATGATATAATATCACTGTAGCATGAACTTTATTCCATGTTCCATAAATTTTACCCAAAAGTTGAATATCCCTAACTTTTTGTCAACGGTGTGTTTGTTCAAAGCTTTGAAAGTAAAACTCCAGAGAAAATGAATATGAAAAAAAATTAATGTAGAAGTGAAGAGTAGATTCAGAGGTATGAAGGACTGTGCGGTGTTTGTTTGAATACAGCTTGAGGTCAGCAGTGGATTTGTTCCACGTGTCGTCAGATTAATAAAGGTGGAATAACTCCTGAATGTGTAGTGAACTCAGCAGTGTTTGAGCAGCTTAGATTTGATTTCTCTACACATACCTCTGAACAGAATGATGAACAGATGGGTTAATGTTGTGCAGACAGTAATCTAAGATGAGTCTTATTGTACAGTTTTATAGCACAAGCTGACTTGTCAAGGACATTATGAGTTTGACACTGCACTAAAAGGAAGTGTTTAAAACTTAACCTGTGCATTATGAAGATGTCAAGATGAGGTTTGAACAAAGGAGCTGATACTGATGTGGAAGCTCTCCAGATATTGAAGATGTTTTTGTGATACAGATCATCGATAGCGTTATGAGAAGAAAGTCATACTTGAGCTACATTGAGTGATTTAACTTTGAAGTTGTCAGTTTGATGTTTCCTGAAACTTCCGGTCCTGTGAGCAACATCTAACTTGTTTGTCAGCTCCCTGTCCTGACTTTTTTTAGTTTTCTTCCTCTGATATGTGGACAAATGTCTTTTATAGTAAACCGAAGCTGTTGCAGAGATTGAGAATGGTCAAACAGCTGTGATCCAGTCACTGCAGTGAAAATGTGTCGTGGCATTATTTGTTGAAGGAGGTTCTGATGTGTGAGCAGCGTCCTTCACCTCATGTCTGTCAGCTTTGATCGAATGTCCTGTGATTGATAAACAAAGAGCTTATTGATGAATGTGCAGCATCATCATACATCATAAAATGACGCATTATTGGATATTGATACATCTGCGCAGCAAGAGGAGCACATTAGAAAGATGTTTGAGAGCGAGAGCTGTGACGGTGTGAAGTGTTATACTACTACACTGTTGACATGTTGAAGGCAGCTTGTTAAATCTAAATCAATACAGCAATCAACTGTTAAACGTTGGAATGTAAATATGGACATCCAGTATGAGTGTTTATTTACACTAACACTTAACACAAGCCAAGACTGTGGATGTTTGTCTTGGCTCTGAACTGTTAACAAAATACATGGAGTGTGTCATTTCTTCTATCAGAGGCAGAAAGGGACAGGGGATTGTTGCAGGATTGTTTGAGGCGTTTTATTTGTACCCACAGTGGACAGCGATTTCATGAGTTTGCCTTTTAAATGTGAGGTCAGAGTATCAGATGTGACCACAGAAGACGTGGATGTTGACTTCTGTTGATGTAGACGTGCAACAAACATCCAACTGAGTTTTTTCAAGATCGGTTGCGTCTGTGGAAAATGTACATTTCCTTGTTTGTTTGTGGCATGAGCTCACAGGCAGAAAACAGATGTGAGGTGCCTGATGTCCATTTTAGTAATCTGACATGCTGTATAACTGTACACCTTATTAGTGTTTACTCCACTGCACCCAGCATGTTTTAGAAAGTTGTCCAAAAAACACTTTGACCAGAGATTTCTCAGTTTATTTGTCACATATAGAGAACATCATATTTGCATTGGTACATACATGTGAGTACATGTCATTTGTTTTCCTTGCAGTGTCTCCATGGTGCTTCAGCGATGGACCGACAGCCAGCCACTCTCTGCAGAAGGAGCCGTCCTCTGCTGTGATGTAAGATGCAGATGTGAACGTTTTACAGGCACAGAGCAGGTAACAGTGAACGCAGTTAGGCTGTTAGGTACATCCACAATTACAGTACACATACATGTACTTTCCTCACATATGAAATCAAACTCATTCACATACTGTAATGAACACTACACAATGTTTTTACACAACTGAAACACAAACTGACGTTGTACACACATACCCAACTCAAAACTCTAACTTTCACATACTAGTGCAGTATGTTTATACAGTTGAAATGCTCAGTGTCGATAAAACATTTTACATGAACAGCTGAAAAGCTTTCAGTTTTTATTGAAGGAATAATCAGTAGAAAAGAATTTCAGTGTTTCAGCTGAACCAGGATCAGGTTGAAAAATGAATTTCAAAATGCAGGTGAACAACCGTTTGTCACTTTGTCTGCTCAACAGCCTGCAAAGTAGACCGACTCTGAAGCAGCAGTGTTACTTCATGTTGACATTAGTGGAGACATCTGAACCCTGTTGAGAGCAGCAGCAACTCCAAATGTGGACGCTCCATCGTAGTGGCCTGCCATGACCAGCTGCAGCTCCAGTCAGAAGAGACTGCAGCACACCAAGCTCAGCACTGCCTCAGCACACGGAGATCAGGTCATTATAAATAATCAGTTTGAAATGCTTTCATATTGTCGTTCTACATTAGATTATGTTAAACTTTAGCTTACTGTGTACTTGTGTCCAAAAAGCAGCCTGGATTAATGAGTATTTAGATATTGAGGAGCAGATCTAACTTGGAATGACCTCAGTCTGAAATGTTTAAAGAACGCCACAGTTTGTATTTACAGTCCCTGTCAGACGGCTCAGTAATTTCAAGCCTGTAACTGTGGTCATTCTTTAAGTGGATCAGGCTGAGGTAAGAAGTCAGACCTGCTCCTGAATATTTCTCAGGTTGATTTTTGGACATTTTTGGACAAGTATTCAGATAGGTTGGCTAAAGTTTAACATGATCAACAGCATCTAATGTCGAGCAGCAGAATGAAAGCATTTCAAACTGAATATTTATAATAACTTTGTTCTCCATGTGCTGGAGCACTGCTGAGCTTGATGTGGTGCCGTCTCCTCTGACTGGAGCTGCAGCATCAGGCCGCCATGATGGAAACAGCGACACTTTGCTGCCTCAGAGTTCTGATGTTCTCCACTAATAACATGAAGAAACACTGCTGCTTTGCAAATAGACGGATGTTCAATCTGTACTTTGAAATTCACTCTTCAACCTCCTTCAGTTCAGCTCAGACACTGAAATTCTTCTCTGCAGATTATTCTTTCAATAAGAACTGAACGTCTTTCAGTCGTTTATGCAAAATGTTTGTCAATACTGAGCATTGAACTGTACGAACATACACTTTACTAGTATGAGAAAGTTATGAGTTGGGTATGTTTGTGCATAATTTCAGTTTGTGTTTCAGTTGTGTAAAAACACTGTGTGGTTTTCATGAGAGTATGTGAATGAGTTTGGTTTCATCTGTACAGGAGAGGACAGTACATGTATGTGCACTGTAATTGTGTCTAATGGCCCTGCCCTTCACTGTTACCTGCTCTGCACTTGTAAAATATTCACGTCTGCATCTTAATATCACAGAGGAAGACGCTCCCTCTGCAGAGGAAGAGGCTGCAGGAGAAGGGGACAACCTGGACAGCTGATGAAGATGCAGTGCCATTTGTTTATTAAAGTTTATTAAGTTTGTTGTGTCACTCACTCTGACAAAATGATTAAGAAATGCAAACATTTATTTGAATAGCAAACACATTTATTTACAGTTCATATTACAAGTTTGATGTAACAATGTAACAGAAAAAAAAAGTATTAGTAATTAATCTATAACAAAACAGGAAAAAAAAACTTCCTCTTTAAAGCAGAAAGAAATTCACAGTACAGCTGCTGCCTGAATTCACTCAGTGAAAAACAAGTTTGTCTTTAAGAAAACACTTTCATGTTCAAAATCATATTTTCCTCATTTTATTTTCTAAGTTACATTGTTCTTTGACAGACATTAGGTATACCAACAATCCAATGTGATCCAACGCAACAACTCTTTTATAAAGCTTCTAATGTTGACACTGTCAGAAGTATATATTTAACTGTTATGTTTAATATTGAGCTTGTAGTTTGCAGTGGTGTTAAACTGGACTGTTTTATATTGAAAGATGTTTCTAATATTCTGGCCCTCGTGTCTAAAATATAAAACACTGTCAATATAATAGTTTAATACTTGTGACAGTGTCAAAAACTGAAACATTAGAAGCTTCAAAGTTGTTAGATCACATTGTATTGTACAAGTGTGTCTAATGAAGTGGACGTCTGTAGTGTCATCTTAATGATGGCTTAATTTAAAAATGTAATCTGGTACAGTTACTAATGAACTGTTAGTGCCAGTAACCATATTGCAAGTATCACAATATTAAAGTTTAATACTTTATAGTAAGTATTAATCTAATTTGATTACGTGAACACCAAATGTTGCAAATACAGACAAGAAAAGAAAGTTGATGTTTCTTTTCTTGTCTATTTGCATATTTGGTGTTGGCGTAAATCAAATTGTGACTTTAATATTGTGATACTTGGATTATGGTTACTGGCATCAACAGTTCATCAGTAATAGTAACAGATTACATTTTCAAAGTAAGCCATCATTAAGATGACGTTCTACAGACGTTCACTTCATTAGACACACTTGTACAATACAATGTGATCTAACAACCTTTATGAAGCTTCTAATGTTTCACTTTTTGACACAGTCACAAGTATTAAACTATTATATTGACAGTGTTTTATATTTTGGACACGAGGACCAAAATATTAGAAACATCTTTCAATATAAAACAGTCCAGTTTAACTGCAAACTACAAGCTCAATATTAAACATAACAGTTGCATATATATTTCTGGCAGTGTCAACATTAGCAGCTTTATAAAAGAGTTGTGTTGATCACATTGGATTGTTGGTGTACATAATGACACGACTGTCAAAGACAACAGAACAATGTAACATTAGAAAATGAGGAAAACAAGATTTTAACATCAAGTGTTTTAAAAGACAAACTCATTTTTGTTGAGTGAATTCATTCATTAGTCTGTAGACTACTTTCACATCACAGACAAACTTTAAGTGTACTGTGACTTTCTTTCTGCTTTGTAGACAAAATAAAGGTACAATTTAAACAGCATTTTTTCACCTACGGACATGACAGTGAGCTGTAAACTCTAAAGAGCAGCCATGTTTCACTCCACAGAGCAGAGTGGTGCTGTGAGACTCATATTACACATGTATATTAGTGTTTACATTCAAATGTATTTTAAAATTATAATGCTGCTAAATAATTCTTACTAAAACTAATGAGTGCAAGTTAATTTTCTGGAACTCACAGATTAGTTACCTGTATCGTAACATGAAATAAATTACTCCTCAAGCTTGGTTTTACATTGATGTTTGAGTTCTGAATGTGGCTGTAATGCAGGAAAATAAACCTGTTGTTAAAGTTGCTCAAAGGCTACTCGGCCCAGCAGCATCGAGGTCTGTGAGGGTCTTCGGGCACACTGGAGGTGGATTCTGGTCAACCTGCAACAAGGAGCACACCAGAGTGTTACAACGTGTCACTTCAGCACTGTAACTGAACATCTGTTTAATAAATGTGCACTCCAGTCACAACAACTTCTTGTTTCATGGTGAAATATCAATTTAACAGTACAGCATGTTCAAAACTTTAACATGAAGCTTTTATAGGAGAGATTTGTTAAAGCACAAAACTAATAATTGGCACTACATTTAACATGTCCAGCCTGGTTTGGGGTATGACTTCATTTACAGAAACATCTCTCTACTGGAGCTGCTATCACGTTGTTATGATTAGATCTTTATTTTCATCACTTCTGAGTCTTTCATGACTAAAAAATGGTTCACGTGGGGGGAAACAAGAAATTCCTTGAGTTACAATAACGGTCACTGCTCAGGTTTTAACGACAACTACATTCTGAAAAAGTTCAGAATAATGAACCAGCCACTTAGAAAAGGAATTGCACTAATTATTTCTAACATTCAGGCAGTTTATAGTCCGTTTTCTATCAGGTGTACTCATGCTTCCTCAAGAAGTGCCCTGTCATGGGAGCGTGGCGTGTAAAAAGCTGATTGCATTCCTAAACGTTCAACTCGCACGTCTCAGAGGAACATGGTGATTTTCTTTGGCGGATCTTTTATTAGAATTTGATCATTTTCTATCATTATGATTTGGTGCTGACTTTAAGTGCTTGCGGGCTGAGCTGGACCTGATGAATAATAAAAAAAAAAAAAATCACCTCAAGTTCAACTCAAGCAGCTGAAGTTACTTTCTAAGGTCTGACTTGCTCGGGGGAGTCAGAGGAATGCTGCTGAATAACACTGCTCACTGGAAAATAGTCAAATAGGCAAAAACACAACACTCAGATATAATGATCTGGCATCTACATCCATGTCCACTCCACCTGGATCTTTACCTACCAAAACCTCCACTATGTCACTGGCTAGTTGCTAATTTTACAGACTGGCTCTGTGCTTGTAGCCTACGGTGGTTTCTGCTGCAGGACGTGGACTGTAAAACCAAAACAAAGGGTGAAAGATGCCAATATGCTCCGTAGAGCTGAATAAAAATATTGATTGGAGCTGCTTTAAAAAGAGGCAGAAACATTGTGGTGTCCATTAAACGTTAGCTCTGGTGTCAAGTCATGCTCGGCTGCCATCTTTCCCTCACGCTCACCAAGTGCTGCAAGTTTCTAAACAGAATTATAAGTTGCTGTGAATAAAAAATACATGAAGGCTCAACTCAAGACTGATGTGTCAACTTTGTACTATTATCGATTCAATGTGAAAGTCATTATGAGCTAAACAGCCAGTAAACAGTGGTTTGTAAGGATGGAAAGACTATCTATGAGGAAGCATCATAAATCTTATGGAGAGCACCGTGACCGTTTCTAATCAGAATATTTGCTAAATTGATTTAAATCTGACACCAAATCAAAGCCATAGCAGTAATTAACATCTCATTATGTTGAGAGAAATATTACAGGCAGTTATGCATCTTATTGGCTGCAAAGTACTTATCAATTTAATTTCTCAGAGACGGGGTTCAGATAAGATACCTCTAAGCCAATCACATGCTGATCCATGAGCCAATCAGGGCAGAGGAGAGTATATAAACAAAGAGAAGGAGAAGTCTTATCTTTGTTCACATAAACACACTGTATATAGATGATAGATGACTAAACAGCAGTCAAATCTTAAAGATTCATTTACTTGTTCTTTATCATAAAAGCACAGCACCTTTCTCATATCGCAGCCTCAGTTTGATATATAATAGTCTGAGGTTTAATTCAGGACTAACTTGTTATTTATCCGTGTCTGCACAGGCTGACTTCTCTGCTCTCTGACTTGACTCTTCTCAGAGTTCAACTGGATTCACAAAGTCAGATGCAAGTCTGAACTTTTGTTTATACAAACTGATGTCTGCAAAGTTCTGCAGACTTTCAGTCCAAGGTCAATGTGATGTTTATTTCTACTGTACAGCACTGTATATGCTTAAAACATTAACAGACTGTATACTGTAGTGTTTCTGCTCTGAATGGCACTCAAATACAGTTTCTTATTACTTTCTGATAAGGAAGTACAAAAATTGGGTGAGATAAGACTCCTGCATGTCACTACCACATCTCTGCCAGCTGCCCGAATTCATGATGGGGTAATATGATCCCTCCGCGTGATAATGGAAAGAATTGGGCAGGGGTCATTATCGGTTTCTTCTCTGCACAACCGTCTGATTTCACTTCCCCAGCAGCAGGAAGTGCACGATGACACAGAGAGGGAAAAATGCATTTTTGAATGGTAATAAAGATGATGTCATGAGCTGATTTCAGGGATGTGAAATTCATTGGGTCAGTAACAGGCTCCTGCTGCTCGTCTCCACGGTGATAAATAGTCTAAATCTATGCTTCATGATCCAGATGATTTATGATCAAAGGGACCTGAGCGACAGATCTGCGATAGCGTCCTCCTCGGTCACAGTCTAGAAGGATTGCATCATTACGCGCATGCGACACTGAATTGCGATTGAGTCTTCATCAGTGACAGTATCAAATGAATTCAACCAGATATTCATCCATCAGCTGCAACAAGGAGGTGGCTGTACTCAGGCTGTAAGAAGACCTGCTCTGCAGAACAGGAACAAGACTAACAGAGAAAAGAACACTGTAATCTGCATCTCAAAGACTAAAAAAAAAAAAAGTACAAGTTGTAATATCCAATTTCTAATAAGCTGCAATCATAAATTCATGTTCCTCGTGTTTTACATCAGATCTTAAAGGAATAGTTTGACATTTTGGGTGCACAATTATTCACTTCCAGACTTAGAGTTCGATGCAAATATGCCTGTAAAACAGCACAACAATTAAAAACCAGGACAAACACATGAGCTCACATTAAACGAGTCTACAGCCATGCTAACAGCACATAGCAGGCTTTGCAGTGCTACTACTTTCAGGCTAATCAATAAATGTGCCAGTATTTAGACTTTGTAGGCCTCTGGAGGATGATTGAAGGTTTTAGAATGAACAATGAACTTCTAATCGAAGAGTTTGAAGGAATCAAAATAAATAAAAATACTTGTGCATGATTTTTTAGAAGCGGACTGTAAAACTGTTCTATACACACTGCTTTAATATCCTGTAATCGTTGCACAAAAAAAGCTGGCAGTGCATCCGTCTCAACTTTAATTATTTATTAGTTACAAGTTGCCTTCTTGGGCGGGGAGTCAAGTTGCTGGGATGCAGCAGTACTGTACAGTATGTGCGGACAGGAAAACAGCATTTCTAAAAAGCATAATGGAGAAACTATTTCAGCATTTCATGTTTGTGAAAAATATCTGCTCGTCAACATGCAGCATTGATTTTGGAAATTGCTGTTTGTCTGCATTAACGGGTTTAGTCGCACCTTTTATGCCTGCCAGCATTAATGGATGCTTCACAGAATAATATGAAGCCTGACATTTGTCAAATGGATTTTTAAGAATAAATCTTTCAAATGACGTGACAGAGCACGTCTGAGTGTTCACATTATTAAAATGACTCATGACTCATCAGGAATACTGCCAGTTATTAAACTGGCTTCTCTGTATGAGCACAGGTACGTAGCCTACTTATTATGAATCCTCAACACGGTGTGTCCTAAAAACAATCAAAGCTGGATGGTTGGGTGGCAACAGCCTGAGGGCTACAGACGCAGGGAACTGTTGCTTCAAAGACGAGCTTGAACTGGGCACAGAATATTTTAACGGTTGATACAGTAAATGTGAAAGTCAAGTAAAAGACGCCATTTTAAAGAGTTGGCTTTAATGAGTTTCCTCCAGGGCATTAACCTGTGGCTGCTCAGTGGTGGCACAATACTATCATCAAGTTGTCTCCTGTTTGTGAACAGCCCGTCTAAATAAAGCGGTCTGATATTCCGAGGAGTTTAAAAATGAAAACTGAGTATGCCGGTTTCATTACAGCCACAAATTGGATCGTGGAATGAAGGCATGTGCCGCATGCACAAACATATCTCCGACAACTCGCAATCCGCAAAACAGTTGGGCCTCATCTGAGAGCATTCATTAATGGAAACTCGTGGGAAATCTGTTTGTTGGCTAGGTTCGCCTGACTTTCAGCCATATGCAGAAATGTTTACAACTCCGCTGCAGCAGCAGCAGAGAGAGGAGAGGGAGGGAGTGTGCAGCTCACAATGCCTGCTGCTGACGGCTTCATTAAAGATGCATCCAGTTTCTGTCTGGGTGCCTAAAGTAACAAATAGGAACTCGGGGTATCTGACCAAAATAGTTGCATGCGTTGGATTTATGGAGCTTCATCTTTCCAAAGGATCAAGAGACAGATCTGACTGAGTCATTACCACGACAGACATGACAAGTATATTTCAGATGGTGATAGAGTTTCTCTAAATGTATACATTTGTCCTCGACTGTACCACTGAAGCTCTCTACAACTCACAATTTCTGTTGGAGAGCTGCAGTGTGACGGTTCAATTCTCTAGGAATGAACCGAACATAACATGCTCTGCCTTTATATGCGTACTTCACCTCTGGCAGAGGCAATCCTGGATTCAAAAAATGAGCTGATAAGGTTACCATCATTAACATTATTAATTCACATGAGGAACTGTCCAAACACTGTACACAACTCCTGAAGCTGAATCCTCTCCCCCCTTCAGGAAACAGAGAAATCTGACACACTGGAAGCTCACTGGTAAACATCCACGAGTGCCCACATACTTCATATCACATTTGGCATTTCCTCAGTTAGACCTCCTGTTTCACTGTGTACACAAAGCCGCGGCTCAGGGGAAATCCTGTGACCATCACATCATTACAGGGGAGTGATTAAGAGAAATGAGCAGCCGTCGTCCAAACATCTGTGACAGCTTCGTTAGCCTTTTTGGATCCTGTGAGGGGGATCCTGAGTCAAAGTCATCATGTCCACCAGCTGTCACCACTGGGCTCACACACTCCTGACGCTGGCTATTGCGATATTTTTGATCAGTCTGTACTTCAAGATCAAACCCGTCAGACTTTAGCTGTGTTTGAGTTCAAGTTTGATTCTGTGATGCTACTTCTGGTGCATTTGGCTCCAAGTTTAAGCCCAAACTGGCAGAACTGCAACCATCTTGTACAACAATAAACACCACAATCCTATTGGCTTTCACAAAGTCAAGATTTAAAACAAGACGTCCCAATTGGCTTTGAGAGGCGGATTAAAAATCAGCCGGGCCAAAAAACCTGACCTTCTATCCATTCACTCGTTTCATGTTTTTCCATGGCAGTAAAATGAAAAGATTTGAAGTGCACATGTTGTTTTGCTTCTATGTGATTCATACAACAGACCTTGAAAACACTGTACGAGCTTGTCCAGTGGGTGTCTTAATGGATGAGCAATGTGAGGCAAAAAACAAAATGTTTTCAGTCTTCGTACAGCCGACCTCTGTTACGTGCTATCCCCCGTCTCCGCCGTGCTTTCACATAAATGCCTATAGAAATTTAGCCTACCTAGTCAGGTGAAGTGTCGATGTGACGCTGTGATGTTTCCCGCCGCGCCGAGGTTTTTATTTGCATTTGAAATAGCAAAGTGCAACACACAAACCCGAGGCTAAATCAACACCAATCTTCTGGCAGCTGCTACCCTGCAGAGCGCTCTCTCTGGATTCAGGAGAGGACAAGGCCAGATGCCAGCGGAGGAGCCGCAGACAAAAACACCGTCAGAGTACAGAGGTACAATATTCAGAGGAGCAGCAACTGGGCCAGAGGGTGGCATTTCATAAAACGCACCTGGAGTCTCCCCTCTTGACTTGATATTAAGATGCTTTTTAGATTCAGTCCGCACGGTATTTAATCTTGTGTTACAATGTTTTCATCTAATAGGAGTCAAGTTTTCAGAATATTTAGTAGAAATACATTCTCAGGCTTTGGAAAGTCACAGGCAATCTATTTATTTGTCATTGTGAAAGTTAAAAGTGTCATTTTGTGAGCCGTGGGCTGAGAGTTCCCAGCATGCACTAGGAACAGCTCATTCAGTGGAAAATAGTGGTGTTGGTCTATACTGGATATAGCAGACACCTTGAACTCATCCTCAGACTCCCAGTGGGACACGCTGCTCATAAGATGGGAATGTGGCAGGTGGAGACGACGTACAGGGGTCGCAGTAACAGACCATTTTCCATCACTGACTGAACTTTTTTTTAACAATGGCAGAAAAATCTGATAACCACACGGCTTAGCTATCCCAAAATGTCACGGCAGCTGAGCGTCCGAAGTTTTAGAAAGCCCAATGATTGCGATGAGGTTGATAAACAACCCGCAAAGAGGGACAGATGAGGTGGAGGATGAAGGGCAAGTAATGTTATGGAGAATTCAAGTAGCAGAGAGGAGAGGTCAAGAGGGATTAGCCTACAGGTTCAGTGGGAGCTGGATGAAAAGTGACAGCCAGTCCGTGTCTCTGTTCAGCTTGTCTCTATACCAACATCGGCCATGACGAGTTGCTTTTTGAAAGTTAGGTTTGATTAAACAGGCAAAATGTCTCATCAAAAATTTTCATTAAAAAGACATCAGATTTTTACAAAATATAAATATATATTTTTGGTCATACACGGAGCTAACACAAGCCTACTAAGTCATTCCACTGTAAGTTACTGTTTCTACACTGGCCAAGTTCAACACGTGAAGTTTGCAATAATAATAATAATAATAATAATAATAATAATAATAATAATAATAATAATAATAGGTGGTAGATTTAGAGCTCAAAACTCCTCTGTCAAAATGAGCTTGTAGCTTGATTGTACAATTACAGACACATCTGACTTAAAGTCTTAGCAGAGTCTGGAAACGAACCATTAGCCTGTGAGTAGACAGTAGAGAAAGTCTAAAACAACCTACTAACGTACCTACACCTTCTGTTCACTGGAAAAATAGACAAAACCTCCAGAACAAGAAATCCACCATTTGGTATGTTGGGCTGTATATATATCGGTTTAAAGATACTATTTTGTAAATGATCTTCGAAACACAAACTCACACATTGGAAACTTGGGCTAAAATGCCCACTGCATTGATTGGAGTGCTCTTAAAGAGCCTCTATTTCAGGCACATGATTGCATAATTGGACTGATGCCACAAAACCCATATACAAGATGTGTGAAGGGTGCAATCATGTGAAGTGGAGAACCTTTAAACACACCGACTCGTTCTGAAGCCGGAGCCTCTTTTCTGTTTTTTTTTTTTTTCCCTGCGTGTCTTCTTTTGAGCTCGCTCGAGTCAAATAAAATATTCAGGCTTTATCCCTGCAAGCTGAAGACACTCCGGATGGAATTTTTCTGAATGCACACTCTGCCTTTCTCTTCCTCGGTCTCTCTATATCTCCATCGCATACACACACTCAACCCTCCCTTCCATTGCCACAAACATACACTGTTTGCTTCTGTGCTCTGTGTGCTACAGATAATCTTTATGAGGCAGAGACCCCATTGAGTGTATTTATAACCCAATCAGACGGGTATTCAGCCTTTTCTTCTCCTCTTTCCACTGTTTCTGCCCGCGCTTTTGTATCAATGTTAAAGCCACTAAATCAACACATCAACGTGAGACTCACATTAGCCAAGCATGTGTGTGTGCGTATCCTGTACGTGTACGTGGCAGCAGGTGGTAATCCTAAAAAGATTTATTACAAGTCATTATTGCCCAAACTAAAAACTAACTTGTCACTTGGTTAACTGTGCACAGACTACGTGCACGTGCCTTTCTGCAAATAATCACAGTTGTCAACTCCAGATGGCAGACTTTGAGGTAGAATCTTGTTAGTTGCATGTCATTTCCCAGGGAACTGTGCTGCCTTGTTGCTATTCATTTTGTCAGTGCTAGGTGACTGGAACAAGCAGAAGTGTGTGTGCACGCACTCAGGATCGGTGATGTTAGAATCATACCTTTAGTGAGAACTTGCCAGAAATGACAAGTCACATCCCAAAGCTGCCGCGGATCTTAGCAGTGGAAATAAATACATGACGACGGTGTGTGAATATTCTTAGATCGTGTTTGTGTTTGTGAAAATTGGCTGGTGACAGAGTCATGTCGCACTTTCGCTTTCATCTGGAGAAGTGGGTGGCTGTATCCCAAGGAAATATGGAAATACAGTATATTGATGTTTTCATTCAAATAGACAGAACTAAACAACGTCAAATTGAAGGAAATAAAGAAGTACTGTATGGGAAAATATAGATGAGTCATTCAGGAAATAGTACTTTGAGTGTACTCAGCTAAAATATTACAGAATCATATATTGGCATACATATTTATAGTAAACTGTAATCCAGATTAAACTACACACCTACACACACACAGGTTATGCTGGATACACACCACAGGTTTCTCCACAGCTTAACAGTAATACAGAATGTATAAGACAACTGTGTCCGATGCCTCAGGCTGTTGGCAAAAGCAGTGTCCAGCCAGAAAACCATCAGAAGGATTTAAGTGTTCTCAGCGTCAAAAGTTTAGTTTGTCTCAGAGTCTGAAAAACGAGAGGAACAATCTGATGGGAAGGGGGGGTTATAACAGCGAAGCTAAATGTTCCGAGCATTTTTAAAGCGAGCAGGGCGAAAAATGAGGACAAAAGCACTTGAGCACACTAATTCAAACCAAAAAGATGACTTCCTTTCATGTATATCATGACTCAGTCATGCTAATGAGCTTTAGGGTCACAAGAGCCTGCCGCTGGCCAAGTGTGCACCTGCGTCACAAGTAACATCCCACTTATCTAAAAGAGCTGCTCAGCTCCGATCTGTGATCATGTAAATTACAAATCACAGGGGAAGTGGGGTGGGGGAGGTGATGAGTGGCTCGCCTCTCCTCAGATCGGCTGCATCCCAAGTCGATACATCGACAGTGGGAGGAAAGAAAATGTGAGTGTGACAGAAGTAGGAAAGTTGATTTTTACATTGTGCAACAATGAATCAGTTGACCGCCATCATGGCTAATGGTGCGTTATTACATGTTAATACGGCAGTCACAGGACGGGATAAATACAGCATGTCGTTCAAATTTAGGCTGCTTTCTGCCGGAGTCGAGATCCCAGACTAACAAGGAAAAAAAGGTCACTTTGCCTGCGATGCAGAGCCATCCTTTCTATTTTATGACAACAATATTCAATGTTGTAGACACACCTCATCAACACCCTGCTATTTCCTCTTTGGCATGCTACATCAATCAAGCATTTTAGCTCCTGCACAGCCAGACCACACATCAATCACACACTGATTTGTGAGCTTCACTTAATGTGGCCAGCCCTTTGGGACGGTGCTGGGATCCTGCATGGCCAATAGGATGGCGTGTACACAGATTTAAGTATGCGCAGCCCTCGTGATTAACCATCTCGGACACATCTTTTTGTGCGTGAGAAACGATTCTAATTTTCTGCTGTTAAATCATTCAGATTACATGAACGCTGTCTCGAGTTGTGTTGTAATTTCGACCCAGGCTCTAAAAATGGAGTCGTAAACAAGGTGGTTATGGCTGATCTGAGGTACAGAGTCTAGTATAAATCCTAGGAGCTGTAATTAAAATTGAATGAGACAAGAATATTGAGAGGACGACAACAGGGCACCAGCTGAAATTGGTTGTACTGTACTTGACAAACTGCAATCTATGAAAATGTGCGGTGTGAAAAATAAATTATGAAAACTACAACGGCGAGGAATCCCTTTTTACCTACTTGATATTCAACATGGATTAAACGATTTCTCGCAGGAGACATATTGCTTGTTTGAATGTTGAATATTTCAATACTCGTTGCATTTCTGGTGGCGCACGAGAAGATGGGAGATGAAACAGATGACATATGGCAGGAGGTCGAGACTTCCTGCGGGGACGAGCAAAGCTGGGTTCATTCAATTATCAGCACTAAACTGTTTGCTGCAGTGCTTTGGAAGGAACACCAAGAGGGACTAATAGTTCAAATGTTTCATATTTGAAATGGTCATTTCATTTTTTTAAACTAAATAAAATAATTAGTGGTTTGCTACTTTTGAGTGAAGTGGGAACACGTTCTTCATAAGCCATTAATCACAGCACTGCTCTCTTTAGACACAGGATTATTTGGTCTGGTGTGACCAGCAGTTCTGGTTATTAGCAAACCTTTGACTCAGTAGTGTCTATTGTATTTAACAGTTTGCTGACTATGACTCTTTACTTGCGCCATGGTTAGAGTTTAGCGTTTACCATTATCTGAACAGCAGCCACCTAAAGTGAGTCCAGTTTAAATCTGAGTTGTTTGCGTGAACTACGCTCAGAAATCCTGTGATTTCAAAAGGAAAGTCACAAAACTAAATGTAAAGCCTATTCAAGAGCACTTCTGTTCCATAGTGAACCTCTATCACAGGACTCCTGCTGTGAGGCGTTCACCTCGGCAAAACCTGACTGCACCTTTGGCAAACAAACACAAAGAACAGCATGCTACCTTGTTCCCATCAGACTCTTCAATCCATAATTCATGTGATGTATAATTCCAGTTGCTGCCGGCCTGCTTCGACAATCCGGAAACTGAGTGCTGTTTCAGTATGTGGAACAATCTGAGGGGCTTAATGTCAGGGATGTTTGTTATACAGGTCTGGGTTCTGACAGATTACTCAGAAATCAGGACATGAATGACATAAGCCTTTCAATAATGAATAACAAAATATAGGTTGCAAAGTGGCCTAGTTACACTGGTATGTGCTTTTGTAAAGCTTAGAAGAGGATGTCTGAAGATTGCTTTGTCGATTCTGTTTCTATATAAATCTTTGACAAACAAATGCAGTTTTAACAATTAGAATACCTAAAGTTAAAGCTAACAGTGGTGGGTATACCACAACAAAAACTTGTCATGTGACCTTGAGATCACAGCTTGTCACAGCTTGACAATGACGTCTCACGCTGTTCACAAGTCATTCAAGCTAGGTCAGATAGCCAATGTAGTTCAGCCTTCGTAGATAAAATAGAAGACCTGGTTAAACAGTCAAGTATCTGCTTTTTGCTCCTGAATGGTAAGATTCAAAATCTCTCTGGCATTTCCCAGGTACGTTACATCAGGCCTGGAGGACACAGAGGTGACCTCAGGTTCAGTTTGTTTGGAATTTGAAAATACTTTTTGGGGTGATTCAGACTTCTCGGCCAATTACAGAAAGTAAGACAATTGTCAGAGACAGAATAATAACTGGGAGAGGAGGAGACCGAGTTTGTAATTGAAATGTGGTCTGACGACACTATTCAAAAAAAACTGGTACAAACTCAAAGTTGGCGACACTTTCCAGATATTTTTAGATAGAGGATGAGAGGGGACAGGAACGCAATGCCGGGGCCAAGCTATTTAAAATAAATATATGTGCAGCAGAGCAAGAGGTGTATTTCAAGCATATATCACAGACATGCCTTTATTTCGAGTTGACCATTTAAGTATATTTGGACATATTTTTCAATGTAGCTGTTTTAGGAGTTGCTCCTGTTTGCAGCTTGATGTTGTTAATACAAACATACAGCTCTTTCAAATTAAAAGCCCTCTAGTGCTTCAGTGGATAGAATCCATCCATTTCCTATGAAGCTTTTACTGTGAGACATTTGCCGCTGAATTGCTGATGACTGAAATAGAACTCGACTATTGCATGTCGAGCTGGAGCTGCTGGTAAGAATGGTCATAATATTATCAGTGTTAGACCAAATAGACAACATGAGACGCACCTGATACAAGTTTGAGATACAGTTCACATGACAACAGGATGTACGTACGTCATAAAAAGCTCTGTACTCTCTTAAATGCAACGTGAAACCAGAACAAACCGGATCAAACGTATACGATCTAACAAAAACATGACCATTGGTTCGGTCTTACAGCCACTAAATCTAGCTTGTATAGCCCCATTTTCTTTTGGATTAAAGCTTCAGCAGCTCTACCTCTAATGGAGAGAGCTGTAAAGATTGAGCCCTCCTGAAGGCTGATTACCCTCACAGGACTTGCAGTTTAATCTTCAATGGTACTCCTCTTCACTCTCATCTCATTTTTCTTGGTCGATAATAGAATAGACTTCTGCCCATGAATGGGGAGGGGTAATACACGCCTTTTAGTAAAGATATTTCTTTATGGTTTGATGGGATCCTTGAGGGGATACAGCCTTTTTCACTAAAGGGCCACCTTGAAATGTAGCCAAGACAACACGAGCTTCACAACCCACACCGAGCTGCTCTTGATCAAATTCTGATGTTTTGTCTTCAGAACATTTATTTTGTGATTTCCCAGAATGCCAGACAACAACCTCAGAGAGCAGAGTGTGTTTTTTCCAGCTGAGAAAAAGTAATATTACATTGAAAATGACAAACTGGCTGTGAGATCTATATTTCACTGGGTTGGAAACTGTAAATGTAATCTATACCGGAGCAAACAGAGGTGAAAGGGTTAACCCTGTGAAATCTGCAGTGCTTCTTGCACTCAGCAATGTGAACCACTGCTAATCAGTGAGGTTTCAGGCTGATCTGATGTCACTACAGACCATCCAAATGCTTTCTAGGCATGATTTATTCATTCCCAGTACAGGCAGTCCTTGTTGGGAGCAGTACCAGTGTAAAATGGGGCAGTAGTAGCCCAGAGGTTATAGAAGCAGGCTTGTGCCTGGAAGGCCACTTTTCAAATCCCCTAGAAATGGAGAAGGGAAGATGAATGAGTATCACTACTGTCCTTGGGGCGAATATACTGATGCACAGTCCTCAAGCAAGGCACCAAGCCCACAGTGGAGCTCAACAATAAATGTGCCAGTATACAGAGCGCCATCAGATTTGCTTGTTCAATGGTCAAACAGCATTTAAAAAACACGCTTCTAAAGTTGGTCTGCGTCACAATTACTGCAACTTTCTGAAAGCAACAATGTGACAATGACACACACCATGAAGTGATTGCACATAGGATAAGAAAAAACTTCTCCCTCCAGCTCTTTCATTATTTACACAACTATTTCTGTCACAGCCATATCAGCAACACTATGACTAAGACAGCGTGTGCAGTTATTCTGATATTTAATAACTCCTTTCTATGGCCTTTAACCTGCCTCCATGTGTGGCTGTTAGAAACGGCAATTAACACTTCAGCATTGCAACTTTGTATGTCTAACACCGTGTGTTATTTTTAAGAATGAAAGCCTTAAAACTTTTTACTGGTGAGGTCCCTGAGGTCAGTCTATGAACCTGCATGAATATGAAGCCAAAGAACTCAGATTCATTTCTACATGGGGAGGATGAAGACTGCTTAAATCTATCCTGAAGAACTAAATATTAAATCATGTCAAAGGTCAAGTCGTTCAACATTTTAGGAAATATAAGACAACAGCAGCAGCCAGTTAGCTTAGCATAAAGACCGGAAAGGCAGAAGTCAAGACCATAAACTTGTTATATCATGTGTAATTCATGTGTCAAGTAGATTTTGTTACCTCTGGTCTGAACCAGAATAACTGATCCCTTGTCAGTCTTCATGCTAAGCTAACCTGCTACTACGTGTGGCTTTGAAACATACATACCACTCATGTCTGTATGCTAAATACAATCTCTCAGCTTACAAGCATATTTCCCAAAGTATAGAAGTAAACAATAAGTGTGTGTATAAGAGTTGTGACTAGGCTACTTGATTTGAGAAATGCTTTCATTAGACGCAATTAAGTCTTAAAGCTTCAATGCACTGTACAAGAAAGTTATGGTCTGTCTATTTAGAACTCCAAAAATACAATTTAAAGTCGTTTTTTCTTTTGATTGATGGAAACAGCGTGACGTTTCAGTAATTAATTGCTTACAGTACCGAGTCATTTGCATGAAAAATGAGGATCTTTCATTATACTTATCAAGAATCTGGAGATTTCCTACCCTGTCATTGAACGCTGGATGTCAGAAAGTTTTGGTGCGAATAGTCAAGCGTTTGATCAAAAAATGTCCTGCTGTGAGAGAAATGATTGACAGATGACACAAGGACGATCTGAGTGTGAGTGTCTGTGGGGATGTTGAGAAAGAGATGGGGGTTAAATGGGAGGATAAATAAAAAGATTGGGGTGAAAGTGAGACGGGAGGGGGGACAGGAGCAAGCTAGACGGGCGAGGAAACCGAAATGGAGCGGAAGAGAGTAGTGAGGGAGAGAGACGACCAGAGAAAGCAATGACAGAGGGAGAAAAGTCTTCATGGGAGATAAGGGAGGGAAGGGAGGGAGAGACAGAGGAAGAAGGAGGGGGGGGGGGAGATGGAGAAGGAAGGACAGAGAGAGAGAGAGAGAGATAAGGGCTGGCAGTTAACAGAGGCAGCCTGCTGATGTGGATAGCCTCGGGAAAGCACATCTAAAAACACAGCAACTCCCCCGCTTGGGGTAATTATAAAAACTCATCTATCCTACAAAAGTAGCCATCGCAGAAAAGCACGTTTTCTTCTTTCAGTACAGATTCTAGTCCAACGTTGCTTTTTAAGCAAAAAATAAAAAGCCTTTCAGAGGCAGCTTTGCATGAGATTTCAAAATCCAGCCACTAAGACATGTTATTCCCATTTAGCTGCTCATCAGAGAATTTGACAGATGGATGTGTGGCAGCCATCTTGATTTTAACCCAGCAGGGGCCCATTCATGAAGCCAAGAACATTTAAAAAAAAAAAAAAAAAAACTTGTTGCCTAAATTGAAATGTGAAAAATAAACATGCATAACAAGTTTGAAATTGTGAGAAAAAAAACAGTAAATTTCAGAAATTACAAAAAATCCTGCTAATTCATGAGATTAAACACATTTTATGCTTGGCTGAAGTGGAAAAAGTAAAAAGTTAGAGAAAAACAATAAAGGAATAAACAACACCAGACAGCCAAATCACTCAGATGGAAGAGAGGTGTTTTTCTTCTAGATGTTTTATAATTGCTTTTTAAATTCAATTTGACTCACTGCCTGTGGGACATACAAAAGTAGACAACTACTGTGTTTTGAGCTTTTTTTTCTGTTTGGTTGGTGGGAGGCTGATTGGTTGATTACTTAAACCTGTAAACGTCTGGTACTTTTTTGAAGCATGTGTCAAGGGCTAAATAAAAACCTGAATTTAATTGCAGGCCAAAGAAACAAGCTGTTAAACGATCTATGACTACCTTTAGTACCATCTAGTGATAAGGATAAAGAATGCAAGTGACTGAATACCCCTTGCCTTACTCTCTATTTCCGCTGATATGATAAAGGCTACTAGTTAGCATACAGACTTTACGCACATCATTGATCATATGATCAATTTTTAAATGAAAAATATCAATACAGCAGTTTAGAGAGCAACCATGCATTTGGATGCCATTTAATAAATAACTTCATCCACTAGAAAAACTCAATTCCTAGTTTACGTGAGCTCAAAGAACAACACAGTACGGCAGAAGCAGCTAAGAAGAGCAGTTTAGACAGGAGCATTTATCATGCAGAGGCGCAATCAGGCTTTGCTCCTAAGTGGCACCGACACACACGCAAAAAAAGAGGATAATTAGTGGGGGAGCCTGTCATGTGTGTTTCCGTGTGTCTGTCTGTTGACTGTAGGCATGCTAGAGTGGAGGACGTTGTGTCTCAACTCCACAGGAACACCACGTATCAGCAGGCTGTCATTTGTTGCATTCTGGGAAGCATTTTGTCCAAATGTTGTTTTCTACCTGCTTTGCATCAAACTGCATTTCTATGCACAAATTGTCAATGTACATGGAGACAGGGACTGCAGAACTGTCGAGTGTAGAGAGCGAGCCAAGGCTCTTATGGAAACTTCCACAATCCTAAGGCTGTGCACTTCAGTGCATTCTGGTCAACTCAAGCCGACACTCGAGAAACTGGCGCCTATGTCTGCTCCAAGGACTGACACCCAGACGCTTTGACTGCAGGTTTTCTTAGCTGTGTTGTAAATAACTTACAGCTTAAGAACAAATGGACCAGGAGAACAAGGTACATCAGACAATAGACAATAGTTTTACTCAAGCAACTGAAAATGTGATTTCTATGAAGTTGAGGGACTTGAGGCACAGATTAGAAAAAGAACGGTCAAAATTGGGGAAACATATTTAGTTTTAGCCCCAAGTATGAGCAACACCGAGATCCTACAATTCCAGTAATGCAACTCATTAGCATCTTTCATTGCACCTTCCCTCAAACTCCCTCATTTGTAACATTTTTCATCTTTTTCGGCTGATGTTTTCACAGGTCTTATCCGTGACATCAAAACTGACCTTCACAGAGAGTTTAATATTTACATTTGTTTAATTTCTAAAGAATGGACACTAGAACACTGAGTAAAGAAGCAAACCCCATCTGCTATTGAACATGTTAATTTTGTAATTTGCAAGAGGAAAAAAAAAAATCCATCCACCGAATATTCTAAAATTTTACTTCAGTCAAACCTGTATCTGTATGCACTTGCTCAGACAGCTTGTTTCATTTGCTCTCGTCTTACTGTTCACCTGTCATCTTTTTCTTGTTTTTCTATTAATTCTGCATGTTTTTCAGCTTTTTGTTTTGATTGTCTTCCCCCTGGTAGGCCACTTTAATTCAATCATTCATGACAACTGAAACAGAACTAATTTTCTGGGGAGCAGAGTGACACTGCAGGAACAACAGCACAGGATGTTGGGCTTGTTCATCTTTGTTTTGAGCTGTTTTGGGCGGAGGTATCCCTCCTTTTTTAAAAAAAGAAAAAGAATTTTAAGAGCAGCAAACAGCGTGATGTTGCTCCCTCATGTAAACTGGTTTAAATAAATCATGTCTCCTCTGAAAGGCTCAGCGTTATTGCCCAAGCTTCAGATGGGCAGAGAAAGAGGGGCTTCTCTTCTCTCTCTTTGTCCGTATCGTGTATCTATCAACTGTATTTATCTGCTTACACATCAAATCATCGCTGCTGTTCAACGGCTAACAGCAGGCACAAAAGTACAGAACAATCAATCCTCCTTTTTCTGTCTCTCTCTTCTGAAAGCAGTCTCTGTTTTCTCTCTCCCAGTGAAGGAGAGGAAAGGGAATCTTTCAACAGAGCACCAACAAACAAGCTGCCCAAACATCACAGAAACAAAACGAATAGAGTGGGCAGCAGACTGATGTCAGACTTAATAGCTGAGGCCATCTGGAGGACAGTTTTAATGTTCCTTATAAAAGTTTCATACACAACAGTCAAGACTGATGTCTAGATGTTGTTAAACCAACTGCAAAACACCAGCTTTCAGGCAGTAATGCCATGGATTGAAGTAAAAAGAAAAAATCTTGACTGAATTTGTTCGAGCTGCAGCAAAGTCATATTCCTCATTTGCAATTAGTGAAAGATGTTACAGGTCACGTTACTTGACGCGTTTCCAGTGAGCCTCTTTTCATTTAACACAAACATACATTAAACAAACAGCACTAGGATTAAATAACGAGCTTTTGCAGCCTTGTGACAAGTTTCAGTACGATGGTGAGCTCTCACCTTCCTGCCATCACTACCACTGTTAATAATCAAAGAGCTTCTTTGATTGAGGCTTTACATTTGTAGACCTTCAGGGGAAAGCAGGAAAATGTCTCAAGATGAACATAATTCAACAATCTACCACTCCGTCCATTAAACCTGAAACTACAGCCAACAGCTAGTTAGCTTAGCATAAAGGGGAACCCGCTAGTCTGGCTTAATCTACCTACCAGCACCTCTAAAGCTCAAGTTACAACTCAAGTGTGAAGGCCTGGTCCCACTGGACAATATTAATCAAAGCATTTGGTTATAGAGGATTGGGAACGTAGTGACCACAGTGACCGGGACTAGCTGGCGAAGTACGGTTGTTGGGGAGCTAACTGCTAACACGCTAGCCAGCTAGGATATCAAAGTGCTCGTCAGTCAACTCTCCAAGTTTCTTCCTATTTTCTGGAATGAGCTCCTCTCTGGATTTTCTGGATTGTTCAGTTCATTCAATAAATAATGAGTTTGATAACTCATCCACTGATACCTTAAGGAGTCATTTATATAAATACTATAAAAGTGCAAAGCTAATTTGTTACAATAATAATAAAAAACGTGATTCCCATGAGAGAATCCTCAGTTAAGTTAGCTGACTGAATTTACTGGAAAGTTTACCTGCTGGTGTGACCTGGTATGAACTTCAGAGTCTTCAGAGCATCTGCTGGTTTGGTGCCGACCTGTAACAAGATATCGGCAAGCATTAGTCTGGTACATAACCTTTGTAAAACCAGTTTTTGTGAAGATTTAAAAAAACAAACAAGACAAAACCTCATAACTTTAGAGTGGACTAAAAGTTTTGCCCTCCTTGACATCTTTATGCAAGCTAATAGTCTCGTACTGTAGATGTGGCTTTATATTTTGGCATACATATGAGTGGTGTGGACGTTCTCATCTCACTGTATGCCAGAAAGTGAATAAGCATGTCTCCAAATGTCCATTTCCATCTGTCAATGAAACATTCCCTTTAAAGCTGTCTTCAGTCTACTGAGGTTTTGCTTTTATTGTAGAAATTCAAACATTTAAAGCTATCATAACACGTGCTCCCACAAAACAGAAAAGGACAAGTCTCCATTTAGACATCATTAGTGCAGTGGAGTACATCACAGTGAGCTGATGGGTTCAAGTTTGAATTTTTGTCACAGGACAGCATCAGACGTTAGTCACATACAGCGACAGTCCAGACTCTCCATATGGCTCAGTCTGTGAACTCTGATTCTACGCCTTCTCCAAACTACTTCTTGAAAACCGAGCGAGTGTATACCTTTCTGCCACTAAGTGTAGTGCATCAGCAAATGCACCATGCTGCTGCTCTGTAATGGAAGGAGCAGGAATAGCTAAGAGGCCTTCAGAGTCTGTCTGTGTTTACGCAAGGAGAGCTGGAGAAATGGAGTATAAATAAATACTCTGTACAGAACATATAGCTGTAACATGTTTTGTGTTGTTGGCCTGCTAAACTGTGTCAGAACATAAGCACAAAATGGAGTTTCTTTATTTATCCACTGCTTGTGTGTGATTCTGCTTGCTGTGCTCATGTGCTATAAAATGAATCACAGGCAGAAAAAGCACATACATGCATATAGACAGGGCTCTGAATATAATTATTGGGAGTCAGGAGGGGGCGAGCAAGGGTAGGAGAGCAGGTGTTAATTGCTTATTTTCTGAGGGTTGAGCCACAATGTGTGATTTTTGCCAAGCAGCGCCTGTCTTTCTTGAGTGCAACATGCATTAATTGCTCATTCTTGTTGGCAGGAGGAAACATGCAAATAAAAACGCCATTTGGAAACCTCTGAAATATGGTGCTATGACTGGGTACACTCCATGTTTCTGTCATATGCTGCTTTGGTGCTTGGGGGAAAGTAAATGCCAATTAGTTTAGTTTCCAGTGTAGTTACTGAAGCTTGTTTTTGTATTCGTGAAAGACTGACCCAGAATATTTAAAATCACCACTTTGGATTTGGTGTTACACGCTGAGCTCTGATGTGAAAGCATTTATCTACTCTGAGGTAAAAACACTTCATCTTGTCAAGCTGTAAACACACACAACATTGACCCGAGCTAATCTCCTCATAAAGATGTGTTCACTGACATGTTAGCACACAGATGCTTATTTACACATCCAGCAGATCCACACCAACATTAGCAGTCATATGAAGCCGTATTTATGGCCACCTGATGAATATAAATTAAATATTCCTTCTTTTACCTCTGTTCTGACTTTGTCAACTCATGAAGGAAACATCTCTGCTCAACTAAACTAACTTTCTAGCTGCTCGAAATCACTCAGGAGAACTTTCAGCTATAATTTTCTGATGGTTAATAACTGTAATCGCATGATATAGTCCTTTTATCCATTGACAAAAATATTGGCAATTGCAGCTTGTATACATTTATAATACATTTCTCCAATGATCCTCCTAAAAGTTACACACTGGACCTTTAACTTTCATCAAGAAAACCCTCTTTCATTTTGCTGCTCTGTCTTTTTCCATAATATAAAGTGAAAACAATAATAGTCTATATCCTGGTCATTTAAATGTTTGCAGCGAGTGTTAAACTACCTGCGTCTGGACAGGGCCCTCCTCCTGGGAAGAATCCTCGCTGACAGGGAATCCTACAGTTGCGGTTTGTCTGGAATAAAAAGAAAGGATGGAATACAATGAGTGGCGACAGAAAAAAAAATGTGACCATCTGTTTTAGGTTTAAATTAATATTAGCAAGAATTCTTCAGAGAAAAATCGAGTTATTTTCAGCTGTTTGTAAACTTTACTGCTCTACTGGAGATGACAGGTTAGAGCTGCCAACAAAGCCTGTGGAGATAGCATTTGTACCGTCTGTGCTGTGGAGTCAATGTACACGCGCCCACAGGCTGAACTCCTGAGTAAATAACAACTAAATAAAAGAGACTGTTGAGCGACTGATGATGTGCTTACCCACTTTATGCCGGGATTGCATCATGAAAACATCAGCTGTTGCGTTTCATTCGCCCACCAGATTCCACCAGCCGCCACGAGCTGCTGATCTGTAGCCAGAGAACAAGACCAAAAAGACAGATTGCAGTCATGATTTACACGCAGAGCCTCTCTTCTGCAGGAACAATTCTCTCAAAACTCAGTGTTGTGTGGACAGCGCTGAAACTTATTTCGCCCTCAAAGCAAGACAAACCATAAATAACAAGAAAAATGTCCAAAATGAAAATGAGTGCATGAGGAAAAAAAATCCAAACATCCCGGCTGACATTCAAGAAACAATTACTTTTGTATAGATGCCAGGTTTCACACAGAACGTGACCAGTTTGTAAAATAAATCCTTCAGTCCACTCCAAAGAAGACTTAACGATATGAGCTGCTGTCAGGGTAATTATATACACTCTTCATGCATAATAATGGTACTGAGGCACATACAAAGTAACTACCATACTATAAATATAAATGCATGTTGAGCCCAGTTGAAGATAATTGACTGGGTGCTGGTGAATCCTCCAAACAATAATTTATTGAATATTCAAGACAGTAAACTGTATTTGTCATGAGTGGAGCATCTGCGTGGAAATAAATAAAATGTTCACAGGGAATGTCGTCTGAGAAGACCCGAAGCTATGAGTTCGTCAGCTGACCCGACGCCAGAACACACAGTCCGGCTACTCTGTTGTCCTCTCCTTCCCTGCCTGAGCAGGACGGACGGGTATTTTCAGTCCTCGTCAAAACAGTAGCATGAGACCTGCTACAATCCAGCCACCAGAGAACCAGAGAGTGGGATGCAGCTTCTCAGCTCATTACAGGGCGACAGCCTGGCTTATTGGTGTCACAAAGCTACACCTCAGAGAGCTCACACCCCATACAGCAACCTCCTCTAGAACTGTGCACAGTATACACGCATCTTAACTTTGAATTTATCCAGGCAGAGAGTTTACATGCTTTTATTTTGCTACAGAAGTCTTAAGCAACCGACGCCAGCGCAGGGTTTACGTCCTCTGATCAAGGGCTTTTTGATCACGGTTGTTGAGGCAAAGGAGAGAGTTACTCACTCCTTGATCTTTATAGAACGTCCTCGCCAGATAAAAGGCTGCATTTGTTGTTCAAACAGCTCAAAATGACCTGCGCTTGGTATCAAAGTGAAAAGTAACATAATGTCCTGACTGCAGAGCCATGAGGGGGATGCTTAAGTGTAGTCTGAGGATTTCTCCACTGAACAAACATATTTATATTCAGTTTAAGATTCTGCTCAAATTACTGAAGGTAACCAATTTAAAGCTTGGTTAAACCACGAGTGCAGAAGGTTTAAGTTTCATCAGTCTGCTTTCTGCAGTGATGACTAAACCTCAGGTCCAGTTTACATCATAGCTACAAGGTAAGATATGGATTAAAACTTATAATCAGTGTTTTGGTTTTACATCCCACTCACTGCTCTCATCCAGTGTTGTGATAGTAGCATAGGAGACTCGCTGAACAAAACACTACACTATCGCACCACTAGTTATCCAACTATTTATGTCTGAAACCTCTCTGCTGCACTATTTACATACATGACTGATATACTTAATTTTCTCCACACAAATCGAGAACGTGTAATTAATTTTGCAAAGCAGATTAACAAGGGTAAACAGGTGTAAATTATGCATGTAGTTGGTATACAGCTAAATTAGTCACTTTCGCACGCATCTAGATGTGAGACGTTGTGATCTGTGGATACGGCGTGAAACGGGGTGAGAATAAGAGTTCACGTGGTAAGCTACGTGCATCGACTGTCAATCTATTTCTGTACTTTCTATAGAACTGTATGGATTTAGTTTATTTTCATGCCAGTGGGAGTCTGTATTCATCCTATTTATTTACTTACTTAGGTACCAGCATATTGGCGAGTTCACATCCAGAATTCTATTTTCCAGCAACACTGACCAACTGACTCTCTGCCTAGCTTTAACCCTACAGGGACAGAGAGAGAGCCTGTACACTCAAAAGCAGCCTCCTGAACCAACAATACGTGATCCATAAATTACACTGAAGCTGAACATGGCTCACACCCTTAGAAACAAAACAGTCACTATGAATTTTGTAGCATGGCATTGTGGAATTGGCAGCAGAGAAAGCTGCTGGAGATGAAGCAGCTGTGGTGAATACAGCAATTTACCAATGCAAGTTGTTGCAACACCAAGCAACGAACAACGGCCGAACTCAAATTGAGACTACGCCAGGAAGTACATGGTGTACACAGTGTATTACCACAGAAGTGTACTAATAAAAGTATCTGAACTGAGACAGCATTAGTTTTCTTGATGTACTGTACTGAAACAAACTTTTTGACAACAAAATTAGCAGAGCAGGCTGATGTTCAGTTCACCAGCACCTTCCTCCAGCTCTTCCCAGGGGAGTCCCAGGTGCCCCCAGGCCAACTGGGTGGTCTGTGCAGAACATATACAAAGCACTAAAACAATCTCACCCAACTCCACCACGGCCCAGTACAACATCCACATCACTGCAGCTGCTCCCTCATTTGAGTCAAGCCCAAGATACTGGAACTGCTGGCACAGTTTTCAGAGAGCAAACCAGGACCTCAGACCTGGAGGTGCTGATCCACATCACATTCAGCCAACACACCGCTCCAGTGCACATGAGTGGCCAAGGTTCACTGAAGCCAGAAGGACGGGATCATCGGCAAAGAGCCGATAACACCCTAATGTCAGTGACCTGGACTCTTTCCAGAGCTCAGCTGCACCTTTGAACATTACAAAGAGGAAGAAAGCGACTGCGGTCCATCTTAAATGTGTTGGTACCAAGGAGACACAGCTCATCTCTGAAGGACCAAATGGCTTACAGCAGTGAGCCTGGCAGTCTATAGCCTACTCCCACAGGATGTGTTAGGCACACAGTCAAAAGCAATTTCCAAATCCAGAAAGAAAAACACATGTAGGCAAATACCAGCACTGGATCATGATGATTTTATGGTAAACATAAAAATAATTGTTCAAGATAAACTAAGTAACTAAGCTCAAGTTAAATACATCGACCGCATCTACACACTGTACTCTGTATCATATGAGAATGACAGCAAACATAAACCACTGATGAATTAGTGCAGTCAACACACACAAATCATTTGAACTGCATACACTGACTCTAAAGTACACAGAAGCCACAGTGAGGTTAGAGTGTGCCGTGTGCAGGTATGTGTGTGCGAGGGGAAATCAATATTTCATCTCATCAGGTGTTTATCTGAAGGGCCATGCAGTAAATATCTGTGATGGATGGATAGCAGTGGGGAAGGAGAATGTACACAACACTCACAAGTCAAGGTCTTTCACACATAATGCGCACACACACACACACACAAATGAAGACCGAGACAAAGCTAAAGAGGCCAGGAAATTAACACCACCAAGATATAAACGCCTGTACAGTTTGTGTGCAAGTATCTACTGTTGGTGTGCAGAAGTTGAATATTTAAAATGTGCAACATATAAAACATAGCAATCCAGATGTTATCAAAAGGTATGTGTGTAAAGGGTATTTGGTCAGAGAAGACAGAGTCAAAATAACACACACGCATACTGCAATAGCAGTGGGTAACCCTCAGTAATCCCCAGCCTTCTCCATTCCTCCCAAGCAGCTGTGTCGCTCATCTCTTGCGCACACGAGTGTGTGTGTGTGTGTGTTTGATCCCGGAGGGATTGGACAGCAGCATAGCTGACAGTGATGATAGCCGACAGATTATTACGAGCTGTGCACACTCATGCGCACATACAGGCTAACGCGAGCCGCTGTGTGCATTTACACCACGGATGTGGAGAGCTGCTTCAGACTACCTGGGAGGGGTAAAATTCGTTTGGGGCGATTTGTTGGCAGATTTGCCAACATTTCTGATGCTTAAATGCTTTTGAACGGTGATAAAAAAATATATATATCACTTGATGGACTGAAATAAACTGACTAACCATGCTATGATGCTAAAAAACTTCAGAGTGTGTGTCTGTGTGTGTAGGAGTGAGTGAAGGATGTGGGTGGAATAAAATAAAATGTCAGGCAGCAGTATACAGTTGCACTGACAAGTGCAGTGGGACTGTACAGTGTGTGCAGAAGTGTCTGTACTTAAGTTACAATGTGTTGCACACATGCATACAAACATATTTCATATACCCTGCATGTGTCTGAACCAGTTATTAACGGTTTGAAGCTGCACTGAATATTAAGAGCGAGTGTCTGGAAGGAAACTAAATTGCAAAAACGTAAATACATATACATTTTTCTCTATTCCAGCATGGCACATATGGGGGTCACACAGGGTGATGACGTGTGTGTCTTGAGGTTACTAAAGGCACAGTGTTCAGATACAGTTGTGGAGACACAGAGCAGCTACATGCTTGCGTTTAGGAAAGGATGCACCAGTGTGATCATTACTATGGTAACCGAGGTCAGAGGATGAGGCTGTCTCACTCCCTTAGACACAACAGATATGTAACACAGAAGCTGCTACACAGAAGTCTGATCCCTGGACAACTTATTTCCTTGTTTGTGGACCACATTTAGAATGACCATTTATAGTCAGGACCAGTATAACCAGTCTTGAGGGCATAGTAGTCGAACCAAAGATGAGGCGGCTTCAAGCATAGACGTGAGTATTGATAATTCCTCTAAATTCTGCGATCAAGCTTCAATAAACCTTGAACAATGAATTTCTCTACAACGCTGCCTCCATGTCAAACTAGAAATCTATCAGCCGAAACCTTATGAATGGACCAAGTTACTGAGTTGATGCTGCTAATTCAAACACTACACACAGAGTTCAGCTCAGGTTGATGGGTATTCGGTCACAAAGTATCAAATAAGTTAAAAACTGACTGAAGGGAAATTATAATTTATCCTCTAGACTCCATAAATGTCTACAGATTTTCAATGTAATACATCTAACAAATGTTGATATTTCAGTCTGAACTAAAGTGATTCACCAACCCAGAGCTACACAGCTAGTATGTATGAGGAAAGAAAATATATTTCTTGTATCTATTACACAACACCTGTTGCAAATACACCAAAACATCAAATCCAAAATTGAATCAAACTGTTAACAGAGCTTTGGCTTAGCTAACAGACCATTAGCAAAGCTTTCTGCCCATGTTATGAAAGCCAGCAGGTCAGCCTGCACTGAAAGCCTGTTGAGTACACTTCCATCCAACCAGCAAATCTCTATAAGCGGTCAGGAAATAGGCCATGACTTGAGAGCCTGAGGGCTGGAAAAGTTGGCTGGTGACAGGACAATTGCAGGTCTGAAACCCCAAAGTGGCAGGAGGAACCTGTGCAGCAGGAGGGAATGAATGAATCATACACTCTGCAGATGTTGAAATGTCTTTGAAGGCAAAACATGGGCCAAACTGTCCGGCAGCAAAGAGGAGAAAGTTTTTGCACATGTAACCCTCTCTCACTGTCGCAAGAGCAACGCAAGACCAATAAATCGATACATGAAACAATAAAAGCAAGACTGGTGCCAAAGTACCAACAAAATAACACACAGCTTTGAAAACAGGTTAGTAAAATGAAATGTTGATAAAATGCCGCAGTCGGTTCAACATTTTACAAGTAAGTGGCTGGTAATGGTGCGCGGTTCCCAGCTGTGAATGTGTGAAAATCTCCTCCCCAGGGCTGCTTCAAGAGCTTGTTAACGTGTTAAAAAGGTTTAAATAAGAGTTGAAGCTGATAATGTCTCATCGCTTTCACTCCTCTCCTGTTCGCATCACCTCTCTGTGTTTGAAAGAAGAAAAGTAGCACGAGGGATCTTTACAGAAACTTGATAAAGAATCCCCAGTTTTGCACATTTAAAGCGCTGCTTACATTTTAAAAAGGTGAGCATGGAGATATCTTGTAGCAGTGATACTGTATCTGACAGTAGTGAAGCCTTTCGTAGAAAGCAGAGTCATAATCTCAGATTAAAACTGTGCTTTGGCCCTTAATCCTTTCCAGAGCACACACACATTGATGAAGCCCGGCAGCATAAATCGCACTTAGCCAGCTCTGAAGCACGCTTTAATTGAAAGCATTCCACATATTTAAACAAGGTGGCTGTCGCACTGCAGCCGCTTCAACACAGAAACAAAACAGTATGTGCAGGCCACGGAGGCTATCTGGGATCAAGATGAGAGAACAGGATCCCACACTGCGAAACAACACAACTGTCTGCTGTTAAACTGGTACGTGACATAAGCACAGCTGGGCTGCATTTGTCTCTCTAATTTCAGCACTTAAGCTGCCTGCTTGACAAATATCACACATGGATGTCCAAAGACAGCCATGACACACTCATTTATGTTCTTGGCCCTTTATTACCCTGTGCTGTCCATTTCGACCCCTCCGTGACCTCTCTAAACACCCTCTCTCGCCCGAGGTCACCCCTGCTGTACTGCTAGCATGTTCGCTGACAGGCAGATGCACCATTTCAGTGTGTAACCTCACAAGATTGAGCTCCCTATCATCACCTGACTCCACAGATTAGACGATAGTGAAATTGAGTGCCAGGGTTAAATCAAGTTGTAGGCTGGTTTGGCTTGTTTGTAACTGGGCAATGTCCGCCCGAGGCCACGGAGATGGAGCTCGTGAGTAACACCAGCTGTATCTTTAAATAAATCAGAAAAGCGCTGAGAGCAGAATTGGATTTAATACACGGCAGGTAGAGAACAGAACAGGAACACAACCTGAAACATCAGCTGGGCGTCAACTCTGAAATAACAGTGAAATTACAAAAGGTGTGTCATATTCAACTGGATGCCAATTAACACACTTCAACGAAGTGTGGAAATTATAATGCATGCACAGTAATATGAGCAGTGAAAATCAGTGAGTTATTAGTACTTCATAATTAAAAGCTGGAACAAAGAAAATATTTGAAATTCTGCACTTATAGAAAGTATCTGGCAAAATACTTTTTTAAAAGCTATAAGAACAAGATTAAAAACTTAAATCAAAATAAAAACATTTCTTAATTTTTAAATGCTATAAAATAATTACATATTTGTTCTTTCCTTTTTTACAGTAAAATCTAGTCTAGTAAGTCTAGTCTGAAACTTGAAACTCTACACAGACGTTCAAATTTTCATGATGCGGATTGACGTTCCCGACTTTTCCTCTAGTTTAGACTAACATCTCAATTTGCTACCACTAATTATCCAATTTCAGGGTGCTAACATGCTAAACTTAGGTACTAAACAGTTGCCACTGTAAGTATGTTAGTGTGCTAACGTTAGCGTTTGGTTCAAAGCACTGCTGTGACTAAGCACACCCTCACAGAGCTGCTAGCAGAGCTGTGAATTCTGCATCTTGCTTCCCAAATGGTTTATTATTAGTTCAATAACTTTCAGCCTCATTGTTTCACATCATTGGAAAAAAACATTAATCAATACATCCCTGCAGAAAAGACTTTGTTCCATTGAAAGGAGTGAAGTAAAAGTAATAAAGTACAAACTCTGCCAGCCAGATTAAAGATATGAGCCTACACACAAAAAAAAAATGCATGACAGAAATTTCCATCCATTTGAATTTCATAGATTTAATATAAATCAACTAATAAACTCTTCTTCTTCAATTAAGTTTAAGTTTATCTGTATTAAAACTATGTAATTCAAAAGGATGGAAATTTTGTGGCCAAAGATTTGAGTGTAATCTCTCTCATTTTCTTTTAATATTTCTCCTCAGGTAAGATTTCCTACCCTCCGCCCTTAGCAACAAACTCTCAGCTTGAGCGCAGCACTGTGAATCAGTTTAGAGCTCAACTAATAGGCACAATTTTCCAAATCCAACAGCAAGCTGCCATGACATCATTCTAACCAAGTTCCTCTTAAAAGCTTAAAAACAAAAATCTATAAATCTCAAGTTGTGCTCTGTAGTCAACGGCTCTCTGTCTTCTGTTTCTTTCGGGCATCATCAATACTTACATTTTTGGTCTCCTCTAAAAACAGCAGGATCTGTTCACTGAGTTGTTATACCAGCTACTAAACCATTTCCTGTTGAGCATCCACTCAATATGAGCCTGTCCTATTTAGCTTACACTAAGCATCAGTTCTGAAGGTTAAAGGTTTATTTGGGCAACAAAAATTTAATCATTCCTCTGCAGAATGCCGCAGGATGAATTTAGTCAATAAAAGTATACATCTGTTTTGTTTTTTTTCTGATGTCCAAAGTGCTTCCCTGTTTACTTTCAAAGTTTTGCTGATTATTTGTAAGACTTTGTAATTCCTGGCTCTGATCCAAATTGCCTCAAGAACTCAGGCTGGCAAAGTCAAAATTGTCTTATTATAGCTTCTTATAAGTAAATTTCAACTCTACAGACCTTTTCGTTTCAGTTAATTCATATCTGTTTGTTCACCGCATGGATTTATTTGTTGTAGAACTGCTTAAAAGTTCATTTATCTTGTATTTTGCATATTTTATGACATCTGGCTAGGTCTTTATCTTTCACACTTGTTAAGCAGCAACTTCTGAAAAGTTCATTATTGATATACGATTATGGAGGCAGGTACGGCACATCAAGCACTTCAGCAGAGATTTAGTGGAAGCTGGGCCATATACTGGAGGCTTGTGGCATTTACTGTGCTGTGGTATTTCACATATGCTGTCGCAGCAGGCAGAGCAGACATAATTTAAATGAAAGGAGTCCAGACCTGGTAGCCTGTTGATACCTCAAGATTAGAATCCACAGGCATAATCACAGATTATCAGCAGCCCTGGGCTGTCTGCTTTTCAGTCCATCTGGACCTCCATCACACATAAATCCTTAAAGGCATGGAAACACTAGAAAACAAACTACACAAATGTCTTATATTAAAAGATAAGGGAACATTGGGCAGCATTTTTACACTGATTACTCTTATTCTACATGCACTGACCAGCCAACATGCACATCAGAGAACAGTTGCACGCCAATACGTTGTACTACTAATTTCTACTTCTTAAGTGTGTATTGAAAAGTCAAACAGGGCACATGTACAACACTAAACAATCCTAACATCCTTTGCTGCTTTCAAAAATGAAATAGTGGAGTGTTTAGTAAAGCTGTGTGGGAACGCAGTTTGATTCAACGTTAAAACATTCAAACTCAAATTAAACTTACTTTTCGCCACCTTTCTCTAGAACCACAGTGACTCAAACTCCTTTCATTTTGTGAAGACAGGCAGCACTTATCAACAACTTGTGCTCTAATTAATTATAACTTGGAAAGTTTTGATAGCTGGAACACTTTGCTGTTACTGCTGCTACTTGCAATGAGGAAACAGGTCTGTTAATTAAATTGCTTCTCATTGTAAAATCAATTATATGAGTCCAGAAATAAGGAAACATACAAGGTCAAGCGGACTATAGGCTGATAGTAGAGGGAGGTTAAGTCTCTAATGATTTGTCTGTCTCTGCCTGATAAAAATCAAAACACACAAGCTGTTTCTTACATAGGTAGAGAAAGTAGGTCCAAGACTCACCACACACAGTGATCTGTGATCACGGCAGCATGCCCAGCGCATAGCAGGATTCACAAATCTGGCAGTGATTAAAATGAAGCTCTTTTGCTCAAAAAAAAAAAAAAAATCAGAGGGAGAGAAGAGGAATAGAGCCAGACATAAAGACAGATAGCAAATAGCCAGCACCGAGATGCCTGGGCCAACTATTTTTCACCTCATTTTAAGGTTCGGTGATTGCGACGACAATCAGCACTGTGAGGGATTTGACCTTGAGCATCCTCGATGATGATCAGTAGATCAGACGGTGCTTTAAATTAATTTGGGGAATATTACTGTCTGTTTTACACAGGCTGGAGGAATATATGTGCAGTGCAATACATTAAGAGCAGGCCTATGGTGCTCAATTTTCATTAACATTCTGTGCGTTTTTCACGTGTACTGGAGCGTGTCAAATATTTCATATTAGCAGTAGAACTCATGAATATTTGTCACACAGTGATTGGAGGGCTGTCAGTAAATTATGACAGAAAAACATTTGAACTTCATCGCCGCTTCTACTCTGTGAAAACAAAGAGAAAAAAAAGGCTGACAAAGGTCATCACAGGGGTATTCCACTTGGAGGGGTGTGCGTAAGAGTGACATGACAGTCGAATGTTTGACTTATCAAGTGTCATCCTGTCATCTTCAATGGGGTTAGCGATAATCGAATTAAACATTCGGAACGATCCCGTTATGTTCATGACAGGTGTCATGGCTCTGACAGCCTCATCTGAGTCTTGTGCACACCCACTCATAGAGTGTTACCCAGGGATGCAAATTATTAGCATGACTACATGGAACTCGTGGATTGCACACAGTCAAACATGTTACTAAACAGCTCTATCTTCATGTGTTCATGTGTGTCAAACATAATTAATCTTGTCAACATCAACACCCCTCATCGGCAGCAGCTGGAAGCAGCAACATCTGGCAAACATTTTTAAGAAACTGCACGTTCTTATGATACACTTCCAACGTGCTGCGATGGTGTGGTCCGCACATTCCCGGCCTTGCTACAAAAACAATGCAGCAGTACTCGAGAGCCAGCTGAATAAATAAATAAACTGAGCGCAGATCATTATCTGAGGGGACGCGTTCTTAAGGTGGACTGCAATGTGCAGCAGCAACGTGCTTTGAACAATTCAAATGCTTGGTAAAGAATGTACTGTAAGGGGAGTAAACGCTACAACAGTACGCCGTGTGAAGCAGGGTTTAATTGAAAGGATTCCTCAAATCCCATGATATCTGTTAGGCTGTAATATTTAGATACACAGTGGAACGCAACTGTGTGCAGAGTGTTAGGAAGACCTGGCAGGATAAACAGACTCAAATCGACGTTGGCTACTCTCTAATTAGAGGGACACCACAAGGCAAGCAGACTGATGTTTAGCTTCGAGATCAACGTAAAGATTTGAGGTTTATTCTGCCGTTAGGACACCTCGTGATGATACTGGGAAAATGTTATTTTGATGCAGCCAGTTGTCTTAAAACCACCGACTACCCGGTCTCCCTTGAAAGCGAGACGAGTCTCTAAGGAACTAACCTGCATACAATGAAGTGATGTAGTACTACAAACACTCACTGGGAATATAGTTGGCTGCAGCGGGCTTTTCAAGCTCAGTAATTGGATAGATAGCTCGGAGCCTGTAAAGCTTACTTCACTGCGTTTGTGCTGTGGTTACTAAGCTAATTAGCAGTAAACAAGCAGCTAACCACCCGATTCTGATTCTCATGTTGTTTTGTGTCTTACATAAACAAACTGATTTTCCAACAGTAATCATGCATTGCTTACTGTCGAGAGCAAGATTCCCTTCTCACCTCTTCATTGCAGCGATATGAGCCCTTAAGTTGCAGTGACTGTCTTATTGTGAACAGAAGTGTTCATATCATACGTCTAAACAGCGTATGGAGCCTTCACTTACTATGGGTCGGCTTTATTTGAAAGGAACCCACCGATGTTACGACCACTTAGACTGAAGTCAGTGCTGTCACACCAAGTGTGATATGAGAGCGGCTTTTCTTTGTCCTGTCCTCGCTGTGTTTTGAAAGGATTAACCCTGCCAGTGTCGCAGGTCCTGTGCTAAGAAGTGACGGTTCAATTAGGGTCACTCTAATGACCCTAATTAATAAGAACTGTGAAATAGTGCCACTGGACTATAATTAACTGTAATTGCTTTCAGCAAAACACACTTGTGGATTATTCAGGGTTTCCTACAAAACTTCATATCAACTTCAAAAGGTTCAACTCATTCACTGGCCAAGTGACAGTTCACCTGCATACAGAGCACACTTCACTTTCACTGCAAGCTACTTCGACCACTTTACGCTGACACTTCAACTTCATTTATCTCTTACTCCCGAACTGACATTTCAGCTGCTTTCACCACTCACATCAGCTGATGTCAGTCTCACATTTCAACTTTTTTCAGTGGTTAAACTGACGCCTCAAATCCTTTCAGGACTTCACTTCTGAACAACCAAAAATAACTTGTTGGGCTCTTAATTCCCCAAACTACTGCTGTTCATACATAATTTACTCACTTCAACTACTCAAAGTCAACTGCTTACAGCACAGCCGACACGACTCACACCAGTTTCTTTCCACTTCAACACTTCCACATCGGTTTATCACTCAGTCACTTCAGCTTATACTCAAACTTCATTCAGTGCTGCAGATTAAACAAACTTCTGTTTTAACCACAAATTCAGATTCTTTCCTATTTCAGTCACTTCAACCTGAATGTTTCAGTGTTTCAAATCTTCTACATAGAAAACTAATCTCAGAAAACTGAGATTACTACCCCCATATTTCCTGTCACTCTTCAGCTGTCTCTATCTAATAAAGCTTGGACACTGTAAATTTAGTTTTTAAAAGTGTACATGAGTTTGATTATAGTATTTTACTAGATCCCCTTCATAAAACCTTGAAAGGAAAGCACAATCTGAATCACAGTCACTTCATCTGCCAAGAATAGGAAACGTAGCATTGCCTCAGGGGCGCGAGGTGCAGATATTTTGACAAACCTGCAGTTTCATAGGAGGACTGACACATATGTGAGTACAAGGGGAAATTCTCTAACAAGGCAGCAAGAGCTACTGCACATGCCTACGGGCAACAATGATTTGGGTCTTGACCCCGACATCTTGTAAAGCTCTACCTCAAATAGAAAATGCGTTCACAGAAAAACAGCTTAAAATAGCTCCAATTTCCTTCCACAGGAAATGTTTTATCAAGATGCACAACTGAGATCAAGACACGCAGATGGCTTAATGAACGCTCTCTTATCTTTGACCATGAAGGCCCGGATAGAGAACATTTAGATATATTAAATTAACTGAATGAGGTACTGAGAAACCATGAAATCCAGTGATACAACCTTGAAAGCGGCTGGATCTGTAGCTGTCCTCCTCTCAGTCACAGTTGAGCCCGGTTCCAGAAATACCCAATCCAAGGTAAGGCCTGCCCACTCTCCTTGACAAAAAAGGATTTTATTTGCCGCTTGTTTTTTTTCTCTCCCCCATCAAAAATAAATATTTAGATTTCCATCTGCAGAAATGTCAGGGGGATTTATGTGGTCCCCGTTTTGTGTCGGTGGTCTATTTAATGCTACAGTGCACTCCCCTCACAACCTGAAATGAAAGCATGCTCTTTATGTAGCCAGCAATGTTCACTGCCAATCACACTGAGGAGGAGACCACGGTCACATTTTTGCACACAGCGTCTTTGGAAAAGCATTTCCAGATATTGACAAGAATCATATTTACAGTCTGTCACACCCTGAATTGGACTCACTAAAAAAAGTTTTGTTAATATTGTTTTCTATTTAAAAACGGGGCTCAGGCCTCACCTGTGAAGTTTGAAGCAACTATAACTCCTTTACAATAGCTGTAATAATATTAGCATTCTTCAGAGTACTTAAGTATTTGGTGATACTTAAATACAAAAAGCAAAGACCTCCAGCTCAGACATTTACACGGTTAAGAGCACTCTGAATCCATTTCACCTTTTTCCTCTCAGAGTCTAGAGTAATAATCCTTCTGTCAAGTATTTGGGCTTATATTTTACTGTTTGGATCCCGGCTGTTATTCAGCCACTCAGATGTGGTGTTAAGCCTGAGAAACTTTCAGTAGTAATCTGCGTTTTGACTCTCAGGTTCTTGTGTGTAAATCCTGTCAGGTAAACAGCAGGATTTCAAAAGATTTCAAAATCAAGCTTTTATTGAAGGTAAACTCAGGCCTACAGGTCATCCTGTACTCGTATCGTGGCCCAAGCTTAAATCTTCTCAGGAAAATTTAATTAAACATCTGACGAAGAGCATGACTGAGTGGAGAATCTACTCCATCACATCTCTGCTTCTCCGCCTTAAGGACACAAAGGAAAGGAAAGATTTCCTGGATGAGATGAGGATTTGTTAATGTGGCAAATCTACTGTGGACAGCAAAGCACTGCGACTGGTCTGAGCTCAGTCCAAACAGCTAAAGACCAGAGCTTTCATTTACTCTGGCAACTCAGAATCCATCAGAACTCTTCAAGCATCCCTACTCCATTTCCTACTCTGCCAAGCTAGAGGCTAACAGTAAGGAATAATCATTTCAGAAAGCCAACAGACTGATAGCGTCACAACCTTTGCATCCACACCACTCAGAACATGACTCAGAACAGCCAGTCTCCATTGCTTCAGGCTCTGTTGAGGCTTGCACAACACTGATGTTTCACATCCAACATATGAACACTGCAAACACAAGTGATGAATGTTATTAAGTGCACTTAAAGCAGAGAACACTCACCAATCAACGCTGAGCTGCTGCAGAACGGAGGAATTCATTACAGACGCTTTTTAAGAGTAAAGCGTGAAAAATAAATATAAATGACATTTAAAGTAATTATGCAAGCAGACAAGACAACAGGATGTCGTCCTCACTTTTACATTCAAACACACGCTCAACTTGAGCTGAAGTGCGTCAGTCGCTGAAATCACATCACCTCCAACAGTGATTCATAATTTTCGCAAGTTTATGAAAAAAAAAAAAAAGCTGGAGTCTATATTCGTATAATTTGAAAAAAAAAAAAGGCTGTAGCTACAACAATGATGAGTCAGAAAGACTCAGTCAAAGGTATAACGCTCACATGACAGCTCTTTATTCTCCCAATATCACATCACCTCTTTGGCTTTGGAGTGGACTGTAGAAAATCTAGACAGTAATATCAAAACTAGTGAATTTATAAAATATTTTGAAAGAAAGGGTTAAACATTACTGCATTCAATCGAGGTTAAAGGCTGAAAAGAAATTTCAAAGAAGCTGAAAAGAAGAAAAGAAGTTTAGAACATCATAGATAGGCCTCACTGGTTTGAGCCAACAACTTCTGAAAATTAGAGAATTAAAATCTAATAAATTCTATAGAATTTACTTTAGGGCACAAACATACAGTTACTATAAATAATATATACACTACACTATGTTGAATCTTTTTACCTGTGCCCTACAAAAGGAGAAAGCAGCACAAAAGCAGAGTAAAGTGGTTGAACTGCATCAAATACGCTGAAATACTCTGAAGGCTTTAAGGCCTTCACCTGAACTGGATTCAGCTTTCCCTCCATTTTTTTTTTTTTCAGAAAACTCGAACTTCATCTTAATTACTTTCATAATTCAACAAAATTAAATGCACGTTTTGCCTTAAATCATTATGAATTAACTAATTATGAATTTAACTCACATGTTTAATATATTTAAACATGTGAGTTAAAGTTAGCTTGTTCAGACTAACTGGCTCAAACCAGATAACCACGTCATTTAACGAGACGCCACAGTGTGTTTCCTCGCTTACCTTTAATTAACCTTCTCCGCGTGCTTCTTCCGTCTTTCTGTCGTTGAAAGTTGTAGCATATCTTTTTCTTTTACCGACTTTGGTTAACATTTTAACAATATTCAGAGTTTGAACCGATGTTTGTCGTAAGTTCATTGTCGACGCGACGCCATTTCGCGGGAAGTAACCTGGAGCCGCCTCACCTGCAGCAGGCCAAACAGGCGCCCACCCACCTGTGCCTGTTTATTACCTATGACCCGTCATCTACACGTGACTTCCCCCTAGTGGCGTGGCGTACTAACACACCCACACAGTGTAAAGCTATGTTTACCTTCTGTCTCATTTAGTTATGTGGAATTATGAATTAAAATACAAAAAATTAAATAAATAAATAATATATTTCGATGATAGCTATAGAAAAATAAGTTACGTCATATGACTTCTAGCTGCTATACACTCACCTGTCCATCCATCCCACATTCAAAGACTCCAGACGCGAGTTCGATTCCCGCCTCTGGCTCTTTATACGTTTCTGTCTCTATTAACCCAAAATCCAAATAAATTAATCTAAAAGATGTATTGCACTGGTTTAGTGCTTTTGTGTTAGCTGGCCAGTAAGTCTTCCATGTATCTTTCAGGAAAATTATACACAACATTATTTTATATTATATTATATTTGGCACCAAAAAGGTAGTATTCTGGTCTTAAGTCAGTTTTTTACCAAATATATAATGACTGTGTTCATAATCATTATTGGAACATATTCAATAACTCTGATAGCTAACAGCACATGTAATCACATGTATAAGCAATGTGTTGTTGAAATAGGACAGCTCAGTCCTTGCTGCAGATTCCAACCTGTGGCCATTTGCTGCATGCTGTATCCCCTGAAGTTCCCATCCTCATCCTCCTTCAGCTGTCACTATACAATAAATTTTCAAAAGCAATCCATGTGTAGTCCAGCGCTGTCGGTTTATAAAAAAACATAAAGTTATTGATTGTATTGCAGCTTAAGCCTGTCTTCTCAAAACCATACACACTTTCGTAATCTCCCTTAGAGGAGTAATATACTATGACATTTTACTTTAATTGTATTTAATATGAAACATACAACTGTGTGTATGTCATATGATAATAAGCCGTTGTCTCTAGCGTACTTGGAGCCTTTTGTAAACCTGAAGATCTATAGAAGACATATAGATATTCAATATTTGAACTATGCAGACAACGTTGGATGATCTTATTACATTTATGATTCTAATATACACTACTCTGTTGTGTGCTGTTACAGTAGATATACATTTTTCTGATACTAAGTTTATGTATACTGCTATTACTCATGTTGGCTTCTCTTGTCTGTCCTTGTGCTGCTGGAACAGCATTTGCTCCTGAGGTGGTGGGGGTCTATAAAAGCTTAGCTCTGTCTTCTTCTTGGTATAACCCAAGTGTATTTTTATTTTACAATAAAAGAAAATGCAAAACACACACTCACAAAATGATCAAATGTTCTGTTCTTTATTCACAGCATATCAACAATCACAGTATTCAAAGTTGTTTGTTTGAAGAAACTTTTTTAAGGAGTAAATTTTATGTTTGAGATTTCCACCAAACACCTTTGGAGCTCTGATTTTTCAGGCGGTGTAAAAAAAAAGCAGCACAACCGAAAGGTTCAGTTCACCTGTTGTTGCCTCTCTCATCTGCTTCCATTATAAACCCGCCTGAAAGGACATCTCACAGACGTGTCCGCGTCGTGCCGGCTCAGTTGTTCCTCACACTTAAATGCACACAATTTTGACAGAAGTGGGCCACCGCAAAATGTAGATAGGCCTTTCAGTGATTCTGCACTGCAAATGGTTGACCTTACCGACATCACCACAGCCATTACACCTCTCTGCCATCAAAGACAAGACAAAGAGCAGACCCTCAGCTGAAGCCATTATTCTCAGCAAAGTTGTTTATGGTGGGTAAACAGCTGACATGACATTACACCCGAGGAGATGTCATGTTCACACTGTCATACACAACCTTACATTTGAATACACTGCCTCCCTCCTTTTCTCTCGTTGGGTGAAGATACAAACATGAATTAAGCTCAATGAATGAATGTATTCCTTTTCAAAGGCCTCATGAGTTAGTGCTTTATGTACGAGGCTAAACAAATCTTGCACGCCTCAGGTCCTGAAGCCATTCAAAGCTCTACTTGAAGCCATTCCAAATACAGACCACGCCAAAGACTTTGTTCAAAGTCGGACCACATTTATTTCAGCTTTTGAGAGAAGTTGCCGGGGTTGCCAGTCAAAGAATTTCAGGGAGAACGTGGTATCTCTGCAGAGCCATTACTCTGAGGCCAAAATGCCAAACAATTCCTCACCAAGAAAGTTTGAGAGAGCCATTCGCAGAGAGGTGAGAAGTGAAAAGCCACTGCGAGGACGAGAGGATGGAGTGTGATGGAAGGACAGAATAAAAGGATGTTGTTAAAAGTTGTAATCACGTCTGTGGCTTCAGGTTATTCTCGGTTTGTCCCAGGAGTTGTAAATGGTGGCTGATGGAGTTCAGAGGCAGATTCTGTCTCACAAATGACCTCTTGTTTTTCTCCCTCCTATTTTTCTTAGATGCAACATGCCAAGCAGAGGAGGCTATTTTCTTGCCATGGGGTGACCCACAGATTGGGCAAGCTGAAGGAAAAGTGTTCCTGTTTTCACTGTCGTATCTGGAGGTGTTTCACCTCATTCTTCAGTGAGGGTAGAGGAAATGCTACTGCACATTCATTTGATGAAAAGGAACCATGGTGGATATGTTTTGCTGGGAATGGTAGATGCTGGAGGAATTACACAAAGGGACTGTAACAGGAGCGTGCTACTGTACTGTGTCTCCTCATTGTCACACACAGTCTCCGTCCTCTTCGCATTTCTGTTACTATTATTACACCGCCTATTACTTATTAAATGTATATCACCACCGTGGCTTTAATTAAACATGTGGCTGCTTCCTTCCAAGCATATATTCCAGCTCTCAACCTGTGCAAATATATAATTAGATAAAGGTTAATAATACAAAATTATTCTTTTTAAGTGCACTGTCCTTCAAAACCCCTCTTCTGTCAACTCACTGTATTCTGATGATTAAGTACGATGGCTATATCTGGTTCCAACCCCAAGTCGGCTGCTTTTAGAGAAGGGTATGTACAAGGAAGTCTAAATGAGAACTGTCCTTTCACTGTATTTTTCTGAAGCACCCTGCTATTAAGTACACACACACACATACACTCACTCACTCAGTGAAAGACAAATGTGTAAATCTAATTGTAAAACTCAGAGTCAGAGCTCCCTCTAGAGGTGAGAGCAGAGGCATATTAGACTGGACTCCATCCCAGTTGAGTTCACAGCATATCAGCTCTTTTGAAAATTAAATTCTGACCTAAGCAGCTTTGGTTTTTTTACAACCCTGTAAATGTGGAATTGTGAAATGTTTCAACTAAATGTACAACTAATACCAAGTCCCTGGATGGCTGCAAATCAGCCAGCAGTTACACAGATTACAAGTTAAACACTAAACAATGCAAAGTGTTGACAGATCAGAATGTCCGACGATGGAAATCTCTTCTAAAATGATCAAAAAAGTCAACCATTGTCACCAAAGATCAAGTCTGACACCACTGTTTGCAACATAATAGTTTATTTGTAATAAATGTGTGCTACTGACTGACATCACAGTCCCATTTTGCCTCCAAGACATCATAAACTACAGCGCAAGAATGCAGAATTATCATTTTTACTGAATGCAGTCAGGAATGTTGTTTCTGTAGCCATGCTTACTCTGGATCTGTGTGTGTGTGTGTGTGGGTGGAGGGATCACGAATATCCAGGCTTTGTAAGTGCACAGGAGGGGAGCTTACTGGTAATTTTGAGTGGGTGGGAGGGGAGGGAGGCTTACCGGTGTGCGAGCGAGAAAGTAACCAGGTTTTTATTTCACAGAAGTGGCAGGGCAGACAATGTAGAGTAGGACGGGTATGCTGTTTATTTGTAGTGCTGCGATTGTGTTAGTGTGAAAAGTGCCTATTTGGAGGGGTTCGTGTGTATCTGGAAGTGTGTGTGTGTGTGTGTAGCCTATTCATAGTCTTCTGCTGGTGAGTTGATCTCAGACCTGTAGCTCGCCTCCATCTGAAGCTCCTTCTGCTGCCTGTGACAGAACAATGAAACATTGCAGATGGAAGAAGTGAGGCATTAAAACTGCCTCCGATTAGTAAACCAGAGCCCTGATTCAGCAGACACCATCCAAACCACATTCAAGTTAAGCTCTACTCAGCAATAATGTTGATTTTTAGTATTTAGTAGAGAATTAAAATCATTCTTTACATTTCAGTTTCAAATTAAAAAGGTGCAAGAGCATAAAAATGTGATCAATTCTAAGAAAGACGACATAAAAAGACATTAAAATGCAGTCACATTTCCAGAAATTCATCATTTCTTTTCTTCCCTGCAGTTTCAAATAAAGTAATCCCTACGGCAACAGACGTCTGTGGAAAAGTGTTAAAAGCATTAAAAGAATATAAAAAATTCCCAGAAATACTAAAAACACATACAAAAAACATTACACCCATTTGAAATCACTAAGTAGCTGATGCAGTATACAGCAGTGGCATACATTAGTATGATAATAGTATGATGCCCGTGATGAATTATATATATATATATGTGATTAAAAACATGTGATAAGAATGCATATTAGCTTACATAAAAGGGGAATAAACTGAGGTCATATACAGTACATCCTCACTCATGAGTCTCTTATGCGAGGATGAAACCTCGACCAACAACACATTCCTGATTCATGTTCAAAGATAACGATAGAAACACTTTTTTTCTGTTTCATTGCCATGAAAATGAGGCATAATGCAGTGTGCCCCTCCTCCAGGAAGACTTTGTTGGAAGGAAGTCCAGGTACACCAATTTGCACATAACTTCATGTTTGGTTTATCTTGAGGACTTCCACTCTTAAAACTGAAAGTACTACATGTTTATAGCCCAGCCGAAGAAGCACTATCTATCATATGTGTGTGTGCCCATTTATTTCATGGGAAGAGCTTCCTTTGTGTAAATAAGCATCCACTGTGCCTAAAAACTCCGGAGCATTTCTTCTTTCTTGTGTCATAATAACACACATCATGCCAGTGGCTTTACCTGGCTGTCGCCCCTCTGCTGAGGTTGCTATTGGAGACCAGAGCATCCCCTGACAAGAACTGTGCTCTTATCATCTCTGGTGTCAGCCGGACTCCAGAGCTTTCACACCTGCACACAAAACACACAGCACACAGCAGAGCATGAAAGCAACCCATCTCACATGAAAGCCGATAGAAAAAGCTTCCAACAAGATAATCAATAAATGTCAATGTTGAATGTGCCTACAGTTTTTCCATTAGTGGTGCCAGATCATCAGGAGGGCCACCGAGAGGAGGAGGTGCTGTGAGTGGAAGTGTGTCTGTGCTGTAGTCCACGGACCTATAAAGGACACACACACACAAAGACACTGCTTTTTCCCCCTGAGGAGACAGACCACACATTACAGAATCGAGATAATGGACAGATATCTACTCCATCTTCCTTAGATGAAAAGACTGCTTTGGGTTGTTTGGTATCTCAGTTTGAACAGGAATGATAAAAGCACTCCCGAGTGAAAATTGATACCACTTAGGGGAAGATAAAATTAAAAACACTCACAGGACACATGTTTGTTTTTGGAGGCCCCCCTACTTGAGACTCTAATGGCAGGGGCTTGGTAACATGGCCAGCTACGTATACAACAAGGACAAGCAGTCACCATTGTGCAAATGAAGCCGTCATGATCTGAACAGGGTTGCTACTACTAGTTAAAATTTCATTTATATATCTGTATCGACCTTAGATTGAGTTGCAATAGACCTTTTTTCCACAGCAGCCATTTTGATATGAAACAGTATGGTAAACACGGGTGTTACCAATGATACTAATTAATGGTAGAACCTTAATTAGTATCACTGGAACCTGTGTTCCAGTGTTGTGTTGAGTGGAAAATATCCATATAAGCTATCCTAACCGCTAAATGCTATTTAGCTCGTCAAGTAGCTTAACGTTTTTTCCACAGTTTTAACATAACTGCTGGTAATTGTATAAAATTATTTTGGAAAATGGAATATGAAACATTTAAGAACATTTCTGGTCATTAATACCACCTGTTTCACTCCTCAGTCTGACTGTTAGCATGCTAGCTAACATTGGATTTATCAGTTAACAAGCTCTGTTAGTTACAAATGTAGGTTTGACTTTGTTTCATTTATATCCAAATACAGATAGACATTCAGGATTTGAGACATAAAAAGACATTAAAATGCAGAGTCACATTTCCAGAAATTCATCATTTCTTTTCTTCACTGCAGTTTCAAATAAAGTAATCCCTGCGGCAACAGACGTCCGTCGAAAAGTGTTAAAAGCATTAAAAGAATATAAAAAATTCCCAGAAATACTAAAAACACATACAAAAAACATTACACCCATTTGAAATCACTAAGTAGTTGCAGTTTAGTATGAGTGGCAAATATCCAATCAAGCTAGCCTAACCAACGCTATTTAGCTTAATCATCATTCATAACACCTTTTTCAGTCCACAATCTAAATGGGGCAGATATAAGCAAGCTACTTAACAAACGTTTATCACCTAAATAGCTCTGTTAGTTACTAAACTTTGGATCAGTGGAAACAGTGAAAACTACTTTGATATATCCCCTTTAAGTTTCTAATTTTCCTGGTGAATGCAAGTCTAATAATTACACCTTCAGCCTGTTTTTTTGGTCTCAACCAAATCCCAAGAGGGAAATATTTGGCTTTTGAGCTGCTCATGTGAAGCGGCTAAACGGCTGCCTCCTGTTGCTGAAAACGACACCAGGTGCAACAGGAACCTTTTTTTAAAATCGTTCACACACACTTCCTCTCGCTGTCAAGCTCATTCTTATCTTTGACTATGACCACCTGACGTAAATCATATTGTTTACATTTGTTAGATAACCAGAGTCATTGTGAATGTAACCGGTGAGGCGTGATAGAAAAAAATAATAAGAGTGAGCAGGGAGGCTGGGGGGGAAATAATTTCTTGCATGACAAAATAAGAATATATCTACAGTTCTCCTGCAAATCAGTGCTGACAGGCATAAAGAGAATACTTTGCCGAGCAAGGCATCTGATTATGTAACAGAGGGAAGGTGAGGAGAAACAGGAAGTAGACAGAAAGGTGAGGAGAGAGAGAGAAATATTCAAAACCACGCATTCACAAGTACATCATGTGAACAGTGTTTGCCCAGATTACTGAGGCGTCTTGTCAAATAAGGACTTGAAACAGTTTCAGATCTCTCGGGGAAACGTCGCTTCATTAGCTCTTACTTTCACTTTCTATCAGGCAAGACAAATTACAGCGTACACCAGCTTATTCTCTTAAAAGGGTCAGAAAGAGTGTTGTGCACACCTGAGGAGGATCTGTTGTGACAGGGTGAATAGAGAAGCATACAGTGCACCGCATGGGGCAGTCCCATGCTGTGTTCTCTAATACACTACATCAAAATATCATAATTTATTCACTGTCCATTTAGACTGAATAAATCATTATTTCACAGTGTAAGTGACGACTCTTTGCCTCCATGTGACCTAGATTCTGCACACTCAAACTGTTTCACTTGAGATGTACAGTAATACTAAAGGAAAGGATGATTTTATGAGAATAAGTGCCCATCTATGCACAAACAAACTAAAGCAGGACTATCAGAGCATATTACATCAGTCCAAACATACTGAAATGTGGTCATTTGCACTGCAATCAAGCCTAAATGTGTATTTTTGTCCATGTTGTGATGAAATCAGACCTGAGGGAGGAAACTAATCTCACCACTCAGGACTGATTTTAGAAATGCAACATTAGAGACTTGACAAAAGCAGCAAAAGTGATGAACACACACCGAGTGTGCAGCTCTTAAATTGATCAAATCCTAACAGGAAACAAATGAAAGCAGTTTATTTCACAAAAACTAAATGAAATCAGAACAAATACTCAAATAGCAAAAACCAAGTAGATAATTTGACATCCTGCAACCTGGCAGGTACTGGAAGACATGTGGACATAACACGCACATTTATTTTAGAGAGCCACGTCGTGTTCCTGCGATTTGGGGTGATGTAAGGAATCTGAATCCATTAAATATTCACACTGCGTTTGGGCAATCTGACAGCAGTAGAGTATAAATATCTCCTCCAAGTGACCAGCTGTTAAACTAGTAACAAGAAGAACCTGTCAGGAAGTGATTATCATTTGTTTATATGACTCACACTCTTCACTTGTCACTCTATAGATATTTACTGGCGATGTAGTGTATGAAAATGCAGTTTCTGGCTGTGCTAGGAGCTGAGACGTTATAATGAAGTGGTTAGGCGTCTTGCCATCGGAGGGTCGAGTTCAAATTCTTCCACAGGCTGCAAAGATATGGACAGCGGAAGTGTAAACATGTACTATTTTTGATCTTGCGCTGGTCCAGTTGGAACTTGGGAACCTCTATCTAAACTATGTAGGCACTCCTTGTTTAGTGGATTAGAGAAGAAATGCTGGAGGGATCTGCACAACTTGATACTGACTCAGTGATAAAGTTCAATTCTGACTTACCTGGGCATGGCACAGTCACTGGTGAGAGCAGGTTGGCTGGTAATCAAATTCTTCCATGTCATGACCCCTGTGATCACCTCCTATGGTTGGCGAAGTAAACAGAAGCCACATTTGCATCAGTCCAATCAGATATAAAACAGAAGGGGGGGTGCTCATATTTCAAAAATGCCTCAAACAAATTACCATGCGGCCGAGGCACTTCTTCTGAGTGTGTGTCGTCGTGGCACACGTGCTGCTGTCAGGGCTTGTATACCTGCATAAGAGTATATATGAGTATCAGCTGGGCAGTATATTAACACAAATATTTATTTACTAATGTGTTGTTACCTGGGCAGAGGGCAGAGGTGGAGCTCCAGGTCAGTCTCCAGGTATTTAGGGGTCGGTTTGTAAGCATGCAGGTCAGGAGCTGGGTTCTAAATCACATGATGACAAACACAAGTAGAAAAGTACTTTACATATACAGTCATACTGATATGTGTCTGTATTATGTGCAGACAAGCAGCCCTACAAAGATTCTGAGTGGGTTTGCTGGAAAAGGTTTGAGGAGAGCTTCAGGCGCTCTGAAGGTGAGTCTGGCTGCCTCCTCTTCATTTCTGTGCTGCTGTTCCTCCAACGCTTTGGGCTCCACTCTTGTGGGAGAATGGGCTCCGACCTCGCTGGGCACCAGCTCGTCCTGAAGATTGACAACAACACAGTGAGAAATATTTACATCGTACATTATAAATTAATAAATGTTCCTCCAACATTGTCTTCATTTGTATTTCTTAGTCCAGTGGCTGCACAGTTACCGGAGCTCCAGTGCGAAGTGGTCTGGCCAAAGCAGGTGGGATATAAGAGGTAGCTGCCTCCCAGGCTGACACAGGCAGGTAACCCATCAGCTTATCGTGCTGAGGAACCTAAAGCGACATAAAATAACAAATAATGTTTCAACAGCAACACTGAAACAACTTATACACATACAAATTGTGATATCTCTCATAGATGGGAAAGAGACCGGACAGTTAATACATCGAGGATGATTGGAGGACTGATCAGATCCACATCTACGTGTAACAGTCTGAGGGAAACTCATTACGAGATATTTCACAGGTTACATATTACCCCTAGGCCTTTCCTCTAGGGACTTACATCTCCCTGCATCCCATTTTGACTTCTCAGAGAGCTCCAAAGTGTATTTTACAAAACTGGATCAAAACTTCTCCACCAAGCGTTCCCCTTTAGTATATTTTTTTATATCCTCCCACATGAAAGGTTATGAGCTGCAGTGAGGGGTAGATATGAGTTATTTTTGAAGGTTTGGACACCCTCACTGGGCTCCATACCTGCAGACCTGAGAAATGTGTTACGAATGTGGAGGCAGTTTTCTGAGTGCAATAAGACCTCCCTGTGCATGACAGGCTGCTGGTGACTGCTTACCCAGAACCTATGCTTGCATGCTGCAGACTGGATACAATCCAGATGCCTTTTTAGCTATTATGGGTCTGTGCTTTGAATTATTGTTCATTTCTTCTTATTATTATTAGGATCATTGTTTTCACTCTCTTTGTATTATGCTGTTTGTGCTTTTATGATACAGCATGCAGACAACTTGAAAGCTTTCTATTCATCTCTTTAAGATAAAACAGGATTGCATTCACTTCATCCAGACATTGAGATACAAAGTCATAAGGTTAATGTATGAAATGTATATTAAATAAGCAGAATGTCATATACAGAAGACATTTTCTATTAATTATGTTAAGTACCAGTGGTGGAAGGAGTGCTTAGTTCATTTACAGAAGTCAAAGTATTGTTCAACACTTGAAGAAGTGTTATCAGCAAAATGAACTGAAATAACTGAAAGTAAAACTATTTTTTGGACCATAAGTACGACTATATCATTATATACGGCATTATTAGTGTGTTCATACTGATGCAACAATGTGTAAGCAGCATTTTAAACTGTAGTTGATCAAGATTTAAATACTTTAGGTTGTACTGTTCAGTATTTCATGTTATTCTTCTAATCTTTGATTTTTTAAAAATATATTTCAGAGAGGAAATGTCTCTTCAGATGGAGCTACTAAAAACTTAAAGACATCTGAAATGTCATGTGTCTTTGCACGGGGTACGTGAATACCTACTTGAAGCTTGAAGGAAGGAATACGTGTTGTCACAGTCACGGTCACCGCATCACAGGAAGCCTAGAAAAATATCAATCAGACGGGTGGCATTATTTGTTCAATTGTACAGCCTGGCCTCCTCTCTGCAGGGCATCAGGAAAATGAAAGATTTAATCAAGGTGCAGGAAACGGAGCTTCCTATTTGATTCCACGGTTAGATCAAAGACATCTTTCAAGGGAAATAATGAATGAAAATTGTTCCATGGGCAGGACAATAGCCGGCACTCGCTTTTCACCGGCTTCTCATCTTCCATATGTCAGGCTCTATTTAGGTAGTTTTCATTTCAATAGGGTTAAACAAGACAAACTGATTTGAAAAGACGTGGTTCAAGTTGTTGACAAGCTGCTGATTGCGTCAAACAGAACTTGTAACGTTCAGTAAGGCTGTAATCTTTATACTTTGTTGTTCCTATATAATGCACTCACCGGCGGGGCATCTTGATCGCAGGACACGGGGAAAGCAAAAGGAAAGACTCTGTCTGGAGAGATCTTCAGATCACAAGTCGTCTCCTCTTTCACTGAAAAAAGTGAGAAAATGAATGCATGAAAAAGTTCCTTTCTACACATCATTTATTATCTGTTAGGGCCAGTGAGAAACGTATGACTAAATGCACACAGCACCATAAATAACCCCATGCCTGAGGTGTGCATGTATGTTCTAAGAAGCTCATAATAACCTGAGGGGATTTAATTTAAATTTCCCCCTCGAGGAATGAATTCAATTAAGCACGCTTTACTGACATGGCATAATGAGATTACTTCTGACTGAGGAGATCATAGGAACCATCCAAACCTTTCTTTGCCGAGGGCGAGTTCTTCATACTGTCTGCCAGGTTCTTCAAACAGGTCAGTCTCCGGTTCATGCGACATCGGATCACTACCTGAAGGGGAGAGTACAGAGTGGAACTAGTCCTTCACATGCAGCTCTTTGAATCCCAGGAGAGGGGTCGGAGAGACTTCACATTCATTCCAGGAACTGTTCATCACAGCGCCACTGGACTATTCAGAGATACATAGAATTTAAAATCTTGCCTATTCATCAAAACCGAGAACTAATATGCAGTGGATCTTGTCTCTCTACGTAATCGCAGCCATATCTGTGCTTCCGTCTACTTTTCAGTCGTTTTTCATGCAACATTTGGATTTGGTCGCGCTCTCACTTCCTTTCCATACAGGAGGATTGGTACAGATTTATAGGAAGTGGCTCTGGGTATCTGGATGTCTACAGATAATATCAATCTGCAGATTATCACAGAAAAAATGCTCTACTTGCTCGATTGACTTGTTTTCTTGTAATTACTTTCTCAAAACAGCCACTATAATTAAATTTCCTGCCTAAATGCTCTTCCTGACGACTTCTTGTTATTCCAAAACAAGTTTCCTTTTTCTATCTGTAGAAGAGATGGATCCTGCTAGAGCTGCAACAGTGAGTTCAGACTCCATACTTTTCATAAAAACAAATTGTAACACAGGGCGCATCACCCCACTAGAAACAAAGCACAACACAAACTGAGGAAGCACCATCTCCTCATCTTCCAGTGAGGAAACGCTGAAGAAAAAAAATGAATGAAATAATTAAATGAAAATTAAATAAAAATGTATAAATAGATAGACAAAATAGAATAAGAGCAGTAAGCAGTTAAATAGTTGTCAGCTGTTAATTTAATTGCAAACCATGCTCTTTTTTTTTTTAAAGAAAGATTGTCCAAATTCTGATTTCAGCATGTTAAATGAATATTTTCTGGTTTCTTTCAGCCTCTGTGACTCTAAACTGAAAATCTTGGACAAAACTAGACATTTGAGGATGTCATCTTGGACTTTTGGAAACAAAAAAAAACTAGTTGCTGCCCAGAAAAGTGAAGTTTGCATGTGTGCCTTTAAGTGGTCATGTCAGATTACTCAGCTCTTACTGGAAAGCACTGTACCCAGGAAAACAGACCACACTGTAAAGAATATTATACATTTATTATGAGGATTTTCCACATGGCTGCACTAAAGGGACGGGGCCACAGGGACACTAGCCCTCTCCTGAGGGAAGAGGAAAGTATGTGTGATGCATGTATGCGTTTGTGCGGCTAAGAAAATGCTCATGCATGTGTGCATGTGCACTCGTACCTCTGTGACTTTACAGTACTCAGATGTGTGTACCTTGCGTGCTGCCTGCTGGAACAGCGTGAGGGCTCTTTGTCTCAGCTCCCAATGAAAACTGGAGTGAAACTGGAAGGATGGGGCTCCCTCGCAGGCCTAGATGAGGTTAGAGAGACATTTATAGCCGACTTTGATATGCTCATTTGGCATCGTTACAGTGAGTGAATATGAAAAGGACAATAAAGTGAAATTTCATGAGGTCTCAGCTTGGAGGATTTAACTGTAAAAAGATAGGAGGACAGTTAAAGTGAATGTTAGAGTGCATTAAATTGAGGTTATTAGCAACAGATTGATTTAATCTAAGACCACTTAGAGGCATGTTTTTAGTGGAACCCCTCATCTACAGTGAATAAAACAAAATGTACCATGCAGATGTGTTATGACTTGGACATTTACCAAGACTAAAAACGGATCTATTAAACATTAACTGGACATTGTGTGCACTGTAGTTTGCATCCAAGATATATTACGAGGCGGTGAGATATTGAGCGTGACATATAATGAAAGAAGGGTTGATTTAGCAACCACACCACAGGGCAAATCTGTTCAACTTAAAATCCAATTAAGGCAACAATGAGGAACATTACTCCTCCTTTTGTCAAAAAGCAGCTACTACTGTTTGAAACTATTGTAACTTGATTATGTGTAGCAAAGGAGGATCAGTTGGAGCGGGTTGTCCACTAATTGGTGGCAAGATACTGAACCCCAAACTGCTCACAAAGGCTGTGCTATCAGTGTGTGAATGTGACTTTATGATGAGCAGCTGGCACCTTGCATTGCAGTCTCTGCCTATAGTGTGTGAATAGGTGAATGAGATATGAACTGTAAAATCATCTTGAGTGGCTGGAATACTAGAAAAGTCTAGATTTACCATTTATAACCGGGGGGGCTTTACTTTTATCAGAAAATGTCACGGTTCTGAGTCCAACTGGGGCACGAGTAAACACACCACAGTCGGGCGATTTACCTGTCCTGCTTCACAAAGCACTCGTCTGGAGGAAAGTTTAGGTTGTCCAGCAGCAAACTCTTCATGTTGCCTTACATCTCCCCTTTTTACCTACAACAAAAATGAGTTAGCAGTGCTAATTGATGTATGTAAAGCACACAGAACAATCACCTGTAGAAGAGACTGATTAGTCTACTGCCATGCTAGCGGCTCTGTGGGGCTATACTAAATGCTAATATTAGCATGCTAACATGCTTGCAGTGACATGTCTCACCATCTTAATTTTGTGTTAGCATGCTAACACTTAATAGTTAGCATTTTTTTATTTGATCATTGGTATACAATGTATAGAGATATTTTACTCAAGACCAAAGTGGTGGACGGACTAACCAGCATTAACATTGGTAGCATGGCTACAAAGTCCTAAAAAATCTGTCACATTACTGCCTGAAAAGAAGAAGTAACACCTTATCATATAAGAGGTACCCCTGCCATTACAGCCTTATTGTCATGTTGCTTCCTTTTCATCATGTAGGCTGTTCTGAATTTACATTTCTTCCGCATGTGCAGCTTTTTACGGTGTGTGCCATTGTTAGAATTGGCAAGGAAGCTGCTAAAAAAATGCTAGAGCAGAGAGGGAGATTGGTATATGGCATAAAAGCAAAAGCAGACGCTGTTCTTTCTATTTCTGCTAAACCCTTCAGAGTTCTGGCAAATGACAGATGGTGCAAGTCCAATGGAAAAAAAATATTCCAACATGTTTATCCTCAATAGTAAGGACGCCTTGAAATCCTTTGGCTGAGGAGACAACTTTCTCTTTGTCACAGGAAGAAATAAGCTGATGGGGCCTTAGTTTAGTGAAACAATAGCAAGCGTGACTACTAATCCTGTCGTGCAAGGTCTCATTTGTTTATAGGAATGATATTTCAAGGTAGCACTAAATAATTTGACAATGACATTATTGTTTTGACGAATGAAGTCCCAATTCTTTTCCCAGCAGCTGTATCATGTTTGACCAACAGTCTGGGTGATGAAAAGACGTCACAAAGCTGTAAACCATCACTGTGAAGATTCATCTGTTGAGTTACTGAAGCTCTGGCCTACAATAAAGATTTTGAAGAGGATCTATAGAATAAGATATCATAAAAACATAAAATAAAGTGTGGACATATGAGGCTGTAAACCAAGAGTGTGTGAAGGAGGAGGATTTGTGGGTGTGTGCGTTATAAACAGTGCAGGTGGAGAGGAGATGGGGAGGAAGCGCTGTTAAGTGTCTGTGAGAGTTCTCAAGTGTTCAAATGTTCACACACACACACACACACCCACGCACACACACACCCACCAAAGGTGATGTTACTTTGGCTGAGTTTGCACATTTCCACGGTGAGTCTCAATAAAATCAATCACACAGGCAGCAAAAAAAAGGATAAAAATCACAGAGTGGATTTAATAACGCTACAACTGAATCAGGTTATCACATTGGTATGCATAGCTTGTTGAGCAGAAGGGATTAGCTACCAACACATTCAGTAAATGTTATGTAGAATGAATGAAAACAAACTCAAGGGCACACATGAAAACATCTGTTCTACTGTAAGAAATAGTTAGGATAGGGTACTTGTTGTGGTTGTGGCTCTTCAGGGTCAATGTCCTTGTTGCAGACCAGAAGTCAGTCACAGGGGAACAGTTAATCACGTAAGGCAGTGGCAAATTCATACTTTAGATCAGGTTTTCTGTGTGAACTTCCTGATTTAGCCCACTCACCGATGCGGTCAACGGTTGGAGCTGCAGCACAGGCTGTGACACATAGCTCATGAAAGCAATTAGGGCACTTAAAAACCCTCAGCGCCCAATTGCCGCAATTTGCATCGATAATGACACTCATTCTGAGTCATAGCTCAGACAAATCCGAACACACGGACATGATATGCATATTTTTAGATTCAATTAGATTAACTGATGTCCGTCGCTAATTAACGGCCGTAAACCCACAACAGACAAGATGACCCAAATCAGACAAAAACGTGCTCCTTGTAACTCAAGAACCTGCCTGAAAATCATGTTTTTAAGGTTTCTTCACAATCAAAACAATAGTGATAATTGTCACGCTGCAAACAGGACTGATGACAGCGAATTCAACAAACTTTTAATGCCAAAATGTAAACAAATATAGCTCAAGTTGCACTTCCAAAACCTACAGCATCATTATCCTCCAAAACCAAGATAAAGAATAATAAGAGGACAGAGGGTGCTGGGGTTTTGAAAATCACTGCTCTGCATTAAACCAATCTGTAAAACAACTCTACAAGAATATCAGTTCTTACCATGTATTCATATAGTGCCATCTCCCTCTCCTCTGCTACCTGCCTCCTGGTGCTCTCTGACAAGGGGTCCTTACCCAGATGAACTTGCCTGTATGAAATTCTTTGTTTTGATCAAGTTGTTATGAAAAAACACACAATATAATAAAAAAACAAGATATGGGACAAGAAAAGAAAAGCAAGCTCAAAGACGATGTTTTATGAAGACATACATAATAAACACAACCTCTCATGTATCTGTATGCTCCCTCTGCACTGAGAAGTAATTTGCTCCATTCTATTTTACTTTCCAGTGCATTTATTTATTCTCAGAGCAGAAAACTTCTTTCTACCAAGTCATACAAAATTATTACCTCCAAGAATACCTTCAACATTGGGGAAAAACCAACAAAATCACATCCTCGCCAATATTTTGCCACTGATAAATCATATTTAGCTTGTTTAACTGGTGTTGTGACAGCAAATCTGGATTTTTTCATCTTGTCTCTGTTCTTTCATTTTTATATGTGCTTTTAATTTGATATTTAACATTAATTTGTGCAAATTCAATATTCAGTGAGATTTAAATCAGTGACTTACCACCTGACATGGTTGCCTTGCTCCTCTTTCACGTTTTGTTGAACCTTTTTCATGAAGAGGGCCTCCTTCATCTGCCTGTTTCGCAGACCAACCATACTGCCACATGACAATGCTAAAATGAAGGGGATAACAGATATAACAAGACAAGTTAACGTCATGGCAACAAGTTGGAAAAGATAGTATGCGTGGTTCATTTATAAAATACAGCAACAGGTTTGACGAGGTCACTGGGATCTACCTTCCCTCAGGTCTTTAGAGCTCAGTTTATTGGCGTCTTTGATCAGCAACTTGGCCACCCCTGCTGGGGTGCAGACATCTACAGGAGGCTTCAGTCCAGGCTGAACAGCAGCCTGATCTCTCAATGTCTGGAGGACAGGTGAAGAAATACAGAAACAGCAAGAAATGAAGGAGAACACATACGCTGCAAGAATTTATCAGCATGACAAATGAAAGCTCTAAAAGTACAGTTATGCAGAGAATGGATGATTCAAACATGAGCTGTTAAAAGAAAATTAGGTTCTTTCTTTTTTGCCTCCTTAATGAAAAAATTAATTAATTGAGGTAACAGACTAATAAGCACCTCTAACAATGTACTTATATGAAGACTTTTACATTTTTCATGAAGGAGCGAGAGAGCTTCTCCAAACTATTTTCAGCATCAGAATGAATTCATTAACCCCTTTATGAAGCTGACATAGAAGTAAATATGAGAATAATCTAAACCACATGCACCACCTTGGATTTGTCAGCCTCCTTGGCTGACCTGTATTTGGCTTTGCTTCGCGGAGGCGTGTGGGTTGCAGGTGAAGGTTTTCTGTGTTCTGCAGGCGCAGCTTCTCCATGACCTGACTTTCCTCCAGGCTGACTATCATGCAGAAAAATAAGTACATAAATACATAAAAGCACCCCAAGTAAAACTTGTTTTAAATGACTGTGCATTGGTAAGGGCCAAAATAGATTCATTAGTTTAACACTAATTTGACATTTTTCCAGCTAATGTGACGTTGCAAAGTCAGAGTAGAAACAGCACTGCTCGCAATTAAATGACTCAACACCTTCCTGACACCGTGTCAACAAGACCTTCACATTGCGAACGTCACAGAGATTTACAAGATGTATTTAAGGATTTATTAAAGGCCTGTCCTCTGAGATCGCATAAGATTGATGGAAAATGATACACAGATAAGATATAAAAATGACCATCATCTGATAGCAACAGGTTGGTGTTGGTTGGCATTAGTTCAAGCTGCGAAAAGGTTGGCTCAAGCATATATTTCTTAATCTTTCACTTGCACATATTTCATCTTTTATTTGGTTCCACTGTGGGGAACAACAAACAGAGGGAGAATGTTTTATATGCTAAACATCCATCGAGAGGCATATCCATCTTGATATCACTGCACCAGCTACCAAGCTATTTTCATGAATTATTAACTTTTGGCCGAGATAACACCAAGACAGTGCGGTGGATGGAGCTACTGCTGTGTGATGGATGGCACCCTCTTTCTCATGGGAACAGAATTAAACATTAGGTTCCAGACTGGCTGAAAAAAAAAATCAAAACAAATGGGAACTTCTAATCAGCACACAAGGCCATTTTCTCCTAATCCAGTTCAGCGCGTGTTTTCACCCTCAAATGCACAGCTAGGTTGGTTAATCATGATTACAGGACAGCAAGACAATGTGGTGTAACTTTGTACTGCGATTCTCCTTTAGCTGAACATTTCTTACAGAATGGCAATAAAATGCACAGAATGGGTGCGAACACGTCGAGTGTGTGTAAAAGCAACAGTGTAAGATAGCGCTATAAGATAAGATAGCATAGTAAGAGCAGACAACAAGGTGTGTTACAGTAAAGGAAAAACACACCACAGACCCCCTTGAACACTTCTTTTCCGCTTCTCTGTTTAGTGTTGAATGGTAGCTTTTTCAACTCAACAATCAGCTGCTCTAATTACCCGAGGGCTAGGTGAGGGGCGGAGCTCCCGGTGATGGTACAGAGGTACGGTCTGGTGTTAAACTGCGAGATGATCAGCTGGATGGTGACCTGAGAAGTCTCATATTGGAAAGGAGTAAAGGTCACAGCGATCTTCACTTCACCATTGGCTGGTATCACACCTGGAAGAACAAGAAAGAAAAACAAACAACAGGGATGTCGGATGTTTGTGTATTGTCTAGAGTAGTGATTTTCCCAACCTGGCGTTCTGGGGCACAACTGATTACTCTTGCAGTAAGATACAAGCTACGACCTCAACACCACGTGTTGCCCAAGAGTGCACAAAAACTACTCAGCAAGACATGAAAAAGTCGCAACAGCACCAGACAAAAAAGTTTGGGAACAACCATGTGTATGTTATCCAGTCAACTCTGATGGTAAATCTCTGATTATTGACTTTACATACACAGTAATATAATGCTGAATTACCACCACTGACTGCTGCTTTGACTGAATGGTGTTGTAACATGGCCATGCTTTATTGTGTGTGTAGATAAAGAAATAGGAAGCATAAAAAGCTGTTCCAAAAATCAGTAAACTCTTCCGCATCTCGTCTTCTCATTCCTGGTTTTGTTCTCAGTTTAAAGTGCAGCTTTAACTCATTTCTCAAGTGCCGGTTCCGCCGTGTGTTATGATGCTTCCCAGACCTTGAATACTGCTTAGTGTCAGTGAGTGGAAACTAGAGGCGTGCTTCAAGTGCTGTTGTGACTTGTTTAATACACATCACATACCAGTCCGAGCATTTGAGGGAACACAGCTCTCCTGATGTGTTGTGTTATTAATTGAGCGGGCTAAATGAGAACTATCAATGGAAAAAACAATCATCCATTTTACCTGAAATGTAGCGTGCAGAATGCCAAAATGTTAGCTTCAAAGAGCTAAAGATAGAACTAGTGTGCACTGCGATGAAAAGGCTGCATTCCTAATTTCTGATGTGAAATGGCACGATTTTACTCGTTACCTGTGAGAGGATGGATGGAAAAGGCCTCATGGGGCTGAATAACGTACACCTGGAACTCAAAGTCGATGGGGCAGCTGCATCTCAGAGGAATAGCATGGCAAACACTAGAGACAGGTGGATGAAAAAGATGAGATTATTTCCTTTATGCTTTGACACCAACGGGTGAAAGGAAGCATGGCTGGTTGTACGGAAAAGAATACAAAGAGACAGGCGAGCCTTCAGGCAGACGGGAGGTCAAAGAACAGTCCATTGAAGATCCCACCACACACATACAGTACGGTACACACACACCTTTGTCCAAGTGGTACGGCTGATAGGTCGATATGAGGAGGGATGTGCAGGTCATCGATGACAGGGTAAGCATGAACTGGAATTAACAGGTTCTCTTCCCCCTTAGAAAGTGTGGAGTTTGGTTGAATGAACAAGATAGAGAAAACAAGAGGAGATATGAAGAGGGCGAAAGAATAACTGAGACGTCTCTTATCTCTGAGTAAACATAGGGAGCTATCATCGAATTGTTCCTCTCGGTTGTCTCACTGTTTGCTGGACTGTTTTAGTGGGTCGTTGCGTCTTTCCGGTAATTATTAACATCAGTTAAAACTTCTACATCTTGTCTAAAGACAGTCCTAGTTCACAGCAGCACAAACTGCTGGATACTAACCTGGCAGTGAACCCGAACGCAGTCATAGAAGTAACGCCACTCGTCGGGACAGAACCTGACCTTCAGTGTGTAGGCGAGGCCCGGGATGAGTCGATACTAGGGAGAAAACAGATGGGACAAGGTTGACTCATCAGAAAGACAGATTGCACTAATAGACACGTGGTGTCATCGTGTTAGATCCAGGTCAGCGATTTGTAATGAAGAAAAATAAATACCTTTTTTGTATAAGATGTTTGGAAGTGCTTGGTCTGGGTGGGGATGATATGAATATTCATGACTTCAGATGAGATGTTGATTAGTTTCTGAGGGAGAGGGAAGGAGGAGAGAAAAGGAGAATTCGTTTCCATCCAATCATGTGCACTTGAGAAAAGCATTTCCATATTTTCGATGCTTACATCCAGTCTACAGCTTCATCACGCAAATAGGGTATAAAAATCAGTGCCCATTCAATTGAATCAAATTTAAACCAAATGAGAGGTATTTATGATGGGAGAGGAGTTTTACAATTAGTTTAATACTTGACTGCAATGTTTTTAAACACAAAATGATTTTTCTGGAGTGTGCTGAGGGTCTGGCTATCTGAGATTGTGTATTCATGTATGAAATGAGAAATGAGAAATTTCACCACTTCACCAAGCATTGACCGTATAAGCTGCTATTTGTCATGAGAATTTTAGAGAAAGGAATGTCCAGTCTTCCTTGAATAAGGAAGATTGGACACAAAGTATCAAAGTTTAAGTTGAATTTATTATTCTTGTACAAGAAGGAGCGTTTAACAGTGCAACACCATGGAGCTCTAACAGTTGGTTTTTAATGAGCTGTCTTGGACACCTCCCCACTGATACGGATAATATCATAACATCCTTTTTTGGGCATTCCTTACCCAAATGATACTTCTCTAATCTGTCTCTCCAGCCCTTGTACTATTAATTTATAGTTATCTCTCCCTGCCGGGCTCAGCAAAACACAGAGCAAACAAAGGCCTTGGCCAAACAGCTCTACATTCGGCTCTGGTGACAAAGAAGTTTGGAAAAACCTTACCATAAAGAGAGCTCAGGCTGTCTCTACAACTAGAACTGCATGACACTTAAATTTGTCTTCAGCACTGGCTCTTAAACTGAAGTACTAGAGACACTGCAAGAGGGGGGCGTGGAACAGGATCAGGGGAAAACTGAGTTGAATAAATATGACTTATTCCTGGCCTTTAATCCACTAAAATTCAACTTATTAGCTGCTTCCCCATCATTAATGAAGGGGGGCAAGACAGGTCTACAAATGCCTATGTTGTGGCAGGCCTGTCAGACACCTTTGTTTGAGCTGAGCAAAAGTTTGAGCTGTATAAAATGCTGTGGATGCTGCCCACCCCACCCAACAGCAAAAATAAAAAAAAAAACTACTGGATGCACTAAACTCAACTTCTCCCTGGCTATTGTCGTCACACATATTCTGCACATAAATTCCCGCCACAGTCAGTGTGATAACCTGCTAATGACGATGATAAATCAGCCTGTACACGGACAACTATCTCTCTCCGTGTCAGCGAGATAAATGAGATTTGTCTTCAAAGGATAGGAGTGACCCACATCTCCGTGCAACAGAGCAGGAGGTGAATCAGCGTGCAGCCCGCCAAGAGTCTGCTCTTTATTGTGCTTGCATTTCACACCAAGCACCCATGGCCAGAAAGCAATAACAGAAAACACCAGCTACTATAATAATGTTTTTTAAAAGAGGAGTTAAATGAAATATTAAAACTTCAGCAGTGTTTTCCTCACCAGGATCTTTATGTAATCCTTCTCCAGCTCAAACCCACTGAAGTGAAGCTCTGGGGGCTCCGCTTGGATCAGGCTGTTGCAGTTTAGTTTGGCATAGACTTCTATAAGAGGAAAATACTATTAATGGAGGGGTGAAAATATGCAAAATAAAATGTATAACACAAAAACTAAAACATTTAAATGTGTGGCAATAGATAACGACTCCCGATCCCACACTGGCAGTATGAAAATAGTATAAATGTTTCCTATCAGATGGTTTCAGAGGTCATGTGTAATATGTACTTGACTCCAGCAGATGATTGGGAATGTTGCTTCTGCTCCTGCTCTCCTCCACCAGCTGGTTCAGAGGCAGAGGAGTCCGCCTCCGGAGAGGCTCGGAGTGTATCTGCGACGCAGACAGGGCCACCTCCATCCTGGAGGGGGGGAAAAAAAAAGGTCAGCTCTGGCTCCTCATGAGAGAGATGACAGACAGTCAAGGAGAGAGCGGCGTGTTGGGAAATATGCTAGTAAACCTGTGAACCTCAAATTTTAAGCACGAGAAGAAAGACGTGTGGATGGACAGCAGGTGGTTTTAATTTTGTGGTTTATTCAATGAATTCCCATGAGTAGCTAAATAAGTGTTTGTTTTTATGCATTTACTGATACATACTTTAAATATAGGCAGCTGAAGCCAGCCTCATTTTTTTTAAACACTATATAAAGACAAAGGGACGAGCTGCATCTTCACTTCCGATAATACCAATTAACATAAACGTCACAAACGTTAGCAAGGTGTTAGCTACTAGCTTTATTTTACTAACTTAAATAGCTTCATAAACAAGAGTTTTTTTTTTTTTATCAACTTCTCATGTAAAAACTTTTTAACAATGTAACTGCAGGACTTACTTAACTCATAGACAATGTCTCGCATGTATTTGCTCAGATAAAACAGCCATGGTATCTTCGTGTGAGAAGCATTTCTTGTCGTTGGCGAGTGCCCCACTATCAAACACTGTCGTTGCCATAGTGACAAGAGTGCTCCTGAGGGGGCGGGACCAACGTGTCTGTGGGCGAATACGATTGGCTGGCTGTTAAACTCCGTCAAATCACCTAAAGCAAGAGTGGTAGCTAACCATTTTATTTTCAAAATAAAAGCACACACCAAAAACATGCTGTTGTGTATTGCTTTTTATTATTTGTTTGAATTTATATAGAAAGAAAACACATCCTATGAGTTGATGCTAAATACAACATATATAATAAATAATTATAATAAGTATGCTTTGCGTTTGCACCCTACCGTCCTATATTTACGCACGCCCGTGACTTTATTTTGAAAGCCACCACAGGAAGTTTTAATTTTATTATAGCCACATTGAGAAGAGCTTATTAGAGTGTCCTGGAGAATACGGTGCATAATTATCGACACTGTTGAGTGGGCCTATGTTTGATTTTCAGACCTCATATATCTGCTGCATGGCAGGATGCTTGATTTTCATTCTAATCAGATATGTGACATGAAGTCTGGACAGAGACGCTCATCCTGATGGGGAAAAAACCCGACTGACAAAATGAAAAAAGTTGGACTTATTGGAGTGCTACTGTTACCACAGGTGAGAAAATAATTAAATGAATGTTTAATTTGAATTTATGAACTATATGAAGAGCAAGTACATTTTTATACTATGTCTTATTTACAGGTTAAATCGTCATCAGATTGTCTTTCACATGTGAAAGAGGAGGAACAGTGCATGAAAGACCTGCAAGTGTTGAATTCACACAAAGCAACAGGTGAGTTACTATTTTTTTTTTATTTTAGACTTATTTTGCTATTTAATGCTTAGAAAATATGAATAAATCAAAAGTGCTGCTCGGTAAATATTGACATTAAATGTGTTGAACTTTGAAATATTTGAATTAAGCCTCTTTAACCTGTAAGGATGTGATGCAATGTTCCAGTGACACCAGGTGGCCACGTTATATACTGCACCCCTGAACTCCACAGGAACAAACAACCTATATTTGACAAAATGCATTTTACATCGAAGGGTAATATTCAAGATTAGCATGACGATGTTAATCCTAAAACATATTAGAGCCGTCCTTTTTATTTGTCACTGACTTTTTATAATTTAATATTTGTATCAAGACCCAGCAAATCAAAGTAAAACATGCCATTTCTGTTCCGTCCTAAGAAAACAGTGTACACTGTAAGGGAATGTGGGACCTCCTGAACTGCTGGCCACCTGCTTCTCTCGGGGAAACTGTCTCTCAGCCGTGTCCGAGCCATGAGATTCTCTATTCAGGAGGTGAGATACGACACACGCTCTCAGACACATTTCCAAACAGACACCCATTATCCATAGCACATTACACTGGTGAATTATTTACCAGAAAACTAATTTGTTTTCATAAGGAACTGAGACAGCTTCTCGCTCTCAGGGTCTCTATCCAAATATTCAGCCATAAAATACATGTGGACATAGAGACAGCGAGTCAACACGTTTGAGTACAACTCTGTTTATGTTGGGTTCATAAAAGCACCTGAAGAGCAATAACAATGCTTTTGTATCTCTACTGTCCAATAAATCAATGTTTGTGAACACGGATCACGGATCTGATATGAGTCACTGGATATTGTTGCTATTTTGCAGGTGAGGTGCATCGCAACTGCACTGCTGATGGCTGGTCAGAGCTGCTCGTCCCACATGAAGATGCATGTAGCTACACTTTCAATGAGACACTACACTTTTTTGGAGAGGTTGGTAAATAATATGCATATAGAGCGGATGAGTTTATCCAGAAACCACCCAATGTTGCACTCGACACAAAATACTGTTCTACTCCCGAGGTGGTTGAGAAGCTTAACAGCTGTCCGTTGACAGATTTCTTGACTGTAACTATGCATGTTTGAAGGAGTGACAGTGGGAACAGCTAGTTTGCATAAAGCTACAAGCCATCATTGTTGTTTAATCCATATAAACTAATATATAAAAACTACAAGTTGTGGTTTACTGGGAGTTACATGATGGAACTACCCGTGACCATAAAACTACTTCCTGTTTTTAAACAAACATGTTAAAGTGGTTGGACGGCACACATTTCGACTTGTCACCGCAGGAAAAAACACAGGTGGACTTTGTTTCTATCAAGTGCCCTAGTGACAGTGAACCAACATGCACAATAGCAGGACCTCCCCAAAGTGGAATGCAGCCATCATTAATATCAATACACCTGTGAGTTTTCTTGCTGTGGCATGTCAAACTGTCTGCTGTGTAACCGGTCCATTAGTCACCTTAAAAAAGTGCTGGATTTTTTCTTTTGCCTTCAAGCAGAGTCAGGCTTGTTCTGTATGTCATCATGCCTTCATGCTAAGGTAATCAACCACTACAGACCACATGTCTGGAGACACGAGGTCTGTGAGCCAATGGGAAGAGAGTAGGATCGCCATACAAGGGGTGCATCACTTTCACTACTGCTAGTTAACTCTAATTTACAGTACAGACATGCAAGTGGTGTGTATGTAAGCTTATGTAACTCACTCCTTTCCCCATCTTTAGAGGAACATTTAAAACTTTTTTTTGTCTCAGCTGGCCGCCTAATTATCCAAAACACTTTTGGCGTATCACCTAAAACAAATTTGACACCTGAACCCGGCAAGATCGATCTCCGTACCCTGTGGACTTCACTCATTTCAGGCTGAATTAAGTGCTTGAGTCTGAGCCAGATCCTTGTCTAGAATACAATATATAGCGAGAAAATACTGTCCGCACCTTGGCATTCAACTAAATTGTGCATACGTTGCAGGTCACTATGAGGAACAAACTTCCCGCACAGCGGCTGTTTTAATGATGTTCAGTGTGAGACAGAATGTGAAATCATGCTGTCTGCGAGGTGATTAAGTGAACTCTCTTTCCCTTGTTCAGTCCTCAGATTCCCATTTGTATTTCTCCTACGTGAAGACCATGTACACAGCCGGATACACACTCTCACTCATCACTCTCACTATCGCCATCACCATTTTCTGTCTGTTCAGGTGAGAAATGCATCCGCTTTCCCCTTTAACTTGTTTTTTCATCTAACAGATGTACATCAAATCCCAGCTGAAGCTGCCCTGAACTGACTGAAATATGCAATAACCTGTGAGTGTCAATATTTCTTCAGAAAGCTGCACTGTACCAGGAACTACATTCACATCCAGATGTTCATCTCCTTCATCTTGAAAGCCATCTTCATCTTCATCAGAGACTATCTCCTGTTCAATAATGTAGAGCTCTACCACTGTGACTACTACCCGGTATGGATGGACGCTTTGTCATACTCTTGCTCCGATCATCAGCTGTGGTCGACGGTGCAAGCACAGTTAACTCACCTTCTCTCCTGCGCGCAGGTGGCATGCAAGGTGGTGCTGATGCTTTCCAACTACTCCATCCTTGCAAACTACAGCTGGCTGCTGGTGGAGGGTCACTTCCTCTTCACTCTTGTGAGCCGCTCATTCTTCTCCCTGAAGAAACACCTCGCCTGGTACATTGTCCTAAGCTGGGGTAAGG